>OV702292.1:14159668-15498001 GCA_916181665.1 Avena sativa | reverse complement strand
AAAATCTCCGGGGCGAGATGGAGGCAGCTCCGAACTGGGTGAGCTGCTTGTCCTCCGACTCAACGTGGATATTCGGGACAATGTTGCGACGGAGGCCGATGAACCGGATCCACAGCTCCTTCATGGGCCATAGTTCGGTGTAGCCTTCGATCGTAGAGACAAAGGCGGAAAGGGAAGTGATTGCGTTCGCTGGGAGATGGTGCGGCTGCAGGTGATACGTCCGAACCCAGTCCCGGAAGAAATCGCTCACAGGGAGGCCAAATCCCCGTTGGAAATGGGATAGGAATACGACGAACTCACCCGGATTGGGTGAGAGGGCCAGTTCCGAGGAGGGGAGACGAGCGGCGACGCCGGCTGGAATACGCCTGGTCCGATAGAGCCAGTCAATGTCGTCTTGATAGACCCACAAACTGGCCCACGCGCCAGCGTCCTCCTGCATCTCCTGCTCAGTGACGATGAGTTCCTCCTCCGTCATCTCGTATCCGCTGTCCTCGCTAGGGCTAGCGGCGGTGGGAATCTGAGGCCTAGATTGGTGTGGGCCCGTGGCTAAGAAGCTGCGCAGCGGTGGCTGCGGTGCGGAGGCACGGGGAGGTGCGGCGGCGGTGTTGCTGCTAGAAAGCACCGGCAGCGGCGTGGTCGCAGGGAGGAAGAAGGAGACAACATAGCAGGCAAAGGGGCGCGGAGATGGAAAAATGCTAAGGGACGCGCCCCTCCCCTATTTAACCATCCCCAGTGATCGATGAGTGGGATCGCGCTACGCCGGCGAGCCACACGCTGTGGCCGTGTATCACCGGCATCAGCCAATCAGAGAAAAGCCACGCAGGGGGCCACAGAGTAGATGAGATCCCATGACGCGACGTGCTGTTGTGGTAAACGAGGAGACAGGCATGACGTAACCCGCGCACAGTAAAACTGACAATTACTGCGGCGGTTACTGTGTAGGCCCTTAGAATAAGACGAGGTAATGATTAGCCTCCGCGTGGGTTGGCGTATGAGAGAAGGAAACGGGGCCCGGATCAAACCATGATAACCATGGGATCCGCGCCAAAGTGGTGACCCGGCCGGCAAGTGAAAACTTGGAACGTGCGAAGGGAACATAAATCCATATAATCCGAGATAAGAAGCTAAACCGGAATTGAACGTCCGAGGCTCGAACATAAATGAACCTGATGTGGCCTTAGCAGCCAAGGTAGCTAAGACCGCACCAACTTCGGGGACTAATGTTGGGGGGATACCCCCGGGTAGGGTCACTCCGGGGTATAACGACCGAGTTAGCCGAGGTTCGGCAAGGTCAAAGCGGATGCTAGCCGAGTCACCTCAAGGCAGGCCGAATCACGGAGTAACCCGAACCGGGAGGGGGTCGCCTAACGTTGTCCCGTCCGGCTTAAGAAGTAAGTCGGAAATACTTGTCTAACTTACATGCAGGAACAGGTGTGGCCGGATCTACTATGATCCGGGTCCTCGCTTAGCTTCTGCATGAAGGAAGGAATCTCTCTGGTAAAAAAGGAAGGTCCGGTACGTACTGCATGAGTGGAGAAAGCAAGGGCAGGACCACCGGACCGTGGCCGACAAGGGTGACGACGCTCATGTCATCTGACGCGGGCCCCGCAGAGGCTTACGTCGCTAAAGCATGTATAACGCGGGGGAAAAGCACCCCGGTCGGGTTACCACTTTGGGAGGGGGCATATTCTTAGGAATATGCCTCCACGTATGCCCTAGGCCAGGACAGAACTCCCTCTATATAAGGGGGGCTAGGGTTCTGGTAGAGGGGGGTTGAGCACTAGTTGGTTTGGTGATTCCTTAGGGCTAGGAGATCTAGGCAAGAGTAAGAAGAGCTTCTTCTTCCTCTCACCAATACAGCTCAAGGAGCATTTGTAATCTTGGAGTCAGAGCAATACAAACTTCTGTGTGGATAATCACTCCATTATCCTCCCTGGATTCTCCTAGCGTGTATTAGTCCCCACCGTAAGCCTATCCATGGCATCTGCCGTGACACCACCACGACAACTTCATGTATCTTTATTGTGTTTCCTTTAACTATTACAAGTTGAGTTATATAATAGTGAGTTGTCTTCTATTATGATCTATGTATTTGATGAATGTGATGCTTCTTGTCCGTATTCTTTTATCGACTCTTCACTCCATAAACCTGAGGCCATGTTTATTGAGCTCAGTTTCGCTTGGGGACAAGCTAAGTCTAAGCTTGGGGGGAGTTGATACGTCCATTTTGCATCACTATTCTATGTCATAATATACTGTTATTCATTGATATATTTCGTATTGAGAGGTGATACTTATGTTATTTCATATGTTTTTGCATGGTTGATGACTTTTGGAGCATGGACCACTGCAGTCAGGATTCAAATGGAAAAGGTGATGTTTGGAGGAAAAAATTCGTGAAGATCAGAAAATCCGGGAAAATATAAGGAAAATCCTATTTTTCTAGAAGGTGAAGGAAGCCCTAAGGGGGGCTAGAGATGGGCCACAGGGGGCCCACACCACCCCCTAGCGCGGGCCAGCCTAGGCCGCACCACCAGGTGGTGTGGCCACCCTGGTCCACCCCTGGCACTCCCCTCCGGCGTATATTATCCTCCCGAAACACTAAGACTCAGGGAGCGACCATAGAAAGATTCCGCTGCCTCTGTAGGGCGGAAAACACCGAGAGATAAAGATCTCTCCGGCAGATAGATTTCTGCCGGGGGAATTCCTTCCCAAAGAGGGGAGATCGTCGCCATCAACACCAGCATCAAGCTGGACTTCATCGGGATCTGATGACTCACAGGTATAGGGGGTGTATCGCAGTATTTTTGATAAGTAAGAGTGTCGAACCCAACAAGGAGCAGAAGGTGCTGGCTAGTGGTATGGATCAGGAATTCTCTGCAAATAATTAGCAAACGAATTTTTAAGGGTTTTTGATAAAGCGAGTAAACAAAGTACGAGTAAACAAAAGACAGTAGGAATAAATGCAGCAAGTGGCCCAATCCTTTATGCAGCAAAGGACAAGCCGTTTGTATTACTTAAGATGACCAACCGCTCTCGAGGACACATGGGAAGACTTTCAAGTGCTTTCGCTTTGTATAGTTTATTAATCTTCTTTAGCTTGCTAAGTGTTGTGTGGGTGAACCTGTGCTAATGTACTGCCCCATCCAAGACTAATACATACTTGTGAGTATACCCCTTGCAAACATCCGTAAGTACAAGAAAGTAATTAAGGTAGAAACCTAACCACATCTTTAAACTCTAAGACCCTTACGTCCCTTGTGCAATGGTTTCCTAACGGGGGTTCAGGTTTCTGTCACTCCGGTAACCCCTACGATTAGTAGCCAAATACACAATGCATTCCCCTAGGCCCATATAGGTGAAGTATCATGTAGTCGATGTTCACATGACACCACTAGAAGAAGTACACCATAACTTAAATAATAATCTATTGAACCTTTCTCAACACAACTCCACTACTATCAACAAGACTTCTCCCATTTCCTCAAGAACAAAACGAACTACTCACAAGACATCATATGGATCATGATCAGAGATGGAATAATGATGTATAACAATCTGAACATAAACAATAATTCAATGGTTCACTCAATAGCATCAACTACGAAGAGTAATCAACACCGGGAAAGTTTCCCCTCTGAACTAATGCAAGATTCAACGCAATTGTTACAACAATATGGATATGGTGACGAGGGTGCTGATGGTGATGATGATGGTGGTGATGATGATGATGATCCCGATGAAGTACAGCTTGATGGTGGTGTTGATGGCGACGATCTCCCCTCTCCGGGAAGGAATTCCCCCGACAGAAATCTGTCTGCCGGAGAGATCTTTCTCTCTTGGTGTTTTCCGCCCCGCAGAGGCGGCAGAATATTTCTGTGGTCCCTCCCCGAGTCTTAGGGTTTCGGGAGGTTGATATACACCAGAGGGGAGAGGCTGGAGTGGGCCAGGGTGGCCACACCACCTGCAGGCGCGGCCTAGTGCTTCCCGCGCCATGGGGTGGTGTGGGCCCCCTATGGCCCATCTCCACTCCGTCTTCTGGCATCCTTAGTCTTATGGAAAAATAGGATTTTCCGTATATTTTCCCGGATTTTCTGATCTTCGCGAATTTTTCCTCCAAACAACACCTTTTCCATCAGAGTCCTGACTACAGCGGTCCATGCTCCAAAAGTCATCAACCATGCAAAAATAGATAAAATAACATAAGTATCACCTCTCAGTATGAAATATATCAATAAATAATAGTGAATTAAGACATACAATAGTGATGCAAAATGGACGAATAAACTCCCCCTAAGCTTAGACTTCGCTTGTCCCTAAGCGAATCCGAGCTCAATAAACATGGCCTCAGGTTTATGGAGTGAAGAGTCGATAAAAGAATATGGACAAGAAGCATCACATTCATCAAATACATAGATCATAATAGAAGACAACTCACTATTATATAACTCAACTTGTAATAAGTAAAGGAAACACAATAAAGATACATAAAGTGAATCATAATTGGTAATGGCAAACTTAGCTCTTGGTCGAAGAATAGTTGATAATTTGCTGGAGTTCACAAATAACTGGTTTTTCAATGAAAGCTTTCAAATTAGTAAACATCAGGATAAGAGCAATGTGCAAAACAAGGAACATAAGAAACATGAATGAATAAATCATCATATGAATGAATGAAACACATCAGCTCAAAATACTTGCTGAGAGAGAAGGGAATAGGTTTACTGACTCAACTACAAAGTGAAAGAAAGACCCTTCAAAGAGGGAAGCAGGGATGGCAAGTCTCATAAAGAGCTCCCAAAAATTACGATACTTACTAGCTTTCAGCTCTCATTGCCCCTATCATAGGCATCTTTAGGTGATTAAGGTTAAAGTGATCAAAAATGAGGATATGCATTGACAAGTTGTAAGTTGAGAATCTCATGTCCGTTGAATACGAGGGCCGCTCCTCATGCTACTCAAGTTTAGTCACCGGTAAGTTGTTGTCATCGTAAGTACATGTGTATCATAGAGAACCGCCAACGGGGTACCCCTTGCCCAATGATACGGAAGAATCCCCATTTCAAAATGACAAGGTAAGCAGACAACAAGCATCTCAACAATCTTCTTATTTACCATGGGAATATGGTGCTTTTTTCTCTCTTTCCTCTTTTCATAATATCTTTTTATTTTTCTCTTTTTTCTCAATATCGGACTCTTTTTGTATAAGAAAAATGCTTCATAGATACTCGTTATGGTTACGCTGCAGGTTTCCACCATGTCAGCATGGATTAGACCAGCGGCCTAGGCATTTCTCTAACACACATGCATAACTCCATGGACTTACCAGCTCCCCTTTCATTTCACACCGACGACATCCATAGACAAAAGAACATGATATTGCCTTGGTACAAAGTACCAATGCAATATTGAAAGCGTTCCCCATGACAGCATGGTTCTGCTAATTCACAACTTACAAAGCGCAAGCATATACGCAACATAGGTGAGCACTATGGTTCAAGTTTATTAAGTGCGAGAAAGTAAGGTGTGCCATCAAGTTCGTTAGAGCTTTAATCACTAATTTTAACATAACAAGTTTAATTTGGGAGGTAGATAAGCAAGAATTTACTTGGAATAGCAATAATGCTACTAGGTAGGTATGGTGGACACAAATGGCGAAGGTTTTGGTTTAAGGAAGTGGATGCACGAGAAGAAATCCTCTTAGTACATGTTTTTGGTTACCAAGGCTGGGTACCAAGTATAAGAGTTGAAGGAAACAAACAAACATACAAGTGATAAAGAAAAACATGCAATCTTCCTTGGAAGCACAAAAGATCTTAACTAGAGAATACTAGACTTATGAGAAAATCAAGAAAGAAAGACGATGAAATTATTTTCTCTAGAGTACTTCTATCTTTTTCATTCAACTCTCAAAAATAGTTTTGCTATTGACCGAGCCAGGTTTGCCAAAACCAACTAAATTAACTCAAGGATCCCAGAGTGATACCAATACTAACAATAAGATCAATCATATAACCATGAATTGAAAACTAATATAAGTTATGCAAAAGAGTAAATGATAGAACTTCTCATTAATATTCCATAACGGCAACTCACACCAAGGGATACACCTCTAACGAGAGAGGGGACACTTCCATAATGCAAACCATACTACATAATAACTCCTCTATTCATGATATGACTCTACTAAAAATGTAAAAAGATAGAAGATAGTGATGTGATACCGCAGCACTCCCCCAAGCTTGGTACAAACCAAGGGGTTGCCAAACCTGATGACGAATTACTCCTTCGGTGGTGGTGGTATCCTCTCGATGAGCTCTCTGATCTGTTTCTCCAAGTCCCCAATCTCGAAAGTGAGAGTATGAATCAACTCCGAGTTGTGCTCAATACGGCTCGTGATCATTTCAGTTTGTGGATCCCAGCTCTTGTGATTCTTTTTCCATTCTTCCCTCTTGGAGTCTTCTTTTTCCTACATGGTTATGGATGAAGGTATGGAAGGGATTCTTGGTGCGTGGAGGAAGTGACCAGGGATCTGAACGGTGATGAGGAGGCTTCCCTCCAATGGCTGGATTTGCCACCACTCCAATGCTTGCAATGGTAGTGCCAGTATGCGGATGTTGTCCTTGATCCTCTTCACCTTCACTCTTGATCTCTTTCTCCTTCCCGGGGTCCTGGAGGTCTTCCTCCATAGGCTCCATACCTTTATCCTTGGAAGACACCATTGTGCTTCTAAGCTTTCAAAGAGTATGTCCTGATAGAAATAGATCGAAACAAAAACACGACGAAAACACGATATATATGGACCTCGGGGATCCGGGGGGTTATATATTACAAAGTTCCATATCAAAAGGAAGGTACTGGGAGAAAACGAGTCGGAGGTGGAGTCCGGGGTGGACTCACCACCTGGTGGCGCGGCTAGGGGTGGGCCCGCGCCACAGGGTGGTGTGAGCCACCCTGGCTCCGTTTCCGTCCCTTTTTCGCTTCGTAACTTTCCTTATTGACTAAAAACTGCAAACATATAGTTGTATTGTAATTCGCGGAACTTTTCTTACCAGAACTGTTACCTATTTGAAAATAGACTCTGCAGGTCTCTGAATTTGGTATCTAGTAGATTCTTTCGGAGTCACCACTTTAATAACATCAGTATCTTCAACTTCATACACTTATTACTTGAGTCATAAAACCCTTCTCTTCCTTATTACACCATTGTCTCCACTTCCTGGGAATTTCTTTCACACAAAACTTCACAAAATTCTCATTAGCAACATTAGTATAAGTGAAGTGATAAAACCTTTTAAGTCCAATTTCAACTGAAAACCATCAAAACAAAAGCTACTGAAACAACTCCTTCCGAAAACCCAAAAAGAATTCAAAAAGGAAATCGAATAAAGAAGCAGATGCAAGAGTGGCAAAATCTGCCAAAACAGACCAGCAGGTAAATATCAATTTTTTCGAAAATCTTCTGTTGCTCAAATCAAAAAGTGCAAAACTAACAAAAGTTAAATAACAACCTGGGGCAGAAGCACAAAAAATTACACCTCAATCCTACATACAGAGATCTCTAATGATTTTTTAAGGTGAAGCACAAAAATCTGTTTCGGGACAGCAACTTCCCCAAATCTTACATCTCTCTCATTAGAGGTTGATCTTGATACAAAAACCAAACAAAACAGATAAGGAGCGATTATTACCGAAGTAATAACTTCCAAGACTCAAAGAAACAAAAACAAACTGAAAGCAAAAACAAATTGGGTTGTCTCCCATAAAGCTCTTTCTTTATAGCCTTTAAGATGGGCATGATAATTTTGAAGAAGCTCTCATAGGGATATGAATTGAAGTGAAAGAGAGCATTAAGAAGCAAAAACACACACACATTTAAGTCTAACCCACTTCCTATGCAAGGGGAATTTTTTAAACAAACAAGTTGTTGAAACCAGAGGCAACTTGCATAAGAAGGCAAAAGAAGTGCAACATAAAAACTTTCAGCATAAAGCGAGGAAACTTGACATTATTGAGATACATAAGAACACTTTTCCCTCACTCATAGTAGCTTTCAGTATCATGCATAAACTTAACAATATAGCTATCACAAGGACCATCATAGCAATGATCACTTATTCTAACAGAAAACACGGGAATACTAGCTCTCATAACACTACTATGTGAAACAATATTAGAGGTATCCTTACAAAGGATAGGGTGTCCCTCTTTTTCATATTTAGTGACAAAGTCTTTCACACTTGCTATTATAGGTTCATCAACAATTTGTTTATCAGGTTCAATAGCTTTACTCATACTTTCATTAACCATACTAGCTATCATAGAATGTTCCTTTCCATTAACTGGAAAAGGCATTTTCTCAATATAAGGTTCAGGTAAAACATGATTAGCAGTATAAACTTCGGTATTTCTTGCAGGAACACTCTTAGCAAAATCTTTATAAGGTTCATGATACTTATTACACTTCTTTTTATGCACTTCAATATAGGAAGCAAAAGCCTTAAAATAAGAAGCAATAGCTTGAGAGTCTAGACCATAAGAATTTTTAATATTTTGAAAGTCATCAATTTCCATAAAAGATTCAATGCATTCATAATCATAATTTATACCTCACTTTCTACATTTGTCATTCTCCCAAGCTTCAGCATTATCTTGAATACGATCCAGAAGATCCCATTTAGCTTCTTCTTCTATGCGAGTGAATGATCCAGCACAAGAAGTATCCAATAAATCTTTATCATGTAGAGGCAGCCTTGCATAAAAGTTATTGATAATAATATTGTTGGGGAGCTCATGAATGGGACATTTGAGCATTAGTAACTTCAATCTCCCCCATGCTTGAGCTGTACTCTCTCCATCAAGAGGTCAAAAGTTGTATATTTGATTCCAATCTTTATGAATCTCACTAGGAGGATAAAACTTTGAATAAAAGATAGGCACTATTTCCTCCCATTCCAGAGCTTGACCATTCTTCAGCAGCTTATACCATTCCTCAGCTCTTCATTTCAGCGATGATGAGAATAACTTCTTCTTAACTTGATCTGTAGTAATACCTGCACACTTGATCTGTAGTAATTCGTGTATAAAGAGTAAATGATCACCGGGATGGACAGTTCCATCCCCAACATAGTAGTTATCCATAACACGATCAATAATTCTTGTAGGTATTTTGAAAACATCATTCTCAGCAGGTGGTGGCTTATCTACTACCTTAGCAGTGGTAGTAGCATTACCAAATAAGAAACTCAGCGAATTATCCATAACGAAAATAAAGCAACTAACAGTAGTAAACAATACTCATAGTAGAATTTTCCTTTACCAGTTCCACTCTCCAATAGCGCTTCACTCCCCAGCAACAGAGCTAGAAAATAGTCTTGATGACCCAGAAGTATAGGGGAGTATCGCAGTATTTTTGATAAGTAAGAGTGTCGAACCCAACAAGGAGCAGAAGGTGCTGGCTAGTGGTATGGATCAGGAATTCTCTGCAAATACTTAGCAAATGGATTTTTAGGGGTTTTTGATAAAGCAAGTAAACAAAGTACGAGTAAACAAAAGACAGTAGGAATAAATGCAGCAAGTGGCCCAATCCTTTATGCAACAAAGGACAAGCCGGTTGTATTACTTAAGATGACCAACCGTTCTCGAGGACACATGGGAAGACTGTCAAGTGCTTTCGCTTCATATAGTTGATCTTCTTTAGCTTGCTAAGTGTTGTGTGGGTGAACCTGTGCTAATGTACCGCCCCATCCAAGACTAATACATACTTGTGATTATACCCCTTGCAAACATCCGTAAGTACAAGAAAGTAGTTAAGGTAAAAAACTAACCATAGCTTTAAACTCTAAGACCCTTACGTCCCTTGTGCAATGGTTTCCTAACGGGGGTTCAGGTGTCTGACACTCAGGCAACCCCTACGATTAGTAGCCAAATACACAATGCATTCCCCTAGGCCCATATAGGTGAAGTGTCATGTAGTCGACGTTCACATGACACCACTAGAAGAAGTACACCACAACTTAAATAACAATCTATTGAATCTTTCTCAACACAACTCCACTACAAACAACAAGACTTCTCCCATGCCCTCAAGAACAAAACAAACTACTCACAAGACATCATATGGATCATGATCAGAGATGGAATAATGATGTATAACAATCTGAACATAAACAATAATTCAATTGTTCACTAAGTAGCATCAACTACAAAGAGTAATCAACATCGGGAATGTTTCCCCTATGAACTAATGCAAGATTCAACGCAATTGTTACAACAATATGGAGATGGGGATGAGGGTGCTAATGGTGATGATGATGATGGTGGTGATGATGATGATGATCCGTTGAAGTCCAGCTTAATGTTGGTGTTTATTGCAACGATCTCCCCTCTCCGGGAAGGAATTCCCGGCAGAAATCTGTCTGCCAGAGAGATCTTTCTCTCTCGGTGTTTTCCGCCCCGCAGAGGCGGCGGATTCTTTCTGTGGTCCCTCCCCGAGTCTTAGGGTTTCGGGAGGTTGATATACGCTAGAGGGGAGAGGCTGGAGTGGGCCAGGGTGGCCACACCACCTCTAGGCGCGGCCTAGGGCTGCCCGCGCCATGGGGTGGTGTGGGCCCCCTATGGCCCATCTCCACTCCGTCTTCTGGCATCCTTAGTTTTCCGGAAAAATAGGATTTTCCGTATATTTTCACGGATTTTCTGATCTTCATAAATTTTGCCTCCAAACAGCACCTTTTCCATCAGAATCCTGACTGCAGCGGTCCATGCTCCAAAAGTCTTCAACCATGCAAAAATAGATGAAATAACATAAGTGTCACCTCTCAGTATGAAATATATCAATGAATAATATTGAATTAAGACATAGAATAGTGATGCAAAATGGACGTATCAGGATCATCATCATCACCATCAACACCCTCATCACCATATCCATATTGTTGTAATAATTGGGTTGAATCTTGCATAGTTCATAGGGGAAACTTTCCCGGTGTTGATTACTCTTTGTAGTTGATGCTATTGAGTGAACCATTGAATTATTGTTTATGTTCAGATTGTTATACATCATTATGCCATCTCTGATCATGATCCATATGATGTCTTCTGAGTAGTTCGTTTTGTTCTTGAGGACATGGGAGAAGTCATGTTGTTAGTAGTGGAATTGTGTTGAGAAAGATTCAATAGTTTGATATTTAAGTTGTGGTGTACTTCTTCTAGTGGTGTCATGTGAACGTCTACTACATGACACTTCACCTATATGGGCTTAGGGGAATGCATTGTGTATTCGGCTACTAATCGTAGGGGTTGCCAGAGTGACAGAAACCTGAAGCCCCGTTAGGAAACCATTCCACAAGGGACATAAGGGTCTTAGAGCTTAAAGTTGTCGTTAGGTTTCTACCTTAATTACTTTCTTGTACTTACGGATGTTTGCAAGGGGTATAATCACAAGTATGTATTAGTCGTAGGAAGGTCGGTACATTAGCACAGGTTCACCCACACAACACTTAGCAAGCTAAAGAAGATTAATCAACTATATGAAGCAAAAGCACTTGACAGTCTTCCCATGTGTCCTCGAGAACGTTTGGTCATCTTAAGTAATACAACCGGCTTGTCCTTTGCTGTATAAAGGATTGGGCCACTTGCTGCATTTATTCCTACTTTCTTTTATTTACTCGTACTTTGTTTACTTGCTTTATCAAAAATCCTTAAAAATCCGTTTGCTAAGTATTTGCAGAGAATTCCTGATCCATACCACTAGCCAGCACCTTCTACTCCTCGTTGGGTTCGACACTCTTACTTATCGAAAATACTGCGATACACCCCCTATACTTGTGGGTCATCAATTGGTCCTTGTCTTTGGGAGGATTTGTGTTCCAGGTAGCGCACAAGGATTGCGCCCAAGTTGAGTGACAAGTTGTAGTGGTTGTAAGAAGCTTTTGCAAGGACTAAGATGTCCTCCTCATTGAGTCTTGTGAACTCATTTAGCTCCTACAAGGTGTTAGCAGTAATATAGAACAAATAGCGAATTGCAGGATGTTGAATGCGCTTCCCCTTGCTCACTCTAGAAGTGAAGCTTAATCCATTATAATATTGTTCAGGGGAAGGGTCTAAGCCAGTAAAGGATGCACGTAAGGCATTAACATCATTGGTTGGAAGATTAAAACATGCACTTCATTCATCTAGTGTTAAAGCGTAATTGTTGTTCATAAGTCAAAAAGAAATTGTGTCCTCTCCTTGACATAGTTTAACAGTGCTTTGCAAACAACTTAAAAATTCAAGAGTTAACCAGCGATAGGTAAGCACATCATTGAATACAAAGTTTTGCAGGACAACCCTATTTCAAAGTAAATTGAAGTCATCGGAAATACCGAGTTGGTTCAATATGATGGGGCAAGCTCACTTGGTTCCCTTCACCTCTTGTTTCTTGATCTTGTTGAAGCGATCATGTTGGAGCTCATTCCTAAACCGTATCCCCATGCGTTCTTAAGTGACAGCCTGAGAAGTGCTAGTGGTGGCACAAGCATGAGTTTGGCTCCTTGTGTTCATCATCTATAATAATAAAGAAAGACAAAAAATAAAACTTTTTGATCCAATCAATAATAAGCATGACATATTCCTCATCATAGCACACTGAAGAGTCCCCTCAAAATAATAATCTAGGCAAGATAATCATGGCAATTAGTTCATAGTAGGTCTCACCCTAGATTGATAATGACAATAGATCAAAGATGAATTTGCAAAAAGTAATTGGAGGATCAGAGGATAAACATACCATAGATCACTTGTGTGCAAGGAAATTGAACGAAATTGAGTAGAGATGAAGATCCCTTGAGGTTTTGAGAGAGTTTGGAGGTAGAAGAGAGAAAAAGGATTGAAGTTTTGAGGTTGGAGGTACCTTCCTGTGGCGATTTTGTGGTCAGACACAACTATATGGGCGAAACTATATGGCCGGCACAATGTGTTCCCGTCGCATAGTTGGCTTGCTACCAAAATTTTAGGATTTTCACCTGGCGGCGCAGCTATATGGCCAGAACTATACGACCGAAACAATTTATTCCTGCCGTATAGTTGGTCATCAAACCTCCTATATCTGGAAAAGAAACTGTACGGAAGCATCAATATCTATATGACCGGAACTATACGACCATAATTTTTATTCGCGTCGTATAGTTGGTCGTTAAACCTTCAGTACTTTTGGAAGAGAAATTGTCGATGGCAAAAATATCTATACGACCAGAGCTATATGGCCGAAATTTTTGTTCCCGTCGTATAGTTTGTCGTTAAACCTTCTGTATACATCAAAAAAATTCTATTTCTTCAAGAATTCTTTCTTATCCTGAAACTTAGTGAAATACCTTGTTTTTTACAGAAAATGACAGTAAATATTGTTGACCAACATTAGCATGTATAAAGAAGGATTTTAGTACTACCGAACTTCTTCTTCTCACTTGGAGTTTTCTAGCACTCTTTATTAAACATAAACTAAACCTAAAACTTAAAACTTAACTCAAACCTTTATTTCACATGGGTTGCCTCCCATGAAGCGCTCTTTTATGATTAATAGCTTGACCTCAGTGTTGCTCACTTAGGCCAGATGACTGGAACACTCACTCGAAAATAGTTAGCCTTCAAAGTGATGGCCTCTTTTTCATCATGCTTAGCTTTCTTCTTCCTAGGAAAATGAATAACAAAAGGATCCCACAAAGTAAATTGAAGCTTCACTTTCCCTTCATGTAGATTAATCAAAGCCTGGATAGTTCTTAAAAATGGATGGCCTAATATAATAGGAGCAGTAGCATCTTCAGGCATGTCCACAATAACAAAATCAATAAGAGCAGGACAACCTTTAATGTAGACTAAAGTGTTCTCCTTAATTCCTACAGCTTGTTTGTAGGTAGAATCTGCTAGATCCACCACTGTCATTGCATGTGTGTTCTTTTCACAAACCACATATGGATCCACCAGAGTCATTGCTTGTCTGTTCTTTTCATCAACCCCATATGGATCCACCAGAGTCATTGCATGTCTATTCTTTTCATTAACCACATGGATCCACCAGTGTCATTGCATGTGTGTTCCTTTAATAAACCACAACTAGAGTCATTGGATGTGTGTTCTTTGCATAAACCAGAACTAGAATCATTGCATGTGTGTTTTTTTCACAAACCACATATGGATCCACCAGTGTCATTGCATGTGTGTTCTTTTCATTAACCACGGCTAGAGTCATTGTATGTTTGTTCTTTTCACAAACCACATATGGATCCACTAGAGTCATTGCATGTTTGTTCTTTTCATAAACCACATATGGATCGACCAGAGTTTATTGCATGTGTGTACTTTTCATAAATCACATGAGCATGTGTGTTCTTTTCACAAACCACATATAGATCCACCAGTGTCATTGTGTGTGGTATTTTCCTAAAACACATATGGATCCACCAGAGTCATTGCATGTGTGTTCTTTTCATGAACCATAACTAGAGTCAGTGAATGTGTGTTCTTTTCACAAACCACATATGGATCCACCAGAGTCATTGCATGTGTGTTCTTTTCACAAAGGTGTCATTGCATGTATGTTCTTTTCTCAAACCACATATGGATCCACCAGAGTCATTGCATGTATGTTCTTTTCATAAACCACATATGGATCCACCAGAGTCATTGCATGTCTGTTCTTTTCATAAACCACATGGATCCACCTATGTCATTGCATGTGTGTTCTTTTAATAAACCACAGCTAGTGTTATTGGATGTGTGTTATTTTCATAAACCATAACTAGAGTCATTGCATGTGTGTTCTTTTCACAAACCACATATGGATCCACTAGTGTTATTGCATGTGTGTTCTTTTCATTAACCACAGCTAGAGTCATTGCATGTTTGTTCTTTTCACAAACCACATAAGGATCCACTAGAGTCATTGCATGTCTATTCTTTTCATAAACCACATGAGCATGTGTGTTCTTTTCACAAACCACATATGGACCCACCAGTGTCATTGAATGTGTGTTCTTTTCCTAAAACACATATGGATCCACCAGAGTCATTGCATGTGTGTTCTTTTCATGAACCACAACTAGTGTCAATGAATGTGTGTTCTTTTCACAAACCACATATGGTTCCACCAGTGTCATTGAATATGTGTTCTTTTCCTAAAACACATATGGAACCACCAAAGTCATTGCATGTGTGTTCTTTTCATGAACCACAACTAGAGTCAGTGAATGTGTGTTCTTTTCACAAACCACATATGTATCCACCAGAGTCAGTGAATGTGTGTTCTTTTCACAAACCACATATCGATCCACCAGGGTCATTGCATGTGTGTTCTTTTCATCAACCACATATGGATCCACAAGTGTCATTGCATGTGTGTTATTTTCACAAACCACATATGGATCCACTAGTGTCATTGCATGTGTGTTCTTTTCACAAACCACATATGGATCCACCAGTGTCATTGCATGTGTATTTTTTCATTAACCACAGCTAGAGTCATTGCATGTATGTTCTTTTCACAAACCACATATGGATCCACCAGAGTCATTGCATGTCTGTTCTTTTCACAAACCACATAAGGATCCACCAGAGTTGATTGCATGTCT
The DNA here is from genome assembly GCA_916181665.1 of Avena sativa. Taxonomy (NCBI): domain Eukaryota; kingdom Viridiplantae; phylum Streptophyta; class Magnoliopsida; order Poales; family Poaceae; genus Avena; species Avena sativa. Next base: position 15,482,399 of record OV702292.1, on the reverse strand, counting down.
GTTATTTTCATAAACCACATGGATCCACTAGTGTTATTGCATGTGTGTTCTTTTCATTAACCACATGGATCCACTAGAGTCATTTGCATGTGTGTTCTTTTCATAAGACGCATGGATCCACTAGAGTCATTTCCATGTGTGTTCTTTTCATAAAACACATGGATCCACCAGTGTCATTGAAATTTGTGTTCTTTTGATAAACCAGATGAATCCTAACCTTAGGAGAGCCCTAACCTTAGCCCCCAATGGTGGCCGTTAGACCGAGTCTTCTAGAAGGCACGCCCTAACACAGTTGTTCTGCATGACGATTGTTCCATACCGTTCAATCGGGGCGCTTGGATGATTGGGATGGTTCTTTGTAAGAGCGATTCACGAGTAGGCTGTTCTGCGACATGATTGGCCATACTTACTGTCTGCTTGCTCTACACAAACTGGCAACACTACGCGCTCCCCTTTTGTGAGTGTCACGAGTTTCGTGGGCCATATGCCAGTGTTATGTCTTCTTTACTTCTCTTCCTCCCCATACTTCTCTTCCTTCCCCTCGAAGCCACTTTCCCCACTTCTCTCCCATCCTGCCATAGCCGCAAGCCGACGGGGCCTCCAGTCCCCCACCCCCTCTCGCCATGGGTTCAAGGGGAGACAGTAAGGAAACACGTCGTGACGACATGGACGGTTATTTCGATGTGAGTCGTCTCATCTCTATCATATGTGGCCAATTCTCTTTTTTGAGCTAGATCTACTCTATTTACTCATGCAAGTATGATGTGTTAGGCCAACCAGATGTTGTACGCCTCCGACTATCACGGTTTAGCGGAGGAAGACAGTCCTCCGCTATGTAAACATGGATATGTGCCCGCTAAATTTGTAGCGTTCAAAGGATGAAACGCAGGCTAGAGGTTTTACGGTGTCAAGGACATCGTGCAAATGATGCAAGGCAGAAGTTGCGGTGTTGTCAAATGGGTAGATCCAGACTGGCCCAAATTGATGCAGAAAACACTAGACAAACTATGGGATATGAATGTTGAGTTGAAAGATTCCATAGTCACCTCACATCTTGACAGTGCTGAGATGAAGCTATTTGACCAAGTTGACACAACCAAGCTTAACTGAGATCTTAGGAGGGTGCAAGACAAGGTTAGCAAAGTCGAGAAGGAGAGGGACGTGGCGTTGGCCCTGAAGGCTAAAACAGAGCAAGAACTAACTCAAGCAAGGAATGAACTTCACCAGGCCAAAGTCCTGCAGTTCACAATTGCGATTATTAACAAGTCATGAGAAACAATTGAACATGTGCAAGGAAGATGCTAAAAGGAAGGAGAAGATGATTCCATCCTTGCTCTCGCGGGAAGATGCGCATCAGGCTAAGATTAGGAAGATCAAGGAGATGTGTGATAACTAGTTCTATTTAGCTTGAGCTCCGTACTTTTTTAAGTTGTAATAGTAGTACTTGTTGACCTAGTCTGAACTAGTGGTCTCGGAGTCCTGGGAGAAAAAATTGGTCGCCGTTAATCTATCTTAACCCTGCATACTTCCTTTTGTATGATCATGGTGGTATTATGACATTGGTAGTTTGTTTAAACGTAATCTACGTGGATTGTGCCGAATGCAAATGGCACAACCACAATTTATAAAGTGGAAGCACATACACCCTGTTACTGGAGATCCGGGGGCTTTGCCAGATGTAGGGGATGCATGAGCAGGGAGGCGGTGAGATAGACGGGCTCAAGATTAGGCCAGAAAGTGGTAGCGATTTCCTCATCATCTGGGTATTATTGGTTGCCATTGTTGTTTATGTTGCCATGTCATTGTGCAGCAGGTGAAACAAGTTGTTGTTTCGTGGATTGTAGCAGCTTAAATAATTTATTTATGTGCCACTTACATTCCATTGAATTTGGAGACCTCCTGCCCCTCAGCAATCGTGGAACCGGTACTATGTGTTTTCAGATAGTAGTGGCACAAACACAATTTTGGATTCAACTACTGACTCGGGCATTTCCAAACCCTAAGTCACGGTACATTTTACTCCGACAACATGGGTAGATTGTTTCGCCCGACAAGTTCCACACATAGAGGTCCAGAATTTAACTGAATTACATATATAGGTTCAAGTTCAACACATTATTATGCATCTTCATTTCCTGTAGCCTTCTTCCCCCACCTGGGTGCCAAGCCTTCGCGTCCACTGGCTTCTTCATTTACTGCCTTCTTCCTCTTCCTCAGTGCCAATTTTCTTAGCTTCACGTACTCTGCATCGGCGGGACAATAAACACCATAATTATGTCCAGCATCATTTTTCCACTCGTTTTTATTTTCTTCCAGCAGCAAAATGACTGACCCAGCAGTCATGTTTCTAACCTTGCAGCGCTTCCTATCAAAGAAACAAGATTGTTGCATAACTTCCTAATATCTACGAATTAAATAAAAAAATTACAATTTAGCACTGATGACCCACAAGTATAGGGGGTGTATCGCAGTATTTTCGAGGGAAGTGAAACCCAATATATTGATTCGACACAAGGGAAGCCAAAGAATACTTATCAGTCTTAACAACTAAGTTGTCAATTCAGCTGCACCTGGAAACAATCTTGCTCACAGCAGTGTATCAGTAGAAACAATTTTATAGTAGGAATAGTAAAGTAATAGCAGTAGCAAAACAAAGACAGTAGTAACAAACGCAGTAAACAGTGGGATTCGAGTGCAGTAGGCATAGGGATGGATGGACGGGCGTTGCGTGGACAAGACAATTCACATAGCAATCAGAACATAGGGCAATTGCAGATAAATAAGATAAAGCATCCAAGTACTAGACAATCCTAGGCATGTGTTCCATATATAGTCATACGTGCTCGCAATGAGAACATGCACAACATCTTTTGTCCTGTCAGCTCGTTTGCAGCGGGGCCTCTAGGGAACTACTGGCAATTAAGGTGCTCCTTTTAATAGAGCATCGGAGCAAAGCATTAACACTCCGTGAACACATGTGATCCTCACATCAAGGCCTTTCCCTTCTAGCTATCCCGATTTCGGTCACTTCGGGGCCATAGGTTCCGGACAACGATGTGTGTATACAACTTGTACATAAGACCAGAAATAATACTATCATAATGAATAAATAACATGTTCAGATATGAAACCATGACACTCGGGCCCTAGTGACAAGAATTAAGCACAACAAAGTTGCAACAAAGTCATAAAGCACTAATAGAGATACTAGGCACTATGCCCTAACAATCTGATGCCATTACATGAACGATCTCATCCAATCCCTACCATCCCCATAGCCTACATCGGGGGATTACTCACTCATAGATGGAAGAAATATGGATGGTCGATGAAGATGATGGTGGGGATCGATGGACATGGCTCCGGGGGCACTTTCCCGTCCCGGCAGGGTGCCGGAACAGAGACTTTCTATCCCCCGAATCTCCCCTTCGGTGGCGGCAGCGCAGCGGAACTTTTCGTGGAAAAACGTCGAACCCCCCGAAGTTTTTAGGTCAGAAGGCTTCTTATAGGCGAAGAGAGAGGTCGAGGGGGTGCCTAGGGCCACCACACCACACCATGCCCTGGCGCGGCCAGGCCCAGCCCGCGCCTGGGGGGGTGTGGCTAGCCCATGGCCGTCCTCCGTATCGTATTCTGGCTCCTGGAGTCTTCTGGAAAAATAGGCACTTTGGCTTTTGTCCCGTCCAATTTCGAGAATATTCATTTTCTGACTTTCCTGGAACCAAAAACAGCAGAAAACAGGCAGCTGGCACTGTGGCTCTTGTTAATAGGTTAGTCCAAGAAATCATATGAAAAGTACTCCAAAGTGTGGACAAAACACAAGAAAGTGGATAAAACCAAGCATGGAGCATCAAAAATTAGAGATACATTTGCAATGTATCAACATCCCCAAGCTTAACTCATGCTCGTCCTTGAGTAGGTAGGTGATAAAAAGAAAGAATAATTTTTGAGGTGACATGCACCATCAAAGACTTGATCAAAGTATTTGCAAAACAATCAAAGCTGGGATCATAGTACTTCAATCATAACATGAAAGACAAAGTTCTAGCAATAAGACAAAGAAACTATGATGCAACATGAAAAGGCACAAACAAAAGATTCATGAATAACAATGCTTTGCAAAACGTTTGTTTGTTTCACATTAAGAAAACATAGCATAAAAGTATTCAGCTTGTCCCTCAATAGAGTAGCAAATATAAATGCATAGGACACCTTCAAAGTTCATAAGAGTGACTAGATACAATAGTTTCAAACAAGCAATAACAAGTTATGCATCAATCAACTAGTCTTGGGACAATGCACATAGAACTAAGAATGGCCACTATGCTTTCAAAGTAGTGCATAAAGATAGAAGGTGGAGACTCAATATAATGGTGGAAGAAAGGCCTTTTGTAAAAGGAAGTAGGGATTCAAGTCTCTTAAAGAGCTTCCAAAAATTATGGTACTTGTAGTTTTCAGCTCTCATTGCCCCTATCATAAGCATCTTGAAGGTGATTAAGGTTAAAGTGACACAACTAAGAGGATATGCTTGACAAGTTATAAACCGAAATCTCATGCCCCTTACTTACGAAGACCGATCCTCATGCTACTCAACTCTAGTCACGAGTAAGATCTTGTCATTGTAAGTATATGTGTATCATTAAGAACTGCCAACAGGGTACCCCTTGCACATGATACGGGAGCTTTCCATAATAAAAATGACAAGGCAAGCAGACAATGAGCATCTCAGCAATCTTTTTATTTGCTATTTGCATAGGTTTTTATTGAGGATGCTTCATAGAGTGCTCATTATGGTGATGCTGCAAGTTTCCACCATGATTAGGCATGGCTTAGGCTAGCGGCCCAGGCGTTTCTCTAACACACATACAAACTCCATGATCTTACAAGTTCCATTTTTATTTCACACCGTCGGGATCCATAAGCAAAAGAACATGATATCAACGCGGTACAAAGTACAAGTGCAATGTTGAAAGCGTTCCCCATGAAACATGGTTCTGCTAATTTCAACTTGTAAAGTGCAAGCATATATGCAACAAAGAAGGACCCAATGGTTCAAGTTTATTAGAGGCAATAAAGTAAAGTGTGCCATCAAGTTCGTGAGAGCTTTAATCACTAGTTTTCTCATAACAAGTGGAAGGTAAACAAAAGCATGAATATACTTGTAATAGCATAAGCTAGTAGGTAGGTATGGTGGACTCTTTGGAAAAAAACTTGGTTTAGGTATTTGGATGCATGAGTGGAACTCATACTTTGTTGTGGAGGCTAGCAAAAGACTGGGAGCGACAAGCTAGGAGAGCAATAATGGCCATAATCATGTAGAGCGACAAAACATCATTGATCAAAGCATAAAGTGATACTAAAGGTTGAAAACTAAAGGATCCTGAAGGCTATGGTGACTCGAGATAGTCATAACATGGTGTGAGCATGCGCCAAGTTAACCCAAATAAAGCATTAAAGGAGAATACCACTATACTATGCTTTAATATGCTAAAACAAAGCATGATTCATCCAAGGCACATTAAGCAATCTCAATTGTTTATAACAATTCATGCTAAAGCAAAGAATACTAAGCATAAAGCCAAAACAATATCAAGCATGGCATGACAAAGCATAGGCCACAGTCAAAAACAAGCTCTTTTTACCACATAAGCATGAACTTTCCTACTCTTTTCCAAACCAAACCAAACTATTTGCAAACCAAAGTGTGAAAGAGGGGGTCCAACCAATTTATTCAGAAAGCTAAGAAAACCAAGCAAACTAAAAACCAAAACAACAACGAAAAAGAAGACGATCCAAGAGAAACACAACTGTGCATGAAACAATAAAAATGAAGCGTTTGGAAGAAACCTGGAATTTTTATTGATGAAGAAGGGGATGCCTTGGGCATCCCCAAGCTTTGACGCTTGCACTTCTTGGATATTTCTTGGGGTGACACGCGTGGCATCCCCAAGCTTGAGCGTTAGTCCATCCTTCATCTTATTACTCATTCCTTCCACACACCTGAAATTTTCCTTCATACAAAACTTCACACAATCTCATTAGCAACATTAGTGCACTTAAGATAAATAAGTCTTAAGGTTCAGTTCTAACACCAAATAAACTTCCATTAGAACACTAGCTACTGTAGCACTTCCCTCAAAAAGCTCAATTCCCCAAAAGAACTCAAGAAGGAACTAACAAGAAGCAAATGCAGAAAATGGCAGAAATCTGTCAAAACAGACCAGAAGGTAAAGACGAATTTTTTCGAAGACCTTCTGTTGCTCAAATAAAAAAGTGTTGAACTAACTAAAGTTCTATAACAACCTGGGACAGAAGGAAAAAAAATTACAGCTCAATCCGACGTACAGAGCTCTCTCAGAATTTTTTACGGTGAAGCACAGAAATCTGTTTCGGGACAGCAACTTTCCCAATCATTACTTCACTCTCATTAGAGGTTACTCTTGGCACAAAAAGCAAATAAAAAGGATAAGGAGCAGTTATTACAGAGGTAATAAATTCCAAGACTCATCTAAAACTCTTGCGTTATCTCCCAACAAGTACTTTTCTTTAATGCCTTTAAGTTAGGCATAAGCAAAAACTGAAATGGATAGAATAGAAGTAAATAGAGATAATCATAGTGAAAACATTGTTTTGTTCAATGAAATCCTTTTGTTAACAAGGTTGATCAGGTCTTGTTACCAAAAAAAATTCATATGAGACAAAACTTTCTATTCCACTAATGATTATGTTACCTCAACCTTGACAGCAATGGTCCCAATCATAATAGTTTCAAATTTTTCTCTTGGTATGGGACAATATATTTCTCCAACTTGAATGCCCTCAACATGTTCAATTGAATTAAAACCATAATTCCTTTCAATCTTTTTGAGGAAATAGACAATGTGTTCCTAGTCATTAACATTGAAGGTCACCTTCCCTTGATTATAATTAATAACAGCTCCTGCAGTATTTAAGAAAAGGTCTCCCAAGAATAATAGACATATTATCATCTTCAGGCATACAAGTTTGAGAGGATGCTCTCATAAGAAATATGAGTTGAAGTAAAAGAGAGCATCAAGGAGCAAATTCAAAACACATTTAAGTCTAACCCACTTCCTATGCATAGGAATCATGTAAGCAAATAAATTTGCAAAGAGCAAAGTGACAGGCAAAGAGCAAAGTGACAGGCATATTTTCCTCTCTCAAAATAATTTTCAGTAGCCTCATGAATAAACTCAACAATATAACTATCACATAAAGCATGCTTTTCATGATCTACAAGCACTAGAGCCTTATCATAAACCTTTTCAAAGGAAACCTCGGGAACATAACATTCATCCTCCTTTAGTAAGCATGGGGGACAATCAAATAATGTAAGGGATAAAGAGTTACTCTCATTAGAAGGTATGCATGGGTAGCTAATCCATTCTTCCTCCTTTTGTTCATCACTCTCCTCCTCCTTTTCATCTCATGATATTTCAGGTTCATCAATTTCTTCTTCCATGGGATCCTGCAAGGCACTAATCTCTTCCATTTGAGGAAAGCATCTACTCATATATTCAAGAATATAGATGTTTTCTTCCTTGTAATTATCAGAGCAAAATTTAAGTATACCATAAACCTCATACTTATAAGGTGAATCATCAATATTTTCAAGAAAACTAGCAAGTTCAAAAGCACCCTTCCAAGCAATAAATTCCTCAATTTGTTCCACATCATAAAAGTCATAATTTCCCTTAACATAAGAAGATATGGTAACATCATCATTATACTCACATTGAAAAGGGAGATGTTTGTACCTCCTACAGCAACAAGATTTATCAAAGCAATAAGTAACATTATAAGTAGAGCAAACGTTTCTAGCAATGGTATACAATTTATCAATTTGTTACCATAAGTGTTTCCCTTTTTGTGACAAGCAGTGTTCCTTATAATAATCTTCTTCATCTTTCGTGAACCCACCTTGCCAATAAGACTAGAGTAGGAACTATTTTTTTTGTATTTTTGATAAAGAAACAAGCAAACAAGGATAAAATAAACTTAGCTTGAACAATAGTGAATCCAAGTGAACATGATAAATAAAGCTATGCTCCCCGGCAATGACGCAAGAAAATAGTCTTGACAACCCACAAATATAGGGGGTGTATCGCAGTATTTTCGAGGGAAGTGAAACCCAATTTATTGATTCGACACAAGGGGAGCCAAAGAATACTTATCAGTCTTAACAACTGAGTTGTCAATTCAGCTGCACCTGGAAACAATCTTGCTCACAGCAGTGTATCAGTAGCAACAGTTTTGTAGTAGGAATAGTAAAGTAACAGCAGTAGCAAAACAAAGACAGTAGTAACAAAAGCAGTAAACAGTGGGATTCGAGTGCGGTAGGCATAGGGATGGATGGACGGGCGTTGCATGGACAAGACAATTCACATGGCAATCAGAACATAGGGCAATTGCAGATAAGTAAGATAAAGCGTCCAAGTACGAGACAATCCTAGGCATGTGTTCCATATATAGTCATACGTGCTCGCAATGAGAACTTGCACAGCATCTTTTGTCCTGCCAGCCCGTTTGCAGCGGGGCCTCTAGGGAACTACTGGCAATTAAGGTGCTCCTTTTAATAGAGCATGAGAGCAAAGCATTAACACTCTGTGAACACATGTGATCCTCACATCAAAGCCTTTCCCTTCCGACTATCCCGATTTCTGTCACTTCGGGGCCATAGGTTCCGGACAACGACATGTGTATACAACTTGTAGATAAGACTAGAAACAATACTATCATAATGAATCAATAACATGTTCAGATCTGAAATCATGGCACTCGGGCCCTAGTGACAAGCATTAAGCACAAAAAAGTTGCAACAAAGTCATAAAGCACTAATAGAGATACTAGGCACTATGCCCTAACAATCTGATGCTGTTACATGACCGATCTCATCCAATCCCTACCATCCCCATAGCCTACAATGGGGGATTACTCACTCATAGATGGAAGAAACATGGATGGTCGATGAAGATGATGGTGGGGATCGATGGAGATGGCTCCGGGGGCACTTCCCCATCCCGGCAGGGTGCCGGAACAGAGACTTTCTGTCCCCCGAATCTCCCCTTCGGTGGCCGTGGCGCAGCAAACTTTTCATGGAAAAACGTCGAACCACCTAAAGTTTTTAGGTCAGAAGGCTTCTTATAGGCGAAGAGAGAGGTCGAGGGGGTGCCTGGGGCCACCACACCATGCCCTGGCGCAGGCAGGCCTAGCCCGCGCCTGGGGGGAGGGGTGTGGCCAGCCCCTGGACCTCCTCCGTCTTGTATTCTGGCTCCTGGAGTCTTCTGAAAAAATAGACACTTTGGCTTTTGTCCCGTCCAATTCCGAGAATATTCATTTTCTTACTTTCCTAGAACCAAAAACAGCAGAAAACAGGCAGCTGGCACTGTGGCTCTTGTTAATAGGTTAGTCCAAGAAATCATATGAAAAGTACTCCAAAGTGTGGACAAAACACAAGTGGATAAAACCAAGCATGGATCATAAAAAATTATAGATACATTTGCAATATATCAAGCACAAACATGAGAACCCCAAGAGAACCCTTCTTACCAGCATCTAATTGGGTTCGAGCGATCACCCTGTCCAAGAATAGAAGGGCGACTCCCAGTTGCAGCAGCTTCCACATCCAGTACATCACAATTCAGCTCAAACATGCAAGCCAAAGCATACATTTTCATCAACCCAATTAGCTAACTGTCACACATTAGAGGAACCAGGATGCCTCGTTCATCCATGAAGCTGAACTTTGCAGTCTTATTTAGCCATATTTCAGCATGATTGATGTTTGCAAGAGCATAGATCGTTTGTAGCTAGTTTTGAAGTTCAGATATCGATCCCACAGGGAGCCCAAAGGTAAGTGTTTATCGATGAAGTCTCTGTCACACCCGAAGTTGTCATAGGTCTTCCAGTGAATTGACTGCAAGTGTTGAAATAAGAATGGGGTCTCAATTAAATGCGACAGATTTAAATAAAACTAAAATGTAAACTTCAGAAATATAAAGCATAAAAGTAAAAAACATCATTGTTGTTTGTTGTTTCCTGTAGATGGTGAAAGAAGGCGCGGGGAGATTTAGTTCATGGTGATAGTGACTGTGCTAGATGGATGAGTGATACGTTGCTAACGTATCTATAAGTTTTGATGTTCCATGCTTATATTATATCTACTTTCTTGTATTTTGTCCACACTTTAGAGTACTTTTCATATGATTTCTTGGACTAACCTATTAACAAGAGCCACAGTGCCAGTTGCCTATTTTCTACAGTTTTTGGTTCTAGAAAGTCAGAAAATGAATATTCTCGGAATTGGACCGGAGAAAAGCCAAAGTCGTTATTTTCCTAGAAGATTCACGGAGCTAGAAGGAGAGATGAAGGGGGGCCACAGGGTGGCCAAACCACCCCCAGGCCGTGCTAGGGCATGGTGTGGGCCCCCTGGATGCCCACCGACCTTGCCCCTTCGCCTATATATTCCTCCCGATGCGAAAACCCTAAATCATCAATCAGAAATGCACGAAAAGTTCCACAGCGCCGCCGCCACTGAAGGAGAGATTCGGGGGATAGAAAGTCTCTATTCTGGCACCCTGCCAGGACGGGGAAGTGCCCCTGGAGCCATCTCCATCGATCTCCACCACCATCTCCATCACCATTGCTGATTCCCATGATGAGGAGGGAGTAGTTCTCTCTCGAGGCTAAGGGTTCTATCGGTAGCTATGTGTTAATCTCTCTCTCTCTCTATGCATGATCATATTGGGATCATGATCTTTGTAATCAAGTAGATCTACCTTGCTACTCAAGTGATTTAATAGATCTTTGCTCTCCCCATGTGTGTGAAGTTGAGAGTGTGCACACCATGGTCGCACTTAGGCTAGAGATTACAAATACTTGTTATGAGTTATATTCGGAGTTGGATGTTTCTATGGAATTTGTGCTGTTTGATGGAACCATCTAGTGCTCAAGGTGACAGTGTGGGGTTATCTAGATGCGGAAAGCGAACTTTGAGGAGTGCTTTTATATCCCTACCATGGATTAGAGTGTCCAACCAGAGAGTAGTAGCATAAAAAAAAGATTTTTATATGAGAGTGTTCACTAGTGAAAGTATGATCCCTATGCCTTGTTTCTAAGCGCTAAAACACCGTTTGCTATTAGATCTATTACATGTTTGCTTGCTTCTATCTTTATTTCAGTTTTACTTTAGTCTTTTCCACTCCATCAAGTTATCTTCTATCACCGTTACCACTTATAGTTATCTATACCACTTGTATTTCACTATCTCTTCGCCGAACTAGTGCAACTATACACCTGACAAGTGTATTGGGTGTGTTGGGGACACAAGAGACTTCTTGTATCTTGATTGCAGGGTTGCTTGAGAGGGGATACCTTTGACCACTTCCTCTCTGAGTTCGATAAACCTTGGTTAATCCACTTAAGGGAAACTTGCTACTATTCTACAAACATCTGCACTTGGAGGCCCAACAACTGTCTACAAGAATAAAAGTGCATAGACATCAAGCTATTTTCCAGCGCCATTGCCGAGGACTAAAAGAAGAACAAACTCCCACGTCAACGACGCGCCAGCAAGCTATTTTCTGGCATCATTGCCGGGGAGGTAAGGTAAAAGGTACTCACATCCTCCGGTGTGAGTGCTAGAAGTTATTTCCTTTAAATTCTGCAATTTTGTCTTTTTTTCTTGTTTTTATTTTCACTAGTTAGGCTTATTGGAAAACAACAACAAAACTAGAGAGCTTTATAGTATTTATATCGAGTTAGGACATGAAGTGTTTGAAGAGAAAATTAAAAATCCTATGGAACTTTTTTTGGATGCTAATAGCAATGTTGTTAGTATGAATTCTTTGGACACCATTATTGCTAATGCTATGGAAAAGTCTAAGCTTGGGGAAGCTAGTTTTTATGAAAATGATTTTTTTAGTTCCCCAGCTTCGGAAGATAGTTATTCTATTGCTTATGATGATACCAAACCTCCAATATATGATGATTATAATGATGAATATGATATTTTCAGTCCACCTACTATTGAGGAGGAAATTAATTATGATTACAATATGCCTCCTATGTTTGATGATTATGGTGATGAGAATAATAATGATAGCTATTTTGTTGAATTTGCTCCCACTATGATTAATAAGAATGACTATGTTTATGTGGAAAGTAATAATGATTATATGCATGTGGCTCATGATAAGAATGTTTTATGTGATAGTTATATTGTTCATTTTATTCATGATGCTACTGAAAGTTATTATGAGAGAGGGAAACATGGTTTTATGTATCTCAACAATATTAAGTTTCCCCTCTTTATGTTGAAAATTTTGAAGTTGCACTTGTTTTGCTTTCCTATGATTGTTGTTTTGTGCTTTCATGACTTGTTCCTTTATAATATTCCTATTCATAGGAAGTGGGTTAGACTTAAGTGTGTTTTGAATTTGCTTCTTGGTGCTCTCTTTTACTTCAATTCATATTTCTTATGCGAGCATCTTCTCAAACTATCAAGCCTAACTTAAAGGCGTTAAAGAAAAGTACTTATTGGGAGATAACCGAAAAGTTTTAGTTGAGTCTTGGAAGTTATTGCTTTAGTAATAACCTCTCCTTATCATTTTTGTGTGGTTTTTGTGCCAAGAGTAACCTCTTATGAGAGAGAAGTAATGCTTGGGAAAGTTGCTGTCCCGAAACAGATTTCTATGCTTCACCGTAAAAATTCGTGTAAAATCTCTGTACGTCCTTTTGAGGCGTGAAGTTTTGTGCTTCTGACCCAGGTTGTTATCTAACTTTAGTTAGTTCAACACTTTTAGATTTGAGTAACAGAAGGTCTTCGAAAAAATTCGTCTTTACCTGCTGGTCTGTTTTGACAGATTTCTGCCATTATTTGCATTTGCTTCCTGTTGGTTCCTTTTTTAGTTATTTTGGGGAATTGAGATTTTTGAGGGAAGTGATACAGTAGCTTGTGTTTTAATGGAAGTTTTATTGGTGTTGGAACTGAACCTAAAGACTTATTATCTTGAGTGCACTAATGTTGCTAATAAAGATTGTGTGAAGTTTTGTATCAAGGAAAAATTTCAGGTGTATGCAAGGAATGAGTAACGAGATGAAGGATGGACTAAAGCTCAAGCTTGGGGATGCCACGCATGTCACCCCAAGAAATATCCAAGAAGTACAAGCACCAAAGCTTGGGGATGCCCAAGGCATCCCTTTCTTCATCAAAAAAAATTCTAGGTTTCTTCCAAACACTTCATTTTTATTGTTTCATGCACAGTTGTGTTGTTCTTAGAGCGTCTTATTTTTCGTTTTCGTTTTGGTTTTTCATTTCTTGGTTTTCTTAGTTTGCTGAATAAATTGGTTGGACCCCCTCTTTCATACATTGGTTTTCAAATAGTTTGGTTTGGATTGGGAAAGAGTAGGAAAGTTCATGCTTAAGTGGTACAGAGAGCTTGTTTTTGACTGTGGCCTATGCTTTATCATGCCATGCTTGATATTGTTTTGGCTTTAGGCTTATTATTCTTTGCTGTAGCATGACATGTTATAAACAATTGAGATTGCTTAATGTGCCTTGAAAGAATCATGCGTTTTTTTAGCATATTAAAGCATAATATTGTGGTATTCTCCTTTGATGCTTTATTTGGGTTGTCTTGGTGCATGCTCACACCATGTTATGACTATCCCAAGTCACCATAGCCTTTATGATCCTTTAGTTTTCGACTTGTAGTATCACTTTATGCTTTGATCAATGATGTTTTGTCACTCTGCATGATTATGGCCATTATTGCTCTCTTAGTTTGTTGATCCCAGTCTTTTGCTAGCCTCCACAACCAAGTATGAGTTCTACTCATGCATCCAAATCCTAAAACCAAGTATTCCAAAATATTCCACCATACCTACCTATTAGCATATGCTATTCCAAGTATATTCATGTTTTTATCTATCTTCTAAATTAAACTTGTTATGAGAAAACTAGTGATTAAAGCTCTCACGAACTTGATGGCACACTTCACTTTTCTTGCCCTTAATAAACTTGAACCATTGTGTTGTCTATGTTATATATGCTTGTACTTATTTGTTCGGGATTAGCAGAACCATGCTGTCATGGGGAACACTTTCAACATTGCACTTGTACTTTGTACCTAGTTGATATCATGCTCTTTTGTCTATGGATGTCGTCGGTGTGAAATGAAAGGGGAGCTTGTAAGTCCATGGAGTTATGTATATGTGTTAGAGAAACGCCTGGGCCGCTGGTCTAATCCATGCTAACATGGTGGAAACCTGCAGCGTAACCATAATGAGCTGTCTATGAAGCATTCTTCTTATAACAAAAGAGTTAGATATTGAGAAAAAAAGTGAAAAAGAAAAAAAAAGGGATATGAGAAAAGAGGAAAGAGAGAAAAAAGCACCATTTTCCCATGGTAAAGAAGAAGATTGCTGAGATGCTCGTTGTCTGCTTGCCTTGTCATTTTGATATGGGGATTCTTCCGTATCATCGGGCAAGGGGTACCCTGTTGGCGGTTCTCTATGATACACATGTACTTACAATGACAAGAACTTACCGGTGAAAAAACTTGAGTAGCATGAGGAGCGGCCCTCGTATTCAAGGGACATGAGATTTCCAACTTATACTTTGTCAAGCATATACTCCATAGTTTGTTCACTTTAACCTTAATAACTTCAAGATGCTTATGATAGGGGCAATGAGAGCTAAAAGCTAATAAGTACCATAATTTTTGGAAGCTCTTTATGAAACTTGAATCCTTACTTCCTTCTATGAAGGCCTTTCTTCCACTTTTGTATTGAGTCTCCACCTTCTATCTTTATGCATTACTTTGAGAGCATAGTGGCCATTCTTAGTTCTATGTTCATTGTCCCAAGACTTGTTGATTGATGCATAGCTTTGATATTGCTGGTTTTAAACTATTTGTATCTAGTCACTCTTATGAACTTTGAAGGTGTCCTATGCATTTATGTTTGCTACTCTATGAGGGACAAGCTGAATGCTACTATGCTATGTTTTCTTTATGTGAAACAAACAAACGTCTTGCAAAGCATTGTTATTCATTAATCTTTTATTTGTGCCTTTTCATGTTGCAACATAGTTTCTTTGCCTTATTGCTAGAACTTTGTATTTCATGTTATGATTAAAGTACTATGATCCCAGCTATCAATGTTTTATAAATACTTTGATCAAGTTTATGATGGTGCATGTCACCTCAAAAATTATTCTTTCTTTCTATCACATACCTACTCGAGGACGAGCAGGAGTTAAGCTTGGGGATGTTGATACATTGCTAACGTATTTATAATTTTTGATGTTCCATGCTTGTTTTATATCTACTTTGTTGTGTTTTGTCCACACTTTGGAGTACTTTTCATATGATTTCTTGGACTAACCTATTAACAAGAGCCATAGTGCAAGTTGCCTGTTTTCTGCTGTTTTTGGTTCCAAAAAGTCAGAAAATGAATATTCTCGGAATTGGACCGGACAAAAGGCAAAGTCGTTATTTTCCCGGAATATTCACGGTGCTAGAAGGAGAGACGAAGGGGGCCACAGGGTGGCCAAACCACCCCTAGGCGTGAGTCCTCCCAGGCCGCGCCAGGGCATGGTGTGGGCCCCTGGATACCCACCGACCTTGCCCCTTCGCCTATATATTCCTCCCGATGCGAAAACCCTAAATCGTCAATCAGAAATCGACGAAAAGTTCCACAGCACCACCTCCACCGAAGGGGAGATTCGGGGGATAGAAAGTCTCTATTTCGGCACCCTGCAGGGATGGGGAAGTGCCCCCGGAGCCATCTCCATCGATCTCCACCGCCATCTCCATCACCATTGCTGATTCCCATGACGAGGAGGGAGTAGTTCTCTCTCGAGGCTAAGGGTTCCACTGGTAGCTATGTGTTCATCTCTCTCTATATATGCATGATCATATTGGGATCATGAGCTTTGTAATCAGGTAGATCCCCCTTGCTACTCAAGTGCTTTAATAGATCTCTGTTCTCCCCATGTGTGTGAAGTTGACAGTGTGCACACCATGGTTGCACTTACGCTAGAGATTACAAATACTTGTTATGAGTTATATTTGGAGTTGGATGTTTCTATGAAATTGTGGTGTTTGTTGGAACCATCTAGTGCTCAAGGTGACAGTGTGGGGTTATCTAGATGCGGAAAGTGAACTTCGAGGAGTGCTTTTATAGCCCTACCATGGATTAGAGTGTCCAACCAGAGAGTAGTATCATAAAGAAAAGATATTTATATGAGAGTGTTCACTAGGGAAAGTATGATCCCTAGGCGTTGTTTCTAAGCACTAAAACACCGTTTGCTATTAGATCTATTACATGTTTGCTTGCTTCTATCTTTATTTCAGTTTTACTTTAGTCTTTTCCACGCCATCAAGTTATCTTCTATCACCGTTACCACTTATAATTATCTATACCACTTGTATTTCACTATCTCTTCGCCGAACTAGTGCACCTATACACCTGACAAGTGTATTGGGTGTGTTGGGGACACAAGAGACTTCTTGTATCTTGATTGCATGGTTGCTTGAGAGGGGATATCTTTGACCACTTCCTCCCTGAGTTCGATAAACCTTGGGTAATCCACTTAAGGGAAACTTTCTACTGTTCTACAAACATCTGCACTTGGAGGCCCAACAACTATCTACAAGAATAGAAGTGCATAAGCATCAAGCTATTTTCTAGCGCCGTTGCTGGGGACTAAAAGAGGAAGAAACTCCCACATCAACCACGAGCCAGAAAGCCATTTTCTAGCGCCGTTGCCGGGGAGGTAAGGTAAAAGCTACTCACATCCTCCGTTGTGAGTGCTCGAAGTTATTTCCTTTAGATTCTGCAATTTTGTCTTTTTTCTTGTTTTTATTTTCACTAGTTAGGATTAATGGAAAACAGCAACAAAATTAGAGAGTTTTATAGTATTTATCTTGAGTTAGGACATGAAGTGTTTGAAGAGAAAATTAAAAAACCCATGGAACTTTATTTGCATGCTAATAGCAATGTTGTTAGTGTGAATTCTTTGTACACCATTATTGCTAATGCTATGGAAAATGCTCAGCTTGGGGAAGCTAGTTTTTATGAAAATGATCTTTTTAGTTCCCCAGCTTTGGAAGATAGTTATTCTATTGCTTATGATGATACCAAACCTCCAATATATGATGATTACAATGTTGAATATGATATTTTCAGTCCACCTACTATTGCGGAGGAAATTAATTATGATTACAATATGCCTCCTATATTTGATGACTATGGTGATGAGAATAATAATGATAGCTACTTTGTTGAATTTGCTCCCACTACGATTAATAAGAATGACTATGTTTATGTGGAAAGTAATAATGATTATATGCATGTGATACATTGCAAATGTATCTATAATTTTTGATGTTCCATGCTTGGTTTTATCTCCTCTCTTGTGTTTTGTCCACACTTTGGAGTACTTTTCATATGATTTCTTGGACTAACCTATTAACAAGAGCCACAGTGCCAGCTGCATGTTTTCTTCTGTTTTTGGTTCCAGGAAAATCAGAAAATGAATATTCTCGGAATTGGACGGGACAAAAGCCAAAGTGCCTATTTTTTCAGAAGACTCCAGGAGCCAGAATACGAGACGGAGGAGGGCCAGGGGCTGGCCACACCACCCCCAGGCGCGGGCTAGGCCTGGCCGCACCAGGGCATGGTGTGGTGGCCCCAGGCACCCCCTCGGTCTCCCTCTTCGCCTATAAGAGGACTTCTGACCTAAAAACTCCAAGGGGTTCGACGTTTTTCTAGAAGGAATTCCGGTCCGCCGCCACCACCAGATTCCACGAAACAGCAGCAGAAACTCCGTTCTGGCACCCTGTTAGGACGAGGAATTGGAGGATATCATCGCCATCATCATCACCATCACCATCGCTTCTCCATCTACCATCCATGTTTCCCCCATCTATGAGTGAGTAATCCCCCACTGTAGGCTATGGGGATGGTAGGGATTGGATGAGATCGTTCATGTAATGGCATCAGATTGTTAGGGCATGGTGCCTAGTATCTTTTATTAGTGCTTTATGACTTTGTTGCAACTTGTTGTGCTTAATGCTTGTCACTAGGGCCTGAGTGCCATGATTTCAGATCTGAACATGTTATTGATTCATTATGATAGTATTGTTTTTGGTCTTATCTACAAGTTGTATACACACGTTGTTGTCCGGAACCTATGGCCCCAAAGTGACAGAAATCGGGATAACCGGAAGGGAATGGCTTTGATATGAGGATCACATGTGTTCACGGAGTGTTAATGCTTTGCTCCGGTGCTCTATTAAAAGGAGCACCTTAATTGCCAGTAGTTCCCTAAAGGCCCCGCTGCAAATGGGCTGGCAGGACAAAATATGTTGTGCAAGTTATCATTGCGAGCACGTATGACTATATATGGAACACATGCCTAGGATTGTCTAGTACTTGGATGTTTTATCTTATTTATCTGCAATTGCCCTATGTTTTGATTGTTATGTGAATTGTCATGTCTATGCAACGCCCGTCCATCCATCCCTATGCCTACCGCACTCGAATCCCATTGTTTACTGCTTTTGTTACTACTGTCTTTGCTTTACTACTGCTGTTACTTTACTATTCCTACTACAAAACTGTTGCTACTGATAAACTGCTGTGAGCAAGATTTTTTCCAGGTGCAGCTGAATTAACAACTCAGTTGTTAAGGCTTATAAATATTCTTTGGATCCCCTTGTGTCGAATCAATAAATTGGGTTTCACTTCCCTCGAAAATACTGCGATACACCCCCTATACTTGTGGGTCATCAGGAAGCTGTACATCAAGTGGGCAATAAGCAACAACAAGGCCAAGGATACAACGAGAATGAGGGACGGCATGAGTACAGGGAACATCATCAAAGATATTGTGTGTTCACCACGGAAGAGAACGACCGGAAAATCTTACAGCACCGACATATGGAGGTGAGCGCAGTAATGCCGGCTATGCCGAGATGTATGCCTTGGGCGGAGCAAGAGATCACGTGGAGTGTCAAGGATCACCCAAAGATCATGTCGAGCCCAGGAACCTACGCTCTAGTCTTGGATTCGACATTCGTCGGACCGAATCTCAACGTGAGGTTTTCCAAGGTGTTGATTGACAATGGCAGCAGTATCAACATTATGTACAAGGATACTATGCACAAGTTGGGAATAACAGAGAATATGCTACAAGCAACAAGGACCACTTTTCACGGTATTGTGCCAGGAATCTCTTGTGAACCAATTGGTAATGTCCGGGTTGATGTGTTATTCGGCACAAGAGATAACTGCCGCACCGAGAATTTAGAATTCGAAGTAGTGAATCTGGAAAGTGCTTATCACGCATTACTCGGCAGGCCAGCGCTGAGAAAATTCATGGCAACTACCCATGTCAGCTACCTTAAGATGAAGTTTCCCGGACCAAGGGGTGTGATAACTATATCAGGGGACTTCCGCCGTTCGATCGAGTGCGCGTCAGCCGGATCTAACTTAGCCGAGTCACTCGTGATAGCTCAGGAGAAAAGGAAGATACTAGAGGTGGCGGCATTGGCTCAATCCGTGCAGCAACATATGCCAGCCCTGACCAACCCGCACGGGAGCGTAGCGTTCCAAGCGACTAAGGATACGAAAAAAGTGCCAGTTGATGATCTGTTCCCAGAGAGCACCGTCACCATAGGTGCCGGGTTAAGTAGTAAATAGGAAAGCGAGCTCGCCAACTTCCTCAGTGACAATCGGGATATCTTTGCTTGGTCTATGCAAGATCTGCAAGGTGTACCGAGGGAGTTGGCTGAGCACTCGTTGAATGTAAGACCTGGGGCTAAGCCGGTAAAGCAGCCTCTCAAGCGTTTCGCAGAAGATAGGAGAAAAGTAATTGGAGATGAGATAGCAAGATTGCTAGCGGCCGGATTTCTCATGGAGGTACTTTATCTGGATTGGCTCTCCAATCCGGTGCTGGTGGAGAAAAAGAAAGATGATCCGAAAGTGGCAGTGGTATGGCACATGTGTATTGATTACACGAACCTGAATAAGGCGTGTCCAAAAGATCCATTTCCACTCCCTAGAATAGATCAGGTCATAGACTCAACTGCCGGATGTGAGCTACTGTCGTTCATTTACGCATATTCTGGTTTCCATCAGATACCCCTGAATCCGGATGATCAAATAAAGACCGCGTTCACTACCCTATACGGGGCTTATTGTTATCGAACTATGCCGTTTGGATTACGTAATGTAGGAGCAACGTACCAGCGATGTATGCAAAAATGCTTGCATGACCAGATAGGTCGGAATGTGCAGGTGTATGTGGATGATGTGGTGATAAAAACCAAGGAAAGCAATACGCTCCTTGAGGATATCCGGTAGACATTCGCGGACTTGAGAAGGTTGCGAATGAAACTGAACCCTGAGAAGTACACCTTCGGCGTACCAGAAGGAAAGTTACTCAGTTTCTTAGTATCTAGCCGCGGTATTGAAGCTAACCCAACGAAAATCCGGGCCATAGAAAGAATAGAATTACCAGAGTGTCTTAATGATGTCCAGAAGTTCACTGGTTGTCTGGCATCGTTGAGTCGATTTGTATGTCGGTTGGGATAGAGGGCCTTGCCCCTCTATCGGTTAATGAAAAAAGCAGATTAGTTCACATGGATGCCACAGGCGGATCTTGCATTTCGAGAGTTGAAAAAGATGCTATCTACCACGCCAATCCTAGCTGCACCGTTACCTAAAGAACCAATGTTGCTTTACGTAGCCGCGACCAACCGAGTAGCCGCGACCAACCGAGTCGTAAGTGCAGTGATCATAGTGGAGCGTGAAGAGGAAGGAAAGTCGGTGCAAAGGCTAGTGTATTATCTGAGCTAAGTATTGTCAGTGTCAAAATAGAACTATCCTCATCTATACCTAATAATAAAATACACAACGCTTCTGTCAACCAGCCTTTTTTTGGACCATTTTACCCTCCCACTAAACCTAATATTACCCACCAATGCCACCCGTAAATGAAAAAACCGGTCCGTTTAAAGAAATTACAACATTGCCACCGCCAAGTCAAAAGACGGTCTACATCGTACATCTCCATTCGCTTCATCTCGCGATACCCGCCCCCTTCCGTGCGAGAGGATGAGTGACGACCACCCGCGCCCAGCTACGCATACCGCAGGCATGGCTGGACAGCTACATCCCAGAATTCCCTGCGCACGCCGGCGCCTTCCGATTCATATTCGTCCGCCACCGCTCCGCATATCGCAAGGTGGCTGGCCATCTCCAACCCCAAATCCCCTGCTCACCCCGAAGCCTCCCGATGCATCCGCCGCCGTTGGGGCGAGGAGGCAGATCGGTGTTGTTCTCCCCCTATCCATCAGGTCTGCTTCCGCGCGAGGAGAGGGGGAGAGGGGGAGGATACAGAGCACCTTATGAAGGGAGGAGGAGGAGTGATGAGTCTGCAGGGATGGGGAAGGGGCAGCTCGGCTGCGCGGTCTTGTCCCAGAGATGGGGAGGCCGCCGACACGCCCTACTGAGCTGACAGGCATGCTCTATCTGATTCATCGGCTTGGCCGGGAGGCTTCCAAGTGTTTGTTTTTCTGACTCCCAAGATCTTGCGTCAGTATCTTCATGCAATTATGTCTGAATCAGGTGAACAAAAGCCTGAATTAGTTCTCTTCGAATAATTCATCATCCTTCTGAATCTCGGTAGAGTGGCACATGCATAGGCATAGCAGACGTTTGTGCTAATTCATAGAGTCTAATCTTTCTCCGATCCCTTTCCTACATCAACGTCTGTTTCATCTTCTGGACAAGATTCAACCAGTATGCATTTTCCCAATTATCCAAGGCCATGCCTTCTATTCCTAAGGTTTTAGTTGTATCTGATTTTCACATAAAAATTACAGTACATCATTTATCATTCTGCTCATGTGTGTCCTTGTCTCAGAATTCCTATTTCTGATTTTATTGAGTATGCATGCTTTGTGGTTAATTGCATAGCTACCTGTAGGGCTATTAATTTTTTCCTTCACATGTTCACTTGGTCGGTAGAGATGTAATTCTACAGTTTTGCTAGGATGCGCAAGATAGACAATTATGTGTCTTCTTCACCTCTACACTTCATGACATGGACAAAGATAGTTTTAAATGGGCCAATTGCATCAAAATAAAAGTCTTAATAAAATATAACCTGTAGCAATGCACGGGCGTGTTTTCTAGTTATCAAAAGATGGCGTATGGCGTAAATATGTCGGCCAAGAATCTCAAGCACTATTTTGAGGAACACCCAATCAAGGTGATATGTGAGGCGCCCATTTCGGAGATCATGAGAAACAAGGAAACGAGCGGCAGAATAGCGAAGTGGGCAATCGAATTAGCTCCATAGGTGCCACAGTTTGACAGAAGATATGCGATCAAATCACAAGAAGTGGTGGATTTCTTTGTGGACTGGGCTGAAATGCAATACGAGCCACCCCTGCCGGACTCCAATTATTGGCAAATGCACTTCGACGGATCAAAACTGAAGGACGGACTAGGTGCTGGAGTGGTGCTTACCTCGCCCAAGAAGGATCAACTGAAGTACGTCCTACATATCCATTTCAGTGCCTCGAATAATGTGGCGGAGTATGAAGCATTGGTACATGGTCTCAAAGTGGCAAAGGAAGTGGGGATACGCCGGATACAGTGCTTTGGAGATTTGGATTTGGTGGTATAGCAAGTGTCTGGAAATTGGGATGCCCTGGATGCTAACATGGCCTTGTATAGGTTCCATGTCTAGAAGATAAGCGGGTTTTTCGAAGGGTGTGAGTTCCATCACGTACCTCGGAGCGAAAACGAGGCAGCATACATACTGTCCAAATTGGCTCATCCCGGCAACCCATTCCGCCAAATGTGGCTTTGGAACACTTGAGAAAACCGTCTATTACACCGTTACCCGAATCAGATTCAATTTATATCTCGGCGCTCACCGGATCAGGAGCCGCACCTATGGAGATAGAATGGGGAAGCACCTCAGCAAACCCGGGGACTGCTTTAGTAGACCCAGGAACTGCTTCAGCAAACCCAGGGACTGCGCAGTTTGATCCGGCGGGAGTTATGTTGGTGGATGCAATGGAAGTGGACGAGGAACCATTTCCCGTCCGACCTATACCATCTTGGTCCAAGCCAATTTTTGATTTCCTGAAAGAGGGAATCTTGCCGGATGATGAAATAAGTTCAAGGCAAATTCAGAGAAGGGTGAAGGCTTATACCATTAATAACACCGAGTTATACAAAAGGAGTGTGATAGCTGTTCTACAACGGTGCATTGATCCGGAGGAAGGACTCGACATACTCCGAGATATTCACCAAGGGGAATGTGGCCACCATGCATCCTCAAGGTCCCTAGTAGCAAAGGCTTTCAGGCATGGTTTTTATTGGCCTAGTGCTTTGGAGCAAGATGAGGACTTGGTGAGAAAGTGTAACGGTTGTTAAAGATACGTCTCAAAAACTTACCTGCCAATGTCGGAGCTGAAAACTATCCCAATTACATGGCCATTTGCCTTATGGTGCCTAGACATGGTAGGACCATTTAAGCCAGCTAAAGGAGGGATGACCCACATGCTGGTCATGGTTGACAAGTTAACCAAGTGGATCGAAGTGAAACCAATTCAGAAATGTGATGGGGCAACAGTAGTAAGATTCCTCAAGGATATAATCTTAAGGTACGGCTACCCCCATAGCATCATAACTGATAACGAGACAAATTTTGCTGAAGGAGCGTTTGCGAGGTTCTTCCAGGAAAAGAAGATCCCCTTAGATGTCGCCTTAGTCGCCCACCCCGCGTCGAACGGCAAGTGGAAAGATCCAACAAACTGGTATTGTCCGAGATAAAACCCCGGCTCATAGAGTCGCTGCAAAGATCAGCGGGGTGCTGGATAGAAGAACTACCAGCGGTACTGTGGAGTTTAAGAACAACTCCAAATTGATCAACGGGCTATACGCCATTCTTTCTGGTATATGGGGCAGAAGTTGTATTACCAGCCGACATAGAGCTTGACTCACCTAGGGTCACCCAATACATAGAAGCCAAAGTGCGCGAAGCCCGGTAGAATGATGTTGATCTACTGGAAGAAGCGAGAGAACTGGCCTTGTCCAAATCCGCCATATAACAGCAAAATCTCCGACGCTATCATAGCCGAAAAGTAAACCACCGTGTTTTTTGGGAAGGTGATTTGGTGCTAAGGCTAATGCAGCGCACCGCTGGTATGCATAAGTTATCCCCCCATGGGAGGGGCCCTTCATTGTGACCAAAGCTTTGCGCAATGATTCCTACTATCTTATTGATGCACAGCCCCGGCAAAATAACAAGGTGGACATGTCCGGAGAGGAATCCAAAGACCATGGAACGTAGCACTGTTGCGTCCTTTCTACACCTGAGAGGTAAATGTATCTGAACTACTCATATGTCGGTATGTATGTCGGCAGTGAGCTTATCAATAAAATCTTTGCTACCCCGAGCAGAGACTCGGGGACTGCTGAAGCATTTGTCTTGTTTTCATATGTCGACTGGGTCAAGTCACTTACGTTAGTTGGATTAGTAATGTGTTAGCACCAAAAACCTAACTCTTCGACTTTGCTGCTGTCCAACAAGAATTGGCTTCATGGCAAGCAAGACAACAAGTTTGGAATGGGAAAGCACATGAAAAACAACTAAGGAAGAAGAGCTTAAGAGGGCCAACATTGGTTTTTTGGCTAGCCCTTAATTTGTTTTCTTCACTAAAATGCCGAATCATTTTGAGCTAATCTCAAGGTTTCAAGTTCTATTAAGTCAATTTTTTGAACCTCGGACTCGTAAGTCAAAAAACCGAATCAAGGTAGATGCGAGCCGAGTCAAAAATTGGAGGAACAAGAAAATGAAACTCGGGGACTTCGCCCACAATAGTCCGGCAGGAAAAACTTAGTTCGAAACATGAAATTGTAGCACAAACAAACCAGAGTATTTAATTACATATGCGCCCAGCATTCCGGGGATCTGATAAGTGTGATTGAGTGTTTTTCAAGGGGCAGGAGCAGCAGAGGGAATCATCTGCGGAGGAGGGAGGTACTCTGGAGTCTGTGAAAGGAGCGCTAGCTTCGGCGTCATCCTCCGGGTCAACTTCATTGTCCTCCGGGTCTTCGTCCTCGCCGCCTAACTCGGAGTCCTCGCTCTCATCCCCTTCTTCAGCTCCAAAGACAATCTCATCGTCAGCAGCATCAAGGAAGCTCGGCCCCTCATTCCAGGCATGGCAGAAGGAGTACTGAATGAGATTGTTCGCACATGCATGGCGGCGCGTGATCCACTCCGGATCCTCGCACCACTTAGATCCAATGCGCATATGCTTGAGCAAGGCCAAGTCAATCCCTTCATACCATGAAAGCACAAACTTCAGAGCAATATCAGCTCCAGCCCGTGCCGCAGATTCACGCCACAGGTCTAGTTGTGTCTCGCATTCCATGAGTTTGGCTATAAAGTCTGATGTTTTCTTGGGAATGGTCTCACTGGGCTAGAGGCAGCCAAACATCCGTGTTGCTGCTGGGATAATGTCCGAGCCGAAATTCCTCAATATATCAAGACGAGCTGTGAGACTCGCTAGGAGATCCTCTATGGCATAAGGAATTGGCTCGGCATCAGGGCCAACTTGAACTCCACGCTGCTCACGGGATTCGCGTACGGCGGAGACGGCGAACGAATCGCTCTCTGGAAATTTTCCTAAGGATAAGAGGAGCAGCAGTGAGCGGATGGACCGAATTCGAATTGTAACAAATCAAGCAAGAGCAGAGAACTTACGCGCAATCTGGAAGAGAAGTTGATGGATCTCAGAATAAGTGTTGGCGTTGTGGACCCGGAGTTTTTCGCACTCAGTGATCGCCAACGCAAGTTTGACGTCGGCTTCCTCCAATAGGCCCTTGTCCTTAGAGATTTGCGTAACAAGACGCTCCTTCTCTTCGGCAAACTCCTGATCGGCCTTCTCCAGCGTAGACAGATGAGAGCTCTTGAGCCTCTGGATTTCGGCATTCAGCCGAGTAATCTCCAAGTCCTGCTGCTGGAGCCGAGCTATCTCAGTGTCCTTCTTCTTCAGTTCAGCTTCATACTTCCTGATTGTTCCAGGCAGTGGGTCATCAGTTCAGGCATAGGAACACAGTCCTCAAGAGCAACTGCAACATGATCCGGAGGACCCAAAATATGAGTGTCCACCAGATAAAGCATTGAGGGTACGATGATCATGTGAAGGGGATGAAATTACCTTTAATCTCCGCAAGATTCTTCCTCATAATTTTATTCTCAGCCTCAACCTTGGCTGCGTAATCCAGACAAGACATTTATATAAGTTCTAAAGAAGTTTGAATAAACAAGGAAGGAAGATAAATGGAAACTAACCCCTCTTATGGTACTCCTCCAGGAGTTTACCATGATGCCTGCGTATGTCTTTGTAGGAGTCCAGCAGGCGCTGGAACTCGGTGGATCGGCGGTTAGTGGTAATCTGAAACAAGAAAGATACAAAAGTTTAGAGCCAGTGGAAATTATTCGAAAGTTACAAGATCCGGGCCAAGTGAAACTTAACCAGGCTCTAGGTGTGTGGATATTCGAAGTCTACAAGATCCGGGCCAAGGGAACTTAACCCGGCTCTAGGTGTGTGGATATTTAAAGTCTACAAGATCCGGGCCAAGTGGAACTTAACCCGGCTCTAGGTGTGTGGATATTCAAAGTCTACAAGATCCGGGCCAAGTGGAACTTAACCCATCTCTAGGTGTGTGGATATTCGAAGTCTACAAGATCCAGGCCAAGTAGAACTTAACCCGGCTCTAGGTGTGTGGATATTCCAAGTCTACAAGATCCGGGCCAAGTGGAACTTAACCCAGCTCTAGGTGTGTGGATGTTTGAAAACTACATGATCCGGTCCAAGTGGAACTTAACCCGGCTCTAGGTGTGTGGATATTCTAAGTCTACAAGATCTGGGCCAAGTGGAACTTAACCCGGCTCTAGGTGTGTGGATGTTTGAAAACTACATGATCCGGGCCAAGGGAACTAGACCCGACCGAAAATTTAGTGCAAATTAATGACAGTTAGGGATATTAAAACCGAGTCAAAGTGGAGCCATCTCACGAACTGGGCATTTTTGACCATCGGATCGTGCCACCTACATGTTTATGGCCGTTGGATGGTCCTCCAATCCCGCATGGGCCGAATTATCCCTTAGGGACGCTTCTCTGGGCATCAAATAAGCCATCTCTGGTTAATTGGGATGGAATTCACGCTACAGCCCATTGCTTGGTTTACTGCATAGTCGTACAATGCATGTGATGTCGCTGTTGTGCCCGCTGGAACTGAAAGGAGACGCCAGTCAATGCAGCCGAAGCGAGATGTGTCCGACCCAGCCTACATGTGAACACTCAATAACAGGAACTGAAAGGTGGAGCGAGGCATCCATCTCATGTGCGCGACAGCATGCGCCCCCTCGCGTCTCTATTCATGGCGACCTGATGTGTCGCTCGTCATTCATCTTCAATACCATGTTAATTTGCAGCTCTTTAGAATCCTTTATGGTAGTAATCCTAGACAATTTGACAGCGGCGAATGATGATGGTATGGTACTATAGTGCCTCTACTATGCTATGAAATCTCTTGCCTCAATTTCTCGTCCACTCTACAGCAAGTTCCAGGTCCAATGGTGCTCTGCTAGGTGATCCCTAATTCTCTT
Source organism: Avena sativa (assembly GCA_916181665.1). Taxonomy (NCBI): domain Eukaryota; kingdom Viridiplantae; phylum Streptophyta; class Magnoliopsida; order Poales; family Poaceae; genus Avena; species Avena sativa. The sequence goes on along the minus strand of OV702292.1, from coordinate 15,454,671 downwards.
TCCAACGAACTCCACCAGTTATTCAGATAACATTGTCACACTTTCTAAAGCAGAAATAAATGTATTTGCAAAGTTTGTTTCTTCTTGTTCAGATCCTCTCATTCCGGTGGGTCCCTATTATTTGTCGAATTTTCACCAATGGCTGCTGGCCAGGTGAGTTCCTAGACTTGAATTTTCTATTCACGTCAGTAATACTACACAATAATTAATAATAGACTATCTTACTACTAAGACTACTCTGATGTTGCTACCCGTTTCTATTCTCGGTCCATACGATGGACACCATCAAGTTATGTTGACGCCACTTGGGCCTACTAACAGACTACTAGACCACAAAGCACACAAATCACGTCCAACAACCAAACCAACATTAGATAAACATAAACTACAATACAAATGCTTACCTCAAATAGCTCACTCACTATTTATGTAAGAAATCTTCATTAACAAGTTCCATTGGAACGTGCTTATGTGACTTAAGTTAGGAAAGAAGCAATAATATTTGCAAACCATTCTATTTCCGATTCTATTGACTATCAGGCTCGTAACAACAATGAAATAATTTAAATAGAATTTTACCATTTTATAACTATCCATTTTTATAATGGCTGGGCGCGGCAACGCGCGCCTACATGATCTAGTATGAACATAAACTAGGAAGCATCCGACCGAATAACAAGTTATTCCCTCGAAGGCTCGGGGATTGGGATATACCTACAAATGCTAAGTTATGAAAAACATCAACAACAGATAAAAAGGATTACCTCCATCATCCGGCCAGCCAGGGAGATAGCCTGAGTGGCAGAGTTCATTTGCACGCTGACCTCAGCAGGGCCGAACCTTTCTGGGAGATCGCCCTGAGGGTCGATGATGTCGGTGTTGTTCCAGTTATTCAGATACTCAAGGAGATGTGGACTGTAACTCTCGCCACTCACAGAATGGTTCGTCACTAGGCCCTTCACATGGGCCTCGCGCCTGGCGGATTGAGCCGCGGCAGGGTTGGTGTGCAAACCTAGCTGTTTGCTGCCCTCTGATCCGGAAGCTGAGCCGGACGAAGCTGACCCGGAAGTCTTCGTAGCTTTGCCGGATGAGGGTTGAGGAGCGTGTTGAAAGAAATCAGTGATGGAAGGGGCAGACCCGGTGGGGGCCGAAGGAGTTTTCCCCTTAGGAGGCTTTGAGGCCCTTGCTGCGGTTGTTCTTGCGGATGATGTTGCTGCTGGTGCTATTGTTGTTGGTGCCGCTGGTGCTGGTGCTGCTATTGTTGCTGCTGGTGTTGCGGGTGCTGATGCTAGTGTTGTTGCTGGTGTTGCTAGTGCTGTTGCTGGTACTGCGGATACTAGGGGCGGCGCCGATGAAGATGGCGCCTCAACATTGGGCACAGAGGCCGAGGAGCTGGACAGATCCAGCATGGCCGTATCCAAATCCGGCCTGCTACCCCCCACGTCAACGTTGCCCTCCTCTTGACGAGGTGGACTCTGGTCAGGCGCGGTCGCAGAACCCTCATGAATAGGGCTAAGCGGACGTTGGTCATCATTGTGAGGGGGAGAGGGATCGCTCTGGAGTGGGGAGGCTATGCCGGAACCGCTCTGGGAGATATCCACAGGAGTCTGAAAAAGGGAAAGGACAGCAAGTCAAAAAGAAAGAACCAACCAGAGATTAAGGCAAGCAATGGAAGAATTCGAGATAGAAATGCTAAAAGGACTTACTCGTCAACGGTAGGAGGAGCCCGAGGCTTGGGTGCCTTCCGGACTGTGCTCTTGGCGGCAAGCTTGGCCGAGGGTTTAACCCCGGACTTCTTTTGCCTCTTCTTGGACGGCGGCGCCTCCAAAGCTGCGGCCGGTTTAGCTGCGCGCTTCTGGGAAGGGGCCAGGGCTGGGCCACTGGTAGCAAGCAGAGGAACCTCATGGACCTGAGCGTCCGGGTTAGCTGAACATTCAAACATAAGCCAGGTGCAAATAAGAGATAAGAACCGGATCAAGTACCTCAAGGACCTCGACATCTGAATCATCATCATCTGGCCAATCCCTTAGAGAAGAGGCCTTACCAGCGCTGCATTTGATGACGTCCGGGGCAGGCAAGAAGGCCTCTGGGTCAGTCTCCACCTCGTCTCCCTCAGGGCGGTCCTCCAACCACTTGCTGGCCAGAACCTCGCCATCCTCCAGCGGTTGCTGGAGAAATTTCTGTGAGAATGATCGCCAAGTTACAAAGGGAGATCAACATACAAAGAGAATCCGGATAACAAAAGAGGGTTAACTTACCTTTGGAGAAGGTTTGGCGCGAGTGAAGGGCTCAAGGCCCCACTCCCAGGCCTCGGAGAACTCCTTCTCCATGTTGAAAATAGACTTAACCCGGCGGAAAACCACCGAGTTATCCACCTCAAAAGAGGAGGTCCGGTGAGGGTCAAGAGGACCGCTAAGGAAGTAGATCTTGTGGGCTCACTTCTGGAGGGGGGAGACTCCTCTATGGAGGAAAGTGATCATGATATCCTCCCTCCCGAAGATGCTCCTTAAGTAGCTCCATGAACCGACGAGCCACCTGATTCGCCAGGGCCGTGGTGCGCTTGGGAATGCTTTCCCAAAGCGAAGTGTCTGAAGGACCGAGTCTGAAGGGGAACAGCCGGATCTGGTCCTCCTTGGTGGTGTTCCGGATGTAGAAGAAGGTCCGGGGCTAGCCATAGCAAGATTCGAGCCCCGTGACCCGGGGGAAGACAGAATGTTTCTGGGGCGAGATGGAGGCGGCGCCACACTGGGTCAGGTGCTTGTCCTCCGGGGCATGCTCCTTCTCCGGAACCACATTTCTCCGCAGACCAAAGAACTTGATCCACAGTTCTTTGGTTGGCCAGAGGCCGATGTAACCCTCAATGCCGGAGGCAAAAGAGGACAGAGAGGTGATAGCATTCACGAGAAGATGATGCGGTTGCAATTTTTAGGTGGAGATGAAATCAAAAAAGAAATCAGAGGTGGGAAGGCCGAAGCCGCGTTGGAAATGGGACAAGAAAACTACATACTCCCCAGATTTGGGGGTGGGAGTAATCTCACCGGAGGGAAGGCGGCAGGCGACGCCGGCGGGGATGCGACGGGAGGCGTAGAGCCAAGCAACGTGTTCCTCGCGGGCGATGGAGCCATCCCAGCATCCGCGCTCGCGGCCCTCCGCCCCTTCCTCCTGCCGTGCCACCATTGCAGCTTCTGCTTCAGTCATGGCGAGATTGAAACTTTCGAGGGGATAATCTGAGTAATGGTAGCCGGACGAGGGGAAACGGGAAGCGCAAGGCCCCGTGGTGGCGAGTGGCACTGGAAACGGTGGAGCTGGCATGAAATACCGCCGGAGCACGGTCACAGTGGCGCTCGAGGAGAAGAAAACCGGCGGCTGCGGAATCGTGGTGAAGAAGAGAGAGAGCAAGGGGTGCGACGCGAATGGGGGAACTTCCCTGGGAGTGCATCACACCCTCTACTTAACCGTGCCACAAGCGTTGTGGGATCCTTTGTGGGTGGCATGCAGCACGCAGCGAGCGTGTATGCGGCCCAAGCAACCAATCAGAGCAAGGCCATAGAAGGGGCCACAGGAGCAAATGATCCCATGACGGGACATGGTGTTACAGTTAACAAGGCGCTGCGGTGATGTGACGTTTATAGCAGTTATGCCTGATGCAGCGACGGTAACCGGAGCGATAAATGCGCATGGGCCTTAAAATGAGGCAAATGATGATTACCCTCCACGTAGGATGTGGAGAAGCATACGAGAGAAGGAAAAGAAACCCGGATAAGCAAGCAAAATACCTAGCCAATGAGGAGTAACCCGGAAAGAGCGAAAGGATCGCAAGAGAAGAAACTCTAGGCTACGAGATAACTCGGCCCAAGGAATAAAAGATTCGGATTTGGGAACCTGCTGTGGCCTTAACACCAGCTTCGGGGGCTAATGTTGGGGGGATACCCCCGGGTAGGGAAACGCCGGGGTATAAGGGCCGAGTTAGCCGGGGTACGGCAAGGTCAAAGCAAAGTGCTGACCGGGTCACCTCAAGGCAGGCTAAATCACGGTGTGGCCCGGCCCGTGGGGCATTTCCTTGACAATGGTCCGACCGACATAAGATCTATGCCGGCCATGCTTATCTGTTTTGCAGGTACTCGGGTAAGCCGGATTAGCTATATGCTAGCCGGATTATCCTGGCTTCAAAGAGAAGGAATCCCCTGCTGGTCAAAAGGTGGCTTTATTAGCTGAAGCATGTGCAAAGTAAAGTAAAGGAGAGGACCAGCGGGTCAGTGGCGACCAAGGTGACGCGGGCAAAGCTGCATGACGTAGCCCGTGACGCCAAAAGACAAGGATGATGTTGTGGGTTACGTCCAAAGCCTGGACGAGCCGTTAAAGAAGAATAAAGAAGCATTTGTTTTATTAAAGGAGCATATTCATAGAATATGCTGCCACCTAATCCCTAGAAATGTATCCCGGGCTCCCCTATATAAGGAGCACCAGGGCCTCCATAGAGAGGGACGGCATTTAGAGGATTCACTCTCTGTCTAAGGTAGAACTCGAGGGCTAGTTAGTGAGGGGTAAGAGACATTGTCTCCTTTTTTCTAAGGACCTCTAGAGCACTGGTAAACACCATTGATAGAGAGAATACAAGAACATCTGTGCGTGGAATCACCACACTCTCCCTCCCTGGATTCCCCTAGCACACATTGGCCCCATCTTTAGCCTATCCATGGCATCTGCCGTGCCACCACCACGACACTTCCCCACCATTGATATTAATGTAACACATAAAGATAATTTGGTCAATATGTGTAAGTCTATGGTTTGATTTACAAAGAAAATTATCTATATAGTTAAGTTGAAAAAGAAACCTTGAACAAAGGAAAACAAAAGTGCTATCCAAATAGAGTGAGAACAAGTCGAGGTAGAATCTTCAAGTCATAATGCTTCATATACAATTGGAATTTGATAATTGAGATTGTTAAACTTTGAATTCCTACATGAAGTGGAATGTATGGCTAGCTCCTTTGCACAACACTTAAACAAAAGTGTGAGCATCTATACAAAAGAGAAGAAAAGAAAGAAGAAAAAGAGCGAGTGTGCACAGAGCAAAAAGGCATATACCACTATATTATAGTATGACAAAGAGTCGCTTTCGAGATTTTGAATCCCAAGTGAATACATTGATCCTAAAACACTCGGGACTACCTCGCTAACTCATTCGGTTGAACCGGATACTTTTACGTTATGTTGAGATTCATCTTTTATGAGCTGCTCATCACTAAGGTGTGGAAGCCTGCTAATATTATTCAGATGGTTCGAGTAAGGTACTATTCATGAACTCATTCCTATGTATCGTATATGATAAACACATGCTGCAACTGCCTCATTTATTTTATCGACTCAACTTCATGAATATGAGGATCACATCCATTAAGCTAAACTTGCTAGGGATGAGCAAGAGTCGAAGGTTGGGGAAGTTGATGAATGCATATTTGCATCATGTTTGACATTATTATTTTGCGTTGTAGATGTAGGATCTTGGTATTTTATGGCGCTAATGGATAAAATTTGCATGCACATTTTATGTCCGTTTTCACCAGGATCAGGACAAATGATGGATCCAATGGATAAAATTTGTAACATCTCAAAAATACTAAACCAGATTATCAAGTTCTAATCACCAAAGTTTAGGGTTAACAAAAACTTTTATTATTAAACTCTATGTCATTGCATGTGTGTTTATGATTAATGCATGAATGCTTGATATGCCATGTTGATTGCTATCAATGATAAGGATTAGCATAAAGATGAAAACAAGATCATCTAGGTCATTTTCAAGCAGAAAAAAATCCAGAGAAAATCAAGTTTTAAGCATACTGATCAAATGGTCATTTTGGCCAAAGTTAACCACTAGCCTATTTGGGAATCTCTATTAAAAGATTCCAAACAGAAACAGTTCTATTTCTTTTCACCCCTTGCTAGACCAAGTGACAATGAATCCAAGTAAACTTTACAAACTTACATAAACCAAATTCAAATCTATTTAAGAGGAAATTCAAAATTGAATCAAGTGTAGGTACCTAGATCACCATTTTACAAAAACCACTAAAACCTCCACCACCTGACAAATCTTAGAAACTAGAGAAACCCAAGCATGTAACCAGCACACCCATTAAAAGTCATTTGAAAATTAAAAGGTTTAGTTCATGGGGCCATTTAGTCGAACACTTAGCAGACAAAGTATAGATTACCAAATATCTACTATTTGTGATCAATCAATTGCTCGCTATTTGTACTACAATCAGCCTCAGTAACTCACCCACGATCACCCAGTACCTGGTCGTGCAATGGAGGGGCTCTCCTTCGTCGTTGCACCAGTGCCATGTCATACCCGAGCATGTCCATGCCAGTCGACCATGGACACAACGCCACAGGCCACACCGCCCTTTCCCATGATGCCCAGATGGTAGACATGACCTCACCGCCCCTCTCTGTCCACCCCTTGACCAACGGCGAGCAGTGGAGAAGCCAGAAGTGCCATGCCCATTTATATCTCTGCCATGCCGAGAGTACCGAAGCCACCTCACGCAGCCACGCCACACCTCGCTTTCTCCGCGTGTACCCGCATTCGCCGCGTCACCAGCCACCTCCCAGACACGACCATTTGCCACTGCACGCCCCGTGACAACCGGACATGATGACGAACACGTCAGTACCTACATAGAGCACTGACCTCTCCCGACTGTTTAAGACCGCCCCTTGCCGCGTCACTATGCGCGTGACGATCACCACAGTCCATCGCGTCGACCTATGCCATCCGCCATGACTATAGCAACCTGTAGCAGTGTCATCGGCGAGCCCGATCCATGCCGCGTTGCCTCCAACGCTGGTGTATATATAGGACCCTTCCCTAGCCTCAAATGGCACAGAACTCCACTCCCCACTCGCTCAGAAACACCCCAGGACATTCGCCAGAGCAAGGCGAGCACCACCTCGCCGTAATTTAGCTGGGGCCTGCCGCTCTAGTGAAGGAAGGGCGTCATTGATTGGAGACACCCCAGGAGCCGCCACGACCACCAACCGACTCGCTGTCGTCTACTAGCCTATTCGCCCCCATCGCCGGACCTAGATGGAGCCCTGGTAAGCCCCCAGCGACCCCCACCATGCCGCTAGGTTTAGAATCCCCCGCGCGCCGTTCATCGGAGACGGTGATGCTCCGCCGTCGATCTCTTTCTAATCGTAGGGTTGATATTGGTTGATACCGTTTCGGTTAGATAGAGCCACTGACGTGTGGGACCAGTCTATCAGTAGCCCTCTGCGTGCGTGCTGTGCAGTTGGGCCTGCCCATTTTCTTTCCCGTGCGTAGCCCAACGATTAAAATAGAATTTTTCCATTTAATTAAAACCCTATTCTGTCAGTAGATGCAAAATTTAATTCAAATAGATCCACTGATCCAAAATGCGTGATTCCAATTATTTTAGGAAGGTATTGTAAATAGCTACACACTCCCGTTGGATTCAAACCATTTGAAATTATAGATCACCCATGGTAAAAATAACAAGACAAAGACTTTTCCAATTTCAAACATTTTTATAAAATCAACCATAAATTCTTTTGAGTTGATTCCAACTCTCAAAAATCACTTTTGACATGCTCTATCTGAATGTGTAAAAAGACTTAGCTTTACATACATTACTCATGGACTAGTACTAAAAGAATTCTATATAGCCATTTCTAGTCACTTTAATATTATTAAATAGCAATGATAAATCTTGTAATATATGATCACCCCTTTTAAATCACATTCTCAAGTATTGGAATATGTGGTGATGACAGGTGTCAACATGATCCCATATTATAATTAGAGGATATTAAATCTTAAGTACCTTTCAATGAGTAGAAATTACTTTTCTAAAATAAGATGAATAAGAATGTATAAATATTTTATGTGATGATTGAGATGATGCTAGATCATCTAGTGAGATCCCATGTGTGCTAAATAGAAATAGTTATGTGTTGTTTTGTGATTGTGTACATTATATGTATGTATGTATAGACGCTAGTATCGACTCGGGGTACGACGAGGAGGAGTACTTCGAGGAAGAGGGAGATAACTTCAACAACTGCACTACTCAAGGCAAGCCATCCTATGCAAGCTTAGCTATGCCAGCTGACTTGTGCAGATACCCTATGCATTCTTGGGATGCAGCTTTACCAATTTCCAGTTTTGCATACAAGTTTTACTTTTCCTTTACGATGGTTTCTCAACTAGTTAATTAATTGATAACTAGTGGAAAATTAAGATAGATGCCATCAAGAGCATATAACTAGGCTGGTAAATACACTTGATTAGCACCCGTCAATAGTGACACTCTCATTACTAGTGGCTAGTGCTAAACTAAACTTGATCACCTTAGATGGGAACACTTGAGGAAAATGATTATTAAAACCTTGGAATGATGAGTCATTCTATTGAAATGTTTTGACATGTGTCATGAGACACAATGAGTTGGAGATGATAATTAATGAAACATATGCTTTGACTTTGATAAAAACTGATGGTTGGGTTCGGATGCGATACCATTCCAATTTACCATACAACCACAATACCTAAGTTGGGTAGGGCTTAACTGGAAGTTTATATGTCTTAGTATGGGTTCCCTTGCGGAAGAGGTTGAGCTGAGGCTACCTCGTGAGTGTGAATTTCCACCTATGCAGTTCCCGGGATGGCATTTCGACATGGCTGGGAGGCCAAGCTCATGGGGGAGGTGCCTATACTAGGGTGTGTAATTGAAAGGTTAGGATTGATTATCCGCATACCAAGTATGATGATTCAGGGTTATGACTAATGTATGTATCGAATTTTATGGTGAAAGTGTACCAGCTCTACAGAGTGTCAAACTATTCAAATAGCCGTGCCCACGGTTATGGACAATTGGGGTGGTCATACTGTTCCGTTGTCAGATGTTTTCAAAATGACTTGTGACTTGAAAGATGACTTTGACTCGACCAAACAGAGTAATGGACATGAAAACTAGGTTCCCACTTAAGTAATCTAGCAAACTAAAATAGGCTTTACTATGAAGTACTCATGAAATAAAATTGGCTTATTGCAAATAAGACTAGATCTTAGGATTTCCTACTAGTTTTACCTTACTTGTGTTAGTGATAGTTTGCGAGTATTTAAAGAATACTCATGGCTTTGTCCCTGGCTATTCCCATGGCCACACTACGGGGAAGACCACCCGGAAGACAGATAGTAGGAGGTCTATGATAACTAGGATCATCTCCCATTATCAGCATTGCCTGTGACCATGAAGATGGAGCCCTACTATGTTTACTTTCCGCTACTTTGATTGTATTAAGACTGGATCATGAGATTCTCTATTCGTAAGACTATTATGGTTTTTAATGGATGATGTACTGTGGTACCAATTTTGTTATGTCTTGCAAAAATGGTAATCCTAGGATTGTTATGTACGGCATAACAGGCATCTGGACTTAAAAATCCAGGTGTTGACAAGTTGGTACCTGAGCCATCCTAACCATAGGAGACCCTAGTTAGAATAGACGTCTGAAAAACCTAATTTCGAAACAAATCAAGTGAGTATTTATCAAAAACTTATTCTCACTCTTACCCTTGAGATTCTTTTGAAAAGAGTTCACTTGTTCCTTAAAACTCTTACAAATCTGCCTAAAATTTGACACACTTGATCACCTGACTAACTCACTCATCCTAATTGCTTATAGATGGAGGTGAAATACACCAAGTTTTACCAGTGGGAAATGGAGAGGAGCTCATCTTTGAGAAGAATCTGGGACAACTCGCTGAGTATCTTGGACACCCGCACCCGGAGTTCTCCGGAGCTCAGCTCAATGACCAATCTGGAGGGGAACTACAATGGCTGATCGTTGCTGATGTCAGAGGCAAAATGGAGCCAACTCTTTTGGAGAATATCGAGTTTAGCTTGAGGGAGAACAACTGGTTATATGGTCTTGCTAGAGCCATGCAAGAGGCACTTGCTCGTTCGTGTGCACAAAACATCAATCAGATTGCTGGCACCCGCTTTGCTCAGTATGCCAGACATGACTCCACCGGACAGCCCTTGACTCTGCCCTCACATCCGAAAATGAAGCACCATGTGGATCATCTAGATTTCATGCTACATGAGACTCATAAGAAACTGGACAACGCTCGCGCCTACACCAACCAGAACCATGCGGAAGCCGCTGAGAGAAAGCAAACCCTCGCCATCCTCGCCAAGGAGCGCCAGTCACTTCATCGCCAACACAACAAGAAGGATCGCATCATCGCTCATCTTCGCCAGAAGGTGGGCACTCTTGAGGAGACCATCCATGATCAGGAGATCAAGCTTGAGGATAGGGAGTAAGAGGAAGGTGAAGACATCTATGGGGATCACTACTCTTACCTCAGTGATGATGATGACTATCTGGAGGACCTCGCCACGGAGTTCAACACTGATGAGGATGACGCTGACTTCATTGATGACGAGGAGTTCGACAGTTCTGATGCTTAGTAGTCACACCTTGATGTCTACGCACTTTTATTCTTGCAGACAGATGTTGGGCCTCCAAGTGCAGTGGTTTGTAGAATAGCAGCAAGTTTTCCCTTAAGTGGATCACCCAAGGTTTATCGAACTTAGGGAGGAAGTGGTCAAAGGTATCCCCTCTCAAGCAACCCTGCAATCAAGATACAAGAAGTCTCTTGTGTTCCCAACACACCTAATACACTTGTCAGGTGTATAGGTGCACTAGTTCGGCGAAGAGATAGTAAAATACAAGTGGTATAGATAATTATAAGTGGTAACGGTGATATAAAATAGCTTGATGGCGTGGAAAAGATTAAAGGCAATCCGAAATAAAGATAGAAGCAAGCAAACATGTAATAGATCTAATAGCAAACGGTGTTTCAGTTCTTAGAAACAAGGCCTAGGGATCATACTTTCACTAGTGAACACTCTCATATAAATATATTCTTCTTTATGATACTACGCTGAACTACTATCCGGTTAGACAATCTAATCTATGGTAGGGCTATAACAGCACACCTCAAAGTTCGCTTTCCGCATCTAGATAACTCCACACTGTCAGCTTGAGCACTAGATGGTTCCAACAAACACCGCAATTTCATAGAAACATCCAACTACAAATATAACTCATAACAAGTATTTGTAGTCTCTAGCGTAAGTGCCACCATGGTGTGCACACTGTCAACTTCACACACATGGGGAGAGCAGAGATCTATTAAAGCACTTGAGTAGCAGGTAGATCTATAGATTACAAGCTCATGATCTTAAAAAGATCATGCATAGAGAGAGAGATGAACACATAGCTACCGGTAGAACCCTTAGCCTTGAGAGAGAACTACTCCCTCCTCATCATGGGAATCAGCAATGGTGATGGATATGGTGGTGGAGATCGATGGTGATGGCTCCGGGGGAACCTCCCCGTCCCAGCAGAGTGCCGGAACAGAGACTTTCTGTCCCCCGAATCTCCCCTTCGGTGGTGGCGGCGCTGCGGAATTTTCGTGGCTGGAGGCTTGACGATTTAGGGTTTTTGCATCGGGAGGCATCTTATAGGCGAAGAGGCAAGGTCGGTGGGCAGCCAGGGGGCCCACACCACCTGGTGGCATGGCCAGGGCTAGCCCGCACCACCACATGGTGTGGCCACCCTATGGCCCTCTCCGTCTCGTCTTCTGGCTCCGTGAGTCTTCCGGTAAAATATCGACTTTGGCTTTTGTCCCGTCCAATTCCAAGAATATTCATCTTCTGACTTTTCTGGAACCAAAAACAGATGAAAACAAGCAACTAGCATTGTGGTATCTTGTTAATATGTTAGTCCAAGAAAGTGTATAGAAATACTCCAAAGTGTGGACAAAACATAAGAAAGTAGATATAAAACAAGCATGGAACATCAAAAATTATAGATACATTTGGAACGTATCACACCTGAGCACTATCATAAGTGTGAGTTGTATTTGGTCCCATTGTATCGTAGCTTCACAAAATGGTTCTTAAAAACATCTGCTTCTATAGTTGTGGTGTGTGTTAGTATGGTGTGATGGAAATGAATGAATGAAATGGAGTTGTTAGTTTTCAAACCTTAGCAATACTAAAAGTTTAATACTTTTGAAACATACCCCTAAAACCATAGAAATTTCCCTCTTGTCTCATTATTTGTCTCAATCTTCAGATGACTCATGGAAACCCCGGTGGGAGCAGCTCATCTCAGGACCCAATGCTGCAGATTCTATAGATGTTAGTTTTAGACTGTGAAGTCGGCAGAGATGAACGTCAAGCCAACTTAGCCACTCTTCAACAGAAAGCCTAGATGGCTCACAATAACCAAGGCCACGGAAACCAAGATCACCATGGATCTAAACTCAAGAACTTCCAAAACACCAATCCTCCTATGCTTAGCAAGTCAGAAGAGCCCTTAGATGCTGATGATAGGCTGCAAACCATGGAAAACAATTTAGAAGTTGCAAGAGTTGATGACAATGAGAAGGTACTGTTCACCACCCACTATCTGTCAGGTTATGCCAGATCCTGGCAGAATAGCACCCGTACCATGAATGGAGGACCCATGTGCCCCTAGGTTTGATCAAGAGGATGAGGGATGAATTCAGGGATTCGAAGCAAGGAAGGATGACTGTGGTAGACTATGGTGACAGATTCCTGTCTCTAGCTAGAAATGCCCCTGATGAGATTGACCCTGAAGCGAAGAAGAAGGAGAGATTCCTGAATGGTCTGCATGATGAGATGCAAACAGTGTTAGTCAACATTCCCTTTGACGACCTTGAAGCTTTAGTGGATTCTGCGATTCAGATGGAAGGAATGATCAACCAAGCCAGTGAGAACCGCAAGTGCCGTATGATGCACCAACCAGGACCCCACCATTCCCTAAATTACTGCCCCAGCCCGTCTACAGGATATGCACCCAGAAACAAGAAAACCCCTATGTCTTGTCCGAACGATCCCAATCGTGGCGGAGGAAACCCGAGGCCCGGAGGCCACATCAAAAACAACCTCAGCAACCCCAATAACTTCAACTGTGCACCGCCAAGGTCCAACAACAACAGCAACAACAACAACAACAACAACAATACTGCCCCAAGGACTGGAAGCAATGTTGTGCCTGTTGCAGGAAGGGACAAGTCCATGATCACTTTCTTTGAATGTGGAATCACGGGTCACTACTCCAACGAGTGCCCCAAGAAGCTTGCTGCAGCCACCAATGTTACTGCACCAGCCTAGCAGCAACACTGTGTCCAGGATGGAAAGAGGTTTACCCCAGGAAACCCGCACAACCGTACCGGGCGTCTGTTCCACATGAATGTTGAGGAAGCCTTGGAAGCGCCGGATGTCGTGCTGGGTATGTTTTCTGTTAACTCAGTTCTTGCAAGAGTGTTGTTTGATTCTGGAGCATTGCACTCGTTTGTTACAGATGAATTTGCATGCACTAGTAAGAATCAACCCACCAATTTGAAGCATGTTATGATAGTTCAAATACATGGTTCAACCACCAAGGCTAGAAAAATTTGCGAAGCCATACCTATCAGAATCCATGGGATAGATTTTTATGACAATCTAATAGTACTTGGAACAAAAGGTTTGGAAGTAGTACTATAATGGATTCGATGTCAAAACATCAAGGATTAATCGACTGTGCCAAGAAAGCCATAACCATGACTAGTAGAACCAGAATATTAGTAGAGCATGTATATGAGACGCTGCCCCGTCAATTCAAATGCAACAAGAGCCTAGTCAAATCAACCATCGACCAAGTCCGAGTAGTCTGTGAATACCCCGACGTGTTCCCAGATGAATTACCTGGTATGCCCCCAGATCGGAATATCGTGTTTATGATTGAACTAGTTCCTGGAACAGGATCCATAGCTCGGAGACCTTATAGTATGAACCCATCTGAATTAGTGGAGCTCAAGAAGCAACTAGATGACATGTTGGGAAAAGTTCTGATACAACCAAGTGCATCACCATGGAGATCACTTGTTCTGATTGTGGATAAGAAGGATTGAGCCAACCGTTTGTGTATGGAATACCGGAAGTTGAATGACGTCACCATCAAGGACAAGTACCCACTCCCAAAGATAGAAGATCTATTTGACTAACTGACTGGTGCCAGAGTGTTTTCTAAGACTCATCTTAGAACTAGTTATCATCAATTGAAGATCCGCGCAACGGATATCCCAAAGACTGCCTTCACCACCAGATATGGATTGTATGAGTACAATGTCATGTCTTTTGGATTAACCAATGCCCCCGCTTATTTCATGAATAAGATTTTTATGAACTTCTTGGATAAGTTTGTCGTTGTTTTTATAGATGACATCCTGATCTACTCCAAGTCGGAAGAATACCATGAACGGCACCTAAGAACCATCCTTGAAACCCTTAGAGAGCATCAGTTATATGCCAAGTTTAGGAAATGTGAACTCTGGTTAAAAAGAGGTAGGATTCTTAGGCCATATCTTGTCGGCAGGAGGAGTTGTCATCAATCCCGCCAAGATTAAGGATGTTGAAGAATGGAAAGCCCCAACCACTCAAACCGAAGTCCGTGCATTTCTTGGATTAGCGGGATATTACCGCAAGTTTGTTGAAGGATTTTCAAGCATCACAAGGCCAATGACTCAGCTATTGATGAAATAAAAGAAGTTTGAATGGACGGACAAATGTGAAGCAAGTTTTTAGGATCTCGAGAAGAGATTGATTTCAGCCCCAATTTTGATCATGCCGGATATCAAGAAGCCTTTTGATGTATATTGTGATGCATCCAAGGTTGGTCTCGGATGTATGTTGATGCAAGAAGCCAAGGTCATATCATATCTTTCCAGACAACTGAAGCAACATGAACAGAACTACCCTACCCATGACTTAGAATTGGCAGCCGTAGTTTTAGCCTTGAAGACATGGCGTCATTACCTCATGGGTAACCGCTATGAGATTTATTCGGATCACAAACGTCTGAAGTATATTTTCACCCAGAAGGAGCTGAATATGCGGCAAAGGAGATGGATAGAGTTAATCAAGGATTATGACCTTGACATTCACTATCACCCTAGCAAGGCCAATATGGTAGCAGATGCTCTTAGTAGACTACTGTGTAGATTAAACACCATGATTAAGGAAGCTCAGCCAAGTTTCAATGAGAAGATGGAAAAATTTAGAGTAGAGCTGGTTAGTGAAGGATTTGTAGCCACTATTGAAATTCAACCCACCTTGATCAGCCAAATAAAGGAAGCTCAGAAAGGAAATGCCAGTATTGATAGAATTAAACATCGTATCGGTATAGGGAAGGTACCTGGATTTACGGAATATGAAGAAGGAGTTCTATGGTATAAAGGACGTATCTGTGTGCCCACAGATTCAGAGTTGAAACAAGTCATTATGCAGGAAGCCCATGATACTCTGTATTCTATTCACCCGGTAGGAACCAAGATATATCAGGATTTGGAGGAGCAATTTTGGTGGCACGAAATGAAGAGAGAAGTCGGAAGCTACATCTCCAAGTGTGACATATATCAGAGAGTCAAAGCAGAATATCAGCGTCCCCCAGGACTTTTGCAACCCTTACAGAGTCAAGAATGGAAATGGGATTCAGTTGGAATGGATTTCATCACCGGTCTGCCTACATCTAGTAGGGGAAATGACTCTATTTGGGTCACACTGGATAGACTGTCTAAAGTAGCTCATTTCATACCCGTCAAGACCACTTATCAAAGTTCGAAACTAGCAGAGTTGTATATTGCTAGAATAGTCAGTCTGCATGGAACCCCTAAGACGATTGTGTCAGATTGAGGAACTCAGTTTTCCTCGAGATTTTGGAAGAAAGTCCAATAAGGATTAGGAACCAAACTGAATTTCAGCATCGCTTATCACCCGTAAACCAACGGGCAAACCGAAAGAGTAAACCAGATACTAGAGGATATGTTCAGAGCCTATGTGTTGGAATATGGATATAAATGGGAAGATTGTCTGCCTTTAGCGGAATTTTCATACAACAACAATTATCAAGCTAGTTTGTAAATGGCCCCATTTGAGTTTTTGTATGGAAGGAAGTGTCGTACCCCCTTGAATATGTCGCAAGTAGGAGAGAGTCAGATTTTCGGACCCGGCATCCTACGAGAAGCCAAAGAAAAGGTTCACCAAGTCCGTGAACACCTCAAGACCTCTCAATCTAGACAGAAGAGTTATGCTGACAAGAGACGTTGAGACCTGACCTTCAATATCGGAGATTTTGTGTATCTCAAAGTATCACCCTTGAAAGGAATGCATCATTTTCAACTGAAAGGGAAGCTTGCCCCCAGATATATTGGACCCTTCAAGATTTGAAATCGCCGACGAGAAGTATCCTATCAACTGGAACTGCCTGAGGAGATGTCAGTCGTACATGATGTGTTCCATATCTCGGTACTAAGGAAATTCCTAGAAGTTCCGGAGAAGAACGAAGTGTTCAAGAACATTGATCACCGAGCCATAGATATCAACAAGGATTTAACCTATCATGAAGTACCCAACCGTATTTTAGAAGAAGCATTTAGAACCACCCGGACAAGAAGTATCAAGTTTCTCAAAATCCAGTGGTGTACCCATACCGAAGAAGAAGCTACTTGGGAGCGAGAAGATTATATTAGGACAGAGTTTCCCAGTCTCTTTAGTTCCTAGTTTTTCCTGAATCTCGGGACGAGATTCTGTTTAAGGAGGGAAGGTTTGTAACATCTGAAAAATACTAAACTGGATTATCAAGTTCTAATCACCCAAGTTTAGGGTTAACAAAAACTATTATTATTAAACTCTATATGAATGCATGTGTGTTTATGATTAATGCATGAATGCTTGATATGCCATGTTGATTGCTATCAATGATAAGTATTAGCTTAAAGATGAAAACAAGATCATCTAGGCCATTTTCAAACAGAAATAAATCCAAAGAAAATCAAGTTTTAAGCATAATGATCAAATGGTCATTTTGGCCAAAGTTAACCACTGGCCTACTTTGGGCATCTATATTATAAGATTTCCAACAAAAACAATTCTATTTCTTTTCACCCCTTGCTAGACCAAGTGACAATGAATCCAAGTAAACTTTACAAACATACAGAAACCAAATTCAAATCTATTTAAGAGGCAATTCAAAATTGAATCAAGTGTAGGTACCTAGATCACCATTTTACAAAAACCACTCAAACCTCCACCACTTGACAAATCTTAGAAACCAGAGAAACCATAGCATGTGACCAGCACACCAACCAAAAATCATTTGAAAATTCAAAGGTTTAGTTTATGCGCCCATTTAGTCGAACACTTAGCAGACAGAGTACAGATTACCAACTATCTATTGTTTGTGATAAATCTATTGCTCACCATTTGTACTGCAATCAACCTCAGTAACTCACCCGCGATCACCCTAGTACCTGGCCTTGCAATGGAGCAGCTCTCCTTTGTCGTTGCACCAGTGCCATGTCGTACCCGAGCATGTCCATGCCAGTCGACCATGGACACGACACCACAGGCCACGTCGCCCTTGCACATAATGCCTAGATGGTATCCGTGACCACACCACCCCTATCTATCCACACCTTGACCAATGGCGAGCAGTGGAGAAGCCAGCAGCGCCGCGCCCATTTATGTCTCTGCCATGCCAAGAGAACGCCAGCGCACCAAAGCCGCCTTGCGCAACCATGCCACTCCTCGCTTTCTCCGCGCGTACCCGCATTCGCCACGTCACCATCCACCTCCTAGACATGACCATTTGCTTCCGCGTGCCCCGTGACCACTGGACGCGATGACAGACACGTCGGTACCCGCACAGAGCACTGACCTCTCCTGACCGTTTAAGACAGCCCCTTGCCGCACCACTATGCGTGTGACGATCGCCGCAATCCACCGGGTCAACCTATGCCATCCGCCATGCATATAGAAACTTGTAGCAGCGTCACCGGCGAGCTCGAGCCATGCAGTGCTGCCTCCAATACCGGTGTATAAATAGGACCCTTCCCCATCCTCAAACGGCACACCACTCCACTCCCCACTCTCTTAGAAACACCCTAGGCCATTCCCCGGAGCAAGGCGAGCACCACCTCGCTGGAATTTAGCCAGAACCTGCCGCTGCAGTGAAGGAAGAGCGCCGTTGATTGGAGACACCCCAGGAGCCGCCACGACCACCAATCGACTCACCGTCATCTACCAGTCCGTTTGCCCCCATCGCCGGACCTAGCTAGAGCCCTGGTAAGCACCTAGCGACCCCCACCGTGCCGCTAGGTTTAGAATCCCCCGCGCGCCGTTCACTAGAGACAACGATGCTCCGCCATTGATCTCGTTCTAATTGTAGGGCTGATATTGGTAGATAGCGTTTCGGTTAGATAGAGCCACTGACACGTGGGACCAGTCTATCAGCAGCCCTCTGCGTGCGTGCTGTGCAGTTGGGCCTGCCCATTTTCTTTCTTGCGCGTAGCCCAACGATTAAAATAGAATTTTTCCATTTAATTAAAAACCCTATTCTGTCAGTAGATTCAAAATTTAATTCAAAGAGATCCACTGATCCAAATGCATGATTCCAATTTTGTTAGGAAGGTATTGTAAATAGCTACACACTCCCGTTGGATTCAAACCATTTGAAATTATAGATCACCCATGGTAAAAATAACAAGCCAGAGACTTTTCCAATTTCAAACATTTTTATAAAATCAACCATAAATTCTTTTGAGTTGATTCCAACTCTCAAAAATCACTTTTGACATGCTCTATATGAATGTGTCAAAAGATTTAGCTTTACACACATTACTCATGGACTAGTATTAAAAGAATGCTATATAGGCATTTCTAGTCACTTTAATATTATTAAATAGCAATGATAAATCTTGTAATATATGATCACCCCTTTTAAATCTCATTCTCAAGTATTGGAATATGTGGTGATGACAGGTTTCAACATGATCCCATATTCTAATTAGAGGATATTAAATCTTAAGTACTTTTCAATGAGTAGAAATTACTTTTCTAAAATAAGATGAATAAGAATGTGCAAATATTTCATGTGATGATTGAGATGATGCTAGATCATCTAGTGAGAGCCCATTTGTGCTAAATAGAAGTAGTTAAGTGTCGTTTGGTGATTGTGTACATTGTATATATTTATAGACGCTAGTATCGACTCGGGGTACGACGAGGAGGAGTACTTTGAGGAAGAGGAAGAGAAGTTCAACAACTGCACTACTCAAGGCAAGCCATCCTATGCAAGCTTACTATGCCAGCTTACTTGTGCGGATACCCTATGCATTCTTGGGATGCAGCTTTACCAATTCCCAGTTTTACATACAAGTTTTACTTTTCCTTTACCATGGTTTCTCAACTAGTTAATTAATTGATAACTAGTGGAAAACTAGGATAGATGCCATCAAGAGCATAGAACTAGGTTGGTAATTACACTTGATTAGTGGCACTCTCATTACTAGTGGCTAGTGTTAAACTAAACTTGATCACCTTAGATGGGAACGCTTGTGGAAAATCACTATTAAAACATTGGAATGATGAGTAATTCTATTGAAATGTTTTGACATGTGTCATGATACACAATGAGTTGGAGATGATACTGAATGAAACATCTGCTTTGACTTTGATAAAAACTGATGGTTGGGTTCGGATGTGATACCATTCCAATTTTACCGTACAACCACAATACCTGAGTTGGGTAGGGATTAACTGGAAGTTTATATGTCTTCGTATGGGTTCCCTCACGGAAGAGGTTAAGCTAAGACTACCTCGTGAGTGTGAATGTCCACCTATGCAGTTCCCAGGATGGCAGTTGGCCATGGCTGGGAGGCCAAACTCATAGGGGAGGTGCGTATACTAGGGTGTGTAATTGAAAGGTTAGGATTGATTATCCGCATACCAAGTATGATGATTCAGGGTTGTCCCTGACGGATGTATCGAATTTTGTGGTCAAAGTGTACCACCTCTACAGATTTTCAAACTATTCGAATAGCCGCGTCCGTGGTTATGGACAGTTGGAGTGGCCATACTGTTCCGTTGTCAGATGTTTTCAAAATGACTTGTGACATGAAAGATGACTTTGACTCGACCAAAAGAGAGTTTTGGACATGAAAACTAGGTTCCCACTTAAGTAATCTAGAGAAGTAAAATAGGCTTTACTATCAAGTACTCATGAAATAAAATTGGCTTATTGCAAATAAGACTAGAGCTTAGGATTTCCTACTAGTTTTACCTTACTTGTGTTAGTGATAGTTTGCGAGTACTTAAAGAGTACTCATGGCTTTGTCCCTGGCTATTCCCAAGGCCAGACTACGAGAAAGACTACCCGGAAGATGGACAACAGGAGGTCTAAGATAACTAGGATCGTCTCCCATCGTCAGCATTGCCTGTGTGACCATGAAGATGGAGCCCTACTGCGTTTCCTTTCCACTGCTTTGATTGTATTAAGACTGGATCATGAGATCATCTATTCGTAAGACTATTAAGGTTTGTAATGGATGATGTACTATGGTACCAATTCTGTTATGCCTCACAAAAATGGTAATCCTGGGATTGCGATGTACGGCATAACATGCATCTGGACTTAAAAATCCGGGTGTTGACACAATTCTTGGAGCAGTTGTACTAATAAGAAAAGGAGTCAAAAACAACATAAATCACTTATTTGGGAAATATTAATAATACTAGAAGAAAACCCGAAGCAGAACACAGGAGATAGAGGGTTCAACGACCAACTATACGGCCGAAATAAATTTTCCGGCCGTATAGTTCCGGCCATATAGTTGCGCTGCCTCCGCCTCCTCAAATAGTTTCACCCCGTTCAACTGGATCGGAGAGACGACATATAGCACACCAAGAAAAAGCTGAAAATTCACCTCCGGAAGTCATCTGGAGGGCGAAACTCATCCACCGGGGATCCATCTTCGCCCAGTGTAGATCCGAGAGGCTAAGGCATCGATCTTCATCATCCACCGCTGCATCACCACCATCTCTATCCATCCTATCTACATCTTGCCTAGTTCTTGTTGTAATTTCTGTACTCGTTGTGGATTTACACAAGTGCTACTCATCTATGATAGATTCCATTGTTATTGCCATGATGTTGATTGCCTCCATGTTTGAGTAGAACATTAGTTCTTGGGGAGATGGAGAAACCCTAGTATGAGATTGAAATAAGAGCTGAGGAATGGTATAAGCTGCTGAAGAATGGTCAAGATCTGGAATGGGAGGAAATAGTGCATCTCTTTTATTCAAAGTTTTATCCTCCTAGTGAGATTCATAAAGATCGGAATAAAATATACAACTTTTGGCCTCTTGATGGAGAGAGTACGGCTCAAGCTTGGGGGAGATTAAAGTTACTAATGCTCAAATGTCCCACTCATGAGCTCCCCAATGATATTATTATCAACAACTTTTATGCAAGGCTTCCTCTACATGACAAGGATTTATTGGATGCTTCTTGTGCTTGATCATTCACTCGCATGAAAGAAGAAGCTAAATGGGATCTTCTGGACCGTATTCAAGACAATGTTGAAGCTTGGGAGAATGACAAAGGTATAAAGTCAGGTATAAATTGTGATTATGAATGCATTGAATCTTTTATGGGAACTGATGACTTTCAAAATATTAGTAATGCTTATGGTCTTGATTTGAAAGTTATTACGAATTGCTTTAGAGCTTTTGCTTCTTATATTGAAATTCCAAAAAGGGGATGGAATAAATACCATGCACCTTACAAAGATATTGTTGACTATGTTCCTATTGGGAGTGCTGAGTATTGCATTATTGATCCCATCTTACCTGAACCTTATATCGAGAAGATTCCCTTCCCAGAAAAGGTAAAGGATCATCCTATGATAACTAATGTAATCACCAAAAGTGAAAAAAGAACTATAAAACCTGATGAACAAATAAATGTTGAACCTGTGGTAGCAATTGTGAAAGACCTTGTCACTAAAATCATATAAGATGGACACATAGTGTTTTGTGAGGATGCTTCTAATATTGTTTCACATCCTAATAGAACTAAAAAAGCTAGTGTTCCTGTGCTTTCTGTTAGAATTTGTGATCATTGCTATTATGGTTTATGTGATATTGGTGCAAGTTCCAGTGCTATTCCTTATGGGCTTTACAGAGAAATTATGCATGAAATCAATCCCTGCGAATTGGAAGAAATTGATGTGGTTATTCACCTTGCTAATAGAGAGACCATCTCTCCAATTGGTATTGTACGATACGTGGAAGTTCTTTGTGGTAAGATTAAGTACTCTGCTGATTTTCTAGTACTCGGTTCAACTGCTAGTAAAACTTATCCTATTATTTTTGGAAGAACTTTCTTGAGTACTTGCGGAGCTATTATAGATTGCAAAAGGGAGAAAATCTTGACTAAGTTTGCTGGGGAATCTTATGAGTTTAATTTCTCGAAATTCGCTAAAGAACCTTGTGAAGAGGAAACCCATAATGAGGATTTTAGAGTTGAACAACTTGCTTCTATTTCTCTTGCTCCTAATAATGCTTTGCAGCAATTTATGGAAGATCATGAAAGTGAAATCTTCATGGAAGAAAAGAATGAGATTGACAAGATTCTCCGTGATGAACCTAGGATGCTCAAGCATAACTTGCCTGTAGAAGACTTGGGTACCACATTGCCACCTAAAAAGGATCCGGTTTTCGATCTTAAACCTCTCCCTGATGATCTTAAATATGCTTATATTGATGATAAAAAGATATATCCTGTTATTATTAGCGCTAAACTTTCAGGAAAGGAAGAAGAAAGGCTATTGGAGGTTTTGAGGAAACACCGATGAGCTATGGGATATACTCTAGATGATTTAAAAGAGATTTCACCTACTATATGTCAGCATTCTATCAACATAGAACCAGATGCTAAGCCGGTTGTAGAGCACCAACGATGTTTAAATCCTAGGATGAAGGAAGTGGTAAGGAATGAGGTATTGAAACTCCTTGATGCTGGTATTATTTACCCTATTGCTGATAGTGAATGGGTTAGTCCTATTCATTGTGTTCCTAGAAAAGGAGGTATTATCGTTGTTCCTAATGATAATGATGAGCTTATTCCTCAAAGAATAGTAGTAGGCTATAGGATGTGCATTGATTTTAGAGAAGTCAATAAAGTTACTAAGAAAGATCACTAACCGCTTCCTTTTATTGATCAAATGTTGGAAAGGTTGTCTAAAAAGACCCATTTTTGTTTTCTTGATGGTTATTCTGGTTTCTCTCAAATTGTTGTTAAACAACAAGATCAATAAAAAACTACATTTACTTGCCCTTACGGAACTTATGCTTACAGACGTATGCCTTTTGGTTTATGTAATGCTCCTGCTACATTTCAAAGGTGCATGTCTGCTATCTTTCATGGTTTTTGTGAGGAAATTATAGAAGTGTTCATGGATGAGTTTTCTATCTATGGAACTTCTTTTGATAATTGTTTGCACAACCTTGATAAATTTTTGTATAGATGTGAAGAAACTAATCTTGTTCTTAATTGGGAGAAATGCCACTTCATGGTTAATGAAGGGATTGTCCTCGGGCATAAAGTTTCTGAAAGAGGCATATAAGTTGATAGAGCTAAGGTTGAGGCAATTGAGAAGATGCCATGTCCAAGAGACATCAAAGGTATTCGTAGTATCCTTGGTCATGCTGGTTTCTATAGAAGGTTTATTAAAGACTTTTCTAGGATATCAAAACCCCTCACTAATCTTCTTCAAAAAGATGTACCCTTCGTTTTTGATGATGATTGTAAGGAAGCTTTTGAAACTCTTAAGAAGGCTTTAACTACAGCCCCTATTGTTCAACCACCTGATTGGAGTTTACCCTTTGAAATAATGTGTGATGCTAGTGATTTTGCTGTAGGTGTTGTCCTTGGGCAACGAATTGATAAAAAATTAAACATTATCCATTATGCTAGTAAGACTCTAGACGCTGCTCAAAGGAATTATGCTACTACTGAAAAGGAATTTCTAGTTGTCGTTTTTGCTTGTGATAAGTTTAGGCCCTATATTGTAGACTCAAAAGTCACCATTCATACTGATCATGCTTCTATTAAATACCTTATGATGAAGAAGGACGCTAAGCCCAGGCTTATTAGATGGGTGCTGCTTTTACAAGACTTTGATCTACATATACTAGCAAGGGTGCTGAAAACCCTGTAGCTGATAATTTATCTTGATTGGAAAACATCTCTTTTGACCCTATGCCTGTTAATGATAGTTTCCCAAATGAATAGTTAGTTGCAGTAGGGGTAAGCTCGCGAGGGAGCCCTTGGTACGCTGATTATGGTAACTTTATTGTCTCCAAGTATTTGCCTCCAACTTTTACAGCTCAGCAAAGACAGAAGTTCTTCTATGATTTGAGGCATTATTTTTTGGGATGAGCCACACTTATACAAAGAAGGAGTGGATGGTATTATGCGAAGATGTGTTCTAGAATATGAACAAAAGGGGATATTGCATAAATGTCATGGTAGTGCTTATGGAGGACATTATGTAGGAGATAGAACTGCGCAAAAGGTGCTACAATCAGGTTTCTACTGGCCTACCCTTTTTAAAGATGCAAGAAAATTTGTTTTATCTTGTGATGAATGTCAGCGTGTTGGTAATATCTCTAGATGCAATGAAATGCCTATGAACTACTCTCTAGTTATTGAACCCTTTGATTGCTGGGGATTTGACTTTATGGGTCCTTTCCCTCCTTCGAAAGGTTACACTCATATTCTTGTTGCCGTTGATTATGTTACTAAGTGGGTAGAAGCCATTCCTACAAAGAGTGCTGACGGGGAGACTTCTCTAAAAATGCTTAAGGATGTTATCTTTCCTAGGTTTGGAGTGCCTATGTATCTCATGACTGATGGGGGTTCTCATTTCATTCATGGTGGTTTTAGAAAGACCCTTGCTAAATATGATGTTAATCATAGAATTGCTTCAGCTTATCACCCCCAAACAAGCCATTCTCCAAAGCTTGTCACCTACCCTTAGAATTAGAACACAAAGCTTACTGGGAAGTTCAAGAACTAAATAGAGATTGTAAGCTCGCTGGTCAGAAAAGATTATTTGACTTAAGTTCTTTAGATGAATGGAGGAGTGAAGCCTATGAAAATGCTAGGCGCTTTAAGGAAAAAGTTAAAAGATGACATGACAAGCGAATACTTAAGAGAGAATTTCATGTTGGTGAGAAAGATCTATTGTATAGGTCTCGTCTTAGGTTTTTTGCAGGAAAGCTACTATCAAAATGGGAAGGACCTTTCATTATTGAAGAAGTATACCGTTCAGGAGCAATAAAAATTTCTTCTTTAAAAGATGATACTACACAAGTAGTGATGGGTAGCGACTCAAGCACTATATTGCTGGAGATTCCTACAATGAAAATGTTGATTCCTTTCAAGTTATAACTCCAGAGAAATTTATCAAGGACCAAATTCGGAGACCTGAAGAGGCTGTTTTCAAATAGGTAATAGTTCTGGTAAGAAAAGTTCCACAAAAATACTATCCAACTATACTTTTGCAGTTTTTAGGCAATAAGGGAAGTTACGAAGTGAAAAGGGACGGAAACAGAGCCAGGGTGGCTCACACCACACTGTGGTGTGGGCCCACCCCTGGCCGCGCCACCAGGTGGTGTGGCCGCCCCAGACTCTGCCTCCGACTCGTTTTCTCCCAGTACCTTCCTTTTGATATGAAACTTCGTAATATATAACCCTCTGGATCTTCCGAGGTTCGTATATCTTGTTTTCGTTGTGTTTTCGTTTCGATCTGTTTCTGCCAGGTACAATCCTAGATTTGGAGCCACAATGTCTTCCTCTGGATCAGCCAAGGGAGATTCCTTAGAAGATATCATCAACCCATACATGAGAGAGTTGAAGATTCATCCCAAGGAGTTATTGTTTGAAGATGGGGAGGTCCAGATAAAAGAGGTTCAAGGCCCTAAAGGTGAAGGAAGTCTGGAGGACAGGATGGAAGCACTGGAGCAAGAAGTCTTTAGGTACAAGAAGATGGCGGAACATGAAGTGGATATCATCCATAAGATTTGTTCCGAACTCATCGCCGGGCACCAAGAGGAGACTGCTGAGCTCAAGGATGAAGTCCTCTCACTTCGCCAAACAACCAACGAATTGCAAGCATAGCTCTACGACGTTCAAAATCAAAACTATGAGTATGAGGTTAGGTTTAAACGCATAAGTACTGCTGCAAGTTTCAGGATGTCGGAGACCACGATGTCCTTTGTTGATGGGAAGCCCTTACCCTGAAAGTCGGACGAAGATGAGAGGATACCACCACCACCGAAGGAGTAATTCGTCATCAGGTTTGGCATCCCCTTGGTTTGTTCCAAGCTTGGGGGAGTGTCGTGGTATCACATCACTATCTTCTATATTTTACCTTTTTAGTAGAGTCATATCATGAATAGAGAAGTTATTATGTAGTATGGTTTGCATTATGGAAGTGTCCCCTCTCTCGTTAGATATGTACCCCTTGGTGTGAGTTGCTGATTTGGAATATTAATGAGAAGTTCTGTCATTCACTCTTTTTCATAGCTTATATTAGTTTTCAATTCGTGGTTATCTGATTGATCTTGTTGTTAGTATTTCCATCACTTTGGGATCATTGAGTTAATTTAGTTGGTTTTGGCAAACCTGGCTCGGTCAGTAGCAACACTATTTTTGAGAGTTGAATGAAAAAGATAGAAGTACTCTAAAGATATATAATTTCGTCATCTTTCTTTCTTGATTTGCTCATAAGTCTAGTATTCTCTAGTTAAGATCTTTTGTGCTTCCAAAGAAGATTGCATGTTTGTCTTTATCATTTGTATGTTTGTTTGTTTCCTTCAACTCTTATACTTGCTACCCAGCCTTGCTAGACAAAAACCTGTACTGAGAGGGAATTCTTCTCGTGCATCCACCTCCTTTAAACCAAACCCGTGCCATTTGTGTCCACCATACCTACCTAGTAGCATTATTGCTATTCCAAGTAAATTCTTGTTTTATCTACCTCCCAAATTAAACTTGTTATGTGAAAATTAGTGATTAAAGCTCTCATGAACTTGATGGCAAACTTTAATTTTCTTGCATTTAATAAACTTGAACCATTGGGTCCTTCTTTATTGCGTATATGCTTGCGCTTTATGAGTTGAAGTTAGCAGAACCATGTATCATGGGGACCGCTTTCATCACTTCATTAGTACTTGTACCTAGTTGATATCATGTTCTTTTGCGTATGGATCTTGGCGGTGTGAAATAAAAGTGGAACTTGTAAGATCATGGAGTTTACATGTGTGTTAGAGAAACGCCTGGGCCGCTAGCCTAAGCCATGCCTAATCATGGTGGAAACTTGCAGCATAACTATAGTGAGCATTCTATGAAGCATCCTCAATAAAAACCTATGCAAATAGCAAATAAAAATATCGCTGAGATGCTTACTGTATGCTTGCCTTGTCATTTTGATTAGGGGATAGCTCCTGTGTCATGTGCAAGGGGTACCCCGTTGGCGGTTCTCAATGATACATGTGTATTTACAATGACAAGAGCTTACTCGTGACTAAAGTTGAGTAGCATGAGGTTCGGTACTCATAAGTAAGGGGCATGGGACTTCAATTTATAACTTTTCAAGCATATCCTCTTAGTTGTGTCACTTTAACCTTAACCACCAAAAGATGCCTATTATAGGGGCAATTAGAGCTGAAAGCTAGTAAGTATCATAATTTTTGGGAGCTCTTTATGAGACTTGCAATCCCTACTTCCCTCTATGAAGGGCCTTTCTTTTACTTTGTAGTTGAGTCAATAAACCTATTCCTCTCTACCTCAGCAAGTATTTTGAGTTATTGTGTTTCATTCATTCATATGATGATTTATTCAATCATGTTTCTTATGTTCCTTATTTTGCACTTTGCTCTTATCTTCATGTTTACTACTTTGAAAGCTATCATTGAAAAACCAGTTACTTGTGAACTCCAGCAAATTATCAACTATTCTTCGACCAAGAGCTAAGTTTGCCATTACCAATTATGATTTACTTCTGTTGGGGGGATACCCCCGAGTATGGTCACTCCGGGGTATAACGGCCGAGTTAGCCGAGGTTCGGCAAGGTCAAAGCAGATGCTGGCCGAGTCACATCAAGGCAGGCCGAATCACGGAGTAACCCGAACCGGGAGGGGGTCGCCTAACATTGTCCCATCCGGCTTAAGAAGTAAGTCGGAAATACTTGTCTAACTTACATGCAGGAACAGGTGTGGCTGGATCTACTATGATCCGGGTCCTCGCTTAGCTTCTGCATGAAGGAAGGAATCTCTCTGGTCAAAAAGGAAGGTCCGGTTTGTACTGCATGAGCGGAGAAAGCAAGGGCAGGACCACCGGACCATGGCCGACAAGGGTGACGACGCTCATGTCGTCTGACGCGGGCGCCGCAGAGGCTTACGTCGCTAAAGCATGTATGACGCGGGGGAAAAGCACCCCGGTCGGGTTACCACTTTGGGAGGGGGAATATTCTTAGGAATATACCTCCACGTATGCCCTAGGCCAGGACCGAACTCCCTCTATATAAGGGGGGCTAGGGTTCTGGTAGAGGAGGGTTGAGAACTAGTTGGTTTGGTGATTCCTTAGGGCTAGGAGATCTAGGCAAGAGTAAGAGAGCTTCTTCTTCCTCCTCTCGCATATACAGCTCAAGGAGCACTTGTAATCTTGGAGTCAGAGCAATACAAACTTTTGTGTGGAGAATCACTCCATTATCCCTCCCTGGATTCCCCTAGAGTGTATTAGTCCCCACCGTAAGCTTATCCATGGCATCTGCCGTGACACCACCACGACAGTTGGCGCCCACCATGGGGCCAGCGGCACTAGCAGGGGTGAAGATCCGGATGGGAAACCTCATCGGCACCGGCGAACGCATCGTCTCCGGGCTCGTTCAGCGCTTCGGAGCACTGAATTTCGTCAGCGACAATGCTGGCTGCTTCGGCACGCGCCCACTCCCGCGCAACGGCCTCTTCGTCAAGCTCGGTGCGCACAAGGTCTATGTTGTTGTGGACGTCTCGTGCGCTCATCCATGTCGCGTCGTCGATGCGGGAGAACCACCCCTCACTGTGGCTCGTGGGGCGCGTATCACTCGCTCCCCGGACTATGCGGAGGTGATGATGACCGCGCCAGGTGCAGGCGCAAGCAAGAACCCAGCACCAGACCCGGAGGTAACACCTAAGGCACCAAGGAAAGCTAGAGGACCTCCACTAGAGAGGCCCGATAACGTACTGAGGGAAGCTATGGATAGCTTAGCTAACCCGGTAGCAGCAGTGGTAGATCCGGCTCAGGCACAGGCCGAGCTAGAGGAAACTCGGCAAAAGATACTGGAGGGCGCAAAGAAAATAGCCGTGGCTCAGCAGTCACTAAACATGACACTGCGTGAGTATGCAAAGGCAAACAAAGTTGATGCAGTCAAAGTGAAAGGGAGAAATCTCATAAGCGAGATGAACAGAGAATGTGATGATGGGGTAGAAGGGTTGGAAAACTATCTGTCTGTGGGATTGCCAAAGTATAGTACCTCGGCAAAGAACCTCAGAGCACTAGATGCCGCTGCGTCCGAGCTAGAGGGTTTGACGGGTGAGGCCCGTCAAAGACAGCAAGATAGGGTTAACGAGCTGGTTCGGATCGCAAACAGGCAGAATGAAGAGCTACTGAGAACTAACCCAGAGAGATCTGGAGCTTCCAAGATTGTCCATTCGGTGATGGGTAACCCGGAGAAATCCGATGCAGCCGCATCATCACCTCATGGCGGTCCGAGGAGAGAAGAGGTGGTAACCTCGGCCAGACGGAACAAACAGATAGTCCCGTACGACCCAACGCGTGCGGGAAAAGAAAAAGAGATGTAGAAAAATGATGATCGACGGAGTGTGAGCCGAGGTGAAGCTGGCCGAGGTAATCACGACCAAGGCAATGCCGGTCAAAGGAATGCTGCGAACGGCAGTGCCGGACAGCGCAACTCCGCAGGAGCAGGACAACCACAGCAGCGGAATATACCAAGGCAAGAGCAAAGCGCCGGCCGAGATATGCAGCAGAAAGGTGCGCAACGAGAGCAAAACCGATACAACGACGGTGATTCGGAGATGGTGAATACAGGGTATCCTAGACCGGACTATCATGTGATAGGATCAAGATTGAGAAGCAGGGATTTGATGCCAGATGATGCCAGATTAAAACTGGATCGCCTCTACAGGTCGGAACAGATCGAATGTCAAGGTCCTCCAGGTCCAGCGTGCTTTGGACCCCGGATCATGAAGGAACCGCTGGTACCAAACTTCCAGTTACCTAGGGGCACGAAGACGTATGACGGCAGTACCAAGCCAGTGGACTGGCTGATAAACTATGCTACGGCGGTGAAAATTGCAACTGGCAAATTGAGATGGGCTGTGCGTTACATGCCCCAGATGTTGGAAGGCCCGGCCAGAGTATGGCTGAATAACTTGCCACCCGGAACCATCAATTGCTGGATAGATTTTGAAGAAATGTTTATCAGCAACTTCTCAAGTACATACCAGAGGCCGAATAGACCGCAGATCCTGGCAATGTGCAAGCAAAGACCTAACGAGACGGATCGTGAGTTCTTGACCCGGTGGTGTACCGTGAGAAACTCGTGTGAAGGTGTCATAGAGTCGCAGGCCATAGCATGGTTTGCGCAAGGATGCAGATACGACAGCGAGCTGTGGATGAAGTTGCAAAGGAAAATGCCAGTCACGCTGGCGGAGATGATCCGGATTGCTGATTCGTATGCTTTGGGCGATCCAACTCAACCTAGGCTCGCATCAAACGAGTCAACCGAAGAATACTATCAGAGGGATGGAGCTGGGTCATCCCGGAGGAATGATTATAGAGGAAAAAGGAGAGAGGACAGACCGGACTATCGCTATGGTTCACAACAAGTTGCGGCCGTGAATCAGGATCAACCCGGATCAGGGAGTAACCAACGCCAGAGAACTGGAGGGCAATGGACTCCAAGAAATGATGGCAAGAATACATGGACTCCAGAGCAAAAGAAACAGTGGCAGGAAAAGAAAGACCGCCCGAGGTATACCTACGAGTCAATGTTGGACCAGCCATGTAAGTTTCACACGCCAAATCCGAATAACCCGGCGGGTCACACGACGAGGCAGTGTGAGTGGATGCGTAAGATAGAGCAAGGTGGTTCGGGGAATGCACAGGCACCTCGGAATGACCAACCTCGGCAGGAGTTACCTCAGCAGCAATTGCTCTCCGGGGCGAACACGCAGCAACTGATGTTGCCTCCTCCTCCGCCGAGGTATGACAACAATGAGAGAAGATATGCAGTGCATCAGGTGGAAAATCAGCAACAACCGGATCAGAGGTACCCCGGAAGCGAGGGAAGGAATGAGTACAGGGAGCATCACCAGAGTTACTGTGTGTTCACGACTGAGGAAACAGATAGAAAAATCTTGCAGCACCGACATATGGAGGTCAATGCGGTCATGCCAGCGGTGACCAGGAAATCACCTGGAACATCAAAGATCATCCTAAACTTATGCCGAGTCCAGGTTCGTATGCGCTAGTGTTAGATCCGACATTCATTGGACCAAACATCAATGTGAGGTTCTCCAAGGTTTTGATTGATAATGGCAGTAGCATTAACATCATGTATGCAGATATGATGCGCAAGTTGGGCATCTCGGAGAACATGCTCCAGGCTATGAGAACAACTTTCCATGGCATTGTACTAGGCATTTCTTGTGAGCCTATAGGCAAAGTTTGGGTCGACGTGCTATTCGGAACAAGGGATAACTTCCGAACTGAAAATCTGGAGTTTGAAGTGGTGAACTTGGAAAGTGCGTATCATGCATTACTCGGAAGACCAGCATTGAACAAATTCATGGCAAGTTGTCACGTTAGTTATCTGAAGATGAAGTTGCCCGGACCAAATGGAGTGATCACCATTGCTGGAGATTTCCGACGTTCCATTGAGTGTGCTTCAGCTGGGTCTAACCTAGCCGAGTCACTCGTGATCGCGCGAGAGAAAATAAAAATCCAAGAGGTGGCGGCCCTAGCTCAGTCCGCGTAGCAATATATGCTGGTGTTAAGTAACCCGCATGGCAGCGTTTCATTTCAAGTCGCAAAGGACACCAAGAAGGTCTCAGTTGATAACATGTTCCCGGAGCGCACCATCACAATTGGTGCCAGGTTAAATGACAAATAGGAAAGCGAGCTCGTCGACTTCCTCCGTGAGAATCGGGATATTTTCGCTTGGTCTACACAGGACCTGCAAGGTGTTCCGAGGGAGTTGGCCGAGCACTCTTTGAACGTAAGACCCGGAGCAAGGCCGGTGAAGCAACCTCTCCACCGCTTCGCCGAGGATAGGAGAAAAGTCATTGGAGACGAGATAGCTCGGTTGCTGGCAGCAGGATTTATCATGGAGGTACTATATCCGGATTGGCTCTCTAATCCGGTGCTGGTAGAAAAGAAGAAGGACGATCCAAACGTGGCAGTGGTTTGGCGTATGTGTATCGATTACACAAACCTGAACAAGGCGTGTCCAAAATATCCATTTCCACTGCCAAGGATAGATCAGGTCATAGACTCGACCGCGGGATGCGAACTGTTGTCATTTATTGATGCATATTCTGGCATCCACCAGATACCTCTGAACCCGGATGATCAAATAAAGACTGCATTTATCGCACTATGCCGTCTGGATTACGTAATGTAGGTGCAACGTACGAAAGATGTATGAAAAAATGTTTGCACGACCAAATAGGTAAAAACGTGCAAGTATACGTGGATGATGTGGTTATCAAGACCAAGGAAAGCGCAACGCTCCTTGACGACATAAGGCAAACATTCGCGAACTTGAGAAGGTTCCGGATGAAACTTAACCCGGAAAAATGTACCTTCAGTGTCCCGGCCGGAAAATTACTCGGATTTCTCATCTCCAGCCGAGGTATCGAAGTTAATCCGACAAAGATTCGAGCCATTGAACAAATGGAGCTGCCGAAGTGTCTTAACGATGTCTAGAAGTTCACTGGATGCCTGGCATCATTGAGTCGGTTTGTATGTCGGTTGGGAGAAAAGGCACTGCCTCTCTACCAACTCATGAAAAAGTCGGATAAGTTCGTTTGGACGCCACAGGCCGATGAAGCCTTTACCCACTTAAAGAAGATGTTGGCCACCGCGCCAGTGTTAGCCTCTCCACTATGAAAGGAGCAAATGTTGCTCTACGTAGACGCAACCAACCGATTTGTAAGTGCAGTGATCATAGTGGAACGCAATGAAGAGGGTAAGTCGGTGTAGAGGCCAGTATATTACCTGAGAGAGGTATTGTCTGCCTTAAAACAGAATTACCCGCACTTTCAAAAGGTGGCATACGATGTCTATATGGCGGCTTAAAACAAGGATGCGAGTGGCAGGATTGCAAAATGGGCAATTGAGTTAGCCCCATATGCGCCCCAATACGACAGAAGAGAAGCGATCAAGTCTCAAGCTGTGGCGGACTTTTTTGTGGATTGGGCCGAGGTACAATACGAACCACCACCACCGGATCCGAACTACTGGAGGATGCACTTTGACGGATCGAAAACCAAAACCAGGTTAGGCACCGGAGTTGTACTTACCTCGCCAAAGAAGGACCAGCTAAAGTACGTATTGCAGATCCATTTTGCGGCATCGAATAATGTCGCTGAGTATGAGGCTCTTGTGCACGGGCTCAAAGTGGCAAAGGAGATTGGCATACGTCGGATAATATTCTTTGGCGACTCGGATCTTGTGGTGCAGTAAGTATCCGGAGTGTGGGATGCCCTGGATCCAAACATGGCATTGTATAGGTTCCATGTGCAGAAGGTATCTGGCTACTTTGAGGGGTGTGAATTTCACCATGTACCTCGAGGGGAAAACGAGGCAACCGACATGTTGTCAAAGCTCGGATCAACCCGGCAAGCAATTCCACCGGGGGTAGCATTGGAGCACCTTAGAAAACCATCAATCAGGCCATCACCAGGATCCGACTCGATCTATGTCCCGGAAAATAGGGAATCCGGAGTTGAGCCCATGGACATCGATGTGGGAGGTAGTACGCGAGACTCGGGGACTGCGTCAGCAAACCCGAGGACAGCCTCGGCAAACCCGGGGACTACCTCGCGAGACCCGGGGACTGCTTAGCATGATCCGGCTGAAGTTATGCCGGTGGATCAGATGGAAATTGATGAGGAGATATTCCCTCCACGGGCCATACCAGCTTGGGCACTGCCTATATTCCAATTCCTGAAAGACGAAACGTTACCCACAGAGGAGGTGTTAGCCAGGCAAACTCAGAGGAGAGCAAAAGCATACACAATCATCAATTCCGAGTTGTACAAACGGAGTGTAACCAATGTCCTCCAACGATGCGTTGACCCGGAAGAAGGGCTTGACATCCTCCGAGATATACACCAAGGAGAATGTGGGCATCATGCCTCATCCCGAGCCTTGGTGGCAAAGGCGTTCCGGCACGGATTCTACTGGCCAAGTGCCTTGGAACAAGCAGAAGATCTGGTGAGAAAATGCAATGGTTGTCAGAGGTACGCCACCAAGACACATATGCCTATGTCGGAACTCAAGACCATACCAATAACATGGCCATTTGCGGTATGGTGCTTGGATATGGTTGGCCCGTTCAAACCAGCGAAAGGAAACATGACACACATTTTGGTCATGGTGGACAAGTTTACAAAATGGATTGAAGTAAAACCTATAAGAAAATGTGATGGAGCTACGGCCGTGACATTTCTCAAGGACATCATCTTGAGTACGGTTATCCACACAGTATTATAACTGACAATGGAACAAATTTTGCGGAAGGAGCATTTGCGCGTTTCTGCCGAGATAAGAAGATCCGACTCGATGTCGCCTCGATAGCCCACCCCGCATCAAACGGACAAGTGGAAAGATCCAACGGATTAGTGTTATCCGGGATAAAACCCCGGCTCATTGAGCCGCTGTAAAGATCAGCGGGGTGCTGGATAGAAGAACTACCAGCGGTACTGTGGAGCTTAAGAACGACTCCAAATTGATCAACAGGCTATACGCCATTTTTCTGGTATATGGGGCAGAAGCTGTATTACCAGCTGACATAGAGCATGATTCACCTAGAGTCACCCAATACACAGAAGCCGAAGTGCAACAAGCCCGGCAGAATGATGTTGATCTGTTGGAAGAAGCAAGAGAACTGACACTATCTAGATCCGCCATATATCAGCAAAATCTCCGATGCTATCATAGCTGGAAAGTGTGCCCCCGAGTCGTTCGGGAAGGCGATCTAGTGCTCTGGTTGGTACAACGTACTACTGGCATGCATAAATTATCCCTCCCATGGGAAGGGCCATTCATTGTGAGCAAAGCATTGCACAATGATTCGTACTATCTCATAGATGCGAAACCACAGGAAAAGAACAAGGCGGACAGGTCCGAAGAGGAATCCAAGCGACTGTGGAATATAGCACTACTTCGTCCCTTATACACTTAGCTAAGAAGTGTATGTATCTGAATCGTCTAATATGTCGGTATGTATGTCGGCAATGAGCTTATCAATGAAATAGCAGCGCCTCGAGCAGTAACTCGGGGATTGCCTTAATAATGTTTGTTGTTATTTTTATGCGGTAGCTGGAATAAGTCGTTCTACTTAACCTGGATTAGTAATGTGTGAGCACCAAAAACCCAACCCTTCAACTTGCTGCTGTCCAACAAGTATTGGCTTCATGGAAAGCAAGGGAACAAGTTTGGAATTGCGTAGCACATGAAAAACGACTAAGGAAGCGAGTTTATTCGAGCTAGCGTTTGTTTTTCGGACTAACCCTGTATTTATTTTCAAGTTATTATGCTGAGTTATTTTGAGCCAAGCTTCCAAGTTTCTAAGTATTGTTAAAACGATTTTTGAAGCTCGGATTCGTAAGTCGTAAAACCGAATCAAGGTAGACACGGACCGAGCCAGAGAATTGGACGAACAAGAAAATGAAACTCGGGGACTACGCCCAAGTTAACCTGGCATAAAAATATTGTAGCAAAATATTACATATCCGGCATACAATTGAACCCGGCATACCGGGGATCTGATAAGTTTTCAAGTTTTTTGCAACTAAGGAGCAGCAGGGGGAGCAGGTTCGGCGTCGTCGTCGATGTCTTCAATATCGGACGCATCATCTTCTTCGCCCTCATCCGAGCCATCTTCAGCATTCTCATTTTGCTCATCCCCAGCGG
Source organism: Avena sativa (assembly GCA_916181665.1). Lineage (NCBI taxonomy): Eukaryota > Viridiplantae > Streptophyta > Magnoliopsida > Poales > Poaceae > Avena > Avena sativa. The sequence continues at coordinate 15,418,446 of OV702292.1, read as the reverse complement.
ATTCCAGGAAGCTTGGCCCTTCAATCCAGTCATGAATAGGAGAGTATTCGACGAGGCTGTAGGCGCAAGCCTGGCACCGAGCTACCCACTCCGGATCATCAGTCCACTTGGATCTGGTGCGCCGACGTGTAAGGAGGCTGAGGTCAATTTTCTTGTACCACGTGAGAATATGATGAAGGATGGTGTCAGCTGCGGCTCGACCAGCAGATTCTCTCCAGAGGTCAAGCTGGGTCTCAATTTCCATCAACTTTTCGACGAGAGTTGCAATGGTCTCCGGGCTACTCTCTCCAGGCCAGAACATATTGAAAATCCGAACTACAACATCGAGGATATCCTTGCCGTAGTTCTTGATGGTCCCCACGCGAGAGGACAAGCTGACCAATAGGTCCTCCATGTCCAAGGGAATGTTCTCACCATCAAGAGCGATGGGAGTACCCCTCTCTTGGCAAAATTTGGCAACGGCAGTGCTAGCAATCGCAGTACCTTCTGGAAAGTGGTCTAGAAACAAGGCAAAGCAAGAAGGTAAAGAAAAGACATATGAGGTAACCCGGAGAGTTATGTCGGTCAAGGGAAAGGTAGTTACGAGAAATATGGCTATGGATCCGGGTTAACTCCTTGATGCAGGCATCGTGTCTTTTCCGAAGTTGCTCAAGCTCAGCGTTTGCCAACCCAAGCTGGAGGTCGGACTCTTTGCATAGGTCCTGATCCTTGGAGATCTAGAGAGTAAGGCGCTCACGTTCTTCGGTGAAGTTCTGGCCAACTTTTTGGAGCTCGGTTTTGTGTTGGGCCTTCATCTTTTCCATCTCAGCCTTGAGCTTGGCTATCTCGTCGTCCTTAGTCCGGAGGTGGGCAAGCTCATCATTCTTCTTCTTCAGCTCAGCTTGATGCTGCCCTGCTTGTTCGAGAAAATGCAGCATCATGTCAGGCACGGGCACACTATCCTCAAGCGATGCTGAAATAGTATGTTGACCCGGCAGAGCCGAGGAGTGAATGTTTTCCCAGCCAAGGAGAAGAAGAAATGGAAAACACAGTAAGGTCGAACAAAAGAGGACATACCCCGGATTTCCTCCAAGTTCTTGCGCATGATTTTGTTTTCAGCCTCCACCCCAGCTGCAGAAACCGAATAAGGAGATTAGTTCGGCAGAAGAAAATAAAGAAAAATGGAGAGGTGCCGAGGGAGAAAATTACACCTCTTTTCATGTTCTTCACCAAGTGCAACATATTTTGCGTGCAGGATCTTGTGGGTATCCAGCAGGCGTTGAAACTCGGCGCTCCGACGATTGGTGGTTACCTGAAATAGGTACAGAGATGTAAAATTAGCTTGGGGCATATTCGAAGTGTGCGAGATCCGGGCCAAGTGGAACTTAACCCGGCTCTAGGTGTGTGCATATTCGAAGTGTGCAAGATCCGGGCCAAGTGGAACTTAACTTGGCTCTAGGTGTGTGCATATTCGAAGTGTGCAAGATCCGGGCCAAGTGGTACTTAACCCGGCTCTAGGTGTGTGCATATTCGAAGTGTGCAAGATCCGGGCCAAGTGGAACTTAACCCGGCTCTAGGTGTGTGCATATTCAAAGTGTGCAAGATCCGGGCCAAGTGGAACTTAACCCGGCTCTAGGTGTGTGCATATTCGAAGTGTGCAAGATTCGGGCCAAGTGGAACTTAACCTGGCTCCAGGTGTGTGCATATTCAAAGTGTGCAAGATCCGGGACAAGTGGAACTTAACCCGGCTCTAGGTGTGTGCATATTCGAAGTGTACAAGATCCAGGCCAAGTGGAACTAAACCCGGCTCTAGGTGTGTGCATATTCGAAGTTTACATGCAGTTATTTTAGTTTTCTAATGAGCATCTGGCCGAGTAACAAGTTACTCCCCCGGAGGCTCGGGGACTAATGGTTATTATCTACAACATGTAAGGGAGAAACGACATACCTCCATCATTCGCCCCGTGAGGTTAATTGCCTTGGCGGCAGTATTCATCTGGGCAGAAAATTCTGCGGGGCCGAACTTTTTCGGGAGATCATCGTTATGGACGAACTCCGCCTTGTTCCAGTTCATGACGAACTGGATAAGGCTCGGAGGATACCGTTCGCCAGTGGGCATGTGGGGTGCCACCAAGCCCTTCGCATGAGCTTCCTTCCTCTCAACTAGGGAAAGAGCTGGGCTGGTGTGCAGAACCATTTACTGCGCATCTATTGGCTCGGCAGGAACATCCGTCGCTGCTGGTGATTTCTTCGGGAGCATCGACGACAGGGTTCGCTGCCCGGCCTCGATCGATGTAGAATTGGCAGTATCCGGAGCCTTCTTGCCCTTAGCTTGGTGGGAAGAAGTAACCACGGGGGATTTCCCTTTGGAGGCTGCTGGATTGGCTCCTTGCCAAGGCTCAGATGACTCGGAAGAGGCAGAGGAACTTGGCACTAGAGCTGTTGTTGGTTTCCTTGGTGACAGGGCAGGTGCTGGATCGGTTGCTGGTACTGGAGCTGTTGCTGGTGCTGGGGTTTTGATAGACTCGGTGGTTGCTGGTTGCAGCGACGCTGAAGTGGTGGACGGCATCGCCTCGGCCGAACTGAGCCCTCTCGCTCCGAGGTCGCGTTCCTCTTGATGAGGTACTGCAGAACCCGGAGCAGTCGCAGAACCCTCCGGAATAGGGCTCAGCGGGCGTGACTCGTCGTCACGAGGAGGAGAAGGGCCGGACCGAAGGGGAGAAGAGATGCTCGATCCGCTCTTATGGACCTCCACAGGGGGCCTGAAAAAAAGAATAATGTTAGGAGTGAAATTACCGTGATGCAAGGAAAAACGAGTTACGCAATGAAAAACAACTTATGCGTCGGAGGTTTCAGCCTCCTTGGGTTTCCGGGCCCTCCGTGCCGGGGCTTTGCCTACTCGCTTGGAAGCAGTCTTGTCTCCGGCCTTCTTTTGCCTTTTTGTAGGCTGAGAAGGTTCGGAAGAAGAACTTGGTGCGGCTTCGCGCTTCTTCTTCGGCGCCATCGGAACCGGCTCACCCATAGCAAGTGGAGGATCCTCGTGGATATGCCCACCGGGGTTAGCTGATTCTGGAAAGGCCAAAGAAAGAGGGACAACCTCAACGGGTTCAATCACGTCGATATCCGAGTCATCCTCATCATCCGGACAATCTCTAAGGGAAGAGAATTTACCGCTAGGTCGTTTGGTGGCGTCGGTTATAGGGAGGAACATCTCCTGGTTCGGCTCCTCCTCATCCGGAATTTCTCGGTCCGGCGCCCACTTAAGGGTCGGATCCGTACCATCCTCAAGGGTTTGCTGAAGGAAAAGCTGAGAAAAAGCATGAAGAACAGAGTCAGAATTATAACGAAACCGACACATACTTGATCCGAAATAAGTTTGCCCCGCGAAGCTTACCGCGGGAGGGAGCCTGTCACGACAGTAGTGCTCGATTCCCCACGTCCATTCGGTGGAGAAATCCTTGTGGGTGGTGAAAAGAGCCTTGACCCGGCGAAAGATCTCTATGTTGCTCAATTCGAAGGAGGAGGTTCGGTTGGGGTCGCGGCTGAAACTCATATGGCCCAGCTTGTGGGTGCGCTTCTGGAGGGGAGACATTCGGTTGCGCACGAACGTGATCATAGCATCCTCGTTGCACAATCCGAGCTTCTTCAGCTCCGCGAACCTCTTGTTAACTTGGTTGGCCAGAGCGGTAGGCTTCTTGGGGACCTCCTCCTAGAAATCTGTGTTAGGTGGACCCGGAGCATAGGGCAGCAACCGAATCAAGTCTTCGGTACCCTCGTTCCGGACGTAGAAGAATGTCCGGGCCCATCCTTTGCAGGAGTCAAGCCCGGTGACCCGGGGAAAGATTGAAAATCTCTGGGGAGAGATGGAGGCAGCTCCGAACTGGGTGAGCTGCTTGTCCTCCGACTCAACGTGGATATTCGGGACAATGTTGCGACAGAGGCCGAAGAACCGGATCCGCAGCTCATTCGTGGGCCATAGTCCGGTGTAGCCTTCGATCGTAGAGACAAAGGCGGAAAGGGAAGTGATTGCGTTCGCTGGGAGATGGTGCGGCTGCAGGTGATACGTCCTAACCCAGTCCCGGAAGAAATCGCTCACCGGGAGGCCAAATCCCCGTTGGAAATGGGATAGGAATACGACGAACTCACCCGGATTGGGTGAGGGGGCCAGTTCCGAGGAGGGGAGACGAGCGGCGACGCTGGCGGGAATACGCCTGGTCCGGTAGAGCCAGTCAATGTCGTCTTAACAGACCCACGAACCGGGCCACGCGCTGCGGTCCGCCGCGCCGGCGTCCTCCTCCATCTCCTGCTCGCATCGACGACGAGTTCCTCCTCCGTCATCTCGTATCCGCTGTCCTCGCTAGGTCTAGCGGCGGCGGGAATCTGAGGCCTAGATTGGCGTGGGCCCGTGGCTAAGAAGCTGCGCAGCGGTGGCTGCGGTGCGGAGGCACGGGGAGGTGCTGCGGCGGTGTTGCTGCTAGAAAGCACCGGCGGCGGCGTGGACGCAGGGAGGAAGAAGGATAAAACGTAGCAGGCAAAGGGGAACGGAGATGGAAAAATGCTAAGGGACGCGCCCCTCCCCTATTTAACCATCCCCAGTGATCGATGAGTGGGATCGCGCTACGCCAGCGAGCCACACGCTGTGGCCGTGTATCACCGGCATCAGCCAATCAGAGAAAAGCCACGCAGGGTGCCACAGAGTAGATGAGATCCCATGACGCGACGTGCTATTGTGGTAAACGAGGAGACAGGCATGAGGTAACCCGCGCATAGTAAAACTAACAATTACTGCGCGGTTACTGTGCAGGCCCTTAGAATAAGACAAGGTAATGATTAGCCTCCGCGTGGGTTGGCGTATGAGAGAAGGAAACGGGGCCCGGATCAAACCATGATAACCATGGGATCCGAGCCAAAGTGGTGACCTGGCCGGCAAGTGAAAACTTGGAACGTGCGAAGGGAACGTAAATCCATATAATCCGAGATAAGAAGCTAACCCGGAATTGAACGTCCGAGGCTCGAACATAAATGAACCTGATGTGGCCTTAGCAGCCAAGGTAGCTAAGACCGCACCAGCTTCGAGGACTAATGTTGGGGGGATACCCCCGGGTAGGGTCACTCCGGGGTATAACGGCCGAGTTAGCCGAGGTTCGGCAAGGTCAAAGCGGATGCTGGCCGAGTCACCTCAAGGCAGGCCGAATCACGGAGTAACCCGAACCGGGAGGGGGTCGCCTAACGTTGTCCCGTCCGGCTTAAGAGGTAAGTCGGAAATACTTGTCTAACTTACATGCAGGAACAGGTGTGGCCGGATCTACTATGATCCGGGTCCTCGCTTAGCTTCTGCATGAAGGAAGGAATCTCTCTGGTAAAAAAGGAAGGTCCGGTACGTACTGCATGAGCGGAGAAAGCAAGGGCAGGACCACCGGACCATGGCCGACAAGGGTGACGACACTCATGTCGTCTGACGCGGGCGCCGCAGAGGCTTACGTCGCTAAAGCATGTATGACGCGGGGGAAAAGCACCCCGGTCGGGTTACCACTTTGGGAGGGGGCATATTCTTAGTATTATGCCTCCACGTATGCCCTAGGCCAGGACCGAACTCCCTCTATATAAGGGGGGCTAGGGTTCTGGTAGAGGGGGGGGGTTGAGCACTAGTTGGTTTGGTGATTCCTTAGGGCTAGGAGATCTAGGCAAGAGTAAGAGAGCTTCTTCTTCCTCCTCTCTCCAATACAGCTCAAGGAGCACTTGTAATCTTGGAGTCAGAGCAATACAAACTTTTGTGTGGATAATCACTCCATTATCCCTCCCTGGATTCCCCTAGCGTGTATTAGTCCCCACCGTAAGCCTATCCATGGCATCTGCCGTGACACCACCACGACAACTTCATGTATCTTTATTGTGTTTCCTTTACCTATTACAAGTTGAGTTATATAATAGTGAGTTGTCTTCTATTATGATCTATGTATTTGATGAATGTGATGCTTCTTGTCCGTATTCTTTTATCGACTCTTCACTCCATAAACCTGAGACCATGTTTATTGAGCTCAGTTTCGCTTGGGGACAAGCTAAGTCTAAGCTTGGGGGGAGTTGATACGTCCATTTTGCATCACTATTCTATGTCATAATATACTGTTATTCATTGATATATTTCATATTGAGAGGTGATACTTATGTTATTTCATCTGTTTTTGCATGGTTGATGACTTTTGGAGCATGGACCGCTGCAGTCAGGATTCAAATGGAAAAGGTGATGTTTGGAGGCAAAAATTCGTGAAGATCAGAAAATCCGGGAAAATATAAGGAAAATCCTATTTTTCCAGAAGACGAAGGAAGCCAGAAGGGGGGCTAGAGATGGGCCACAGGGGGCCCACACCACCCCCTAGCGCGGGCCAGCCTAGGCCGCGCCACCAGGTGGTGTGGCCGCCCTGGTCCACCCCTGGCACTCCCCTCTGGCGTATATTATCCTCCCAAAACACTAAGACTCAGGGAGCAACCATAGAAAGATTCCGCCGCCTCTGCAGGGCGGAAAACACCGAGAGATAAAGATCTCTCCGGCAGACAGATTTCTGCCGGGGGAATTCCTTCCCGGAGAGGGGACATCGTCGCCATCAACACCAGCATCAAGCTGGACTTCATCGCGATCTGATGACCCACAGGTATAGGGGGTGTATCGCAGTATTTTCGATAAGTAAGAGTGTCGAACCCAACGAGGAGCAGAAGGTGCTGGCTAGTGGTATGGATCAGGAATTCTCTGCAAATAATTAGCAAACGAATTTTTAGGGTTTTTTGATAAAGCGAGTAAACAAAGTACGAGTAAACAAAAGACAGTAGGAATGAATGCAGCAAGTGGCCCAATCCTTTATGCAGCAAAGGACAAGCCGGTTGTATTACTTAAGATGACCAACCGCTCTCGAGGACACATCGGAAGACTGTCAAGTGCTTTCGCTTTGTATAGTTTATTAATCTTCTTTAGCTTGCTAAGTGTTGTGTGGGTGAACCTGTGCTAATGTACCACCCCATCCAAGACTAATACATACTTGTGAGTATACCCCTTGCAAACATCCGTAAGTACAAGAAAGTAATTAAGGTAGAAACCTAACCACAACTTTAAACTCTAAGACCCTTATGTCCCTTGTGCAATGGTTTCCTAACGGGGGTTCAGGTTTCTGTCACTCCGGTAACCCCTACGATTAGTAGCCAAATACACAATGCATTCCCCTAGGCCCATATAGGTGAAGTGTCATGTAGTCGATGTTCACATGACACCACTAGAAGAAGTACACCAGAACTTAAATAACAATCTGTTGAATCTTTCTCAACACAACTCCACTACTATCAACAAGACTTCTCCCATTTCCTCAAGAACAAAACGAACTACTCACAAGACATCATATGGATCATGATCAGAGATGGAATAATGATGTATAACAATCTGAACATAAACAATAATTCAATGGTTCACTCAATAGCATCAACTACGAAGAGTAATCAACACTGGGAAAGTTTCCCCTATGAACTAATGCAAGATTCAACAGAATGGTTACAACAATATGGAGATGGTGATGAGGGTGCTGATGGTGATGATGATGGTGGTGATGATGATGATGATCCCGATGAAGTCCAGCTTGATGGTGGTGTTGATGGCGACGATCTCCCCTCTCCGGGAACGAATTCCCCCGGTAGAAATCTGTCTGCCGGAGAGATCTTTCTCTCTCGGTGTTTTCCGCCCCGCAGAGGCGGCAGAATATTTCTGTGGTCCCTCCCCGAGTCTTAGGGTTTTGGGAGGTTGATATACGCCAGAGGGGAGAGGCTGGACTGGGCCAGGGTGGCCACACCACCTGCAGGCGCGGCCTAGTGCTGCCCGCGCCATGGGGTGGTGTGGGCCCCCTATGGCCCATCTCCACTCCGTCTTCTGGCATCCTTAGTCTTATGGAAAAATAGGATTTTCCGTATATTTTCCCGGATTTTCTGATCTTCGCGAATTTTGCCTCCAAATAGCACCTTTTCCATCAGAATCCTGACTACAGCGGTCCATGCTCCAAAAGTCATCAACCATGCAAAAATATATGAAATAACATAAGTATCACCTCTCAGTATGAAATATATCAATAAATAATAGTGAATTAAGACATAGAATAGTGATGCAAAATGGACGTATCAACTCCCCCTAAGCTTAGACTTCGCTTGTCCCTAAGCGAAACCGAGCTCAATAAACATGGCCTCAGGTTTATGGAGTGAAGAGTCGATAAAATAATACCAACAAGAAGCATCACATTCATCAAATACATAGATCATAATAGAAGACAACTCACTATTATATAACTCAACTTGTAATAAGTAAAGTAAACACAATAAAGATACATAAAGTGAATCATAATTGGTAAAGGCAAACTTAGCTCTTGGTCGAAGAATAGTTGATAATTTGCTGGAGTTCACAAATAACTGGTTTTTCAATGAAAGCTTTCAAAGTAGTAAACATCAGGATAAGAGCAATGTGCAAAACAAGGAACATAAGAAACATGAATGAATAAATCATCATATGAATGAATGAAACACATCAACTCAAAATACTTGCTGAGAGAGAAGGGAATAGGTTTACTAACTCAACTACAAAGTGAAAGAAAGGCCCTTCAAAGAGGGAATCAGGGATGGCAAGTCTCATAAAGAGCTCCCAAAAATTATGATACTTACTAGCTTTCAGCTCTCATTGCCCCTATCATAGGCATCTTTAGGTGATTAAGGTTAAAGTGATCAAAAATGAGGATATGCATTGACAAGTTGTAAGTTGAGAATCTCATGTCCGTTGAATACGAGGGCCGCTCCTCATGCTACTCAAGTTTAGTCACCGGTAAGTTGTTGTCATCGTAAGTACATGTGTATCGTAGAGAACCGCCAACGGGGTACCCCTTGCCCGATGATACGGAAGAATCCCCATATCAAAATGACAAGGCAAGCAGACAACAAGCATCTCAGCAATCTTCTTATTTACCATGGGAATATGGTGCTTTTTTCTCTCTTTCCTCTTTTCATAATATCTTTTTATTTTTCTCTTTTTTCTCAATATCGGACTCTTTTTTTATAAGAAAAATGCTTCATAGATACTCGTTATGGTTACGCTGCAGGTTTCCACCATGTCAGCATGGATTAGACCAGCGGCCCAGGCGTTTCTCTAACACACATGCATAACTCCATGGACTTATCAGCTCCCCTTTCATTTCACACCGACGACATTCATAGACAAAAGAACAAGATATTGCCTTGGTACAAAGTACCAATGCAATATTGAAAGCGTTCCCCATGACAGCATGGTTCTGCTAATTCACAACTTACAAAGCGCAAGCATATACGCAACATAGGTGAGCACAATGGTTCAAGTTTATTAAGTGCGAGAAAGTAAGGTGTGCCATCAAGTTCGTTAGAGCTTTAATCACTAATTTTCACATAACAAGTTTAATTTGGGAGGTAGATAAGCAAGAATTTACTTGGAATAGCAATATTGCTACTAGGTAGGTATGGTGGACACAAATGGCGAAGTTTTTGGTTTAAGGAAGTGGATGCACGAGAAGAAATCCTCTCAGTACAGGTTTTTGGCTAGCAAGGCTGGGTACCAAGTATAAGAGTTGAAGGAAACAAACAAACATACAAGTGATAAAGACAAACATGCAATCTTCCTTGGAAGCACAAAAGATCTTAACTAGAGAATACTAGACTTATGAGAAAATCAATAAAGAAAGATGATGAAATTATTTTTCTCTAGAGTACTTCTATCTTTTTATTCAACTCTCAAAAATAGTGTTGCTACTGACCGAGCCAGGTTTGCCAAAACCAACTAAATTAACTCAAGGATCCCAGAGTGATACCAATACTAACTATAAGATCAATCATATAACCATGAATTGAAAACTAATATAAGCTATGCAAAAGAGAAAATGATAGAACTTCTCATTAATATTCCATAACGGCAACTCACACCAAGGGATACACCTCTAACGAGAGAGGGGACACTTCCATAATGCAAACCATACTACATAATAACTCCTCTATTCTTGATATGACTCTACTAAAAATGTAAAAAGATAGAAGATAGTGTTGTGATATCGCAGCACTCCCCCAAGCTTGGAACAAACCAAGGGGATGCCAAACCTGATGACGAATTACTCCTTCGGTGGTGGTGGTATCCTCTCGATGAGCTCTCTGATCTGTTTCTCCAAGTCCTCAATCTCGAAAGTGAGAGTACGAATCAACTCCGAGTTGTGCTCAATACAGCTCGTGACCATTTCAGTTTGTGGATCCCAGCTCTTGTGATTCTTTTTCCATTCTTCCCTCTTGGATTCTTCTTTTTCCTGCATGGTTATGGATGAAGGTATGGAAGGGATTCTTGGTGCGTGGAGGAAGTGACCAGGGATCTGAACGGTGATGAGGAGGCTTCCCTCCAATGGCTGGATTTGCCACCACTCCAATGCTTGCAATGGTAGTGCCGGTATGCGGATGTTGTCCTTGCTCCTCTTCACCTTCACTCTTGATCTCTTTCTCCTTCCCGGGGTCCTGGAAGTCTTCCTCCATAGGCTCCTTCCATTTATCCTTGGCAGACACCATTGTGCTTCTAAGCTTTCAAAGAGTATGTCCTGATAGAAATAGGTCGAAACAAAAACACGAAGAAAACACAATATATATGGACCTCGGGAATCCGGGGGGTTATATATTACAAAGTTCCATATCAAAAGGAAGGTACTGGGAGAAAACGAGTCGGAGGTGGAGTCCGGGGTGGACTCACCACCTGGTGGCGCGGCCAGGGGTGGGCCCGCGCCACAGGGTGGTGTGAGCCACCCTGGCTTCGTTTCCGTCCCTTTTTCGCTTCGTAACTTTCCTTATTGACTAAAAACTGCAAACATATAGTTGTATTGTAATTTCGCGGAACTTTTCTTACCAGAACTGTTACCTATTTGAAAACAGATTCTGCAGGTCTCTGAATTTGGTATCTAGTAGATTCTTTCAGAGTCACCACTTTAATAACATCAATATCTTCATCTTCATACACTTATTACTTGAGTCATAAAACCCTTCTGTTCCTTATTACACCATTGTCTCCACTTCCTGGGAATTTCTTTCACACAAAACTTCACACAATTCTCATTAGCAACATTAGTATAAGTGAAGTGATAAAACCTTTTAAGTCCAATGTCAACTGAAAACCATCAAAACAAAAGCTACTGAAACAACTCCTTCCGAAAACCCAAAAATAATTCAAAAAGGAAATCGAATAAAGAAGCAGATGCAAGAGTGGCAAAATCTGCCAAAACAGACCAGCAGGTAAAGATCAATTTTTTCGAAAATCTTCTGTTGCTCAAATCAAAAAGTGAAAAACTAACAAAAGTTAAATAACAACCTGGGTCAGAAGCACAAAAAATTACAGCTCAATCCTACATACATAGATCTCTAATGATTTTTTACGGTGAAGCACAAAAATCTGTTTCGGGACAGCAACTTCCCCAAATCTTACATCTCTCTCATTAGAGGTTGATCTTGACACAAAAACCAAACAAAACAGATAACGAGCGGTTATTACCGAAGTAATAACTTCCAAGACTCAAAGAAACAAAAACAAACCGAAAGCAAAAACAAATTGGGTTGTCTCCCATAAAGCTCTTTCTTTATAGCCTTTAAGATGGGCATGATAATTTTGAAGAAGCTCTCATAGGGATATGAATTGAAGTGAAAGAGAGCATTAAGAAGCAAAAACACACACACATTTAAGTCTAACCCACTTCCTATGCAAGGGAATTTTGTAAACAAACAAGTTGTTGAAACCAGAGGCAACTTGCATAAGAAGGCAAAAGAAGTGCAACATAAAAACTTTCAGCATAAAGCGAGGAAACTTGACATTATTGAGATACATAAGAACACTTTTCCCTCACTCATAGTAGCTTTCAGTATCATGCATAAACTTAACAATATAGCTATCACAAGGACCATCATAGCAATGATCACTTATTCTAACAGAAAACACGGGAATACTAGCTCTCATAACACTACTATGTGAAACAATATTAGAGGTATCCTTACAAAGGATAGGGTGTCCCTCTTTTTCATATTTAGTGACAAAGTCTTTCGCACTTGCTATTATAAGTTCATCAACCATTTGTTTATCAAGTTAAATAGCTTTACTCATACTTTCATTAACCATACTAGCTATCATAGAATGTTCCTTTCCATTAACTAGAAAAGGCATTTTCTCAATATAAGGTTCAGGTAAAACATGATTAGCAGTATAAACTTCGGTATTTCTTGCAGGAACACTCTTAGCAACATCTTTATAAGGTTCATGATACTTATTCCACTTCTTTTTAGGCACTTCAATATAGGAACAAAAGCCTTAAAATAAGAAGCAATAGCTTGAGAGTCTAGACCATAAGAATTTTTAATATTTTGAAAGTCATCAGTTTCCATAAAAGATTGAATCTATTCATAATCATAATTTATACCTCACTTTCTACCTTTGTCATTCTCCCAAGCTTCAGCATTATCTTGAATACGATCCAGAAGATCCCATTTAGCTTCTTCTTCCATGCGAGTGAATGATCCAGCACAAGAAGCATCCAATAAATCTTTATCATGTAGAGGCATCCTTGCATAAAAGTTATTGATAATAATATTGTTGGGGAGCTCATGAATGGGACATTTGAGCATTAGTAACTTCAATCTCCCCCAAGCTTGAGCTGTACTCTCTCCATCAAGAGGTCAAAAGTTGTATATTTGATTCCAATCTTTATGAATCTCACTAGGAGGATAAAACTTTGAATAAAAGAGAGGCACTATTTCCTCCCATTCGAGAGCTTGACCATTCTTCAGCAGCTTATACCATTCCTCAGCTCTTCCTTTTAGCGATAACGAGAATAACTTCTTCTTAACTTGATCTGTAGTAATACCTGCACACTTGCACAACCCGCATAATTCGTGTATAAAGAGTAAATGATCACCGGGATGGACAGTTCCATCCCCAACATAGTAGTTATCCATAACACGATCAATAATTCTTGTAGGTATTTTGAAAACATCATTCTCAGCAGGTGGTGGCTTATCTACTACCTTAGCAGTGGTAGTAGCATTACCAAATAAGAAACTCAGCGAATTATCCATAACAAAAATAAAGCATCTAACAGTAGTAAACAATACTCATAGTAGAATTTTCCTTTACCAGTTCCACTCTCCAATAGCGCTTCACTCGCGGGCAACGGCGCGAGAAAATAGTCTTGATGACCCACAAGTATAGGGGAGTATCGCAGTATTTTTGATAAGTAAGAGTGTCGAACCCAATGAGGATCAGAAGGTGCTGGCTAGTGGTATGGATCAGGAATTCTTTGCAAATACTTAGCAAACGGATTTTTAGGGGTTTTTGATAAAGCAAGTAAACAAAGTACGAGTAAGAAAAAGACAGTAGGAATAAATGCAGCAAGTGGCCCAATCCTTTATGCAACAAATGACAGGCCGGTTGTATTACTTAAGATGACCAACCGTTCTCGAGGACACATGGGAAGACTGTCAAGTGCTTTCGCTTCATATAGTTTATTAATCTTCTTTAGCTTGCTAAGTGTTGTGTGGGTGAACCTGTGCTAATGTACCGACCTTCCTAGGACTAATGCATACTTGTGATTATACCCCTTGCAAACATCCGTTGGTGCATAAACCAGAATTAGAATCATTGCATGTGTGTTCTTTTCACAAACCACATATGGATCCACCAGTGTCATTGCATGTGTGTTCTTTTCATTAACCACAGCTAGAGTCATTGTATGTTTGTTCTTTTCACAAACCACATATGGATCCACTAGAGTATATTGCATGTTTGTTCTTTTCATAAACCACATATGGATCCACCAGAGTTTATTGCATGTGTGTTCTTTTCATAAACCACATGAGCCTGTGTGTTCTTTTCACAAACCACATATAGATCCACCAGTGTCATTGTGTGTGGTATTTTCCTAAAACACATGTGGATCCACTAGTCATTGCATGTGTGTTCTTTTCATGAACCACAACTAGAATCAGTGAATGTGTGTTCTTTTCAGAAACCACATATGGATCCACCAGAGTCATTGCATGTGTGTTCTTTTCACAAAGGTGTCATTCCATGTATGTTCTTTTCACAAACCACATATGGATCCACCAGAGTCATTGCATGTCTGTTCTTTTCATAAAGCACATATGGATCCACCAGAGTCATTGCATGTCTGTTCTTTTCATAAACCACATGGATCCACCTGTGTCATGGCATGTGTGTTGTTTTAATAAACCACAGCTAGAGTTATTGGACGTGTGTTCTTTTCATAAACCATAACTAGAGTCATTGCATGTGTGTTCTTTTCACAAACCACATATGGATCCACTGGTGTTATTGCATGTGTGTTCTTTTCATTAACCACATCTAGAGTCATTGCATGTCTGTTCTTTTTACAAACCACATAAGGATCCACTAGAGTCATTGCATGTCTATTCTTTTCATAAACCACATGAGCATGTGTGTTCTTTTCACAAACCACATATGGACCCACCAGTGTCATTGAATGTGTGTTCTTTTCCTAAAACACGTATGGATCCACCAGAGTCATTGCATGTGTGTTCTTTTCATGAACAACAACTAGTGTCAATGAATGTGTGTTCTTTTCACAAACCACATATGGATCCACCAGTGTCATTGAATGTGTGTTCTTTTCCTAAAACACATATGGAACCACCAAAGTCAATGCATGTGTGTTCTTTTCATGAACCACAACTAGAGTCAGTGAATGTGTGTTCTTTTCACAAACCACATACGTATCCACCAGAGTCAGTGAATGTGTGTTCTTTTCACAAACCACATATTGATCCACCAGAGTCATTGCATGTGTGTTCTTTTCATCAACCACATATGGATCCACAAGTGTCATTGCATGTGTGTTATTTTCACAAACCACATATGGATCCACTAGTGTCATTGCATGTGTGTTCTTTTCACAAACCACATATGGATCCACCAGTGCCATTGCATGCGTATTATTTTCATTAACCACAGCTAGAGTCATTGCATGTCTGTTCTTTTCACAAACCACATATGGATCCACCAGAGTCATTGCATGTCTGTTCTTTTCACAAACCACATAAGGATCCACCAGAGTTGGTTGCATGTCTGTTATTTTCATAAACCACATGGATCCACTAGTGTTATTGCATGTGTGTTCTTTTCATTAACCACATGGATCCACTAGAGTCATTTGCATGTGTGTTCTTTTCATAAGACACATGGATCCACTAGAGTCATTTCCATGTGTGTTCTTTTCATAAAACACATGGATCCACCAGTGTCATTGAAATTTGTGTTCTTTTGATAAACCAGATGAATCCTAACCTTAGAAGAGCCCTAACCTTAGCCCCCAATGGTGGCCGTTAGACCGAGTCTTCTCAAAGGCATGCCCTAACACAGTTGTTCTGCATGACGATTGTTCCATACCGTTCAATCGGGGCGCTTGGATGATTGGGATGGTTCTTTGTAAGAGCGATTCGCGAGTAGGCTGTTCTGCGACATGATTGGCCATACTTACTATCTGCTTGCTCTACACAAACTGGCAACACTGTGCGCTCCCCTTTTGTGAGTGTCACGAGTTCCGTGGGCCATATGCCAGTGTCATGTCTTCTTTACTTCTCTTCCTCCCCATACTTCTCTTCCTTCCCATCGAAGCCACTTTCCCCACTTCTCTCCCATCCTGCCATAGCCGCAAGCCGACGGGGCCTCCAGTCCCCCACCCCCTCTCGCCATGGGTTCAAGGGGAGACGGTAAGGAAACGCGTCGTGACGACATGGACGGTTATTTTGATGTGAGTCCTCTCATCTCTATCATATGTGGCCAATTCTCTTTTATGAGCTAGATCTACTCTATTTACTCATGCAAGTATGATGTGTTAGGCCAAATAGATGTTGTACGACTCCGACTATCACGGTTTAGCGGAGGAAGACAGTCCTCCGCTATGTAAACATGGATATGTGCCCGCTAAATTTGTAGCGTTCAAAGGATGAAACGCATGCTAGAGGTTTTACGGTGTCAAGGACATCGTGCAAATGATGGAAGGCAGAAGTTGCGGTGTTGTCAAATGGGTAGATCCAGACTGGCCCAAATTGATGCAGAAAACACTGGACAAACTATGGGATATGAATGTTGAGTTGAAAGATTCCATAGTCACCACACTTCTTGACAAATGCTGAGATGAAGCTATTTGACCAAGTTGACACAACCAAGCTTAACTGAGATCTTAGGAGGGTGCAAGACAAGGTTAGCAAAGTCTAGAAGGAGAGGGACGTGGCGTTGGCCCTGAAGGTTAAAGCAGAGCAAGAACTAACTCAAGCAAGGAATGAACTTCACCAGGCCAAAGTCTTGCAGTTCACAACTACGAGTATTAACAAGTCATGAGAAACAATTGAACATGTGCAAGGAAGATGCTAAAAGGAAGAAGAAGATGATTCCATCCTTGCTCTCGTGGGAAGATGCGCATCAGGCTAAGATTAGGAAGATCAAGGAGATGTGTGATAACTAGTTCTATTTATCTTGAGCTCCGTACTTTTTTAAGTTGTAATAGTAGTACTTGTTGACCTAGCGGTCTGAACTAGTGGTCTCGGAGTCCTGGGAGAAAAAATTGGTCGCCCGTTAATCTGTCTTAACCCTGCATTACTTCCTTTTGTATGATCATGGTGGTATTTTGACATTGGTAGTTTGTTTAAACGTAATCTACGTGGATTGTGCTGAATGCAAATGGCACAACCACAATTTATAAAGTGGAAGCACATACACCCTGTTACTGGAGATCCGGGGGCTTTGCTTGATGCAGGGGATGCATGAGCAGGGAGGCGGTGAGATAGACGGGCTCAAGATTTGGCCAGAAAGTGGTACTGATTTCCTCATCATCTGGGTATTATTGGTTGCCATTGTTGTTTATGTTGCCATGTCATTGTGCAGCAGGTGAAACAAGTTGTTGTTTCGTGGATTGTAGCAGCTTAAATAGTTTATTTATGTGCCACTTACATTCCATCGAATTTGGAGACCTCCTGCCCCTCAGCAATCGTGGAGCCGGTACTACGTGTTTTCAGATAGTAGTGGCACAAACACAATTTTGGATTCAACTACTGACTCAGGCATTTCCAAACCCTAAGTCATGGTACATTTTACTCCGACAACATGGGTAGATTGTTTCGCCTGACAAGTTCCACACACAGAGCTCCAGAATTTAACTGAATTACATATATAGGTTCAGGTTCAACACATTATTATGCATCTTCATTTCTAGTAGCCTTCTTCCCCCACCTGGGTGCCAAGCCTTCACGTCCACTGGCTTCTTCATTTACTGGCTTCTTCCTCTTCCTCAGTGCCAATTTTCTTAGCTTCACGTACTCTGCATCGGCGGGACAATAAACACCAGAATCATGTCCAGCATCATCTTTCCACTCGTTTTTATTTTCTTCCAGCAGCAAAATGACTGACCCAGCAGTCATGTTTCTAACCTTGCAGCGCTTCCTGTCAAAGAAATAGGATTGTTGCATAACTACCTAATATCTACAGATTAAATAAAAAAATTACAATTTAGCACTGATGACCCACAAGTATAGGGGGTGTATCGCAGTATTTTCGAGGGAAGTGAAACCCAATATATTGATTCGACAACAGGGAAGCCAAAGAATACTTATCAGTCTTAACAACTGAGTTGTCAATTCAGCTGCACCTGGAAACAATCTTGCTCACAGCAGTGTATCAGTAGCAACAGTTTTGTAGTAGGAATAGTAAAGTAATAGCAGTAGCAAAAAAAAGACAGTAGTAACAAACGCAATAAACAGTGGGATTCGAGTGCAGTAGGCATAGGGATGGATGGACGGGCGTTGCATGGACATGACAATTCACATAGCAATCAGAACATAGGGAAATTGCAGATAAATAAGATAAAGCATCCAAGTACTAGACAATCCCAGGCATGTCTTCCATATATAGTCATACGTGCTCGCAATGAGAACTTGCACAACATCTTTTGTCCTGCCAGCTCGTTTGCAGCGGGGCCTCTAGGGAACTACTGGCAATTAAGGTGCTCCTTTTAATAGAGCACCGGAGCAAAGCATTAACACTCTGTGAACACATGTGATCCTCACATCAAAGCCTTTCCCTTCTGGCTATCCCGATCTCTGTCACTTAGGGGCCATAGGTTCCGGACAACGACGTGTGTATACGACTTGTACATAAGACCAGAAACAATACTATCATAATGAATCAATAACATGTTCAGATATGAAACCATGGCAATCGGGCCCTAGTGACAAGCATTAAGCACAACAAAGTTGCAACAAAGTCATAAAACACTAATAGAGATACTAGGCACTATGCCCTAACAATCTGATGCCATTACATGAACGATCTCATCCAATCCCTACCATCCCCATAGCCTACAGCGGGGGATTACTCACTCATAGATGGAAGAAATATGTATGGTCGATGAAGATGATGGTGGGGATTGATGGACATGGCTCCGAGGGAACTTCCCCGTCCCAGCAGGGTGCCGGAACAGAGACTTTCTGTCCCCCGAATCTCCCCTTCGGTGGCGGCAGCGCAGCGGAACTTTTCGTGGAAAAACGTTGAACCCCCCGAAGTTTTTAGGTCAGAAGGCTTCTTATAGGCGAAGAGAGAGGTTGAGGGGGTGCCTGGGGCCACCACACCATGCCCTGGTGCGGCCAGGCCTAGCCCACGCCTAGGGGGGGGGGGGTGTGGCTAGCCCCTGGCCATCCTCCGTATCGTATTCTGGCTCCTGGAGTCTTCTGGAAAAATAGGCACTTTGGCTTTTGTCCCGTCCAATTCCGAGAATATTCATTTTCTGACTTTCCTGGAACCAAAAACAGCAGAAAATAGGCAGCTGGCACTGTGGCTCTTATTAATAGGTTAGTCCAAGAAATCATATGAAAAGTACTCCAAAGTGTGGACAAAACACAAGAAAGTGGATAAAACCAAGCATGGAGCATCAAAAATTATAGATACATTTGCAATGTATCAACATCCCCAAGCTTAACTCCTGCTCGTCCTTGAGTAGGTAAGTGATAAAAAGAAAGAATAATTTTTGAGGTGACATGCACCATCAAAGACTTGATCAAAGTATTTGCAAAACAATCAAAGCTGGGATCATAGTACTTCAATCATAACATGAAAGACAAAGTTCTAGCAATAAGACAAAGAAACTATGATGCAACATGAAAAGGCACAAACCAAAGATTCATGAATAACAATGCTTTGCAAAACGTTTGTTTGTTTCACATAAAGAAAACATAGCATAAAAGTATTCAGCTTGTCCCTCAATAGAGTAGCAAATATAAATGCATAGGACACCTTCAAAGTTCATAAGAGTGACTAGATACAATAGTTTCAAACAAGCAATAACAAGTTATGCATCAATCAACTAGTCTTGGGACAATGCACATAGAACTAAGAATGGCCACTATGCTCTCAAAGTAGTGCATAAATATAGAAGGTGGAGACTCAATATAATGGTGGAAGAAAGGCCTTTTGTAAAAGGAAGTAGGGATTCAAGTCACATAAAGAGCTTCCAAAAATTATGGTACTTGTAGTTTTCAGCTCTCATTGCCCCTATCATAAGCATCTTGAAGGTGAGTAAGGTTAAAGTGACACAACTAAGAGGATATGCTTGACAAGTTATAAACCGAAATCACATGCCCCTTACTTACGAAGACCGATCCTCATGCTACTCAACTTTAGTCACGAGTAAGATCTTGTCATTGTAAGTATATGTGTATCATTAAGAACCGCCAACAGGGTACCCCTTGCACATGATATGGGAGCTTTCCCATAATAAAAATGACAAGGCAAGCAGACAATGAGCATCTCAGCGATCTTTTTATTTGCTATTTGCATAGGTTTTATTGAGGATGATTCATAGAGTGCTCATTATGGTGATGCTGCAAGTTTCCACCATGATTAGGCATGGCTTAGGCTAGCGGTCCAGGCGTTTCTCTAACACACATCCAAACTCCATGATCTTACAAGTTCCACTTTTATTTCACACCGCCGGGATCCATAAGCAAAAGAACATGATATCAACGGGGTACAAAGTACAAGTGCAATGTTGAAAGCGTTCCCCATGAAACATGGTTCTGCTAATTTCAACTTGTAAAGCGCAAGCATATATGCAACAAAGAAGGACCCAATGGTTCAAGTTTATTAGAGGATATAAAGTAAAGTGTGCCATCAAGTTCGTGAGAGCTTTAATCACTAGTTTTCTCCTAACAAGTGGAAGGTAAACAAAAGCTTGAATATACTTGGAATAGCATAAGCTAGTAGGTAGGTATGGTGGACTCTTTGGAAAAAAACTTGGTTTAGGTATTTGGATGCATGAGTGGAAATCATACTTTGTTGTGGAGGCTAGCAAAAGACTGGGAGCGACAAGCTAAGACAGCAATAATGGCCATAATCATGTAGAGCGACAAAACATCATTGATCAAAGCATAAAGTGATACTACATGTTGAAAACTAAAGGATCATGAAGGCTATGGTGACTTGAGATAGTCATAACATGGTGTGAGCATGCGCCAAGTCAACCCAAATAAAGCATTAAAGGAGAATACCACTATACTAAGCTTTAATATGCTAAAACAAAGCATGATTCATCCAAGGCACATTAAGCAATCTCAATTGTTTATAACAAGTCATGCTAAAGAAAAGAATACTAAGCATAAATCCAAAACAATATCAAGCATGGCATGACAAAGCATAGGCCACAGTCAAAAACAAGCTCTTTTTACCACATAAGCATGAACTTTCGTACTCTTTTCCAAACCAAACCAAACTATTTGCAAACCAAAGTGTGAAAGAGGGGGTCCAACCAATTTATTCAGAAAGCTAAGCAAACCAAGCAAACTAAAAACCAAAACAACAACGAAAAAGAAGACGATCCAAGAGAAACACAACTGTGCATGAAACAATAAAAATGAAGCGTTTGGAAGAAACCTGGAATTTTTATTGATGAAGAAGGGGATGCCTTGGGCATCCCCAAGCTTTGACGCTTTCACTTCTTGGATATTTCTTGGGGTGACACGCGTGGCATCCCCAAGCTTGAGCTTTAGTCCATCCTTCATCTTATTACTCATTCCTTCCACACACCTGAAATTTTCCTTCATACAAAACTTCACACAATCTCATTAGCAACATTAGTGCACTTAAGATAAATAAGTCTTAAGGTTCAGTTCTAACACCAAATAAACTTCCACTAGAACACTAGCTACTGTAGCACTTCCCTCAAAAAGCTCAATTCCCCAAAAGAACTCAAGAAGGAACTAACAAGAAGCAAATGCAGAAAATGGCAGAAATCTATCAAAACAGACCAGAAGGTAAAGACGAATTTTTTCGAAGACCTTATGTTGCTCAACTAAAAAAGTGTTGAACTAACGAAAGTTAGATAACAGCCTGGGGCAGAATGAAAAAAAATTACAGGTCAATCCGACGTACAGAGCTCTATCAGAAATTTTTACGGTGAAGCACAGAAATCTGTTTTGGGACAGCAACTTTCCCAATCATTACTTCACTCTCATTAGAGGTTACTCTTGGCACAAAAAGCAAATAAAAAGGATAAGGAGCGGCTATTACAGAGGTAATAAATTCCAAGACTCATCTAAAACTCTTGCGTTATCTCCCAACAAGTACTTTTCTTTAATGCCTTTAAGTTAGGGATAAGCAAAAACTGAAATGGATAGAATAGAAGTAAATAGAGATAATCATAGTGAAAACATTGTTTTGTTCAATGAAATCCTTTTGTTAACAAGGTTGATCAGTTCTTGTTACCAAAAAAATTTCATCTCAGACAAAACTTTGTATTCCACTAATGATTATGTTACCTCAAACTTGATAGCAATGGTCCCAATCATAATAGTTTCAAATTTTTCTCTTGGTATGGGACAATATATTTCTCCAACTTGAATGCCCTCAACATGTTCAATTGAATTAAAACCATAAGTCCTTTCAATCTTCTTGAGGAAATAGACAATGTGTTCCTTGTCATTAACATTTAAGGTTACCTTCCCTTGATTATAATTAATAACAGCTCCTGCAGTATTTAAGAAAAGGTCTCCCAAGAATAATAGACATATTATCATCTTCAAGCATACAAGTTTGAGAGGATGCTCTCATAAGAAATATGAGTTGAAGTAAAAGAGAGCATCAAGGAGCAAATTCAAGACACATTTAAGTCTAACCCACTTCCTATGCATAGGAATCATGTAAGCAAATAAATTTGCAAAGAGCAAAGTGACAGGCATAGGAAGATAAAACAAGAGTAACTTCAAAACTTTCAGCACATAGAGAGGTGTTTCAATACCATGAAAACTCCTACCACCATATTTTCCTCTCTCAAAATAATTTGCAGTAGTCTCATGAATAAACTCAACAATATATCTCTCACATAAAGCATGCTTTTCATGATCTACAAGCACTAGAGCCTTATCATAAACATTTTCAAAGGAAACCTCGGGAACATAATATTCATCCTCCTTTAGTAAGCATGGGGGACAATCAAATAATGTAAGGGATAAAGAGTTACTCTCATTAGAAGGTAGGCATGGGTAGCTAATCCATTCTTCCTCCTTTTGTTCATCACTCTCCTCCTCTTTTTCATCTAATGATATTTCAGGTTCATCAATTTCTTCTTCCACGGGATCCTGCAAGGCAATAATCTCTTACATTTGTGGAAAGCATCTACTCATATATTCAAGAATATAGCTGTTTTCCTCCATGTAATTATCAAAGCAAAATTTAAGTATACCATAAACCTCATACTTATAAGGTGAATCGTCAATATTTTCAAGCAAACTAGCAAGTTCAAAAGCACCCTTCCAAGCAATAAATTCCTCAATTTGTTCCACATCATAAAAGTCATAATTTCCCTTAACATAAGAAGATATGGTAACATCATCATTATACTCACATTGAAAAGGGAGATGTTTGTACCTCCTGTAGCAACAAGATTTATCAAAGCAATAAGTAACATTATAAGTAGAGCACACGTTTGTAGCAATGGTATACCATTTATCATTTTGTTCCCATAAGTGTTTCCCTTTTTGTGACAAGCGGTGTTCCTTATAATAATCTTCTTCATCTTCCGTGAATCCACCTTGCCAATAAGACTAGAGTAGGAACTAATTTTTTTGTATTTTTGATAAAGAAACAAGCAAACAAGGATAAAATAAACTTAGCTTGAACAATAGTGAATCCAAGTGAACTTGATAAATAAAGATATGCTCCCCGGCAATGGCGCAAGAAAATAGTCTTGACGACCCACAAATATAGGGGGTGTATCACAGTATTTTCGAGGGAAGTGATACCCAATTTATTGATTCGACACAAGGGGAGCCAAAGAATACTTATCAGTCTTAACAACTGAGTTGTCAATTTAGCTGCACCTGGAAACAATCTTGCTCACAGCAGTGTATCAGTAGCAACAGTTTTGTAGTAGGAATAGTAAAGTAACAGCAGTAGCAAAACAAAGACAGTAGTAACAAAAGCAGTAAACAGTGGGATTCGAGTGCGGTAGGCATAGGGATGGATGGACGGGTGTTGCATGGACAAGACAATTCACATGGCAATCAGAACATAAGGCAATTGCAGATAAATAAGATAAAGCGTCCAAGTACTAGACAATCCTAGGCATGTGTTCCATATATAGTCATACGTGCTCGCAATGAGAACTTGCACAACATCTTTTGTCCTGCCAGCCTGTTTGTAGCGGGGCCTCTAGGGAACTACTGGCAATTAAGGTGCTCCTTTTAATAGAGCACCAGAGCAAAGCATTAACAATCCGTGAACACATGTGATCCTCACGTCAAAGCCTTTCCCTTCCGACTATCCCGATTTCTGTCACTTCGGGGCCATAGGTTCCGGACAACGATGTGTGTATACAACTTGTAGATAAGACTAGAAACAATACTATCATAATGAATCAATAACATGCTCAGATCTGAAATCATGGCACTCGGGCCCTAGTGACAAGCATTAAGCACAACAAAGTTGCAACAAAGTCATAAAGCACTAATGGAGATACCAGGCATTATGCCATAACAATCCGATGCCATTACATGAATGATCTCATCCAATCCCTACCATCCCCATAGCCTACAATGGGGGATTACTCACTCATAGATGGAAGAAACATGGATGTTCGATGAAGATGATGGTGGGGATCGATGGAGATGGCTCCGGGGGCACTTCCCCATCCCGGCAGGGTATCGGAACAGAGACTTTCTGTCCCCCTAGTCTCCCCTTCGGTGGCCGCGGCGCAGCGGAACTTTTCATGGAAAAACGTCGAACCCACCGAAGTTTTTAGGTCAGAAGGCTTCTTATAGGCGAAGAGAGAGGTCGAGGGGGTGCCTGGGGCCACCACACCATGCCCTGGTGCAGGAAGGCCTAGCCCGCTCCTGGGGGGTTTGGCCAGCCCCTGGCCCTCCTCCGTCTCGTATTCTGGCTCCTGGAGTCTTCTGAAAAAATAGGCACTTTGGCTTTTGTCCCGTCCAATTCCGAGAATATTCATTTTCTTACTTTCCTAGAACCAAAAATAACAGAAAATAGGCAGCTGGCACTGTGGCTCTTGTTAATAGGTTAGTCCAAGAAATCATATGAAAAGTACTCCAAAGTGTGGACAAAACACAAGAAAGTGGATAAAACCAAGCATGGAGCATCAAAAATTATAGATACATTTGCAATGTATCAAGCACAAACATGAGAACCCCGAGAGAACTTTTCTTACCAGCATCTAATTGGGTTCGAGCGATCACCCTGTCCAAGAATAGAAGGGCGACTCCCAGTTGCAGCAGCTTCCACATCCAGTACATCACAATTCAGCTCAAACATGCAAGCCAAAGCATACATTTTCATCAACCCAATTAGTTGACTGTCACACATTAGAGGAACCATGATGCCTCGTTCATCCATGAAGCTGAACTTTGCAGTCTTCTTTAGCCATATTTCAGCATGATTGATGTTTGCAAGAGCATAGATCGTTTGTAGCTAGTTTTGAAGTTCAGATATCGATACCACAAGGAGCCCAAAGGTAAGTGTTTATTGATGAAGTCTCTGTCACACCCGAAGTTGTCACAGGTCTTCGAGTGAATTGACTGCAAGTGTTGAAATAAGAATGGGGTTTCAATTAAATGCGATAGATTTAAATAAAACTAAAATTTAAACTTCGGAAATATAAAGCATAAAAGTAAAAAACATCATTGTTGTTTGTTGTTTCCTGTAGATGGTGAAAGAAGGCACGGGGAGATTTAGTTCATGGTGATAGTGACTGTGCTAGATGGATGAGTGATACGTTGCTAACGTATCTATAAGTTTTGATGTTCCATGCTTATTTTATATCTACTTTCTTGTGTTTTGTCCACACTTTAGAGTACTTTTCATATCATTTCTTGGACTAACCTATTAACAAGAGCCACAGTGCCAGTTGCCTATTTTCTACTGATTTTGGTTCTAGAAAGTCAAAAAATGAATATTCTCGGAATTGGACCGGAGAAAAGCCAAAGTCGTTATTTTCCTGGAAGATTCACGGAGCTAGAAGGAGAGACGAGGGGGGCCACAGGGTGGCCAAACCACCCCCAGGCCACGCTAGGGCATGGTGTGGGCCCCCTGGATGCCCACCGACTTTGCCCCTTCGCCTATATATTCCTCCTGATGCGAAAACCCTAAATCATCAATCAAAAATGCACGAAAAGTTCCACAGCGCCACCGCCACCGAAGGAGAGATTCGGGGGATAGAAAGTCTTTGTTCCGGCACCCTGCCGAGACGGGGAAGTGCCCCTGGATCCATCTCCATCTATCTCCACCGCCATCTCCATCACCATTGCTGATTCCCATGATGAGGAGGGAGTAGTTCTCTCTCGAGGCTAAGGGTTCTACCGGTAGCTATGTGTTCATCTCTCTCTCTATGCATGATCATATTGGGATCACGATCTTTGTAATCAAGTAGATCTACCTTGCTACTCAAGTGATTTAATAGATCTCTGCTCTCCCCATGTGTGTGAAGTTGAGAGTGTGCACACCATGGTCGCACTTAGGCTAGAGATTACAAATACTTGTTATGAGTTATATTTGGAGTTGGATGTTTCTATGGAATTTGTGTTGTTTGTTGGAACCATCTAGTGCTCAAGGTGACAGTGTGGGGTTATCTAGATGCGGAAAGCGAACTTTGAGGAGTGCTTTTATAGCCCTACCATGGATTAGAGTGTCCAACCAGAGAGTAGTATCATAAAAAAAAGATATTTATATGAGAGTGTTCACTAGTGAAAGTATGATCCCTATGCCTTGTTTCTAAGCGCTAAAACACCATTTGCTATTAGATCTATTACATGTTTGCTTGCTTCTATCTTTATTTCAGTTTTACTTTAGTCTTTTCCACGCCATCAAGTTATCTTCTGGCGCCGTTACCACTTATGTTTATGTGGAAAGTAATAATGATTATATGCATGTGGCTCAATAAGAATATTTTATGTGATAGTTATATTGTTAATTTTATTCATGATTCTACTGAAAGTTATTATGAGAGAGGGAAACATGGTTTTATGTATCTCAACAATATTAAGTTTCCCCTCTTTATGTTGAAAATTTTGAAGTTGCACTTGTTTTGCTTTCCTATGATTGTTGTTTCGTGCTTTCATGACTTGTTTCTTTATAATATTCCTATGCATAGGAAGTGGGTTAGACTTAAATGTGTTTTGAATTTGCTTCTTGGTGCTCTCTTTTACTTCAATTCATATTTCTTATGCGAGCATCTTCTCAAACTATCAAGCCTAACTTAAAGGCGTTAAAGAAAAGTACTTATTGGGAGATAACCGAAAAGTTTTAGTTGAGTCTTGGAAGTTATTGCTTCAGTAATAACCTCTCCTTATCATTTTTGTGTGGTTTTTGTGCCAAGAGTAACCTCCAATGAGAGAGAAGTAATGCTTGGGAAAGTTGTTGTCCCGAAACAGATTTCTATGCTTCACCGTAAACATTCGTGTAAAATCTCTGTACGTCCTTTTGAGGCGTGAAGTTTTGTGCTTCTGCCCCAGGTTGTTATCTAACTTTCGTTTGTTCAACACTTTTCGATTTGAGCAACAGAAGGTCTTCGAAAAAATTCGTCTTTACCTGCTGGTCTGTTTTGACAGATTTCTGCCATTATTTGCATTTGCTTCTTGTTGGTTCCTTTTTTAGTAATTTTGGGGAATTGAGATTTTTGAGGGAAGTGCTACAGTATCTTGTGTTTTAATGGAAGTTTTATTGGTGTTGGAACTGAACCTAAAGACTTATTATCTTGATTGCACTAATGTTGCTAATAAAGATTGTGTGAAGTTTTGTATCAAGGAAAAATTTCAGGTGTATGGAAGGAATGAGTAATGAGATGAAGGATGGACTAAAGCTCAATCTTGGGATTCCACGCGTGTAACCCCAAGAAATATCCAAGAAGTACAAGCATCAAAGCTTGGGGATGCCCAAGGCATCCCTTTCTTCATCAAAAAAAATTCTAGGTTTCTTCCAAACACTTCATTTTTATTGTTTCATGCACAGTTGTGTTGTTCTTAGAGCGTCTTATTTTTCGTTTACGTTTTGGTTTTTCGTTGCTTGGTTTTCTTAGTTTGCTGAATAAATTGGTTGAGCCCCCTCTTTCATACATTGGTTTTCAAATAGTTTGGTTTGGATTGGAAAAGAGTAGGAAAGTTCATGCTTAAGTGGTATAGAGAGCTTGTTTTTGACTGTGGCCTATGCTTTATCATGCCATGCTTGATATTGTTTTGGCTTTAGGCTTATTATTCTTTGCTGTAGCATGACATGTTATAAACATTTGAGATTACTTAATTTGCCTTGAAAGAATCATGCGTTTTTTAGCATATTAAAGCATAATATTGTGGTATTCTCCTTTGATGCTTTATTTGGGTTGACTTGGTGCATGCTCACACCATGTTATGACTATCCCAAGTCACCATAGCCTTTATGATCCTTTAGTTTTCGACTTGTAGTATCACTTTATGCTTTGATCAATGATGTTTTGTCACTCTGCATGATTATGGCCATTATTGCTCTCTTAGTTTGTTGCTCCTAGTCTTTTGCTAGCCTCCACAACCAAGTATGAGTTCTACTCATGCATCCAAATCCTAAAACCAAGTTATTCCAAAATATTCCACCATACCTACCTATTAGCATATGCTATTCCAAGTATATTCATGTTTTTATCTATCTTCTAAATTAAACTTGTTATGAGAAAACTAGTGATTAAAGCTCTCACGAACTTGATGGCACACTTTAATTTTCTTGCCCTTAATAAAATTGAACCATTGTGTTGTCTATGTTATATGTGCTTGCACTTATTTGTTCCGGATTAGCAGAACCATGCTGTCATGGGGAACACTTTCAACATTGCACTTGTACTTTGTACCTAGTTGATATCATGTTCTTTTGTCTATGGATGTCGTCGGTGTGAAATGAAAGG
This sequence comes from Avena sativa, assembly GCA_916181665.1. NCBI lineage: Eukaryota > Viridiplantae > Streptophyta > Magnoliopsida > Poales > Poaceae > Avena > Avena sativa. Next base: position 15,389,959 of record OV702292.1, on the reverse strand, counting down.
GGAGCTTGTAAGTCCATGGAGTTATGTATATGTGTTAGAGAAACACCTGGGCCGCTGGTCTAATCCATGCTAACATGGTGGAAACCTGCAGCGTAACCATAATGAGCTGTCTATGAAGCATTCTTCTTATAAAAAAAGAGTCAGATATTGAGAAAAAAAGTGAAAAAGAAAAAAAAGGGATATGATAAAAGAGGAAAGAGAGAAAAAAGCACCATTTTCCCATGGTAAATAAGAAGATTGCTGAGATGCTCGTTGTCTGCTTGCCTTGTCATTTTGATATGGGGATTCTTCCTTATCATCGGGCAAGGGGTACCCCGTTGGCTGTTCTCTATGATACACATGTACTTACAATGACAAGAACTTACCGGTGAAAAAACTTGAGTAGCATGAGGAGCGACCCTCGTATTCAAGGGACATGAGATTTCCAACTTATACTTTGTCAAGCATACACTCCATAGTTTGTTCAGTTTAACCTTAATAACTTCAAGATGCTTATGATAGGGGCAATGAGAGCTAAAAGCTAATAAGTACCATAATTTTTGGAAGCTCTTTATGAAACTTGAATCCTTACTTCCTTCTATGAAGGCCTTTCTTCCACTTTTGTATTGAGTCTCCACCTTCTATCTTTATGCATTACTTTGAGAGCATAGTGGCCATTCTTAGTTCCATGTGCATTGTCCCAAGACTTGTTGATTGATGCATAGCTTTGATATTGCTGGTTTTAAACTATTTGTATCTAGTCACTCTTATGAACTTTGAACGTGTCCTATGCATTTATGTTTGCTACTCTATGAGGGACAAGCTGAATGCTACTATGGTATGTTTTCTTTATGTGAAACAAACAAACGTCTTGCAAAGCATTGTTATTCATTAATCTTTTATTTGTGCCTTTTCATGTTGCAACATAGTTTCTTTGCCTTATTGCTAGAACTTTATATTTCATGTTATGATTAAAGTACTATGATCCCAGCTATCAATGTTTTATAAATACTTTGATCAAGTTTATGATGGTGCATGTCACCTCAAAAATTATTCTTTCTTTCTATCACATACCTACTCGAGGACGAGCAGGAGTTAAGCTTGGGGGTGTTGATACATTGCTAACGTATTTATAATTTTTGATGTTCCATGCTTGTTTTATATCTACTTTGTTGTGTTTTGTCCACACTTTGGAGTACTTTTCATATGATTTCTTGGACTAACCTATTAACAAGAGCTACAGTGCCAGTTGCCTGTTTTCAGCTTTTTTTGGTTCCAGAAAGTCAGAAAATGAATATTCTCGGAATTGGACTGGATAAAAGGCAAATTCGTTATTTTCCCGGAATATTCACAGAGCTAGAAGGAGAGACGAAGGGGGCCACAGGGTGGCCAAACCACCCCTAGGCGCGAGTCCTCCCAGGCCGTGCCAGGCCATGGTGTGGGCCCCTGGCTACCCACCGACCTTGCCTCTTCGCCTATATATTCCTCCCGATGCGAAAACCCTAAATGGTCAATCAGAAATCGACGAAAAGTTCCGCAGCGCCACCACCACCGAAGGGGAGATTCGGGGGACAGAAAGTCTCTATTTCGGCACGCTGCAGGGATGGGGAAGTACCCCCGGAGCCATCTCCATCGATCTCCACCGCCATCTCCATCACCATTGTTGATTCCCATGATGAGGAGGGAGTAGTTCTCTCTCGAGGCTAAGGGTTCTACTGGTAGCTATGTGTTCATCTCTCTCTATATATGCATGATCATATTGGGATCATGAGCTGTGTAATCAAGTAGATCTACCTTGCTACTCAAGTGCTTTAATAGATCTCTGTTCTCCCCATGTGTGTGAAGTTGACAGTGTTCACACCATGGTCGCACTTAGGCTAGAGATTAGAAATACTTGTTATGAGTTATATTTGGAGTTGGATGTTTCTATGAAATTGTGGTGTTTGTTGGAACCATGTAGTGCTCAAGGTGACAGTGTGGGGTTATCTAGATGCAGAAAGCGAACTTTGAGGAGTGCTTTTATAGCCCTACCATGGATTAGAGTGTCCAACCAGAGAGTAGTATCATAAAGAAAAGATATTTATATGAGAGTGTTCACTAGTGAAAGTATGATCCCTAGGCGTTGTTTCTAAGCACTAAAACACCGTTTGCTATTAGATCTATTACATGTTTGGTTGCTTATATCTTTATTTCAGTTTTACTTTAGTCTTTTCCACGCCATCAAGTTATCTTCTATCACCGTTACCACCTAGAATTATCTATACCACATGTATTTCAGTATCTCTTCGCCGAACTAGTGCACCTATACACCTGGCAAGTGTATTGGGTGTGTTGGGGACACAAGAGACTTCTTGTATCTTGATTGCATGGTTGCTTGAGAGGGGATATCTTTGACCACTTCCTCCCTGAGTTCGATAAACCTTGGGTAATCCACTTAAGGGAAACTTGCTACTATTCTACAAACATCTGCACTTGGAGGCCCAACAACTATCTACAAGAATAGAAGTGCATAGACATCAAGCTATTTTCCGGCGCCGTTGTTGGGGACTAAAAGAAGAAGAAACTCCCACGTCAACCACGCGCCAGAAAGCTATTTTCTAGCGCCATTGCCGGGGAGGTAAGGTAAAAGTTACTCACATCCTCCGGTGTGAGTGCTCGAAATTATTTCCTTTAGATTCTGCAATTTTGTCTTTTTTCTTGTTTTTATTTTCACTAGTTAGGATTAATGGAAAACAACAACAAAATTAGAGAGTTTTATAGTATTTAACTTGAGTTAGGACATGAAGTGTTTAAAGAGAAAATTAAAAACCTATGGAACTTTATTTGCATGCTAATAGCAATGTTGTTAGTATGAATTCTTTGGACACCATTATTGCTAATGCTATGGAAAATGTTAAGCTTGGGGAAGCTAGTTTTTATGAAAATGATCTTTTTAGTTCCCCAGCTTTGGAAGATAGTTATTCTATTGCTTATGATGATACCAAACCTCCAATATATGATGATTACAATGATGAATATGATATTTTCATTCCACCTACTATTGAGGAGGAAATTAATTATGATTACAATATGCCTCCTATATTTGATGATTATGGTGATGAGAATAATAATGATAGCTATTTTGTTGAATTTGCTCCCACTACGATTAATAAGAATGACTATGTTTATGTGGAAAGTAATAATGATTATATGCATGTGATACATTGCAAATGTATCTATAATTTTTGATGTTCCATGCTTGGTTTTATCTCCTTTCTTGTGTTTTGTCCACACTTTGGAGTACTTTTCATATGATTTCTTGGACTAACCTATTAACAAGAGCCACAGTGCCAGCTGCATGTTTCCTGCTGTTTTTCGTTCCAGGAAAATCAGAAATGAATATTCTCGGAATTGGACGGGACAAAAGCCAAAGTGCCTATTTTTCCAGAAGACTCCAGGAGCCAGAATACGAGACGGAGGAGGGCCAGGGGCTGGCCACACCACCCCCTGGCGCGGGCTAGGCCTGGCCGCACCAGGACATGGTGTGGTGGCCCCAGGCACCCCCTCGGTCTCCCTCTTCGCCTATAAGAAGCCTTCTGACCTAAAAACTCTGAGGGGTTCGACGTTTTTCTAGAAGGAGTTTCGTTCCACCGCCACCACCAGATTCCACGAAACAGCACCAGAAACTCCGTTCTGGCACCCTGTCAGGACGAGGAATTGGAGGAGATCATTGCCATCATCATCACCATCGCTTCTCCATCTACCATCCATGATTCCCCCATCTATGAGTGAGTAATCCCCCACTGTAGGCTATGGGGATGGTAGAGATTGGATGAGATCGTTCATGTAATGGCATCAGATTGTTAGGGCATGGTGCCTAGTATCTTTTATTAGTGCTTTATGACTTTGTTGCGACTTGTTGTGCTTAATGCTTGTCACTAGGGCCTGAGTGCCTTGATTTCAGATCTGAACATGTTATTGATTCATTATGATAGTATTGTTTTTGGTCTTATCTACAAGTTGTATACACACGTTGTTGTCCGAAACCTATGGCCCCGAAGTGACAGAAATCGGGATAACCGGAAGGGAATGGATTTGATATGAGGATCACATGTGTTCATGGAGTGTTAATGCTTTGCTCCGGTGCTCTATTAAAAGGAGCACCTTAATTGCCAGTAGTTCCCTAGAGGCCCCGCTGCAAATGGGCTGGCAGGACAAAAGATGTTGTGCAAGTTCTCATTGCGAGCACGTATGACTATATATGGAACACGTGCCTAGGATTGTCTAGTACTTGGATGTTTTATCTCATTTATCTGCAATTGCCCTATGTTCTGATTGTTATGTGAATTGTCCTGTCCATGCAACGCCCGTCCATCCATCCCTATGCCTACCGCACTCGAATCCCATTGTTTACTGCTTTTGTTACTATTGTCTTTGCTTTACTACTGCTATTACTTTACTATTCCTACTACAAAACTGTTGCTACTGATAAACTGCTGTGAGCAAGATTGTTTCCAGGTGCAGCTGAATTGACAACTCAGTTGTTAAGGCTTATAAATATTCTTTGGCTCCCCTTGTGTCGAATCAATAAATTGGGTTTCACTTCCCTTGAAAATACTGCGATACACCCCCTATACTTGTGGGTCATCAGGAAGTTGTACATCAAGTGGGCAATAACCAACAACAAGGCCAACGATACAACGAGAATGAGGGACGACATGAGTACAGGGAACATCATCAAAGCTATTGTGTGTTCACCACAGAAGAGAACGACCGGAAAAGCTTACAGCACCGGCATATGGAGGTGAACGCAGTAATGCCGGCTATGCCGAGATATATGCCTTGGGCGGACCAAGAGATCACGTGGAGTGTCAAGGATCACCCAAAGATCATGTCGAGCCTAGAAACCTACGCTCTAGTCTTGGATTCGACATTCATCGGACCGAATCTCAATGTGAGGTTTTCCAAGGTGTTGATTGACAATGGAAGCAGTATCAACATTATGTACAAGGATACTATGCACAAGTTAGGAATAACAGAGAATATGCTACAAGCAACAAGGACCACTTTTCACAGTATTGTGCCAGGAATCTCTTGTGAACCAATTGGTAAGGTCCGGGTTGATGTGTTATTCGGCACAAGAGATAACTGCCGCACCGAGAATTTAGAATTCGAAGTAGTGAATCTGGAAAGTGCTTATCACGCATTACTCGGCAGGCCAGCGCTGAGCAAATTCATGGCAACTACCCACGTCAGCTACCTTAAGATGAAGTTTCCGAACCAAGGGGTGTGATAACTATATCAGGGGACTTCCGGCGTTCGATCGAGTGCGTGTCAGCCGGATCTAACTTAGCCGAGTCACTCGTGATAGCTCAGGAGAAAAGGAAGATACTAGAGGTGGCGGCATTGGCTCAATCCGTGCAGCAACATATGCCAGCCCTGACCAACCCGCACGGGAGCGTAGCATTCCAAGCGACTAAGGATATGAAAAAAGTGCCAGTTGTTGATCTGTTCCCAGAGCGCACCGTCACCATAGGTGCCGGGTTAATTAGTAAATAGGAAAGCGAGCTCGTCAACTTCCTCCGTGACAATCGGGATATCTTTGCTTGGTCTACGGAAGATCTGCAAGGTGTACCGAGGGAGTTGGCTGAGCACTCGTTGAATGTAAGACCTGGGGCTAAGCCGGTAAAGCAGCCTCTCAAGCGTTTCGCAGAAGATAGGAGAAAAGTAATTGGAGATGGGATAGCAAGATTTCTAGCGGCCGGATTTCTCATGGAGGCACTTTATCTGGATTGGCTCTCCAATCCGGTGCTGGTGGAGAAAAAGAAAGATGATCCGAACGTGGCAGTGGTATGGCGCATGTGTATTGATTACACGAACCTGAATAAGGCGTGTCCAAAAGATCCATTTCCACTCCCTAGAATAGATCAGGTCATAGACTCAACTGCCGGATGTGAGCTACTGTCGTTCATTTACGCATATTCTGGTTTCCATCAGATACCCCTGAATCTGGATGATCAAATAAAGACTGCGTTCACTACCCCATACGGGGCTTATTGTTATCGAACTATGCCGTTTGGATTACGTAATGTAGGAGCAACGTACCAGCGATGTATGCCAAAATGCTTGCATGACCAGATAGGTCGGAATGTGCAGGTGTATGTGGATGATGTGGTGATAAAAACCAAGGAAATCAATACGCTCCTTGAGGATATCCGGTAGACATTCGCGAACTTGAGAAGGTTCCGAATGAAACTGAACCCTGAGAAGTACACCTTCGGCGTACCAGCAGGAAAGTTACTCAGTTTCTTAGTATCTAGCCGCAGTATTGAAGCTAACCCAACGAAAATCTGGTCCATAGAAAGAATAGTTTCCAAAGTGTCTTAATGATGTCCAGAAGTTCACTGGTTGCCTGGCATCGTTGAGTCGGTTTGTATGTCGGCTGGGATAGAAGGCCTTGCCCCTCTATCGGTTAATGAAAAAACAGATAAGTTCACATGGATACCACAGGCGGATCTTGCATTTCGAGAGTTGAAAAAGATGCTATCTACCACGCCAATCCTAGCTGCACCGTTACCTAAAGAACCAATGTTGCTTTACGTAGCCGCGACCAACCGAGTAGCCGTGACCAACCGAGTCGTAAATGCAGTGATCATAGTGGAGCGCGAAGAGGTAGGAAAGTCAGTGCAAAGGCTAGTGTATTATCTGAGCGAAGTATTGTCAGTGTCAAAATAGAACTATCCTCATGTATACCTAATAATAAAATACACAACGCTTCTGTCAACCAGCCTTTTTTGGACCATTTTGCCCTCCCACTAAACCTAATATTACCCACCAATGCCACCCGTAAATGAAAAAACCGGTCCGTTTAAAGAAATTACAACATTGCCACCGCGAAGTCAAAAGACGTTCTACTTCGTACATCTCCATTCGCTTCATCTCGCGATGCCCGTGATGGGTTCGTAGCATGGAAAACAAAAAATTTCTACCGCAAGAACGAACAAAACCCAGATCTAATCTAGATAAAAGCCAAGATCTAATCTACTAGACATGAGCAACGAGATAGATCGGTACTAACCCTCGTAGAACCGAAAGCATTAACGAGATTAGATCTCGTGGATGATGTAGTCGATCACTTGCCGATCTCAAGATCGTGTGTACGATCCTTCCGGCGTCGCGTTCCGGCAGCGCTTCCGCAGTCGGTCAAGTGAACGATCCTTCCGGTGCCGCGTTCCGGTAGCGCTTCCACAGACGGTCAAGTGTACGATCCTTCCGGCGCCGCGTTCTGGCAGCGCTTCCGCAGACGGCCACACGTGCGGAGTCGAAGCAGACCTTCCTCTCCCCGTTCCAGCGAGCAGCAGAGGTAGTAGATCTTCTCCACGGAATCCCAGCAGCACGACAGCGTGGTGGTGGTGGTGGAGTAGAGAATTCTGCAGGGCTTCGCCTATGCCTGTGCAGAAGAAAGGTGGAGGAGAGAGGCGGCAGAGATTGGAGTTATGTGAGCAAAGGAGGAGGGGGCGCCCCTGCCCTTCTATTTAAGGGGGGGGGGGGAGGGCGCCTTGGGGAGGGGGAATCCTACAAGGACTCCCCTCCTCTAGGCCGGCGGATTGGGGAGTGAGGAGGCCCCACGACTCCGTATCTTGACCCACCAGGACTCCTTGATCCCTTTCTTGATTTTCAAGCAAACTCCAAGATATCTTCTAGAACCTTCCGGAACATTCCGAAACCTTCTAAAATCCTCATACAAACACTTCGGAACATTTCCTAACTCAGAAAATGACCCCCTATACATGAATCTTATTCTCCAGACCATTCTGGATCTCCTCGTGATGTCCCGCATCCATTCCGAGACTCCGAACATCATTCGGTCTCCAAACAATATTCCATATCTACTTAAAAACAACTTCGAACCTTAAGTGTGTCACCCTACAGTTCGTGAATATGCAGACATGATGAAGACACCTCTCCGATCAATAGCCATCAGCAGGATCTGGAGATCCATGACGGCTCCCACATACTCAATGATTACTTCGTGATCGTTTGAACCATTTACATACGAAACCAAATCCCTTTGTCTCACGATATTATACTTATCCAAGGTTTGATCGTCGGTATCTCCATACCTATTTCTACCTCGTTACTGATAAGTACTCTTTACTCGTTCCGTGATATGTCATCCCCTGTGACCCAGTCACATGCTTGCAAGCTAATTAGATGACATTCCACCGAGAGGGCCCAGAGCATATCTATCCGTCAAATGGATGGACAAATCCCAATCTTGGTTCATGCGCTTCAACACATACTTTCAGAATACCTAATGACTATAACCACCCAGTTACGAAGCGGCGTTTGATGTCATCAAAGTATCCATCCGGTGATGGTGATTAACATAATCATGGTCGAAGGATTAGGTTACTATGTATTTGAAAGCTTACAGCAATAAAAACTAAATGACTTGATCTTATGCTACGCTTACTATGGGTGTGTGTCCATCACATAATTCTCCTAATGATATAACCTTGTTATTAATTACATCCTTATGTCCATGATCAGGAAACCATGATAATCAATTAATCAACAAGCTAGTTCAACAAGAGGCTTACTAGGGACTCTCTTATGTTTAGAAAACACACATGTATTAGTGTTTCCTAATAATACAATTGCATGGGATGTAAACATTCATCATAAACACAAAGATATAATAATAATCACTTTTATTATTGCCTCTTGGGCATATCTCCAACAGTCTCCCACTTGCACTAGAGTCAATAATCTAGATTACATGGTAATATACCTAACACCCATGGCGTTCTGGTGTTGGTCATGCTTTGCCCTAGAGAGAGGTTTAGTCAACGAATCTGCCACATTCAGATCAGTGTGTACTTTGCAAATCTTTATGTCACCATCTCGGACATACTCGCGAATAGCGTGGAAATGTAGCTTGATGTGCTTCAGCTTGCTATGTGACCTTGGCTCCTGTGCATTAGCTATGGCACCTGTATTGTCACAGTAGATGGCCATCGGGTCCAACGCACTAGGAACCACGCCAAGATCAGTAATGAATTCCTTCATCCAAATGGCTTCTTGTGCAGCCTCCGAAGCAGCTATGTATTCCGATTCAGTTGAAGATTTCGCCACAACGCTTTGCTTCCCACTCCTCCAGCTCACCGCAACACCATTCAAAATAAATACGTATCCCGACTGTGACTTCGAGTCATCCGGATCGGTGTTCCAACTAGCATCGGTGTAACCGTTTACAACAAGCTGTTCATCACCTCCATAAGAAAGAACCATATCCTTAGTCCTATTCAGGTACTTTAGGATATTCTTGACCGCTGTCTAGTGTTCCATTCCAGGATCACTTTGATATCTGCTAGTCAAACTAACAGCATGTGCTATATCCTGTCTTGTACACAACATGGCATACATGATAGAACCTATGGCTGAGGCATAGGGAATATTATTCATCTTTTCTCTATCTTCTGCCATAGCTGTACTTTGAGTTTTACTCAAGGTCTTACCTGACAACATGGGCACGAACCCTTTCTTGCTATCTTCCATTCTAAACTTCTTTAGAACTTTGTCTAAGTATGTACTTTGTGAAAGCGCTATTAGGCGTCTTGATCTATCTCTATAAATCTTGATGCCTAGAATATATGCCGCTTCGCCAAGATCCTTCATTGAAAAACTATTATTCAAATAGGTTTTGACACTATTAAGAAGTTCTATATCATTCCCAATCAACAATATGTCATCTACATATAGTACCAAGAATGCTACAGAGCTCCCACTCACTTTCTTGTAAATACAAGTTTCTCCATAAGTTTGTATAAATCCAAAGTTTTTGATTACTTTATCAAAACGTTGATTCCAACTTCGGGATGCTTGCTTCAGTCCATAAATGGAGCGCTGAAGTTTGCATACCTTATTAGCATCTTTAGGATCGACAAAACCCTTGGGTTGTACCATATATAACTCTTCCTCAATGTCACCATTAAGGAACACCGTTTTGACATCCATCTGCCAAATCTCATAATCGAAATATGCAGCAATTGCTAACAAAATCCTCACAGACTTTAGCTTCGCTACTGGTGAGAAAGTCTCATCATAGTCAACTCCTTGAATTTGCCAGAACCCTTTCGCGACAAGTCGAGCTTTATAGACGGTAACATTACCATCAGCATCTGTTTTTCTTTTGAAAATCCATTTGTTCTCAACAGCCTTACGGCCATCCGGTAAGTCCACCAAAGTCCACACTTGGTTTTCGTACATGGATCCCATTTCGGATTTCATGGCTTCTAGCCATTTGTCGGAATCTGGGCTCACCATAGCTTCTTCATACGTCGCAGGGTCATCAGTGTTGTCCACCAACATGACGTTCAAGGCAGAGTCATACCAATCAGGAGTGGTACGAACCCTCGTTGACCTGCGAGGTTCAGCAGTAACTTCACTTGAAGTTTCATGATCATTATCATTAGCTTCCTCTCCAATTGGTGCAGGCGGCACAAAAACATCTTCCGGTGCTGCGCTACTCTCAAATCCGAGAGAAGGTTCAATAACCTCATCGAGTTCTACTTTCCTTCCAGTCACCTCCTTCGAGAGAAACTCCTTCTCAAGAAAGGATCCATTCTTAGCAACGAAAATTTTGCCTTCGGATCTATGATAGAAGGTATACCCAATTGTTTCTTTAGGGTATCCTACGAAGACGCATTTCTCCGCTTTGGGTTCTAGCTTATCAGGTTGTAACTTCTTTACATATGCTTCGCAACCCCAAACTTTAAGGAATGACAACTTAGGTTTCTTACTAAACCACAATTCGTACGGTGTCGTTTCAACGGATTTAGATGGTGCCCTATTTAAAGTGAATGCGGCTGCCTATAATGCATAGCCCCAAAATGATAACGGTAAATCTGTAAGAGACATCATAGACCGAACCATATCTAAGAGAGTTCGATTACGATGTTCGGACACACCATTATGCTGTGGTGTTCCCGGCGTTGTCAACTGCGAAAGTATTCCACATTTCTTTAAATGCATGCCAAACTCATAACTCAGATATTCACCTCCGCGATCAGAACGCAGAAACTTAATCTTCATGTTACGATGATTTTCCACTTCACTTTGAAATTCCTTAAACTTCTCGAAAGTTTCGGATTTATGCTTCATAAAGTAGACATACCCATATCTACTTAAGTCATCCGTGAAAGTGAGAACATAACGATATCCACCACGCGATGCTACACTCATTGGACCGCACACATCGGTATGTATTATTTCCAATAAGTCTGTAGCTCGCTCCATTATTCCAGAGAATGGAGTCTTAGTCATTTTTCCCATTAGACATGCTTCGCATCTTTCAAGTCATTCAAAATCAAGTGATTCAAGAAGTCCATCAGAATGGAGTTTCTTCATACGCTTCACTCCAATGTGACCAAGACGACAGTGCCACATGTATGTAGAATTATCATTCAATTTTATTCGTTTAGCATCTATGTTGTGAATATGTGTATCACTACTATCGAGATTCAGTAAGAATAAACCATTCATCTCAGGTGCATTACCATAAAAGATATTACTCATATAAATTGAACAACCTTTATTCTCGGACTTAAAAGAGTAACCGTCTCGCAATAAACAAGATCCAGAAATAATGTTCATGCTTACGCAGGCACCAAATAACAATTTTTTAAATTTAAAACTAATCCCGATGGTATATGTAGAGGGAGCGTGCAGACGACGATCACATCAACCTTGGAGACATTTCCAACGCGCATCGTCACCTCGTCTCTTGCCAGTCTTCGTTTATTCCACAGCTCCTATTTCGAGTTACAAATATGAGTAACCGAACCAGTATCAAATACCCAGGCACTACTACGATTACTAGTAAGATACACATCTATAACACATATATCAAATATACCTTTCTTCTTGATATTGCCGTTCTTCAGATCCGCCAGGTACTTGGGGCAGTTACGCTTCCAGTGACCAGCACCCTTGCAGTAGAAGCACTCAGTTTCAGGCTTAGGACCAGCCTTGGGCTTCTTAGCAGGTGCGGCAGCTTTCTTGCCGTCCTTCTTGAAGTTGCCCTTGTTTCTAGGCTTGCCCTTTCCCTTGAAATTGGTGGTCTTATTGACCATCAACACTTGGTGCTCCTTCTTGATCTCCACTTCAGCAGTTTTTAGCATGGACGATAGTTCAGGAAACGTCTTGTTCATGCAGTGCATGTTGTAGTTCATCACAAAGTTCTTGTAACTTGGTGGTAGTGATTGAAGGAGACGGTGAATCCCCAATTCATTAGGAATCGATATTCCCAACTCTTGGAGCTTCTTTGCGTACCCAGACATGGTGAGCACGTGCTCGCTAACGGAGCTTCCTTCTTCCATCTTACAGTTAAAGAACTTCTCGGAGGCCTCATAGCTCTCCATGGCCGCGCGAGTCTCAAAAATTAGCCTGAGCTCCTTAATGATCTCGAACGGGTCGTGGTGCTCAAAAGGCTGTTGGAGCTCCGCTTCTAAACCGTACAGGATGGCACACTGAACTGTGGAGTAATGACTCTTCCGAGTGGCGAAAACATTCTTTTCGTCATCGGTGGAATTATCTGCAGGTGGGTCACCTAGAGGTGCATCGAGCACATAGGTCAATTGACCAGCCCTGAAGACGATCTTCAGTCCACGTAACCAGTCCGTGAAATTGCTTCCATTGTTCTTAAGCTTTTATTTCTCTAGGAACGCATTGAAATTGATGGAGGGGGTCGCCATAATCTACAACAATTTGCAAGTAGTTTAGACTAAGTTTATGACAAATAGAGTTCAATTTTAATTCTTAAACTAACTAGGTGAACTCCCACTCAAAACAACATCCCTCACATTGTCTTAGTGATTACATGAACCAAATCCGCTACACCAAGTCCGATCATCACGTGAGATGATGTAGCTTCATCGGCGAAGAATCTTCATGTTCATCATATCAATCATATGACTCATGCTCTACCTTTCGGTATTCCGTGTTCCGAGACCATGTCTGTACATGCTAGGCTCGTCAAGATAACCTTAGTTTCCGCATGTGCAAATATGGCTTGCACCCGTTGTATACACACGTAGAATCTATCACACCCGATCATCACGTGATGCTTCGAAACGACGAGTCTTAGCAACGGTGCCAACTAAGGATGAACACTTTATTACTTGATATTTAGTGAGAGGGATCATCTTATAATGCTACCGTCGCGATCTAAGCAATACAAGATGCATAAAGGATTAACATCACAGGCAATTCATAATTAGTGTGATATGATATGGCATTTTCTTCTTGCGCCTTTGATCTCCATCTCCAAAGCACAAACATGATCTCCATCATCACCAGCATTGCGTCAAGGTCAGTGGTGCCGCTTCATGGTTGTCCATCATCACCAGCAACTATTACAACTACTTGGAATAAAGCTATTACAAGATGAATAGACACGCAGGTCTTAATAGAATTAAAGACAACCATTAGGCTCCTGCCGGTTTCCATATTACAACAAGGACCATTGCATACATCAAATACAATCACAATCACAATCACATGATGGACATATCACATCACAAAACCCCTTCAAAAACAAGTTAGACGCCTCTAATTTTCTTCGCAAGTTTTACGTGGTTTGGGGCTTTCGCATAAGACCGATCTTACCTACGAACAAGGACCACAACGTTGATACAAGTGTTGTCAAGATGCTCATTGTAAATTGAATCTTACTACGGTAGGAGAGACAGACACCCGCAAAGCCACTTGTGCAAAGCAAGTTGCACGTCAAGCGTGGAGCAAGTCTCATGTGCGATGACATGTAATGTTAGCCCGAGCCGCTTCATCCCACCATGCCGCAAGATGCAAAGTACACGCTAAGACACCGACAACAAAAGCATCAACGCCCACAAAAACATTGTGTTCTACTCGTGCAACAGATCTACGCATAGATACGTCTCTGATACCACTGATGGGTTCGTAGCATGGAAAACAAAAATTTTCTACCGCAAGAACGAACAAAACCCAGATCTAATCTAGATAAAAGCCAAGATCTAATCTACTAGACATGAGCAACAAGATAGATCGGTACTAACCCTCGTAGAACCGAAAGCGTTAACGAGATTAGATCTCGTGGATGATGTAGTCGATCACTTGCCGATCTCAAGATCGTGTGGACGATCCTTCCGGCGTCGCGTTTCGGCAGCGCTTCCGCAGTCGGTCAAGTGTACGATCCTTCCGGCGCCGCGTTCCGGCAGCGATTCCGCAGACGGTCAAGTGTACGATCCTTCCGGCAGCGCTTCCGCAGACGGTCACACGTGCGGAGTCGAAGCAGACCTTCCTCTCCCTGTTCCAGCGAGCAGCGGAGGTAGTAGATCTTCTCCACGAAATCCCAGCAGCACGACGGCGTGGTGGTGGTGGTGGAGTACAGAATTCTGTAGGGCTTCGCCTATGCCTGTGCAGAAGAAAGGTGGAGGAGAGAGGCGGCAGAGATTGGAGTTATGTGAGCAAAGGAGGAGGGGGCGCCCCTGCCCTTCTATTTAAGGGGGGGAGGGCGCCTTGGGGAGGGGGAGTCCTACAAGGACTCCCCTCCTCTAGGCCGGCGGATTGGGGAGTGGGGGGAGGAGTCCTCCTCCCCCACGACTCCGTATCTTGACCCACCAATACTCCTTGACCCCTTTCTTGATTTTCAAGCAAACTCCAAGATATCTTCTAGAACCTTCCGGAACATTCCAAAACCTTCTAGAATCCTCATACAAACACTTCGGAACATTTCCTAACTCAGAAAATGACCCCCTATACATGAATCTTATTCTCCGGACCATTCCGGATCTCCTCGTGATGTCCCGGATCCATTCCGAGACTCCAAACATCATTCGGTCTCCAAACAATATTCCATATCTACTTAAAAACAACTTCGAACCTTAAGTGTGTCACCCTACGGTTCGCGAATATGCAGACATGATGAAGACACCTCTCCGATCAATAACCATTAGCGGGATCTGGAGATCCATAACGGCTCCCACATACTCAACGATTACTTCGTGATCGATTGAACCATTTACATACGAAACCAATTCCCTTTGTCTCACGATATTATACTTATCCGAGGTTTGATCGTCGGTATCTCCATACCTAGTTCTACCTCGTTACTGATAAGTACTCTTTACTCATTCCGTGATATGTCATCCCCTGTGACCCAGTCACATGCTTGCAAGCTAATTAGATGACATTCCACCGAGAGGGCCCAGAGCATATCTATCCGTCAAATCGATGGACAAATCCCAATCTTGGTTCATGCGCTTCAACACATACTTTCAGAATACCTAATGACACTTTTATAACCACCCAGTTACGAAGCGGCGTTTGATGTCATCAAAGTATCCATCCGGTGATGGTGATTAACATAACCTCATGGTTGAAGGATTAGGTTACTATGTATTTGAAAGCTTACAGCAATACGAACTAAATGACTTGATCTTATGCTACGCTTACTATGGGTGTGTGTGTCCATCACATCATTCTCCTAATGATATAACCTTGTTATTAATTACATCCTTATGTCCATGATCAGGAAACCATGATAATCAATTAATCAACAAGCTAGTTCAACAAGAGGCTTACTAGGGACTCTCTTATGTTTACAAAACACACATGTATTAGTGTTTCCTAATAATACAATTATAGCATGGGATATAAACATTCATCATAAACACAAAGATATAATAATAAACACTTTTATTATTGCCTCTTGGGTATATCTCCAACATCCCGCCCCCTGCCATGCGAGAGGATGAGTGACGACCGCCTGCGCCCAGCTGCGCATACCGCAGGCGTGGCTGGACAGCTACATCCCAAAATTCCCTGCGCACCCCGGCGCCTTCCGATTCATATTCGTCCGCCACCGCTCCGCAGATCGCAAGGTGGCTGGCCATCTCCAACCCCAAATCCCCTGCTCACCCCGAAGCCTCCCGATGCATCCGCCGCCGTTGGGGCGAGGAGGCAAATCGGTGTTGTTCTCCCCCTATCCATCAGGTCTGCTTCCGCACGGGGAGAGGGGGAGGGGGGAGGATACGGAGCACCTTACGGAGGGAGGAGGAGGAGTGATGAGTCTGCAGGGATGGGGAAGGGGCAGCTCGGCTGCGCGGTCTTGTCCTAGAGATGGGGAGGCCGCAGACGCGCCCTACTGAGCTGACATGCATGCTCTATCTGATTCATCGGCTTGGCCGGGAGGCTTCCAAGTGTTTGTTTTTTGGACTCCCAAGATCTTGCATCAGTATCTTCGTGCAATTATGTCTGAATTAGGTGACCAAAAGCCTGAATTAGGTCTCTTCGAATAATTCATCATCCTTCTAAATCTCGGTAGAGTTGCACATGCATAGGCATAGCAGACGTTTGTGCTAATTCATAGAGTCTAATCTTTCTCCGATCTCTTTCCTACATCAACGTCCGTTTCATCTTCTAGACAAGATTCAACCAGTATGCATTTTCCCAATTCTCCAAGGCCATGCCTTCTATTCCTCATGTTTTAGTTGTATCTGATCTTCACATAAAAATTACAGTACATCATTTATCATTCTGCTCATGTGTGTCCTTGTCTCAGAATTCCTATTTCTGATTTTATTGAGTATGCATGCTTTGTGGTTAATTGCATAGCTACCTGTAGGGCTATTAATTTTTCCTTCACATGTTCACTTAGTCGGTAGAGATGTAATTCTATAGTTTTGCTAGGATGCGCAAGATAGACAATTATGTGTCTTCTTCACCTCTACACTTCATGACATGGACAAAGATAGTTTTAAATGGGCCAATTGCATCAAAATAAAAGTCTTAAGAAAATATAACCCGTAGCAACGCACGGGCGTGTTTCCTAGTTATCAAAAGATGGCGTATGGCGTATATATGTCGGCCAAGAAGCTCAAGCACTATTTTGAGGAACACCCAATCAAGGTGATATGTGAGGCGCCCATTTCGGAGATCATGAGCAACAAGGAAACAAGCGGAAGAATAGCGAAGTGGGAAATCGAATTAGCTCCATAGGTGCCACAGTTTGACAGAAGATATGCGATCAAATCACAAGAAGTGGTGGATTTCTTTGTGGACTGGGCTGAAATGCAATACGAGCCACCCCTGCCGGACTCCAATTATTGCCAAATGCACTTCGACGGATCAAAACTAAAGGACGGACTAGGTGCTGGAGTGGTGCTTACCTTGCCCAAGAAGGATCAACTGAAGTACGTCCTACATATCCATTTCAGTGCCTCGAATAATGTGGCGGAGTACGAAGCATTGGTACATGGTCTCAAAGTGGCAAAGGAAGTGGGGATACGCCGGATACAGTGCTTTAGAGATTTGGATTTGGTGGTATAGCAAGTGTCTAGAAATTGGGATGCCCTAGATGCTAACATGGCCTTGTATAGGTTCCATGTCTAGAAGATAAGCGGGTTTTTCGAAGGGTGTGATTTCCATCATGTACCTCGGAGCAGAAACGAGGCAGCATACATAATGTCCAAGTTGGCTCATCGCGGCAACCCATTCCGCCAAATGTGGCTTTGGAACACTTGAGAAAACCGTCTATTACACCGTCACCCGAATCAGATTCAATTTATATCTCGGCGCTCACCGGATCAGGAGCCGCACCTATGGAGATAGAATGGGGAAGCGCCTCAGCAAACCCGGGGACTGCTTTGGTAGACCCGGGAACTGCTTCAGCAAACCTAGGGACTGCTCAGTTTGATCGGCGGGAGTTATGTTGGTGGATGCAATGGAAGTGGACGAGGAACCATTTCCCGTTCGACCTATACCATCTTGGGCCAAGCCAATTTTTGATTTCCTAAAAGAGGGAATCTTGCCGGATGATGAAATAAGTTCAAGGCAAATTCAGAGAAGGGTGAAGGATTATACCATTATCAACACTGAGTTATACAAAAGGAGTGTGACAGCTGTACTGCAATGGTGCGTTGATCCGGAGGAAGGACTCGACATACTCCGAGATATTCACCAAGGGGAATGTGGCCACCATGCATCCTCAAGGGCCCTAGTAGCAAAGGCTTTCCGGCATGGTTTTTATTGTCCCAATGCTTTGGAGCAAGCAGAGGGCTTGGTGAGAAAGTGTAACGGTTGTCAAAGATACGTCGCGAAAACTTACCTGCCAATGTCGGAGCTGAAAACTATCCCAATTACATGGACATTTGCCTTATGGTGCCTAGACATGGTATGACCATTTAATCCAGCTAAAGGAGGGATGACCCACATGCTGGTCATGGTTGACAAGTTCACCAAGTGGATCAAAGTGAAACCAATTCAGAAATGTGATGGGGCAACAGCAGTAAGATTCCTCAAGGATATAATTCTAAGGTACGACTATCCCCATAGCATCATAACCGATAATGGAACGAATTTCGCTGAAGGAGCATTTGCAAGATTGTGCCAAGAAAAGAAGATCCGGTTAGGTGACGTCTCAGTCGCCCACCCCGCATCGAACGGCTACCCCCATAGCATCATAACTGATAACGGGACAAATTTTGCTGAAGGAGCGTTTGCGAGGTTCTTCCAGGAAATGAGATCCCCTTAGATGTCGCCTTAGTCGCCCACCCCGTGTTGAACGGGCAAGTGGAAAGATCCAACAGACTAGTATTGTCCGGGATAAAACCCCGGCTCATAGAGTCGCGGCAAAGATCAGCGGGGTGCTGGATAGAAGAACTACCAGCGGTACTATGGAGTTTAAGAACAATTACAAATCGATCAACGGGCTATACGCCATTCTTTCTGGTATATGGGGCAGAAGCTGTATTACCAGCCGACATAGAGCATGACTCACCTAGGGTCACCCAATACACAGAAGCCAAAGTGCGCGAAGCCCGGTAGAATGATGTTGATCTACTGGAAGAAGCGAGAGAACTGGCCTTGTCTAAATCCGCCATATACCAGCAAAATCTCCGACTCTATCATAGCCGAAAAGTAAACCCCCGTGTTTTTTGGGAAGGTGATTTGGTTCTAAGGCTAATGCAGCGCACCGCTGGTATGCATAAGTTATCCCCCCATGGGAGGGGCCCTTCATTGTGAGCAAAGCTTTGCGCAATGATTCCTACTATCTTATTGATGCACAGCCCCAACAAAAGAACAAGGTCGACAGGTCCGGAGAGGAATCCAAAGACCATGGAACGTAGCACTGTTGCGTCCTTTCTACACATGAGAGGTAAATGTATCTGAACTACTCATATGTCGGTATGTATGTCGGTAGTGAGCTTATCAATAAAATCTTTGCTACCCCGAGCAGAGACTCGGGGACTACTGAAACATTTGTCTTGTTTTCATATGTCGGCTGGGTTAAGTCACTTACGTCTTAGTTGGATTAGTAATGTGTTAGCACCAAAAACCTAACTCTTCGACTTTGCTGCTGTCCAACAAGAATTGGCTTCATGGCAAGCAAGACAAGAAGTTTGGAATGGGAAAGCACATGAAAAACAACTAAGGAAGAAGAGCTTAAGAGGGCCGACATTGGTTTTTTGGATAGCCCTTAATTTTTTTTCTTCACTAAAATGCCGAATCATTTTGAGCTAATCTCAAGGTTTCAAGTTCTATTAAGTCAATTTTTTGAACCTCGAACTCGTAAGTCAAAAAACCGAATCAAGGTAGACGCGAGCCGAGTCAAAAATTGGAGGAACAAGAAAATGAAACTCGGGGACTTCGCCCACAATAGTCCGGCAGGAAAAACTTAGTTCGAAACATGAAATTGTAGCACAAACAAACCAGAGTATTTAATTACATCTGCGCCCAGCATTCCGGGGATCTGATAACTGTGATTGAGTGTTTTTCAAGGCGCAAGAGCAGCAGAGGAATCATCTGCGGAGGAGGGAGGTACTCCGGAGTGTGCGAAAGGAGCAATAGCTTTGGCGTCATCCTCCGGGTCAACTTCGTTGTCCTCCGGATCTTTGGCCTCGTCGCCTAACTCGGAGTCCTCGCTCTCATCCCCTTCTTCAGCTCCAAAGACAATCTCATCGTCAGCAGCATCAAGGAAGCTCGACCCCTCATTCCAGGCATGGCAGAAGGAGTACTGAATGAGATTGTTCGCACAGGCATGGTGGCGCGTGATCCACTCCGGATCCTCGCACCACTTAGATCCAGTGCGCATATGCTTGAGCAATGCCAAGTCAATCCCTTCATACCATGAAAGCGCAAACTTCAGAGCAATATCAGCTCCAGCCCGTGCCGCAGATTCGCGCCACAGGTCTAGTTGTGTCTCGCATTCCATGAGTTTGGCTATAAAGTCTGACTGGGCTAGAGGCCGCCAAACATCCGTGTTGCTGCTGGGATAATGTCCGAGCCGAAATTCCTCACTATATCAAGACGAGCTGTGAGACTCGCCAGGAGATCCTCTATGGCATAAGGAATTGGCTCGGCATCAGGGCCAACTGGAACTCCACGCTGCTCACAGGATTCGCGTACGGCGGAGGCGGCGAACGAATCGCTCTCTGGAAATTTGCCTAAGGATAAGAGGAGCAACAGTGAGCGGATGGACCGAATTCGAATTGTAACAAATCAAGCAAGAGCGGAGAACTTACGCGCAATCTGGAAGAGAAGTTGATGAATCTCGGAATAAGTGTTGGCGTTTTTCACACTTAGTGATCGCCAACGCAAGTTTGACGTCGGCTTCCTCCAGTAGGCCCTTGTCCTTAGAGATTTGCATAACAAGACGCTCCTTCTCTTCGGCAAACTCCTGATTGGCCTTCTCTAGCGCAGACAGATGAGAGCTCTCGAGCCTCTGGATTTCGGCATTCAGCCGAGTAATCTCCAAGTCCTGCTGCTGGAGCTGAGCTATCTCAGAGTCCTTCTTCTTCAGTTCAGCTTCATACTTCCCTGATTGTTCCAGGCAGTGGGTCATCAGTTCAGGCATAGGAACACTGTCCTCAAGAGCAACTGCAACATGATCCGGAGGACCCAAAATATGAGTGTCCACCGGATAAAGGATTGAGGGTACGATGATCATGTGAAGGGAATGAAATTACCTTTAATCTCCGCAAGATTCTTCCTCATAATTTTATTCTCAGCCTCAACCTCGGCTGCGTAATCCAGACAAGACATTTATATAAGTTCTAAAGAAGTTTGAATAAACAAGGAAGAAAGATAAATGGAAACTAACCCCTCTTATGGTACTCCTCCAGGAGTTTACCATGACGCCCGCGTATGTCTTTGTAGGAGTCCAGCAGGCGCTAGAACTCGGTGGATCGGCGGTTAGTGGTAATCTAAAACAAGAAAGATACAAAAGTTCAGAGCCAGTGGAAATTATTCAAAGGTTACAAGATCCGGGCCAAGTGGAACTTAACCCGACTCTAGGTGTGTGGATATTCGAAGTCTACAAGATCCGGGACAAGGGAACTTAACCCGGCTCTAGGTGTGTGGATATTCGAAGTCTACAAAATCCGGGCCAAGTGGAACTTAACCCGGCTCTAGGTGTGTGGATATTCAAAGTCTACAAGATCCGGGCCAGGTGGAACTTAACCAAGATCTAGGTGTGTGGATATTCGAAGTCTACAAGATCCAGGCCAAGTAGAATTTAACCCGGCTCTAGGTGTGTGGATATTCCAAGTCTACAAGATCCGGGCCAAGTGGAACTTAACCCAGCTCTAGTTGTGTGGATGTTTGAAAACTACATGATCCGGGCCAAGTGGAACTTAACCTGGCTCTAGGTGTGTGGATATTCGAAGTCTACAAGATCTGGGCCAAGTGGAACTTAACCCGGCTCTAGGTGTGTGGATGTTTGAAAACTACATGATCCGGGCCAAGGGAACTAGACCCGACCCAAAATTTAGTGCAAATTAATGACAATTAGGGATATTAAAACCGAGTCAAAGAGGAGCCATCTCACGAACTGGGCATTTTTGACCATCAGATCGTGCCACCTGCATGTTTATGGCCGTCGGATGGTCCTCCAATCCCGCATGGGCCGAATTATCCCTTAGGGACGCTTCTCTGGGCATCAAATAAGCCATCTCTGCTTAATTGGGATGGAATTCACGCTACAGCCCATTGCTTGGTTTACTGCATAGTCGTACAATGCATGTGATGTCGTTGTTGTGCCCGCTGGAAGCAAATGGTAGAAGAAAAAAAGGAGACGCCAGTAAATGCAGCCGAAGCGAGATGTGTCCGACCCAGCCTACATGCGAACACTCAATAACAGGAACCGAAAGGTGGAGCGAGGCATCCATCTCATGTGCGGATGCGACAGCATGCGCCCCCTCGTGTCTCTATTCATGGCAACCTGATGTGTCGCTCGTCATTCATCTTCAATACCATGTTAATTTGCAGCTCTTTAGAATCCTTTATGGTAGTAATCCTAGACAATTTGACAGCGGCGAATGATGATGGTATGGTACTATAGTGCCTCTACTATGCTATGAAATCTCTTGCCTCAATTTCTCGTCCACTCTGCAGCAAGTTCCAGGTCCAATGGTGCTCTGCTAGGTGATCCCTAATTCTCTTTCCAACGAACTCCACCAGTTATTCAGATAACATTGTCACACTTTCTAAAGCAGAAATAAACGTATTTCCAAGGTTTGTTTCTTCTTGTTCAGATCCTCTCATTCTGGTGGGTCCCTATTATATGTCGAATTTTCACCAATGGCTGCTGGCCAGGTGAGTTCCTAGACTTGAATTTTCTATTCACATCAGTAATACTACACAATAATTAATAATAGACTATCTTACTACTAAGACTACTCCGATGTTGCTGCCCGTTTCTATTCTCGGTCCATACGATGGACACCAACAAGTTATGTTGACGCCACTTGGGCCTACTAACAGACTACTAGACCACAAAGCACACAAATCAGGTCCAACAACCAAACCAACATTAGATAAACATAAACTACAATACAAATGCTTACCTTAAATAGCTCACTCACTGTTTACGTAAGAAATCTCCATTGACAAGTTCCATTGGAACGTGCTTATGTGACTTAAGTTAGGAAAGAAGCAATGATATTTGCAAACCATTCTATTTCCGATTCTATTGACTATCAGGCTCGTAACAACAATGAAATAATTTAAATAGAATTTTACCATTTTATAACTATCCATTTTTATAATGGTCGGGCGCGGCAACGCGTGCCTACATGATCTAGTATGAACAGAAACTAGGGAGCATCCGACCGAATAACAAGTTATTCCCTCGAAGGCTCGGGGACTGGGATATACCTACAAATGCTAAGTTATCAAAAACATCAACAACAGATAAAAAGGATTACCTCCATCATCCGGCCAGCCAGGGAGATAGCCTGAGTGGCAGAGTTCATTTGCGCGCTAAACTCAGCAGGGCCGAACCTTTCTGGGAGATCGCCCTGAGGGTCGACGATGTCAGCGTTGTTCCAGTTATTCACATACTCAAGGAGATGTGGACTGTAACTCTCGCCACTCGCAGAATGGTTCGTCACTAGGCCCTTCACATGGGCCTCGCGCCTGCCGGATTGAGCCACAGCAGGGTTGGTGTGCAAAACCAGCTGTTTGCTGCCCTCTGATCCGGAAGCTGAGCCGAACGAAGCTGACCCGGAAGTCTTCGTAGCTTTGCCGGATGAGGGTTGAGGAGCGTGTTGAAAGAAATCAGCGATGGAAGGGGCAGACCCGGTGGGGGCCGAAGGAGTTTTCCCCTTAGGAAGCTTGGAGGCCCTTGCTGCGGTTGTTCTTGCGGATGATGTTGCTGCCGGTGCTATTGTTGCTGGTGCTGCTATTGCTGCTGCTGGTGCTGCGGGTGCTGATGGTAGTGTTGTTGCTACTGGTGTTGTTGCTGCTGCTGGTGGTATTGCTGGTGCTGTTGCTGGTACTGGGGATACTAGGGGCGGCGCCGATGAAGATGGCGCCTCAACATTGGGCACAGAGGCCGAGGAGCTAGACAGATCCGGCATGGCCGTATCCAAATCCGGACTGCTACCCCCCACATCGACGTTGCCCTCCTCTTGACGAGGTGGACTCTGGTCAGGCGCGGTCGCAGAACCCTCATGAATAGGGCTAAGCGGACGTTGGTCATCATTGTGAGGGGGAGAGGGATCGCTCCGGAGTGGGGAGGCTATGCCGGAACCGCTCTGGGAGATATCCACAGGAGTCTGAAAAAGGGAAAGGACAGCAAGTCAAAAAGAAAGATCCAACCAGATACTAAGGCAAGCAATGGAAGAATTCGAGATAGAAATGCTAAAAGGACTTACTCGTCAATGGTAGGAGGAGCCCGAGGCTTGGGTGCCTTCCGGACTGTGCTCTTGGCGGTAGGCTTGGCCGAGGGTTTAACCCCGGACTTCTTTTGCCTCTTCTTGGGTGGCGGCGCCTCCAAAGCTGCGGCCGGGGTAGCTGCGCGCTTCTGGGAAGGGGCCGGGGCTGGGCCACTGGTAGCAACCAGAGGAACCTCATGGACCTGAGCGTCCGGGTTAGCTGAACATTCGAACATAAGCCAGGTGCAAATAAGAGATAAAAACCGGATCAAGTACCTCAAGGACCTCGACATCTGAATCATCATCATCTGGCCAATCCCTTAGAGAAGAGGCCTTACCAGCGCTGCATTTGATGACGTCCGGGGCAGGCAAGAAGGCCTCCGGGTCAGTCTCCACCTCGTCTCCCTCAGGGCGGTCCTCCAACCACTTGCTGGCCAGAACCTCGCCATCCTCCAGCGGTTGCTAGAGAAATTTCTGTGAGAATGATCGCCAAGTTACAAAGGGAGATCAACATACAAAGAGAATCCGGATAACAAAAGAGGGATAACTTACCTTTGGAGGAGGTTTGGCGCGAGTGAAGGGCTCAAGGCCCCACTCCCAGGCCTCGGAGAACTCCTTCTCCGCGAGTGAAGGGCTCAAGCAGATCTTGTGGGCTCACTTCTGGAGGGGGGAGACTCCTCTACGGAGGAAAGTGATCATGATATCCTCCCTCCCGAAGATGCTCCTTAAGTAGCTCCATGAACCGACGAGCCACCTGATTCACCAGGGCCGTGGCGCGCTTGGGAATGCTTTCCGGGGCCAGCCGGATATGGTCCTCCTTGGTGGTGTTCCGGATGTAGAAGAAGGTCCGGGGCCAGCCATAGCAAGATTCGAGCCCCGTGACCCGGGGGAAGACGGATTGTTTCCGGGGCGAGATGGAGGTGGCGCCACACTGGGTCAGGTGCTTGTCCTCCGGGGCATGCTCCTTCTCCGGAACCACATTTCTCCGCAGACCAAAGAACTTGATCCACAGTTCTTTGTTTGGCCAGAGGCCGATGTAACCCTCAATGCCGGAGGCAAAAGAGGACAGAGAGGTGATAGCATTCACGAGAATATGATGCGGTTGCAATTTTTAGGTGGATATGAAATCAAATAAGAAATCAGAGGTGGGAAGGCCGAAGCCGCGTTGGAAATGCGACAAAAAAACTATATACTCCCCAGATTTGGGGGTGGGAGTAATCTCACCGGAGGGAAGGCGGCAGGCAACGCCGGCGGGGATGCGACGGGAGGCATAGAGCCAAGCAAGGTGTTCCTCGCGGGCGATGGAGCCATCCCAGCATCCGCGCTCGCGGCCCTCCGCCCCTTCCTCCTGCTGTGCCGCCATTGCAGCTTCTGCTTCAGTCATGGCGAGATTGAAACTTTCGAGGGGATAATCTGAGTAATGGTAGCCGGACGAGGGGAAACAGGAAGCGCAAGGCCCCGTGGTGGCGAGTGGCACTGGAAACGGTGGCGCTGGCGTGAAATACCGCCGGAGCACGGTCACAGTGGCGCTCGAGGAGATAAAACCAGCGGCTGCGGAATCATGGTGAAGAAGAGAGAGAGAGCGGGGGGTGCGACGCGAATGCGGCCCAAGCAACCAATCAGAGCAAGGCCACAAAAGGGGCCACGGGAGCAAATGATCCCATGACGGGACATGGTGTTACAGTTAACGAGGCGCTGCAGTGATGGGACGTTTATAGCAGTTATGCCTGATGCAGCGACAGTAACCGGCGCGATAAATGCGCATGGACCTTAAAATGAGGCAAATGATGATTACCCTCCACATAGGATGTGGAGAAGCATACGAGAGAAGGAAAAGAAACCCGGATCAGCAAGCAAAATACCTAGCCAATGAGTAACCCGGAAAGAGCGAAAGGATCGCAAGAGAAGAAACTCTGGGCTACGAGATAACTCGTCCCAAGGAATAAAAGATTCGGATATGGGAACCTGTTGTGGCCTTAACACCAGCTTCGGGGGCTAATGTTGGGGGGATACCCCCGGGTGGGGCAACGCCGGGGTATAAGGGCCGAGTTAGCCGGGGTACGGCACGGTCAAAGCAAAGTGCTGACCGGGTCAACTCAAGGCAGGCTAAATCATGGTGTGGCCCGGCCCGTGGGGCATTTCCTTGACAATGGTCCGGCCGACATAAGATCTATGCCGGCCATGCTTATCAGTTTTGCAGGTACTCGGGTAAGCCGGATTAGCTATATGCTAGCCGGATTATCTTGGCTTCAAAGAGAAGGAATCCCCCGCTGGTTAAAAGGTGGCTTTATTAGCTGAAGCATGTGCAAAGTAAAGTAAAGGTGAGGACCAGCGGGTCAGTGGCGACCAAGGTGACGCGGGCAAAGCTGCATGACGTAGCCCGTGACGCCAAAAGACAAGGATGATGCTGTGGGTTACGTCCAAAGCCCGGACGAGCCATTAAAGAAGAATAAAGAAGCACCTGTTTTATTAAAGGAGCATATTCATAGAATATGCTGCCACCTAAGCCCTAGAAATGTAACCCGGGCTCCCCTATATAAGGAGCACCAGGGCCTCCATAGAGAGGGACGGCATTTAGAGGATTCACTCTCTGTCTAAGGTAGAACTCGAGGGCTAGTTAGTGAGGGGTAAGAGACATTGTCTCCTTCTTGCTAAGGGCCTCTAGAGCACTGGTAAACACCATTTGTAGAGAGAATACAAGAACATCTGTGCGTGGAATCACCACGCTCTCCCTCCCTGGATTCCCCTAGCACACATTGGCCCCATCTTTAGCCTATCCATGGCATCTGCCGTGCCACCACCACGACACTTTCCCACCATTGATATTAATGTAACACATAAAGATAATTTGGTCAATATGTGTAAGTCTATGGTTTGATTTACAAAGAAAATTATCTATATAGTTAAGTTGAAAAAGAAACCTTGAACAAAGGAAAACAAAAGTGCTATCAAAATAGAGTGAGAACAAGTCGAGGTAGAATCTTCAAGTCATAATGCTTCATATACAATTGGAATTTGATAATTGAGATCGTTAAACTTTGAATTCCTACATGAAGTGGAATGTATGGCTAGCTCCTTTGCACAACACTTAAACAAAAGTGTGAGCATCTATACAAAAGAGAAGAAAAGAAAGAAGAAAAAGAGCGAGTGTGCATAGAGCAAAAAGGCATATACCACTATATTGTAGTATGACAAAGAGTCGCTTTCGAGATTTTGAATCCCAAGTGAATACATTGATCCTAAAACACTCGGGACTACCTCGCTAACTCATTGGTTGAACCGGATACTTTTACGTTATGTTGAGATTCATCTTTTATGAGCTGCTCATCACTAAGGTGTGGAAGCCTGCTAATATTATTCAGATGGTTCGAGTAAGGTACTATTCATGAACTCATTCCTATGTATCGTATATGATAAACACATTCTGCAACTGCCTCATTTATTTTATCGACTCAACTTCATGAATATGAGGATCACATCCATTAAGCTAAACTTGCTGGGGATGAGCAAGAGTCTAAGGTTGGGGAAGTTGATGAGTGCATATTTGCATCATGTTTGACATTATTATTTTACGTTGTAGATGTAGGATCTTGGTATTTTATGGCGCTAATGGATAAAATTCGCATGCACATTTTATGTCCGTTTTCACCAGGATCATGACAAATGATGGATCCAATGGATAAAATTTGTAACATCTCAAAAATACTAAACCAGATTATCAAGTTCTAATCACCCAAGTTTAGGGTTAACAAAAACTTTTATTATTAAACTCTATATCATTGCATGTGTGTTTATGATTAATGCATGAATGCTTGATATGCCATGTTGATTGCTATAAATGATAAGCATTAGCATAAAGATGAAAACAAGATCATCTAGGTCATTTTCAAGTAGAAAAAAATCCAAAGAAAATCAAGTTTTAAGCATACTGATCAAATGGTCATTTTGGCCAAAGTTAACCACTAGCCTACTTTGGGCATCTCCATTAAAAGATTCCAAACAGAAACAATTCTATTTCTTTTCACCCCATGCTAGACCAAGTGACAATGAATCCAAGTAAACTTTATAAACTTACATAAACCAAATTCAAATCTATTGAAGAGGAAATTCAAAATTGAATCAAGTGTAGGTACCTAGATCACCATTTTACAAAAACCACTCAAACCCCCACCACCTGACAAATCTTAGAAACTAGAGAAACCCAAGCATGTAACCAACACACCCATTAAAAGTCATTTGAAAATTAAAAGGTTTAGTTCATGGGGCCATTTAGTCGAACACTTAGCAGACAAAGTATAGATTACCAAATATCTACTATTTGTGATCAATCAATTGCTCACCATTTGTACTACAGTCAGCCTCAGTAACTCACCCACGATCACCCCAGTACCATGTCGTGCAATGGAGCGGCTCTCCTTCGTCGTTGCACCAGTGCCATGTCATACCCGAGCATGTCCATGCCAGTCGACCATGGACACAACGCCACAGGCCACATCGCCCTTTCCCATGAACCGGCGCGATAAATGCGCATGTCCATGCGAGCAGTGGAGAAGCCAGAAGTGCCACACCCATTTATATCTCTGCCATGACGAGAGTATCGAAGCCACCTCGCGCAGCCACGCCACACCTCGCTTTCTCTGCGTGTACCCGCATTCGCCGCGTCACCAGCCACCTCCCAGACACGACCATTCGCCACTGCACGCCCCGTGACCACCGGACGTGATGACGAACACGTCAGTGCCCGCATAGAGCACTGACCTCTCCCGACTGTTTAAGACCGCCCCTTGCCGTGTCACTATGCGCGTGACGATCACCACAGTACATCACGTCGACCTATGCCATCCGCCATGCCTATAGCAACCTGTAGCAGCGTCGTCGGCGAGCCCGATCCATGCCGCGCTGCCTCCAACGCTGGTGTATATATAGGACCCTTCCCTAGCCTCAAATGGCACACAACTTCACTCCCCACTCGCTCAGAAACACCCTAGGACATTCCACCGAGCAAGGCGAGCACCACCTCGCCGTAATTTAGCTGGGGCCCGCCGCTCGAGTGAAGGAAGGGCGTCATTGATTAGAGACACCCCAGGAGCCTCCACGACCACCAACCGACTCGCTATCGTCTACTAGCCCGTTCGCCCCCATCGCCGGACCTAGATGGAGCCCTGGTAAGCCCCCAGCGACCCCCACCATGCCGCTAGGTTTAGAATCCCCTGCGCGCCGTTCATCGGAGACGGTGATGCTCCGCCATCGATCTCTTTCTAATCGTAGGGCTGATATTGGTAGATACCGTTTCGGTTAGATAGAGCCACTGACGTGTGGGACCAGTCTGTCAGCAGCCTGCTGCACGCGTGCTGTGTTGTTGGGCTGGCCTATTTTCTTTCTCGTGCGTAGCCCAGCGATTCAAATAGAATTTTCCACTTAATTAAAAACCCTATAATGTCAGTAGATTCAAAATTTAATTCAAAGAGATCCACTAATCCAAAATGCATGATTCCAATTATTTTAGGAAGGTATTGTAAAATGCATGATCCCATATTATAATTAGAGGATATTAAATCTTAAGTACTTTTAAATGAGTAGAAATTACTTTTATAAAATAAGATGAATAAGAATGTATAAATATTTCATGTGATGATTGAGATGATGCTAGATCATCTAGTGAGATCCCATGTGTGCTAAATAGAAATAGTTAAGTGTTGTTTTGTGATTGTGTACATTGTATGTATGTATAGACGCTAGTACCGACCCGGGGTACGACGAGAAGGAGTACTTCGAGGAAGAGGGAGAGAACTTCAACAACTGCACTACTCAAGGCAAGCCATCCTATGCAAGCTTAGCTATGCCAGCTGACTTGTGCAGATACCCTATGCATTCTTGGGATGCAGCTTTACCAATTCCCAGTTTTGCATACAAGTTTTACTTTTCCTTTACCATGGTTTCTCAACTAGTTAATTAATTGATAACTAGTGGAAAACTAGGATAGATGCCATCAAGAGCATATAACTAGGCTGGTAATTACACTAGATTGGCACCCGTCAATAGTGACACTCTCATTACTAGTGGCTAGTGCTAAACTAAACTTGATCACCTTAGATGGGAACACTTGAGGAAAATGATTATTAAAACCTTGGAATGATGAGTCATTCTATTGAAATGTTTTGACATGTGTCATGAGACACGATGAGTTGGAGATGATACTTAATGAAACATATGCTTTGACTTTGATAAAAACTGATGGTTGGGTTCGGATGCGATACCATTCCAATTTACCATACAACCACAATACCTGAGTTGGGTAGGGCTTAACTGGAAGTTTATATGTCTTAGTATGGGTTCCCTTGCGGAAGAGATTGAGCTGAGGCTACCTCGTGAGTGTGAATGTCCACCTATGCAGTTCCTGGGATGGCATTTCGACATGGCTGGGAGGCCAAGCTCATAGGGGAGGTGCCTATACTAGGGTGTGTAATTGAAAGGTTAGGATTGATTATCCACATACCAAGTACGATGATTCAGCGTTATCACTAACGTATGTATCGAATTTTGTGGTGAAAGTGTGCCACCTCTACAGAGTGTCAAACTATTCGAATAGCCGTGCCCACGGTTAAGGACAGTTGGAGTGGTCATACTGTTCCGTTGTCAGATGTTTTCAAAATGACTTGTGACTTGAAAGATGACTTTGACTCGACCAAACAAAGTTATGGACATGAAAACTAGGTTCCTACTTAAGTAATCTAGCAAACTAAAATAGGCTTTACTATGAAGTACTCATGAAATAAAATTGTCTTATTGCAAATAAGACTAGATCTTAGGATTTCCTACTAGTTTTACCTTACTTGTGTTAGTGATAGTTTGGGAGTATTTAAAGAATACTCATGGCTTTGTCCCTGGCTATTCCCATAGACACACTACGAGGAAGACCACCCGGAAGACAGATAGCAGGAGGTCTATGATAACTAGGATCATCTCCCATCATCAGCATTGCCTGTGACCATGAAGATGGAGCCCTACTATGTTTACTTTCCACTACTTTGATTGTATTAAGACTGGATCATGAGATTCTCTATTCGTAAGACTATTATGGTTTTTAATGGATGATGTACTATGGTACCAATTCTGTTATGTCTCGCAAAAATGGTAATCCTGGGATTGTGATGTACGGCATAACAAGCATCTGGACTTAAAAATCCAGGTGCTGACAAGTTGGTATCTGAGCCATCCTGACTATAGGAGACCCTAGTTAGAATAGACGTCTGAAAAACCTAATTTCGAAACAAATCAAGTGAGTATTTACCAAAAACTTATTCTCACTCTTACCCTTGAGATTCTTTCGAAAAGAGTTCACTTGTTCCTTAAAACTCTTACAAATCTGCCTAAAATTTGACACACTTGATCACCTGACTAACTTACTCATCCTAATTGCTTATAGATGGAGGTGAAATACACCAAGTTTTACCAGTGGGAAATGGAGGGGAGCTCATCTTTGAGAAGGATCTGGGACAACTCGCTGAGTATCTTGGACACCTGCACCCGGAGTTCTCCGGAGCTCAGCTCAATGACCAATCCAGAGGGGAACTACAGTGGCTGATCGTTGCTGATGTCAGAGGAAAAATGGAGCCAACTCTTTTGGAGAATATCGAGTTTAGCTTGAGGGAGAACAACTGGTTAGATGGGCTTGCTAGAGCCATGCAAGAGGCACTTGCTCGTTCGTGTGCACAAAACATCAATCAGATCGCTGGCACCCGCTTTGCTTAGTATGCCAGACATGACTCCACCGGACAGCCCTTGACTCTGCCCTCACATCCGAAAATGAAGCACCATGTGGATCATCTGGATTTCATGCTACATGAGACTCAGAAGAAACAGGACAACGCTCGCGCATACACCAACCAGAACCATGCGGAAGCCACTGAGAGGAAGCAAACCCTCGCCATCCTCGCCAAGGAGCGCCAGTCACTTCATCTCCAACACGACAAGAAGGATCGCATCATCGCTCGTCTTCGCCAGAAGGTGGGCACTCTTGAGGAGACAATCCATGATCAGGAGATCCAGCTTAAGGATAGGGAGTAAGAGGAAGGTGAAGACATCTATGGGGATCACTACTCTTACCTCAGTGATGATGATGACTATCTGGAGGACCTCGCCACGGAGTTCAACACTGATGAGGATGACGCTGACTTCATGGATGACGAGGAGTTCGACAGTTCTGATGCTTAGTAGTCACACCTTGATGTCTA
Organism: Avena sativa; assembly: GCA_916181665.1. NCBI lineage: Eukaryota > Viridiplantae > Streptophyta > Magnoliopsida > Poales > Poaceae > Avena > Avena sativa. The sequence continues at coordinate 15,357,567 of OV702292.1, read as the reverse complement.
CGCACTTTTATTCTTGCAGACAGTTGTTGGGCCTCCAAGTGCAGAGGTTTTGTGGCATCCCGCAAAAACCACTACTAGAAAATCGCGTTGTTTTTGTGCATTGCATCATCATGACCGCATGCTCATGTAATCATGCCACATTGCATTTGAGCATCGTCATCATCTTGCATTTGCTTGTACCAAACTATTTGCATAAAAACCTATCTTTTGTTTTCTAAACGCCCCGTCTTTGTTCAAACGCAAACCCGGGTCTCTGGATTATTTTGTTTTGTCTGCTATCGGTTTGCAGAAGCCGTGTTTTAAACAAATAAAATATTAAATTATTTTCAGTGGGGCAGTCGAACGGGCCGAATCGACCCGAACGACCACCCCCAGAATAAAATCGGTCACCCTAAACCCCTTTTTACACCCAGACCTAGTCTACCCACCCCTCTGGCCACCTCACCCCGGCCAATCCCCAACCGACACGTCACCCTGACCCAAACCCCTACCCACTACTAATCTGCCACATCACCCCACCAGCCACCCCACTCTCTCCCTCCAGCCCACTCTCCACTCACCCCGCCCCTGGCCCACCCGCAGACCCAACACACCCACAACCACACACAGCAACCACCCCACCCCTCTGCCCCAGCGCCCGGGCCCCGCCTGGTCCCACCCTGTCCAGCCTGGCCCACCCCGTCCCCACCTCCCACCTCGTTTTTGCCCCCGCGCGGCAGCCCCGCCTCCCGCTCCCCCGTCCGGCTCACCTCCTCCTGCCCCGCCGCCGCGGCCCCCTCTCGCTCCGCCGAGCTCCACCTCTCTGTCATCGCCTCGCCTCCCTCCCGCGCGGCCCGCGCTCGAGCTCCGGCCCTCACGCCACCGCGCTCGCCGGCCTCACCTGCGCCAGCGCCGCCCGCCTCCTCCGGCGCCCCTGTCTCCCTCGGTCGCGTCCACCTCCGGCCTCGCGCGCCACCGCGAGCACCCGCGCCCTCCCGAGTCGGCCCGCCTCCACCCGCGCTAGCCCGTCCTCCTCCCCCGAGCTGCCCTGCCGGCCGCAGACCCCCTCCATGCTCTCCGCCCCTCTGCCCCAACTCCGGCGTCCCTCCTCTGTCGGCCACCGCCCGTCTGCTCCGCGTCCGCCTCTCCTCGCCGCCGCCGTCGCGCTCGCTCCGAGCCGCCTCTGGCCGCAGCCTCCATCCCGTCCACCGTCCGTCCTCGAGCCGGAAGCTGCCGCCTCCTCCTGCCTCTGTCGCCTCTCCGGCCGACCGTCGCCGGCGTGCCCGGCCCCTGCAGGGCCCTCGACAAGCGCTGGCTGCAGTACCGCTCCTCTGTCCCAGTGCGCGTGCCTCTAGCCCGCCTAAGCGATAGATGAAGTGAGGATGTGGCGATCAATGCCATGGAATGGAGTTCTGGTGTTCCCCAAGAACCAACCGATGAGGAAGCCACCCGATGATTGATGCGAGAAGCCGAACCCGAACCCGAACGTCACTAGAAGGACCATCGACAAGATCTTGTACGCGAACACCGAACATCTACGACATGGAACAACAGGGCCTCCTCTCGGAATGCCATGCTCTTCTTCAAGGACGCCAAGCACTCCTAACTACAAGACCGACCCACGGACCCGGCAAGACCTTCGCAACGACGAGAACGACACCGACCCGGAAGAACCCGATGCGCCCCCGACACCGAACCAAGTACTCCTTCCCGGACGCCGAGCTCACCGAGAACCCGGATGCGCCAAGATCTGCCCCGTTGTTCGAGAATGTTCCTGCCGAGACCGCTTCCGTCGAACCCTGAGCCCCTGTCTAACCCCGAACCCCCGGAACCCCAAGATCTTCCGAACCCTAATGTGTGAACCCCTTCCCGAAACCCTATTTTATAATATAATCCAACTTGTTGCATGTTAATTTGTCATACTCGCATGCATATTTGTGTGGTTTGGGGGCCTTATGCCGATTCACCTAATAATTAAATATGGGGCCCATATGCGGGCAAATCTAGTCTCATATTGGCCTCATTTAAATTTGTGTAGCGAACCGGTGCTATCTTTTGTCTTGATAATACAACATTTAAATTGCGGGGGTTCTAGACAACTTGAACCATTTAATTAAATGTCGGGACCTCGGTTCCGCTTAATATTGCCCAATTGCACTGCACCTTGCCATGCCATACATCATACATGCATCATGCCCGATCTTTTGCCATAGTATTAAATATTGCATCCGGTGTTTATTCTAGTGTTTTGCTTCTTCGCGGATAAGGCCGTTGAGTTGATGTGAGCTTCGCCCCGATCTTCAGATGAACCTTCGGCAATGTTTTCAGGCGAGCATCTCCCCCTTTCTACCTATCTTACTTTTATAGTATTTATTCCCTCCTGTTGATCTATTGCTATCTGTGTTGCGATGCTCTAGTTTTCGTACCCGTGATATCCCTTGCAGCCCTATATTGCCTTGGACACCTCCTATTACCTGTTGTTTGGTAGATAGTTGAACTTGCGCGTCGTAGTCGCTTGCTCAAGTGCTGTTGCGTGTCGTCAAGTGCCACAGTTGTTGGTGTATTGCCGCATGTTGATGTTGGAGATGATCATGGCTTTACTTATCGTTCACTTTAATTCCTGTTTAACAACTAAAATTGAAGTAAGTAAGCAGAGGCATCGGTGGGTGATAGATAATATTTGGTTTCCGACCGCCCACTTGTGTCCCGTAGGACCCCGAGTACTTGATACCTGTTCCTTGAATATTCGCGCTATCCACATCCGGGAGGCTTATGGACCCCCCTGAGCCAGAGCTTGATTCATTCTTATTTCTTGGGGCCACAAACTAGTTTGAGGTTTTATTTACTATCCTGTACTTATGCCATGCCTTACTGCTTTATTTAAGATTGTGCGAGGAGCACACTGTACTGTTTAGGAAAGCGGAGTGTTTTCGCGGTATCGACAAGCCCAGTTTTGGGTTCCCAGTCGTTTACAGCCATTGGCGCAAACCTTGAGTCCGTCTCGGAGTCAGCTAACTTCGTTGCGGGTCTACTCAATGGGGTGGCCCCCTGAAATATTTTTGAATCCTGTGATTGCTTTGTCGTGACTGCCTCGTTGGGTTTTGATTTGGTTTTTCCGAGGCATATCGAGTGTGTGTTGCTATTTGTGCACCCCTGCAGGGTAAAACTTTCTGAAAGCCGTGTCCGCGGTTATGGACGACTTGGAGCACAGTATCTCGATCATAGACAACTGTAACTAAAGTAGTGCTATAAATTTGACTCTATAATGACTAGTAATCAGCTTCACTATAACGGAATGGCTAAGAAAAACTGCCAACAATTGCTTGTTTGGGTGTCGCTTGCGACCATTGTACCTGACTAGTAAGTATTGCAACTACAACGGAATGGCTAAATAAAAGTACCAACAACTGCTGGGTTTTGGGATATATCATGCTAATTGTATCTGACTAGTAAGTGTTGCAACTACAACGGAATGGTTAACTAAAACGGCCCACTGTTTATTTTATCAGGACGATCATCTACACCTGTCTAGTAATTGCTGCAACAATAACTGAATAAATAAAATTGCCAACTGTGTGAGTTCCTCGGTTGACTTCCTCGTTTGGTCTCGAGGGGGAATACCAGGATGGGATTGTTTGGTGTTAGCATCAGGCTGGTGCCGGATAGGTCTTTCTTACCCCTCTCTGATAGCCGCTAGTTATATCGAGTCTCTATAGGTTGTTTAGTGCATGCTGCCGCTGCCGCCTCAGTCCACCATACCTATGTAGGCGAGGACCGCCGAATTCTAGCCTCGCCGTGTACTGGCCTCAGTACTGACCGCTCTCTCTTTTTCCTTCGCCCTTTGTCGGCACCCCTTTTTGTTTAAGCAGGTTTTGAGATCGACGTCGTTAGCAGGGTTACCCTTCCGGCTTGGCCTGGGCAGGGTTATGGACGCCATTGGTTATTCTTCAGGGCTCTTAGCCCCATTTGCATCTTGTCCGTAGTTGGACGCTCTATCGCTTTCAAGGTGATTTGGATCTTTGTTTTGTATATCTGTATTCTTGACTCATTGAGTCGCTGTTATATATATCTGTTCTATGGGTCCCATCGAGGACTGTTGTGTAATGTTATTACTTCGTTTTCCACCCGCACGAAAGTGCCTGGTGGGCACCTTTGAATCGTTTCTATGCGGGTTTGGCGGGTTTCGCTAAAACTTGCATAGGGCCGATTCTGAGGGTGTTACAGAGTGGTATCAGAGCTCAGCAGTTGCGATACCCCACAAGTCCAGCCTGTAGGATAACCTAGCTAACGGCCGAAGTAGAGTGTCAACTATTTTTGCGAAATCGGTTGGATAGTTCTGAGTAGGTCTGATTTTACTCCTTACCCCTCTGCTATTCTCCTCTTACCTCTGCGTGTTTTGAATCCGCTCTCTTCTCTCTCTTCGAGTCCAGGATTTCTCGTGGTTGGGTTCCGTCGTACCTTCAGGGTTTCGCTTCCTCCTTTGGTAACGGTGTTGCTACATCTGGTCTTCATGCTATCTGAGGAATCCTTCGTCTGGTGGACTTCCCTTTGTTCCTTCTCGTGCCTTCCGGTGTTTTCCCACGCGACGACATCACCTACGCCAGATTCGATGCAGAGTCGCATCACTCCTTTGTTTCCGAACCTCGCTTGACGAGATCTACAATCTGAATTCCGAGAGTTGGTTGCATAATTCGCCTATTCGTGTGCAGAGTAATGGTTTGGGTGCGCGATGGACTGATCACCATCCGACTACTCTTATCATTCGCTCTTGTACATCGAATCAGTGGATCCAGCAATTTTACCCCGTCCTCGGAAGCTAGAGGTGGCTTTATTTGTTGATACCTCTACCTTCGACCTATTGTTCCCGGAGTGTTCTCTCGACGATCACGGACAACGACCTCTTGTTAGTGGTGTCGCGAGGGTTTACACGAAGCGAGAAGATGCAGATCGCCGATCTTCCTTCTGGTACCATGAGGCGGATCTCGAGGGCGAGATCCATTGTTAGTGGTGTCGAATTGTGGCATCCCGCAAAAACCACTACTAGAAAATCGCGTTGTTTTTGTGCATTGCATCATCATGACCGCATGCTCATGTCATCATGCCACATTGCATTTGAGCATCGTCATCATCTTGCATTTGCTTGTACCAAACTATTTGCATAAAAACCTATCTTTTGTTTTCTAAACGCCCCGTCTTTGTTCAAACGCAAACCCGGGTCTCCGGATTATTTTGTTTTGTCTGCTATCGGTTTGCAGAAGCCGTGTTTTAAACAAATAAAATATTAAATTATTTTTAGTGGGGCAGTCGAACGGGCCGAATCGACCCGAACGACCACCCCCAGAATAAAATCGGTCACCCTAAACCCCTTTTTACACCCAGACCTAGTCTACCCACCCCTCTGGCCACCTCACCCCGGCCAATCCCCAACCGACACGTCACCCTGACCCAAACCCCTACCCACTACTAATCTGCCACATCACCCCACCAGCCACCCCACCAGCCACCCCACTCTCTCCCTCCAGCCCACTCTCCACTCACCCCGCCCCTGGCCCACCCGCAGACCCAACACACCCACAAACACACACAGCAACCACCCCACCCCTCTGCCCCAGCGCCCGGGCCCCGCATGGTCCCACCCTGTCCAGCCTGGCCCACCCCGTCCCCACCTCCCACCTCGTTTTCGCCCCTGCGCGGCAGCCCCGCCTCCCGCTCCCCCGTCCGGCTCACCTCCTCCTGCCCCGCCGCCGCGGCCCCCTCTCGCTCCGCCGAGCTCCACCTCTCTGTCATCGCCTCGCCTCCCTCCCGCGCGGCCCGCGCTCGAGCTCCAGCCCTCACGCCACCGCGCTCGCCGGCCTCACCTGCGCCAGCGCCGCCCGCCTCCTCCGGCGCCCCTGTCTCCCTCGGCCGCGTCCACCTCCGGCCTCGCGCGCCACCGCGAGCACCCGCGCCCTCCCGAGCCGGCCCGCCTCCACCCGCGCTAGCCCGTCCTCCTCCCCCGAGCTGCCCCGCCGGCCGCAGACCCCCTCCGCGCTCTCCGCCCCTCTGCCCCAACTCCGGCGTCCCTCCTCTGTCGGCCACCGCCCCTTCGCTCCGCGTCCGCCTCTCCTCGCCGCCGCCGTCGCGCTCGCTCCGAGCCGCCTCTGGCTGCAGCCTCCATCCCGTCCACCGTCCGTCCTCGAGCCGGAAGCCGCCGCCTCCTCCTGCCTCTGTCGCCTCTCCGGCCGACCGTCGCCGGCGTGCCCGGCCCCTGCAGGGCCCTCGACCGCGCCTTCCTCCGCTCCTTCCTGCCGCCAAGCCCGTCCGCGGCCGCTCCGTTGCAAGCACAAGCGCTGGCTGCAGTACCGCTCCTCTGTCCCAGTGCGCGTGCCTCTAGCCCGCCTAAGCGATAGATGAAGTGAGGATGTGGCGATCAATGCCGTGGAATGGAGTTCTGGTGTTCCCCAAGAACCAACCGATGTGGAAGCCACCCGATGATTGATGCGAGAAGCCGAACCCGAACCCGAACGTCACTAGAAGGACCATCGACAAGATCTTGTACGCGAACACCGAACATCTACGACATGGAACAACAGGTCCTCCTCTCGGAATGCCATGCTCTTCTTCAAGGACGCCAAGCACTCCTAACTACAAGACCGACCCGCGGACCCGGCAAGACCTTCGCAACGACGAGAACGACACCGACCCGGAAGAACCCGATGCGCCCCCGACACCGAACCAAGTACTCCTTCCCGGATGCCGAGCTCACCGAGAACCCGGATGCGCCAAGATCTGCCCCGTTGTTCGAGAATGTTCCTGCCAAGACCGCTTCCGTCGAACCCTGAGCCCCTGTCGAACCCCGAACCCCCGGAACCCCAAGATCTTCCGAACCCTAATGTGTGAACCCCTTCCCGAAACCCTATTTTATAATATAATCCAACTTGTTGCATGTTAATTTGTCATACTCGCATGCATATTTGTGTGGTTTGGGGGCCTTATGCCGATTCACCTAATAATTAAATATGGGGCCCATATGCGGGCAAATCTAGTCTCATATTGGCCTCATTTAAATTTGTGTAGCGAACCGGTGCTATCTTTTGTCTTGATAATACAACATTTAAATTGCGGGGGTTCTAGACAACTTGAACCATTTAATTAAATGTCGGGACCCCGGTTCCGCTTAATATTGCCCAATTGCACCGCACCTTGCCATGCCATACATCATACATGCATCATGCCCGATCTTTTGCCGTAGTATTAAATATTGCATCCGGTGTTTATTCTAGTGTTTTGCTTCTTCGCGGATAAGGCCGTTGAGTTGATGTGAGCTTCGCCCCGATCTTCGGATGAACCTTCGGCAATGTTTTCAGGCGAGCATCTCCCCCTTTCTACCTATCTTACTTTTATAGTATTTATTCCCTCCTGTTGATCTATTGCTATCTGTGTTGCGATGCTCTAGTTTTCGTACCCGTGATATCCCTTGCAGCCCTATATTGCCTTGGACACCTCCTATTACCTGTTGTTTGGTAGATAGTTGAACTTGCGCGTCGTAGTCGCTTGCTCAAGTGCTGTTGCGTGTCGTCAAGTGCCACAGTTGTTGGTGTATTGCCGCATGTTGATGTTGGAGATGATCATGGCTTTACTTATCGTTCACTTTAATTCCTGTTTAACAACTAAAATTGAAGTAAGTAAGCAGAGGCATCGGTGGGTGATAGATAATATTTGGTTTCCGACCGCCCACTTGTGTCCCGTAGGACCCCGAGTACTTGATACCTGTTCCTTGAATATTCGCGCTATCCACATCCGGGAGGCTTATGGACCCCCCTGAGCCAGAGCTTGATTCATTCTTATTTCTTGGGGCCACAAACTAGTTTGAGGTTTTATTTACTATCCTGTACTTATGCCATGCCTTACTGCTTTATTTAAGATTGTGTGAGGGGCACACTGTACTGTTTAGGAAAGCGGAGTGTTTTCGCGGTATCGACAAGCCCAGTTTTGGGTTCCCAGTCGTTTACAGCCATTGGCGCAAACCTTGAGTCCGTCTCGGAGTCAGCTAACTTCGTTGCGGGTCTACTCAATGGGGTGGCCCCCTGAAATATTTTTGAATCCTGTGATTGCTTTGTCGTGACTGCCTCGTTGGGTTTTGATTTGGTTTTTCCGAGGCATATCGAGTGTGTGTTGCTATTTGTGCACCCCTGCAGGGTAAAACTTTCTGAAAGCCGTGTCCGCGGTTATGGACGACTTGGAGCACACTATCTCGATCATAGACAACTGTAACTAAAGTAGTGCTATAAATTTGACTCTATAATGTCTAGTAATCAGCTTCACTATAACGGAATGGCTAAGAAAAACTGCCAACAATTGCTTGTTTGGGTGTCGCTTGCGACCATTGTACCTGACTAGTAAGTATTGCAACTACAACGGAATGGCTAAATAAAAGTACCAACAACTGCTGGGTTTTGGGATATATCATGCTAATTGTATCTGACTAGTAAGTGTTGCAACTACAACGGAATGGTTAACTAAAACGGCCCACTGTTTATTTTATCAGGACGATCATCTACACCTGTCTAGTAATTGCTGCAACAATAACTGAATAAATAAAATTGCCAACTGTGTGAGTTCCTCGGTTGACTTCCTCGTTTGGTCTCGAGGGGGAATACCAGGATGGGATTGTTTGGTGTTAGCATCAGGCTGGTGCCGGATAGGTCTTTCTTACCCCTCTCTGATAGCCGCCAGTTATATCGAGTCTCTATAGGTTGTTTAGTGCATGCTGCCGCTGCCGGCCCAGTCCACCATACCTATGTAGGCGAGGACCGCCGAATTCTAGCCTCGCCGTGTACTGGCCTCAGTACTGACCGCTCTCTCTTTTTCCTTCGCCCTTTGTCGGCACCCCTTTTTGTTTAAGCAGGTTTTGAGATCGACGTCGTTAGCAGGGTTACCCTTCCGGCTTGGCCTGGGCAGGGTTATGGACGCCATTGGTTATTCTTCAGGGCTCTTAGCCCCATTTGCATCTTGTCCGTAGTTGGACGCTCTATCGCTTTCAAGGTGATTTGGATCTTTGTTCTGTATATCTGTATTCTTGACTCATTGAGTCGCTGTTATATATATATCTGTTCTGTGGGTCCCATCGAGGACTGTTGTGTAATGTTATTACTTCGTTTTCCACCCGCACGAAAGTGCCTGGTGGGCACCTTTGAATCGTTTCTATGCGGGTTTGGCGGGTTTCGCTAAAACTTGCATAGGGCCGATTCTGAGGGTGTTACAGGTTTGTAGAACAGCAGCAAGTTTTCCCTTAAGTGGATCACCCAAGGTTTATCGAACTTAGGGAGGAAGTGGTCAAAGGTATCCCCTCTCAAGCAACCCTGCAATCAAGATACAAGAAGTCTCTTGTGTTCCCAACACACCTAATACACTTGTCAGGTGTATAGGTGCACTAGTTCGGCGAAGAGATAGTAAAATACATGTGGTATAGATAATTATAAGTGGTAACGGTGATATAAAATAGCTTGATGGCGTGGAAAAGACTAAAGGCAAACTGAAATAAAGATAGAAGCAAGCAAACATATAATAGATCTAATAGCAAACGGTGTTTCAGTGCTTAGAAACAAGGCCTAGGGATCATACTTTCACTAATGAACACTCTCATATAAATATATTCTTCTTTATGATACTACTCTGAACTACTCTCCGGTTGGACACTCTAATCCATGGTAGGGCTATAACAACACACCTCAAAGTTCGCTTTACGCATCTAGATAACCCCACATTGTCACCTTGAGAACTAGATGGTTCCAACAAACACCACAATTTCATAGAAACATCCAACTCCAAATATAACTCATAACAAGTATTTGTAGTCTCTAGCGTAAGTGCCGCCATGGTGTGCACACTGTCAACTTCACACACATGGGGAGAGCAGAGATCTATTAAAGCACTTGAGTAGCAAGGTAGATCTGTAGATTACAAGCTCATGATCTCAATAAGATCATGCCTAGAGACAGAGATGTACACATAGCTACCGGTAGAACCCTTAGCCTCGAGAGAGAACTACTCCCGCCTCATCATGGGAATCAGCAATGGTGATGGAGATGGTGGTGGAGATCGATGGAGATGGCTCCGGGGGCACTTCCCCTTCCCGGCAGGGTGCCGGAACAGAGACTTTCTGTCCCCCAAATCTCCCCTTTGGTGGTGGCGGCGCTACAGAACTTTTCGTGGCTAGAGGCTTGACGATTTAGGGTTTTTCCATCGGGAGGCATATTATAAGAGAAGAGGCAAGGTCAGTGGGCGGCCAGGGGGCCCACACCACCTGGTGGCGCGGCCATGGCTAGCCCACGCCACCACATGGTGTGGCCACCTCGTGGACCCTCTCCGTCTCGTCTTCTGGATCCGTGAGTCTTCCGGTAAAATATCGACTTTGGCTTTTGTCCGGTCCAATTTCGAGAATATTCATTTTCTGACTTTTCTGGAACCAAAAACAGAAGAAAATAGGCAACTCGCACTATGGCATCTTGTTAATAGGTTAGTCCAACAAAGTGTATAGAAATACTCCAAAGTGTGGACAAAACATAAGAAAGTAGATATAAAACAAGCATGGAACATCAAAAATTATAGATACGTTTGCAATGTATCAACATCCCCAAGCTTAACTCCTGCTCGTCCTCGAGTAGGTAAGTGATAAAAAGAAAGAATAATTTTTGAGGTGACACGCACCATCATAAATTTGATCAAAGTATTTGTAAAACATGGATAGCTGGGATCATAGTACTTCAACATAGCAAGAAAGATAAAGTTCTAACAATAAGTCAAAGCAACTAAGTTGCAGCATGAAAAGGCACAAACAAAAGATTCATGAATAAAATGCTTTGCAAGATGTTTGTTTGTTTCACATAAAGAAAACATAGCATAGTGGCATTTAGCTTGTCCCTCATAGAGTAACAAACATAAATGCATATGACACCTTCAAAGTTCATAAGAGTGACTAGATACAAATATTTTAAGAACAAGCAATATCGAGTTATGCATCAATCAACAAGTCTTGGGACAATGCACATAGAACTAAGAATGGCCACTATGCTCTCAAAGTAGGTGTATAAAGATAGAAGGTGGAGACTCAACATAGAAGTAAAATAAAGGCCTTCATAGAAGGAAGTAGGAATTCAAGTCTCATAAAGAGCTTCCAAAAATTATGGTACCTAATAGCTTTCAGCTCTCATTGCCCCTATCATAAGCATCTTGAAGTGATTAAGGTTAAAGTGAACAAACTATGGTGTAACTGCTTGACGAAGTATAAGTTGGAAATCTCATGTCCCTTCAATACGAGGGTCACTCCTCATGCTACTCAAGTTTAGTTATCGGTAAGTTCTTGTCATCGTAAGTACATGTGTATCATAGAGAACTTCCAACGGGGTACCCCTTGCCTGATGATACGGAAGAATCTCCATATCAAAATGACAAGGCAAGCAGACAACGAGCATCTCAGCAATCTTCTTATTTACCATGGGAAAATGCTGCTTTTTCTCTCTTTCCTCTTTTCTCATGTCTCTTTTTTTTCTCAATATCTGACTCTCTTTTTTTATAAGAAGAATGCTTCATAGACAGCTCATTATGGTTACGCTGCAGGTTTCCACCATGACATCATGGATTAGACCAGCGGCCCAGGCGTTTCTCTAACACATATACATAACTCCATTGACTTACAAGCTCCCCTTTCATTTCACACTGACGACATCCATAGACAAAAGAGCATGATATCAACTAGGTACAAAGTACAAGTGCAATGTTGAAAGTGTTCCCCATGACATCATGGTTCTGCTAATACCCAACAAATAAATGCACGCATATACAACATAGACGACACAATGGTTCATGTTTATGAAGGGCAAGAAAAGTAAATGTGCCATCAAGTTCGTGAGAGCTTTAATCACTAGTTTTCTCATAACAACTTTAATTCGGAAGGTAGATAAAAACATGAATATACTTGGAATAGTATATGCTAGTAGGTAGGTATGGTGGAATCTTTGGAATAACTTGGTTTTAGGAGTTGGATGCATGAGTGGAACTCATACTTGGTTGCGGAAGCTAGCAAAAGACTGGGAGCGACAAACTAAGAGAGCAATAATGGCCATAATCATGCAGAGCGACAAAGCATCATTGATCACAGCATAAAGTGATACTAAAAGTTGAAAACTAAAGGATCATAAAGGCTATGGTGACTTGGTATAGTCATAGCATGGTGTGAGCATGCGCCAAGTCAACCCAAATAAAGCATCAAAGGAGAATACCACAATACTATGCTTTAATATGCTAAAACAACGCATGATTCTTCCAAGGCACATTAAGCAATCTCAATTGTTTATAACAAGTCATGCTACATCAAAGATCACTAAGCATAAAGCCATAACACAATATCAAGCATGGCATGACAAAGCATAGGCCACAGTCAAAAACAAGCTCTATTTACCACTTAAGCATGAACTTTTCTACTCTTTTTCCAATCCAAACCAAACTATTTGAAAACCAATGTATGAAAGAGGGGGTCCAACCAATTTATTCAGAAAACAAAGCAAACAAAGCAAACAAAAAACCAAAACAAAAACGAAAAAGAAGATACTCCAAGAACAACACAACTGTGCATGAAACAATAAAAATGAAGTGCTTGGAAGAAACCTGGGATTTTTATTGATGAAGAGGTGGATGCCTTGGGCCTCCCCAAGCTTTGACGCTTGTAATTCTTGGATATTTCTTGGGGTGACACGCGTGGCATCCCCAAGGTTGAGATTTAGTCCATTCTTCACCTCATTACTCATTCCTTCCATACACCTGAAATTTTTCCTTCATACAAAACTTCACACAATCTTTATTAGCAACATTAGTGCACTGAAGATAATAAGTTTTTAGGTTCAGTTCCAACACTAATAAAACTTCCATTAAAACACTAGTTACTATAGAACTTCCCTCAAAAAGATCAATTCCCCAAAATAACTCAAAAAGGAACCAACAAGAAGCAAATGCAGAAAATGGCAGAAATCTGTCAAAACAGACCAACGGGTAAAGACGATTTTTTTAGAAGACCTTCTGTTGCTCAAATCGAAAAGTGTTGAACCAACGAAAGTTAGATAACAACCTAGGGAAGAATCACAAAACTTCACGCCTCAAAAGGACATAGAGAGATTTTACACGAATTTTTACGGTGAAAAGCACAGTAATCTGTTTCAGGACAACAACTTTCCCAATCATTACTTCTCTCTCATTAGAGGTTACTCTTGGCACAAAAAGCAATTAAAAAGGATAAGGAGCGGTTATTACAGAGGTAATAACTTCCAAGACTCATCTAAAACTTTTGGGTTATCTCCCAATAAATACTTTTCTTTAACGCCTTTAAGTTAGGCATGATAGTTTGAGAAGATGCTCACATAAGAAATATGAAGAAGTAAAAGAGACAATCAAGAAGCAAATTCAAAGCACATTTAAGTATAACACACTTCCTATGCATAGGAATCTTGTAAAGAAACAAGTCATGAAAGCACAAAGCAACAAGCGTAGGAAATCAAAACAAGTGCAACTTCAAAAATTTCAACACAAAGAGGGGAAACTTAATATTGTTGAGATACATAAAACCATGTTTTCCTCTCTCATAATAACTTTCAGTAGCATCATGAATAAAATTAACAATATAACTATCACATAAAACATTCTTATCATGAGCCACATGCATATAATAAATATTACTCTCCAGGTAAGCATAGTCATTCTTATTAATTATGGTGGGAGCAAATTTAACAAAATAGCTATCATTATTATTCTCATCACCATAATCATCAAATATAGGAGGCATATTGTAATCATTAATTTTCTCCTCAATGGTAGGTGGACTGAAAATATCATATTCATGATTGTAATCATCATATATTGGAGGTTTGGTATCATCATAAGAAATAGAATAGCTATCTTCCAAAGCAGGGGAACTAAAAAGATCATTTTCATAAAAACTAGTTTCCCCAAGCTTAGACTTTTCCATAGCTTTAGAAATAATGGTGTCCAAAGAATTCATACTAACAACATTGCTATTAGCATGCAAATAAAGTTCCATAGGTTTTCATACTAACAACTCTTCTTGTCCTAACTCAAGGTAAATACTATAAAGCTCTCTAAATTTTTTGTTGTTTTCCATTAAGCCTTACTAGTGAAAATAAAAACAAGAAACAAAAAGATATAATTGCAGAGTCTAAACGAAATAACTTCGATCACTCACACCGGAGGATGTGAGTACCTTTTACCTTACCTCCCCTTCAACGGCGCTAGAAAATAGCTTGGTGTCTACGCACTTCTATTCTTGTAGACAGTTGTTGGGCCTCCAAGTGCAGAGGTTTGTAGAACAGCAGCAAGTTTTCCCTTAAGTGGATCACCCAAGGTTTATCGAACTCAGGGAGGAAGTGGTCAAAGGTATCCCCTCTCAAGCAACCCTGCAATCAAGATACAAGAAGTCTCTTGTGTCCTCAACACACCCAATACACTTGTCAGGTGTATAGGTGCACTAGTTCGGCGAAGAGATAGTAAAATACAAGTGGTATAGATAATTATAAGTGGTAATGGTGATAGAAAATAGCTTGAAGGCATGGAAAAGACTAAAGGCAATCTGAAATAAAGATAGAAGCAAGCAAACATGTAATAGATCTAATAGCAAACGGTGTTTCAGTGCTTAGAAACAAGGCCTAGGGATCATACTTTCACTAGTGAACACTCTCATATAAATATATTCTTCTTTATGATACTAAGCTAAACTACTCTCTGGTTGGACACTCTAATCCATGGTAGGGCTATAACAACACACCTCCAAGTTTGCTTTACGCATCTAGATAACTCCACACTGTCCGCTTGAGCACTAGATGGTTCCAACAAACACCGCAATTTCATAGAAACATCCAACTCCAAATATAACTCATAATAAGTATTTGTAGTCTCTAGCCTAAGTGCCACCATGGTGTGCACACTGTCAACTTCACACACATGGGGAGAGCAGAGATCTATTAAAGCACTTGGGTAGCAGGTAGATCTATAGATTACAAGCTCATGATCTTAATAAGATCATGCATAGAGAGAGATGAACACATAGCTACCGGTAGAACCCTTAGCCTTGAGAGAGAACTACTCCCTCCTCATCATGGGAATCAGCGTGGAGATCGATGGTGATGGCTCCGTGGGCACCTCCCCGTCCCAGCAGGGTGCCGGAACAGAGACTTTCTGTCCCCCGAATCTCCCCTTCGGTGGTGGCGGCGCTACGGAACTTTTTGGCTGGAGGCTTGACGATTTAGGGTTTTTGCATCGGGAGGCATCTTATAGGCGAAGAGGCAAGGTCGGTGGGCATCCAGGGGGCCCACACCACCTGGTGGCACGGCCAAGGCTAGCGCGCACCACCACATGGTGTGGCCACCCTATGGCCCCTTTCCTTCTCGTCTTCTGGCTCTGTGAGTCTTCCGGTAAAATATCGACGTTGGCTTTTGTCCCGTCCAATTCCAAGAATATTCATCTTCTGACTTTTCTGGAACCAAAAACAGATGAAAACAAGCAACTAGTATTGTGTCATCTTGTTAATATGTTAGTCCAAGAAAGTGTATAGAAATACTCCAAAGTGTGCACAAAACATAAGAAAGTAGATATAAAACAAGCATGGAACATCAAAAATTATAGATACATTTGGAACGTATCACACCTGAGCACTATCGTAAGTGTGAGTTGTATTCGGTCCCATTGTATCGTAGCTTCACAAAATGGTTCTTAAAACCATCTGCTTCTATAGTTGTGGTGTGTGTTTGTATGGTGTGCTTGAAATGAATGAATGAAATGGAGTTGTTAGTTTTCAAACCTCAGCAATACTAAAAGTTTAATACTTTTGAAACATACCCCTAAAACCATAGAAATTTCCCTCTTGTCTCATTATTTGTCTCAATCTTCAGATGACTCATGGAAACCCCGGTGGGAGCAGCTCATCTCAGGACCCAATGCTGCAGATTCTATAGATGTTAGTTTTAGACCGTGAAGTCAGCAGAGCTGAACGTCAAGCCAACTTAGCCACTCTTAAACAGATAGCCTAGATGGATCACAATAACCAAGGCCACGGAAACCAAGATCACCATGGATCTAAACTCAAGAACTTCCAAAACACCAATCCTCCTATGCTTAACAAGTCAGAAGAGCCCTTAGATGCTGATGTCAGGCTGCAAACCATGGAAAACAATTTAGAAGTTGCAAGAGTTGATGCCAATGAGAAGGTACTGTTCACCACCCACTATCTTTCAGGTTATGCCAGATCCTGGCGGAATAGCACCCGTACCATGAATGGAGGACAGATGATGACTTGGGAGGAGTTCAAGCTCAAGTTCAGCAGGACCCATGTGCCCCTAGGTTTGATCAAGAGGATGAGGGATGAATTCAGGGATTCGAAGCAAGGAAGGATGACTGTGGTAGACTATGGTGACAGATTCCTGTCTCTGGCTAGAAATGCCCCTGATGAGATTGACACTGAAGCGAAGAAGAAGGAGAGATTCCTAAATGGTCTGCATGATGAGATGCAAAAAGTGTTAGTCAACATTCCCTTTGACAGCCTTGAAGCTTTAGTGGAATCTCCGATTTAGATGGAAGGAATGATCAACCAAGCCAGTGAGAACCGCAAGTGCCGTATGATGCACCAACGAGGACCCCACCATACCCTAAATTACCGCCCCAGCCCGTCTGCAGGATATGCACCCAGAAACAAGAAAACCCCTATGTATCGTCCAAACTATCCCAATCGTGGCGGAGGAAACCCGAGGCCCGAAGGCCACATCAAAAACAACCTCAGCAACCCTAATAACTTCAACTGTGCACCGCCAAGGTCCAACAACAACAACAACAACAACAACAACAACAATACTGCCCCAAGGACTGGAAGCAATGTTGTGCCTGTTGCAGGAAAGGACAAGTCCATGATCACCTGCTTTGAATGTGGAATCACGGGTCACTACTCCAACGAGTGCCCCAAGAAGCTTGCTGCAGCCACCAATGTTACTGCACCAGCCTAGCAGCAACACTATGTCCAGGATGGAAAGAGGTTTGCCCCAGGAAACCCGCACAACCGTACCGGGCGTCTGTTCCACATGAATGTTGAGGAAGCCTTGGAAGCGCCGGATGTCGTGCTGGGTATCTTTTCTATTAACTCAGTTCTTGCAAGAGTGTTGTTTGATTCTGGAGCATCGCACTCGTTTGTTACAGATGAATTTGCATGCACTAGTAAGATTCAACCCACCAATTTGAAGCATGTTATGATAGTTCAAATACATGGTTCAACCACCAAGGCTAGAAAAATTTGCGAAGCCGTACCTATTAGAATCCATGGGATAGATTTTCATGACAATCTAATAGTACTTGGAACAAAAGGTTTGGAAGTAGTACTAGAATGGATTCGATGTCAAAACATCAAGGATTAATCGACTGTGCCAAGAAAGCCATAACCATGACTAGTAGCACCAGAGTATTAGTAGAGCATGTATATGAGACGCTGCCCCGTCAATTCAAATGCAAAAAGAGCCTAGTAAAATCAACCATCGACCAAGTCCGAGTAGTGTGTGAATACCCCGATGTGTTCCTAGATGAATTACCCGGTATGCCCCCAGATCGGGATATCGAGTTTATGATTGAACTAGTTCCTAGAACAGGATCCATAGGTCAGAGACCTTATAGTATGAACCCATCTAAATTAGTGGAGCTCAAGAAGCAACTAGATGACATGTTGGGAAAAGGTCTGATACAACCAAGTGCATCACCATGGAGATCACCTGTTCTGATTGTGGATAAGAAGGATTGAGCCAACCGTTTGTGTATGGAATACCAGAAGTTGAATGACGTCACCATCAAGGACAAGTACCCACTCCCAAAGATAGAGGATCTATTTGACTAACTGACTGGTGCCAGAGTGTTTTCTAAGACTGATCTTAGAACTGGTTATCATCAATTGAAGATCCGCGCAACGGATATCCCAAAGACTGCTTTCACCACCAGATATGGATTGTATGAGTACAATGTCATGTCTTTTGGATTAACAAATGCCCCCGCTTATTTCATGAATCTCATGAATAAGATTTTTATGAACTTCTTGGATAAGTTTGTCGTTGCTTTGATAGATGACATCCTGATATACTCCAAGTCGGAAGAAGACCATGAACGGCACCTAAGAACCATCCTTGAAACCCTTAGAGAGCATCAGTTATATGCCAAGTTTAGCAAATGTGAACTCTGGTTAAAAAGAGGTAGGATTCTAGGCCATATCTTGTCGGCAGGAGGAGTTGTCATCGATCCCGCCAAGATTAAGGATGTTGAAGAATGGAAAGCCCCAACCACTCAAACCGAAGTCCGTGCATTTCTTGGATTAGCGGGATATTACCGCAAGTTTGTTGAAGGATTTTCAAGCATCGCAAGGCCAATGACTCAGCTAATGATGAAATAAAAGAAGTTTGAATGGACGGACAAATGTGAAGCAAGTTTTCAGGATCTCGAGAAGAGATTGATTTCAGCCCCAATTTTGATCATGCCGGATATCAAGAAGCCTTTTGATGTATATTGTGATGCATCCAAGGTTGGTCTCAAATGTGTGTTGATGCAAGAAGCCAAGGTCATATCATATCTTTCCAGACAACTGAAGCAACATGAACAGAACTACCCTACCCATGACTTAGAATTGGCAGCCGTAGTTTTAGCCTTGAAGACATGGCGTCATTACCTCATGGGTAACCGCTATGAGATTTATTCGGATCACAAACGTCTGAAGTATATTTTCACCCAGAAGGAGCTAAATATGAGGCAAAGGAGATGGATAGAGTTAATCAAGGATTATGACCTTGACATTCACTATCACCCTAGCAAGGCCAATATGGTAGCAGATGCTCTTAGTAGACTGCTGTGTAGATTAAACACCATGATTAAGGAAGCTCAGCCAAGTTTGCATGAGCAGATGGAAAAATTTAGAGTAGAGCTGGTTAGTGAAGGATTTCTAGCCAGTATTGAAATTCAACCCACCTTGATCAGCCAAATAAAGGAAGCTTAGAAAGGAAATGCCAGTATTGATGGAATTAAACATCGTATCGGTATAGGGAAGGTACCTGGATTTACGGAATATGAAGAAGGAGTTCTATGGTATAAAGGACGTATCTGTGTGCCCACAGATTTAGAGTTGAAACAAGTCATTATGAAGGAAGCCCATGATACTCTGTATTCTATTCTCCCGGTAGGAACCAAGATGTATCAGGATTTGGAGGAGCAATTTTGGTGGCACGAAATGAAGAGAGAAGTCGGAAGCTACATCTCCAAGTGTGACATATATCAGAGAGTCAAACTAGAATATCAGCGTCCCGCAGGACTTTTGCAACCCTTACAAAGTCAAGAATGGAAATGGGATTCAGTTGGAATGGATTCCATCACCGGTCTGCCTACATCTAGTAGGGGAAATGACTCTAGTTGGGTCGCACTGGATAGACTGTCTAAAGTAGCTCATTTCATACCCGTCAAGACCACTTATCAAAGTTCGAAACTAGCAGAGTTGTATATTGCTAGAATAGTCAGTCTACATGGAACCCCCAAGACCATTGTGTCAGATCGAGTAACTCAGTTTACCTCGAGATTTTGGAAGAAAGTCCAAGAAGGATTAGGAACCAAACTAAACTTCAGCATCGCTTATCACCCGTAAATCAACGGGCAAACCGAAAGAGTAAACCAGATACTAGAGGATATGTTGAGAGCCTGTGTGTTGGAATATGGATCTAAATGGGAAGATTGTCTGTCTTTAGCGGAATTTTCATACAACAACAATTATCAAGCTAGTTTGTAAATGGCCCCATTTGAGTTTTTGTGTGGAAGGAAGTGTCGTACCCCCTTGAATATGTCGCAAGTAGGAGAGAGTCAGATTTTCGGACCCGACATCCTATGAGAAGCCAAAGAAAAGGTTCACCAAGTCCGTCAACACCTCAAGACCTCTCAATCTAGACAGAAGAGTTATGCTGACAAGAGACGTTGAGACCTGACCTTCAATATCGGAGATTTTGTGTATCTCAAAGTATCACCCTTGAAAGGAATGCATCATTTTCAACTGAAAGGGAAGCTTGCCCCCAGATATATTGGACCCTTCAAGATTTGAAATCACCGAGGAGAAGTATCCTATCAACTGGAACTGCATGAGGAGATGTTAGTCGTACATTATGTGTTCCATATCTCGGTACTTAGGAAATGCCTAGAAGTTCCGGAGAAGAACGAAGTGTTCAAGAACATTGATCACCGAGCCATAGATATCAACAAGGATTTAACCTATCGTGAAGTACCCATCCGTATTTCGGAAGAAGCATTTAGAACCACCCGGACTAGAAGTATCAAGTTTCTCAAAATCCAGTGGAGTACCCATACCGAAGAAGAAGCTACTTGGGAGCGAGAAGATTATATTAGGACAGAGTTTCCCAATCTCTTTAGTTCCTAGTTTTTCCTGAATCTCGGGACGAGATTCTGTTTAAGGAGGGAAAGTTTGTAACATCTGAAAAATACTAAACTGGATTATCAAGTTCTAATCACCCAAGTTTAGGGTTAACAAAAATATTATTATTAAACTCTATATGAATGCATGTGTGTTTATGATTAATGCATGAATGCTTGATATGCCATGTTGATTGCTATCAATGATAAGTATTAGCTTAAAGATAAAAACAATATCATCTAGGTCACTTTCAAACAGAAATAAATCCAAAGAAAATCAAGTTTTAAGCATAATGATCAAATGGTCATTTTGGCCAAAGTTAACCACTGGCCTACTTTGGGCATCTATATTATAAGATTTCCAACAAAAACAATTCTATTTCTTTTCACCCCTTGCTAGACCAAGTGACAATGAATCCAAGTAAACTTTACAAACATACGGAAACCAAATTCAAATCTATTTAAGAGGCAATTCAAAATTGAATCAAGTGTAGGTACCTAGATCACCATTTTACAAAAACCACTCAAACCTCCACCACTTGACAAATCTTAGAAACCAGAGAAACCATAGCATGTGACCAGCACACCAACCAA
The DNA here is from genome assembly GCA_916181665.1 of Avena sativa. Classification (NCBI taxonomy): domain Eukaryota; kingdom Viridiplantae; phylum Streptophyta; class Magnoliopsida; order Poales; family Poaceae; genus Avena; species Avena sativa. The sequence continues at coordinate 15,336,528 of OV702292.1, read as the reverse complement.
AAATCATTTGAAAATTCAAAGGTTTAGTTCATGCACCCATTTAGTCGAACACTTAGCATACAGAGTACAGATTACCAACTATCTATTGTTTGTTGTAAATCTATTGCTCACCATTTGTACTGCAATCAACCTCAGTAACTCACCTGCGATCACCCTAGTACCTGGCCTTGCAATGGAGCAGCTCTCCTTCATCGTTGCACCAGTGCCATGTCATACCCGAGCATGTCCATGCCGGTCGACCATGGACACGACACCACAGGCCACGTCACCCTTGCCCATAATGCCTACATGGTAGCTGTGACCACACCACCCCTATCTATCCACCCCTTGACCAATGGCGAGCAGTGGAGAAGCGAGCAGCGCCGCGGCCATTTATGTCTCTGCCATGCCAAGAGCACGCCAGCGCACCAAAGCCGCCTCACGTAGCCATGCCACTCCTCGCTTTCTCCGCGCGTACCCGCATTCGCCACGTCACCAGCCACCTCCTAGACATGACCATTTGCCGCCGCGTGCCCCGTGACCACTGTACGCGATGACAGACACGTCGTTACCCGCACAGAGCACTGACCTCTCCTGACCGTTTAAGACAGCCCCTTGTCGCACCACTATGCGTGTGACGATCGCCGCAATCCACCGTGTCAACCTACGCCATCCGCCATGCATATAGTAACCTGTAGCAGCATCACTGGTGAGCCCGAGCCATGCCGCGCTGCCTCCAATACCGGTGTATAAATAGGACCCTTCCCCAGCCTCAAACGGCACACCACTCCACTCCCCACTCTCTTAGAAACACCCCAGGCCATTCCCCGGAGCAAGGCGAGCACCACCTCGCTGGAATTTAGCCAGAACCTGCCGCTGCAGTGAAGGAAGGGCGCCGTTGATTGGAGCCGCCACGACCACCAATCGACTCACCGTCATCTACCAGCCCGTTTGCCCCCATCACCGGACCTAGCTGGAGCCCTGGTAACCACCCAGCGACCCCCACCGTGCCGCTAGGTTTAGAATCCCCCATGCGCCGTTCACTGGAGACACTGATGCTCCGCCGTTGATCTCGTTCTAATTGTAGGGCTGATATTGGTAGATACCGTTTCGGTTAGATAGAGCCACTGACGCGTGGGACCAGTCTATCAGCAGCCCTCTGCGTGCGTGCTGTGCAGTTGGGCCTGCCCATTTTCTTTCTCGCGCGAAGCCCAACGATTAAAATAGAATTTTTCCATTTAATTAAAAACCCTATTCTGTCAGTAGATTCAAATTTAATTCAAAGAGATCCACTGATCCAAATGCATGATTCCAATTTTGTTAGGAAGGTATTGTAAATAGCTACACACTCCCGTTGGATTCAAACCATTTGAAATTATAGATCACCCATGGTAAAAATAATAAGCTAGAGACTTTTCCAACTTCAAACATTTTTATAAAATCAACCATAAATGCTTTTGAGTTGATTCCAACTCTCAAAAATCACTTTTGACATGCTCTATATGAATGTGTCAAAAGATTTAGCTTTACACACATTACTCATGGACTAGTATTAAAAGAATGCTATATAGGCATTTCTAGTCACTTTAATATTATTAAATAGCAATGATAAATCTTGTAATATATGATCACCCCTTTTAAATCTCATTCTCAAGTATCAGAATATGTCGTGATGACAGGTTTCAACATGATCCCATATTCTAATTAGAGGATATTAACTCTTAAGTACTTTTCAATGAGTAGAAATTACTTTTCTAAAATAAGATGAATAAGAATGTGCAAATATTTCATGTGATGATTGAGATGATGCTAGATCATCTAGTGAGAGCCCATGTGTGCTAAATAGAAGTAGTTAAGTGTTGTTTGGTGATTGTGTCATTGTATATATTTATAGACGCTAGTACCGACCCGGGGTACGACGAGGAGGAGTACTTTGAGGAAGAGGAAGAGAACTTCAACAGCCAGCTTACTTGTGCGGATACCCTATGCATTCTTGGGATGCAGCTTTACCAATTCCCAGTTTTACATACAAGTTTTACTTTTCCTTTACCATGGTTTCTCAACTAGTTAATTAATTGATAACTAGTGGAAAACTAGGATAGATGCCATCAAGAGCATATAACTAGGTTCATAATTACACTTGATTAGTGGCACTCTCATTACTAGTGGCTAGTGTTAAACTAAACTTGATCACCTTAGATGGGAACACTTGTGGAAAATCATTATTAAAACATTGGACTGATGAGTCATTCTATTCAAATGTTTTGACATGTGTCATGAGACACAATGAGTTGGAGATGATACTGAATGAAACATATGCTTTGACTTTGATAAAAACTGATGGTTGGGTTCGGATGTGATACCATTCCAATTTTACCGTACAACCACAATACCTGAGTTGGGTAGGGATTAACTGGAAGTTTATATGTCTTAGTATGGGTTCCCTCACAGAAGAGGTTAAGCTAAGACTACCTCGTGAGTGTGAATGTCCACCTATGCAGTTCCCAGGATGGCAGTTGGCCATGGCTGGGAGGCCAAACTCATAGGGGAGGTGCCTATACTAGGGTGTGTAATTGAAAGGTTATGATTGATTATCTGCATACCAAGTATGATGATTCAGGGTTTTCCCTGACGGATGTATCGAATTTTGTGGTGAAAGTGTACCACCTCTACAGAGTTTCAAACTATTCGAATAGTCGCGTCCGTGGTTATGGACAGTTGGAGTAGCCATACTGTTCCGTTGTCGGATGTTTTCAAAATGACTTGTGACATGAAAGATGACTTTGACTCGACCAAAAGAGAGTTTTGGACATGAAAACTAGGTTCCCACTTAAGTAATCTAGAGAAGTAAAATAGGCTTTACTATCAAGTACTCATGAAATAAAATTGGCTTATTGCAAATAAGACTAGAGCTTAGGATTTCCTACTAGTTTTACCTTACTTGTGTTAGTGATAGTTTGCGAGTACTTAAATAGTACTCATGGCTTTGTCCCTAGCTATTCCCAAGGCCAGACTACGAGAAAGACTACCCGGAAGATGGACAACAGGAGGTCAAAGATAACTAGGATCATCTCCCATCGTCAGCATTGCCTATGTGACCATGAAGATGGAGCCCTACTATGTTTCCTTTCCACTTCTATGATTGTATTAAGATTGGATCATGAGATCATCTATTCTTAAGACTATTAAGGTTTGTAATGGATGATGTACTATGGTACAAATTCTGTTATGCCTCGCAAAAATGGTAATCCTGGGATTGCGATGTACGGCATAACAGGCATCTGGACTTAAAAATCCGGGTGTTGACAAAATTCTTGGAGCAGTTGTACTAAGAAGAAAAGGAGTCAAAAACAACATAAATCACTTATTTGGGAAATATTAATAATACTAGAAGAAAACCCGAAGAAGAACAAAGGAGATAGAGGGTTCAACAACCAACTATATGGCCGAAATAAATTTTCCGGCCGTATAGTTCCGGCCATATAGTTGCGCTGCCTCCGCCTCCTCAAATAGTTTCACCCCGTTCAACTGGATCGGAGAGACGACATATAGCACACCAAGAAAAAGCTGAAAATTCACCTCCGGAAGTCATCTGGAGGGGGAACTCATCCACCGGGGATCCATCTTCGCCCTGTGTAGATCCGAGAGGCTAAGGCATCGATCTTCATCATCCACCGCTGCATCACCACCATCTCCATCCATCCCATCTACATCTTGCCTAGATCTTGTTGTAATTTCTGTACTCGTTGTGGATTTATACAAGTGCTATTCATCTATGATAGATTCCATTGTTATTGCCATGATGTTGATTGCCTCCATGTTTGAGTAGATCATTAGTTCTTGGGGAGATGGAGAAACCCTTGTATGAGATTGAAATAAGATAAAGTCTATTATGATATTCATCACTGTGACCATGTGTTAGATTGTCTTCATCTTGATGTTGAGAGAAGTGGACCTCTCAATATTTTCCTCCCATGGGGACTTGATGGAGGTAACTACTTGTTGTTAGATGGAGGCGTGGTAGCACTTACAGTGACTATAAAGTTGTTGGCACTCCGTACGTATCAACTTGGGAAACCGAGGAAACTCACAGAACACTATCCATGCCATGGGATACGTTCTACGGGATTACGTCCCTTAATAGCACAGTAATTCGATTGATGTCGATTGCTGACTGCTATGGTTATGAGGATGATGTTAGCAGCGGTTGCTGCCTATTTTTTCCAAATACGGAGTTTCTCCCACACATACATAGTTGAGAATGTTCATGATAATAATCTTTATCTTAGCTCCTTATAATGCTACTGGTCTATCCGCTACTTCTGGAGAACGTTTTTTCCCCATTGCAGTTCCAATCTCTCTTACATACATGATACTTACTTTCTATGTTTAGTTGTTTTACTTTACTTTGTTGTTGCTCTTATACCTAAACCCAAAAACACATTTTTACACAATACTCGCATTTTATCTTGTCACTTAGAACTTTATTTAGAATTTCTATCGTAATATTTATTTCAAGAGTTATTAGACTTCAGACTCCTGCTCCCTGTGGGATTGATATCTTTATTCCGAAACTAGCTACAAACGATCTGTGCACTTGCAGTCATCAGGTACAAGGTACACTCCACTAGCCATCCTCCATCAACCTCTTCTCTTCAGCCGTGGGCACACAGTTCGGCTTGTCTCTTCCTCCTCCACAGCATGGCGCTGCACACGTGTCTCTTGATATGGCATACCGATCTACTTCCAGCAACCGTTTTCCCCCAAAAATCAGGCGATCTAGTACTAGATTAATAATCATCAACATGAGTAAAAAAGTCTCAAAAGTAATAATAATAATTACAAAAAGGTCCTTAGACCACCTTGCGACGACTACAAACCCTAGGGCAATAATTGGAGTGTCTCGCTCCTTCAGGACCTACGGTACCCCGATTCCAAAAAATAAATAAAGAATTCCACTTCCCAAATTTTCAGACAAAGTGTACCATGATTTCTTACAATTCCCAAGTTTTAGGATTTTTGGAGCGAGCATAAAATGTTTTTCATTTTATTCCTGTTTAATCTTCTTGCTTTTTGATGAGGTTGCTACATCATAATGCCAGTTATTGTATAGTTCAATTGATAGGTATTGTACATGCTAGTATAAGGCTGGCAATAGAAGACGTGTCACTTTGATATACCTAAGACTCGGTTATGAAGGGAATATGCCCGAGAGGCAATAATAAAGTTATTATTATCATATCCATGTTTATGATAAATGTTTATTTCTCATGCTATAATTGTATTAATTAGAAACGTTAATACATGTGTGTTTAATAAAGAAATAAAGGGTTCCTAGTTATGCCTCTCATATAAACTAGCTCGTTGATTAACAAGATGATCAAGGTTTCCTGATCATGGACATTGGATGTTGTTAATAACGAGGTCACAACATTGGTGGAATGATGTGATGAACATTCATCCGAAGTAAGAACTCTGGTTTTTGTTGGGAGAACAGGAATAGACCTGGTGCTGACATGAATGACATTCTTATAATATAATGATATCATCAGTCATCTGGGATTAGTTGAGTTACCTTTGAAAGGTAGAAACTATACTTGGTCCAACATGTAGAGCCAGCCTTTACTAGTATAATTAGGTTGGTTCTTTACCTCTTGTGATTGGGCTTTGAAATATCCAAATTCTAGGGTTTTACCTTTAGCCAAGACAACCTCTGATCATGTGCATTGTGTGGTGCAAATATCCACAAATATTCCTAAAGCCCATATTTTTAGACTTAATTTTTTTGGGTGCATCAACCTGGGTTTTATGAGCTGGTTGAGAGAATATGGAAGCAACCAGTGACGGGAAACTCTAGCACATCCATTCTGGCTGCCAAGTTTAGAAGTCTGAGATATGAGCTGAAAAAGTGGGGGAAGAACCTATCTCATCTTAAATCTATCATTGAAAAATCCAATTTTGTCATTTTCAAGTTGGATAAAATTGAAGATCAGAGGCCATTTTTTATCCCTGAATTCAACTTCAGAAATATTGTCAAATGCCATACTAAGAACCTAATGGGAAGACAATCTGACTACTAGAAGTAGAGATGTACCATTAGATGGGTTCCGTTAAGTTGGGAAACACAAAGTTTTTTAATGCTAAAGCTACTGAAAGATTTAGACATAATATCATCCCTGATATTCAGGATGAGAATGGATTGAGGTTGACAGAACACAGCCAGAAGGCAACTGCATTTTGGAAATGTTATAAAAATATGATGGGAGTTACTTATCCAACTGCTTCTATGGAGGGGATTAACACTATGTTATGTGAGATGGATGCTTTGGACAGTTTAGCTAGTCCTTTTACATTGGAGGAACTTTATGGTATTGTCAAAGATTTGAAAACTGAGAATGCACCTGGTCCTGATGGTTTTAATGGATACTTTGTAAAAAAATGTTGGCACATCATTAAGGAGGACTTCATCAAGATGGATATGGATTTTCATAGGGGAATTACTCCTCTAGAAAGTATTAATGGATCTTTCATAACTTTGGTTCCAAAGAAACAATCACCTGAATCTGTAAATTTCCTTAACCAATACTTGCCTCAAGTTTATAACAAAGATCTACGCAAACAGACTTCAGTCAGAAATTACTAGATGCATTCATGACAACCAGTATGGGTTTATTAAAGCAAGAACCATTCAAGACTATCTAGAATGGTCTTTCAAATATTTACATCAATGTAAGGAGTATAGAAGGAAAATTGTGGTCATTAAAATTGATTTTGAGAAGGCTTTTGAAACTATTGAGCACAGTTCCATACTACAAATCTTGAGACACAAAGGCTTCCCACTGAACTTTGTAAAAGAGGTTGAGGAGATTCTATCCTTCTTCTGTTCTGTTAAATGGTGTGCCAGGTAATAAGTTTGCTTGTAAAAGAGGGGTAAGGCAAGGAGATACTCTATCCCCCTTGTTATATGTGCTAGGTGGTTACTGCTGACTCGTGTATTAACGAGCTCGTTCGGGAACCCCAAGAGGAAGGTATGATGGGCACAGTAGTAAGTTTTCCCTCAGTTATGAAACCAAGGTTATCAATCCAGTAGGAGCAAGGAAACACCCTAAAGGTGTAGCTAGCTAAACTTTGTCAGGGCGCACTGCCGGTGCCAGCAGCAATGTGGAGACCTGCACAACTGTCATGGTGGTGGCACGGCAGATGCCATGGATAGGCTAAAGATGGGGCCAATGAGTACTAGGGGAATCTAGGGAGGGAGAGCGTGGTGATTCCACGCATGGAATTTCTTGTATTTCCTCTATCAATGGCATTTACAAACGCACTTCAGGCTCTCAGAAAGAAGGAGATGATGTCTCTTACCCCCTACGAAGTAGCCCTAGAGTTCTACCTTATATAGAGAGAAATGAATGATCGATCGGCCCTCTCTATGGATGCCCTGGTGCTCCTTATATAGGGAAGCCCGGGTTACAATTCTAGGGCACAGGTGGCAGCATATTCTACGAATATGCTCCTTTCCTAAAGTAGATGCTTCTTTATTCTATTTTACGGCTCGTCCGGGCTTTGGACGTAACCCATGGCGTAATCCTTGTCTTTTGGTGTCACCAGACACGGGCTACGTCATCCGGCTTTGCCCGCGTCACCTTGGTCGCCCTTGACCCGCAGGTCCTCTTCTTTACTTTACTTTGCTCATGCTACAGCTAATAAAGCCACCTTTTGACCAGCGGGGGATTCCTTCTCTTGGAAGCTAAAATAATCCAGCTAGCATATAGCTAGTTGATACGTCCATTTTGCATCACTATTCTATGCCTTAATTCACTACAATTCATTGATATATTTCGTATTGAGTGGTGATACTTATGTTATTTCATCTATTTTTGCATGGTTGATGACTTTTGGAGCATGGACTGCTGCAGTCAGGATTCTGATGGAAAAGGTGTTGTTTGGAGGCAAAATTCGTGAAGATTAGAAAATCCGGGAAAATATACGGAAAATTCTATTTTTCCAGAAGACTCAAGATGCCAGAAGATGGAGTGGAGGTGGGCCACAGGGGGCCCACACCACCTAGCGCGGGCAGGCCTAGGCCGCGCCAGGGAGTGGTGTGGCCGCCCTGGCCCACTCCAGCCTCTCCCCTCTGGCATATATCTTCCTCCCGAAACCCGAAGACTCGGTGAGCGACCACAGAAAGATTTCGCCGCCTTTGCAGGGAGGAAAACACCAAGAGAGAAAGATCTCTCCGGCAGACAGATTTCTGCTGGGGGAATTCCTTCCCGGAGAGGGGAGATCGTCGCCATCAACACCACCATCAAGTTGGACTTCATCGGGATCATCATCTTCATCACCACCATCACCATCATCAGCACCCTCATCACCATCTCCATATTGCTGTAACAATTGTTTGAATCTTGCTACAGGTCATAGGGGAAACTTTCCCGGTGTTGATTACTCTCTGTAGTTGATGCTATTGAGTGAACCATTGAATTATTGTTTATGTTCAGATTGTTATCCATCATTATTTCATCTCTGATCATGATCCATATGATGTATTGTGGGAGTACTTCGTTTTGTTCTTGAGGACATGGGAGAAGTCTTGTTGTTAGTAGTGGAGTTGCGTTGAGAAAGATTCAATAGATTGTTATTTAAGTTGTGGTGTACTTCTTCTAGTGGTGTCATGTGAACATCGACTACATGACACTTCACCTGTATGGGCCTAGGGGAATGCATTGTGTATTTGGCTACTAATCGTAGGGGTTGCCGGAGTGACAAAAACCTGAACCCCCGTTAGGAAACCATTTCACAAGGGACGTAAGGGTCTTAGAGTTTAAAGCTGTGGTTAGGTTTCTACCTTAATTACTTTCTTGTACTTACGGATGTTTGCAAGAGGGTTTAATCACAAGTATGTATTAAGTCTTGGATGGGACGGTACATTAGCACAGGTTCACCCACACAACACTTAGCAAGCTAGAGAAGATTAATCGACTATATGAAGCGAAAGCACTTGATAGTCTTCCCATGTGTCCTCGAGAACGTTTGGTCATCTATAGAAATACAACCGGCTTGTCCTTTGTTGCATAAAGGATTAGGACACTTGCTGCATTCATTCTTACTGTCTTTTATTTACTCGTACTTTGTTTACTTGCTTTATCGAAAACCCCTAAAAATCTGTTTGCTAAGTATTTGTAGAGAATTCCTGATCCATACCACTAGCCATCACCTTCTGCTCCTCGTTGGGTTCGACACTCTTACTTATCAAAAATACTGCGATACACCCCCTATACTTGTGGGTCATCAAGACTATTTTATGGTGCCATTGCCGGGGAGTGAAGCGCTATTGGAGAGTGGAACTGGTAAAGGAAACTTCTACTGTGAGTATTGTTTACTTCTTCTAGTTGGTTTATTTTCATTATGGATAATTCGCTGAGTTTCTTATTTGGTAATGCTACTACCACTGCTAAGGTAGTAGATAAGCCACCACCTGCTGAGAAAGATGTTTTCAAAATACCTACAAGAATTATTGATCGTGTTATGGATAACTACTATGTTGGGGATGGAACTGTCCATCCCGGTGATCATTTTCTCTTTATACACAAATTATGCGGGTTGTTCAAATGTGCAGGTATTACTATATATCAAGTTAAGAAGAGGTTATTCTCATTATCACTGAAAGGAAGAGCTGAGGAATGGTATAAGCTGCTGAAGAATGGTCAAGCTCTGGAATGGGAGGAAATAGTGCCTCTCTTTTATTCGAAGTTTTATCCTCCTAGTGAGATTCATAAAGATCAGAATCAAATATACAACTTTTGGCCTCTTGATGGAGAGAGTACAACTCAAGCTTGGGGGAGATTGAAGTTACTAATGCTCAAATGTCCCATTCATGAGCTCCCCAACAATATTATTATCAACAACTTTTATGCAAGGCTCCCTCTACATGACAAGGATTTATTGGACGCTTCTTGTGCTGGATCATTCACTCGCATGGAAGAAGAAGTTAAATGGGACCTTCTAGATCGTATTCAAGATAATGCTGAAGCTTGGGAGAATGACAAAGGTAGAAAGTCAGGTATAAATTATGATTATGAATGCATTAAATCTTTTATGGAAACTGATGGCTTTCAAAATATTAAAAATGCTTATGGTCTAGACTCTCAAGATATTGCTTCTTATTTTAAGGCCTCTGCTTCTTATATTGAAGTGCCTAAAAAGAAGTGGAATAAGTATCATGAACCTTATAAAGATATTGCTAAGAGTGTTCCTGCAAGAAATACTGAAGTTTATACTACTAATCATGTTTTACCTGAACCTTATATTGAGAAAATGCCTTTCCCAGTTAAGGTAAAGGAACATTCTATGATAGCTAGTATGGTTAATGAAAGTATGAGTAAGGCTGTTGAACCTGATAAACAAATGGTTGATGAACCTATCATAGCAAATGTGAAAGACTTTGTTGCTAAATATGAAAAAGTGGGACACACTATCCTTTGTAAGGATACCTCTACTGTTGTTTCATAAAATAGTGTTATGAGAGCTAGTATTCCTGTGTTTTTTGTTAGAATAAGTGATCATTGCGATGATTGTCCTTGTGATAGCTATATTGTTAAGTTTATGCATGATACTGAAAGCTATTATGAGAGAGGGAAAAGTGTTCTTATGCATCTCAATAATATCAAGTTTCCTCGTTTTATGCTGAAAGTTTTTGTGTTGCACTTGTTTTGCCTTCTTATGCAAGTTGCCTTTGGTTTCAATGACTTGTTTCTTTACAAAATGCCCTTGCATAGGAAGTGGGTTAGACTTAAATGTGTGTGTGCTTTTGCTTCTTATTGCTCTCTTTCACTTCAAATCATATCCCTATGAGAGCTTTTTCAAAATTATCATGCCCATCTTAATGGCTATAAAGAAAGAGCTTTATGGGAGACAACCCAATTTGTTTTTTCTTTCAGTTTGCTTTTGTTTCTATCGTCATTTAGTTTGGATCCATCGAAGTGCATTTCCAGAGAGCGATACGCTCGCTGCTTCTACCGTACGCCAGTCCCACGAACAGCGTGGAATTCTTGCTGCCCTTGGTGCCGAGACAATCCATTATACTATAGAGGATCTCCTAGTGAGTCTCACCACTCGTCTTGAGGTAGTAAAGAATCATGGCGCAGATATCATCCCAGCAGCAACACGGATGTTCAGCTGCCTCTGGCCTAGTGAAAACATTCCGAAGAAAGGCTCGGCTTTCATAGCCAAGTTAATGGTGTGCGACATGCAGCTGCATCTGTGGCGCGAATCTGCGGCACGAGCTAGGGCCAACATTGCTCTGAAATTTGCGCTCTCCTGGTATGAAGGAATTGATCTGGTGTTGCTCACTCGTATGCGCACCAGGTCTAAGTGGTGCGAGGATCCAGAGTGGATCGCGCCCCACCAAGCCTGTGCCAACAAGCTCATCCAGTACTCCTTCTGCCATGCTTGGAATGAGGGGCCGAGTTATCTTGATGTTGTTGATGAAGAAGTTGTCTCTGGAGCTGAAGAGGAAGGGAGTGAGCGTGAGGGCTCCGAACTGGGCAACGAGGCTGAAGACCTGGAGGATGGCGAGGTTAACCCGGAGGACGAAGACGAAGCAAGCGCTCCTCCCCCACACTCCGGAGTACCTCCCTCCTCAATAGATGATTCGTCTGCTCCTCCTGCTCCTTGAAAAACACTTGTCATATTTATCAGATCCCTGGAATGCCGGGCGTAGATATATTTAAATACTTCGGTTTGGTTGTGCTACAATTTTATGTACTGAACTAAGTTCTACTGTTGGATTATCGTGGGCGAAGTCCCCAAGTTTTGTTTCTTGTTCCGCCAATTTTTGACTCGGCTCGCGTCTACCTTGATTCGGTTTTTCGACTTACGGGCCCGAGATTCATAAAATTGACTCAACAATACTTGAAACTTTGAGATTACCTCAAAATGATCCGGCATTTTAGTGATCCGAACAAACTAATGATTAGTTAAAAACCAATGTCGGCCGCTTAAGCTCTTTCCCTTAGTCGTTTTTCATGTGCTTTGCCATTCCAAACTTGTTCTCTTGCTTGCCATGAAGCCAATTCGTATTGGACAGCAGCAAAGTCGAAGAGTTAGGTTTTTGGTGCTCACACAATACTAATCCAACTAAGTTATAAGCGACTTAACCCAGCCGACATAGAAATACAAAAACTAGAAAAGCATTATAGCAGTCCCCGAGTCTCTGCTCGGGGTGGCAAAGTTTTTATTGATAAGCTCATCGCCGGCATACATACCAACGTATGAGTAGCTCGGATACATTCACCTCTTAGGTGTAGAAAGGACGAAGCGGTGCTATGTTCGACGGTCGTTTGGACTCCTCTCCGGACCTATCCACCTTGTTCTTTTCCTTGGGCTGTGCATCAATAAGATAGTAGGAATCATTACACAAGGCTTTGCTCACAATGAAAGGTCCTTCCCATGTAGGGGATAACTTATGCATGCTAGCAGTGCGCTGTATTAGCCGTAGTACCAAATCACCTTCCCGGCAAACTCGGGGATTTACTTTCCGGCTATGATAGCGTCGGAGATTTTACTGATATATGGCGGGTTTCGACAAGGCCAGTTCTCTCGCTTCTTCCAGCAGATCAACATCATTTTGTCGGGCTTCACGCACTTCGCTTCTATGTATTGGGTGTCTCTTGGCTAATCATTCTCTATGTCGGCTGGTAATACAGCTTCTGCCCTATATACCAGAAAGAATGGCGTGTAGCATGTTGATCGATTCGGAGTTGTTCTTAAACTCCATAGTACCGCTGGTAGTTCTTCTATCCAGCACCCCGCTGATCTTTGCAGCGGCTCCATGAGCCGGGGTTTTATCCCGAATAATACCAGTCTGTTGGGTCTTTACACTTGCCCGTTCGATGCGGGGTGGGCGACTGAGACGTCACCTAACCGAATCTTCTTTTCTTGGCACAATCTTGCAAATGCTCCTTCAGCGAAATTCGTTCCATTATCAGTTATGATGCTATGGGGATAGTCGTACCTTAGAATTATATCCTTGAGGAATCTTACTGCTGTTGCCCTATCACATTTCCGAATTGGTTTCACTTCAATCCATTTGGTGAACTTGTCAACCATGACCAGAATATGGGTCATCCCTCCTTTGGTCGGCTTAAATGGTCCTACCATTTCTAGGCACCATACAGCAAATGGCCATGTAATGGGGATAGTTTTCAGCTCCAACATTGGTAGGTGAGTTTTTGTGGCATATCTTTGACAACCATTGCATTTTCTCACCAAATCCTGTGCTTGCTCCAAAGCACTGGGCCAATAAAATCCATGCCAAAAAGCTCTTGCTACTAAGGCCCTCGAGGAGGCATGGTGGCCACATTCCCGTTGGTGAATATCCCGGAGTATATCTAGTCCTTCCTCCGGGTTAACACACCATTGTAGTACTGACGTCACACTTCTTTTGTATAGTTCGGCATTGATAATTCTATAGGCCTATGCCCTTCTCTGAATCTGCCTTGAACTTATTTCATCATCCGGCAAGATTCCCTCTTTTAGGAAATCGAAAATTGGCTTTGCCCAAGTTGGTATAGTACGGACGGGAAATGGCTCCTCATAACCTTCCATTGCATCCACCGACATAACTCCTGTCGGATGAAGCTGAACAGTCCCCGGGTTTGCTGAGGCAGTCCCCGGGTTTGCTGAAGCAGTCCCCGGGTTTGCTGAGGTGCTTCCCCATTCTATCTCCATAGGTGCAACTCCTGATCCGGAGAGTGCCGGGATGTAAATGGAATCTGATTCAGGTAATGGTGTGATAGATGGTTTTCTCAGGTGCTCCAAGGCAACATTTGGCGGGATTGGCTGCCGCGACGAGCCCAACTTGGACATCATATCTGCCTCCTCATTTTCAATCTAGGGTATGTGATGGAACTCACATCCCTCAAAAAACCCACTTATCTTTTGAACATGGAACCTGTATAGGGCCATGTTAGCATCCAGGGCATCCCAATTTTCAGACACTTGCTGCACCACCAAATCTGAATCTCCAAAGCATTGTATCCGACGTATTCCCACTTCTTTCGCGACTTTGAGACCACACACCAATGCTTCGTACTCCGCCACATTATTCAATCCACTGAAGTGGATTTGAAGGACATATTTCAGTTGATCCTTCTTGGGCGAGGTAAGGACTACTACGGTGCCCAACCCATCATTTAGTTTGGATCCATCGAAGGCATCTTATAGTCAGAAAGGGAGGCCGAGGGTGTTCGTAGGGAGGCCAGACCACCCTCTAGCGTGGGCCAGGCTAGGCCGTGCGGCCAGGTGGTGTGGTGGCCCGCTGGCCCCTCGTCGTCTTGTATTCTGGCTCCATGTGTCCCTCGGTGAAAAACTGACTTTGGCTTTTGTCCCGTCCAATTCCGAGAATATTCATTTTCTGACTCCCTGGAACCAAAAACAGCAGAAAACAGGCAGCTGGCATTGTGGCTCTTGTTAATATGTTAGTCCAAGAAATCATATGAAAAGTACTACAAAGTGTGGACAAAACATAAGAAAGTAGATAAAACCAAGCATGGAACAACAAAAATTATGGATACGTTAGCAACATATCAGTGACCTCCTACAGAGTATTGTCAACTTGGCTTTGAGTCGGGGAAGATTACAATTACTAATTCTCAGAGAAGGTCCATTCCCTATTGTTTAGTATGCAAATCATACTTTCATTGTACTCCCTACTAAGGATGAGCAATTGCTTGTTTTCAAAGAACTACTATATTAGTATGATGGTTTTACTAGGCTGAAAGTCAATTACAATAAATCATCTCTCATACAATCAATCTAACAGATGAAGAAATAACTCATCTGGCATCAGTTTTTGATTACCAAATTGGTACTATGCCTTTACATATTTAGGGTTGCCCATGGGTACTAGTAGACCACAGATTAAAGATCCCCCCCTAATGGATAGACAGGAAAGAAGATTATCTACAACTACTTTTTTCTTTCTTATGGGGACAGACTGGTATTAGTTAACTCTGTCCTTTCTTCTCTTCCAACTTACTATATGTGAACTCTTTCAATTCCTCTGGGAGTGTTGGAAATTATTGATAAGGGCAGAAGAAGGTGTCTTTGGAGAAAATACAAGCATGATGATACGGCAAACTCCCTTTCTTATTGGGAGATGATCTGTAAGCCAAAGAAAAAAGGGGGGCTAGGTGTTCTGGATCTTCAAAACCAAAAATATAGCACTACTGATAAAGGATCTAGATACGTTTTACAACAATGAAAACTTGCCATGGGTCAAATTAATCAAAGATACATATTATCATGAGTCGGTACCACACGCAGTTACCCTGAGTGGATCTTTTTGGTGGAAGAGTGTTATCAATCTTGTAGATGAGTGGAGGGCTATCTCAAAGTGTCCATTTGGTACTGGTTTTACAATTCTGTTCTGGAGTGATCTCTGGGCTGATTTACTGATGTTTACAATTCTGTTATTTTCCTTTGCCAGAGATAAGCTAGCCTCAGTTCATGATATTTGCTCTCTTAGTAACCTTCATGACGCATTCATGTTGCCCCTCTCTGCTGAGGCTTTTGTAGAATATGAACAACCTCAGATTCTTCTTTCTGGCACCAATTTGTCCATGAACGATGATAAATGGATTTTCCAGTTCAGAAAGGATACATACAAGACTAAGCTTTTTATGAAAGAAATTTCAGAGAGCTGGAGAATGATACTATTTCTACCCAGATTTGGAAAGCAAGTTCATGTCAAAACATAGGTTCTTTGCATAGTTACTCTTGCATGATCGACTGAACACAAAAGACATGCTTGTTAGAAGACATTGGAAAGTCATGGATGATAATGATTGTGTTCTATGCTATGGATAGATAAGGGAGGATTGGAAACACCTGTTTTCCAGTGTATGTTTAGTTCCCGTATGTGGAATTATTTACAAGTAGATTGGAGAGATGTCAGTTTCCCAGAGGATTTTAAGATGGCTAAGAAAAACTTCACTGGCCCATGTTTCACAGCAGCAAAATGTGATGGTTTTCAGACATGAAGAACCCTCTTTCAGAGGTTTGAGGTCTGGTTTCTTTTTCGACTTGACCTTACTTAAGCGCAGGTTGAATGGTAATGTCAAGGTTCTGTTGCCATCATGGCTTGAGAACCTAACTTAACTCTTTTTTCTCACTTTTGTCCCCCCCTGCGTTTGTAAATACTTTTGAACTTCTGTTCCTATTTTTCACATAAATAAAGGACTATGGGGGGCTCCCCTACAGTAGAAAGTTTCAAAAAAATTATAGTAATACGATGAAAGTCATTGTGTTTAGATTGATCTAACATCATTCAAAGTAACTTTAGTATTTACACCATGAGATCATGTCAAATCACTAACACTAGAATAGTAACTAGATAACATCAAACGTTGCACCGTAACAGGGTGACTATAAAGGTGGGTTTAGATACTCCGAAGGTGTTATGTAGAGGCTCCTGGATCAAGAGTGGTATTTTTCCATCCCGATGACGGATAGATATAATCTAGGCCCTCTCGACGATATCACATTGAGATAGCTTGCAAGCAAGTGATAAGATCACTAGAATGTTATATCACGGGAATGATAAAAGAGTGCATGTCCATAACAAGATCAAACTAGGTATGGAGATACCGAGGATCGAATCTTGGACATGTAATATATCACCATACAAAGGGATTTATTTACATGCGTAAAAGGTTCTCACGATCATAGAAGTCATCGTTGGATGTGTAGGAGTCAGTACGGATCTCGAGGTCCCGTTGCTGATTATTGATCAGAGAAGGGTCTCGATCATGTCTGCATTATTCACGAACTGTAGGGTGACACTTTTAAGGGATACTGACACCATTTAGGATAAAATATGTTTGAGATAAATATTATGAAAGTGCTAGAATCATTTCGATGGAAACTAGAATTGTTTCTGGTGAAATTGCTGAAACTAGTTCTGCATGTGATATTGAAATGTTGAAGGGGTTTTTATGTGAATGTTTGTTAATTAAAGTAATTAACAAAGTTCTAAATAAAAGTCTTTTATTTAAAGAGAAAATGCATTTAATTTGGTGGACATTAAATGCAAAGTGAGTGGAGTTCAAATTGATATGAGTGGGGTTAGTGGAAGCTCCACCCACAAGAATGAGGGAGAGGTTGGAGCACCCACCATGGATGGCCATCCATGGCCTTGGTGCTGCACCCCTCCCCTATAAAAGGATCCCCATGGCTCCTCTCCTCTTGTCCCACCTCCTTGTGAAGGTTCTCTTCTCCCTCTAGTAATTCCCCATGGTCTCGGATTAGCGAGATACATGTTCCCGATGGCTTTGTTTGAAAGGCGTTTCTACTTCCACTACCATAGCCATTGGGACTGTTCTCTTCTTTGGCAACATCTTGATCATTCCTGTGGACGAATTCTGTGTCTCGACAAAGAAGAACCCTACCCGCTGCTCCATCATTCTAGTTAGAGACATCCATATCTTCATTGGTGAAAATGACTTGGGTCCTAGCTACCAGGAAGTCAGAAACTCGTCAAGCCCTGCATGTTCGCAGAAGGATCGGGCCTGGATCTCTCTTCGCAGTTTGCCGGCTTAGATCAGAAAAATTCAAGGCCCACCCAAACCTCCCCTATGTAGGATATAATGGTGGAAATACCCTGCAAATCCGCTTGCCTTCCCCGAGCATCCTATGCGCAGGTCACACTTTGTCGCTGTGGTCACCATCTTTGATCTGACTAGATGCATTCAGATGGAGGGAGAATCTCCCCGTGAATACCTCGCTAGATTGATGAGGGTGAGCGAAACCCTTGAAGGTGACCACAGTGACAAGCTTGTCTACCACTTTTTGGAAGGACTTATGCTCGGAAGACTCCTCTGGCATATGCTCCGGAGGCGACAAGCTTCTGGTTTGCTTACCCTCAGCGAGATGATCGCAACGGTTAATAGTTTCACTAAAGCCGATGAGGAAGAGAAGGCCGACATCTCCGCCGCAACCAAAGGAAAGCACAACAATGGCCTAGCTCCGACACCCTCCAACTCCACCATCAAAAACACCGAGGCTAAGTCCGACTCCATGCTAGATGCACTTTACGCTGACATCAACATTGATGGTGGCGCTTCAAAGACCAACTCAGAGGAATACGACGCTGCTATGGGGGAGATCGAGAAGGAGTTCGAGAAAGAGGATCGCACCGAGAAAGCTGTAACATCCTGCCAGGTACTGGTGGCCATCAAGAATGTGATAGAAGAAGACCATCAGGAAGAGGAACCTAAGAAAGATCCGCCTACACCTGCGGTTACTAGAGCAGTAGCGGCAAAGAAAGCCATCGATCCTTTAGGTCCGGCCAAAGCCATGCCTCCTCCGGTTATTCCCCTGCAGCAGCCGCAGGAACTCACCACAGGTCACAGTACTGCCAAACAAACAAACCTACGGCCTTTAGCATCTACGTTAGCAGCTAGAAACCCACTGGTTACTCCTGCCGACAAGGTGATGTACGGTGCACTACTCGTCAAGCCAATCACCATAGCCCATATCCGGAACATTATGGAGCTCGACAAAAAATGTGCAGAAATCCTCGCGGAGGCCAAATGCATCGCAGGGTAAGGGGCCTAGCTGGATAGAGACTTGTCCAAGGCATAGCAATCGATCAAGGCAGCAAGAGAGATGGAAGAAGAGTACAATCAATTGATGTTAAAGAACAAGGATAGGAAAGCGCCATCTCATGTCGTCGGTGATCCCGGCGTTCTACGCAAATTAGGGTGGGATACTTCCAAGCCGACAAAATCCACACCTTCCTGGTGGGAGATTTTGCCTCAAAGTTTTTGAAACAGAGGGCCCGGAAATGCTTGAAAGTTGGTGTGTGGTTTAGCTTCTTGATTGAGATTTTGAATTTGACTAACATCCATTTGATAATAATACAAAAATGGTACTCCCCCAGTGGGAGATTTTGCCTCAAAGTTTCTGAAACGGAGGGGCGGAAAATACTTCAAAGTCGGTGAGTGGTTTTTCCGGTCGATTCCGATTTTAATTTGGCTAGCATCCATACAATAATAATACAAAAAAGGTACTCCCCTGGTGGGAGATTTTGCCTCTAAGTTATTGAAATGGTTAGATGGGAAATGCTTCAAAGTTGGGGTGTATGATTTTGCCACTTGATTGAGATTTTGAATTTGTCTAGCGTCCCTATACTACTAGTAGTTGTATTAAAAAAAGGTGGTAGAACGTACATCTATCTGATCAAGAATTCATGGACGAGAGTCACATCAACTGATCATCCATAGCCACAGTTGAGTACTCCCTGTGTTTGGGATTACTAGGACGGAGAGCAAAACCAGATACATTGTAGTATTCCCTAAATACTTAGTACGAGGAATTAACTTCACTTATTCGCTTTATCGCTAGTTATTGCATGCAGTAGTAATCCTAAAATCTAGCCAATATGCATGGCCACCGCATCTAATTGAAAACATGCAAGTCAATGCATGTACTCCCGTTTTAACAACATGAGTGTCCAGGAGCATTAATAGGATGTGGTAGTTCATATTTTTGGGTCATCTAGAGGAGTAATTGAGCAAAACTAGGAGCATTATTAGGACATCTTGGTACTGCCGATTTGGCCCTCCGACCTAGCAATTCAGACTATACAAATAATTAAGAACCGTGCTATTGAGCGAAAATGAGTTTTTAGCTCCACGGAGCATACACCCCATCCGGCCACACGGTGAGCATCCAACGGCACAGCCAAAAACCTAAAATGATAAATGGAAAATACCATGCACAAAAATGGAAAATGACCTAGAAACTTAGGTTTGCGTGTACTCTGAGCAACCAGGGAGTGCATATTTTCTTCTTAGATTTTGGGATAATTAAATACAATGAGGTTATGATACTACTACTACTACTACTAGTGTCATCTGACACATTCGCGTGCTCCCAGGAGTCATACGCTGGTGTGCACATCCGTTTTCCCGTAATTAGTGTGCATGCACATGCGCGTGTCCATGCGAGTTTGATAAAACACGGTTGCGGTTGATGTGTGCATGACGGCTTCTCGTTTCCACATGCTTCGCTTGGCTTTCCCAGGCCTTTGTTTAAATGTGTGTCTCTAGAACCGCTTCCTCTGCCAGTCGACGGGACAGAGACCACACGAACGCCATCATCCATGGCCGACAAGAAGCAATAGGACTCGCCGTGGGCTGGTCTCCTTGAGGGACTTGTAACACCCTCGAATCAACCCTATGCAGATTTTAGTGATTTCTGCCAAACCCGCATAGAAACTATTCAAATGTGCCCAGCAAGTGCTTTCATGCGGGTGGAAAACTGTCACATCCCAAGATTTTCCAAATCTTGTAATGTGAAAATAAATGAATAAAATAAAACTTTGTTTGATTTTCAAGGCCAGAAGAAACTTTTTGATTTCAATTGGGACTTCAAACCAATTTGGATCAAATAAAATCCTAAAGGGATTTAAAAAGATAAAACATTTATTAAAGCAATTTAAAATATTTTGGTGTTACTATTTTGGATCTTTAAATAAAAAGATTTGGTTTTCAAAAGCAAAGATAGATTTATAAATAATGAGCCAAATTAATTTTGGCCAAGCTTTTATAATAAAATATTTTGTTTTGATAAAATGAGTAAAGGTTTATTTAAATAAAATAATAAGGATGTAATATCCAAATTTTATTTAAGTAAAGGCTTTTCCCATTTTAAATAAACACTAAAACTTATTTATTTATTTTAAATAAGTTTTCCAAGTATTTTATTACTACTTTGAAATCTTTTTATAAAAGGTTTTGGTTTTCAAAATGAAAAGAAATATTTTAAATAAAGATTATTTTATAAAGCCAAATTAAACCTTGGCCAAACTTTTGAAAATAAAACATTTTGTTTTGATAAAAATAGTAGAGGTTTATTTTAAAATAAAACAAAAAGGATTTAAATATCCAAGTTTTATTAATAAAGGTTTTACTATTTCTAAAACATCAAAACTTATTTATTCTTTTAAAATAAGTTTTCCAAGTATTTTGTTTTCTCAAATAAAACCTACTGAAGTGTTTTGGTTTTATTTTAGACTTTCAAAATAAAGATTTAATAAAACAAATCCTATTTGATTTATTAACTAAGGTCCATTCTATTTATTTATTAATGGAACCTAAAATAAAAGGTTATTTTGTTTTAAACAAGTTTTCCAAATATTCTTTATTTTTCAAATAAAACCTACTGTTTTGTTTTTGAAAATATTTGGTTTTTAAATGGAGATTTTATTAATTAAATCAAACCCTATTTATTAATAAACTAAAGATCCATTTTATTTAATTAAAGAATGGATCCTAAAAAGAATAAAAATATTATTTTATTTTGGAATTTGGTTTATGTTGATAAACAGAACCAAATTCAAAGTACAAAGTTGAGTGATTGTTTGAATTGTTTGAATGGTTTGATTGCTTGAATAATTGATTGAAAATTCAAAACAGAAAAATAGTAATAGAAAAGGAAAAGGAAAGCAGACAGAAAAAAAATGGAGTTTCGACCAGCCCAACCCAGCAGCCCACTAAGGCCCAGTACCAGCCCAGCCTTCACTCCCCGAAAGAAAATGTTTGACACCAATTAACTGACCCGCTAAGTCAATGACCAGTGGACCCTCCCCCTCCTTTCTTTTTCCACTGACCGTTGGACCCCCTATCCCTGTTCATCATCTTCAACCCCGCGACGACCATGCCCTCTCCTCGCTGCCGTTTCTGCCCGTTGATAGCACCATCAATCCCTGTTAACTGCCGCGTTAATTCTCCCAGCCATCACGCACGATAAGAGCACCTGCCTCCCCTCTTTCGTTTCCCCCAGACACCGCCTCCCCTCTGCCACCAGGCCGCCCCAATTCCTCCTCGAGCTCCTCTGTTCCGACCACCGTCTCCGGCCAATTCTAGCCAGTACCTGCCTCCCCTTGCCCCTTGGATGCTACGAGCTCGTTCACCATCACCATGCACTTCTTCTAGTACCTCCCACTTGTCTGCTCGTGCCCCACAGCCTCGCCTTCATCTTCGTCTGGGAACCACCGCCGTCTGCATCAACTCCGGCGAGCTACTGTCGTCAACTCCGTGTGCCCCTTGCCCTATGGTGTGTTCCATATCAACCTGTACAGACTTGCACATCCTCCTGACATGATCTCTTGCTCGCTTGCGCCCCAGAGCATCGACAATGACCAGCTTCCGAACGCCGCCGTCTGTCTCGTCTCCGGCGACTTCTTCGGTAATGTTCTGACCGCCCCTCTTCTTTTCGATGATGCGCCTAAGACCAGTGACTTCTTTCGCAACTAATGCCATCGTTTTCGTGTCCTAGCTCACACCGTAGTGTCGCCTCCATCGTCGACTGTGAGCAACCGCCGTCTGTCTCGTCTCTGACGAACAATTCCCGCAACACCAACGCGCCCCTCGACAAGCAGAAGGCACGTTGAGCTTCCCCACGCCACGGCAAACTCGGTGAGCATCTCCTTTCCCTCTCTTGCTTCCTGCATCGCTGGCAACGCCACCGCCAGTCGCTCCGCCGCCAGTCTCCGCCGCCAGCGCCGCTGCTTAGTGGTCAAACGCGTAGCAACCGTAGGATCTTAATCGTAGCGTTGTAATAGAACGTGAACGAAAGGGTATCTTTTGATCTGCACCGTGCGTAGCCACTTAGATCTGACGGTCCAGGAAGGTTGATCCGTACGAACCGGTATCAACCAATCACGGCGCGACGCGTGGCCAGTGTTTGATTAAAACAGATTTGAAATCTGATTAGATTGCAAATTTCAAACCCTTGTAACTTTGAATCCACATGTCCAAAAATTACAAATTTTATATCAATGGATTCAGGAGAGCAAGACCTAACCAACCCTGCCCTTAGTTTAGCAAATAGTATCTGTTTGTTTGCTTGTTTTTGCAGATTCTTTTGTGTGCTTATTTAGATTAGAAAAATTGTTTAAAAATGATTTTAGGGTTAAAACCTTTGCAAAATGGTTTGTTGTGACCTTACTGACCCTAGGAACCAACCCATGTTTTGGAAAATGAATTTGGAAAAGTTTAGAATGGATTAATTGGTTTAGTTCATTTCTAGCTAAAATAAAACTATTGTTTTGTTTATGAAAATGGTTTTGAATGGAAAACTTTGGAGGAAATGTTTTGGACCAAACCTACTGACCATATGAAACACCTTGTGGACTCAAAAGTGTATTTGGTAAAATAAAAATATGATTCTTTGATTTAAAAACCATTTCTAGTCAAATAGAAATGTGGTTTATTTATTAAAAATGGTTTTGGAAGAAAACCTTTGGAAAATGTTTTGTCTTAAAACCTCTGACCCTAGACACCAAGTTTTGTGATTTGAAAACATATTTTGGTGAACCTTGGTGACTAATGCCTTAGTAAAAATATTTTTACACCACATAAAATGATACTTTGTTTTGAAAATGGCTTTTGTAGTGAAACCTTTTGCAAATGACTTTGCCACTTTACAAAATGACCAAATAGGTGTTTGCAAATGTTTATGACCCACTAGGAACCACTTTTTCAAACAAAACAAACCTTCGCATGCTTGCATGCATTACTTTGACTGTGATTTTATGTGTTGTTTTGCTTGATTGGTAGATTAAGTTTGTGCCTTGCTTGATTGATTTGTAGTGACTTGAAGAGTGTGATTGTTGCAAGGACAAGGAGTGAACCCATACTCTACCAAAAAGGCAAGTGATGCTTCGTACTTTCTATCCCATTATTTTCTCTATGCATTAGTGATTTTGCTAAGTAAAACTTGCATGGATTTTATTTTGCTAAGTATAGATCTTGCTATAGGAAAACCTAGTAGATGAATCCTTAGTAGGATTTTCCTAAGTTAAGACTCCTACTACTATCCAGCTTAGCCTAGCTAATAGAAAACATGGGTGGAATATATATTCACACTATGGAAAAATTCCTAAGTCTGAGGACTTGTGTTTTGTTTAATAAAACAACTAAAGTTAATGAATCACCTGGGTGGAATGGGACTTGCTTGGTGGTTTTTGGTTGAGTGGTTCACAAGGCCCATTTTTATGGTTTACCTTAGTGTATCTCACTTGTGGATGGCCACCCAGGAACAAAGAGATTTGAGATGTCAAATGTTGAGAAGCTTCAAGTGCAACCACTTGGCAATATGGGCTCTGCCATGATCATATAGGTTGCAAGAACATAGCCACATGGACAGTGGGTGGTAGTGTTTGATAGGTTGGAACGCGTCCATGTTGGTCTAAGGGAAGGCTTCTGAAAGATCTTGTCTTGGGAAACCAAGTCTTGTGGGGAAAGTGCACCACCTCTGTAGAGTGAAAAATCTAAGTACTTAGCCATGTCCCTGGTAAAGGACAATTTGAGCATCAAGACATGGAAGCTATCAAGAATCTCATCATTCAAATTTCTAAGTAAAACTTGTGGTTGAACAAGGGTTGTTTGAAATCTTCAATCTTTGATGGAGAGATGCCTTGGTACAAGGATCTTGAAATCTTTGATTGGGAAAAATGATTTTGCCAAGCAAAACTTAGTATTTTCAAATGTTAAGGAAAAATCTATTTTGAGCAATGCAAGCCTCAACTCCACTTAGCCAAATGCATATAGATTATAGACTCCACTATACTACCATAGTATCACTTGCCAATACAATTCAAATGTATTGACCGTTGTGGCTGTAACTTGTAATGTTGCAGGTTTGATTGATTTTAGTGAAGATTGATTGATTAGGATTACAAAGTCTACAACCAACATCTGCCTGTGGCACTTTGAAGATGAAGGACCCCATGCTTATAGTTATTCCGCTGCAATGTAAAGTAATAGCCAAATGAGCTATGTATGATGTAATAAAATTATGTTATTCCTGGTTATAAAGTTATATTATGACCTTTGTTTCTTGATATTACATCTAAACTGTGGATGCTAGCTATTGATCCAGGGACTAGCATTGTAAACACAGGGGAGTCAACCTTACCTTATATTTTAACAAGGTTGGGGACTCTACAGATGGTATCAGAGCATTGTGTTGCCTGTAGGATTTGTAACCCTAGGATTGGACAAAAACCCTTAGAAAAATAGGAGTTGTATTTGTTCCAAAACTTATTTACAAACAATCTTGTATACTCTTTTCTCAACCATTTTGGTTTCAACTCTACATCTATTCTATTTCAACTTGATGGAAAAGCCTACCCCATGGCCAAAGACTTCACCATGTGCAAAGGACTTCATCAACTCTAATGACTTCAACATCTTCAGCATGTACACCAAGGACTTCCAACTTGGATACTACTAAGGACTACAAGTGAGACAAGAAATCTTGCTCAAGATTTGAAGATTAAGGAAACACAACTTAGAAGGAGCCATCATCACCTTTGAAGTATTTGTGGCCAAGACACAAGAATTCTCCAAGGATACAAAGATCTCATTCAAGAAGAATCAACCAAGAAGGATGGAAAGATTCCAAGTGAACCATATAGTTGGACCACCATATTTAGTTTAAGTCAAACCCACCAACTTATGTGGTGTAACAAAAATATTTTTGGTTGCCTAAAATTATGCTTGAAACTTGTTGTTTGAGTGGAGTGTTTGTTTGCGATTGCTTGCACATTGCCTGTGTGAATTGTGATGTGTGTGATTAGAATTGATTCCTTAGAAAAACCTTTTGCCTATTCTAATCCCAATCCAACCCAAACAGATGACTTCTCCAAGAGACTCCAACATCAAGGTTGATGACATCAACAACAACCAAGTTGACAGCATGAAAAATCTCATAGCAACCCAACACCAGCTGAACCAACTAACAGCTCAGTTCATAGCCAGCACTAGTGATAAAGATCCAGCACTGCAAAGGTTTTTGGAAGAACAATCCCAACTGATGCTTAAGGTGGCTAATCAAATGATCAGCATAGAAGAAAACTATCCAAAAAGAGTGTATGACAACAAGGATGACAGGAATGTTATTCTAGATGGAGCCCCAACTTGCATTATTTGTGGAGACAAGGATCATACTTCCAAGGAGCATGAAGATCAATGCCCCAATTGTGAAGAGAAACATCCAACAAATCAATGTCCCACATCTCAAGCTACTTGTTTCCTATGTGAAGGAAATAATCATGTCCCTATCCAATGCCCCATCTATTCCATTGTTGAACAAAGGAAACAAGAAGGATCCAAGTCTACCAAAGGAAAAGGACCACTTATACCTCTAAACAAGACAACCCAATTCAAAGGATCAAAGAAACCCAAGAAACCAAGACCAAACATGCACCTTGTGCAATGTCGTAAATGTAAGGAAATGGGACACTATTCCAGTGAGTGTCTAGAGAACAAGAAAAATAAGGGGATTGACCAAGTGATGTGCAACAACTGCAAAGAACTAGGCCACTATGTAGCAACTTGTCCACAAGAGCTACGCAAGGAACTTGAAGACATCCACTGCTTCAATTGTGGTAACCAAGGACATTATGCAAGCAATTGTCCAGAAAAGATGAAGAACAAGTTGAACAAGCCTATGAAGGAACTCAACCTTGGCCCATGAGTCAAGTGTGGAAATAAAGGACACTATGCAGATGTTTGCCCAGAGAAGTTTCCCCAGGATCCCAAGAAGACCAACATGTAGTTTAGTTGGAAAATTTTTAAGGGTGGTAGTACCCTAGTTGTTTTGAGCCAACTTGTAACCCTAGCCTTCCCAAATCTCGGGGCGAGATTTATTTTAAGGGTGGTAGCCTGTCACATCCCAAGATTTTCCAAATCTTGTAATGTGAAAATAAATGAATAAAATAAAACTTTGTTTGATTTTCAAGGCCAGAAGAAACTTTTTGATTTCAATTGGGACTTCAAACCAATTTGGATCAAATAAAATCCTAAAGGGATTTAAAAAGATAAAACATTTATTAAAGGAATTTAAAATATTTTGGTGTTACTATTTTGGATCTTTAAATAAAAAGATTTGGTTTTCAAAAGCAAAGATAGACTTATAAATAATGAGCCAAATTAATTTTGGCCAAGCTTTTATAATAAAATATTTTGTTTTGATAAAATGAGTAAAGGTTTATTTAAATAAAATAATAACGATGTAATATCCAAATTTTATTTAAGTAAAGGCTTTTCCCATTTTAAATAAACACTAAAACTTATTTATTTATTTTAAATAAGTTTTCCAAGTATTTTATTACTACTTTGAAATCTTTTTATAAAAGGTTTTGGTTTTCAAAATGAAAAGAAATATTTAAATAAAGATTATTTTATAAAGCCAAATTAAACCTTGGCCAAACTTTTGAAAATAAAACATTTTGTTTTGATAAAAATAGTAGAGGTTTATTTTAAAATAAAACAAAAAGGATTTAAATATCCAAGTTTTATTAATAAAGGTTTTACTATTTCTAAAACATCAAAACTTATTTATTCTTTTAAAGTAAGTTTTCCAAGTATTTTGTTTTCTCAAATAAAACCTACTGAAATGTTTTGGTTTTATTTTAGACATTCAAAATAAAGATTTAATAAAACAAATCCTATTTGATTTATTACCTAAGGTCCATTCTATTTATTTATTAATGGAACCTAAAATAAAAGGTTATTTTGTTTTAAACAAGTTTTCCAAATATTCTTTATTTTTCAAATAAAACCTACTATTTTGTTTTTGAAAATATTTGGTTTTTAAATGGAGATTTTATTAATTAAATCAAACCCTATTTATTAATAAACTAAAGATCCATTTTATTTAATTAAAGAATGGATCCTAAAAAGAATAAAAATATTATTTTATTTTGGAATTTGGTTTATGTTGATAAACAGAACCAAATTCAAAGTACAAAGTTGAGTGATTGTTTGAATTGTTTGAATGGTTTGATTGCTTGAATAATTGATTGAAAATTCAAAACAGAAAAATAGTAATAGAAAAGGAAAAAGAAAGCAGACAGAAAAAAAATGGAGTTTGGACCAGCCCAACCCAGCAGCCCACTAAGGCCCAGTACCAGCCCAGCCTTCACTCCCCGAAAGGAAACGTTTGACACCAATTAACTGACCCGCTAAGTCAATGACCAGTGGACCCTCCCCCTCCTTTCTTTTTCCACTGACCGCTGGACCCCCTATCCCTGTTCATCGTCTTCAACCCCGCGACGACCATGCCCTCTCCTCGCTGCCGTTTCTGCCCGTTGATAGCACCATCAATCCCCGTTAACTTCCGCGTTAATTCGCCCAGCCATCACGCACGATAAGAGCGCCTGCCTCCCCTCTTTCGTTTCCCCCAGACACCGCCTCCCCTCTGCCACCAGGCCGCCCCAATTCCTCCTCGAGCTCCTCTGTCCCGACCACCGTCTCCGGCCAATTCCAGCCAGTACCTGCCTCCCCTTGCCCCTTGGATGCTACGAGCTCGTTCACCATCACAGTGCACTTCTTCCAGTACCTCCCACTTGTCTGCTCGTGCCCCACAGCCTCGCCTTCGTCTTCGTCTGGGAACCACCGCCGTCTGCATCAACTCCAGCGAGCTACTGTCGTCAACTCCGTGTGCCCCTTGCCCTATGGTGAGTTCCATATCAACCTGTACAAACTTGCACATCCTCCTGACGTGATCTCTTGCTCGCTTGCGCCCCAGAGCGTCGGCAACGACCAGCTTCCGAACGCCGCCGTCTGTCTCGTCTCCGGCGACTTCTTCGGTAATGTTCTGACAGCCCCTCTTCTTTTCGATGATGCGCCTAAGACCAGTGACTTATTCCGCAACTAATGCCATCGTTTTCGTGTCCTAGCTCACACCGTAGCGTCGCCTCCGTCGTCGACTGTGAGCAACCGCCGTCTATCTCGTCTCCGACGAACAATTCCCGCAACACCAACGCGCCCCTCGACAAGCAGAAGGCACGTTGAGCTTCCCCACGCCACGGCGAACTCGGTGAGCATCTCCTTTCCCTCTCTTGCTTCCTGCATCGCCGGCAACACCACCGCCAGTCGCTCCGCCGCCAGTCGCCGCCGCCAGCGCCGCTGCTTAGTGGTCAAACGCGTAGCAACCGTCGGATCTTAATCGTAGCGTTGTGATAAAACGTGAACGAAAGGGTATCTTTTGATCTGCACCGTGCGTAGCCACTTAGATCTGACGGTCCAGGAAGGTTGATCCGTACGAACCGGTATCAACCAATCACGGCGCGACGCGTGGCCAGTGTTTGATTAAAACAGATTTGAAATCTGATTAGATTGCAAATTTCAAACCCTTGTAACTTTGAATCCACACGTCCAAAAATTACAAATTTTATATCAATGGATTCAGGAGAGCAAGACCTAACCAACCCTGCCCTTAGTTTAGCAAATAGTATCTGTTTGTTTGCTTGTTTTTGCAGATTCGTTTTTGTGCTTATTTATATTAGAAAAATTGTTTAAAAATGATTTTAGGGTTAAAACCTTTGCAAAATGGTTTGTTGTGACCTTACTGACCCTAGGAACCAACCCATGTTTTGGAAAATGAATTTGGAAAAGTTTAGAATGGATTAATTGGTTTAGTTCATTTCTAGCTAAAATAAAACTATTGTTTTGTTTATGAAAATGGTTTTAAATGGAAAACTTTGGAGGAAATGTTTTGGACCAAACCTACTGACCATGGGAAACACCTTGTGGACTCAAAAGTGTATTTGGTAAAATAAAAATATGATTCTTTGATTTAAAAACCATTTCTAGTCAAATAGAAATGTGGTTTATTTATTAAAAATGGTTTTGGAAGAAAACCTTTGGAAAATGTTTTGTCTTAAAACCTCTTACCCTAGACACCAAGTTTTGTGATTTGAAAACATATTTTGGTGAACATTGGTGACTAATGCCTTAGTAAAAATATTTTTACACAACATAAAATGATACTTTGTTTTGAAAATGGCTTTTGTAGTGAAACCTTTTGCAAATGACTTTGCCACTTTACAAAATGACCAAATAGGTGTTTGCAAATGTTTATGACCCACTAGGAACCACTTTTTCAAACAAAACAAAGCTTGGCATGCTTGCATGCATTACTTTGACTGTGATTTTTTGTGTTGTTTTGCTTGATTGGTAGATTAAGTTTGTGCCTTGCTTGATTGATTTGTAGTGACTTGAAGAGTGTGATTGTTGCAAGGACAAGGAGTGAACCCATACTCTACCAAAAAGGCAAGTGATGCTTCATACTTTCTATCCCATTATTTTCTCTATGCATTAGTGATTTTGCTAAGTAAAACTTGCATGGATTTTATTTTGCTAAGTATAGATCTTGCTATAGGAAAACCTAGTAGATGAATCCTTAGTAGGATTTTCCTAAGTTAAGACTCCTACTACTATCCAGCTTATCCTAGCTAATAGAAAACATGGGTGGAATATATATTCACACTATGGAAAATTTCCTAAGTCTGAGGACTTGTGTTTTGTTTAATAAAACAACTAAAGTTAATGAATCACCTGGGTGGAATGGGACTTGCTTGGTGGTTTTTGGTTGAGTGGTTCACAAGGCCCATTTTTATGGTTTACCTTAGTGTATCTCACTTGTGGATGGCCACCCAGGAACAAAGAGATTTGCGATGTCAAATGTTGAGAAGCTTCAAGTGCAACCACTTGGCAATATGGGCTCTGCCATGATCATATAGGTTGCAAGAACTTAGCCACATGGACAGTGGGTGGTAGTGTTTGATAGGTTGGAACGCGTCCATGTTGGTCTAAGGGAAGGCTTCTGAAAGATCTTGTCTTGGGAAACCAAGTCTTGTGGGGAAAGTGCACCACCTCTGCAGAGTGAAAAATCTAAGTACTTAGCCATGTCCCTGGTAAAGGACAATTTGAGCATCAAGACATGGAAGCTATCAAGAATCTCATCATTCAAATTTCTAAGTAAAACTTGTGGTTGAACAAGGGTTGTTTGAAATCTTCAATCTTTGATGGAGAGATGCCTTGGTACAAGGATCTTGAAATCTTTGATTGGGAAAAATGATTTTGCCAAGCAAAACTTAGTATTTTCAAATGTTAAGGAAATATCTATTTTGAGCAATGCAAGCCTCAACTCCACTTAGCCAAATGCATATAGATTATAGACTCCACTATACTACCATAGTATCACTTGCCAATACAATTCAAATGTATTGACCCTTGTGGCTGTAACTTGTAATGTTGCAGGTTTGATTGATTTTAGTGAAGATTGATTGATTAGGATTACAAAGTCTACAACCAACATCTGCCTGTGGCACTTTGAAGATGAAGGACCCCATGCTTATAGTTATTCCGCTGCAATGTAAAGTAATAGCCAAATGAGCTATGTATGATGTAATAAAATTATGTTATTCCTTGTTATAAAGTTATATTATGACCTTTGTTTCTTGATATTACATCTAAACTGTGGATGCTAGCTATTGATCCAGGGACTAGCATTGTAAACACAGGGGAGTCAACCTTACCTTATATTTTAACAAGGTTGGGGACTCTACAAAAACAAAGTAATATCATTACCCAATAGTCCACGATTGAATCCACAGAACATATATATACAACAACAACTCCATGAGTCAAGAATACATATATACAATACAAAGATCCAAATCACCTTGAAAACGATACAACATTCGAGTAGGGATAAGATGCAAATGGGGCTAAGAGCCCTGAAGAATAACCAATGGCTTCCATAACCCTGCCCAGGCCAAGCTGGAAGGGTAACCTTGCTAACGACGTCGATCTCACACCTGCTAAAACAAAAAGGGTGCCGACAAAGGGCAAAGGAAAAAGGGAGCAGTCAGTACTGAGGCCAGTACACGACGAGTCTAGTATTCGGCAGCTCTCGCCTACATAGGTATGGTGGACTGAAGCGGCAGCAAAGCATGCACTAAACAACCTATAAAGACTCGATACAACTATCGGCTATTAGAGAGAGATAAGAAAGACCTATTCGGAACCAACCTGATTCTAACACCAAACATACCCATCTTGGTATTTCCCCTCGAGACCAAACGAGGAAGTCATGCCAAGGAAACTCACACAGTTGGCAGTTTTATTCATTCATTCCATGTTGGTTATCCATCTTTTTTACCAGTCATATCAGATCCAAGTCATATTGTAATAGCAATTCTTTAGTTATAGTTGTCTATGATCCAGAAACTATGCTCCAAGTCGTCCATAACCACGGACTTGGCTTTTCGAAAAGATTTGACCCTGCAGGGGTGCACCAAAGTATCCACACACACTTCAACCCTTGTTGTCAGATCCGAATATTAGCAAGATCCTGAACATACACCGAACGGTATGCGACGGGGCTTCGGACATGACGCTTTCCAAACCCAAAGCAAGTGCATGGGGCCACCCCACTAAGCTACCCGCAACAAAGTCGGCCGACTCTGAGACGAACCAAGGGTTTGTGTAAGTGGCTATAAACAACTAGGAACCCGAAAGTGTGACTGGCTTGTCGATACCGCGAAAACATTCCACATTCCTAAATAGTACATGCGCTCCACGCGCAATCGTAAATAAAGAAGTAAAGCATGGCATAAGTACATGATAGTAATAAAGCCCCAAACTACTTTTTGGCCCCCAGCACAGTACTTTGAAATCAGGTAGTAAGCCGATGTGGTGCCCATACACCCACCTGTGGTTAGCGCGCTCGATCTCGGAATAGGTGTCAAGATCTCGGGTCCTAGGTGGACACAAGTGGGCGGTTAAAAACCAAATATTTACTATTACCCACCAGTGCCTCTGCATTATATCTATTTCCAACATTTTAATTAACAAGTTATAATGAAATCCATGATCATCTCCACCTTTAAGCATCTCCACCATTAAGCATGTGCCAACCTTCCATCAACGGTGGAATGACAGCGACACGAAGCAGGACCTAAGCAAGCAACTACAACTCGCAAGGGTGACTGTCTACCAAACAATAGGCAATAGGATGTGTCCAAGGAAATATAGAGGCTGCAAAGAATATAAATTGTGCACGGAAACTAAAGCATCACAACACAGATAGCAATAGATCAACATGAGAAAGTAAAGACTATAAAAGCAAAATAGGTAGAAAGGGGGAGAAGGCTCGCTTGGAAACATAACCGGGGATACATTATCCGAAGAACTTGTCGATACTCGCATCAACTCAACAGACTAATCCGCGAAGAAGCAAAGCACTAAAACAAACACCGGATGCACTATTTAATACTACGGCAGAAGATCGGGCATGATGCATGTATGATGCATGACATGGCAAAGGTGCGATGCAATTAGACAGTACTAAGCGGAACTAGGGTACCGACAATTTGTTAGAAGGTTCATGTTATTTTAGTTACCCTGCAATTTAAATGTTGTATTAACAAGGTAAAACATGGCATCGGTTCTCTACACAAATTTAAATGGAGCCATTATAAGACTAGAAGAGCCCGCATATGGTCTCCATAATTAATTTAGGTGAATCATGGAAATACCCCCAAACAGCAACAATATGTATGCAAACATGTTCAAATAATATGCAACAAGTATATGTCAATATCATAAAAATAGGGGTCTAAGATAGGGGTCACACATGAAGGTCCGAAGATCTTGGGGTTCCAGAGGGGTTCGGGTTCGGCCTCGACGAAATAGGTCTTTGCATCCAGGAACGGGGGTCTTTAGGGTTTGATCTTCGGTTTTGATAAGAAGATCTTGAGTTTCCACTCGTTGGTCTATGATGGACACAGGTTTTGATGCTTCTCGGGATCATCAACATCTCCATGAATAAGGCCTTGTCGATAGTTTAATCGGGTACTTAGAAGTCAGAACACATGGCAGATACATCCCTTGGGATGATCTTGCGACGACATCTGAAGACAGTCTTGGCGTCACGAACTCTTGACAGGGATGGCTACACGAAACCAGCAGAGAAGATCTTGTGTTCAACGGAGCACACGGCACACGCTGAACTCATAGCCACAAAGACACACATGCGTGCTCATGGTTGGGCTCGATGGTGCCCCTAACGGCATAGGGTGAGGTCAGCGATGCGGAGGGAGCTGGGACGGCGGCTTCGCGGACTATAGCAGCTCGGGAAGGCGGCCAGGCTGGAGCGGCGGGCTTGGCAGCAGCCGAGCACAGTGGAACTACGGAGGGCGCCAGATGCGTGTGGCGAGGTCGGCGATGCGGTGCTCGGCGGCAGGGCTCGAGGAGATTGGCGCGGGAATGGCGGTGGTTGGCGATCTCGGGCGGGTCGACATTGCGGTGCTCGAGAGGAGTCGGGACCGCGGCCGGTGAGGCCCTAGCTCACGCGGCGGCCGGAGTTCTGGGAGGAGAGGACATGGCCGGGCACGCGATGCAGACGGAGGCCATCCTTGGCAGCGACGGCTGGGCTCGAGGCAGCGTCACCATGCGGGGAGGCACGGAAGAGGAGGGGATCGAGGCAAAGCCCGCTAGCAGCAGAGGCTCGCTCGATGGGGAGGTGGACGCGAGCGAGACACGGGCACTAGGTCGCGTCGGGTGTAGGTGCGGGGTAAGGGATGGGGTACCATGGGGGAGTGGTGGGGCCGGCTCGCACACATGTCACGGGGTTGCATCATTGCAGCACGGCGTGCACGCGCTTGCGTGTCCGCCTCAGGTTGCGTTAGCGCGGGCCTGGGTGTGTTGCGTGCAGCGACAGGGAGTGGCGGCTGGTTAGGTAGGGTTTGGGGTGGGATGAGGGATTAGGTAGGTATAGATAGGTAAGGTTTGGTTAGGATCTAGGGTTAAGTTTTTTGTCTTCCGGTGTGGTAGGCTGCTGCTAGCTAGGCCCTTTAGGCCTAGCAGGTGGTGGCCTCCGCTGGTTTTGGTAAAATATGTGTATATTTATTTTAAAAAACATTTTAGAAAAATGTTTTAGACAAATAAAATATCCAAGTGGACCGGGGTTTTGTTTTGAATAAAGACGGGGAAATTTAGAAAACAAAGATAGTCTTGTAGAAAATAGTTTTAAGATTAAAAATGCATGATGACATGATGATGCTCAAATGCAATGTGGCATGATGACATGAGCATGCGATCATGATGATGCACAAAACAAAACAACGAGTGATTTTCTAGTAGTGGTCTTCCCGGTGTGCTACAATTCGACACCACTAACAATGGACCTCGCCCTCGAGATCCGCCTCATGGTACCGGAAAGGAGGCTGATGATCTAGATCTTCTCGCTTCATGTAGATCCTTACGACACCACTGAAAAGATTCTTGCTCCATCTTGACATCAGCGACACTACCAACAAGGAGTCATTGTTCATGTTCGTCGAGAGAACACTCCAGAGAAACTAATACGAAAGTAAAGGTCTTAAAAGGTAAGGCCACCTTTAACTTCTGTGGAATGAGTAAAATTGCTTGTCCAGCAATTCAATGTACAAGAGCGAATGATAAGTGTAGTGGTATGGTAGCTACTCCATCCCGCACCCAAAGCATTTCTCTGTACATTCATATGAGAATTATACAACCACTCTTAGAATTCAGACTGAAGATCTTTGCAACCGATGTTTGGAAACAAAGGATTAATGTAGTCTCTTTTGATGTAGATGATGTCATCACTTTGGAAACCTCGAGAAGATACAAAAGAAATCGTATGAAAAGACAAAATGATTAGGTTTCGTGATGGTTCCATTGGCATGAACAACACACGCTCAGGGTATACTCCAATTTCACCAATGCTCATCCTTATCATGTGTTTTTCAATGATATGGATATCCGTCAAGGTGCAAATACAGATAAAGAGTTCAAGGACAAAAGATTGGATAAAGGGTACAACAAACGGGATGCAGATTATATGATTGTAGCTCCACCGTTATAAAAGGGAGGAAGGGAAACCCTGAAGGTACGATGGAAACCCAACCACGAGAAAACCTGGACTCGAAGAAAAGGTAAGAGAGCAGATTCAAAACATGTGAAGGTAAGAGGAGAATAGCATAGGGGTAAGAAGTATAAGAAGACCTAATCAGATCTATCCAATCAAATTTTCCAAAATAGTTTTGGCACTCCACATCGTCTGTTAGCTAGGTTATCCTACAGGCTAGACCAGTGGGGTATCACAACTGCTGAGCTCTGATACCACTTTGTAACACCCTCAAATCGGCCCTATGCAGATTTCAGCGATTTCCGCCAAACCCGCATAGAAATGATTCAAAGGTGTCCACCAAGCAGTTTCATGCGCGTGGAAAACGAAGTAATATGATTACACAATAGTCCAGAATGGAACCCACAGAACATATATATACAACAACGACTCCATGAGTCAAGAATACAGATATACA
Organism: Avena sativa; assembly: GCA_916181665.1. NCBI lineage: Eukaryota > Viridiplantae > Streptophyta > Magnoliopsida > Poales > Poaceae > Avena > Avena sativa. Next base: position 15,300,341 of record OV702292.1, on the reverse strand, counting down.
AAGAAAGATCCAAATCACCTTGAAAACGATACAACATCCAAGTACGGATAAGATGCAAATGGGGCTAAGAGCCCTGAATAATAACCAATGGCATCCATAACCCTGCCCAGGCCAAGCTGGAAGGGTAACCCTACTAACAACATTGATCTCAAACCTGCTAAAATAAAAAGGGTGCCGACAAAGGGCAAAGGAAAAAGGGAGCGGTCAGTACTGAGGTTAGTGCACAGTGAGTCCAGAATTTGGCGACTCTCGCCTACATAGGTATGGTGGACGGAAGCGGCAGCGAAGCATGCACTAAACAAGCTATAGAGACTCGAGACAACTGTCAGCTATTAGACAGAGATAAGAAAGATCTATTCGGAACCAACCTGATTCTAACACCAAACATACCCATCCTGGTATTTCCCCCTCGAGACCAAACGAGGAAGTCATGCCGAGGAAACTCACACAGTTGGCAGTTTTATATATTCATTCCATGTTGGTTATCCATCTTTACTTGTCATATCAATTCCAAGTCATATTGTAATAGCAATTCTTTAGTTATAGTTGTCTATGATCGAGAAACTGTGCTCCAAGTCATCCATAACCGCATATACGGCTTTTCGAAAAGATTTAACCCTGCAAGGGTGCACCAAAGGAGAATATCATTTTGCGGCCTAAAAGTTGGGGTGGCCAGGCAACGCGGTACCCGAGTTCCCTGAAATCAGCTGCGATGACTACAATTGGCATGCCAAATACTCAGAGGGTCTTTTTCGGCACAAATTCAACTTTATGTTTCAATACAAAAAATCAGGCTAACGGTCGTCAAGTTGGGCCCCCCTATCAGCTTTCACCGTTATGTCGTTGCCGTCGTTGCTGCCATGTATGCTGCCATGTAGGCTTGCGGCATTGGCGCATGCATCCTTTACGCATCTTCTTCTTCTTCCTCCGGGGCGGCAATCTGTGGCTGTGGCCATGGCGCGGAGCTAGGACTTGGAGGAACCGGCTCGGCCCGTTCTCCTCCCCATCCCGAATCGGAGCTCGCCCTCACCATGACCGCACCATTGGCACGCGGCGGGGATGGGCATTTATTCCTGGGTGAGATCTGTCACCATGCCGACCATGCTCGGTCCTGTTGGCCTCCTCCAGAATCTGAGCTCGCCGTCGCCATAGTCGCACATGCACCAGCCACGGCGCCTTCCTCTCTGAACCCCAAAGCCACATCCACCCAGTTTGGCACAACGCCAACAAGGTGAAAATGCATCAAATTTTCTTCTTGTGATTGTAGAAAAACATCTATGTACCTTGGCCGTAGCATACTCTAACAATGTACACATATATTGTTTACTAGATTTTCATTTGAAATTAATAGCTCCGTGATGACAAAACATAGAGAACCTAAATGGAACGACGATGACGACCATGTTCTGTACTTTGCATTGCATCAACAAGTGCTCGCTGACGAAGCAAGTTACCAAGAGAGTGGAGTTCATCAGCCATTGCCAAAAAAAATGTGAACAAATCAATGTGCGATTCAATGCAAATACGCGCAGAAAAGCTAGATCCATGTCATCAATCAACAATAGGTGGCACATTCCAGTGATGTGTTCAAATGCGTACACGATGTATCATTTGCTTGAAGTGGTTGTTATCCTGAGCAAAAATGCCTGGTATGCACATTACATTTGTATGTTCTATGCTGCAATTCTGTTGTTATGGGCGTGGAAAGAAAACCTGGGATTCATTAAATATTACACAGTTAGGCCTAACTTAGTCTTACACAAATAAGCACAGCTTAGTCTTTACACACATAAGCGTAACTAATGATAAAGATAAAGACAAATGGTTCATCGGATCTGCCAGTATGAGCACTAGGTCCCTGGAGCTGGTGGTATCGTCAGAAGGAACCAAAATGCTACGTTTGGCCATCTTTCATTCTCCTTCAAATAGTATGACCCCACTGATGAGCCAATTGTAGGCCCCCTTCTCCCGACGTGGATTCGGCTCTAGGTTGGATCTTTTTTTATTTTGAGGGATCCAGGTCGGATCTGGAGTGTCAACATGACAGGCGCGTGAGTGTGCAGCAAACACACAGTCTACTATCAACACTGGAAGTGCTGGCACCTTAGCAACAACAACATCATGTTCTTCCTGGACTCCGACAGCAGCCTCAGCAGGTATTTCATCAGCTTCACCAGCAGCAGCATTAGCAAGTATTTCGTCAGCTTCACCAGCAGCAGCATCACCTAGTATTTATTTAGCTTCACCAGGAGCAGCAGCAACATCACCTAGTATTTAGTTAGCTTCACCAGGAGCAGCAGCAGCTGACGAAGGACCCCACCACCACCACCACCAGCAGTAGCAGCAGTATCAGGGGCCAGGGCTGCCTGATCAATTACAGGTTCAACAGCTCCAGGGGCTCCGACAAAGAAAGGGTATTTGATCCCAAGAAACACAGATTGTCCCTTCAGATTGTTGACTCTGCTCCAGACTTGCTCTACTGGGTCTTCGGATGGGCATGCGGACCTCTAGAAAACGTGACACCGCAGCGATGGGTATGAAGAAAGTTGTGTCCCCATATATTCTATTGTATCACCAACATTGTTTAGTGCTCCCCTTATATGAATCCACAAGAGTTCATTATCCTGTTCTGTGTTGTCTCCGAGAGGTGCCAGGAACCAGTGTCGTGTCCCAAGTTCAGCATCTGCTACTGCATCTTTGATGACTGGAGCTGGAATGATGCGCGGGGCTGCGTGGGTACCTGCATTTTACTAATAGTCAGTAAGCAGAATTTTGAATGGGATTTTACATGCTATATGACACCATGACTAACCCCAAATAGACGGCTCCCAAACACGCATGTCGCCGCTAGGTTCAGTTACCGCATAAATGCGTTGTGGTCTGTACGAAGAGTAGGCGTAGGTGAAGACGGTGTCGACATACTTCTCCGGCTGCAGGAAGTCATCGCGCATGACTGTCCATTCCCTGTCTTCTAGGCATGTAATGAATGTGATTGCCTTGTCGAAAACCGCTAAGAGGTCGTACTCCCAGTTCTTCCATGCCCCCTCCCGCGGTCTATGTGGGAGTTGTACCTTCACGAGGTCAAGTTCTGCCATGTTGAACCTGTAAGCGAATTAGGAAATGAAATGGGCGGCGGCCACCCGCTGTTGAATGCAGTAATGCTGACACCCTTCAAAGATGGCACTGCAAGTCTCACCGATCTGTAGCCATTTTTTAGAGTCCAAGTACTGCCATCCTGTGATAAAAGGACCAGCCACTCACCGTTGCCACCCACCACATTCTGGTCATCTTCCATTTCTATCTCTTCTTCTTCCTTCATATTCACCACTACTGATTTGGACCACTTATCCAGCAGCATCAGTTTGGCATGAATATTCTGCAGAGTTTGTTGTCAGTTGGTACAATAAACTAGCATGGATTCCATTGCAAATACAATTTGACAACTAGGTCTTCATATTAAAGTACACAAAATATCTCCTAAATACGAGTGTCTCCTCAGATATCGCCTAAATTGTGCCTGTGTCACTACAAAGATACTCAATATATGGAGTAGTAACAGAGCCCCCAGAACAAACTCCTGACGATGATCATAAACAACTCGGGGAATAACAGCCTTAAATCATCTAATCTGTTTGTTTTTATTTTAGGAAACAGAATATCACCTAGCAGGCATTCCATTGCAAAATCAAAATTGACAACTCGTCTATCATCTAAAGTAAGACTGTGTCACTACGAAAATACCAGAATATCAGGTACGAGCAGAGCTTACGCTGTACAGAATAGTCTTAAATGGTTCCATTTGTTCAAACCGCGCGTGCACACAACCCGTTCGACGAAAGGAACATAAGATTCCGATGAGAGTTCAGCACATATGAATCAACGATATGACCAAACGAATAAGCTTGATACTGGAACATACGTGGCCATCGCAGTCGTCTGGCTATTTGCTGTTATCGGGGTAAAGAAGGCCTGGCGTGCCGAACGGTTGTTCGTCCATGTTTCGCATCGTCGTGCGGTAGACAGGGATGCAGCGAGCAAGGCGGTCAGCTGAGATGATGTCTAACCCCGAGGTGATCCTGTGCACGTTCGCGGCGCTAAGGTTTGGCTATCCCCAATCCTCGTGGTAGGGGTAGCCCTGGCCATCCGCATCGTCGTCGCATGCCTTTCGCTTCAGCCTGGTGCTACCCCAAGCTCTACCCATAGCGGTAATTGGAGTCTAGAATCAGAGATAAGGAGGCGGATGGATTCGAGAGGGGGTGGAATCAGGGATGGGGCATTTGTTCGAGTGGGGAGTGAATCTCCAAGGAACCGCCGCCGCCGCCGGTTCTCGTCCGTGTGGAAGAAAAAAAGGGGGCATAATTATTGAGGGCGGGCACCAGAACAGTCTAAAGGAGGTGAAAAAAATAAATCGTAAAAGAGAAATGTGCGGCCCGCCTGTCAGTGAGTGAAGGTCGGCACGCGCAAACATGGATTCAAGAGGCGTTGTGAGAAGGAGGCGTTGTGAGAAGGAGGCGGATGGATTCGAGAGGGGGTGGAATCAGGGATGGGGCATTTGTTCGAGTGGGGAGTGAATCTGCAAGGAACCGCCGCCGCCGCTGGTTCTCATCCGCGTGGAAGACAAAAAGGGGGGCATAATTAATGAGGGCGGGCACCGGAACAGTCTAGAGGAAGTGAAAAAAAATCGTAAAAGAGAAATGTGCGGCCCGCCTGTCAGTGAGTGAAGGTCGGCACGCGCAAACATGCCTACGTTTGAATTTATTTCACCGCGTGCAAGTGGCGCAGAACAAATTTTAGGAAGCGCTAGCGTCGACGCGTAAAACCGCCATTTTTCTCCGCCTTCACCCTACTACGAACTGTCGTGCACCATTCCAGATATTGGTAAGGGCAGTTCCAATCTTTCACTTCTCTATCTCATTTCCTCCTCCCGGCCTCATCGTATTTCTCCTCCATGGCCTCATCCATTTCCTCCACCACCGCATCACCCTCTTCCTCCGTATCCTTTCCCTCTTGCTTGTAGTCATTGACGCTCCGGATATCCGAAACAATGGTAGGCAAGAAACGGCGCACTTCGACACCGAAGTACATGGCGGGAAGAAGATCGATGTTGTTTACACCACCGACCCTCGGATGGTGAGGAACACTCTATGAATAATTACACGAGTTGGCTGCAGTTCGAAGAAAACAGATTCGTAGGTCTCGACCTCGAGTACAGCCGCGATCACCGTAGAATCGCCGTGGTGCAACTCTCCATGAAGGGGCACGTCCTCATATACCAGCCTTTTTGCGAGAAGGGGGCTGACGGGATCTGGTAGACTTTGCTGTCTTTTTGTTCCTGAACCGTCTGTTTGCAAAAGTTATTGCTATATTATTTGTCTAAATTCATTTTCATGCAGGTGGGGCGAAAACATTAGGGATCTGTTTCATGACTTTCTCGTGAACCAGCACATAACATTTACTAGTGTTGACATCACGAATGACAATAAACTGCTTGAAATCCCGACTGTCAACATTAGAATCCTAAAGGAGTGCAGATTAGACATCCAGGAAATTTACTGGATCCCAGGGACGAAGGGCGACGAGATCGGGATGGCCGTTCTTGCCTCCAAACTCATCGACCCGTGGTACGCTGACATGAAGGACAAATTGCCGAGATGTTTGTGGAGGCATTTAGGGCATGATTACTGGGACGATAAGCCACTTTCTGAACCTAATCTGAAGTACGCTGCAATTGACGGGTATGTTAGCCACGAGATGTACTGCCAGATTGTAAAATCTCGTTCTAGGCATCGCATCATTGAACCACCACCAAGGCAGGTTGTTTGCCCCAGATGCCGAAGTGTAGATGAATCTACAAACCGGGGCAAGCGACCGAAGGCATCCTGGGATCGGTTGCCTTCTCCAACAGGCTGGGATGTAGTGCATGATTGTTGTGTTTATGAAAACATGTTAGTTCATAAGTATGTATGTGAGCAATTACGAATTAATGTGTATTACCTTTGTCAAACTATAATCTAGGTTTGGTTATGACTATATCCTTCGCTATAATCTTGGTTTGGTTATGACTTATGACTGTATCACACCTTATGCATGTCAGTCCTAGATTCTGCTGCATGCAAATGGCATAGACAGAATTTGTCAGAATGAATGTTGAGCATACAAAAGGGGGAATGTAATTCATACAGGTTAAGTAGCTAATAGCACAGGGATCATACCAGCTTGGTTCTTACACACATAATGCTTAGAAAATACATGCGACATAAAATAAAGGCGAGATAAAACTAGGAACGAAAGCGAAACTAGTAGTGGTAAACAACACACTCACCCACCCGCCAGATCCTGTTGAGCATCTCGTAGCAGACATACGTGTCCCTGGCTGTGTACTTGATCGCATTGTAATCCAGGTGCCTCCACTCCCATCGCTCGTGCAGGTGCTTCGGGAACTCGACTTTTATGCCGACGTACTCGCGGTCGATGATGTCGGAAGCGAGTCTAGCCATGTCGGCTTTCCCTGTACCGCCATCCGGGTATCTCCACAAATGTTGGAGATCGACGAGATTGACGACATGAACGAGGAGATCCCGTTCTAGCTTCGGAGTGTCATTCTTGATGTCGACGCTGGCGAAGTAGATCTCCCTCCTGTGTAGGAACTCGTGAAGCTCCAAGCATACATATTTGGCCCTACATACATGATATAGGAGGCAGTGGTTGTGCATGGACAACTGCAAAAGTGTCGTCCTCTTCCTCTCTCCGGTATACTCGAGGTCAAGGCCGATGATCTTGTACCTGTCCATCGGCTCCTGTATCCACCGCTTGTACATTGCGATTACCTTGGCGACCTCCGCTGACGCATTTGTGTGGATGACAGTCAGCTCCATGGTGCCATGGGCGGTGACGGTGTAGTCACTCCCGTCGCCGAACACGCCATACTCTGCATCCATGGCAGCAGCTAATGCGGCGGTGGTGGCCTAGGGTCGGTAGCGGTGGCTAGGACTAGGCGTGGAGGTGGAGTGATCTGTTGCGGTGGTATGGCCAGGCGGAGGCGGTGCCTACGGCAGCATCAATGGTTATTGCGGTGGCGGCACCAGCGGAAGGAATGAGTTGGGGATTTTTGCACAGTGATGTGCTGAGGAGACAGAACGAGAGGCTTAAATTCCATTTACCAATATTCCGGTCATACCCATACGGAAGCAAGTTTGACCGGGCGAGCACCGATGGTTTCCAATCCTAGCGATTAAATTCAGCGTCCGTCCCAGTAGGCGATGGGACGGGTGTGCGACGTGGCTTTGGCGTGGCAGACACCGGTCACGTAGACCACCGTCCCGTTGCCGATCCGCAGCGGGTGCACGGTGCTGACACGACGTAACGTGACAGGACAGAAGGAAGTGTATAGTTATTATTAATTCCTAACAAGTTTAATAAGTGTAAGCGTAGACATGGACCTAGCATCCCTGCACCCCGGGGCAGCCGCCCAGCCGATCAGGCCTGCCAAAATGAATTTGTCCTGAATTTGCGCAAAGTTTGTCCTGAATTTGCCAAAATGAAGCTCTTTGCCCATGCTTCTATAAGTTTCTCTGTAGGCCACTTGTGTAAGCATGCACGATCAAGCAACTTTGTAACACACGTGTCGGTGGAGTGAGCGAGTGCGTGATGAGTGGGAGGGGGGAGGCCTCTATTAAAGGAGAAGGGAAGCGACATTTTGTTGCACTACCATGCACCGCGTACGCTAATGCACCGTGCACGGCCACACGTGTGTGCTACCGCCCCGTGCACCACACACGCGTACCGTGAGTCACGTTTTTTTCCCTTGTGTCTAACCATGGCGATGCAGTTTTACTCAGTTTTGCCCACCAACTGTTGATCCTCTGTGATCTAGCGGACAGGATAACCCTTATATCTGTCGGAGGCACCCCTCTATCCATGCAAAATAAGGAGTATGCCACCGGAACTTTAACTCCATAAATAGATGAACTTGAATATATTTTGAAGGGTACTAAAATAGAAATCCCATAGTTTAAGGGTCTAGATACGGTAAGAGAACTAAATATTATTAGTGGTCGGGCTAGCACAGTGACGGGGTTGGTCGGCTAGAAGTTGTTGATTCCTAAGTAAGGGGACACTAGGCCGGTCTTGACATACTCCCTCAGGAACTTGCCATGAGCAGCGTGCTTAGCCTTGGTCGCCGACTTATGTTTACTAGCCGGGCTTTTACCAATGCCAACCGCATGCGGAATCCAGCTGGCAATCCTCGGGTTGACTCCTTTCTTATAGAAAGGGCACTTGAGCTCCCCAAGTCGAGTGCGGAAAGGGATTATCCCGCTCTTGAGCTTCTTCATGAAATGGCGGCTCTTGTTGTCCCTAGTCTCCTTGTCAGAGTCCATCTCACTTGAATACACCTGTAATGTATGGAATACAAACCGAAATGAGAAAAATAATAAATATATATTCCTTCCACCATTCCAAGTTACTTTCTATGCAATAACATGTCTATACAGGTTCAGCAGTTCATTATGACCGTCTCCCCAGCTCGCTCCTAAATTAATGTGGTTTATGTTCTTGGTAACTTATTAATAAATAAATAATATGGATTCATTCAGAACAGACTAGATCTCTCCATGTATCGGTTCGTGTGTTGCATCTAATCATTAGGACTAGATTTTTTATGACGCCAGGATAGATTAAGCTCGAGCAGAAAATATGAAACATGTAGAAATAGATGTACCTCCGGGTACACGAGCGGAGCGTGTTCGTCAAACTCCACGCCCTCATCGGCGCCTCCGAAGTTGTCAGCACCGTCAAGCACATGGTCCCCCAAGGGGTTGAACTGCATGTCCTCCTCGGCTTGTGCTGCTTGATGCTCCTCCAGATCTGTCGCGTGAAGCACCACCCCGGCGGCAATGCCCGGACACTCACCTCCACGCACTGGTTTCATGGAGAAGGTTCGTGCAAGTACGTTCAATATTGTGGGGTTTTGCTGGATAGGGAAGAGAGAGTAGTGGATGAGTGCAAATGGAGGACCCGATAGGCTGGGTTTTTATTACGGGGATGTTTAGTCCTCCTCAAGGGCCCCGGTTGGCAGCTCTTCTGGTTGTGGCTGCCGCGTGGAAGGTTCGCGTGGTGTGGGCCTATCGGAAGTGATAGTGCAGGCGCGCTGCATAGTAAAAATGGTATAGCCGGTGGTCCGTGGATGACCAGTTGTCGTGCAGTAGACTTGTAGCCTTTGTAGACTAGATTAAACATGACATGACCACTCGACGACTTTTTTCATGGATGGCATCGTGTTCCTTCTTGTAGAAGTCTCGTTCAGGGAGACATCTGTGTTGTCTCGCGTTGTCCTGTGAAGGGCACGACGTGTGCAACGAGCCTCGTTGGATCACACAGGATCAACGGTTGGTGCACATGATCCACATGACAACTGTGACAACCAATCAGGGCGTAGCAGACAGATTGGGCACAGGTTTGGGCTTCTACGAAAGAGAGAGGGGGGGGGGCAAAACTGGGTAGTATCAAAAAACCAAGGGCAAAACTGAGTAGTATAAAATGGAAAGTGGGTGTCTTTTACAATGAAATACATCGTGGCATACATCAAATTATGCCAAGATAGATCCACTAGAGTTCATTGCATGTGTGTTCTTTCCACAAACCACATATGTATCCACAAGAGTCATTGCATGTGTGTTCCTATCATGATCCACATATGGATCAACCAATGGCATTGCATGTGTGTTCTTTTCACAAACCACACATGGATCAACCAGTAATAACTGCACGTGTGTTCTTTCCACAAACCACTTATGGATCAATCAGTGGTCATTGCATGTGTGTTCTTTTCCAAAAACCACATATGGATCCATAAGTGTTCTTAAACTGAAACCAACATTAGAGTCACTACATGTGTGCTCTTTCCACAAACTAGTTATGGATCCACCAGTGTTCATTGCATGTGTGTTCTTTTCCACAAACCACATATGGATCAACCAGTGGTCATTGCATGTGTGTTCTTTTCACAAACCACATGTGGACCCACTAGAGTCATTGCATGTGTGTTCTTATACTAAAACCAGCACTAGACTCATTGCATGTGTGTTCTTTTCACAAACCACACATGGGTACACCACTGTCATTGCATGTGTGTTCTTTCCACAAACCACACATGGATCAACCAATGGTCATTGCATGTGTGTTCGTTTCCACAAACCACATATGGATCCATTAGAGTCATTGCATGTGTGTTCTTATACTAAAACTAGCACTAGAGTCATTGCATGTGTGTTCTTTCCAGAAACCACACATGGATCAAACAGTGTCATTGCATGTGTGTTCTTTCCACAAACCCCATATGGATCAACCAGTGGTCATTGCATGTGTGTTCTTTTCACAAACCACATATGGACCCACTAGAGTCATTGCATGTGTGTTCTTTCCACAAACCACCTAAGGATCAACCAGTGGTCATTGCATCTTTTTTCTTTTCACAAACCACATATGGACCCACTAGAGTCATTACATGTGTGTTCTATCCACAAACAAACACATGGATCAACCGGTGTCATTCCACGTGTGTTCTTTCCACAAACCACATATGGATAAACCAGTGTCATTGCATGTGTGTTCTTTCCAAAAACCACACATGGATCAACTAATGTCATTGCATGTGTGTTCTTCTCCACAAACCACATATGGATCCATATGTGTTCTTAAACTAAAACCAGCATTAGAGTCACTTCAGGTGTGTTCTTTCCACAAACGCTTATGGATCCACCAGTGTTCATTGCATGTGTGTTCTTTTCTACAAACCACATATGGATCAACCAGTGGCCATTGCATGTGTGTTCTTTTCACAAACCACATGTGGACCCACTAGAGTCATTGCATGCGTGTTCTTATACTAAAACCAGCACTAGAGTCATTGCATGTGTGTTATTTCTACAAACCACACATGGATCAACCACTAGAATCATTGCATGTGTGTTCTTTCCACAAACCACACATGGATCAACCAGTGTCATTGCATGTGTGTTCCTTCCACAAATCACATATGGACCCACTAGAGTCATTGCTTGTGTGTTCTTATACTAAAACCAGCACTAGAGTCATTGCATGTGTGTTCTTTTCACAAACAACATATGTGTGTTCACTACGTGTGTGTTCTTTCCACAAACCACATATGGACCAACCAGTGGTCATTGCATGTGTGTTCTTTTCCACAAACCACTTATGGATCAACCAGTGGTCATTGCATGTGTGTTCTTTTCCACAAACCACTTATGGATCAACCAGTGGTCATTGCATGTGTGTTCATTCCACAAACCACTAATGTATCAACCAGTGGTCATTGCATGTGTGTTCTTTTCACAAACTACATGTGGACCCACTAGAGTCATTGCATGTGTGTTCTTATACTAAAACTAGCACTAGAGTCATTACTTGTGTGTTCTTTTCAGAAACCACACATGGATCAACCAATGGTCATTGCATGTGTGTTCTTTTCCACAAACCACATATGGATCAATCAGTGCTCATTGCATGTGTGTTCTTTTCCACAAACCACTTATGGATCCATTAGAGTCGTTGCATGTGTGTTCTTATACTAAAACTAACACTAGAGTGATTGCATGTGTGTTCTTTCCACAAACCACATGTAATGACCTCGGATCGGTAAGGATCCTAAGTCCCTTTTATTAACATGCTAGTCCCTGGATCAATAGCTAGCACTCACAGTCGATGAAATATCATGTAAAACACAAAGTCTTTATTACACGGAGAATCCGGAGTATGAAATTATTACAAAAGTTGCTTAGCATTATGCTAGCTCAAATAACAGCGGAAACATAAAAGCAGCATGAGTCCATCAACGGCCAGGCTTGTCGAGTGTAGACCCGTGATCCCTACGCACCTTTCAATCTTCGGATTCTGCACATAAGACGTGCAGCCAACAAGTTGGGTCAATACTTTGAATGTATTGGGAAATTACACCAAGGAGAGAAAAGACTATCTCTACATGCAAGGCTGGTATAGGCTGTAGAGTTCATTTGCTCAAAGCTAATTTTCTTAAGTAGAGAGAAGAATGGAAGATTGCCCTACTTTGTAAACATTTGCTTGGATAAAATAGGGTCGAGTGGCACACGAGGATATTACGCACCAAGTGTCCAAACAACCAAACACTTGGATATTACGCACCAAGCGTCACTTGGATATTACACACCAAGTTCCCCAAGAGAGAGGAAGATCCTTCAGAGGCTCCATCCTTCAGATGCTCAATGTTGTTCTGTTTCCGTGAACACGGCTGATCGATCAGATTGCAATACTCTCGAGAGTTTGTGCACTTTACCCACAATCCACGATCAAGTCCTTTTACAGACAAGACCATGGCGAGGCTTTCCCTTAGTAGCCCCTCTACCTTCCGGATCCAACCGTGCCAAGAATCCTCCAAATGTTGGTACCCAGGTGAGGTTTCCCACTAAGTACTAGGCCAAGACAGAGCCCATAATGTATTGTGGTTGCACTGGAAGCTTCTGAATTCTGAAACATGGCAGACTTCTTTGATTCCTGGGCGGCCGTCCTCCACCAAAATCACACTCGTTGACCCGACAACCATTCCGCCCAGAAGAAAACTTAGTTTTATTTCGAAGTGGATTTGAGAAGAAAAGTTTGCTCTAGAGAGCCTTTATACTTAGAAAAATTCTTTGTCTTTCGAACCCCCCAACGGTACTTTGTATATATAGCATAGCAAGCAATACTTAGCAAAAACAGGGGTAACCTATTAGGATGGGAAATCCTAAGTATAGAGCTACTCATGGCATACTACAAAATCATCGCACTTGCAAAATAATACTAAGAAAAAATTCTACTAGAACATCCTACACATGCATACTACAGAATTTTGAAGATCACATGCATAGAATCAAAACTGGGACAAAAGTTATGAACAAGTGGTGTAACTTGCCTTGATCCGAGCAGCACTCTACACAATAGCACTCCTTAGCGCACTCCGAGCAATCTAACGAAGCACAAACATAGATCTGATCACAACTTGTTCAAAGCATACACAAAGGAAAACATGCATGCATGCAACATGGTAGTTTATGCAAGGTTGGTTAAATTGATCTAGGTAGCAAGTTTTGTGTTGTGATAGTTTAAGGGTGTCACTAGGATTGATTCCTAAAGGTTTAGATCAAATTTGAATCACTAAAACAATTCCTAGGATTATAGGAGATCAAACCATCCAAAATAGCCCCAAGTTAGATCTAATAATCCTAAGCAAGGCTTAATGATTTGGATCAGTAGGTATTGTGGAAACAAAATTATTGCAACAAGAATCACATAAAACAGAATTTTAAATATTTTTCTATAGAATAAACCCTCTAATCTAATGATTAAAATCTACACCTAAAACATTACTGTAAACCTGCAATATTATTACATATTTGGATTCTACATAAAATTAGGAATCCAACGGTATATTATAAGCTAAAATTGGACAAATATTTGATTTTATATGAATTTCGCAAGTTTGAATTCAAATCTGCAACAGATCTCAACTTCACTTAAAGGAGCTTGCCAAGTGGCAGCTTCTGACCGGCCCAGCTGGCAACGGGGGAAGGGCTGACGCGGCGCAGCGTGGTGCGGTTAAGCGGCGAGCTGACGTGGCGGCCACGCGGCAGCGTGCGATTGGCGTGTACCCCTTCGGGTCCAAATCTAATCCGAGCCACAGATCGAAGATCGAATAGAGGAGGTGGGCGCGGCGACTTACTGTTGCGACGACGGTGGCGGTGGGCGGCGGCGGTGTCGGTGGCGACGGCGGCGGCGCTCGGGTGCACTTAGAGGAAGAAGGAACTGCCGCTGGTGATCGTCTCCTCCTCGCGGTCCCGTCTGTCGCCTCGATTTCGGCCCCCTCTTCCTCTAACGGTGGCGGTGGCAGCGTCACTTCCGCAGCTCCGACGAGCAATGGCGATGGCACGCTGCGGTAGACATTGGGCAAGGCATGTGAGACGAAACAGTCGAGCGTAGGGGTCACCCCAGGGAGAAGAACAGGGAGAGGGGAGGCTCGACATTGACTCAACTCACCTGGTCGGCGGCGGCTTGTACCAGCGGAATCGGGGAAGGCTTAGGGTTTCGCGAGCTTCGGAACGGTGGGGGTGGGTCGCGCGGCTGAGCATATATACACGGCCTGGGGGAGTCCTGGCCGAACACGGAGGGCAGGGGAGGTCGTGGTCAGCGCGGACTCTGTCCTCGTCAGAGAAGAAGGAGAAGGGCGACTGTGGGGCCCGGGTGTCGGTGGTGGAGGGGGGAAGGTGGGCCGACGTGCGCGGGCAGGATCGCTGCTGCGCGGGCGCTGGGGCGGGGTGGGCTGGCTGGCGAGCCGGCCCAGCTAGGTTAGCTGCTGGCCCTTTCTCTTTTTTTTGTTTAACATTTTTCCTTTTTCTGTTTTAGTAAAACCCTAATATCTTTTGCAAACTAAGTCCAAATTTGATGAAACTTGTTTCTAAATTTTCATAAAATTGAGGTGGTCAACATAGGCCATAGTTTAATGTTTTACAAGGTTTTTAGAGGGGTCATTACTTGACCTTTACAATGGTGCTCACATAAGGCAACCAGCATTTGGGTTTTCTAGGTTTAGGTGTTAGGGTTTTTATTTCAATTTTTAGTTGTAGGATGCAATGATGCAAGGATGATGCATGACACTAATAACATCCTAAGACAAAATCTGGGATGTTACAACTAATGTATCAACCAGTGGTCATTGCATGTGTGTTCTTTTCACAAACTACATGTGGACCCACTAGAGTCATTGCATGTGTGTTCTTATACTAAAACTAGCACTAGAGTCATTGCTTGTGTGTTCTTTTCACAAACCACACATGGATCAACCAATGGTCATTGCATGTGTGTTCTTTTCCACAAACCACATATGGATCAATCAGTGCTCATTGCATGTGTGTTCTTTTCCACAAACCACTTATGGATCCATTAGAGTCGTTGCATGTGTGTTCTTATACGAAAACTAACACTAGAGTCATTGCATGTGTGTTCTTTCCACAAACCACACATGGATCAAGCAGTGTCATTGCATGTGTGTTCTTTCCACAAACCACATATGGATCAACCAGTGGTCATTGCATGTGTGTTATTTTCACAAACCATATATGGACCCACTAGAGTCATTGCATGTGTGTTCTTTCCACAAACCACATATGAATCAACCAGTGGTCATTGGATGTGTGTTCTTTTCACAAACCACATATAGTCCCACTAGAGTCATTGCATGTGTGTTCTATCCACAAACCACACATGGATCAACCGGTGTCATTGCACGTGTGTTCTTTCCACAAACCACAGGTGGATCCATCAGTGTCATTGCATGTGTGTTCTTTCCACAAACCACACATGGATCAACTAGTGTTATTGCATGTGTGTTCTTCTCCACAAACCACATATGGATCCATATGTGTTCTTAAACTAAAACCAGCATTAGAGTCACTACATGTGTGTTCTTTCCACAAACCACTTATGGATCCACCAGTGTTCTTTGCATGTGTGTTCTTTTCCACAAACCACATATGGATCAACAAGTGGTCATTTCATGTGTGTTCTTTTCACAAACCACATGTGGACCCACTAGAGTCATTGCATGTGTGTTCTTATACTAATACCAGCACTAGAGTCATTGCAGATGTGTTATTTCCACAAACCACACGTGGATCAACCACTAGAGTCATTGCATGTGTGTTATTTCCACAAACCACACATGGATCAACCAGTGTCATTGCATGTGTGTTCTTTCCACAAAGCACATATGGACCCACTAGAGTCATTGCTTGTGTGTTCTTATACTAAAACCAGCACTAGAGTCATTGCATGTGTGTTCTTTTCACAAACAACATATGGATCCACCAGTGTGCACTGCATGTGTATTGTTTCCACAAACCACATATGGACCAACCAGTGGTCATTGCATGTGTGTTCTTTTCCACAAACCACTTATGGATCAACCAGTGGTCATTGCATGTGTGTTCTTTCCACAGAGCACTTATGTATCAACTAGTGGTCATTGCATGTGTTTTCTTTTCACAAACTACACGTGGACCCACTAGAGTCATTGCATGTATGTTCTTATACTAAAACTAGCATTAGACTCATTGCATGTGTGTTCTTTTCACAAAAAACATATGGATCCACCAGTGTTCACTGCATGTGTGTTCTTTCCACAAACCACATATGGACCAACAAGTGGTCATTGCATGTCTGTTCTTTTCCACAACCCACTTATGGATCAACCAGTGGTCATTGCATGTGTGTTCTTTCCACAAAGCACTAATGTATCAACCAGTGGTCATTGCATGTGTTTTCTTTTCACAAACTACATGTGGACCGACTAGAGTTATTGCATGTATGTTCTTATACTAAAACTAGCACTAGAATCATTGCATGTGTGTTCTTATACTAAAACTAGCACTAGAGTCATTGCATGTGTGTTCTTCCCAGAAACCACACATGGATCAAACAGTGTCATTGCATGTGTGTTCTTTCCACAAACCCCATATAGATCAACCAGTGCTCATTGCATGTGTGTTCTTTTCACAAACCACATATGGACCCACTAGAGTCATTGCATGTGTGTTCTTTCCACAAACCACCTAAGGATCAACCAGTGGTCATTGCATCTTTGTTCTTTTCACAAACCACATGTGGACCCACTATAGTCATTGCATGTGTGTTCTATCCACAAACCACACATGGATCAACAGGTGTCATTCCACGTGTGTTCTTTCCACAAACCACATATGGATAAACTAGTGTCATTGCATGTGTGTTCTTTCCACAAACCACACATGGATCAACTAGTCTCATTGCATGTGTGTTCTTCTCCACAAACCACATATGGATCCATATGTGTTCTTAAACTAAAACCAGCATTAGAGTCACTTCAGGTGTGTTCTTTCCACAAACCGCTTATGGATCCACCAGTGTTCATTGCATGTGTGTTCTTTTCCACAAACCACATATGGATCAACCAGTGGCCATTGCATGTGTGTTCTTTTCACAAACCACATGTGGACCCACTAGAGTCATTGCATGCGTGTTCTTATACTAAAACCAGCACTAGAGTCATTGCATGTGTGTTATTTCTACAAACCACACATGGATCAACCACTAGAATCATTGCATGTGTGTTCTTTCCACAAACCACACATGGATCAACCAGTGTCATTGCATGTGTGTTCTTTCCACAAATCACATATGGACCCACAAGAGTCATTGCTTGTGTGTTCTTATACTAAAACCAGCACTAGAGTCATTGCATGTGTGTTCTTTTCACAAACAACATATGGATCCACCAGTGTTCACTACGTGTGTGTTCTTTCCGCAAACCATATATGGACCAACCAGTGGTCATTGCATGTGTGTTCTTTTCACAAATGGATCAACCAGTGGTCATTGCATGTGTGTTCCTTTCACAAACCACATATGGACCCACTAGAGTCATTGCATGTGTGTTCTTTCCACAAACCACATAAGGATCAACCAGTGGTCATTGCATGTTTGTTCTTTTCACAAACCACATATGGACAATCTAGAGTCATTGCATGTGTGTTCTATCCAAAAACCACACATGGATCAACCGGTGTCATTCCACGTGTGTTCTTTCCACAAACCACATATGGATCAACCAGTGTCATTGCATGTGTGTTCTTTCCACAAACCACACATGGATCAACTAGTGTCATTGCATGTGTGTTGTTCTCCACAAAGCACATATGGATCCATATGTGTTCTCCAAGAACCACTTATGGATCAACCAATGGTCTTTCCATGTGTGTTCTTTCCACAAACCACTTATGGATCAACCAGTGTTCTTTGGATGTGTGTTCTTTTCCACAAACCACATATGGATCAACAAGTGGTCATTTCATGTGTGTTCTTTTCACAAACCACATGTGGACCCACTAGAGTCATTGCACGTGTGTTCTTATACTAAAACCAGCACTAGAGTCATTGCATATGTGTTATTTCCACAAACCACACATGAATCAACCACTAGAGTCATTGCATGTGTGTTATTTCCACAAACCACACATGGATCAACCAGTGTCATTGCATGTGTTTTTTTCCACAAATCACATATGGACCCACTAGAGTCATTGCTTGTGTGTTCTTATACTAAAACCAGCACTAGAGTCATTGCATGTGTGTTCTTTTCACAAACAACATATGGATCCACCAGTGTGCACTGCATGTGTGTTCTTTCCACAAACCACATATGGGCCAACCAGTGGTCATTGCACGTGTGTTCTTTTCCACAAACCACTTATGGATCAACCAGTGGTCATTGCATGTGTGTTCTCTCCACAAATCACTTATGTATCAACCAGTGGTCATTGCATGTGTTTTGTTTTGACAAACTACATGTGGACCCACTAGAGTCATTGCATGTATGTTCTTATACTAAAACTAGCACTAGAGTCATTGCATGTGTGTTCTTTTCACAAATAACATATGTATCCACCAGTGTTCACTGCATGTGTGTTCTTTTTACAAACCACACATGGATCAACCAGTGGTCATTGCATGTGTGTTCTTTCCACCAATCACATATGGATCAACCAGTGATCATTGCACGTGTGTTCTTTGCCACAAACCACTTATGGATCCATTAGAGTCATTGCATGTGTGTTCTTATACTAAAACTAGCACTAGAGTCATTGAATGTGTGTTCATTCCACAAACCACACATGGATCAACCAGTGTCGTCGCCTGTGTGTTCTTTCCAAAAATCACATATGGACCCACTAGAGTCATTGCTTGTGTGTTCTTATACTAAAACCAGCACTAGAGTCATTGCATGCGTGTTCTTTTCACAAACCACATATGGATCAACCGATGTTCATTGCATGTGTGTTCTTTTCACAAAGCACACATGGATCCACCAGTGTTCACTACATGTGTGTTCTTTCCACAAACCACATATGGATCCATTAGAGTCATTGCATTTGTGTTCTATCCACAAACCACACATGGATCAACCGGTGTCATTGCACGTGTGTTCTTTCCACAAACCACATATGGATCAACCAGTGTCATTGCATGTGTGTTCTTCTCCACAAACCACTTATGGATCAACCAGTGGTCTTTGCATGTGTGTTCTTTCCACAAACCACTTATGGATCAACTAGTGGTCATTGCATGTGTTTTCTTTTCCACAGACCACATATGGATCAACCGGTGTCATTGCATGTGTGTTATTTTCACAAACCACATGTGGACCCACTAGAATCATTTCATGTGTGTTCTTATACTAAAACCAGCACTAGACTCATTGCATGTTGTTCTTTTCACAAACCACACATGGATCCACCACTGTGATTGCATGTGTGTTCTTACCAGAAACCACACATGGATCAACAAGTGGTCATTGCATGTGTATTATTTTCACAAACCACATATGGATCCATTAGAGTCATTGCATGTGTATTCTTGTACTAAAACTAGCACTAGAGTCATTGCATGTGTGTTCTTTCCACAAACCACACATGGATCAACAACTGGCATTGCATGTATGTTCTTTTCACAAACCACACATGGATCAACCACTAGTCACTACATGTGGGTTCTTTCCACAAACCACTTATGGATCTACCAGTGGTCATTGGATGTGTGTTATTTTGCACAAACCACATATGGATCAACCGGTGTCATTCCATGTGTGTTCTTTTCACAAACCACATGTGGACCCACTAGAGTCCGTGCATGTGTGTTCTTATACTAAAACCAGCACTAGACTGATTGCATGTGTGTTCTTTTCACAAACCACACATGGATCCACCACTATCATTGCATGTGTGTTCTTTCCACAAACCACACATGGATCAACAAGTGGTCATTGCATGTGTGTTCTTTTCACAAACCACATATGGATCCATTAGAGTCATTGCAGTGTGTTCTTATACTAAAACTAGCACTAGAGTCATTACATATGTGTTCTTTCCACAATCCACACATGGATCAACCAGTGGCATTGCATGTGTGTTCTTTTCACAAACCACACATCGATCAACCAGTGGTCACTACATGTGTGTTCTTTCCACAAACCACATATGGATCAACCAGTGGTCATTGCGTGTGTGTTCTTTCCACAAACCACATATGGATCAACCAGTGGTCATTGCATGTGTGTTCATTTCACAAACCACATATGGACCCACTAGAGTCATTGCATGAGTGTTCTATCCACAAACCACACATGGATCAACCGGTGTCATTGCACATGTGTTCTTTCCACAAACCACACATGGATCAACTAGTGTCATTGCATGTGTGTTCTTTCCACAAACCACACATGGATCAACTAGTGGTCATTGCATGTGTGTTCTTTCCACAAACCACATATGGATCAACTAGTGGTCATTGCATGTGTGTTCTTTTCCACAAACCACTTATGGATCAACCGGTGGTCATTGCATGTGTGTTCTTTCCACAAACCACTTACGGATCAACCAGTAGTCATTGCATGTGTGTTCTTTTCACAACCTACATGTGGACCCACTAAAGTCATTGCATGTGTGTTCTTATACTAAAACTAGCACTAGAGTCATTGCATGTGTGTTCTTTTCACAAACCACACATGGGTCAACCAGTGGTCATTGCATGTGTGTTATTTCCAAAAACCACATATGGATCAACCAGTGGTCATTGGATGTGTGTTCTTTTCCACAAACCACTTATGGATCAAACAGTGGTCATTGCGTGTCTGTTCTTTCCACAAACCACTTATGGATCCACCAGTGTTCATTGCATGTGTGTTCCTTTCCACAAACCACATATGGATCAACCAATGGTACTTGCATGTGTGTTATTTTCACAAACCACATGTGGACCCACTAGAGTCATTGCATGTATGTTCTTATACTAAAACCAGCACTAGACTCATTACATGTGTGTTCTTGTCACAAACCACACATGGATCCACCATTGTCATTGCATGTGTGTTCTTTCCACAAACCACACATGGATCAACAAGTGGTCATTGCATGTGTGTTCTTTTCACAAACCACATATGGATCCATTAGAGTCATTGAATGTGTGGTCTTATACTAAAAGTATCACTAGAGTCATTGCATGTGTGTTTTTCCACAAACCACACATGGATCAACCAGTGGCATTGCATGTATGTTCTTTTCACAAACCACCCATGGATCAACCAGTGTCATTGCATGTGTGTTCTTTCCACAAACCACATATGGATCAACCAGTGGTCATTGCATGTGTGTTCTTTTGCACAAACCACTTATGGATCCATTAGAGTCATTGCATGTGTGTTATTTGCACAAACCACACATGGATCAACCAGAGTCATTGCATGGGTGTTCTTTTCAGAAACCACATGTGGACCCACTAGAGTCATTACATGTGTGTTCTTATACTAAAACCAGAACTAGACTCATTGCATGTGTGTTCTTTTCACAAACCACACATGGATCCACCATTGTCATTGCATGTGTGTTCTTTCCACAAACCACACATGGATCAACAAGTGGTAATTGCATGTGTGTTCTTTTCACAAACCACATATGGATCCATTAGAGTCATTGAAGTGTGTTCTTATACTAAAACTAGCACTAGAGTCATTACATGTGTGTTCTTTCCACAAACCATACATGGATCAACTAGTGGCATTGCATGTGTGTTCTTTTCACAAACCACACATGGATCAACCAGTGGACACTACATGTGTGTTCTTTCCACAAACCACATATGGACCAACTAGAGTCATTGCATGTGTGTTCTTTTCCACAAACCACTTATGGATCAACCAGTGGTCATTGCATGCGTGTTCTTTCCACAAACCACATATGGATCAACCAGTGGTCATTGCATTAGTGTTCATTTCACAAACCACATATGGACCCACTAGAGTCATTGCATGTGTGTTCTATCCACAAACCACACATGGATCAACCAGTGTCATTGCACGTGTGTTCTTTCCACAAACCACATATGGATTAACCAGTGTCATTGCATGTGTGTTCTTTCCACAAACCACACATGGATCAACTAGTGTCATTGCATGTGTGTTATTTCCACAAACCACACATGGATCAACTAGTGGTCATTTCATGTGTGTTCTTTTCTACAAACCACTTATGTATCAACCAGTGGTCATTGCATGTGTGTTCTTTCCACAAACCACTTAGGGATTATGAAGTGGTCATTGCATGTGTGTTCTTTTCCACAAATCACATATGGATCAACTGGTGTCATTTCATGTGTGTTTTTTCACAAACCACATGTGGACCCACTAGAGTCATTGCATGCGTGTTCTTATACTAAAACCAGCACTAGACTCATTGCATGTGTGTTCTTGTCACAAACCACACATGGATCCACCATTGTCATTGCATGTGTGTTCTTTCCACAAACCACACATGGACTAACAAGTGGTCATTGCATGTGTGTTTTTTTCACAAACCACATATGGATCCATTAGAGTCATTGAATGTGTGGTCTTATACTAAACCTAGCAGTAGAGTCATTGCATGTGTGTTCTTTCCACAAACCACGCATGGATCAACCAGTGGCATTGCATGTGTGTTCTTTTCACAAACCACACATGGATCAACCAGTGGTCACGGCATGTGTGTTCTTTCCACAAACCACATATGGACCAACAAGAGTCATTGCATGTGTGTTCTTTTCCACAAACCACTTATGGATCAACCAGTGGTCATTGCATGTGTGTTCTTTCCACAAACCACTTATGGATCATCCAGTTGTCATTGCATGTGTGTTCTTTTCACAAACTTAGATGTGGACCCACTAGAGTCATTGCATGTGTGTTGTTTGCACAAACCACACATGGATCAACCAATGGTCATTGCATGTGTGTTATTTCCACAAACCACATATGACTCAACGAGTGGTCATTGCATGTGTGTTCTTTTCCACAAACCACTTATGGATCAACCAGTGGTCATTGCATGTGTGTTCCTTCCACAAACCACTTATGGATCCACCAGTGTAGATTGCATGTGTGTTCCTTTCCACAAACCACATATGGATCAACCAATGGTCATTGCATTTGTGTTATTTTCACAAACCACATGTGGACCCACTAGAGTCAATGCATGTATGTTCTTATACTAAAACCAGCACTAGACTCATTGCATGTGTGTTCTTTTCACAAACCACACATGGAACCACAACTGTCATTGCATGTGTGTTCTTTCCACAAACCATACATGGATCAACAAGTGGTCATTGCATGTGTGTTCTTTTCACAAACCACATATGGATCCATTAGAGTCATTGCATGTGCGTTCTTTCCATAAACCGCTTATGGATCCACTAGTGTTCATTGCATGTGTCTTCTTTTCCACAAACCACATATGGATCAACCAGTGGTCATTGCATGTGTGTTCTTTTCACAAACCACATGTGGAACCACAAGATTCATTGCATGTGTGTTCTTATACTAAAACCATCACTAGACTCATTGCATGTGTGTTCTTTCCATAAACCACACATGGATACACCACTGTCATTGGATGTGTGTTCTTTCCACAAACCACACATGGATCAACCAATGGTCATTGCATGTGTGTTTGTTTCCACAAACCACATATGGATCCATTAGAGTCATTGCATGTGTGTTCTTATACTAAAACAAGCACTAGAGTCATTGCATGTGTGTTCTTTCCACAAACCACACATGGATCAAGCAGTGTCATTGCATGTGTGTTCTTTCCACAAACCACATATGGATCAACCAGTGGTCATTGCATGTGTGTTCTTTTCACAAACCACATATGGACCCACTAGAGTCATTGCATGTGTGTTCTTTCCACAAACCACATAAGGATCAACCAGTGGTCATTGCATGCGTGTTCTATCCAAAAACCACACATGGATCAACCGGTGTCATTCCACGTGTGTTCTTTCCACAAACCACATATGGATCAACCAGTGTCATTGCATGTGTGTTCTTTCCACAAACCACACATGGATCTACTAGTGTCATTGCATGTGTGTTGTTCTCCACAAACCACATATGGATCCATATGTGTTCTTAAACTAAAACCAGCATTAGAGTCACTTCATGTGAGTTCTTCTCCAAAAACCACTTATGGATCAGCCAATGGTCTTTCCATGTGTGTTCTTTCCACAAACCACTTATGGATCAACCAGTGTTCTTTGCATGTGTGTTCTTTTCCACAAACCACATATGGATCAACAAGTGGTCATTTCATGTGTGTTCTTTTCACAAACCACATGTGGACCCACTAGAGTCATTGCATGTGTGTTCTTATACTAAAACCAGCACTAGAGTCATTGCATATGTGTTGCTTCCACAAACCACACATGAATCAACCACTAGAGTCATTGCATGTGTGTTATTTCCACAAACCACACATGGATCAACCAGTGTCATTGCATGTGTTTTTTGCATGCATGTGCGTTCTTTCCATAAACCGCTTATGGATCCACTAGTGTTCATTGCATGTGTCTTCTTTTCCACAAACCACATATGGATCAACCAGTGGTCATTGCATGTGTGTTATTTTCACAAACCACATGTGGAACCACAAGATTCATTGCATGTGTGTTCTTATACTAAAACCATCACTAGACTCATTGCATGTGTGTTCTTTCCATAAACCACACATGGATACACCACTGTCATTGGATGTGTGTTCTTTCCACAAACCACACATGGATCAACCAATGGCCATTGCATGTGTGTTTGTTTCCACAAACCACATATGGATCCATTAGAGTCATTGCATGTGTGTTCTTATACTAAAACAAGCACTAGAGTCATTGCATGTGTGTTCTTTCCACAAACCACACATGGATCAAGCAGTGTCATTGCATGTGTGTTCTTTCCACAAACCACATATGGATCAACCAGTGGTCATTGCATGTGTGTTCTTTTCACAAACCACATATGGACCCACTAGAGTCATTGCATGTGTGTTCTTTCCACAAACCACATAAGGATCAACCAGTGGTCATTGCATGTTTGTTCTTTTCACAAACCACATATGGACAAACTAGAGTCATTGCATGCGTGTTCTATCCAAAAACCACACATGGATCAACCGGTGTCATTCCACGTGTGTTCTTTCCACAAACCACATATGGATCAACCAGTGTCATTGCATGTGTGTTCTTTCCACAAACCACACATGGATCTACTAGTGTCATTGCATGTGTGTTGTTCTCCACAAACCACATATGGATCAACTAGAGTCATTGCATGTGTGTTATTTCCACAAACCACACATGGATCAACTAGTGGTCATTTCATGTGTGTTCTTTTCTACAAACCACTTATGTATCAACCAGTGGTCATTGCATGTGTGTTCTTTCCACAAACCACTTAGGGATTATGAAGTGGTCATTGCATGTGTGTTCTTTTCCACAAATCACATATGGATCAACTGGTGTCATTTCATGTGTGTTTTTTCACAAACCACATGTGGACCCACTAGAGTCATTGCATGCGTGTTCTTATACTAAAACCAGCACTAGACTCATTGCATGTGTGTTCTTGTCACAAACCACACATGGATCCACCATTGTCATTGCATGTGTGTTCTTTCCACAAACCACACATGGACTAACAAGTGGTCATTGCATGTGTGTTTTTTTCACAAACCACATATGGATCCATTAGAGTCATTGAATGTGTGGTCTTATACTAAACCTATCAGTAGAGTCATTGCATGTGTGTTCTTTCCACAAACCACGCATGGATCAACTAGTGGCATTGCATGTGTGTTCTTTTCACAAACCACACATGGATCAACCAGTGGTCACAGCATGTGTGTTCTTTCCACAAACCACATATGGACCAACAAGAGTCATTGCATGTGTGTTCTTTTCCACAAACCATTTATGGATCAACCAGTGGTCATTGCATGTGTGTTCTTTCCACAAACCACTTATGGATCATCCAGTTGTCATTGCATGTGTGTTCTTTTCACAAACTTAGATGTGGACCCACTAGAGTCATTGCATGTGTGTTGTTTTCACAAACCACACATGGATCAACCAATGGTCATTGCATGTGTGTTATTTCCACAAACCACATATGACTCAACGAGTGGTCATTGCATGTGTGTTCCTTTCCACAAACCACTTATGGATCAACCAGTGGTCATTGCATGTGTGTTCCTTCCACAAACCACTTATGGATCCACCAGTGTAGATTGCATGTGTGTTCTTTTCCACAAACCACATATGGATCAACCAATGGTCATTGCATTTGTGTTATTTTCACAAACCACATGTGGACCCACTAGAGTCAAGCATGTATGTTCTTATACTAAAACCAGCACTAGACTCATTGCATGTGTGTTCTTTTCACAAACCACACATGGAACCACAACTGTCATTGCATGTGTGTTCTTTCCACAAACCATACATGGATCAACAAGTGGTCATTGCATGTGTGTTCTTTTCACAAACCACATATGGATCCATTAGAGTCATTGCATGTGTGTTCTTTTACTAAAACTAGCACCAGAGTCATTGCATGTGTGTTCTTTCCACAAACCACACATGGATCAACTAGTGGCATTGCATGTGTGTTCTTTCCATAAACCGCCTATGGATCCACCAGTGTTCATTGCATGTGTCTTCTTTTCCACAAACCACATATGGATCAACCAGTGGTCATTGCATGTGTGTTCTTTTCACAAACCACATGTGGAACCACAAGATTCATTGCATGTGTGTTCTTATACTAAAACCATCACTAGACTCATTGCATGTGTGTTCTTTCCATAAACCACACATGGATACACCACTGTCATTGGATGTGTGTTCTTTCCACAAACCACACATGGATCAACCAATGGTCATTGCATGCGTGTTTGTTTCCACAAACCACATATGGATCCATTAGAGTCATTGCATGTGTGTTCTTATACTAAAACAAGCACTAGAGTCATTGCATGTGTGTTCTTTCCACAAACCACACATGGATCAAGCAGTGTCATTGCATGTGTGTTCTTTCCACAAACCACATATGGATCAACCAGTGGTCATTGCATGTGTGTTCTTTTCACAAACCACATATGGACCCACTAGAGTCATTGCATGTGTGTTCTTTCCAAAAACCACATAAGGATCAACCAGTGGTCATTGCATGTTTATTCTTTTCACAAACCACATATGGACAAACTAGAGTCATTGCATGTGTGTTCTATCCAAAAACCACACATGGATCAACCGGTGTCATTCCACGTGTGTTCTTTCCACAAACCACATATGGATCAACCAGTGTCATTGCATGTGTGTTCTTTGCACAAACCACACATGGATCAACTAGTGTCATTGCATGTGTGTTGTTCTCCACAAACCACATATGGATCCATATGTGTTCTTAAACTAAAACCAGCATTAGAGTCACTGCATGTGAGTTCTTCTCCAAAAACCACTTATGGATCAACCAATGGTCTTTCCATGTGCGTTCTTTTCACAAACCACTTATGGATCAACCAGTGTTTTTTTGCATGTGTGTTCTTTTCCACAAACCACATATGGATCAACAAGTGGTCATTTCATGTGTGTTCTTTTCACAAACCACATGTGGACCCACTAGAGTCATTGCATGTGTGTTCTTATACTAAAACCAGCACTAGAGTCATTGCATATGTGTTATTTCCACAAACCACACATGAATCAACCACTAGAGTCATTGCATGTGTGTTATTTCCACAAACCACACATGGATCAACCAGTGTCATTGCATGTGTTTTTTGCATGCATGTGCGTTCTTTCCATAAACCGCTTATGGATCCACCAGTGTTCATTGCATGTGTCTTCTTTTCCACAAACCACATATGGATCAACCAGTGGTCATTGCATGTGTGTTATTTTCACAAACCACATGTGGAACCACAAGATTCATTGCATGTGTGTTCTTATACTAAAACCATCACTAGACTCATTGCATGTGTGTTCTTTCCATAAACCACACATGGATACACCACTGTCATTGGATGTGTGTTCTTTGCACAAACCACACATGGATCAACCAATGGTCATTGCATGTGTGTTTGTTTCCACAAACCACATATGGATCCATTAGAGTCATTGCATGTGTGTTCTTATACTAAAACAAGCACTAGAGTCATTGCATGTGTGTTCTTTCCACAAACCACACATGGATCAAGCAGTGTCATTGCATGTGTGTTCTTTCCACAAACCACATATGGATCAACCAGTGGTCATTGCATGTGTGTTCTTTTCACAAACCACATATGGACCCACTAGAGTCATTGCATGTGTGTTCTTTCCACAAACCACATAAGGATCAACCAGTGGTCATTGCATGTTTGTTCTTTTCACAAACCACATATGGACAAACTAGAGTCATTGCATGCGTGTTCTATCCAAAAACCACACATGGATCAACCGGTGTCATTCCACGTGTGTTCTTTCCACAAACCACATATGGATCAACCAGTGTCATTGCATGTGTGTTCTTTCCACAAACCACACATGGATCTACTAGTGTCATTGCATGTGTGTTGTTCTCCACAAACCACATATGGATCCATATGTGTTCTTAAACTAAAACCAGCATTAGAGTCACTGCATGTGAGTTCTTCTCCAAAAACCACTTATGGATCAGCCAATGGTCTTTCCTTGTGTGTTCTTTCCACAAACCACTTATGGATCAACCAGTGTTCTTTGCATGTGTGTTCTTTTCCACAAACCACATATGGATCAACAAGTGGTCATTTCATCTGTGTTCTTTTCACAAACCACATGTGGACCCACTAGAGTCATTGCATGTGTGTTCTTATACTAAAACCATCACTAGAGTCATTGCATATGTGTTGCTTCCACAAACCACACATGAATCAACCACTAGAGTCATTGCATGTGTGTTATTTCCACAAACCACACATGGATCAACCAGTGTCATTGCATGTGTTTTTTGCATGCATGTGCGTTCTTTCCATAAACCGCTTATGGATCCACTAGTGTTCATTGCATGTGTCTTCTTTTCCACAAACCACATATAGATCAACCAGTGGTCATTGCATGTGTGTTATTTTCACAAACCACATGTGGAACCACAAGATTCATTGCATGTGTGTTCTTATACTAAAACAATCACTAGACTCATTGCATGTGTGTTCTTTCCATAAACCACACATGGATACACCACTGTCATTGGATGTGTGTTCTTTCCACAAACCACACATGGATCAACCAATGGTCATTGCATGTGTGTTTGTTTCCACAAACCACATATGGATCCATTAGAGTCATTGCATGTGTGTTCTTACACTAAAACAAGCACTAGAGTCATTGCATGTGTGTTCTTTCCACAAACCACACATGGATCAAGCAGTGTCATTGCATGTGTGTTCTTTCCACAAACCACATATGGATCAACCAGTGGTCATTGCATGTGTGTTCTTTTCACAAACCACATATGGACCCACTAGAGTCATTGCATGTGTGTTCTTTCCACAAACCACATAAGGATCAACCAGTGGTCATTGCATGTTTGTTCTTTTCACAAACCACATATGGACAAACTAGAGTCATTGCATGCGTGTTCTATCCAAAAACCACACATGGATCAACCGGTGTCATTCCACGTGTGTTCTTTCCACAAACCACATATGGATCAACCAGTGTCATTGCATGTGTGTTCTTTCCACAAACCACACATGGATCTACTAGTGTCATTGCATGTGTGTTGTTCTCCACAAACCACATATGGATCCATATGTGTTCTTAAACTAAAACCAGCATTAGAGTCACTGCATGTGAGTTCTTCTCCAAAAACCACTTATGGATCAGCCAATGGTCTTTCCTTGTGTGTTCTTTCCACAAACCACTTATGGATCAACCAGTGTTCTTTGCATGTGTGTTCTTTTCCACAAACCACATATGGATCAACAAGTGGTCATTTCATCTGTGTTCTTTTCACAAACCACATGTGGACCCACTAGAGTCATTGCATGTGTGTTCTTATACTAAAACCATCACTAGAGTCATTGCATATGTGTTGCTTCCACAAACCACACATGAATCAACCACTAGAGTCCTTGCATGTGTGTTATTTCCACAAACCACACATGGATCAACCAGTGTCATTGCATGTGTTTTTTGCATGCATGTGCGTTCTTTCCATAAACCGCTTATGGATCCACTAGTGTTCATTGCATGTGTCTTCTTTTCCACAAACCACATATGGATCAACCAGTGGTCATTGCATGTGTGTTATTTTCACAAACCACATGTGGAACCACAAGATTCATTGCATGTGTGTTCTTATACTAAAACAATCACTAGACTCATTGCATGTGTGTTCTTTCCATAAACCACACATGGATACACCACTGTCATTGGATGTGTGTTCTTTCCACAAACCACACATGGATCAACCAATGGTCATTGCATGTGTGTTTGTTTCCACAAACCACATATGGATCCATTAGAGTCATTGCATGTGTGTTCTTATACTAAAACAAGCACTAGAGTCATTGCATGTGTGTTCTTTCCACAAACCGCACATGGATCAAGCAGTGTCATTGCATGTGTGTTCTTTCCACAAACCACATATGGATCAACCAGTGGTCATTGCATGTGTGTTCTTTTCACAAACCACATATGGACCCACTAGAGTCATTGCATGTGTGTTCTTTCCACAAACCACATAAGGATCAACCAGTGGTCATTGCATGTTTGTTCTTTTCACAAACCACATATGGACAAACTAGAGTCATTGCATGCGTGTTCTATCCAAAAACCACACATGGATCAACCGGTGTCATTCCACGTGTGTTCTTTCCACAAACCACATATGGATTAACCAGTGTCATTGCATGTGTGTTCTTTCCACAAACCACACATGGATCTACTAGTGTCATTGCATGTGTGTTGTTCTCCACAAACCACATATGGATCCATATGTGTTCTTAAACTAAAACCAGCATTAGAGTCACTGCATGTGAGTTCTTCTCCAAAAACCACTTATGGATCAGCCAATGGTCTTTCCTTGTGTGTTCTTTCCACAAACCACTTATGGATCAACCAGTGTTCTTTGCATGTGTGTTCTTTTCCACAAACCACATATGGATCAACAAGTGGTCATTTCATGTGTGTTCTTTTCACAAACCACATGTGGACCCACTAGAGTCATTGCATGTGTGTTCTTATACTAAAACCAGCACTAGAGTCATTGCATATGTGTTGCTTCCACAAACCACACATGAATCAACCACTAGAGTCATTGCATGTGTGTTATTTCCACAAACCACACATGGATCAACCAGTGTCATTGCATGTGTTTTTTCCACAAATCACATATGGACCCACTAGAGTCATTGCTTGTGTGTTCTTATACTAAAACCAGCACTAGAGTCATTGCATGTGTTTTCTTTTCACAAACAACATATGGATCCACCAGTGTGCACTGCATGTGTGTTCTTTCCACAAACCACATATGGACCAACCAGTGGTCATTGCATGTGTGTTCTTTTCCACAAACCACTTATGGATCAACCAGTGGTCATTGCATGTGTGTTCTCTCCACAAAGCACTTATGTATCAACCAGTGGTCATTGCATGTGTTTTCTTTTGACAAACTACATGTGGACCCACTAGAGTCATTGCATGTATGTTCTTATACTAAAACTAGCACTAGAGTCAATGCATGTGTGTTCTTTTCACAAACAACATATGGATCCACCAGTGTTCACTGCATGTGTGTTCTTTTTACAAACCACACATGGATCAACCAGTGGTCATTGCATGTGTGTTCTTTCCACAAATCACTTATGGATCAACCAGTGATCATTGCACGTGTGTTCTTTGCCACAAACCACTTATGGATCCATTAGAGTCATTGCATGTGTTTTCTTATACTAAAACTAGCACTAGAGTCATTGAATGTGTGTTCGTTCCACAAACCACACATGGATCAACCAGTGTCGTCGCATGTGTGTTCTTTCCACAAATCACATATGGACCCACTAGAGTCATTGCTTGTGTGTTCTTATACTAAAACCAGCACTAGAGTCATTGCATGTGTGTTCTTTTCACAAACCACACATGGATCAACCGATGTTCATTGCATGTGTGTTCTTTTCACAAAGCACACATGGATCCACCAGTGTTCACTGCATGTGTGTTCTTTCCACAAACCACATATGGATCCATTAGAGTCATTGCATGTGTATTCTTGTACTAAAACTAGCACTAGAGTCATTGCATGTATGTTCTTTCCACAAACCACACATGGATCAACCAGTGGTCATTGCATGTGTGTTATTTCCACAAACCACATATGGATCAACCAGCGGTCATTGCATGTGTGTTCTTTTCCACAAACCACACATGGATCAACCAGTGGCATTGCATGTGTGTTCTTTTCACAAACCGCACATGGATCAACCATTGGTCACTGCATGTGGGTTCTTTCCACAAACCACTTATGGATCTACCAGTGGTCATTGCACGTGTGTTATTTTGCACAAACCACATATGGATCAACCGGTGTCATTCCATGTGTGTTCTTTTCACAAACCACATGTGGACCCACTAGAGTCCGTGCATGTGTGTTCTTAAACTAAAACCAGCACTAGACTGATTGCATGTGTGTTCTTTTCACAAACCACACATGGATCCACCACTATCATTGCATGTGTGTTCTTTCCACAAACCACACATGGATCAACAAGTGGTCATTGCATGTGTGTTCTTTTCACAAACCACATATGGATCCATTAGAGTCATTGCAGTGTGTTCTTATACTAAAACTAGCACTAGAGTCATTACATGTGTGTTCTTTCCACAATCCACACATGGATCAACCAGTGGCATTGCATGTGTGTTCTTTTCACAAACCACACATCGATCAACCAGTGGTCACTACATGTGTGTTCTTTCCACAAACCACATATGGATCAACCAGTGGTCATTTCGTGTGTGTTCTTTCCACAAACCACATATGGATCAACTAGTGGTCATTGCATGTGTGTTCATTTCACAAACCACATATGGACCCACTAGAGTCATTTCATGTGTGTTCTATCCACAAACCACACATGGATCAACCGGTGTCATTGCACGTGTGTTCTTTCCACAAACCACACATGGATCAACTCGTGTCATTGCATGTGTGTTCTTTCCACAAACCACACATGGATCAACTAGTGGTCATTGCATGTGTGTTCTTTCCACAAACCACACATGGATCAACTAGTGTTCATTGCATGTGTGTTGTTTTCCACAAACCACTTATGGATCAACCAGTGGTCATTGCATGTGTGTTCTTTCCACAAACCACTTACGGATCAACCAGTAGTCATTGCATGTGTGTTCTTTTCACAAACTACATGTGAACCCACTAGAGTCATTGCATGTGTGTTCTTATACTAAAACTAGCACTAGAGTCATTGCATGTGTGGTCATTTCACAAACCACACATGGATCAACCAGTGGTCATTGCATGTGTGTTATTTCCACAAACCACATATGGATCAACCAGCGGTCATTGCATGTGTGTTCTTTCCAAAAACCACACATGGATCAACCAGTGGCATTGCATGTGTGTTCTTTCCACAAACCGTTTATGGATCCACAAGTGTTCATTGCATGTGTGTTCTTTTCCACAAAACACATATGGATCAACTAGTGCTCATTGCATGTGTGTTCTTTTCACAAACCACGTGTGGAACCACTAGAGTCATTGCATGTGTGTTCTTATACTAAAACCAGCACTAGACTCATTGCATGTGTGTTCTTTTCACAAACCACACATGGATTCACCATTGTCATTGCATGTGTGTTCTTTCCACAAACCACACATGGATCAACAAGTGGTCCTTGCATGTGTGTTCTTTTCACAAACCACATATGGATCCATTAGAGTCATTGCATGTGTGTTCTTATACTAAAACTAGCACCAGAGTCATTGCATGTGTGTTCTTTCCACAAACCACACATGGATCAACCAGTGGCATTGCATGTGTGTTCTTTCCACAAACCGCTTGTGGATCCACCAGTGGTCATTGCATGTGTGTTCTTTTCACAAACCACATGTGGAACCACTAGAGTCATTGCATGTGTGTTCTTATACTAAAACCAGCACTAGACTGATTGCATGTGTGTTCTTTCCAGAAACCACACATGGATCAACTAGTGTCATTGCATGTGTGTTGTTCTCCACAAACCACATATGGATCCATATGTGTTCTTAAACTAAAACCAGCATTAGAGTCACTGCATGTGAGTTCTTCTCCAAAAACCACTTATGGATCAACCAATGGTCTTTCCTTGTGTGTTCTTTCCACAAACCACTTATGGATCAACCAGTGTTCTTTGCATGTGTGTTCTTTTCCACAAACCACATATGGATCAACAAGTGGTCATTTCATGTGTGTTCTTTTCACAAACCACATGTGGACCCACTAGAGTCATTGCATGTGTGTTCTTATACTAAAACCAGCACTAGAGTCATTGCATATGTGTTGCTTCCACAAACCACAAATGAATCAACCACTAGAGTCATTGCATGTGTGTTATTTCCACAAACCACACATGGATCAACCAGTGTCATTGCATGTGTTTTTTTCCACAAATCACATATGGACCCACTAGAGTCATTGCTTGTGTGTTCTTATACTAAAGACAGCACTAGAGTCATTGCATGTGTGTTCTTTTCACAAACAACATATGGATCCACCAATGTGCACTGCATGTGTGTTCTTTCCACAAACCACATATGGACCAACCAGTGGTCATTGCATGTGTGTTCTTTTCCACAAACCACTTATGGATCAACCAATGGTCATTGCATGTGTGTTCTCTCCACAAAGCACTTATGTATCAACCAGTGGTCATTGCATGTGTTTTCTTTTGACAAACTACATGTAGACCCACTAGAGTCATTGCATGTATGTTCTTATTCTAAAACTAGCACTAGAGTCAATGCATGTGTGTTCTTTTCACAAACAACATATGGATCCACCAGTGTTCACTGCATGTGTGTTCTTTTTACAAACCACACATGGATCAACCAGTGGTCATTGCATGTGTGTTCTTTCCACAAATCACATATGGATCAACCAGTGATCATTGCACGTGTGTTCTTTGCCACAAACCACTTATGGATCCATTAGAGTCATTGCATGTGTGTTCTTATACTAAAACTAGCACTAGAGTCATTGAATGTGTGTTCGTTCCACAAACCACACATGGATCAACCAGTGTCGTCGCATGTGTGTTCTTTCCACAAATCACATATGGACCCACTAGAGTCATTGCTTGTGTGTTCTTATACTAAAACCAGCACTAGAGTCATTGCATGTGTGTTCTTTTCACAAACCACATATGGATCAACCGATGTTCATTGCATGTGTGTTCTTTTCACAAAGCACACATGGATCCACCAGTGTTCACTGCATGTGTGTTCTTTCCACAAACCACATATGGATCCATTAGAGTCATTGCATGTGTGTTCTATCCACAAACCACACATGGATCAACCGTTGTCATTGCACATGTGTTCTTTCCACAAACCACATATGGATCAACCAATGTCATTGCATGTGTGTTCTTCTCCACAAACCACTTATGGATCAACCAGTGGTCTTAGCATGTGTGTTCTTTCCACAAACCACTTATGGATCAACTAGTGGTCATTGCATGTGTTTTCTTTTCCACAGACAACATATGGATCAACCGGTGTCATTGCATGTGTGTTATTTTCACAAACCACATGTGGACCCACTAGAGTCATTTCATGTGTGTCCTCATACTAAAACCAGCACTAGACTCATTGCATGTGTGTTCTTTTCACAAAACACACATGGATCCACCACTGTCATTGCATGTGTGTTCTTACCAGAAACCACACATGGATCAACAAGTGGTCATTGCATGTGTGTTATTTTCACAAACCACATATGGATCCATTAGAGTCATTGCATGTTTATTCTTGTACTAAAACTAGCACTAGAGTCATTGCATGTGTGTTCTTTCCACAAACCACACATGGATCAACCAGTGGTCATTGCATGTGTGTTATTTCCACAAACCACATATGGATCAACCAGCGGTCATTGCATGTGTGTTCTTTTCCACAAACCACACATGGATCAACCAGTGGCATTGCATGTGTGTTATTTTCACAAACCACACATGGATCAACCACTGGTCACTGCATGTTGTTCTTTCCACAAACCACTTATGGATCTACTAGTGGTCATTGCACGTGTGTTATTTTGCACAAACCACATATGGATCAACCGGTGTAATTCCATGTCTGTTCTTTTCACAATCCACATGTGCACCCACTAGAGTCCGTGCATGTGTGTTCTTATACTAAAACCAGCACTAGACTGATTGCATGTGTGTTCTTTTCAGAAACCACACATGGATCCACCACTATCATTGCATGTGTGTTCTTTCCACAAACCACACATGGATCAACAAGTGCTCATTGCATGTGTGTTCTTTTCACAAACCACATATGGATCCATTAGAGTCATTGCAGTGTGTTCTTATACTAAAACTAGCACTAGAGTCATTACATGTGTGTTCTTTCCACAATCCACACATGGATCAACCAGTGGCATTGCATGTGTGTTCTTTTCACAAACCACACATCGATCAACCAGTGGTCACTACATGTGTGTTCTTTCCACAAACCACATATGGATCAACCAGTGGTCATTGCGTGTGTGTTCTTTCCACAAACCACATATGGATCAACCAGTGGTCATTGCATGTGTGTTCATTTCACAAACCACATATGGACCCACTAGAGTCATTGCATGTGTGTTCTATCCACAAACCACACATGGATCAACCGGTGTCATTGCACGTGTGTTCTTTGCACAAACCACACATGGATCAACTAGTGTCATTGCATGTGTGTTCTTTCCACAAACCACACATGGATCAACTAGTGGTCATTGCATGTGTGTTCTTTCCACAAACCACACATGGATCAACTAGTGTTCATTGCATGTGTGTTCTTTTCCACAAACCACTTATGGATCAACCAGTGGTCATTGCATGTGTGTTCTTTCCACAAACCACTTACGGATCAACCAGTAGTCATTGCATGTGTGTTCTTTTCACAAACTACATGTGAACCCACTAGAGTCATTGCATGTGTGTTCTTATACTAAAACTAGCACTAGAGTCATTGCATGTTTGTTCATTTCACAAACCACACATGGATCAACCAGTGGTCATTGCATGTGTGTTATTTCCACAAACCACATATGGATCAACCAGCGGTCATTGCATGTGTGTTCTTTTCCACAAACCACTTATGGATCAACTAGTGGTCATTGCATGTGTGTTCTTTCCACAAACCACTTATGGATCCACCACTATTCATTGCATGTGTGTTCCTTTCCACAAACCACATATGGATCAACCAATGGTCATTGCATGTGTGCTCTTTTCCCAAACCACATGTGGACCCACTAGAGTCATTGCATGTGTGTTCTTATACTAAAACCAGCACTAGACTCATTGCATGTGTGTTCTTTTCACAAACCACACATGGATCCACCATTGTCATTGCATGTGTGTTCTTTCCACAAACCACACATGGATCAACAAGTGGTCCTTGCATGTGTGTTCTTTTCACAAACCACATATGGATCCATTAGAGTCATTGCATGTGTGTTCTTATACTAAAACTAGCACCAGAGTCATTGCATGTGTGTTCTTTCCACAAACCACAGATGGATCAACCAGTGGCATTGCATGTGTGTTCTTTCCACAAACCGCTTATGGATCCACCATTGTTCATTGCATGTGTGTTCTTTTCCACAAACCACATATGGATCAACCAGTGGTCATTGCATGTGTGTTCTTTTCACAAACCACATGTGGAACCACTAGAGTCATTGCATGTGTGTTCTTATACTAAAACCAGCACTAGACTGATTGCATGTGTGTTCTTTTCACAAACCACACATGGATCCACCAATATCATTGCATGTGTCTTCTTTCCACAAACCACACATGGATCAACAAGTGGTCATTGCATGTGTGTTCTTTTCACAAACCACATATGGATCCATTAGAGTCATTGTAGTGTGTTCTTATACTAAAACTAGCACTAGAGTCATTACATGTGTGTTCTTTCCAGAATCCACATATGGATGAACTAGTGGCATTGCATGTGTGTTCTTTTCACAAACCACACATGGATCAACCAGTGGTCACTGCATGTGTGTTCTTTCCACAAACCACATATGGACCAACTAGAGTCATTGCATGTGTGTTCTTTTCCACAAACCACTTATGGATCAACCAGTGGTCATTGCGTGTGTGTTCTTTCCACAAACCACATATGGATCAACCAGTGGTCATTGCATGTGTGTTCATTTCACAAACCACATATGGACCCACTAGAGTCATTGCATGTGTGTTCTATCCACAAACCACACATGGATCAACCGGTGTCATTGCACGTGTTTTCTTTCCACAAACCACACATGGATCAACTAGTGTCATTGCATGTGTGTTCTTTCCACAAACCACACATGGATCCACTAGTGGTCATTGCATGTCTGTTCTTTTCCACAAACCACTTATGGATCAACCAGTGGTCATTGCATGTGTGTTCTTTCCACAAACCACTTATGGATCAACCAGTGGTCATTGCATGTGTGTTGTTTTCACAAACTACTTGTGGACTCACTAGAGTCATTGCATGTGTGTTCTTATACTAAAACTAGCACTAGAGTCATTGCATGTGTGTTCATTTCACAAACCACACATGGATCAACCAGTGGTCATTGCATGTGTGTTAAACCACATATGGATCAACCAGCGGTCATTGCATGTGTGTTCTTTTCCACAAACCACTTATGGATCAACAAGTGGTCATTGCATGTGTGTTCTTTCCACAAACCACTTATGGATCCACCAGTGTTCATTGCATGTGTGTTCCTTTCCACAAACCACATATGGATCAACCAATGGTCATTGCATGTGTGCTCTTTTCCCAAACCACATGTGGACCCACTAGAGTCATTGCATGTGTGTTCTTATACTAAAACCAGCACTAGACTCATTGCATGTGTGTTCTTTTCACAAACCACACATGGATCAACCAGTGGTCATTGCATGTGTGTTCTTTTCACAAACCACATGTGGAACCACTAGAGTCATTGCATGTGTGTTCTTATACTAAAACCAGCACTAGAGTCATTGCATGTGTGTTATTTCCACAAACCACACATGGATCAAGCAGTGTCATTGCATGTGTGGTCTTTCCACAATCCACATATGGATCAACCAGTGGTCATTGCATGTGTGGTCTTTCCAGAATCCACAAATGGATAAACCAGTGGTCATTGCATGTGTGTTCTTTCCACAAACCACTTATGGATCATGAAGTGGTCATTGCATGTGTGTTCTTTTCCATAAACCACATATGGATCAACCGGTGTCATTGCATGTGTGTTCTTTTCACAAACCACATGTGGACCCACTAGAGTCATTGCACGCGTGTTCTTATACAAAAACCAGCACTAGACTCATTGCATCTGTGTTCTTTTCACAAACCACTTATGGATCAACTAGTGGTCATTGCATGTGTGTTCTTTTCCACAAACCACATATGGATCAACCGGTGGCATTGCATGTGTGTTCACAAACCACATGTGGACCCACTAGAGTCATTGCATGTGTGTTCTTACACTAAAACCAGCACTAGACTCATTGCATGTGAGTTCTTTTCACAAACCACACATGGATCCACCGCTATCATTGCATGTGTTCTCTTTCCACAAACCACACATGGATCAACAAGTGGTCATTGCATGTGTGTTCTTTTAACAAACCACATATGGATCCATTAGAGTCATTGCATGTGTGTTCTTATACTAAAACTAGCACCAGAGTCATTGCATGTGTGTTCTTTCCACAAACCACACATGGATCAACCAGTGTCATTGCGTGTGTGTTCTTTACACAAACCACTTATGGATCCACCAGTGTTCATTGCATGTGTGTTCTTTTCCACAAACCACATATGGATCAACAAGTGGTCATTGCATGTGTGTTCTTTTCACAAACCACATGTGGACCCACTAGAGTCATTGCATGTGTGTTCTTATACTAAAACCAGCACTAGAGTCATTGCATGTGTGTTATTTCCACAAACCACACATGGATCAACCACTAGAGTCATTGTATGTGTGTTCTTTTCACAAACTACATGTGGACCCACTAGAGTGATTGCATGTATGTTCTTATACTAAAACTAGCACTAGAGTCATTGCATGGGTGTTCTTTTCACAAACCACACATGGGTCAACAAGTGGTCATTGCATGTGTGTTCTTTTCACAAACCACATATGGATCCATTAGATTCATTGCATGTGTGTTCTTATACTAAAACTAGCACCAGAGTCATTGCATGTGTGTTCTTTCCACAAACCACACATGGATCAACCAGTGGCATTGCATGTGTGTTCTTTCCACAAACCGTTTATGGATCCACCAGTGTTCATTGCATGTGTGTTCTTTTCCACAAAACACATATGGATCAACTAGTGCTCATTGCATGTGTGTTCTTTTCACAAACCACATGTGGAACCACTAGAGTCATTGCATGTGTGTTCTTATACTAAAACCAGCACTAGAGTCATTGCATGTGTGTTATTTCCACAAACCACACATGGATCAACCACTAGAGTCATTGCATGTGTGTTCTTTCCACAAACCACACATGGATCAACCACTGTCATTGCATGTGTGTTCTTTCCACAAATCACATATGGACCCACTAGAGTCATTGCTTGTGTGTTCTTATACTAAAACCAGCACTAGACTCATTGCATGTGTGTTCTTTTCACAAACAACATATGGATCCACCAGTGTGCACTCCATGTGTGTTCTTTCCACAAACCACATATGGACCAGCCAGTGGTCATTGCATGTGTGTTCTTTTCCACAAACCACTTATGGATCAACCAGTGGTCATTTCATGTGTGTTCTTTCCACAAACCACTTATGTATCAACCAGTGGTCATTGCATGTGTTTTCTTTTCACAAACTACATGTGGACCCACTAGAGTCATTGCATGTGTGTTCTTTTCACAAACCACACATGGATCAACCAGTGGTCACTGCATGTGTGTTCTTTCCACAAACCACATATGGACCAACTAGAGTCATGGCATGTGTGTTCTTTTCCACAAACCACTTATGGATCAACCAGTGGTCATTGCATGTGTGTTCTTTCCACAAACCGCATATGGATCAACCTGTGGTCATTTCATGTGTGCTCCTTTCACAAACCACATATGGATCAACCAGTGGTCATTGGATGTGTGTTCTTTTCCACAAACCACTTATGGATCAAACAGTGGTCATTGCGTGTCTGTTCTTTCCACAATCCACTTATGGATCCACCAGTGTTCATTGCATGTGTGTTCCTTTCCACAAACCACATATGGATCAACCAATGGTACTTGCATGTGTGTTATTTTCACAAACCACATGTGGACCCACTAGAGTCATTGGATGTATGGTCTTATACTAAAACCAGCACTAGACTCATTGCATGCGTGTTCTTTTCACAAACCACACATGGATACACCACTATCATTGCATGTGTGTTCTTTCCACAAACCACACATGGATCAACAAGTGGTCATTGCATGTGTGTTCTTTTCACAAACCACATATGGATCCATTAGAGTCATTGCATGTGTGGTCTTATACTAAAACTAGCACTAGAGTCATTGCATGTGTGTTCTTTCCACAAACCACTTATGGATCCACCAGTGTTCAGTGCATGTGTGTTCTTTTCACAAACCACACATGGATCCACCAGTGTTCACTGCATGTGCGTTCTTTCCACAAACAACATATGGATCCATTAGTGTCATTGCATGTGTGTTCTATCCACAAAGCACACATGGATCAATCGGTGTCATTGCACGTGTGTTCTTTCCACAAACCACATATGGATCAACCAATGTCATTGCATGTGTGTTCTTCTCCACAAACCACTTATGGATCAACTAGTGGTCATTACATGTGTGTTCTTTTTCACAAACCACATATGGATCAACCGGTGTCATTGCATGTGTGTTCTTTTCACAAACCACATGTGCACCCACTAGAGTCATTGCATGTGTGTTCTTATACTAAAACCAGCACTAGACTCATTGCATGTGTGTTCTTTTCACAAACCACACATGGATCCACCACTGTCATTAGATGTGTGTTCTTTCCACAAACCACACATGGATCAACAAGTGGTCATTGCATGTGTGCTCTCTTCAGAAACCACATATGGATCCATTAGAGTCATTGCATGTGTGTTCTTATACTAAAACTAGCACTAGAGTCATTGCATGTGTGTTCTTTCCACAAACCACACATGGATCAACTAGTGGCATTGCATGTGTGTTCTTTCCACAAACCGCTTATGGATCCACCAATCTTCAATGCATGTGTTTTCTTTTCCACAAACCACATATGGATAAACCATTGGTCATTGCATGTGTGTTCTTTTCACAAACCACATGTGGACCCACTAGAGTCATTGCATGTGTGTTCTTATACTAAAACCAGCACTAGACTCATTCCATGTGTGTTCTTTTCACAAACCACACATGGATCCACCACTATCATTGCACGTGTGTTCTTTCCACAAACCACACATGGATCAACAAGTGGTCATTGCATGTGTGTTCTTTTCACAAACCACATATGGATCCATTAGAGTCATTGCATGTGTGTTCTTATACTAAAACTAGCACCAGAGTCATTGCATGTGTGTTCTTTCCACAAACCACACATGGATCAACCCGTGGCATTGCATGTGTGTTCTTTCCAGAAACCGCTTATGGATCCACCAGTGTTCATTGCATGTGTGTTCTTTTCGACAAACCACATATGGATCAACCAGTGGTCATTGCATGTGTGTTCTTTTCACAAACCACATGTGGACCCACTAGAGTCATTGCATGTGTGTTCTTATACAAAAACCAGCACTAGAGTCATTGCATGTGTGTTATTTCCACAAACCACACATGGTTCAACCACTAGAGTCATTCCATGTGTGTTCTTTCCACAGACCACACATGGATCAACCAGTGTCATTGCATGTGTGTTCTTTCCACAAATAACATATGGACCCACTAGAGTCATTGCTTGTGTGTTCTTATACTAAAACCAGCACTAGACTCATTGCATGTGTGTTGTTTTCACAAACAACATATGGATACACCAGCGTGCACTCCATGTGTGTTCTTTCCACAAACCACATATGGACCAACCAGTGGTCATTGCATGTGTGTTCTTTTCCACAAACCACTTATGGATCAACCAGTGGTCATTGCTTGTGTGTCCTTTCCAGAAACCACTTATGTATCAACTAGTGGTCATTGCATGTGTTTTCTTTTCACAAACTACATGTGGACCCACAAGAGTCATTGCATGTATGTTCTTATACTAAAACTAGCACTAGAGTCATTGCATGTGTGTTCTTTTCACAAAAAACATATGGATCCACCAGTGTTCACTACATGTGTGCTCTTTTCACAAACCACACATGGATCAACCAGTGATCATTGCACGTGTGTTCTTTGCCACAAACCACTTATGGATCCATTAGAGTCGTCGCATGTGTGTTCTTATTCTAAAACTAGCACTAGAGGCATTGCATGTGTGTTCTTTCCACAAACCACACATGGATCATCCGGTGTCATTGCATCTGTG
This sequence comes from Avena sativa, assembly GCA_916181665.1. NCBI lineage: Eukaryota > Viridiplantae > Streptophyta > Magnoliopsida > Poales > Poaceae > Avena > Avena sativa. Next base: position 15,256,598 of record OV702292.1, on the reverse strand, counting down.
TTCTTTTCACAAACAACATGTGGACCCACTAGAGTCATTGCTTGTGTGTTCTTATACTAAAACCAGCACTAGAGTCATTGCATGTGTGTTCTTTTCACAAACCACATATGGATCAACCGGTGTTTATTGCATGTGTGTTCTTTTCACAAAGCACACATGGATCCACCAGTGTTCACTGCATGTGTGTTCTTTCCACAAACCACATATGGATCCATTAGAGTCATTACATGTGTGTTCTTTCCACAAATCACATATGGATCAACCAGTGATCATTGCACGTGTGTTCTTTGCCACAAACCACTTATGGATCCATTCGAGTCATTGCATGTGTGTTCTTATACTAAAACTAGTACTAGAGTCATTGAATGTGTGGTCGTTCCACAAACCACACATGGAACAACCAGTTTCGTTGCATGTGTGTTCTTTCCACAAATCACATATGGACCCACTAGAGTCATTGCTTGTGTGTTCTTATACTAAAACTAGCACTAGAGTCATTGCATGTGTGTTCTTTTCATAAACCACATATGGATCAACCGGTGTTTATTGCATGTGTGTTCTTTTCACAAAGCACACATGGATCAACCAGTGTTCACTGCATGTGTGTTCTTTCCACAAACCACATATGGATCCATTAGAGTCATTGCATGTGTGTTCTTTCCACAAACCACATATGGATGAACCGGTGTCATTACACGTGTGTTCTTTCCACAAACCACATATGGATCAACCAGTGTCATTGCATGTGAGTTCTTCTCCACAAACCACTTATGGATCAACCAATGGTCTTTCCATGTGTGTTCTTTCCACAAACCACTTATGGATCAACTATTGGTCATTGCATGTGTGGTCTTTTCCACAAACCACATATGGATCAACCAGTGTCATTGCATGTGTGTTCTTTTCCACAAACCACATATGGATCAACCAGTGTCATTGCATGTGTGTTCTTTTCACAAACCACATGTGGAACCACTAGAGTCATTGCATGTGTGTTCTTATACTAAAACCAGCACTAGAATCATTGCATGTGTCTTCTTTTTACAAAAAACATATGGATCCACCAGTGTGCACTGCTTGTGTGTTCTTTCTACAAACCACATATGGACCAACCAGTGGTCATTGCATGTGTGTTCTTTTCCACAAACCACTTATGGATCAACCAGTGGTCATTGCTTGTGTGTTCTTTCCACAAACCACTTATGTATCAACTAGTGGTCATTGCTTGTGTTTTCTTTTCACAAACTACATGTGGACCCACAAGAGTCGTTGCATGTATGTTCTTATACTAAAACTAGCACTAGAGTCATTGCATGTGTGTTCTTTTCACTAACAACATATGGATCCACCAGTGTTCACTACATGTGTGCTCTTTTCACAAACCACACATGGATCAACCAGTGATCATTGCACGTGTGTTCTTTTCCACAAACCACTTATGGATCCATTAGAGTGGTTGCATGTGTGTTCTTATTCTAGAACTAGCACTAGAGGCATTGCATGTGTGTTCTTTCCACAAACCACACATGGATCAACCGGTGTCATTGCATCTGTGTTATTTTCACAAACAACATGTGGACCCACTAGAGTCATTGCTTGTGTGTTCTTATACTAAAACCAGCACTAGAGTCATTGCATGTGTGTTATTTTCACAAACCACATATGGATCAACCGGTGTTTATTGCATGTGTGTTCTTTTCACAAAGCACACATGGATCCACCAGTGTTCACTGCATGTGTGTTCTTTCCACAAATGATATATGGATCCATTAGAGTCATTGCATGTGTGTTCTTTCCACAAATCACATATGGATCAACCAGTGATCATTGCATGTGTGTTCTTTGCCACAAAACACTTATGGATCCATTAGAGTCATTGCATGTGTGTTCTTATACTAAAACTAGCACTAGAGTCATTGAATGTGTGTTCGTTCCACAAACCACACATGGATCAACCAGTGTCATTGCATGTGTGTTCTTTCCACAAATCACATATGGACCCACTAGAGTCATTGCTTGTGTGTTCTTATACAAAAACTAGCACTAGAGTCATTGCATGTGTGTTCTTTTCACAAACCACATATGGATCAACCGGTGTTTATTGCATGTGTGTTCTTTTCACAAAGCACACATGGATCCACCAGTGTTCACTGCATGTGTGTTCTTTCCACAAACCACATATGGATCCATTAGAGTCATTGCATGTGTGTTCTTTCCACAAACCACATATGGATGAACCGGTGTCATTGCACGTGTGTTCTTTCCACAAACCACATATGGATCAACAAGTGTCATTGCATGTGAGTTCTTCTCCACAAACCACTTATGGATCAACCAATGGTCTTTCCATGTGTGTTATTTCCACAAGACACTTATGGATCAACTAGTGGTCATTGCATGTGTGTTCTTTTCCGCAAACCACATATGGATCAACCAGTGTCATTGCATGTGTGTTCTTTTCACAAACCACATGTGGAACCACTAGAGTCATTGCATGTGTGTTCTTATACTAAAACCAGCACTAGACTCATTGCATGTGTGTTCTTTTCACAAACAACATATGGATCCACCAGTGTGCACTTCATGTGTGTTCTTTCCACAAACCACATATGGACCAACCAGTGGTCATTGCATGTGTGTTTTTTCCACAAACCACTTATGGATCAACTAGTGGTCATTGCTTGTGTGTTCTTTCCACAAACCACTTATGTATCAACTAGTGGTCATTGCATGTGTTTTCTTTTCACAAACTACATGTGGACCCACAAGAGTCACTGCATGTATGTTCTTATACTAAAACTAGCACTAGAGTCATTGCTTGTGTGTTCTTTTCACAAACAACATATGGATCCACCAGTGTTCACTACATGTGTGCTCTTTTCACAAACCACACATGGATCAACCAGTGATCATTGCATGTCTGTTCTTTGCCACAAACCACTTATGAATCCATTAGAGTCGTTGCATCTGTGTTCTTATTCTAAAACTAGCACTAGAGGCATTGCATGTGTGTTCTTTCCACAAACCACACATGGATCAACCGGTTTCATTGCATCTATGTTCTTTTCACAAACAACATGTGGATCCACTAGAGTCATTGCTTGTGTGTTCTTATACTAAAACCAGCACTAGAGTCATTGCATGTGTGTTATTTTCACAAACCACATATGGATCAACCGGTGTTTATTGCATGTGTGTTCTTTTCACAAAGCACACATGGATCCACCAGTGTTCACTGCATGTGTGTTCTTTCCACAAATGATATATGGATCCATTAGAGTCATTGCATGTGTGTTCTTTCCACAAATCACATATGGATCAACCAGTGATCATTGCATGTGTGTTCTTTGCCACAAAACACTTATGGATCCATTAGAGTCATTGCATGTGTGTTCTTATACTAAAACTAGCACTAGAGTCATTGAATGTGTGTTCGTTCCACAAACCACACATGGATCAACCAGTGTCATTGCATGTGTGTTCTTTCCACAAATCACATATGGACCCACTAGAGTCATTGCTTGTGTGTTCTTATACAAAAACTAGCACTAGAGTCATTGCATGTGTGTTCTTTTCACAAACCACATATGGATCAACCGGTGTTTATTGCATGTGTGTTCTTTTCACAAAGCACACATGGATCCACCAGTGTTCACTGCATGTGTGTTCTTTCCACAAACCACATATGGATCCATTAGAGTCATTGCATGTGTGTTCTTTCCACAAACCACATATGGATGAACCGGTGTCATTGCACGTGTGTTCTTTCCACAAACCACATATGGATCAACAAGTGTCATTGCATGTGAGTTCTTCTCCACAAACCACTTATGGATCAACCAATGGTCTTTCCATGTGTGTTATTTCCACAAGACACTTATGGATCAACTAGTGGTCATTGCATGTGTGTTCTTTTCCGCAAACCACATATGGATCAACCAGTGTCATTGCATGTGTGTTCTTTTCACAAACCACATGTGGAACCACTAGAGTCATTGCATGTGTGTTCTTATACTAAAACCAGCACTAGACTCATTGCATGTGTGTTCTTTTCACAAACAACATATGGATCCACCAGTGTGCACTTCATGTGTGTTCTTTCCACAAACCACATATGGACCAACCAGTGGTCATTGCATGTGTGTTTTTTCCACAAACCACTTATGGATCAACTAGTGGTCATTGCTTGTGTGTTCTTTCCACAAACCACTTATGTATCAACTAGTGGTCATTGCATGTGTTTTCTTTTCACAAACTACATGTGGACCCACAAGAGTCACTGCATGTATGTTCTTATACTAAAACTAGCACTAGAGTCATTGCTTGTGTGTTCTTTTCACAAACAACATATGGATCCACCAGTGTTCACTACATGTGTGCTCTTTTCACAAACCACACATGGATCAACCAGTGATCATTGCATGTCTGTTCTTTGCCACAAACCACTTATGAATCCATTAGAGTCGTTGCATCTGTGTTCTTATTCTAAAACTAGCACTAGAGGCATTGCATGTGTGTTCTTTCCACAAACCACACATGGATCAACCGGTTTCATTGCATCTATGTTCTTTTCACAAACAACATGTGGATCCACTAGAGTCATTGCTTGTGTGTTCTTATACTAAAACCAGCACTAGAGTCATTGCATGTGTGTTCTTTTCACAAACCACATATGGATCAACCGGTGTTTATTGCATGGGTGTTCTTTTCACAAAGCACACATGGATCCACCAGTGTTCACTACATGTGTGTTCTTTCCACAAACCACATATGGATCCATTAGAGTCATTGCATGTGTGTTCTTTCCACAAATCACATATGGATCAACCAGTGATCATTGCACGTGTGTTCTTTGCCACAAACCACTGATGGATCCATTAGAGTCATTGCATGTGTGTTCGTATACTAAAACTAGCACTAGAGTCATTGAAAGTGTGTTCGTTCCACAAACCACACATGGATCATCCAGTATCGTTGCATGTGTGTTCTTTCCACAAATCACATATGGACCCACTAGAGTCAATGCTTGTGTGTTCTTATACTAAAACTAGCACTAGAGTCATTGCATGTGTATTCTTTTCACAAACCACATATGGATCAACCGGTGTTTATTGCATGTGTCTTCTTTTCACAAAGCACACATGGATCCACCAGTGTTCACTGCATGTGTGTTCTTTCCACAAACCACATATGGATCCATTAGATTCATTGCATGTGTGTTCTTTCCACAAACCACATATGGATGAACCGGTGTCATTGCACGTGTGTTCTTTCCACAAACCACATATGCATCAACCACTGTCATTGCATGTGAGTTCTTCTCCAAAAACCACTTATGGATCAACCAATGGTCTTTCCATGTGTGTTATTTCCACAAGCCACTTATGGATCAACTAGTGGTCATTGCATGTGTGTTCTTTTCCGCAAACCACATATGGATCAACCAGTGTCATTGCATTTGTGTTCTTTTCACAAACCACATGTGGAACCACTAGAGTCATTGCATGTGTGTTCTTATACTAAAACCAGCACTAGACTCATTGCATGTGTGTTCTTTTCACAAACAACATATGGATCCACCAGGGTGCACTGCTTGTGTGTTCTTTCCACAAACCACTTATGTATCAACTAGTGGTCATTGCATGTGTTTTCTTTTCACAAACTACATGTGGACCCACAAGAGTCGTTGCATGTATGTTCTTATACTAAAACTAGCACTAGAGTCATTGCATGTGTGTTCTTTTCACTAACAACATATGGATCCACCAGTGTTCACTACATGTGTGCTCTTTTCACAAACCACACATGGATCAACCAGTGATCATTGCACGTGTGTTCTTTGGCACAAACCACTTATGGATCCATTAGAGTGGTTGCATGTGTGTTCTTATTCTAGAACTAGCACTAGAGGCATTGCATGTGTGTTCTTTCCACAAACCACACATGGATCAACCGGTGTCATTGCATCTGTGTTATTTTCACAAACAACATGTGGACCCACTAGAGTCATTGCTTGTGTGTTCTTATACTAAAACCAGCACTAGAGTCATTGCATGTGTGTTATTTTCACAAACCACATATGGATCAACCGGTGTTTATTGCATGTGTGTTCTTTTCACAAAGCACACATGGATCCACCAGTGTTCACTGCATGTGTGTTCTTTCCACAAATGATATATGGATCCATTAGAGTCATTGCATGTGTGTTCTTTCCACAAATCACATATGGATCAACCAGTGATCATTGCATGTGTGTTCTTTGCCACAAAACACTTATGGATCCATTAGAGTCATTGCATGTGTGTTCTTATACTAAAACTAGCACTAGAGTCATTGAATGTGTGTTCGTTCCACAAACCACACATGGATCAACCAGTGTCATTGCATGTGTGTTCTTTCCACAAATCACATATGGACCCACTAGAGTCATTGCTTGTGTGTTCTTATACAAAAACTAGCACCAGAGTCATTGCATGTGTGTTCTTTTCACAAACCACATATGGATCAACCGGTGTTTATTGCATGTGTGTTCTTTTCACAAAGCACACATGGATCCACCAGTGTTCACTGCATGTGTGTTCTTTCCACAAACCACATATGGATCCATTAGAGTCATTGCATGTGTGTTCTTTCCACAAACCACATATGGATGAACCGGTGTCATTGCACGTGTGTTCTTTCCACAAACCACATATGGATCACCAAGTGTCATTGCATGTGAGTTCTTCTCCACAAACCACTTATGGATCAACCAATGGTCTTTCCATGTGTGTTATTTACACAAGCCACTTATGGATCAACTAGTGGTCATTGCATGTGTGTTCTTTTCCGCAAACCACATATGGATCAACCAGTGTCATTGCATGTGTGTTCTTTTCACAAACCACATGTGGAACCACTAGAGTCATTGCATGTGTGTTCTTATACTAAAACCAGCACTAGACTCATTGCATGTGTGTTCTTTTCACAAACAACATATGGATCCACCAGTGTGCACTTCATGTGTGTTCTTTCCACAAACCACATATGGACCAACCAGTGGTCATTGCATGTGTGTTTTTTCCACAAACCACTTATGGATCAACCAGTGGTCATTGCTTGTGTGTTCTTTCCACAAACCACTTATGTATCAACTAGTGGTCATTGCATGTGTTTTCTTTTCACAAACTACATGTGGACCCACAAGAGTCACTGCATGTATGTTCTTATACTAAAACTAGCACTAGAGTCATTGCTTGTGTGTTCTTTTCACAAACAACATATGGATCCACCAGTGTTCACTACATGTGTGCTCTTTTCACAAACCACACATGGATCAACCAGTGATCATTGCATGTCTGTTCTTTGCCACAAACCACTTATGAATCCATTAGAGTCGTTGCATCTATGTTCTTATTCTAAAACTAGCACTAGAGGCATTGCATGTGTGTTCTTTCCACAAACCACACATGGATCAACCGGTTTCATTGCATCTATGTTCTTTTCACAAACAACATGTGGATCCACTAGAGTCATTGCTTGTGTGTTCTTATACTAAAACCAGCACTAGAGTCATTGCATGTGTGTTCTTTTCACAAACCACATATGGATCAACCGGTGTTTATTGCATGTGTGTTCTTTTCACAAAGCACACATGGATCCACCAGTGTTCACTACATGTGTGTTCTTTCCACAAACCACATATGGATCCATTAGAGTCATTGCATGTGTGTTCTTTCCACAAATCACATATGGATCAACCAGTGATCATTGCACGTGTGTTCTTTGCCACAAACCACTGATGGATCCATTAGAGTCATTGCATGTGTGTTCTTATACTAAAACTAGCACTAGAGTCATTGAAAGTGTGTTCGTTCCACAAACCACACATGGATCAACCAGTATCGTTGCATGTGTGTTCTTTCTACAAATCACATATGGACCCACTAGAGTCATTGCTTGTGTGTTCTTATACTAAAACTAGCACTAGAGTCATTGCATGTGTATTCTTTTCACAAACCACATATGGATCAACCGGTGTTTATTGCATGTGTGTTCTTTTCACAAAGCACACATGGATCCACCAGTGTTCACTGCATGTGTGTTCTTTCCACAAACCACATATGGATCCATTAGATTCATTGCATGTGTGTTCTTTCCACAAACCACATATGGATGAACCGGTGTCATTGCACGTGTGTCCTTTCCACAAACCACATATGGATCAACCACTGTCATTGCATGTGAGTTCTTCTCCAAAAACCACTTATGGATCAACCAATGGTCTTTCCATGTGTGTTATTTCCACAAGCCACTTATGGATCAACTAGTGGTCATTGCATGTGTGTTATTTTCCGCAAACCACATATGGATCAACCAGTGTCATTGCATGTGTGTTCTTTTCACAAACCACATGTGGAACCACTAGAGTCATTGCATGTGTGTTCTTATACTAAAACCAGCACTAGACTCATTGCATGTGTGTTCTTTTCACAAACAACATATGGATCCACCAGGGTGCACTGCATGTGTGTTCTTTCCACAAACCACATATGGACCAACCAGTGGTCATTGCATGTGTGTTTTTTCCACAAACCACTTATGGATCAACCAGTGGTCATTGCTTGTGTGTTCTTTCCACAAACCACTTATGTATCAACTAGTGGTCATTGCATGTGTTTTCTTTTCACAAACTACATGTGGACCCACAAGAGTCATTGCATGTATGTTCTTATACTAAAACTAGCACTAGAGTCATTGCTTGTGTGTTCTTTTCACAAACAACATATGGATCCACCAGTGTTCACTACATGTGTGCTCTTTTCACAAACCACACATGGATCAACCAGTGATCATTGCATGTGTGTTCTTTGCCACAAACCACTTATGAATCCATTAGAGTCGTTGCATGTGTGTTCTTATTCTAAAACTAGCACTAGAGGCATTGCATGTGTGTTCTTTCCACAAACCACACATGGATCAACCGGTGTCATTGCATCTATGTTCTTTTCACAAACAACATGTGGATCCACTAGAGTCATTGCTTGTGTGTTCTTATACTAAAACCAACACTAGAGTCATTGCATGTGTGTTCTTTTCACAAACCACATATGGATCAACCGGTGTTTATTGCATGCGTGTTCTTTTCACAAAGCACACATGGATCCACCAGTGTTCACTGCATGTGTGTTCTTTCCACAAACCACATATGGATCCATTAGAGTCATTGCATGTGTGTTCTTTCCACAAATCACATATGGATCAACCAGTGATCATTGCATGTGTGTTCTTTGCCACAAACCACTTATGGATCCATTAGAGTCACTGCATGTGTGTTCTTATACTAAGACTAGCACCAGAGTCATTGAATGTGTGTTCGTTCCACAAACCACACATGGATCAACCAGTGTCGTTGCATGTGTGTTCTTTCCACAAATCACATATGGACCCACTAGAGTCATTGCTTGTGTGTTCTTATACTAAAACCAGCACTAGAGTCATTGTATGTGTGTTCTTTTCACAAACCACATATGGATCAACCGGTGTTTATTGCATGTGTGTTCTGTTCACAAAGCACACATGGATCCACCAGTGTTCACTGCATGTGTGTTCTTTCCACAAACCACATATGGATCCATTAGAGTCATTGCATGTGTGTTCTTTCCACAAACCATATATGGCTGAACCGGTGTCATTGCACGTGTGTTCTTTCCACAAACCACATATGGATCAACCAGTGTCATTGCATGTGAGTTCTTCTCCACAAACCACTTATGGATCAACTAATGGTCTTTCCATGTGTGTTCTTTCCACAAACCACTTATGGATCATCTAGTAGTCATTGCATGTGTGTTCTTTTCCACAAACCACATATGGATCAACCAGTGTCATTGCATGTGTGTTATTTTCACAAACCACATATGGAACCACTAGAGTCATTGCTTGTGTGTTCTTATACTAAAACCAGCACTAGACTCATTGCATGTGTGTTCTTTTCACAAACAACATATGGATCCACCAGTGTGCACTGGATGTGTGTTCTTTCCACAAACCACATATGGACCAACCAGTGGTCATTGCATGTGTGTTCTTTTCCACAAACCACTTATGGATCAACCAGTGGTCATTGCTTGTGTATTCTTTCCACAAACCACTTATGTATCAACAGTGGTCATTGCATGTGTTTTCTTTTCACAAACTACATGTGGACCCACTAGAGTCATTGCATGTATGTTCTTATATGAAAACTAGCACTAGAGTCATTGCATGTGTGTTCTTTTCACAAACAACATATGGATCCACTAGTGTTCACTACATGTGTGTTCTTTTCACAAACCACGCATGGATCAACCAGTGATCATTGCACGTGTGTTCTTTGCCACAAACCACTTATGGATCCATTAGAGTCGTTGCATGTGTGTTCTTATTCTAAAACTAGCACTAGAGGCATTGCATGTGTGTTCTTTCCACAAACCACACATGGATCAACCGGTGTCATTGCATTTGTCTTCTTTTCACAAACCACACATCGATCCACCACTATCATTGCATGTGTGTTCTTTCCACAAACCAAACATGGATCAACAAGTGGTCATTGCATGTGTGTTCTTTTCACAAACCACATATGGATCCATTAGAGTCATTGCATGTGTGTTCTTATACTAAAACTAGCACTAGAGTCATTGCATGTGTGTTCTTTCCACAAACCACGCATGGATCAACCAGTGGCATTGCATGTGTGTTCTTTTCACAAACCACACATGGATCAACCAGTGGTACTGCATGTGTGTTCTTTCCACAAACCACATATGGACCAACCAGAGTCATTGCATGTGTGTTCTTTTCCACAAACCACTTATGGATCAACCAGTGGTCATTGCATGTGTGTTCTTTCCGCAAACCACTTATGCATCAACCAGTGGTCATTGCATGTGTGTTCTTTTCACAAACTACATGCGGAACCACTAGAGTCATTGCATGTGTGTACTTATACTAAAACTAGAACTAGAGTCATTGCTTGTGTGTTGTTTTCACAAACCACACATGGATCAACCAGTGGTCATTGCATGTGTGTTCTTGTCCACAAACCACACATGGATCAACCAGTGTTCATTGCATGTGTGTTCTTTTCCACAAACAACTTATGGATCAACCAGTGGTCATTGCATGTGTGTTATTTTCAAAAACTACATCTGGACCCACTAGAGTCATTGTATGTGTGTTCTTATACTAAAACTAGCACTAGAGTCATTGCATGTGTGTTCTTTCCACAAACCACACATGGATCAACCAGTGGCATTGCATGTGTGTTCTTTTCACAAACCACACATGGATCAACCAGTGTCATTGCATGTGCGTTCTTTCCACAAACCACATATGGATCAACCAGTGGTCATTGCATGTGTGTTCTTTTCCACAACCACTTATGGATCCATTAGAGTCATTGAATGTGTGTTATTTCCACAAACCACACATGGATGAACAACTAGAGTCATTGCTTGTGTGTTCTTTCCACAAATCACACATGGATCAACCAGTGTCATTGCATGTGTGCTCTTTCCACAAATCTCATATGGACCCGCTAGAGTCATTGATTTTGTGTTCTTATACTAAAACCAGCACTAGAGTCATTGCATGTGTGTTCTTTTGACAAACAACATGTGGATCCACCAGAGTCATTGCATGTGTGTTCTTTTCACAAACCACATGTGGACCCACTAGAGTCATTGCATGTGTGTTCTTATACTGATACCAGCACTAGACTCATTGCATGTGTGTTCTTTTCACAAACCACACATGGATCCACCACTGTCATTGCATGTGTGTTCTTTCCACAAACCACACATGGATCAACAAGTGGTCATTGCATGTCTGTTCTTTTCACAACCACATATGGATCCATTAGAGACATTGCATTTGTGTTATTATACTAAAACTAGCACTAGAGTCATTGCATGTGTGTTCTTTCCACAAACCACTTATGGATCCACCAGTGTTCATTGCATGTCTGTTCTTTTCACAAACAACATATGGATCTACCAGTGGTCACTACATGTATGTTCTTTGCACAAACCACATATGGATCAACAAGTGGTCATGGCATGTGTGTTCTTTTCCACAAACCACTTATGGATCAACCAGTGGTCATTGCATGTGGGTTCTTTCCACAAACGACTTATGGATCAACCAGTAGTCATTGCATGTGTGTTCTTTTCCACAAACCACATACTGATCAACCAGTGTCATTTCATGTGTGTTGTTTTCACAAACCACATGTGGACCCACTAGAGTCATTGCATGTGTGTTCTTATACTAAAACCAGCACTAGACTCATTGCATGTGTGTTCTTTTCACAAACCACACATGGATCCACCACTGTCATTGCATGTGTGTTCTTTCCACAAACCACACATGGATCAACAAGTGGTCATTGCATGTGTGTTCTTATACTAAAATAAGCACTAGAGTCATTGCATGTGTGTTCTTTCCACAAACCACACATGGATCAACCAGTGGTCATTGCATGTGTGTTATTTCCACAAACCACATATGGATTAACCTGTGGTCATTGGATGTGTGTTCTTTTCCACAAACCACTTATGGATCAACCAGTGGTCATTGCATGTGTGTTCTTTCCACAAACCACTTATGGATCCACTAGTGTTCATTGCATGTGTGGTCCTTTCCACAAACCACGTATGGATCAACCAATGGTAAATGCATGTGTGTTATTTTCACAAACCACATGTGGACCCACTAGAGTCATTGCATGTATGGTCTTATACTAAAACCTGCACTAGACTCATTGCATGTGTGTTCTTTTCACAGACCACACATGGATCCACCACTATCATTGCATGTGTGTTCTTTCCACAAACCACACATGGATCAACAGGTGGTCATTGCATGTGTGTTCTTTTCAGAAACAACATATGGATCCATTAGAGTCATTGCATGTGTGGTCTTATACTAAAACTAGCACTAGAGTCATTGCATGTGTGTTCTTTCCACAAACCACTTATGGATGAACCGGTGTCATTGCACGTGTGTTCTTTCCGCAAACCACATATGGATCAACCAGTGTCATTGCATGTGTGTTCTTCTCCACAAACCACGTATGGATCAACTAGTGGTCATTGCATGTGTGTTCTTTTCCACAAACCACATATGGATCAACCAGTGTAATTACATGTGTGTTCTTTTCACAAACCACATGTGCACCCACTAGAGTCATTGCATGTGTGTTCTTATACGAAAACCAGCACTAGACTCATTGCATGTGTGTTCTTTTCACAAACCACTCATGGATCCACCACTGTCATTACATGTGTGTTCTTTCCACAAACCACACATGGATCAACAAGTGGTCATTGCATGTGTGTTCTTTTCAGAAACAACATATGGATCCATTAGAGTCATTGCATGTGTGTTCTTATACTAAAACTAGCACTAGAGTCATTGCATGTGTGTTCTTTCCACAAACCACACATGCATCAACCAGTGGCATTGCATGTGTGTTCTTTCCACAAACCGCTTATGGATCCACCAGTGTTCATTGCATGTGTGTTCTTTTCCACAAACCACATATGGATAAACCAGTGGTCATTGCATGTGTGTTATTTTCACAAACCTCATGTGGACCCACTAGAGTCATTGCATGTCTGTTCTTATACTAAAACCAGCACTAGAGTCATTGCATGTGTGTTATTTCCACAAACCACACATGGATCAACCACTAGAGTCATTGCATGTGTGTTCTTTCCACAAACCACACATGGATCAACCAGTGTCATTGCGTGTGTGTTCTTTCCACAAATCACATATGGTCCCACTAGAGTCATTGTTGTGTGTTCTTATACTAAAACCAGCACTAGACTCATTGCATGTGTGTTGTTTTCACAAACAACATATGGATCCACCAGCGTGCACTGCATGTGTGTTCTTTCCACAAACCACATATGGACTAACCAGTGGTCATTGCATGTGTGTTCTTTTCCACAAACCACTTATGGATCAACCTGTGGTCATTGCTTGTGTGTACTTTCCACAAACCACTTATGTATCAACTAGTGGTCATTGCATGTGTTTTCTGTTCACAAACTACATGTGGACCCACTAGAGTCATTGCATGTGTGTTCTTTCCACAAACCACATATAGACCAACCAGAGTCATTGCATGTGTGTTCTTTTCCACAAACCACTTATGGATCAACCAGTGGTCATTGCATGTATGTTCTTTCCACAAACAACTTATGGATCAACAAGTGGTCATTGCATGTGTGTTCTTTTTAAAAACTACATGTGGACCCACTAGAGTCATTGCATGTATGTTCTTATACTAAAACTAGCACTAGAGTCATTGCATGTGTGTTCACAACATGTGTGCTCTTTTCACAATCCACACATGGATCAACCAGTCATCATTGCACGTGTGTTCTTTGCCACAAACCACTTATGGATCCATTAGAGTCGTTGCATGCGTGTTCTTATGCTAAAACTAGCACTAGAGGCATTTCATGTGTGTTCTTTCCACAAACCACACATGGATCAACCGGTGTCATTGCATCTGTGTTTTTTCACAAAGAACATGTGGACCCACTAGAGTCATTTCTTGTGTGTTCTTATACTAAAACCAGCACTAGAGTCATCGCATGTGTGTTCTTTTCACAAACCACATATGGATCAACCAGTGTTTATTGCATGTGTGTTCTTTTCACAAAGCACACATGCATCCACCAGTGTTCACTGCATGTGTGTTCTTTCCACAAACCACATATGGATCCATTAGAGTCATTGCAAGTGTGTTCTTTCCACAAATCACATATGGATCAACCAGTGATCATTGCACGTGTGTTGTTTGCCACAAACCACTTATGGATCCATTAGAGTCATTGCATGTGCGTTCTTATACTAAAACTAGCACTAGAGTCATTGAATGTGTGTTCGTTCCACAAACCACACATGGATCAACCAGTGTCGTTGCATGTGTGTTCTTTCCACAAATCACATATGGACCCACTAGAGTCATTGTATGTGTGTTCTTATACTAAAACTAGCACTAGAGTCATTGCATGTGTGTTCTTTCCACAAACCACACATGGATCAACCAGTGGCATTGCATGTGTGTTCTTTTCACAAACCACACATGGATCAACCAGTGTCATTGCATGTGCGTTCTTTCCACAAACCGCATATGGATCAACCAGTGGTCATTGCATGTGTGTTCTTTTCCACAAACCACTTATGGATCCATTAGAGTCATTGAATGTGTGTTATTTCCACAAACCACACATGGATGAACAACTAGAGTCATTGCATGTGTGTTCTTTTCACAAACCACACATGGATCAACCAGTGTCATTGCATGTGTGCTCTTTCCACAAATAACATATGGACCCACTAGAGTCATTGCTTTTGTGTTCTTATACTAAAACCAGCACTAGAGTCATTGCAGGGCTTCGCATATGCCTGTGCAGAAGAATGGTGGAGGAGAGAGGCGGCAGAGATTGGATGTTATGAGAGCAGGGGCAAGAGGGGGCGCCCCCTCCCTTCTATTTAAGGGAGGGAGGCGCGCCTGGGGAGGGGGAGTCCTAGTAGGACTCCCCTCCTCCTTGGGCCGGCGGGTTGGGGGGAGGAGTCCTCCTCCCACACGAATCCGTGTATTGCCCCACTTGGACTCCCTTGATCCCTTTCTTGGTTTTCAAGTAAACTCCAAGAAATCCTCTAGAACCTTCCAGAACATTCCGAAACCTTCTAGAATCTCCATACAAACACTCCGGAACATTTCCTAACTTAGAAAATGATCCCCAATATATGAATCTTATTCTCCGGACCATTCCGGATCTCCTCGTGATGTCCCGGATCCATTCCGAGACTCCGAACAACATGCGGTCTCCAACGCAAATTCCATATCTACTTAAAACAACTTCAAACCTTAAGTGTGTCACCCTACGGTTCGTGAATATGCAGACATGATGAAGACACCTCTCCGATTAATAATCATCAGCGGGATCTGGAGATCCATAACGTCTCCCACATACTCAACGATTACTTCGTGATCGATTGAACCATTTAACATACAAAACCAATTCCCTTTGTCACGCGATATTCTACTTATCCGAGGTTTGATCGTCAGTATCTTCTTACCTAATTCTTCCTCGTTACTGATAAGTACTCTTTACTCGTTCCATGTTATGTCATCCCTTGTGACCCAGTCACATGCTTGCAAGCTATCTAGATGACATTCAACCGAGAGGGCCCAGAGTATATCTATCCGTCATATGGATGGACAAATCCCAATCTTGGTCTATACGCTTCAACACATACTTTCAGAATACCCAATGACACCTTTATAACCGCCCACTTACGAAGCGGCGTTTGATGTCATCAAAGTACCCATTCGGTGATGGTGATTAACATAACCTCATGGTCGAAGGATTAGGTTACTATGTATTTCAAAGCTTACAGCAATACGAACTTAATGACTTGATCTTATGCTACGCTTACTATGGGTGTGTGTCCATCACATCATTCTCCTAATGATATAACCTTGTTATTAATCACATCCAATGTCCATGATCAGGAAACCATGATCATCAATCAATCAACAAGCTAGTTCAACAAGAGGCTTACTAGGGACTCTTTTATGTTTACAAAACACACAAGTATTAGTGTTTCCTAATAATACAATTATAGCATGGGATGTAAACTTTCATCATAAACACAAAGATATAATAACAACCACTTTTATTATTGCCTCTTGGGCATATCTCCAACAGTCTCCCACTTGCACTAGAGTCAATAATCTAGATTACATGCTAATATACCGAACACCCATGGCGTTCTGGTGTTGGTCATGCTTTGCTCTAGGGAGAGGTTTAGTCAACGGATCTACTACATTCAGATTAGTGTGTACTTTGCAAATCTTTATGTCACCATCTTGGACATACTCACGAATAGCATGGAACCGTGGCTTGATCTGCTTCAGCTTGCTATGTGACCTTTGCTCCTGTGCATTAGCTCTGGCACCTGTGTTGTCACAGTAGATGGCCATCGGGTCCAACGCACTGGGAACCACGACAAGTTCAGTAATGAACTCCTTCTTCCATATGGCTTCTTGTGCAGCCTCCGAAGCAGCTATGTATTCCGATTCAGTTGAAGATTTCGCCACAACGCTCTGCTTGGCACTCCTCCAGCTCACTGCAGCACCATTCAAAATAAATACGTATCCAGACTGTGACTTAGAGTCATCTGGATCGGTGTTCCAACTAGCATCAGTGTAACCATTTACAACAAGCTGTTCATCAACTCCATAAGAAAGAACCATATCCTTAGTCCTATTCAGGTACTTTAGGATATTCTTGACCGCTGTCCAGTGTTCCATTCCAGGATCACTTTGATATCTGCTAGTCAAACTAACAGCATGTGCTATATCCGGTATTGTACACAACATGGCATACATGATAGAACCTATGGCCGAGGCATAGGGAATTTTATTCATCTTTTCTCTATCTTCTGCCGTAGCCGGACTTTGAGTTTTACTCAAGGTCTTACCTGACAACATGGGCACGAACCCTTTCTTGCTCTCTTCCATTCTAAACTTCTTTAGAACTTTATCTAAGTATGTACTTTGTGAAAGCGCTATTTAGGCGTCTTGATCTATCTCTATAAATCTTGATGCCTAGAATATATGCCGCTTCGCCAAGATCCTTCATCGAAAAACTATTATTCAAATAGGTTTTGACGCTATTAAGAAGTTCTATATCATTCCCAATCAACAATAT
Organism: Avena sativa; assembly: GCA_916181665.1. NCBI lineage: Eukaryota > Viridiplantae > Streptophyta > Magnoliopsida > Poales > Poaceae > Avena > Avena sativa. The sequence goes on along the minus strand of OV702292.1, from coordinate 15,238,836 downwards.
GTCATCTAAATATAGTACTAGGAATGCTACAGAGCTCCCACTCACTTTCTTGTAAATACAAGCTTCTCCATAAGTTTGTATAAATCCAAAGTTTTTTATTACTTTATCAAAACATTGATTCCAACTCCGGGATGCTTGCTTCAGTCCATAAATGGAACGCTGAAGTTTGCATACCTTGTCAGCATCTTTAGGATCGACAAAACCCTTGGGTTGTACCATATACAACTCTTCCTCAATGTCACCATTAAGGAACGCCGTTTTGACATCCATCTGCCAAATTTCATAATCGAAATATGCAGCGATTGCTAACATAATCCTCACAGACTTTAGCTTCGCTACTAGTGAGAAAGTCTCATCGTAGTCAACTCCTTGAATTTGTCGGAACCCTTTCGCGACAAGTCGAGCTTTATAGACGGTAACATTACCATCAGCATATGTTTTTCTTTTGAAAATCCATTTGTTCTCGACAGCCTTACGGCCATCCGGTAAGTCCACCAAAGTCCATACTTGGTTTTCGTACATGGATCCCATTTCAGATTTCATGGCTTCTAGCCATTTGTCGGAATCTGGGCTCAAGCTTCTTCATACGTCGCAGGGTCATCAATGTTGTCCACTAACATGACGTTCAAGGCAGAGTCATACCACTCAGGAGTGGTACGAACCCTCGTTGACCTGCGAGGTTCAGTAGTAACTTCGTTCGAAGTTTCATGATCATCATCATTAGCTTCCTCTCTAGTTGGTGCAGGCGGCACAGAAACATCTTTCGGTGCTGCGCTACTCTCAACTCCGAAAGAAGGTTCAATAACCTCGTCGAGTTCTACTTTCCTTCCAGTCACTTCTTTCGAGAGAAATTCCTTCTCAAGAAAGGATCCATTCTTGGCAACGAAAACTTTGCCTTCGGATCTATGATAGAAGGTATACCCAATTGTTTCTTTAGGGTATCCTATGAAGACGCATTTCTCCGCTTTGGGTTCAACCTTATTAGGCTGTAACTTCTTTACATATGCTTCGCAACCCCAAACTTTAAGGAACAACAACTTAGGTTTCTTTCCAAACCACAATTCGTACGGTGTCGTTTCAACGGATTTAGATGGTGCCCTATTTAAAGTGAATGCGGCTGTCTCTAATGCATAGCCCCAAAATGATAACGGTAAATCTGTAAGAGACATCATAGACCGAACCATATCTAAGAGAGTTCGATTACGACATTCGGACACACCATTACGCTATGGTGTTCCCGGCGGTGTCAACTGTGAAAGTATTCCACATTTCTTTAAATGCATGCCAAACTCATAACTCAGATATTCAGCTCCGTGGTCAGAACGTAGAAACTTAATCTTCTTGTTACGATGATTTTCCACTTCACTTTGAAATTCCTTAAACTTCTCGAAAGTTTCAGATTTATGTTTCATAAAGTAGACATACCCATATCTACTCAAGTCATCCGTGAAAGTGAGAACATAATGATATCCACCACGCGATGCTACACTCATTGGACCGCACACATCGGTATGTATTATTTCCAATAAATCCGTAGCTCGCTCCATTATTCCAGAAAATGGAGTCTTAGTCATTTTTCCCATTAGACATGCTTCACATCTTTCAAGTGATTCAAAATCAAGTGATTCAAGAAGTCCATCAGAATGGAGTTTCTTCATACGCTTCACTCCAATGTGACCAAGACGACAGTGCCACATGTATGTAGAATTATCATTCAATTTTATTCGTTTAGCATCTATGTTGTGAATATGTGTATCACTACTATCGAGATTCAATAAGAATAAACCATTCATCTCAGGTGCATAACCATAAAAGATATTACTCATATAAATCGAACAACCTTTATTCTCAGACTTAAAAGAGTAACCGTCTCGCAATAAACAAGATCCAGATATAATGTTCATGCTTAACGCAGGCACCAAATAACAATTATTTAAATTTAAAACTAATCCCGATGGTAGATGCAGAGGGAGCGTGCCGACGGCGATCACATCAACCTTGGAGCCATTTCCAACGCGCATCATCACCTTGTCTCTCGCTAGTTTTCGTTTATTCCGCAGCTCCTGTTTCGAGTTACAAATATGAGCAACCGAACCAGTATCAAATACCCAGGCATTACTACGATTACTAGTGAGATACACATCTTTAACATGTATATCGAATATACCTTTCTTCTTGATGTTGCCGTTCTTCAGATCCGCCAGGTATTTGGGGCAGTTACGCTTCCAGTGACCAGCACCCTTGCAGTGGAAGCACTCAATTTCAGGTTTAGGACCAGCCTCGGGCTTCTTAGCAGGTGCGGCAGCTTTCTTGCCGTCCTTCTTGAAGTTGCCCCTGTTCTTAGGCTTGCCCCATTTCTTATCCAAGGTTTGATCGTCAGTATCTTCATACCTAGTTCTTCCTCGTTACTAATAAGTACTCTTTACTCGTTCCATGTCATGTCATCCCTTGTGACCCAGTCACATGATTGCAAGCTATCTAGATGACATTCAACCGAGAGGGCCCAGAGTATATCTATCCGTCATATGGACGGACAAATCCCAATCTTGGTTTATACGCTTCAACACATACTTTCAGAATACCCAATGACACCTTTATAACCGCCCAGTTACGAAGCGGCGTTTGATGTCATCAAAGTACCCATTCGGTGATGGTGATTAACATAACCTCATGGTCGAAGGATTAGGTTACTATGTATTTCAAAGCTTACAGCAATACGAACTTAATGACTTGATCTTATGCTACACTTACTATGGGTGTGTGTCCATCACATCATTATCCTAATGATATAACCTTGTTATTAATCACATCCAATGTCCATGATCAGGAAACCATGATCATCAATCTATCAACAAGCTAGTTCAACAAGAGGCTTACTAGGGACTCTTTTATGTTTACAAAAAACACACAAGTATTAGTGTTTCCTAATAATACAATTATAGCATGGGATGTAAACTTTCATCATAAACACAAAGATATAATAACAACCACTTTTATTATTGCCTCTTGGGCATATCTCCAACACTTTTCACAAACTACATGTGGACCCACTAGAGTCATTATATGTGTGTTCTTATACTAAAACTAGCACTGGAGTCATTGCATGTGTGTTCTTTCCACAAACCACACATGGATCAACCAGTGGCATTGCATGTGTGTTCTTTTCACAAACCACACATGGATCAACTAGTGTCATTGCATGTGCGTTCTTTCCATAAACCACATATGGATCAACCAGTGGTCATTGCATGTGTGTTCTTTTCCACAAACCACTTATGGATCCATTAGAGTCATTGAATGTGTGTTATTTCCACAAACCACACATGGATAAACAACTAGAGTCATTGCATGTGTGTTCTTTCCACAAACCACACATGGATCAACCAGTGTCATTGCATGTGTGCTCTTTCCACAAATCACATATGGACCCACTAGAGTCTTTGCTTTTGTGTTCTTATACTAAAACCAACACTAGAGTCATTGCATGTGTGTTCTTTTGACAAACAACATATGGATCCACCAGAGTCATTGCATGTGTGTTCTTTTCACAAACCGCACGTGGACCCACTTGAGTCATTGCATCTGTGTTCTTATACCGAAACCAGCACTAGACTCATTGCATGTGTGTTCTTTTCACAAACCACACATGGATCCACCACTGTCATTGCATGTGTGTTCTTTCCACAAACCACACATGGATCAACATGTGGTCATTGCATGTGTGTTCTTTTCACAAACCACATATGGATCCATTAGAGACATTGCATTTGTGTTATTATACTAAAACTAGCACTAGAGTCATTGCATGTGTGTTCTTTCCACAAACCACTTATGGATCCACCAGTGTTCATTGAATGTGTGTTCTTTTCACAAACAACATATGGATCCACCAGTGGTCACTGCATGTGTGTTCTTTGCACAAACCACTTATGGATCAACCAGTGGTCATTGCATGTGGGTTCTTTCCACAAACGACTTATGGACCAACCAGTAGTCATTGCATGTGTGTTCTTTTCCACAAACCACATACTGATCAACCAGTGCATTTCATGTGTGTTGTTTTCACAAACCACATGTGGACCCACTAGAGTCATTGCATGTGTGTTCTTATACTAAAACCAACACTAGACTCATTGCATGTGTGTTCTTTTCACAAACCATACATGGATCCACCACTGTCATTGCATGTGTGTTCTTTCCACAAACCACACATGGATCAACAAGTGGTCATTGCATGTGTGTTCTTATACTAAAACTAGCACTAGAGTAATTGCATGTGTCTTCTTTCCACAAACCACACATGGATCAACCAGTGGTCATTGCATGTGTGTTATTCCCACAAACCACATATGGATCAACCTGTGGTCATTGCATGTGTGTTCTGTTCCCCAAACCACTTATGGATCAACCAGTGGTCATTGCATGTGTGTTCTTTCCACAAACCACTTATGGATCCACTAGTGTTCATTGCATGTGTGGTCCTTTCCACAAACCATGTATGGATCAACCAATGGTCAATGCATGTGTGTTCTTTTCACAAACCACATGTGGACCCACTAGAGTCATTGCATGTATGGTCTTATACTAAAACCAGCACTAGACTCATTGCATGTGTGTTCTTTTCACAAACCACACATGGATCAACAAGTGGTCGTTGCATGTGTGTTCTTTTTACAAACCACATATGGATCCATTTGAGTCATTGCATGTGTGGTCTTATACTAAAACTAACACTAGAGTCATTGAATGTGTGTTCTTTCCACAAACCACTTATGGATCCACCAGTGTTCATTGCATGTGTGTTCTTTTCACAAACCACACATGGATCCACCAGTGTTCACTGCATGTGTGTTCTTTCCACAAACAAAATATGGATCCATTAGAGTCATTGCATGTGTGTTCTATCCACAAAGCACACATGGATCAATCGGTGTCATTGCACGTGTGTTCTTTCCACAAACCACATATGGATCAACCAGTGTGATTGCATGTGTGTTCTTCTCCACAAACCATGTATGGATCAACTAGTGGTCATTGCATGTGTGTTCTTTACCACAAACCACATATGGATCAACCGTTGTCATTGCATGTGTGTTCTTTTCACAAACCACATGTGCACCCACTAGAGTCATTGCATGTGTTTTCTTATACTAAAACCAGCACTAGACTCATTGCATGTGTGGTCTTTTCACAAACCACATATGGATCCACCACTGTCATTACATGTGTGTTCTTTTCAAAAACCACATATGGATCCATTAGAGTCATTGCATGTGTGTTCTTATTCTATAACTAGCACCAGAGTCATTGCATGTGTGTTCTTTCCACAAACCACACATGGATCAACCAGTGGCATTGCATGTGTGTTCTTTCCACAAACCGCTTATGGATCCACCAGTGTTCATTGCATGTGTGTTCTTTTCCACAAACCACATATGGATAAACCAGTGGTCATTGCATGTGTGTTCTTTTCACAAACCAGATGTGGACCCACTAGAGTCATTGTATGTTTGTTCTTATACTAAAACCAGCACTAGAGTCATTGCATGTGTGTTATTTCCAGAAACCACACATGGATCAACCACTAGAGTCATTGCATGTGTGTTCTTTCCACAAACCTCACATGGATCAACTAGTGTCATTGCATGTGTGTTGTTTCCATAAATCACATATGGACCCACTAGAGTCATTGCTTGTGTGTTCTTATACTAAAACCAGCACTAGACTCATTGGATGTGTGTTGTTTTCACAAACAACATATGGATCCACCAGTGTGCACTGCATGTGTGTTCTTTCCACAAACCACATATCGACCAACCAGTGGTCATTGCATGTGTGTTCTTTTCCACAAACCACGTATGTATCAACCAGTGGTTATTGCATGTGTTTTCTTTTCACAAACTACAAGTGGACCCACTAGAGTCATTGCATGTATGTTCTTATACTAAAACTAGCACTAGAGTCATTGCATGTGTGTTCTTTTCACAAACAACATATGGATCCACCAGTGTTCACTACATGTGTGTTCTTTTCACAAACCACACATGGATCACCCAGTGATCATTGTACGTGTGTTCTTTGCCACAAACAACTTATGGATCCATTAGAGTCGTTGCATGTGTGTTCTTATACTAAAACTAGCACTAGAGGCATTGCATGTGTGTTCTTTCCACAAACCACACATGGATCATCCGGTGTCATTGCATGTGTGTTCTTTTGACAAACCACATGTGGACCCACTAGAGTCATTGCTTGTGTGTTCTTATACTAAAACCAGCACTAGAGTCATTGCATGTGTGTTCTTTTCACAAACCACATATGAATCAACCAGTGTTCATTGCATGTGTGTTCTTTTCACAAAGCACACATGGATCCACCAGTGTTCACTGCATGTGTGTTCTTTCCACAAACCACATATGGATCCATTAGACTCATTGCATGTGTGTTCTATCCACAAACCACACATGAACCAACCGGTGTAATTGCACGTGTGTTCTTTCCACAAACCACATATGGATCAACCAGTGTCATTGGATGTGAGTTCTTCTCCATACACCACTTATGGATCAACCAGTGGTCTTTCCATGTCTGTTCTTTCCACAAACCACTTATGGATCAACTAGTGGTCATTGCATGTGTGTTCTTTTCCACAAACCACATATGGATCAACCAGTGGTCATTGCATGTGTGATCTTTTCACAAACCACATGTGGACCCACTAGAGTCATTGCATGTGTGTTCTTATACTAAAACCAATACTAGACTCATTGCATATGTGTTCTTTTCACAAACCATACATGGATCCACCATTGTCATTGCATGTGTGTTCTTTCCACAAACCACACATGGATCAACAAGTGGTCATTGCATGTGTGTTCTTTTCAAAAACCACATATGGATCCATTAGAGTCATTGCATGGTGTTCTTATACTAAAACTAGCACTAGAGTCATCGCATGTGTGTTCTTTCCACAAACCCCTTATGGATCAACCAGTGGTCATTGCATGTGTGTTCTTTCCACAAACCACACATGGATCAACCAGGTGTCATTGCATGTGTGTTCTTTTCACAAACCACATGTGGACCCACTATAGTCATTGCATGTGTGTTCTTATACAAAAACCGGCACTAGAGTCATTGCATGTGTGTTATTTCCACAAACCACACATGGATCAACCACTAGAGTCATTGCATGTGTGTTCTTTCCACAAACCACCCATGGATCAACCAGTGTCATTGCATGTGTGTTCTTTCCACAAATAACATATGGACCCACTAGAGTCATTGCTTGTGTGTTCTTATACTAAAACCAACAATAGACTCATTGCATGTGTGTTGTATTCACAAACAACATATGGATGCACCAGCGTGCACTGCATGTGTGTTATTTCCACAAACCACATATGGACCAACCAGTGGTCATTGCATGTGTGTTCTTTTCCACAAACCACTTATGGATCAACCAGTGGTCATTGCTTGTGTGTTCTTTCCACAAACCACTTATGTATCAACTAGTGGTCATTGCATGTGTTTTCTTTTCACAAACTACATGTGGACCCACAAGAGTCATTGCATGTATGTTCTTATCCTAAAACTAGCACTAGAGTCATTGCATGTTTGTTCTTTGCACAAACAACATATGGATCCACCAGTGTTCACTACATGTGTGCACTTTTCACAAACCACACATGGATCAACCAGTGATCATTGCACGTGTGTTCTTTGCCACAAACCACTTATTGATCCATTAGAGACGTTGCATGTGTGTTCTTATTATAAAACTAGCACTAGAGGCATTGCATGTGTGTTCTTTCCACAAACCACACATGGATCAACCGGTGTCATTGCATCTGTGTTCTTTTCACAAACAACATGTGGACCCACTAGAGTCATTGCTTGTGTGTTCTTATACTAAAACCAAAGCTAGAGTCATTGCATGTGTGTTCTTTTCACAAACCACATATGGATCAACCGGTGTTTATTGCATGTGTGTTCTTTTCACAAAGCACACATGGATCCACCAGTGTTCACTGCATGTGTGTTCTTTCCACAAACCACATATGGATCCATTAGAGGCATTGCATGCGTGTTCTTTCCACAAACCACATATGGATGAACCAGTGTCATTGCACGTGTGTTCTTTCCACAAACCACATATGGATCAACCAGTGTCATTGCATGTGAGTTCTTCTCCACAAACCACTTATGGATCAACCAATGGTCTTTCCATGTGTGTCCTTTCCACAAACCACTTATGGATCAACTAGTGGTCATTGCATGTGTGTTCTTTTCCACAAACCACATATGGATCAACCAGTGTCATTGCATGTGTGTTCTTTTCACAAACCACATGTGGAACCACTAGAGTCATTGCATGTGTGTTCTTATACTAAAACCAGCACTAGACTCATTGCATGTGTGTTCTTTTCACAAACAACATATGTATCCACCAGTGTGCACTGCATGTGTTTTCTTTCCACAAACCACATATGGAACAACCAGTGGTCATTGCATGTGTGTTCTTTTCCACGAACCACTTATGGATCAACTAGTGGCCATTGCTTGTGTGTTCTTTCCACAAACCACTTATGTATCAACTAGTGGTCATTGCATGTGTTTTCTTTTCACAAACTACATGTGGATCCACAAGAGTCATTGCATGTATGTTCTTATACTAAAACTAGCACTAGAGTCATTGCATGTGTGTTCTCATTCTAAAACTAGCACTAGAGGCATTGCACGTGTGTTCTTTCCACAAACAGCACATGGATCAACCGGTGTCATTGCATCTGTATTCTTTTCACAAACAACATGTGGACCCACTAGAGTCATTGCCTGTGTGTTCTTATACTAATACCAGCACTAGAGTCATTGCATGTGTGTTCTTTTCACAAACCGCATATGGATCCATTAGAGTCATTGCATGGTGTTCTTATAATAAAACTAGAACTAGAGTCATCGCATGTGTGTTCTTTCCACAAACCCCTTATGGATCAACCAGTGGTCATTGCATGTGTGTTCTTTCCACAAACCACACATGGATCAACCAGTGGTCATTGCATGTGTGTTCTTTTCACAAACCACATGTGGACCCACTAGAGTCATTGCATGTGTGTTTGTTATACAAAAACCGGCACTAGAGTCATTGCATGTGTGTTATTTCCACAAACCACACATGGATCAACGACTAGAGTAATTGCATGTGTGTTCTTTCCACAAACCACCCATGGATCAACCAGTGTCATTGCATGTGTGTTCTTTCCACAAATAACATATGGACCCACTAGAGTCATTGCTTGTGTGTTCTTATACTAAAACCAACACTAGACTCATTGCATGTGTGTTGTTTTCACAAACAACATATGGATGCACCAGCGTGCACTGCATGTGTGTTATTTCCACAAACAACATATGGACCAACCAGTGGTCATTGCATGTGTGTTCTTTTCCACAAACCACTTATGGATCAACCAGTGGTCATTGCTTGTGTGTTCTTTCCACAAACCACTTATGTATCAACTAGTGGTCATTGCATGTGTTTTCTTTTCATAAACTACATGTGGACCCACAAGAGTCATTGCATGTATGTTCTTATCCTAAAACTAGCACTAGAGTCATTGCATGTGTGTTCTTTTCACAAACAACATATGGATCCACCAGTGTTCACTACATGTGTGCACTTTTCACAAACCACACATGGATCAACCAGTGATCATTGCACGTGTGTTCTTTGCCACAAACCACTTATGGATCCATTAGAGACGTTGCATGTGTGTTCTTATTCTAAAACTAGCACTAGAGGCATTGCATGTGTGTTCTTTCCACAAACCACACATGTATTTTGTGAAAAGAACACACATGCAATGACCACTGGTTGATCCATAAGTGGTTTGTGGAAGGAACACACATGCAATGACCACTGGTTAATCCATAAGTGGTTTGTGGAAAAGATAACACATGCAATGAATCTGGTTGGTCCATATGTGGTTTGTGGAAAGAACACACATGAAGTGACCACTGGTTGATCCATGTGTGGTTTGTGAAATGAACACACATGCACTTCAACTGGTTGATCCATGTGTGGTTTGTGGAAAGAACACACATGCAATGACTCTAGTGCTAGTTTCTGTATAAGAACACACATGCAATGTCTCTAATGGATCCATATGTGGTTTGTGAAAAGAACACACATGCAATGACCACTTGTTGATCCATGTGTGGTTTGTGAAAAGAACACACATGCAATGACTCTAGTGCTAGCTTTGACCACTTGTTGATCCATGTGTGTTTTGTGAAAAGAACACACATACAATGACTCTAGTGGGTCCACATGTAGTTTGTGAAAAGAACACACATGCAATGACAACTGGTTGATCCATAAGTTGTTTGTGGAAAAGAACACACATGCAATGACCACTGGTTGATCCATGTGTGGTTTGTGCAAAAGAACACATGCAATGACCACTGGTTGATCCATGTGTGGTTTGTGAAAAGAACACACATGCAATGACTCTATTGCTAGTTTTAGTATAAGAACACACATGCAATGACTCTAGTGGGTCCACATGTAGTTTGTGAAAATAACACACATGCAATGACCAATGGTTGATCCATAAGTGGTTTGTGGAAATAACACACATGCAATGACCACTGGTTGATCCATAAGTGGTTTGTGGAAAAGAACACACATGCAATAACTCTGGTTGGTCCATATGTGGTTTGTGGAAAGAACAACATGTAGTGACCACTGGTTGATCCATGTGTGGTTTGTGAAAAGAACACACATGCAATGCCACTAGTTGATCCATGTGTGGTTTGTGGAAAGAACACACATGCAATTACTCTGGTGCTAGTTTTAGTATAAGAACACACATGCAATGACTCTAATGGATCCATATGTGGTTTGTGAAAAGAACACACATGCAATGACCACTTGTTGATCCGTGTGTGGTTTGTGAAAAGAACACACATGCAATGAGTCTAGTGCTAGTTTTAGTATAAGAACACACATGCAATGACTCCAGTGGGTCCACATGTAGTTTGTGAAAAGAACACACATGCAATGACCACTGGTTGATCCATAAGTAGTTTGTGGAAAGAACACACATGCAATGACGACTTGTTGATCCATAAGTGGTTTGTGGAAAAGAAAACACATGCAGTGACTCTGGTTGGTCCATCTGTGGTTTGTTGAAAGAACACACATGTAGTGACCACTGGTTGATCCATGTGTGGTTTGTCAAATGAACACACATGCAATGCCACTGGTTGATCCATGTGTGGTTTGTGGAAAGAACACACATGCAATGACTCTAGTGCTAGTTTTAGTATAAGAACACACATCCAATGTCTCTAATGGATCCATATGTGGTTTGTGAAAAGAACACACATGCAATGACCACTTGTTGATCCATGTGTGGTTTGTGAAAAGAACACACATGCAATGACTCTAGTGCTAGTTTTAGTATAAGAACACACATGCAATGACTCTAGTGGGTCCACATTTAGTTTGTGAAAAGAACACACATGCAATGACCACTTGTTGATCCATGTGTGTTTTGTGAAAAGAATACACATACAATGACTCTAGTGGGTCCACATGTAGTTTGTGAAAAGAACACACATGCAATGACAACTGGTTGATCCATAAGTTGTTTGTGGAAAAGAACACACATGCAATGAACACTGGTTGATCCATGTGTGGCTTGTGCAAAAGAACACATGCAATGACCACTGGTTGATCCATGTGTGGTTTGTGAAAAGAACACACATGCAATGACTCTAGTGCTAGTTTTAGTATAAGAACATACATGCAATGACTCTAGTGGGTCCACCTGTAGTTTGTGAAAATAACACACATGCAATGACCACTGGTTGATCCATAAGTGGTTTGTGGAAATAAGACACATGCAATGACCACTGGTTGATCCATAAGTGGTTTGTGGAAAAGAACACACATGCAATAACTCTGGTTGGTCCATATGTGGTTTGTGGAAAGAACAACATGCAGTGACCACTGGTTGATCCATGTGTGGTTTGTGAAAAGAACACACATGCAATGCCACTAGTTGATCCATGTGTGGTTTGTGGAAAGAACACACATGCAATTACTCTGGTACTAGTTTTAGTATAAGAACACACATCCAATGTCTCTAATGGATCCATATGTGGTTTGTGAAAAGAACACACATGCAATGACCACTTGTTGATCCATGTGTGGTTTGCGAAAAGAACACCCATGCAATGAGTCTAGTGCTAGTTTTAGTATAAGAACATACATGCAATGACTCTAGTGGGTCCACATGTAGTTTGTGAAAAGAACACACATGCAATGACCACTGGTTGATCCATAAGTGGTTTGTGGAAAGAACACACGTGCAATGACCACTTGTTGATCCATAAGTGGTTTGTGGAAAACAAAACACATGCAATGACTCTGGTTGGTCCATATGTGGTTTGTGGAAAGAACACACATGCAGTAACCACTGGTTGATCCATGTGTGGTTTGTGAAATGAACACACATGCAATGCCACAGGTTGATCCATGTGTGGTTTGTGGAAAGAACACACATGCAATGACTCTAGTGCTAGTTTTAGTATAAGAACACACATGCGATGACTCTAATGGATCCATATGTGGTTTGTGAAAAGAACACACATGCAATGACCACTTGTTGATCCATGTGTTGTTTGTGAAAGAACACACATGCAATGCCTCTAGTGCTAGTTTTAGTATAAGAACAAACATGCAATGACTCTAGTGGGTCCAGATGTAGTTTGTGAAAAGGACACACATGCAATGACCACTGGTTGATCCATAAGTGGTTTGTAGAAAGAACACACATGCAATGACCACTAGTCGATCCATAAGTGGTTTGTGGAAAAGAAAACACATGCAATGAATCTGGGTTATCCATATGTGGTTTGTGGAAAGAACACACATGCAGTGACCACTGGTTGATCCATGTGTGGTTTGTGAAATGAACACACATGCAATGTCACTGGTTGATCCATGTGTGGTTTGTGGAAAGAACACACATACAATGACTCTAGTGCTAGTTTTTGTATAAGAACACACACGTAATGTCTCTAATGGATCGATATGTGGTTCGTGAAATGAACACACATGCAATGACCACTTGTCGATAAATGTGTGGTTTGTGAAAAGAACACACATGCAATGACTTTAGTGCTAGTTTTAGTATAAGAACACACATGCAATGACTCTAGTGGGTCCACATGTAGTTTGTGAAAAGAACACACATGCAATGCCCACTTGTTGATCCATGTGTGTTTTGTGAAAAGAACACACATACAATGACTCTAGTGGGTCCAAATGTAGTTTGTGAAAAGAACACACATGCAATGACCACTGGTTGATCCATAAGTTGTTTGTGCAAAATAACACACATGCAATGAACACTGGTTGATACATGTGTGGTTTGTGCAAAAGAACACATGTAATGGCCACTAGTTGATCCATGTGTGGTATGTGAAAAGAACACACATGCAACGACTCTAGTGCTAGTTTTAGTATAAGAACACACATGCAATGACTCTAGTGGGTCCACATGTAGTTTGTAAAAATAACACACATGCAATGACCACTGGTTGATCCATAAGTGGTTTGTGGAAAAGAAAACACATGCAATGACTTTGGTTGGTCCATATGTGGTTTGTGGAAAAGAACACACATGCAATGAACACTGGTTGATCCATGTGTGGTTTGTGCAAAAGAACACATGCAATGACGACTTGTTGATCCATGTGTGGTTTGTGAAAAGAATACACATGCAATGACCACTGGTTGATCCATAAGTGGTTTGTGGAAAAGAAAACACATGCAATGACTTTGGTTGGTCCATATGTGGTTTGTGGAAAAGAACACACATGCAATGAACACTGGTTGATCCATGTGTGGTTTGTGCAAAAGAACACATGCAATGACGACTTGTTGATCCACATGTAGTTTGTGAAAAGAACACACATGCAATGACCACTGGTTGATCCATAAGTAGTTTGTGGAAAGAACACACATGCAATTACGACTTGTTGATCCATAAGTGGTTTGTGGAAAAGAAAACACATGCAGTGACTCTGGTTGGTCCATCTGTGGTTTGTTGAAAGAACACACATGTAGTGACCACTGGTTGATCCATGTGTGGTTTGTCAAATGAACACACATGCAATGCCACTGGTTGATCCATGTGTGGTTTGTGGAAAGAACACACATGCAATGACTCTAGTGCTAGTTTTAGTATAAGAACACACATCCAATGTCTCTAATGGATCCATATGTGGTTTGTGAAAAGAACACACATGCAATGACCACTTGTTGATCCATGTGTGGTTTGTGAAAAGAACACACATGCAATGACTCTAGTGCTAGTTTTAGTATAAGAACACACATGCAATTACTCTAGTGGGTCCACATGTAGTTTGTGAAAATAACACACATGCAATGACCACTTGATGATCCATGTGTGTTTTGTGAAAAGAACACACATACAATGACTCTAGTGGGTCCACATGTAGTTTGTGAAAAGAACACACATGCAATGACCACTGGTTGATCCATAAGTTGTTTGTGGAAAAGAACACACATGCAATGAACACTGGTTGATCCAAGTGTGGCTTGTGCAAAAGAACACATGCAATGACCACTGGTTGATCCATGTGTGGTTTGTGAAAAGAACACACATGCAATGACTCTAGTGCTAGTTTTAGTATAAGAACATACATGCAATGACTCTAGTGGGTCCACATGTAGTTTGTGAAAATAACACACATGCAATGACCACTGGTTGATCCATAAGTGGTTTGTGGAAATAAGACACATGCAATGACCACTGGTTGATCCATAAGTGGTTTGTGGAAAAAACACACATGCAATAACTCTGGTTGGTCCATATGTGGTTTGTGGAAAGAACAACATGCAGTGACCACTGGTTGATCCATGTGTGGTTTGTGAAAAGAACACACATGCAATGCCACTAGTTGATCCATGTGTGGTTTGTGGAAAGAACACACATGCAATTACTCTGGTACTAGTTTTAGTATAAGAACACACATCCAATGTCTCTAATGGATCCATATGTGGTTTGTGAAAATAACACACATGCAATGACCACTTGTTGATCCATGTGTGGTTTGCGAAAAGAACACCCATGCAATGAGTCTAGTGCTAGTTTTAGTATAAGAACATACACGCAATGACTCTAGTGGGTCCACATGTAGTTTGTGAAAAGAACACACATGCAATGACCACTGGTTGATCCATAAGTGGTTTGTGGAAATAAGACACATGCAATGACCACTGGTTGATCCATAAGTGGTTTGTGGAAAAGAACACACATGCAATAACTCTGGTTGGTCCATATGTGATTTGTGGAAAGAACAACATGCAGTGACCACTGGTTGATCCATGTGTGGTTTGTGAAAAGAACACACATGCAATGCCACTAGTTGATCCATGTGTGGTTTGTGGAAGAACACACGTGCAATTACTCTGGTGCTAGTTTTAGTATAAGAACACACATGCAATGACTCTAATGGATCCATATGTGGTTTGTGAAAAGAACACACATGCAATGACCACTTGTTGATCCATGTGTGGTTTGTGAAAAGAACACACATGCAATGACTCTAGTGCTAGTTTTAGTATAAGAACACACATGCAATGACTCCAGTGGGTCCACATGTAGTTTGTAAAAAGAACACACATGCAATGACCACTGGTTGATCCATAAGTGGTTTGTGGAAAGAACACACATGCAATGACCACTGGTTGATCCATAAGTGGTTTGTGGAAAAGAAAACACATGCAATGACTCTGGTTGGTCCATCTATGGTTTGTGGAAAGAACACACATGTAGTGACCACTGGTTGATCGTGTGGTTTGTCAAATGAACACACATGCAATGCCACTGGTTGATCCATGTGTGGTTTGTGGAAAGAACACACATGCAATGACTCTAGTACTAGTTTTAGTATAAGAACACACATCCAATGTCTCTAATGGATCCATATGTGGTTTGTGAAAAGAACACACATGCAATGACAACTTGTTGATCCATGTATGGTTTGTGAAAAGAACACCCATGCAATGACTCTAGTGCTAGTTTTAGTATAAGAACATACATGCAATGACTCTAGTGGGTCCACATGTAGTTTGTGAAAAGAACACACATGCAATGACAACTGGTTGATCCATAAGTTGTTTGTGGAAAAGAACACACATGCAATGAACACTGGTTGATCCATGTGTGGCTTGTGCAAAAGAACACATGCAATGACCACTGGTTGATCCATGTGTGGTTTGTGAAAAGAACACACATGCAATGACTCTAGTGCTAGTTTTAGTATAAGAACATACATGCAATGACTCTAGTGGGTCCACATGTAGTTTGTGAAAATAACACACATGCAATGACCACTGGCTGATCCATAAGTGGTTTGTGGAAATAAGACACATGCAATGACCACTGGTTGATCCATAAGTGGTTTGTGGAAAAGAACACACATGCAATAACTCTGGTTGGTCCATATGTGGTTTGTGGAAAGAACAACATGCAGTGACCACTGGTTGATCCATGTGTGGTTTGTGAAAAGAACACACATGCAATGCCACTAGTTGATCCATGTGTGGTTTGTGGAAAGAACACACATGCAATTACTCTGGTACTAGTTTTAGTATAAGAACACACATCCAATGTCTCTAATGGATCCATATGTGGTTTGTGAAAAGAACACACATGCAATGACCACTTGTTGATCCATGTGTGGTTTGCGAAAAGAACACCCATGCAATGAGTCTAGTGCTAGTTTTAGTATAAGAACATACATGCAATGACTCTAGTGGGTCCACATGTAGTTTGTGAAAAGAACACACATGCAATGACCACTGGTTGATCCATAAGTGGTTTGTGGAAAGAACACACGTGCAATGACCACTTGTTGATCCATAAGTGGTTTGTGGAAAACAAAACACATGCAATGACTCTGGTTGGTCCATATGTGGTTTGTGGAAAGAACACACATGCAGTAACCACTGGTTGATCCATGTGTGGTTTGTGAAATGAACACACATGCAATGCCACAGGTTGATCCATGTGTGGTTTGTGGAAAGAACACACATGCAATGACTCTAGTGCTAGTTTTAGTATAAGAACACACATGCGATGACTCTAATGGATCCATATGTGGTTTGTGAAAAGAACACACATGCAATGACCACTTGTTGATCCATGTGTTGTTTGTGAAAGAACACACATGCAATGCCTCTAGTGCTAGTTTTAGTATAAGAACAAACATGCAATGACTCTAGTGGGTCCAGATGTAGTTTGTGAAAAGGACACACATGCAATGACCACTGGTTGATCCATAAGTGGTTTGTAGAAAGAACACACATGCAATGACCACTAGTCGATCCATAAGTGGTTTGTGGAAAAGAAAACACATGCAATGAATCTGGGTTGTCCATATGTGGTTTGTGGAAAGAACACACATGCAGTGACCACTGGTTGATCCATGTGTGGTTTGTGAAATGAACACACATGCAATGCCAGTGGTTGATCCATGTGTGGTTTGTGGAAAGAACACACATACAATGACTCTAGTGCTAGTTTTTGTATAAGAACACACACGTAATGTCTCTAATGGATCGATATGTGGTTCGTGAAATGAACACACATGCAATGACCACTTGTCGATAAATGTGTGGTTTGTGAAAAGAACACACATGCAATGAGTTTAGTGCTAGTTTTAGTATAAGAACACACATGCAATGACTCTAGTGGGTCCACATGTAGTTTGTGAAAAGAACACACATGCAATGCCCACTTGTTGATCCATGTGTGTTTTGTGAAAAGAACACACATACAATGACTCTAGTGGGTCCAAATGTAGTTTGTGAAAAGAACACACATTCAATGACCACTGGTTGATCAATAAGTTGTTTGTGCAAAATAACACACATGCAATGAACACTGGTTCATACATGTGTGGTTTGTGCAAAAGAACACATGTAATGGCCACTAGTTGATCCATGTGTGGTATGTGAAAAGAACACACACGCAACGACTCTAGTGCTAGTTTTAGTATAAGAACACACATGCAATGACTCTAGTGGGTCCACATGTAGTTTGTAAAAATAACACACATGCAATGACCACTGGTTGATCCATAAGTGGTTTGTGGAAAAGAAAACACATGCAATGACTTTGGTTGGTCCATATGTGGTTTGTGGAAAAGAACACACATGCAATGAACACTGGTTGATCCATGTGTGGTTTGTGCAAAAGAACACATGCAATGACGACTTGTTGATCCATGTGTGGTTTGTGAAAAGAATACACATGCAATGACCACTGGTTGATCCATAAGTGGTTTGTGGAAAAGAAAACACATGCAATGACTTTGGTTGGTCCATATGTGGTTTGTGGAAAAGAACACACATGCAATGAACACTGGTTGATCCATGTGTGGTTTGTGCAAAAGAACACATGCAATGACGACTTGTTGATCCACATGTAGTTTGTGAAAAGAACACACATGCAATGACCACTGGTTGATCCATAAGTAGTTTGTGGAAAGAACACACATGCAATGACGACTTGTTGATCCATAAGTGGTTTGTGGAAAAGAAAACACATGCGGTGACTCTGGTTGGTCCACCTGTGGTTTGTTGAAAGAACACACATGTAGTGACCACTGGTTGATCCATGTGTGGTTTGTCAAATGAACACACACGCAATGCCACTGGTTGATCCATGTGTGGTTTGTGGAAAGAACACACATGCAATGACTCTAGTGCTAGTTTTAGTATAAGAACACACATCCAATGTCTCTAATGGATCCATATGTGGTTTGTGAAAAGAACACACATGCAATGACCACTTGTTGATCCATGTGTGGTTTGTGAAAAGAACACACATGCAATGACTCTAGTGCTAGTTTTAGTATAAGAACACACATGCAATTACTCTAGTGGGTCCACATGTAGTTTGTGAAAAGAACACACATGCAATGACCACTTGTTGATCCATGTGTGTTTTGTGAAAAGAATACACATACAATGACTCTAGTGGGTCCACATGTAGTTTGTGAAAAGAACACACATGCAATGACAACTGGTTGATCCATAAGTTGTTTGTGGAAAAGAACACACATGCAATGAACACTGGTTGATCCATGTGTGGCTTGTGCAAAAGAACACATGCAATGACCACTGGTTGATCCATGTGTGGTTTGTGAAAAGAACACACATGCAATGACTCTAGTGCTAGTTTTAGTATAAGAACAAACATGCAATGACTCTAGTGGGTCCACATGTAGTTTGTGAAAATAACACACATGCAATGACCACTGGTTGATCCATAAGTGGTTTGTGGAAATAAGACACATGCAATGACCACTGGTTGATCCATAAGTGGTTTGTGGAAAAGAACACACATGCAATAACTCTGGTTGGTCCATATGTGGTTTGTGGAAAGAACAACATGCAGTGACCACTGGTTGATCCATGTGTGGTTTGTGAAAAGAACACACATGCAATGCCACTAGTTGATCCATGTGTGGTTTGTGGAAGAACACACATGCAATTACTCTGGTGCTAGTTTTAGTATAAGAACACACATGCAATGACTCTAATGGATCCATATGTGGTTTGTGAAAAGAACACACATGCAATGACCACTTGTTGATCCATGTGTGGTTTGTGAAAAGAACACACATGCAATGACTCTAGTGCTAGTTTTAGTATAAGAACACACATGCAATGACTCTAGTGGGTCCACATGTAGTTTGTAAAAAGAACACACATGCAATGACCACTGGTTGATCCATAAGTGGTTTGTGGAAAGAACACACATGCAATGACCACTGGTTGATCCATAAGTGGTTTGTGGAAAAGAAAACACATGCAATGACTCTGGTTGGTCCATCTATGGTTTGTGGAAAGAACACACATGTAGTGACCACTGGTTGATCCATGTGTGGTTTGTCAAATGAACACACATGCAATGCCACTGGTTGATCCATGTGTGGTTTGTGGAAAGAACACACATACAATGACTCTAGTACTAGTTTTAGTATAAGAACACACATCCAATGTCTCTAATGGATCCATATGTGGTTTGTGAAAAGAACACACATGCAATGACCACTTGTTGATCCATGTGTGGTTTGTGAAAAGAACACCCATGCAATGACTCTAGTGCTAGTTTTAGTATAAGAACATACATGCAATGACTCTAGTGGGTCCACATGTAGTTTGTGAAAAGAACACACATGCAATGACAACTGGTTGATCCATAAGTTGTTTGTGGAAAAGAACACACATGCAATGAACACTGGTTGATCCATGTGTGGCTTGTGCAAAAGAACACATGCAATGACCACTGGTTGATCCATGTGTGGTTTGTGAAAAGAACACACATGCAATGACTCTAGTGCTAGTTTTAGTATAAGAACATACATGCAATGACTCTAGTGGGTCCACATGTAGTTTGTGAAAATAACACACATGCAATGACCACTGGTTGATCCATAAGTGGTTTGTGGAAATAAGACACATGCAATGACCACTGGTTGATCCATAAGTGGTTTGTGGAAAAGAACACACATGCAATAACTCTGGTTGGTCCATATGTGGTTTGTGGAAAGAACAACATGCAGTGACCACTGGTTGATCCATGTGTGGTTTGTGAAAAGAACACACATGCAATGCCACTAGTTGATCCATGTGTGGTTTGTGGAAAGAACACACATGCAATTACTCTGGTACTAGTTTTAGTATAAGAACACACATCCAATGTCTCTAATGGATCCATATGTGGTTTGTGAAAAGAACACACATGCAATGACCACTTGTTGATCCATGTGTGGTTTGCGAAAAGAACACCCATGCAATGAGTCTAGTGCTAGTTTTAGTATAAGAACATACATGCAATGACTCTAGTGGGTCCACATGTAGTTTGTGAAAAGAACACACATGCAATGACCACTGGTTGATCCATAAGTGGTTTGTGGAAAGAACACACGTGCAATGACCACTTGTTGATCCATAAGTGGTTTGTGGAAAACAAAACACATGCAATGACTCTGGTTGGTCCATATGTGGTTTGTGGAAAGAACACACATGCAGTAACCACTGGTTGATCCATGTGTGGTTTGTGAAATGAACACACATGCAATGCCACAGGTTGATCCATGTGTGGTTTGTGGAAAGAACACACATGCAATGACTCTAGTGCTAGTTTTAGTATAAGAACACACATGCGATGACTCTAATGGATCCATATGTGGTTTGTGAAAAGAACACACATGCAATGACCACTTGTTGATCCATGTGTTGTTTGTGAAAGAACACACATGCAATGCCTCTAGTGCTAGTTTTAGTATAAGAACAAACATGCAATGACTCTAGTGGGTCCAGATGTAGTTTGTGAAAAGGACACACATGCAATGACCACTGGTTGATCCATAAGTGGTTTGTAGAAAGAACACACATGCAATGACCACTAGTCGATCCATAAGTGGTTTGTGGAAAAGAAAACACATGCAATGAATCTGGGTTGTCCATATGTGGTTTGTGGAAAGAACACACATGCAGTGACCACTGGTTGATCCATGTGTGGTTTGTGAAATGAACACACATGCAATGCCACTGGTTGATCCATGTGTGGTTTGTGGAAAGAACACACATACAATGACTCTAGTGCTAGTTTTTGTATAAGAACACACACGTAATGTCTCTAATGGATCGATATGTGGTTCATGAAAAGAACACACATGCAATGACCACTTGTCAATAAATGTGTGGTTTGTGAAAAGAACACACATGCAATGACTTTAGTGCTAGTTTTAGTATAAGAACACACATGCAATGACTCTAGTGGGTCCACATGTAGTTTGTGAAAAGAACACACATGCAATGCCCACTTGTTGATCCATGTGTGTTTTGTGAAAAGAACACACATACAATGACTCTAGTGGGTCCAAATGTAGTTTGTGAAAAGAACACACATGCAATGACCACTGGTTGATCCATAAGTTGTTTGTGCAAAATAACACACATGCAATGAACACTGGTTGATACATGTGTGGTTTGTGCAAAAGAACACATGTAATGGCCACTAGTTGATCCATGTGTGGTATGTGAAAAGAACACACATGCAACGACTCTAGTGCTAGTTTTAGTATAAGAACACACATGCAATGACTCTAGTGGGTCCACATGTAGTTTGTAAAAATAACACACATGCAATGACCACTGGTTGATCCATAAGTGGTTTGTGGAAAAGAAAACACATGCAATGACTTTGGTTGGTCCATATGTGGTTTGTGGAAAAGAACACACATGCAATGAACACTGGTTGATCCATGTGTGGTTTGTGCAAAAGAACACATGCAATGACGACTTGTTGATCCATGTGTGGTTTGTGAAAAGAATACACATGCAATGACCACTGGTTGATCCATAAGTGGTTTGTGGAAAAGAAAACACATGCAATGACTTTGGTTGGTCCATATGTGGTTTGTGGAAAAGAACACACATGCAATGAACACTGGTTGATCCATGTGTGGTTTGTGCAAAAGAACACATGCAATGACGACTTGTTGATCCACATGTAGTTTGTGAAAAGAACACACATGCAATGACCACTGGTTGATCCATAAGTAGTTTGTGGAAAGAACACACATGCAATGACGACTTGTTGATCCATAAGTGGTTTGTGGAACAGAAAACACATGCAGTGACTCTGGTTGGTCCATCTGTGGTTTGTTGAAAGAACACACATGTAGTGACCACTGGTTGATCCATGTGTGGTTTGTCAAATGAACACACATGCAATGCCACTGGTTGATCCATGTGTGGTTTGTGGAAAGAACACACATGCAATGACTCTAGTGCTAGTTTTAGTATAAGAACACACATCCAATGTCTCTAATGGATCCATATGTGGTTTGTGAAAAGAACACACATGCAATGACCACTTGTTGATCCATGTGTGGTTTGTGAAAAGAACACACATGCAATGACTCTAGTGCTAGTTTTAGTATAAGAACACACATGCAATTACTCTAGTGGGTCCACATGTAGTTTGTGAAAAGAACACACATGCAATGACCACTTGTTGATCCATGTGTGTTTTGTGAAAAGAATACACATACAATGACTCTAGTGGGTCCACATGTAGTTTGTGAAAAGAACACACATGCAATGACAACTGGTTGATCCATAAGTTGTTTGTGGAAAAGAACACACATGCAATGAACACTAGTTGATCCATGTGTGGCTTGTGCAAAAGAACACATGCAATGACCACTGGTTGATCCATGTGTGGTTTGTGAAAAGAACACACATGCAATGACTCTAGTGCTAGTTTTAGTATAAGAACATACATGCAATGACTCTAGTGGGTCCACATGTAGTTTGTGAAAATAACACACATGCAATGACCACTGGTTGATCCATAAGTGGTTTGTGGAAATAAGACACATGCAATGACCACTGGTTAATCCATAAGTGGTTTGTGGAAAAGAACACACATGCAATAACTCTGGTTGGTCCATATGTGGTTTGTGGAAAGAACAACATGCAGTGACCACTGGTTGATCCATGTGTGGTTTGTGAAAAGAACACACATGCAATGCCACTAGTTGATCCATGTGTGGTTTGTGGAAGAACACACATGCAATTACTCTGGTGCTAGTTTTAGTATAAGAACACACATGCAATGACTCTAATGGATCCATATGTGGTTTGTGAAAAGAACACACATGCAATGACCACTTGTTGATCCATGTGTGGTTTGTGAAAAGAACACACATGCAATGACTCTAGTGCTAGTTTTAGTATAAGAACACACATGCAATGACTCCAGTGGGTCCACATGTAGTTTGTAAAAAGAACACACATGCAATGACCACTGGTTGATCCATAAGTGGTTTGTGGAAAGAACACACATGCAATGACCACTGGTTGATCCATAAGTGGTTTGTGGAAAAGAAAACACATGCAATGACTCTGGTTGGTCCATCTATGGTTTGTGGAAAGAACACACATGTAGTGACCACTGGTTGATCCATGTGTGGTTTGTCAAATGAACACACATGCAATGCCACTGGTTGATCCATGTGTGGTTTGTGGAAAGAACACACATACAATGACTCTAGTACTAGTTTTAGTATAATAACACACATCCAATGTCTCTAATGGATCCATATGTGGTTTGTGAAAAGAACACACATGCAATGACCACTTGTTGATCCATGTGTGGTTTGTGAAAAGAACACCCATGCAATGACTCTAGTGCTAGTTTTAGTATAAGAACATACATGCAATGACTCTAGTGGGTCCACATGTAGTTTGTGAAAAGAACACACATGCAATGACCACTGGTTGATCCATAAGTGGTTTGTGGAAAGAACACACGTGCAATGACCACTTGTTGATCCATAAGTGGTTTGTGGAAAACAAAACACATGCAATGACACTGGTTGGTCCATGTGTGGTTTGTGGAAAGAACACACATGCAGTAACCACTGGTTGATCCATGTGTGGTTTATGCAATGAACACACATGCAATGCCACAGGTTGATCCATGTGTGGTTTGTGGAAAGAACACACATGCAATGACTCTAGTGCTAGTTTTCGTATAAGAACACACATGCGATGACTCTAATGGATCCATATGTGGTTTGTGAAAAGAACACACATGCAATGACCACTTGTTGATCCATGTGTGGTTTGTGAAAGAACACACATGCAATGCCTCTAGTGATAGTTTTAGTATAAGAACAAACATGCAATGACTCTAGTGGGACCAGATGTAGTTTGTGAAAAGGACACACATGCAATGACCACTGGTTGATCCATAAGTGGTTTGTAGAAAGAACACACATGCAATGACCACTAGTTGATCCATAAGTGGTTTGTGGAAATGAAAACACATGCAATGAATCTGGGTTGTCCATATGTGGTTTGTGGAAAGAACACACATGCAGTGACCACTGGTTGATCCATGTGTGGTTTGTGAAATGAACACACATGCAATGCCACTGGTTGATCCATGTGTGGTTTGTGGAAAGAACACACATGCAATGACTCTAGTGCTAGTTTTTGCATAAAAACACACATGTAATGTCTCTAATGGATCGATATGTGGTTCGTGAAAAGAACACACATGCAATGACCACTTGTCGATAAATGTGTGGTTTGTGAAAAGAACACACATGCAATGACTTTAGTGCTAGTTTTAGTATAAGAACACACATGCAATGACTCTAGTGGGTCCACATGTAGTTTGTGAAAAGAACACACATGCAATGACCACTTGTTGATCCATGTGTGTTTTGTGAAAAGAACACACATACAATGACTCTAGTGGGTCCAAATGTAGTTTGTGAAAAGAATACACATGCAATGACTCTAGTGCTAGTTTTAGTATAAGAACACACATGCAATGACTCTAGTGGGTCCACATGTAGTTTGTGAAAAGAACACACATGCATTGACCACTGGTTGATCCATAAGTGGTTTGTGGAAGGAACACACATGCAATGACCACTGGTTGATCCATAAGTGGTTTGTGGAAAAGAAAACACATGCAATGAATCTGGTTGGTCCATATGTGGTTTGTGGAAAGAACACACATGTAGTGACCACTGGTTGATCCATGTGTGGTTTGTGAAATGAACACACATGCAATGCCACTGGTTGATCCATGTGTGGTTTGTGGAAAGAACACACATGCAATGACTCTACTGCTAGTTTTTGTATAAGAACACACATGCAATGTCTCTAATGGATCCATATGTGGTTTGTGAAAAGAACACACATGCAATGACCACTTGTTGATCCATGTGTGGTTTGTGAAAATAACACACATGCAATGACTCTAGTGCTAGTTTTAGTATAAGAACACACATGCAATGACTCTAGTGGGTCCACATGTAGTTTGTGAAAAGAACACACATGCAATGACCACTTGTTTATCCATGTGTGTTTTGTGAAAAGAACACACATACAATGACTCTAGTGGGTCCACATGTAGTTTGTGAAAATAACACACATGCAATGACCACTGGTTGATCCATAAGTTGTTTGTGGAAAAGAACACACATGCAATGAACACTGGTTGATCCATGTGTGGTTTGTGAAAAGAACACACATGCAATGTCTCTAGTGCTAGTTTTAGTATAAGAACACACATGCAATGACTCTAGTGGGTCCACATGTAGTTTGTAAAAATAACACACATGCAATGACCACTGGTTGATCGATAAGTGGTTTGTGGAAAAGAAAACACATGCAATGACTCTGGTTGGTCCATATGTGGTTTGTGGAAAAGAACACACATGCAATGAACACTGGATGATCCATGTGTGGTTTGTGCAAAAGAACACATGCAATGACCACTGGTTGATCCATGTGTGGTTGGTGAAAAGAATACACATGCACTGACTCTAGTGCTAGTTTTAGTATAAGAACCAACATACAATGACTCTAGTGGGTCCACATGTAGTTTGTGAAAGGAACACACATGCAATGACCACTAGTTGATCCATGAGTGGTTTGTGGAAGGAACACACATGCAATGACCACTGGTTGATCCATAAGTGGTTTGTGGAAAAGAAAACACATGCAATAAATCTGGTTGGTCCATATGTGGTTTGTGGAAAGAACACACATGCAGTGACCACTGGTTGATCCATGTGTGGTTTGTGAAATGAACACACATGCAATGTGTAACACCCTCGAATCGGCCCTATGCAAGTTTTAGCCTTTTCCGCCAAACCCGCATAGAAACGATTCAAGGACGCCCACCAGGCACTTTCGTGCGGGTGGAAAACGAAGTAATAACATCACACAACAGTCCTCGATGGGACCCACAGAACAGATATATACAACTGCGACTCAAAGAGTCAAGAATACAGATATAATATACAAAGATCCAAATCACCTTGAAAATGATAGAGCGTCCGACTACGGACAAGATGCAAATGGGGCTAAGAGCCCTGAAGAATAACCAATGGCGTCCATAACCCTGCCCAGGCCAAGCCGGAAGGGTAACCCTGCTAACGACGGCGATCTCAAACCTGCCAAAACAAAAGGGGTGCCGACAAAGGGCAAAGGAAAAAGAGGAGCGTCAGTACTGAGGCCAGTACACGGCGAGGCTAGAATTCGGCGGCTCTCCCCTATATAGGATGGTGGACTGAAGCGGCAGCGCAGCATGCACTAAACAACCTATAGAGACTCGATAAAACTGTCGGCTATCAGAGGGGGATAAGAAAGACCTATTCGGAACCAACCTGATGCTATCACCAAACATACCCATCCTGGTATTTTCCCCCTCGAGTCCAAACGGGGAAGTCAACCGAGGAACTCACACAGTTGGCAGTTTTATTCATTCCGTTATAGTTGCGGCAATTACTAGTCAAATATAGATAGCATGAGTCATCCTGATATAATAAGCAGTGGGCAGTTTTAGTTAACCATTCCGTTGTAGTTGCAACACTTACTAGTCAGATACAATTAGCATGAGATATCCCAAACCCAGCAGTTGTTGGTACTTTTACTTAACCATTCCGTTGCAGTGGAGCTGATTACTAGTCATATCGGATACAAAGTCAAGTTATAACAGTAAACTTTAGTTATAGTTGTCTATGATCGAGAACTATGCTCCAAGTCGTCCATAACCGCGGACACGGCTTTTCGAAAAGATTTAACCCTGCAGGGGTGCACCAAAGTATCCACACTCACTTCGACCCTTTTTGCCAGATCAGTTAACATACACCCATCGGTATGTCGGCGGGGCCTAAGTCATGAAGTTTCCCAGACCCAAAGCAAGTACATGGGGGCCACCCCACTAAGCTACCCGCAACGAAGTCGGCCGGTCTCCGAGACGGACTCAGGGTTTGCGCCAATGGCGGTAAACGACTGGGAACCCGAAAGTGTGACTGGGCTTGTCGATACCGCGAAAACACTCCGCAATCCTAAACAGTACAGTGTGCAGTACCTCGCACAATTTAAATAAAGCTATAAAGCATGGCATAAGTACAGGATAGTAATAAAGCCTCAAACTACTTGTGGTCCCCGGTACAATACTTTGAAATCAGGTACTAATTGATGGGGGTACCCACACACCCCACCTATGGTTACCGCGCTCGATCTCGGAACAGGTGTCAAGAACTCGGGGTCCTACGGGACACAAGTGGACGGTTAACAACCAAATAACATCTATTGCCCACCTGTGCCTCTGCATTTACCTACTTCAATTTTAGTTATTAAACAGTAATTAAAGCCATGATCATCTCCAACAATAAGCATGCGGCAATACTCCAACAACTGTGGTACTTGACGACACGCAACAGCACTTGAGCAAGCGACTACGGCGCGCGAGTCCAACTATCTACCAATAAACAGGTAATAGGATGTGTCCAAGGCAAAATAAGGCTGCAAGGGATATCACGGGTTCGAAAACTAGAGCATCGCGACACAGATAGCAATAGATCAAAAGGAAGAAGTAAAGACTAGAAAGGTAAAATAGGTAGAAAGGGGGAGAATGCTCGCCTGAAAAACATTGCCGAAGGTTCATCCGAAGATCGGGTCGAAGCAAACATCAACTCAACGGCCTTATCCGCGAAGGAGCAGAACACTAGAATAAACACCGGATGCACTATTTAATACTACGGCAAAAGATCGGGCATGATGCATGTATGACATGGCAAGATGCGATGCAATTAGGCCATATTAAGCGGAACCGGGGTCCCGACATTTATTTAGAAGGTTCATGTTATTTAGATACCCCACAATTTAAATGTTGTCTTAACAAGGCAGAACATAGTATCGGTTCGCTACACAAGTTTAAATGGAGCCCGGAATAAGACAAAGATATCCCGCAGATGGACTCCATATTTAATTATGAGGTGAATCGGCATAATGCCCCCAAACCACACAAATATGCATGCATGAACAATTTAATATGCAACAGTTGATAATGTCATATTATAAAAAAATAGGGGTCTCGGATAAAGGGGTCACACATCTGGGCTCGACAGAACTTGGGCTCCGAGGGGTTCGGGGTCGGGTCTCAGGGTCCGGATCTGGGGTTCGGTCTCGGCGGAATCGCTCTCGGATAACAGAGTAGATCTTGGCGTTCCGCGAAGAAGGACTTGGTTCGGCGTCGGGGCGCATCGGTTTCGCCCTGGTCGAGGTCGCTCTTGTCGTCCTGAAGACCTTGTCGGGTTCTCGTATCGGGTCGGTCTTGGCGTTCGAGGTGAAGAACTTGGCGTTCTCGAGGAAGTACTTGGCGTAGCCGTGTCGACGACCTTGGCGTCCGGGATCTTGGGCATCGGCTCTGGGAAGAAGTACTTGTCGCATCCGTGGCCTTCGGTTCGAAGAACTTGGTGCGCCTGGGTTCGGTCTTCGGGGTCCGGTCATCTTATCCATGTTGGAGATCTTGAGGTTTCGGCTTGATTGATGGTGTCGTACTCTGGTTTCGACGCAGGTGATCTTTAGATGGTACTCCGGTGGCCGTCCGGGTAACAGATCGAGGAGCCTCAGGTCACACAGGTTTTGTACCACCACGATGCGCACCAACACATTACCCTTCGTCTAGGAGTCCTCGAGTTGCAAGATGAGCCTTGGGCATAGGTAGCAGCAGCGGCAACATTGACCCAGAGGCCAGCACACGGACGTCCACGACGAACCTGCCGAAGGCCACGCCGATAGGGCCACGGCCAACCTGAAGCACCGACCGAACACGGTGGCAGCAGACAGAGGCAGCAGGGAGACCGTCGGGTCGAGGTGACCACGGCGCTCGGTTCACGGGAGGCGGCAAGGTCGCCTGCAGCGCAGACACGCGCGGGAGGAGGACGAGAGGAGGACGGGCGGTTGGTTGAGGGTCGAGGGCGGCGAAGACGGTGCCAGGGACGCGTCTGAACTTGGCGGGGCCGGCCTCGCGCGGGCGCTCGACGGAGGCAGAGGGGTCGGTCGAGGAAGACGGGCGGCGGCGGTCCGGGAAGGAGGCGACCGGGGAGGGCGGCGGCTGGACATGGGGGAGCCGAGCGACGGCGAGGTGTAGCGTAGGACGGAGTAGCTCCGGGGCGGCCGGATGCGAGCGGCGCGAGGGCAGGAGGAAGATGGGGCCGCGGTGGTCCGGGAAGGAGGGGAGGCTGGCGGCGAGGCGAGCCGGGCGACGGGGGTGCGGGAGAGGCGCCGGGACAAGCGGAGAAGGGAGGGCAGCGGCCTGGCTTGTGGCCGGAGGAGGCGGTCTGCGGCGGTCGGACGTTGGCGTGCTGGCGACGGCGGGCTCGGACGGCCGGCGCGCGGAGTCGACGGGCGGAGGAGGGGGCCAGGCTCGGCCGGAGTGGAGCGGGCCCGAAGCGGCGCTGCGGCGAGGCGGTCGCGAGGCAGAGGAGGGGCAGGTGGAGGTGGGGAGGAAGAGAGAGAGAGAGGCAGGTGCGTGGGGGTGGTGGGGCCGGGCGGCAGGTGGGGCTAGCCCGGCTGTCGGGCGGCAGACCAGGGGAGAGGAGTGTGTTGGCAGGGCGACCAGGTGGCATGGGGTGTGGGCAGGTGCCGCGGGTGGCGCGCCTGTCCACCCTAGGGTGGGGCCCGCGCGGGAAATAAAAGGAGGCAGGGGTTGGTGGGACCGGGGGGAGAGGTAGGTGGGTGTGAGGTGGAGGGAAAAAAAGGTGAGGTGGCGCATGGCGGTTGGCTGGAAGGGAAGGAGAGATGAGGTGGCGAGCCGTGAGTGGTGGGAGTGATGTGGCTAGGGACTGGGTAGGATAGGTCTGGGTAGGAAAAGATTTTGGTTAGGCTGTTTTTTTTTACTGGGGTGGCCGACTGGGTCGGATCGGCCCGGAACGGCTGCCCCTAAAAATAAAACAGATATTTTAATATTTAAAACGGGGGCTTTTGAAAACCGTTGGTAGGCGAAATAAAATAATCTGGACAGACCCGGATTTTAATTTGAATTAA
Organism: Avena sativa; assembly: GCA_916181665.1. Taxonomy (NCBI): domain Eukaryota; kingdom Viridiplantae; phylum Streptophyta; class Magnoliopsida; order Poales; family Poaceae; genus Avena; species Avena sativa. The sequence continues at coordinate 15,207,848 of OV702292.1, read as the reverse complement.
AGACGGGAGTATTTAGAAAACAAAACTAGGCGTTTCGAAAATAGTTTAGACAAAAACCATGCATGATGATGACGATGCTCAAATGCAATGTGGCATGATGACATGAGCATGCGGTCATGATGATGCAATGCACAAAAACAACGCGATTTTCTAGTAGTGGTTTTGCGGGATGCCACACAATGCCACTGGTTGATCCATGTGGGGTTTGTGGAAAGAACACACATGCAATGACTCTAGTGCTAGTTTTTGTATAAGAACACAGATGCAATGTCTCTAATGGATCCATATGTGTTTTGTGAAAAGAACACACATGCAATGACCACAGGTTGATCCATCAGTTGTTTGTGGAAAAGAACACACATGCAATGAACACTGGTTGATCCATGTGTGGTTTGTGAAAAGAACACACATGCAATGACTCTAGTGCTAGTTTTAGTATAAGAACACACATGCAATGACTCTAGTGGGTCCACATGTAGTTTGTGAAAATAACACACCTGCAATGACCACTTGTTGATCCATGTGTGTTTTGTGAAAAGAACACACATACAATGACTCTAGTGGGTCCACATGTAGTTTGTGAAAAGAACACACATGCAATTACCACTGGTTGATCCATAAGTTGTTTGTGGAAAAGAACACACATGCAATGAACACAGGTTGATCCATGTGTGGTTTGTGCAAAAGAACACATGCAATGACCACTGGTTGATCCATGTGTGGTTTGTGAAAAGAACACACATGCAATGACTCTAGTGCTAGTTTTGGTATAAGAACACACATGCAATGACTCTAGTGGATCCACATGTAGTTCGTGAAAATAACACACATGCAATGACCACTGGTTGATCCATAAGTGGTTTGTGGAAATAACACACATGCAATGACCACTGGTTGATCCATAAGTGGTTTGTGGAAAAGAACACACATGCAATGGTTCTGGTTGGTACATATGTGGTTTGTGCAAAGAACAACATGCAGTGACCACTGGTTGATCCATGTGTGGTTTGTGAAAAGAACACACATGCAATACCACTAGTTGATCCATGTGTGGTTTGTGGAAAGAACACACATGCAATTACTCGGGTGCTGGTTTTAGTATAAGAACACACATGCAATGACTCTAATGGATCCATATGTGGTTTGTGAAAAGAACACACATGCAATGACCACTTGTTGATCCATGTGTGGTTTGTGAAAATAACACACATGCAATGACTCTAGTGCTAGTTTTAGTATAAGAACATACATGCAATGACTCTAGTGGGTCCACATGTAGTTTGTGAAAAGAACACACATGCAATGACTCTAGTGCTAGTTTTAGTATAAGAACACACATGCAATGACTCTAGTGGGTCCACATGTAGTTTGTGAAAAGAACACACATGCAATGTCCACTTGTTTATCCATGTGTGTTTTGTGAAAAGAACACACATACAATGACTCTAGTGGGTCCACATGTAGTTTGTGAAAAGAACACACATGCAATTACCACTGGTTGATCCATCAGTTGTTTGTGGAAAAGAACACACATGCAATGAACACTGGTTGATCCATTTGTGGTTTGTGAAAAGAACACACATGCAATGACTCTAGTGGGTCCACATGTAGTTTGTAAAAATAACACACATGCAATGACCACTGGTTGATCGATAAGTGGTTGTGGAAAAGAAAACGAATGCAATGACTCTGGTTGGTCCATATGTGGTTTGTGGAAAAGAACACACATGCAATGACCACTGGTTGATCCATGTGTGGTTTGTCAGATGAACACACATGCAATGCCACTGGTTGATCCATGTGTGGTTTGTGAAAAAGAACACATGCAATGACCACTGGTTGATCCATGTGTGGTTTGTGAAAAGAATACACATGCACTGACTCTAGTGCTAGTTTTAGTATAAGAACACACATGCAATGGCTCTAGTGGGTCCACATGTAGTTTGTGAAAGGAACACACATGCAATGACCACTAGTTGATCCATAAGTGGTTTGTGGAAGGAACACACATGCAATGACTACTGGTTGATCCATAAGTGGTTTGTGGAAAAGAAAACACATGCAATGAATCTGGTTGGTCCATATGTGGTTTGTGGAAAGAACACACATGCAGTGACGACTGGTTGATCCATGTGTTGTTTATGAAATGAACACACATGCAATGCCACTGGTTGATCCATGTGTGGTTTGTGAAAAGAACACACATGCAATGACTCTAGTGTAGGTTTTAATATCAGAACACACATGCAATGACTCTAGTGGGTCCACATGTAGTTTGTGAAAATAACACACATGCAATGACCACTGGTTGATCCATAAGTGGTTTGTGGAAATAACACACATGCAATGACCACTGGTTGATCCATAAGTGGTTTGTGGAAAAGAACACACATGCAATGATTCTGGTTGGTACATATGTGGTTTGTGGAAAGAACAACATGCAGTGACCACTGGTTGATCCATGTGTGGTTTGTGAAAAGAACACACATGCAATGCCACTGGTTGATCCATGTGTGGTTTGTGGAAAGAACACACATGCAATTACTCTGGTGCCGGTTTTAGTATAAGAACACACATGCAACGACTCTAATGGATCCATATGTGGTTTGTGAAAAGAACACACATGCAATGACCACTTGTTGATCCATGTGTGGTTTGTGAAAAGAACACACATGCACTGACTCTAGTGCTAGTTTTAGTATAAGAGCATACATGCAATGACTCTAGTGGGTCCACATGTAGTTTGTGAAAAGAACACACATGCAATGACCACTGGTTGATCCATCAGTGGTTTGTGAAAAGAACACGCATGCAATGATGACTTGTTGATCCATAAGTGGTTTGTGCAAAAGAAAACACATGCAATGACTCTGGTTGGTCCATATGTGGTTTGTGGAAAGAACACACATGCAACGACCACTGGTTGATCCATGTGTGGTTTGCCAAATGAACACACGTGCAATGCCACTGGTTGATCCATGTGTGGTTTGTGGAAAGAACACACATGCAATGACTCTAGTGCTAGTTTTAGTATAAGAACACACATGCAATGACTCTAGTGGGTCCACATGTAGTTTGTGAAAAGAACACACATGCAATGACCACTGGTTGATCCATAAGTGGTTTGTGGAAGGAACACACATGCAATGACCACTGGTTGATCCATAAGTGGTTTGTGGAAAAGAAAACACATGCAATGAATCTGGTTGGTCCATATCTGGTTTGTGGAAACAACACACATGCAGTGACCACTAGTTGATCCATGTGTGGTTTGTGAAATGAACACACATGCAATACCACTGGTTGATCCATGTGTGGTTTGTGGAAAGAACACACATGCAATGACTCTAGTGCTAGTTTTTGTATAAGAACACACATGCAATGTCTCTAATGGATCCATATGTGGTTTGTGAAAAGAACACACATGCAATGACCACTTGTTGATCCATGTGTGGTTTGTGAAAAGAACACACATGCAATGACTCTGGTGCTAGTTTTAGTATAAGAACACACATGCAATGACTCTAGTGGGTCTACATGTAGTTTGTGAAAAGAACACACATGCCATGACCACTTGTTGATCCATGTGTGTTTTGTGATAAGAACACACATGCAATGACTCTAGTGGGTCCACATGTAGTTTGTAAAAATAACACACATGCAATGACCACTGGTTGATCGATAAGTGGTTTGTGGAAAAGAAAACACATGCAATGACTCTGGTGGGTCCATTTGTGGTTTGTGGAAAAGAACACACATGCAATGAACACTGGTTGATCCATGTGTGGTTTGTGCAAAAGAACACATGCAATGACCACTGGTTGATCCATGTGTGGTTTGTGAAAAGAATACACATGTACTGACTCTAGTGCTAGTTTTAGTATAAGAACACACATGCAATGACTCTAGTGGGTCCAGATGTAGTTTGTGAAAAGAACACACATGCAATGACCACTAGTTGATCCATAAGTGGTTTGTGGAAGGAACACACATGCAATGACCATTGGTTGATCTATAAGTGGTTTGTGGAAAAGAAAACACATGCAATGAATCTGGTTGGTCCATATGTGGTTTGTGGAAACAACACACATGCAGTGACCACTGGTTGATCCATGTGTGGTTTGTGAAATGAACACACATGCAATGCCACTGGTTGATCCATCAGTGGTTTGTGAAAAGAACACGCATGCAATGATGACTTGTTGATCCATAAGTGGTTTGTGCAAAAGAAAACACATGCAATGACTCTGGTTGGTCCATATGTGGTTTGTGGAAAGAACACACATGCAACGACCACTGGTTGATCCATGTGTGGTTTGCCAAATGAACACACGTGCAATGCCACTGGTTGATCCATGTGTGGTTTGTGGAAAGAACACACATGCAATGACTCTAGTGCTAGTTTTAGTATAAGAACACACATGCAATGACTCTAGTGGGTCCACATGTAGTTTGTGAAAAGAACACACATGCAATGACCACTGGTTGATCCATAAGTGGTTTGTGGAAGGAACACACATGCAATGACCACTGGTTGATCCATAAGTTGTTTGTGGAAAAGAAAACACATGCAATGAATCTGGTTGGTCCATATGTGGTTTGTGGAAACAACACACATGCAGTGACCACTAGTTGATCCATGTGTGGTTTGTGAAATGAACACACATGCAATACCACTGGTTGATCCATGTGTGGTTTGTGGAAAGAACACACATGCAATGACTCTAGTGCTAGTTTTTGTATAAGAACACACATGCAATGTCTCTAATGGATCCATATGTGGTTTGTGAAAAGAACACACATGCAATGACCACTTGTTGATCCATGTGTGGTTTGTGAAAAGAACACACATGCAATGACTCTGGTGCTAGTTTTAGTATAAGAACACACATGCAATGACTCTAGTGGGTCTACATGTAGTTTGTGAAAAGAACACACATGCCATGACCACTTGTTGATCCATGTGTGTTTTGTGATAAGAACACACATGCAATGACTCTAGTGGGTCCACATGTAGTTTGTAAAAATAACACACATGCAATGACCACTGGTTGATCGATAAGTGGTTTGTGGAAAAGAAAACACATGCAATGACTCTGGTGGGTCCATTTGTGGTTTGAGGAAAAGAACACACATGCAATGAACACTGGTTGATCCATGTGTGGTTTGTGCAAAAGAACACATGCAATGACCACTGGTTGATCCATGTGTGGTTTGTGAAAAGAATACACATGCACTGACTCTAGTGCTAGTTTTAGTATAAGAACACACATGCAATGACTCTAGTGGGTCCAGATGTAGTTTGTGAAAAGAACACACATGCAATGACCACTAGTTGATCCATAAGTGGTTTGTGGAAGGAACACACATGCAATGACCATTGGTTGATCTATAAGTGGTTTGTGGAAAAGAAAACACATGCAATGAATCTGGTTGGTCCATATGTGGTTTGTGGAAACAACACACATGCAGTGACCACTGGTTGATCCATGTGTGGTTTGTGAAATGAACACACATGCAATGCCACTGGTTGATCCATGTGTGGTTTGTGGAAAGAACACACATGCAATGACTCTAGTGCTAGTTTTTGTATAAGAACGCACATGCAATGTCTCTAATGGATCCATATGTGGTTTGTGAAAAGAACACACATGCAATGACCACTGGTTGATCCATAAGTTGTTTGTGGAAAAGAACACACATGCAATGAACACTGGTTGATCCATGTGTGGGTTGTGAAATGAACACACATGTAATGACTCTAGTGCTAGTTTTAGTATAAGAACACACATGCAATGACTCTAGTGGGTCCACATGTAGTTTGTGAAAATAACACACATGCAATGACCACTGGTTGATCGATAAGTGGTTTGTGGAAAAGAAAACACATGCAATGACTCTGGTTGGTGCGTATGTGGTTTGTGGAAAAGAACACACATGCAATGAACACTGGTTGATCCATGTGTGGTTTGTGCAAAAGAACACATGCAATGACCACTGGTTGATCCATGTGTGGTTTGTGAAAAGAATACACATGCACTGACTCTAGTGCTAGTTTTAGTATAAGAACACACATGCAATGACTCTAGTGGGTCCACATGTAGTTTGTGAAAAGAACACACATGCAATGACCACTGGTTGATCCATAAGTGGTTTGTGGAAGGAACACACATGCAATGACCACTGGTTGATCCATAAGTGGTTTGTGGAAAAGAAAACACATGCGATGAATCTGGTTGGTCCATATGTGGTTTGTGGAAACAACACACATGCAGTGACCACTAGTTGATCCATGTGTGGTTTGTGAAATGAACACACATGCAATACCACTGGTTGATCCATGTGTGGTTTGTGGAAAGAACACACATGCAATGACTCTAGTGCTAGTTTTTGTATAAGAACACACATGCAATGTCTCTAATGGATCCATATGTGGTTTGTGAAAAGAACACACATGCAATGACCACTGGTTGATCCATAAGTTGTTTGTGGAAAAGAACACACATGCAATGAACACTGGTTGATCCATGTGTGGTTTGTGAAAAGAACACACATGCAATGACTCTAGTGCAAGTTTTAGTATAAGAACACACATGCAATGACTCTAGTGCTAGTTTTAGTATAAGAACACACATGCAATGACTCTAGTGGGTCCACATGTAGTTTGTGAAAATAACACACATGCAATGACCACTTGTTGATCCATGTGTGTTTTGTGAAAAGAACACACATACAATGACTCTAGTGGGTCCACATGTTGTTTGTGAAAAGAACACACATGCAATGACCACTGATTGATCCATAAGTTGTTTGTGGAAAAGATCACACATGCAATGAACACTGGTTGATCCATGTGTGGTTTGTGCAAAAGAACACATGCAATGACCACTGGTTGATCCATGTGTGGTTTGTGAAAAGAACACACATGCAATGACTCTAGTGCTAGTTTTAGTATAAGAACACACATGGAATGACTCTAGTGGGTCCAAATGTAGTTTGTGAAAATAACACACATGCAATGACCACTAGTTGATCCATAAGTGGTTTGTGGAAATAACACACATGCAATGAGCACTGGTTAATCCATAAGTGGTTTGTGGAAAAGAACACACATGCAATGAATCTGGTTGGTCCATATGTGGTTTGTGGAAACAACACACATGCAGTGACCACTGGTTGATCCATGTGTGGTTTGTGAAATGAACACACATGCAATGCCACTAGTTGATCCATGTGTGGTTTGTGGAAAGAACACACATGCAATGACTCTAGTGCTAGTTTTTGTATAAGAACGCACATGCAATGTCTCTAATGGATCCATATGTAGTTTGTGAAAAGAACACACATGCAATGAACACTGGTTGATCCATGTGTGGTTTGTGAAATGAACACACATGTAATGACTCTAGTGCTAGTTTTAGTATAAGAACACACATGCAATGACTCTAGTGGGTCCACATGTAGTTTGTGAAAATAACACACATGCAATGACCACTTGTTGATCCATGTGTGTTTTGTGAAAAGAACACACATACAATGACTCTAGTGGGTCCACATGTTGTTTGTGAAAAGAACACACATGCAATGACCACTGATTGATCCATAAGTTGTTTGTGGAAAAGATCACACATGCAATGAACACTGGTTGATCCATGTGTGGTTTGTGCAAAAGAACACATGCAATGACCACTGGTTGATCCATGTGTGGTTTGTGAAAAGAACACACATGCAATGACTCTAGTGCTAGTTTTAGTATAAGAACACACATGCAATGACTCTAATGGGTCCAAATGTAGTTTGTGAAATTAACACACATGCAATGACCACTAGTTGATCCATAAGTGGTTTGTGGAAATAACACACATGCAATGAGCACTGGTTAATCCATAAGTGGTTTGTGGAAAAGAACACACATGCAATGATTCTGGTTGGTACATATGTGGATTGTGGAAAGAACAACATGCAGTGACCACTGGTTGATCCATGTGTGGTTTGTGAAAAGAACACACATGCAATGCCACTGGTTGATCCATGTGTGGTTTGTGGAAAGAACACACATGCAATTACTCTGGTGCTAGTTTTAGTATAACAACACACATGCAATGACTCTAATGGATCCATATGTGGTTTGTGAAAAGAAAACACATGCAATGACCACTTGTTGATCCATGTGTGGTTTGTGAAAAGAACACACATGCAATGACTCTAGTGCTAGTTTTAGTATAAGAACATACATGCAATGACTCTAGTGGGTCCACATGTAGTTTGTGAAAAGAACACACATGCAATGACCACTGGTTGATCCATAAGTGGTTTGTGGAAAGAACACACATGCAATGACCACTTGTTGATCCATAAGTGGTTTGTGGAAAATAAAACACATGCAATGAATCTGGTTGGTCCATATGTGGTTTGTGGAAAGAACACACATGAAGTGACCACTGGTTGATCCATGTGTGGTTTTTGAAATGAACACACATGCAATGCCACTGGATGATCCATGTGTGGTTTGTGGAAAGAACACACATGCAATGACTCTAGTGCTAGTTTTTGCTTAAGAACACGCATGCAATGTCTCTAATGGATCCATATGTGGTTTGTGAAAAGAAAAAACATGCAATGACCACTGGTTGATCCATAAGTTGTTTGTGGAAAAGAACACACATGCAATGAACACTGGTTGATCCATGTGTGGTTTGTGAAAAGAACACACATGCAATGACTCTAGTGCAAGTTTTAGTATAAGAACACACATGCAATGACTCTAGTGGGTCCACATATAGTTTGTGAAAATAACACACATGCAATGACCACTTGTTGATCCATGTGTGTTTTGTGAAAAGAACACACATACAATGACTCTAGTGGGTCCACATGTAGTTTGTGAAAAGAACACACATGCAATGACCACTGGTTGATCCATAAGTTGTTTGTGGAAAAGAACACACGTGCAATGAACACTGGTTGATCCATGTGTGGTTTGTGCAAAAGAACACATGCAATGACCGTTGGTTGATCCATGTGTGGTTTGTGAAAAGAACACACATGCAATGACTCTAGTGCTAGTTTTAGTATAAGAACACACATGCAATGACTCTAGTGGGTCCACATGTAGTTTGTGAAAATAACACACATGCAATGACCACTGGTTGATCCATAAGTGGTTTGTGGAAATAGCACACATGCAATGACCACTGGTTGATCCATAAGTGGTTTGTGGAAAAGAACACACATGCAATGATTCTAGTTGGTACATATGTGGTTTGTGGAAAGAACAACATGCAGTGACCACTGGTTGATCCATGTGTGGTTTGTGAAAAGAACACACATGCAATGCCACTGGTTGATCCATGTGTGGTTTGTGGAAAGAACACACATGCAATTACTCTGGTGCTGGTTTTAGTATAAGAACACACATGCAATGACTAATGGATCCATATGTGGTTTGTGAAAAGAACACACATGCAATGACCACTTGTTGATCCATGTGTGGTTTGTGAAAAGAACACACATGCAATGACTCTAGTGCTAGTTTTAGTATAAGAACAAACATGCAATGACTCTAGTGGGTCCACATGTAGTTTGTGAAAAGAACACACATGCAATGACTCTAGTGCTAGTTTTAGTATAAGAACACACATGCAATTACTCTAGTGGGTCCACATGTAGTTTGTGAAAAGAACACACATGCAATGTCCACTTGTTTATCCATGTGTGTTTTGTGAAAAGAACACACATACAATGACTCTAGTGGGTCCACATGTAGTTTGTGAAAAGAACACACATGCAATGACCACTGGTTGATCTATAAGTTGTTTGTGGAAAAGAACACACATGCAATGAACACTTGTTGATCCATGTGTGGTTTGTGAAAAGAACACACATGCAATGACTCTAGTGCTAGTTTTAGTATAAGAACACACATGCAATGACTCTAGTGGGTCCACATGTAGTTTGTAAAAATAACACACATGCAATGACCACTGGTTGATCGATAAGTGGTTTTTGGAAAAGAAAACACATGCAATGTCTCTGGTTGGTCCATATGTGGTTTGTGGAAAAGAACACACATGCAATGACCACTGGTTGATCCATGTGTGGTTTGGCAAATGAACACACATGCAATGCCACTGGTTGATCCATGTGTGGTTTGTGAAAAAGAACACATGCAATGACCACTGGTTGATCCATGTGTGGTTTGTGAAAAGAATACACATGCACTGACTCTAGTGCTAGTTTTAGTATAAGAACACACATGCAATGACTCTAGTGGGTCCACATGTAGTTTGTGAAATGAACACACATGCAATGACCACTAGTTGATCCATAAGTGGTTTGTGGAAGGAACACACATGCAATGACCACTGGTTGATCCATAAGTGGTTTGTGGAAAGAAAACACATGCAATGAATCTGGTTGGTCCATATGTGGTTTGTGGAAAGAACACACATGCAGTGACCACTGGTTGATCCATGTGTGGTTTGTGAAATGAACACACATGCAATGCCACTGGTTGATCCATGTGTTGTTTGTTAAAAGAACACACATGCAATGACTCTAGTGCTAGTTTTAGTATAAGAACACACATGTAATGACTCTAGTGGGTCCACATGTAGTTTGTGAAAATAACACACATGCAATGACCACTGGTTGATCCATAAGTGGTTTGTGGAAAAGAACACACATGCAATGATTCTGGTTGGTACATATGTGGTTTGTGGAATGAACAACATGCAGTGACCACTGGTTGATCCATGTGTGGTTTGTGAAAAGAACACACATACAATGCCACTGGTTGATCCATGTGTGGTTTGTGGAAAGAACACACATGCAATTACTCTGGTGCTGGTTTTAGTATAAGAACACACATGCAATGACTCTAATGGATCCATATGTGGTTTGTGAAAAGAACACACATGCAATGACCACTTGTTGATCCATGTGTGGTTTGTCAAATGAACACACATGCAATGCCACTGGTTGATCCATGTGTGGTTTGTGGAAAGAACACACATGCAATGACTCTAGTGCTAGTTTTAGTATAAGAACACACATGCAATGACTCTAGTGGGTCCACATGTAGTTTGTGAAAAGAACACACATGCAATGACCACTGGTTGATCCATAAGTGGTTTGTGGAAGGAACACACATGCAATGACCACTGGTTGATCCATAAGTGGTTTGTGGAAAAGAAAACACATGCAATGAATCTGGTTGGTCCATATGTGGTTTGTGGAAACAACACACATGCAGTGACCACTGGGAGATCCATGTGTGGTTTGTGAAATGAACACGCATGCAATGCCACTGGTAGATCCATGTGTGGTTTGTGGAAAGAACACACATGCAATGACTCTAGTGCTAGTTTCTGTATAAGAACACACATGCAATGTCTCTAATGGATCCGTATGTGGTTTGTGAAAAGAACACACATGCAATGACCACCTGTTGATCCATGTGTGGTTTGTGAAAAGAACACACATGCAATGACTCTAGTGCTAGTTTTAGTATAAGAACACACATGCAATGACTCTAGTGGGTCCACATGTAGTTTGTGAAAAGAACACACATGCAATGACCACTTGTTGATCTATGTGTGTTTTGTGAAAAGAACACAGATACAATGACTCTAGTGGGTCCACATGTAGTTTGTGAAAAGAACACACATGCAATGACCACTGGTTGATCCATAAGTTGTTTGTGGAAAAGAACACACATGCAATGAACACTGGTTGATCCATGTGTAGTTTGTGAAAAGAACACACATGCAATGACTCTAGTGCTAGTTTTAGTATAAGAACACACATGAAATGACTCTAGTGGGTCCACATGCAGTTTGTAAAAATAACACACATGCAATGACCACTGGTTGATCGATAAGTGGTTTGTGGAAAAGAAAACACATGCAATGACTCTGGTTGGTCCATATGTGATTTGTGGAAAAGAACACACATGCAATAAACCCTATTTGATCCATGTGTGGTTTGTGCAAAAGAACACATGCAATGACCACTGGTTGATCCATGTGTGGTTTGTGAAAAGAATACACATGCACTGACTCTAGTGCTAGTTTTAGTATAAGAACACACATGCAATTACTCTAGTGGGTCCAGATGTAGTTTGTGAAAAGAACACACATGCAATGACCACTAGTTGTTCCATAAGTGGTTTGTGGAAGGAACACACATGCCATGACCATTGGTTGATCCATAAGTGGTTTGTGGAAAAGAAAACACATGCAATGAATCTGGGTGGTCCATATGTGGTTTGTGGAAAGAACACACATGCAGTGACCACTGGTTGATCCATGTGTGGTTTGTGAAATGATCACACATGCAATGCCACTAGTTGATCCATGTGTGGTTTTTGGAAAGAACACACATGCAATGACTCTAGTGCTAGTTTTTGTATAAGAACAAACATGCAATGTCTCTAATGGATCCATATGTGGTTTGTGAAAAGAACACACATGCAATGACCACTGGTTGATCCATAAGTTGTTTGTGGAAAAGAACACACATGCATTGAACACTGGTTGATCCATGTGTGGTTTGTGAACAGAACACACATGTAATGACTCTAGTGCTAGTTTTAGTATAAGAACACACATGCAATGACTCTAGTGGGCCACATGTAGTTTGTGAAAATAACACACATGCAATGACCAATTGTTGATCCATGTGTGTTTTGTGAAAAGAACACACATACAATGACTCTAGTGGGTCCACATGTTGTTTGTGAAAAGAACACACATGCAATGACCACTGGTTGATCCATAAGTTGTTTGTGGAAAAGAACACACATGCAATGAACACTGGTTGATCCATGTGTGGTTTGTGCAAAAGAACACATGCAATGACCACTGGTTGAGCCATGTGTGGTTTGTGAAAAGAACACACATGCAATGACTCTAGTGCTAGTTTTAGTATAAGAACACACATGCAATGACTCTAGTGGGTCCACATGTAGTTTGTGAAAATAACACACATGCAATGACCACTAGTTGATCCATAAGTGGTTTGTGGAAATAACACACATGCAATGAGCACTGGTTAATCCATAAGTGGTTTGTGGAAAAGAACACACATGCAATGATTCTGGTTGGTACATATGTGGTTTGTGGAAAGAACAACATGCAGTGACCACTGGTTGATCCATGTGTGGTTTGTGAAAAGAACACACATGCAATGACACTGGTTGATCCATGTGTGGTTTGTGGAAAGAACACACATGCAATTACTCCGGTGCTAGTTTTAGTATAACAACACACATGCAATGACTCTAATGGATCCATATGTGGTTTGTGAAAAGAACACACATGCAATGACCACTTGTTGATCCATGTGTGGTTTGTGAAAAGAACACACATGCAATGACTCTAGTGCTAGTTTTAGTATAAGAACATAAATGCAATGACTCTAGTGGGTCCACATGTAGTTTGTGAAAAGAACACACATGCAATGACCACTGGTTGATCCATAAGTGGTTTGTGGAAAGAACACATGCAATGACCACTGGTTGATCCATAAGTGGTTTGTGGAAAAGAAAACACATGCAATGAATCTGGTTGGTCCATATGTGGTTTGTGGAAAGAACACACATGAAGTGACCACTGGTTGATCCATGTGTGGTTTGTGAAATGAACACACATGCAATGCCACTGGTTGATCCATGTGTGGTTTGTGGAAAGAACACACATGCAATGACTCTAGTGCTAGTTTTTGTATAAGAACACACATGCAATGTCTCTAATGGTTCCATATGTGGTTTGTGAAAAGAACACACATGCAATGACCACTGGTTGATCCATAAGTTGTTTGTGGAAAAGAACACACATGCAATGAACACTGGTTGATCCATGTGTGGTTTGTGAAAAGAACACACATTCAATAACTCTAGTGTAAGTTTTAGTATAAGAACACACATGCAATGACTCTAGTGGGTCCACATGTAGTTTGTGAAAATAACACACATGCAATGACCACTTGTTGATCCATGTGTGTTTTGTGAAAAGAACACACATACAATGACTCTAGTGGGTCCACATGTAGTTTGTGAAAAGAACACACATGCAATGACCACTGATTGATCCATAAGTTGTTTGTGTAGAAGAACACACATGCAATGAACACTGGTTGATCCATGTGTGGTTTGTGCAAAAGAACACATGCAATGACCGTTGGTTGATCCATGTGTGGTTTGTGAAAAGAACACACATGCAATGACTCTAGTGCTAGTTTTAGTATAAGAACACACATGCAATGAGTCTAGTGGGTCCACATGTAGTTTGTGAAAAGAACACACATGCAATGACCACTGGTTGATCCATAAGTGGTTTGTGGAAATAACACACATGCAATGACCAGTGGTTGATCCATAAGTGGTTTGTGGAAAAGAACACACATGCAATGATTCTGGTTGGTACATATGTGGTTTGTGGAAAGAACATCATGCAGTGACCACTGGTTGATCCATGTGTGGTTTGTGAAAAGAACACACATGCACTGCCACTGGTTGATCCATGTGTGGTTTGTGGAAAGAACACACATGCAATTACTCTGGTGCTGGTTTTAGTATAAGAACACACATGCAATGACTAATGGATCCATATGTGGTTTGTGAAAAGAACACACATGCAATGACCACTTGTTGATCCATGTGTGGTTTGTGAAAAGAACACACATGCAATGACTTTAGTGCTAGTTTTAGTATAAGAACATACATGCAATGAATCTAGTGGGTCCACATGTAGTTTGTGAAAAGAACACACATGCCATGACTCTAGTGCTAGTTTTAGTATAAGAACACACATGCAATGACTCTAGTGGGTCCACATGTAGTTTGTGAAAAGAACACACATGCAATGTCCACTTGTTTATCCATGTGTGTTTTGTGAAAAGAACACACATACAATGACTCTAGTGGGTCCACATGTAGTTTGTGAAAAGAACACACATGCAATGACCACTGGTTGATCCATAAGTTGTTTGTGGAATAGAACACACATGCAATGAACACTGGTTTATCCATGTGTGGTTTGTGAAAAGAACACACATGCAATGACTATAGTGCTAGTTTTAGTATAAGAACACACATGCAATGACTCTAGTGGGTCCACATGTAGTTTGTAAAAATAACACACATGCAATGACCACTGGTTGATTTGATAAGTGGTTTGTGGAAAAGAAAACACATGCAATTACTCTGGTTGGTCCATATGTGGTTTGTGGAAAAGAACACACATGCAATGACCACTGGTTGATCCATGTGTGGTTTGTCAAATGAACACACATGCAATGCCACTGGTTGATCCATGTGTGGTTTGTGAAAAAGAACACATGCAATGACCACTGGTTGATCCATGTGTGGTTTGTGAAAAGAACACACATGCACTGACTCTAGTGCTAGTTTTAGTATAAGAACACACATGCAATGACTCTAGTGGGTCCACATGTAGTTTGTGAAATGAACACACATGCAATGACCACTAGTTGATCCATAAGTGGTTTGTGGACGGAACACACATGCAATGACCACTGGTTGATCCATAAGTGGTTTGTGGAAAAGAAAACACATGCAATGAATCTGGTTGGTCCATATGTGGTTTGTGGAAAGAACACACATGTAGTGACCACTGGTTGATCCATGTGTGGTTTGTGAAATAAACACACATGCAATGCCACTGGTTGATCCATGTGTGGTTTGTGAAAAGAACACACATGCAATGACTCTAGTGCTAGTTTTAGTATAATAACACACATGCAATGACTCTAGTGGGTCCACATGTAGTTTGTGAAAATAACACACATGCAATGACCACTGGTTGATCCATAAGTGGTTTGTGGAAATAACACACATGCAATGACCACTGGTTGATCCATAAGTGGTTTGTGGAAAAGAACACACATGCAATGATTCTGGTTGGTACATATGTGGTTTGTGAAATGAACAACATGCAGTGACCACTGGTTGATCCATGCGTGGTTTGTGAAAAGAACACACATGCAATGCCACTGGTTGATCCATGTGTGGTTTGTGGAAAGAACACACATGCAATTACTCTGGTGCTGGTTTTACTCTAATGGATCCATATGTGGTTTGTGAAAAGAAGACACATGCAATGACCACTTGTTGATCCATGTGTGGTTTGTGAAAAGAACACACATGGAATGACTCTAGTGCTAGTTTTAATATAAGAACATACATGCAATGACTCTAGTGGGTCCACATGTAGTTTGTGAAAAGAACACACATGCAATGACCACTGGTTCATCCATAAGTGGTTTGTGGAAACAACACACATGCAATGACCACTGGTTGATCCATGTGTGGTTTGTGAAAAGAACACACATACAATGCCACTGGTTGATCCATGTGTGGTTTGTGGAAAGAACACACATGCAATTACTCTGGTGCTAGTTTTAGTATAACAACACACATGCAATGACTCTAATGGATCCATATGTGGTTTGTGAAAAGAACACACATGCAATGACCACTTGTATATCCATGTGTGGTTTGTGAAAAGAACACACATGCAATGACTCTAGTGCTAGTTTTAGTATAAGAACATACATGCAATGACTCTAGTGGGTCCACATGTAGTTTGTGAAAAGAACACACATGCAATGACCACTGGTTGATCCATAAGTGGTTTGTGGAAAGAACACACATGCAATGACCACTGGTTGATCCATAAGTGGTTTGTGGAAAAGAAAACACATGCAATGAATCTGGTTGGTCCATATGTGGTTTGTGGAAAGAACACACATGAAGTGACCACTGGTTGATCCATGTGTGGTTTGTGAAATGAACACACATGCAATGCCACTGGTTGATCCAAGTGTGGTTTGTGGAAAGAACACACATGCAATGACTCTAGTGCTAGTTTTTGTATAAGAACACACATGCAATGTCTCTAATGGATACATATGTGGTTTGTGAAAAGAACACACATGCAATGACCACTGGTTGATCCATAAGTTGTTTGTGGAAAAGAACACACATGCAATGAACACTGGTTGATCCATGTGTGGTTTGTGAAAAGAACACACATGCAATAACTCTAGTGTAAGTTTTAGTATAAGAACACACATGCAATGACTCTAGTGGGTCCACATGTAGTTTGTGAAAATAACACACATGCAATGACCACTTGTTGATCCATGTGTGTTTTGTGAAAAGAACACACATACAATGACTCTAGTGGGTCCACATGTAGTTTGTGAAAAGAACACACATGCAATGACCACTGGTTGATCCATAAGTTGTTTGTGGAGAAGAACACACATGCAATGAACACTGGTTGATCCATGTGTGGTTTGTGCAAAAGAACACATGCAATGACCGTTGGTTGATCCATGTGTGGTTTGTGAAAAGAACACACATGCAATGACTCTAGTGCTAGTTTTAGTATAAGAACACACATGCAATGAGTCTAGTGGGTGCACATGTAGTTTGTCAAAAGAACACACATACAATGACCACTGGTTGATCCATAAGTGGTTTGTGGAAATAACACACATGCAAAGACCACTGGTTGATCCATAAGTGGTTTGTGGAAAAGAACACACATGCAATGATTCTGGTTGGTACATATGTGGTTTGTGGAAAGAACAACATGCAGTGACCTCTGGTTGATCCATGTGTGGTTTGTGAAAAGAACACACATGCAATGCCACTGGTTGATCCATGTGTGGTTTGTGGAAAGAACACACATGCAATTACTCTGGTGCTGGTTTTAGTATAAGAACACACATGCAATGACTAATGGATCCATATGTGGTTTGTGAAAAGAACACACATGCAATGACCACTTGTTGATCCATGTGTGGTTTGTGAAAAGAACACACATGCAATGACTTTAGTGCTAGTTTTAGTATAAGAACATACATGCAATGAATCTAGTGGGTCCACATGTAGTTTGTGAAAAGAACACACATGCAATGACTCTTGTGCTAGTTTTAGTATAAGAACACACATGCAATGACTCTAGTGGGTCCACATGTAGTTTGTGAAAATAACACACATGCAATGACCACTTGTTGATCCATGTGTGTTTTGTGAAAAGAACACACATACAATGGCTCTAGTGGGTCCACATGTAGTTTGTGAAAAGAACACACATGCAATGACCACTGGTTGATCCATAAGTTGTTTGTGGAGAAGAACACACATGCAATGAACACTGGTTGATCCATGTGTGGTTTGTGCAAAAGAACACATGCAATGACCGTTGGTTGATCCATGTGTGGTTTGTGAAAAGAACACACATGCAATGACTCTAGTGCTAGTTTTAGTATAAGAACACACATGCAATGACTCTAGTGGGTCCACATGTAGTTTGTGAAAAGAACACACATGCAATGACCACTGGTTGATCCATAAGTGGTTTGTGGAAATAACACACATGCAATGACCACTGGTTGATCCATAAGTGGTTTGTGGAAAAGAACACACATGCAATGATTCTGGTTGGTAGATATGTGGTTTGTGGAAAGAACAACATGCAGTGACCACTGGTTGATCCATGTGTGGTTTGTGAAAAGAACACACATGCAATGCCACTGGTTGATCCATGTGTGGTTTGTGGAAAGAACACACATGCAATTACTCTGGTGCTGGTTTTAGTATAAGAACACACATGCAATGACTAATGGATCCATATGTGGTTTGTGAAAAGAACACACATGCAATGACCACTTGTTGATCCATGTGTGGTATATAAAAGGAACACACATGCAATGACTTTAGTGCTAGTTTTAGTATAAGAACATACATGCAATGAATCTAGTGGGTCCACATGTAGTTTGTGAAAAGAACACACATGCAATGACTCTAGTGCTAGTTTTAGTATAAGAACACACATGCAATGACTCTAGTGGGTCCACATGTAGTTTGTAAAAATAACACACATGCAATGACCACTGGTTGATTTGATAAGTGGTTTGTGGAAAAGAAAACACATGCAATTACTCTGGTTGGTCCATATGTGGTTTGTGGAAAAGAACACACATGCAATGACCACTGGTTGATCCATGTGTGGTTTGTCAAATGAACACACATGCAATGCCACTGGTTGATCCATGTGTGGTTTGTGAAAAAGAACACATGCAATGACCACTGGTTGATCCATGTGTGGTTTGTGAAAAGAACACACATGCACTGACTCTAGTGCTAGTTTTAGTATAAGAACACACATGCAATGACTCTAGTGGGTCCACATGTAGTTTGTGAAATGAACACACATGCAATGACCACTAGTTGATCCATAAGTGGTTTGTGGAAGGAACACACATGCAATGACCACTGGTTGATCCATAAGTGGTTTGTGGAAAGAAAACACATGCAATGAATCTGGTTGGTCCATATGTGGTTTGTGGAAAGAACACACATGCAGTGACCACTGGTTGATCCATGTGTGGTTTGTGAAATGAACACACATGCAATGCCACTGGTTGATCCATGTGTGGTTTGTTAAAAGAACACACATGCAATGACTCTAGTGCTAGTTTTAGTATAAGAACACACATGTAATGACTCTAGTGGGTCCACATGTAGTTTGTGAAAATAACACACATGCAATGACCACTGGTTGATCCATAAGTGGTTTGTGGAAATAACACACATGCAATGACCACTGGTTGATCCATAAGTGGTTTGTGGAAAAGAACACACATGCAATGATTCTGGTTGGTACATATGTGGTTTGTGGAATGAACAACATGCAGTGACCACTGGTTGATCCATGTGTGGTTTGTGGAAAGAACACACATGCAATTACTCTGGTGCTGGTTTTAGTATAATAACACACATGCAATGACTCTAATGGATCCATATGTGGTTTGTGAAAAGAACACACATGCAATGACCACTTGTTGATCCATGTGTGGTTTGTCAAATGAACACACATGCAATGCCACTGGTTGATCCATGTGTGGTTTGTGGAAAGAACACACATGCAATGACTCTAGTGCTAGTTTTTGTATAAGAACACACATGCAATGTCTCTAATGGATCCATATGTGGTTTCTCAAAAGAACACACATGCAATGACCACTGGTTGATCCATAAGTTGTTTGTGGAAAAGAACACACATGCAATGAACACTGGTTGATCCATAAGTGGTTTGTGGAAAAGAAAACACATGCAATGAATCTGGTTGGTCCATATGTGGTTTGTGGAAACAACACACATGCAGTGACCACTGGGAGATCCATGTGTGGTTTGTGAAATGAACACGCATGCAATGCCACTGGTAGATCCATGTGTGGTTTGTGGAAAGAACACACATGCAATGACTCTAGTGCTGGTTTCTGTATAAGAACACACATGCAATGTCTCTAATGGATCCGTATGTGGTTTGTGAAAAGAACACACATGCAATGACCACCTGTTGATCCATGTGTGGTTTGTGAAAAGAACACACATGCAATGACTCTAGTGCTAGTTTTAGTATAAGAACACACAGGCAATGACTCTAGTGGGTCCACATGTAGTTTGTGAAAAGAACACACATGCAATGACCACTTGTTGATCTATGTGTGTTTTGTGAAAAGAACACACATACAATGACTCTAGTGGGTCCACATGTAGTTTGTGAAAAGAACACACATGCAATGACCACTGGTTGATCCATAAGTTGTTTGTGGAAAAGAACACACATGCAATGAACACTGGTTGATCCATGTGTAGTTTGTGAAAAGAACACACATGCAATGACTCTAGTGCTAGTTTTAGTATAAGAACACACATGAAATGACTCTAGTGGGTCCACATGCAGTTTGTAAAAATAACACACATGCAATGACCACTGGTTGATCGATAAGTGGTTTGTGGAAAAGAAAACACATGCAATGACTCTGTTTGGTCCATATGTGGTTTGTGGAAAAGAACACACATGCAATAAACCCTATTTGATCCATGTGTGGTTTGTGCAAAAGAACACATGCAATGACCACTGGTTGATCCATGTGTGGTTTGTGAAAAGAATACACATGCACTGACTCTAGTGCTAGTTTTAGTATAAGAACACACATGCAATTACTCTAGTGGGTCCAGATGTAGTTTGTGAAAAGAACACACATGCAATGACCACTAGTTGTTCCATAAGTGGTTTGTGGAAGGAACACACATGCCATGACCATTGGTTGATCCATAAGTGGTTTGTGGAAAAGAAAACACATGCAATGAATCTGGGTGGTCCATATGTGGTTTGTGGAAAGAACACACATGCAGTGACCACTGGTTGATCCATGTGTGGTTTGTGAAATGATCACACATGCAATGCCACTGGTTGATCCATGTGTGGTTTTTGGAAAGAACACAAATGCAATGACTCTAGTGCTAGTTTTTGTATAAGAACAAACATGCAATGTCTCTAATGGATCCATATGTGGTTTGTGAAAAGAACACACATGCAATGACCACTGGTTGATCCATAAGTTGTTTGTGGAAAAGAACACACATGCATTGAACACTGGTTGATCCATGTGTGGTTTGTGAACAGAACACACATGTAATGACTCTAGTGCTAGTTTTAGTATAAGAACACACATGCAATGACTCTAGTGGGCCACATGTAGTTTGTGAAAATAACACACATGCAATGACCAATTGTTGATCCATGTGTGTTTTGTGAAAAGAACACACATACAATGACTCTAGTGGGTCCACATGTTGTTTGTGAAAAGAACACACATGCAATGACCACTGGTTGATCCATAAGTTGTTTGTGGAAAAGAACACACATGCAATGAACACTGGTTGATCCATGTGTGGTTTGTGCAAAAGAACACATGCAATGACCACTGGTTGAGCCATGTGTGGTTTGTGAGAAGAACACACATGCAATGACTCTAGTGCTAGTTTTAGTATAAGAACACACATGCAATGACTCTAGTGGGTCCACATGTAGTTTGTGAAAATAACACACATGCAATGACCACTAGTTGATCCATAAGTGGTTTGTGGAAATAACACACATGCAATGAGCACTGGTTAATCCATAAGTGGTTTGTGGAAAAGAACACACATGCAATGATTCTGGTTGGTACATATGTGGTTTGTGGAAAGAACAACATGCAGTGACCACTGGTTGATCCATGTGTGGTTTGTGAAAAGAACACACATGCAATGACACTGGTTGATCCATGTGTGGTTTGTGGAAAGAACACACATGCAATTACTCCGGTGCTAGTTTTAGTATAACAACACACATGCAATGACTCTAATGGATCCATATGTGGTTTGTGAAAAGAACACACATGCAATGACCACTTGTTGATCCATGTGTGGTTTGTGAAAAGAACACACATGCAATGACTCTAGTGCTAGTTTTAGTATAAGAACATAAATGCAATGACTCTAGTGGGTCCACATGTAGTTTGTGAAAAGAACACACATGCAATGACCACTGGTTGATCCATAAGTGGTTTGTGGAAAGAACACATGCAATGACCACTGGTTGATCCATAAGTGGTTTGTGGAAAAGAAAACACATGCAATGAATCTAGTTGGTCCATATGTGGTTTGTGGAAAGAACACACATGAAGTGACCACTGGTTGATCCATGTGTGGTTTGTGAAATGAACACACATGCAATGCCACTGGTTGATCCATGTGTGGTTTGTGGAAAGAACACACATGCAATGAACACTGGTTTATCCATGTGTGGTTTGTGAAAAGAACACACATGCAATGACTCTAGTGCTAGTTTTAGTATAAGAACACACATGCAATGACTCTAGTGGGTCAACATGTAGTTTGTAAAAATAACACAGATGCAATGACCACTGGTTGATTTGATAAGTGGTTTGTGGAAAAGAAAACACATGCAATTACTCTGGTTGGACCATATGTGGTTTGTGGAAAAGAACACACATGCAATGACCACTGGTTGATCCATGTGTGGTTTGTCAAATGAACACACATGCAATGCCACTGGTTGATCCATGTGTGGTTTATGAAAAAGAACACATGCAATGACCACTGGTTGATCCATGTGTGGTTTGTGAAAAGAACACACATGCACTGACTCTAGTGCTAGTTTTAGTATAAGAACACACATGCAATGACTCTAGTGGGTCCACATGTAGTTTGTGAAATGAACACACATGCAATAACCACTAGTTGATCCATAAGTGGTTTGTGGAAGGAACACACATGCAATGACCACTGGTTGATCCATAAGTGGTTTGTGGAAAAGAAAACACATGCAATGAATCTGGTTGGTCCATATGTGGTTTGTGGAAACAACACACATGCAGTGACCACTGGGAGATCCATGTGTGGTTTGTGAAATGAACACGCATGCAATGCCACTGGTAGATCCATGTGTGGTTTGTGGAAAGAACACACATGCAATGACTCTAGTGCTAGTTTCTGTATAAGAACACACATGCAATGTCTCTAATGGATCCGTATGTGGTTTGTGAAAAGAACACACATGCAGTGACCACTGGTTGATCCATGTGTGGTTTGTGAAATAAACACACATGCAATGCCACTGGTTGATCCATGTGTGGTTTGTGAAAAGAACACACATGCAATGACTCTAGTGCTAGTTTTAGTATAATAACACACATGCAATGACTCTAGTGGGTCCACATGTAGTTTGTGAAAATAACACACATGCAATGACCACTGGTTGATCCATAAGTGGTTTGTGGAAATAACACACATGCAATGACCACTGGTTGATCCATAAGTGGTTTGTGGAAAAGAACACACATGCAATGATTCTGGTTGGTACATATGTGGTTTGTGAAATGAACAACATGCAGTGACCACTGGTTGATCCATGCGTGGTTTGTGAAAAGAACACACATGCAATGCCACTGGTTGATCCATGTGTGGTTTGTGGAAAGAACACACATGCAATTACTCTGGTGCTGGTTTTACTCTAATGGATCCATATGTGGTTTGTGAAAAGAAGACACATGCAATGACCACTTGTTGATCCATGTGTGGTTTGTGAAAAGAACACACATGGAATGACTCTAGTGCTAGTTTTAATATAAGAACATACATGCAAGGACTCTAGTGGGTCCACATGTAGTTTGTGAAAAGAACACACATGCAATGACCACTGGTTCATCCATAAGTGGTTTGTGGAAAGAACACACATGCAATGACCACTGGTTGATCCATGTGTGGTTTGTGAAAAGAACACACATACAATGCCACTGGTTGATCCATGTGTGGTTTGTGGAAAGAACACACATGCAATTACTCTGGTGCTAGTTTTAGTATAAGAACACACATGCAATGACTCTAATGGATCCATATGTGGTTTGTGAAAAGAACACACATGCAATGACCACTTGTTGATCCATGTGTGGTTTGTGAAAAGAACACACATGCAATGACTCTAGTGCTAGTTTTAGTATAAGAACATACATGCAATGACTCTAGTGGGTCCACATGTAGTTTGTGAAAAGAACACACATGCAATGACCACTGGTTGATCCATAAGTGGTTTGTGGAAAGAACACACATGCAATGACCACTGGTTGATCCATAAGTGGTTTGTGGAAAAGAAAACACATGCAATGAATCTGGTTGGTCCATATGTGGTTTGTGGAAAGAACACACATGAAGTGACCACTGGTTGATCCATGTGTGGTTTGTGAAATGAACACACATGCAATGCCACTGGTTGATCCATGTGTGGTTTGTGGAAAGAACACACATGCAATGACTCTAGTGCTAGTTTTTGTATAAGAACACACATGCAATGTCTCTAATGGATCCATATGTGGTTTGTGAAAAGAACACACATGCAATGACCACTGGTTGATCCATAAGTTGTTTGTGGAAAAGAACACACATGCAATGAACACTGGTTGATCCATGTGTGGTTTGTGAAAAGAACACACATGCAATAACTCTAGTGTAAGTTTTAGTATAAGAACACACATGCAATGACTCTAGTGGGTCCACATGTAGTTTGTGAAAATAACACACATGCAATGACCACTTGTTGATCCATGTGTGTTTTGTGAAAAGAACACACATACAATGACTCTAGTGGGTCCACATGTAGGTTGTGAAAAGAACACACATGCAATGACCACTGGTTGATCCATAAGTTGTTTGTGGAGAAGAACACACATGCAATGAACACTGGTTGATCCATGTGTGGTTTGTGCAAAAGAACACATGCAATGACCGTTGGTTGATCCATGTGTGGTTTGGGAAAAGAACACACATGCAATGACTCTAGTGCTAGTTTTAGTATAAGAACACACATGCAATGACTCTAGTGGGTCCACATGTAGTTTGTGAAAAGAACACACATGCAATGACCACTGGTTGATCCATAAGTGGTTTGTGGAAATAACACACATGCAATGACCACTGGTTGATCCACAAGTGGTTTGTGGAAAAGAACACACATGCAATGATTCTGGTTGGTACATATGTGGTTTGTGGAAAGAACAACATGCAGTGACCACTGGTTGATCCATGTGTGGTTTGTGAAAAGAACACACATGCAATGCCACTGGTTGATCCATGTGTGGTTTGTGGAAAGAACACACATGCATTTACTCTGGTGCTGGTTTTAGTATAAGAACACACATGCAATGACTAATGGATCCATATGTGGTTTGTGAAAAGAACACACATGCAATGACCACTTGTTGATCCATGTGTGGTTTGTGAAAAGAACACACATGCAATGACTTTAGTGCTAGTTTTAGTATAAGAACATACATGCAATGAATCTAGTGGGTCCACATCTAGTTTGTGAAAAGAACACACATGCAATGACTCTAGTGCTAGTTTTAGTATAAGAACACACATGCAATGACTCTAGTGGGTCCACATGTAGTTTGTAAAAATAACACACATGCAATGACCACTGATTGATTTGATAAGTGGTTTGTGGAAAAGAAAACACATGCAATTACTCTGGTTGGTCCATATGTGGTTTGTGGAAAAGAACACACATGCAATGACCACTGGTTGATCCATGTGTGGTTTGTCAAATGAACACACATGCAATGCCGCTGGTTGATCCATGTGTGGTTTGTGAAAAAGAACACATGCAATGACCACTGGTTGATCCATGTGTGGTTTGTGAAAAGAACACGCATGCACTAACTCTAGTGCTAGTTTTAGTATAAGAACACACATGCAATGACTCTAGTGGGTCCACATGTAGTTTGTGAAATGAACACACATGCAATGACCACTAGTTGATCCATAAGTGGTTTGTGGAAGGAACACACATGCAATGACCACTGGTTGATCCATAAGTGGTTTGTGGAAAAGAAAACACATGCAATGAATCTGGTTGGTCCATATGTGGTTTGTGGAAAGAACACACATGCAGTGACCACTGGTTGATCCATGTGTGGTTTGTGAAATAAACACACATGCAATGCCACTGGTTGATCCATGTGTGGTTTGTGAAAAGAACACACATGCAATGACTCTAGTGCTAGTTTTAGTATAATAACACACATGCAATGACTCTAGTGGGTCCACATGTAGTTTGTGAAAATAACACACATGCAATGACCACTGGTTGATCCATAAGTGGTTTGTGGAAATAACACACATGCAATGACCACTGGTTGATCCATAAGTGGTTTGTGGAAAAGAACACACATGCAATGATTCTGGTTGGTACATATGTGGTTTGTGGAATGAACAACATGCAGTGACCACTGGTTGATCCATGCGTGGTTTGTGAAAAGAACACACATGCAATGCCAATGGTTGATCCATGTGTGGTTTGTGGAAAGAACACACATGCAATTACTCTGGTGCTGGTTTTACTCTAATGGATCCATATGTGGTTTGTGAAAAGAAGACACATGCAATGACCACTTGTTGATCCATGTGTGGTTTGTGAAAAGAACACACATGCAATGACTCTAGTGCTAGTTTTAGTATAAGAACATACATGCAATGACTCTAGTGGGTCCACATGTAGTTTGTGAAAAGAACACACATGCAATGACCACTGGTTGATCCATAAGTGGTTTGTGGAAAGAACACACATGCAATGACCACTGGTTGATCCATGTGTGGTTTGTGAAAAGAACACACATGCAATGCCACTGGTTGATCCATGTGTGGTTTGTGGAAAGAACACACATGCAATTACTCTGGTGCTAGTTTTAGTATAACAACACACATGCAATGACTCTAATGGATCCATATGTGGTTTGTGAAAAGAACACACATGCAATGACCACTTGTTGATCCATGTGTGGTTTGTGAAAAGAACACACATGCAATGACTCTAGTGCTAGTTTTAGTATAAGAACATACATGCAATGACTCTAGTGGTTCCACATGTAGTTTGTGAAAAGAACACACATGCAATGACCACTGGTTGATCCATAAGTGGTTTGTGGAAAGAACACACATGCAATGACCACTGGTTGATCCATAAGTGGTTTGTGGAAAAGAAAACACATGCAATGAATCTGGTTGGTCCATATGTTGTTTGTGGAAAGAACACACATGAAGTGACCACTGGTTGATCCATGTGTGGTTTGTGAAATGAACACACATGCAATGCCACTGGTTGATCCAAGTGTGGTTTGTGGAAAGAACACACATGCAATGACTCTAGTGCTAGTTTTTGTATAAGAACACACATGCAATGTCTCTAATGGATCCATATGTGGTTTGTGAAAAGAACACACATGCAATGACCACTGGTTGATCCATAAGTTGTTTGTGGAAAAGAACACACATGCAATGAACACTGGTTGATCCATGTGTGGTTTGTGAAAAGAACACACATGCAATGACTCTAGTGCTAGTTTTAGTATAAGAACACACATGCAATGACTCTAGTGGGTCCACATGTAGTTTGTGAAAATAACACACATGCAATGACCACTTGATGATCCATGTGTGTTTTGTGAAAAGAACACACATACAATGACTCTAGTGGGTCCACATGTAGTTTGTGAAAAGAACACACATGCAATGACCACTGGTTGATCCATAAGTTGTTTGTGGAGAAGAACACACATGCAATGAACACTGGTTGATCCATGTGTGGTTTGTGCAAAAGAACACATGCAATGACCGTTGGTTGATCCATGTGTGGTTTGTGAAAAGAACACACATGCAATGACTCTAGTGCTAGTTTTAGTATAAGAACACACATGCAATGACTCTAGTGGGTCCACATGTAGTTTGTGAAAAGAACACACATGCAATGACCACTGGTTGATCCATAAGTGGTTTGTGGAAATAACACACATGCAATGACCACTGGTTGATCCATAAGTGGTTTGTGGAAAAGAACACACATGCAATGATTCTGGTTGGTACATATGTGGTTTGTGGAAAGAACAACATGCAGTGACCACTGGTTGATCCATGTGTGGTTTGTGAAAAGAACACACATGCAATGCCACTGGTTGATCCATGTGTGGTTTGTGGAAAGAACACACATGCAATTACTCTGGTGCTGGTTTTAGTATAAGAACACACATGCAATGACTAATGGATCCATATGTGGTTTGTGAAAAGAACACACATGCAATGACCACTTGTTGATCCATGTGTGGTTTGTAAAAAGAACACACATGCAATGACTTTAGTGCTAGTTTTAGTATAAGAACATACATGCAATGAATCTAGTGGGTCCACATGTAGTTTGTGAAAAGAACACACATGCAATGACTCTAGTGCTAGTTTTAGTATAAGAACACACATGCAATGACTCTAGTGGGTCCACATGTAGTTTGTAAAAATAACACACATGCAATGACCACTGGTTGATTTGATAAGTGGTTTGTGGAAAAGAAAACACATGCAATTACTCTGGTTGGTCCATATGTGGTTTGTGGAAAAGAACACACATGCAATGACCACTGGTTGATCCATGTGTGGTTTGTCAAATGAACACACATGCAATGCCACTGGTTGATCCATGTGTGGTTTGTGAAAAAGAACACATGCAATGACCACTGGTTGATCCATGTGTGGTTTGTGAAAAGAACACACATGCACTGACTCTAGTGCTAGTTTTAGTATAAGAACACACATGCAATGACTCTAGTGGGTCCACATGTAGTTTGTGAAATGAACACACATGCAATGACCACTAGTTGATCCATAAGTGGTTTGTGGAAGGAACACACATGCAATGACCACTGGTTGATCCATAAGTGGTTTGTGGAAAAGAAAACACATGCAATGAATCTGGTTGGTCCATATGTGGTTTGTGGAAACAACACACATGCAGTGACCACTGGTTGATCCATGTGTGGTTTGTGAAATAAACACACATGCAATGCCACTGGTTGATCCATGTGTGGTTTGTGAAAAGAATACACATGCAATGACTCTAGTGCTAGTTTTAGTATAATAACACACATGCAATGACTCTAGTGGGTCCACATGTAGTTTGTGAAAATAACACATATGCAATGACCACTGGTTGATCCATAAGTGGTTTGTGGAAATAACACACATGCAATGACCACTGGTTGATCCATAAGTGGTTTGTGGAAAAGAACACACATGCAATGATTCTGGTTGGTACATATGTGGTTTGTGGAATGAACAACATGCAGTGACCACTAGTTTACCCATAAGTGGTTTGTGGAAAGAACACACATGCAATGACCACTGGTTGATCCATAAGTGGTTTGTGGAAAAGAAAACACATGCAATGAATCTAGTTGGTCCATATGTGGTTTGTGGAAAGAACACACATGAAGTGACCACTGGTTGATCCATGTGTGGTTTGTGAAATGAACACACATGCAATGCCACTGGTTGATCCATGTGTGGTTTGTGGAAAGAACACACATGCAATGAACACTGGTTTATCCATGTGTGGTTTGTGAAAAGAACACACATGCAATGACTCTAGTGCTAGTTTTAGTATAAGAACACACATGCAATGACTCTAGTGGGTCAACATGTAGTTTGTAAAAATAACACAGATGCAATGACCACTGGTTGATTTGATAAGTGGTTTGTGGAAAAGAAAACACATGCAATTACTCTGGTTGGACCATATGTGGTTTGTGGAAAAGAACACACATGCAATGACCACTGGTTGATCCATGTGTGGTTTGTCAAATGAACACACATGCAATGCCACTGGTTGATCCATGTGTGGTTTATGAAAAAGAACACATGCAATGACCACTGGTTGATCCATGTGTGGTTTGTGAAAAGAACACACATGCACTGACTCTAGTGCTAGTTTTAGTATAAGAACACACATGCAATGACTCTAGTGGGTCCACATGTAGTTTGTGAAATGAACACACATGCAATAACCACTAGTTGATCCATAAGTGGTTTGTGGAAGGAACACACATGCAATGACCACTGGTTGATCCATAAGTGGTTTGTGGAAAAGAAAACACATGCAATGAATCTGGTTGGTCCATATGTGGTTTGTGGAAACAACACACATGCAGTGACCACTGGGAGATCCATGTGTGGTTTGTGAAATGAACACGCATGCAATGCCACTGGTAGATCCATGTGTGGTTTGTGGAAAGAACACACATGCAATGACTCTAGTGCTAGTTTCTGTATAAGAACACACATGCAATGTCTCTAATGGATCCGTATGTGGTTTGTGAAAAGAACACACATGCAGTGACCACTGGTTGATCCATGTGTGGTTTGTGAAATAAACACACATGCAATGCCACTGGTTGATCCATGTGTGGTTTGTGAAAAGAACACACATGCAATGACTCTAGTGCTAGTTTTAGTATAATAACACACATGCAATGACTCTAGTGGGTCCACATGTAGTTTGTGAAAATAACACACATGCAATGACCACTGGTTGATCCATAAGTGGTTTGTGGAAATAACACACATGCAATGACCACTGGTTGATCCATAAGTGGTTTGTGGAAAAGAACACACATGCAATGATTCTGGTTGGTACATATGTGGTTTGTGAAATGAACAACATGCAGTGACCACTGGTTGATCCATGCGTGGTTTGTGAAAAGAACACACATGCAATGCCACTGGTTGATCCATGTGTGGTTTGTGGAAAGAACACACATGCAATTACTCTGGTGCTGGTTTTACTCTAATGGATCCATATGTGGTTTGTGAAAAGAAGACACATGCAATGACCACTTGTTGATCCATGTGTGGTTTGTGAAAAGAACACACATGGAATGACTCTAGTGCTAGTTTTAATATAAGAACATACATGCAATGACTCTAGTGGGTCCACATGTAGTTTGTGAAAAGAACACACATGCAATGACCACTGGTTCATCCATAAGTGGTTTGTGGAAAGAACACACATGCAATGACCACTGGTTGATCCATGTGTGGTTTGTGAAAAGAACACACATACAATGCCACTGGTTGATCCATGTGTGGTTTGTGGAAAGAACACACATGCAATTACTCTGGTGCTAGTTTTAGTATAAGAACACACATGCAATGACTCTAATGGATCCATATGTGGTTTGTGAAAAGAACACACATGCAATGACCACTTGTTGATCCATGTGTGGTTTGTGAAAAGAACACACATGCAATGACTCTAGTGCTAGTTTTAGTATAAGAACATACATGCAATGACTCTAGTGGGTCCACATGTAGTTTGTGAAAAGAACACACATGCAATGACCACTGGTTGATCCATAAGTGGTTTGTGGAAAGAACACACATGCAATGACCACTGGTTGATCCATAAGTGGTTTGTGGAAAAGAAAACACATGCAATGAATCTGGTTGGTCCATATGTGGTTTGTGGAAAGAACACACATGAAGTGACCACTGGTTGATCCATGTGTGGTTTGTGAAATGAACACACATGCAATGCCACTGGTTGATCCATGTGTGGTTTGTGGAAAGAACACACATGCAATGACTCTAGTGCTAGTTTTTGTATAAGAACACACATGCAATGTCTCTAATGGATCCATATGTGGTTTGTGAAAAGAACACACATGCAATGACCACTGGTTGATCCATAAGTTGTTTGTGGAAAAGAACACACATGCAATGAACACTGGTTGATCCATGTGTGGTTTGTGAAAAGAACACACATGCAATAACTCTAGTGTAAGTTTTAGTATAAGAACACACATGCAATGACTCTAGTGGGTCCACATGTAGTTTGTGAAAATAACACACATGCAATGACCACTTGTTGATCCATGTGTGTTTTGTGAAAAGAACACACATACAATGACTCTAGTGGGTCCACATGTAGGTTGTGAAAAGAACACACATGCAATGACCACTGGTTGATCCATAAGTTGTTTGTGGAGAAGAACACACATGCAATGAACACTGGTTGATCCATGTGTGGTTTGTGCAAAAGAACACATGCAATGACCGTTGGTTGATCCATGTGTGGTTTGGGAAAAGAACACACATGCAATGACTCTAGTGCTAGTTTTAGTATAAGAACACACATGCAATGACTCTAGTGGGTCCACATGTAGTTTGTGAAAAGAACACACATGCAATGACCACTGGTTGATCCATAAGTGGTTTGTGGAAATAACACACATGCAATGACCACTGGTTGATCCACAAGTGGTTTGTGGAAAAGAACACACATGCAATGATTCTGGTTGGTACATATGTGGTTTGTGGAAAGAACAACATGCAGTGACCACTGGTTGATCCATGTGTGGTTTGTGAAAAGAACACACATGCAATGCCACTGGTTGATCCATGTGTGGTTTGTGGAAAGAACACACATGCATTTACTCTGGTGCTGGTTTTAGTATAAGAACACACATGCAATGACTAATGGATCCATATGTGGTTTGTGAAAAGAACACACATGCAATGACCACTTGTTGATCCATGTGTGGTTTGTGAAAAGAACACACATGCAATGACTTTAGTGCTAGTTTTAGTATAAGAACATACATGCAATGAATCTAGTGGGTCCACATCTAGTTTGTGAAAAGAACACACATGCAATGACTCTAGTGCTAGTTTTAGTATAAGAACACACATGCAATGACTCTAGTGGGTCCACATGTAGTTTGTAAAAATAACACACATGCAATGACCACTGATTGATTTGATAAGTGGTTTGTGGAAAAGAAAACACATGCAATTACTCTGGTTGGTCCATATGTGGTTTGTGGAAAAGAACACACATGCAATGACCACTGGTTGATCCATGTGTGGTTTGTCAAATGAACACACATGCAATGCCGCTGGTTGATCCATGTGTGGTTTGTGAAAAAGAACACATGCAATGACCACTGGTTGATCCATGTGTGGTTTGTGAAAAGAACACGCATGCACTAACTCTAGTGCTAGTTTTAGTATAAGAACACACATGCAATGACTCTAGTGGGTCCACATGTAGTTTGTGAAATGAACACACATGCAATGACCACTAGTTGATCCATAAGTGGTTTGTGGAAGGAACACACATGCAATGACCACTGGTTGATCCATAAGTGGTTTGTGGAAAAGAAAACACATGCAATGAATCTGGTTGGTCCATATGTGGTTTGTGGAAAGAACACACATGCAGTGACCACTGGTTGATCCATGTGTGGTTTGTGAAATAAACACACATGCAATGCCACTGGTTGATCCATGTGTGGTTTGTGAAAAGAACACACATGCAATGACTCTAGTGCTAGTTTTAGTATAATAACACACATGCAATGACTCTAGTGGGTCCACATGTAGTTTGTGAAAATAACACACATGCAATGACCACTGGTTGATCCATAAGTGGTTTGTGGAAATAACACACATGCAATGACCACTGGTTGATCCATAAGTGGTTTGTGGAAAAGAACACACATGCAATGATTCTGGTTGGTACATATGTGGTTTGTGGAATGAACAACATGCAGTGACCACTGGTTGATCCATGCGTGGTTTGTGAAAAGAACACACATGCAATGCCAATGGTTGATCCATGTGTGGTTTGTGGAAAGAACACACATGCAATTACTCTGGTGCTGGTTTTACTCTAATGGATCCATATGTGGTTTGTGAAAAGAAGACACATGCAATGACCACTTGTTGATCCATGTGTGGTTTGTGAAAAGAACACACATGCAATGACTCTAGTGCTAGTTTTAGTATAAGAACATACATGCAATGACTCTAGTGGGTCCACATGTAGTTTGTGAAAAGAACACACATGCAATGACCACTGGTTGATCCATAAGTGGTTTGTGGAAAGAACACACATGCAATGACCACTGGTTGATCCATGTGTGGTTTGTGAAAAGAACACACATGCAATGCCACTGGTTGATCCATGTGTGGTTTGTGGAAAGAACACACATGCAATTACTCTGGTGCTAGTTTTAGTATAACAACACACATGCAATGACTCTAATGGATCCATATGTGGTTTGTGAAAAGAACACACATGCAATGACCACTTGTTGATCCATGTGTGGTTTGTGAAAAGAACACACATGCAATGACTCTAGTGCTAGTTTTAGTATAAGAACATACATGCAATGACTCTAGTGGTTCCACATGTAGTTTGTGAAAAGAACACACATGCAATGACCACTGGTTGATCCATAAGTGGTTTGTGGAAAGAACACACATGCAATGACCACTGGTTGATCCATAAGTGGTTTGTGGAAAAGAAAACACATGCAATGAATCTGGTTGGTCCATATGTTGTTTGTGGAAAGAACACACATGAAGTGACCACTGGTTGATCCATGTGTGGTTTGTGAAATGAACACACATGCAATGCCACTGGTTGATCCAAGTGTGGTTTGTGGAAAGAACACACATGCAATGACTCTAGTGCTAGTTTTTGTATAAGAACACACATGCAATGTCTCTAATGGATCCATATGTGGTTTGTGAAAAGAACACACATGCAATGACCACTGGTTGATCCATAAGTTGTTTGTGGAAAAGAACACACATGCAATGAACACTGGTTGATCCATGTGTGGTTTGTGAAAAGAACACACATGCAATGACTCTAGTGCTAGTTTTAGTATAAGAACACACATGCAATGACTCTAGTGGGTCCACATGTAGTTTGTGAAAATAACACACATGCAATGACCACTTGATGATCCATGTGTGTTTTGTGAAAAGAACACACATACAATGACTCTAGTGGGTCCACATGTAGTTTGTGAAAAGAACACACATGCAATGACCACTGGTTGATCCATAAGTTGTTTGTGGAGAAGAACACACATGCAATGAACACTGGTTGATCCATGTGTGGTTTGTGCAAAAGAACACATGCAATGACCGTTGGTTGATCCATGTGTGGTTTGTGAAAAGAACACACATGCAATGACTCTAGTGCTAGTTTTAGTATAAGAACACACATGCAATGACTCTAGTGGGTCCACATGTAGTTTGTGAAAAGAACACACATGCAATGACCACTGGTTGATCCATAAGTGGTTTGTGGAAATAACACACATGCAATGACCACTGGTTGATCCATAAGTGGTTTGTGGAAAAGAACACACATGCAATGATTCTGGTTGGTACATATGTGGTTTGTGGAAAGAACAACATGCAGTGACCACTGGTTGATCCATGTGTGGTTTGTGAAAAGAACACACATGCAATGCCACTGGTTGATCCATGTGTGGTTTGTGGAAAGAACACACATGCAATTACTCTGGTGCTGGTTTTAGTATAAGAACACACATGCAATGACTAATGGATCCATATGTGGTTTGTGAAAAGAACACACATGCAATGACCACTTGTTGATCCATGTGTGGTTTGTAAAAAGAACACACATGCAATGACTTTAGTGCTAGTTTTAGTATAAGAACATACATGCAATGAATCTAGTGGGTCCACATGTAGTTTGTGAAAAGAACACACATGCAATGACTCTAGTGCTAGTTTTAGTATAAGAACACACATGCAATGACTCTAGTGGGTCCACATGTAGTTTGTAAAAATAACACACATGCAATGACCACTGGTTGATTTGATAAGTGGTTTGTGGAAAAGAAAACACATGCAATTACTCTGGTTGGTCCATATGTGGTTTGTGGAAAAGAACACACATGCAATGACCACTGGTTGATCCATGTGTGGTTTGTCAAATGAACACACATGCAATGCCACTGGTTGATCCATGTGTGGTTTGTGAAAAAGAACACATGCAATGACCACTGGTTGATCCATGTGTGGTTTGTGAAAAGAACACACATGCACTGACTCTAGTGCTAGTTTTAGTATAAGAACACACATGCAATGACTCTAGTGGGTCCACATGTAGTTTGTGAAATGAACACACATGCAATGACCACTAGTTGATCCATAAGTGGTTTGTGGAAGGAACACACATGCAATGACCACTGGTTGATCCATAAG
Source organism: Avena sativa (assembly GCA_916181665.1). Classification (NCBI taxonomy): domain Eukaryota; kingdom Viridiplantae; phylum Streptophyta; class Magnoliopsida; order Poales; family Poaceae; genus Avena; species Avena sativa. Next base: position 15,171,550 of record OV702292.1, on the reverse strand, counting down.
TGGTTTGTGGAAAAGAAAACACATGCAATGAATCTGGTTGGTCCATATGTGGTTTGTGGAAACAACACACATGCAGTGACCACTGGTTGATCCATGTGTGGTTTGTGAAATAAACACACATGCAATGCCACTGGTTGATCCATGTGTGGTTTGTGAAAAGAATACACATGCAATGACTCTAGTGCTAGTTTTAGTATAATAACACACATGCAATGACTCTAGTGGGTCCACATGTAGTTTGTGAAAATAACACATATGCAATGACCACTGGTTGATCCATAAGTGGTTTGTGGAAATAACACACATGCAATGACCACTGGTTGATCCATAAGTGGTTTGTGGAAAAGAACACACATGCAATGATTCTGGTTGGTACATATGTGGTTTGTGGAATGAACAACATGCAGTGACCACTGGTTGATGCATGCGTGGTTTGTGAAAAGAACACACATGCAATGCCACTGGTTGATCCATGTGTGGTTTGTGGAAAGAACACACATGCAATTACTCTGGTGCTAGTTTTAGTATAACAACACACATGCAATGACTCTAATGGATCCATATGTGGTTTGTGAAAAGAACACACATGCAATGACCACTTGTTGATCCATGTGTGGTTTGTGAAAAGAACACACATGCAATGACTCTAGTGCTAGTTTTAGTATAAGAACATACATGCAATGACTCTAGTGGTTCCACATGTAGTTTGTGAAAAGAACACACATGCAATGACCACTGGTTGATCCATAAGTGGTTTGTGGAAAGAACACACATGCAATGACCACTGGTTGATCCATAAGTGGTTTGTGGAAAAGAAAACACATGCAATGAATCTGGTTGGTCCATATGTTGTTTGTGGAAAGAACACACATGAAGTGACCACTGGTTGATCCATGTGTGGTTTGTGAAATGAACACACATGCAATGCCACTGGTTGATCCAAGTGTGGTTTGTGGAAAGAACACACATGCAATGACTCTAGTGCTAGTTTTTGTATAAGAACACACATGCAATGTCTCTAATGGATCCATATGTGGTTTGTGAAAAGAACACACATGCAATGACCACTGGTTGATCCATAAGTTGTTTGTGGAAAAGAACACACATGCAATGAACACTGGTTGATCCATGTGTGGTTTGTGAAAAGAACACACATGCAATGACTCTAGTGCTAGTTTTAGTATAAGAACACACATGCAATGACTCTAGTGGGTCCACATGTAGTTTGTGAAAATAACACACATGCAATGACCACTTGATGATCCATGTGTGTTTTGTGAAAAGAACACACATACAATGACTCTAGTGGGTCCACATGTAGTTTGTGAAAAGAACACACATGCAATGACCACTGGTTGATCCATAAGTTGTTTGTGGAGAAGAACACACATGCAATGAACACTGGTTGATCCATGTGTGGTTTGTGCAAAAGAACACATGCAATGACCGTTGGTTGATCCATGTGTGGTTTGTGAAAAGAACACACATGCAATGACTCTAGTGCTAGTTTTAGTATAAGAACACACATGCAATGACTCTAGTGGGTCCACATGTAGTTTGTGAAAAGAACACACATGCAATGACCACTGGTTGATCCATAAGTGGTTTGTGGAAATAACACACATGCAATGACCACTGGTTGATCCATAAGTGGTTTGTGGAAAAGAACACACATGCAATGATTCTGGTTGGTACATATGTGGTTTGTGGAAAGAACAACATGCAGTGACCACTGGTTGATCCATGTGTGGTTTGTGAAAAGAACACACATGCAATGCCACTGGTTGATCCATGTGTGGTTTGTGGAAAGAACACACATGCAATTACTCTGGTGCTGGTTTTAGTATAAGAACACACATGCAATGACTAATGGATCTATATGTGGTTTGTGAAAAGAACACACATGCAATGACCACTTGTTGATCCATGTGTGGTTTGTAAAAAGAACACACATGCAATGACTTTAGTGCTAGTTTTAGTATAAGAACATACATGCAATGAATCTAGTGGGTCCACATGTAGTTTGTGAAAAGAACACACATGCAATGACTCTAGTGCTAGTTTTAGTATAAGAACACACATGCAATGACTCTAGTGGGTCCACATGTAGTTTGTAAAAATAACACACATGCAATGACCACTGGTTGATTTGATAAGTGGTTTGTGGAAAAGAAAACACATGCAATTACTCTGGTTGGTCCATATGTGGTTTGTGGAAAAGAACACACATGCAATGACCACTGGTTGATCCATGTGTGGTTTGTCAAATGAACACACATGCAATGCCACTGGTTGATCCATGTGTGGTTTGTGAAAAAGAACACATGCAATGACCACTGGTTGATCCATGTGTGGTTTGTGAAAAGAACACACATGCACTGACTCTAGTGCTAGTTTTAGTATAAGAACACACATGCAATGACTCTAGTGGGTCCACATGTAGTTTGTGAAATGAACACACATGCAATGACCACTAGTTGATCCATAAGTGGTTTGTGGAAGGAACACACATGCAATGACCACTGGTTGATCCATAAGTGGTTTGTGGAAAAGAAAACACATGCAATGAATCTGGTTGGTCCATATGTGGTTTGTGGAAACAACACACATGCAGTGACCACTGGTTGATCCATGTGTGGTTTGTGAAATAAACACACATGCAATGCCACTGGTTGATCCATGTGTGGTTTGTGAAAAGAATACACATGCAATGACTCTAGTGCTAGTTTTAGTATAATAACACACATGCAATGACTCTAGTGGGTCCACATGTAGTTTGTGAAAATAACACATATGCAATGACCACTGGTTGATCCATAAGTGGTTTGTGGAAATAACACACATGCAATGACCACTGGTTGATCCATAAGTGGTTTGTGGAAAAGAACACACATGCAATGATTCTGGTTGGTACATATGTGGTTTGTGGAATGAACAACATGCAGTGACCACTGGTTGATGCATGCGTGGTTTGTGAAAAGAACACACATGCAATGCCACTGGTTGATGCATGTGTGGTTTGTGGAAAGAACACACATGCAATTACTCTGGTGCTGGTTTTACTCTAATGGATCCATATGTGGTTTGTGAAAAGAAGACACATGCAATGACCACTTGTTGATCCATGTGTGGTTTGTGAAAAGAACACACATGCAATGACTCTAGTGCTAGTTTTAGTATAAGAACATACGTGCAATGACTCTAGTGGGTCCACATGTAGTTTGTGAAAAGAACACACATGCAATGACCACTGGTTGATCCATAAGTGGTTTGTGGAAAGAACACACATGCAATGACCACTGGTTGATCCATGTGTGGTTTGTGAAAAGAACACACATGCAATGCCACTGGTTGATCCATGTGTGGTTTGTGGAAAGAACACACATGCAATTACTCTGGTGCTAGTTTTAGTATAACAACACACATGCAATGACTCTAATGGATCCATATGTGGTTTGTGAAAAGAACACACATGCAATGACCACTTGTTGATCCATGTGTGGTTTGTGAAAAGAACACACATGCAATGACTCTAGTGCTAGTTTTAGTATAAGAACATACATGCAATGACTCTAGTGGGTCCACATGTAGTTTGTGAAAAGAACACACATGCAATGACCACTGGTTGATCCATAAGTGGTTTGTGGAAAGAACACACATGCAATGACCACTAGTTGATCCATAAGTGGTTTGTGGAAAGGAAAACACATGCAATGAATCAGGTTGGTCCATATGTGGTTTGTGGAAAGAACACACATGAAGTGACCACTGGTTGATCCATGTGTGGTTTGTGAAATGAACACACATGCAATGCCACTGGTTGATCCATGTGTGGTTTGTGGAAAGAACACACATGCAATGACTCTAGTGCTAGTTTTTGTATAAGAACACACATGCAATGTCTCTAATGGATCCATATGTGGTTTGTGAAAAGAACACACATGCAATGACCACTGGTTGATCCATAAGTTGTTTGTGGAAAAGAACACACATGCAATGAACACTGGTTGATCCATGTGTGGTTTGTGAAAAGAACACACATGCAATAACTGTAGTGCAAGTTTTAGTATAAGAACACACATGCAATGACTCTAGTGGGTCCACATGTAGTTTGTGAAAATAACACACATGCAATGACCACTTGTTGATCCATGTGTGTTTTGTGAAAAGAACACACATACAATGACTCTAGTGCGTCCACATGTAGCTTGTGAAAAGAACACACATGCAATGACCACTGGTTGATCCATAAGTTGTTTGTGGAGAAGAACACACATGCAATGAACACTGGTTGATCCATGTGTGGTTTGTGCAAAAGAACACATGCAATGACCGTTGGTTGATCCATGTGTGGTTTGTGAAAATAACACAGATGCAATGACTCTAGTGCTAGTTTTAGTATAAGAACACACATGCAATGACTCTAGTGGGTCCACATGTAGTTTGTGAAAAGAACACACATGCAATGACCACTGGTTGATCCATGTGTGGTTTGTCAAATGAACACACATGCAATGCCACTGGTTGATCCATGTGTGGTTTGTGAAAAAGAACACATGCAATGACCACTGGTTGATCCATGTGTGGTTGGTGAAAAGAACACACATGCACTGACTCTAGTGCTAGTTTTAGTATAAGAACACACATGCAATGACTCTAGTGGGTCCACATGTAGTTTGTGAAATGAACACACATGCAATGACCACTAGTTGATCCATAAGTGGTTTGTGGAAGGAACACACATGCAATGACCACTGGTTGATCCATAAGTGGTTTGTGGAAAAGAAAACACATGCAATGAATCTGGTTGGTCCATATGTGGTTTGTGGAAAGAACACACATGCAGTGACCACTGGTTAATCCATGTGTGGTTTGTGAAATAAACACACATGCAATGCCACTGGTTGATCCATGTGTGGTTTGTGAAAAGAACACACATGCAATGACTCTAGTTCTAGTTTTAGTATAATAACACACATGCAATGACTCTAGTGGGTCCACATGTAGTTTGTGAAAATAACACATATGCAATGACCACTGGTTGATCCATAAGTGGTTTGTGGAAATAACACACATGCAATGACCACTGGTTGATCCATAAGTGGTTTGTGGAAAAGAACACACATGCAATGATTCTGGTTGGTACATATGTGGTTTGTGGAATGAACAACATGCAGTGACCACTGGTTGATCCATGCGTGGTTTGTGAAAAGAACACACATGCAATGCCACTGGTTGATCCATGTGTGGTTTGTGGAAAGAACACACATGCAATTACTCTGGTGCTGGTTTTACTCTAATGGATCCATTTGTGGTTTGTGAAAAGAAGACACATGCAATGACCACTTGTTGATCCATGTGTGGTTTGTGAAAAGAACACACATGCAATGACTCTAGTGCTAGTTTTAGTATAAGAACATACATGCAATGACTCTAGTGGGTCCACATGTAGTTTGTGAAAAGAACACACATGCAATGACCACTGGTTGATCCATAAGTGGTTTGTGGAAAGAACACACATGCAATGACCACTGGTTGATCCATGTGTGGTTTGTGAAAAGAACACACATGCAATGCCACTGGTTGATCCATGTGTGGTTTGTGGAAAGAACACACATGCAATTACTCTGGTGCTAGTTTTAGTATAACAACACACATGCAATGACTCTAATGGATCCATATGTGGTTTGTGAAAAGAACACACATGCAATGACCACTTGTTGATCCATGTGTGGTTTGTGAAAAGAACACACATGCAATGACTCTAGTGCTAGTTTTAGTATAAGAACATACATGCAATGACTCTAGTGGGTCCACATGTAGTTTGTGAAAAGAACACACATGCAATGACCACTGGTTGATCCATAAGTGGTTTGTGGAAAGAACACACATGCAATGACCACTGGTTGATCCATAAGTGGTTTGTGGAAAGGAAAACACATGCAATGAATCTGGTTGGTCCATATGTGGTTTGTGGAAAGAACACACATGAAGTGACCACTGGTTGATCCATGTGTGGTTTGTGAAATGAACACACATGCAATGCCAGTGGTTGATCCATGTGTGGTTTGTGGAAAGAACACACATGCAATGACTCTAGTGCTAGTTTTTGTATAAGAACACACATGCAATGTCTCTAATGGATCCATATGTGGTTTGTGAAAAGAACACACATGCAATGACCACTGGTTGATCCATAAGTTGTTTGTGGAAAAGAACACACATGCAATGAACACTGGTTGATCCATGTGTGGTTTGTGAAAAGAACACACATGCAATAACTGTAGTGCAAGTTTTAGTATAAGAACACACATGCAATGACTCTAGTGGGTCCACATGTAGTTTGTGAAAATAACACACATGCAATGACCACTTGTTGATCCATGTGTGTTTTGTGAAAAGAACACACATACAATGACTCTAGTGCGTCCACATGTAGCTTGTGAAAAGAACACACATGCAATGACCACTGGTTGATCCATAAGTTGTTTGTGGAGAAGAACACACATGCAATGAACACTGGTTGATCCATGTGTGGTTTGTGCAAAAGAACACATGCAATGACCGTTGGTTGATCCATGTGTGGTTTGTGAAAATAACACAGATGCAATGACTCTAGTGCTAGTTTTAGTATAAGAACACACATGCAATGACTCTAGTGGGTCCACATGTAGTTTGTGAAAAGAACACACATGCAATGACCACTGGTTGATCCATAAGTGGTTTGTGGAAATAACACACATGCAACGACCACTGGTTGATCCATAAGTGGTTTGTGGAAAAGAACACACATGCAATGATTCTGGTTGGTACATATGTGGTTTGTGGAAAGAACAACATGCAGTGACCACTGGTTGATCCATGTGTGGTTTGTGGAAAGAACACACATGCAATTACTCTGGTGCTGGTTTTAGTATAAGAACACACATGCAATGACTAATGGATCCATATGTGGTTTGTGAAAAGAACACACATGCAATGACCACTTGTTGATCCATGTGTGGTTTGTGAAAAGAACACACATGCAATGACTTTAGTGCTAGTTTTAGTATAAGAACATACATGCAATGAATCTAGTGGGTCCACATGTAGTTTGTGAAAAGAACACACATGCAATGACTCTAGTGCTAGTTTTAGTATAAGAACACACATGCAATGACTCTAGTGGGTCCACATGTAGTTTGTGAAAAGAACACACATGCAATGTCCACTTGTTTATCCATGTGTTTTTTGTGAAAAGAACACACATACAATGACTCTAGTGGGTCCACATGCAGTTTGTGAAAAGAACACACATGCAATGACTACTGGTTGATCCATAAGTTGTTTGTGGAAAAGAACACACATGCAATGAACACTGGTTGATCCATGTGTGGTTTGTGAAAAGAACACACATGCAATGACTCTAGTGCTAGTTTTAGTATAAGAACACACATGCAATGACTCTAGTGGGTCCACATGTAGTTTGTAAAAATAACACACATGTAATGACCACTGGTTGATTTGATAAGTGGTTTGTGGAAAAGAAAATCCATGCAATTACTCTGGTTGGTCCATATGTGGTTTATGGAAAAGAACACACATGCAATGACCACTGGTTGATCCATGTGTGGTTTGTCAAATGAACACACATGCAATGCCACTGGTTGATCCATGTGTGGTTTGTGAAAAAGAACACATGCAATGACCACTGGTTGATCCATGTGTGGTTTGTGAAAAGAACACACATGCACTGACTCTAGTGCTAGTTTTAGTATAAGAACACACATGCAATGACTCTAGTGGGTCCACATGTAGTTTGTGAAATGAACACACATGCAATGACCACTAGTTGATCCATAAGTGGTTTGTGGAAGGAACACACATGCAATGACCACTGGTTGATCCATAAGTGGTTTGTGGAAAAGAAAACACATGCAATGAATCTGGTGGGTCCAGATGTAGTTTGTGAAAAGAACACACATGCAATGACCACTGGTTGATCCATAAGTGGTTTGTGGAAAAGAAAACACATGCAATGACTCTAGTGGGTCCAGATGTAGTTTGTGAAAAGAACACACATGCAATGACCACTAGTTGATCCATAAGTGGTTTGTGGAAGGAACACACATGCCATGACCATTGGTTGATCCATAAGTGGTTTGTGGAAAAGAAAACACATGCAATGAATCTGGTTGGTCCATACGTGGTTTGTGGAAAGAACACACATGCAGTGAACACTATTTGATCCATGTGTGGTTTGTGCAAAAGAACACATGCAATGACCACTGGTTGATCCATGTGTGGTCTGTGAAAAGAATACACATGCACTGACTCTAGTGCTAGTTTTAGTATAAGAACACACATGCAATGACTCTAGTGGGTCCAGATGTAGTTTGTGAAAAGAACACACATGCAATGACCACTAGTTGATCCATAAGTGGTTTGTGGAAGGAACACACATGCCATGACCATTGGTTGATCCATAAGTGGTTTGTGGAAAAGAAAACACATGCAATGAATCTGGTTGGTCCATATGTGGTTTGTGGAAAGAACACACATGCAGTGACCACTGGTTGATCCATGTGTGGTTTGTGAAATGAACACACATGCAATGCCACTGGTTGATCCATGTGTGGTTTTTGGAAAGAACACACATGCAATGACTCTAGTGCTAGTTTTTGTATAAGAACACACATGCAATGTCTCTAATGGATCCATATGTGGTTTGTGAAAAGAACACACATGCAATGACCACTGGTTGATCCATAAGTTGTTTGTGGAAAAGAACACACATGCATTGAACACTGGTTGATCCATGTGGGTTTGTGAAAAGAACACACATGCAATGACTCTAGTGCAAGTTTTAGTATAAGAACACACATGCAATGACTCTAGTGGGTCCACATGTAGTTTGTGAAAATAACACACATGCAATGATCAATTGTTGATCCATGTGTGTTTTGTGAAAAGAACACACATACAATGACTCTAGTGGGTCCACATGTTGTTTGTGAAAAGAACACACATGCAACGACCATTGGTTGATCCATAAGTTGTTTGTGGAAAAGAACACACATGCAATGAACACTGGTTGATCCATGTGTGGTTTGTGCAAAAGAACACATGCAATGACCACTGGTTAAGCCATGTGTGGTTTGTGAAAAGAACACACATGCAATGACTCTAGTGCTAGTTTTAGTATAAGAACACACATGCAATGACTCTAGTGGGTCCACATGTAGTTTGTGAAAATAACACACATGCAATGACCACTAGTTGATCCATAAGTGGTTTGTGGAAATAAGACACATGCAATGACCACTAGTTGATCCATAAGTGGTTTTTGAAAAGATCACACATGCAATGATTCTGGTTGGTTCATATGTGGTTTGTGGAAAGAACAACATGCAGTGACCACTAGTTGATCCATGTGTGGTTTGTGAAAAGAACACACATGCAATGCCACTGGTTGATCCATGTGTGGTTTGTGGAAAGAACACACATGCAATTACTCTGGTGCTGGTTTTCGTATAAGAACACACATGCAATGACTAATGGATCCATATGTGGTTTGTGAAAAGAACACACATGCAATGACCACTTGTTGATCCATGTGTGGTTTGTGAAAAGAACACACATGAAATGACTCTAGTGCTAGTTTTAGTATAAGAACATACATGCAATGAATCTAGTGGGTCCACATGTAGTTTGTGAAAAGAACACACATGCAATGACTCTAGTGCTAGTTTTAGTATAAGAACACACATGCATTGACTCTAGTGGGTCCACATGTAGTTTGTGAAAAGTACACACATGCAATGTCCACATGTTTATCCATGTGTGTTTTGTGAAAAGAACACACATACAATGACTCTAGTGGGTCCACATGTAGTTTGTGAAAAGAACACACATGCAATGAACACTGGTTGATCCATGTGTAATTTGTGAAAAGAACACACATGCAATGACTCTAGTGCTAGTTTTAGTATAAGAACACACATGAAATGACTCTAGTGGGTCCACATGAAGTTTGTAAAAATAACACACATGCAATGACCACTGGTTGATCGATAGGTGGTTTGTGGAAAAGAAAACACATGCAATGACTCTGGTTGGTCCATATGTGGTTTGTGGAAAAGAACACACATGCAATGAACCCTATTTGATCCATGTGTGGTTTGTGCAAAAGAACACATGCAATGACCACTGGTTGATCCATGTGTGGTTTGTGAAAAGAATACACATGAAGTGACTCTAGTGCTAGTTTTAGTATAAGAACACACATGCAATGACTCTAGTGGGTCCAGATGTAGTTTGTGAAAAGAACACACATGCAATGACCACTAGTTGATCCATAAGTGGTTTGTGGAAGGAACACACATGCCATGACCATTGGTTGATCCATAAGTGGTTTGTGGAAAAGAAAACACATGCAATGAATCTGGGTGGTCCATATGTGGTTTGTGGAAAGAACACACATGCAGTGACCACTGGTTGATCCATGTGTGGTTTGTGAAATGAACACACATGCAATGACCACTGGTTGATCCATAAGTTGTTTGTGGAAAAGAACACACATGCAATGAACACTGGTTGATCCATGTGTGGTTTGTGAAAAGAACACACATGCAATGACTCTAGTGCTAGTTTTAGTATAAGAACACACATGCAATGACTCTAGTGGGTCCACATGTAGTTTGTAAAAATAACACACATGCAATGACCACTGGTTGATTTGATAAGTGGTTTGTGGAAAAGAAAACACATGCAATTACTCTGGTTGGTCCATATGTGGTTTGTGGAAAAGAACACACATGCAATGACCACTGGTTGATCCATGTGTGGTTTGTCAAATGAACACACATGCAATGCCACTGGTTGATCCATGTGTGGTTTGTGAAAAAGAACACATGCAATGACTACTGGTTGATCCATGTGTGGTTTGTGAAAAGAACACACATGCACCGACTCTAGTGCTAGTTTTAGTATAAGAACACACATGCAATGACTCTAGTGGGTCCACATGTAGTTTGTGAAATGAACACACATGCAATGACCACTAGTTGATCCATAAGTGGTTTGTGGAAGGAACACACATGCAATGACCACTGGTTGATCCATAAGTGGTTTGTGGAAAAGAAAACACATGCAATGAATCTGGTTGGTCCATATGTGGTTTGTGGAAAGAACACACATGCAATGAACACTATTTGATCCATGTGTGGTTTGTGCAAAAGAACACATGCAATGACCACTGGTTGATCCATGTGTGGTCTGTGAAAAGAATACACATGCACTGACTCTAGTGCTAGTTTTTGTATAAGAACACACATGCAATGACTCTAGTGGGTCCAGATGTAGTTTGTGAAAAGAACACATATGCAATGACCACTAGTTGATCCATAAGTGGTTTGTGGAAGGAACACACATGCCATGACCATTGGTTGATCCATAAGTGGTTTGTGGAAAAGAAAACACATGCAATGAATCTGGTTGGTCCATATGTGGTTTGTGGAAAGAACACACATGCAGTGACCACTGGTTGATCCATGTGTGGTTTGTGAAATGAACACACATGCAATGCCACTGGTTGATCCATGTGTGGTTTTTGGAAAGAACACACATGCAATGACTCTAGTGCTAGTTTTTGTATAAGAACACACATGCAATGTCTCTAATGGATCCATATGTGGTTTGTGAAAAGAACACACATGCAATGACCACTGGTTGATCCATAAGTTGTTTGTGGAAAAGAACACACATGTATTGAACACTGGTTGATCCATGTGTGGTTTGTGAAAAGAACACACATGCAATGACTCTAGTGCAAGTTTTAGTATAAGAACACACATGCAATGACTCTAGTGGGTCCACATGTAGTTTGTGAAAATAACACACATTCAATGACCAATTGTTGATCCATGTGTGTTTTGTGAAAAGAACACACATACAATGACTCTAGTGGGTCCACATGTTGTTTGTGAAAAGAACACACATGCAATGACCACTGGTTGATCCATAAGTTGTTTGTGTAAAAGAACACACATGCAATGAACACTGGTTGATCCATGTGTGGTTTGTGCAAAAGAACACATGCAATGACCACTGGTTAAGCCATGTGTGGTTTGTGAAAAGAACACACATGCAATGACTCTAGTGCTAGTTTTAGTATAAGAACACACATGCAATGACTCTAGTGGGTCCACATGTAGTTTGTGAAAATAACACACATGCAATGACCACTAGTTGATCCATAAGTGGTTTGTAGAAATAACACACATGCAATGACCACTAGTTGATCCATAAGTGGTTTGTGGAAAAGAACACACATGCAATGATTCTGGTTGGTTCATATGTGGTTTGTGGAAAGAACAACATGCAGTGACCACTGGTTGATCCATGTGTGGTTTGTGAAAAGAACACACATGCAATGCCACTGGTTGATCCATGTGTGGTTTGTGGAAAGAACACACATGCAATTACTCTGGTGCTGGTTTTCGTATAAGAACACACATGCAATGACTAATGGATCCATATGTGGTTTGTGAAAAGAACACACATGCAATGACCACTTGTTGATCCATGTGTGGTTTGTGAAAAGAACACACATGAAATGACTCTAGTGCTAGTTTTAGTATAAGAACATACATGCAATGAATCTAGTGGGTCCACATGTAGTTTGTGAAAAGAACACACATGCAATGACTCTAGTGCTAGTTTTAGTATAAGAACACACATGCATTGACTCTAGTGGGTCCACATGTAGTTTGTGAAAAGTACACACATGCAATGTACACATGTTTATCCATGTGTGTTTTGTGAAAAGAACACACATACAATGACTCTAGTGGGTCCACATGTAGTTTGTGAAAAGAACACACATGCAATGAACACTGGTTGATCCATGTGTAGTTTGTGAAAAGAACACACATGCAATGACTCTAGTGCTAGTTTTAGTATAAGAACACACATGAAATGACTCTAGTGGGTCCACATGAAGTTTGTAAAAATAACGCACATGCAATGACCACTGGTTGATCGATAAGTGGTTTGTGGAAAAGAAAACACATGCAATGACTCTGGTTGGTCCATATGTGGTTTGTGGAAAAGAACACACATGCAATGAACCCTATTTGATCCATGTGTGGTTTGTGCAAAAGAACACATGCAATGACCACTGGTTGATCCATATGTGGTTTGTGAAAAGAATACACATGTAGTGACTCTAGTGCTAGTTTTAGTATAAGAACACACATGCAATGACTCTAGTGGGTCCAGATGTAGTTTGTGAAAAGAACACACATGCAATGACCACTAGTTGATCCATAAGTGGTTTGTGGAAGGAACACACATGCCATGACCATTGGTTGATCCATAAGTGGTTTGTGGAAAAGAAAACACATGCAATGAATCTGGGTGGTCCATATGTGGTTTGTGGAAAGAACACACATGCAGTGACCACTGGTTGATCCATGTGTGGTTTGTGAAATGAACACACATGCAATGCCACTAGTTGATCCATGTGTGGTTTTTGGAAAGAACACACATGCAATGACTCTAGTGCTAGTTTTTGTATAAGAACACACATGCAATGTCTCTAATGGATCCATATGTGGTTTGTGAAAAGAACACACATGCAATGACCACTGGTTGATCCATAAGTTGTTTGTGGAAAAGAACACACATGCATTGAACACTGGTTGATCCATGTGTGGTTTGTGAACAGAACACACATGTAATGACTCTAGTGCTAGTTTTAGTATAAGAACACACATGCAATGACTCTAGTGGGCCACATGTAGTTTGTGAAAATAACACACATTCAATGACCAATTGTTGATCCATGTGTGTTTTGTGAAAAGAACACACATACAATGACTCTAGTGGGTCCACATGTTGTTTGTGAAAAGAACACACATGCAATGACCACTGGTTGATCCATAAGTTGTTTGTGGAAAAGAACACACATGCAATGAACACTGGTTGATCCATGTGTGGTTTGTGCAAAAGAACACATGCAATGACCACTGGTTAAGCCATGTGTGGTTTGTGAAAAGAACACACATGCAATGACTCTAGTGCTAGTTTTAGTATAAGAACACACATGCAATGACTCTAGTGGGTCCACATGTAGTTTGTGAAAATAACACACATGCAATGACCACTAGTTGATCCATAAGTGGTTTGTGGAAATAACACACATGCAATGACCACTAGTTGATCCATAAGTGGTTTGTGGAAAAGAACACACATGCAATGATTCTGGTTGGTTCATATGTGGTTTGTGGAAAGAACAACATGCAGTGACCACTGGTTGATCCATGTGTGGTTTGTGAAAAGAACACACATGCAATGCCACTGGTTGATCCATGTGTGGTTTGTGGAAAGAACACACATGCAATTACTCTGGTGCTGGTTTTCGTATAAGAACACACATGCAATGACTAATGGATCCATATGTGGTTTGTGAAAAGAACACACATGCAATGACCACTTGTTGATCCATGTGTGGTTTGTGAAAAGAACACACATGAAATGACTCTAGTGCTAGTTTTAGTATAAGAACATACATGCAATGAATCTAGTGGGTCCACATGTAGTTTGTGAAAAGAACACACATGCAATGACTCTAGTGCTAGTTTTAGTATAAGAACACACATGCATTGACTCTAGTGGGCCCACATGTAGTTTGTGAAAAGTACACACATGCAATGTCCACATGTTTATCCATGTGTGTTTTGTGAAAAGAACACACATACAATGACTCTAGTGGGTCCACATGTAGTTTGTGAAAAGAACACACATGCAATGAACACTGGTTGATCCATGTGTAGTTTGTGAAAAGAACACACATGCAATGACTCTAGTGCTAGTTTTAGTATAAGAACACACATGAAATGACTCTAGTGGGTCCACATGAAGTTTGTAAAAATAACACACATGCAATGACCACTGGTTGATCGATAAGTGGTTTGTGGAAAAGAAAACACATGCAATGACTCTGGTTGGTCCATATGTGGTTTGTGGAAAAGAACACACATGCAATGAACCCTATTTGATCCATGTGTGGTTTGTGCAAAAGAACAAATGCAATGACCACTGGTTGATCCATGTGTGGTTTGTGAAAAGAATACACATGCAGTGACTCTAGTGCTAGTTTTAGTATAAGAACACACATGCAATCACTCTAGTGGGTCCAGATGTAGTTTGTGAAAAGAACACACATGCAATGACCACTAGTTGATCCATAAGTGGTTTGTGGAAGGAACACACATGCCATGACCATTGGTTGATCCATAAGTGGTTTGTGGAAAAGAAAACACATGCAATGAATCTGGGTGGTCCATATGTGGTTTGTGGAAAGAACACACATGCAGTGACCACTGGTTGATCCATGTGTGGTTTGTGAAATGAACACACATGCAATGCCACTAGTTGATCCATGTGTGGTTTTTGGAAAGAACACACATGCAATGACTCTAGTGCTAGTTTTTGTATAAGAACACACATGCAATGTCTCTAATGGATCCATATGTGGTTTGTGAAAAGAACGCACATGCAATGACCACTGGTTGATCCATAAGTTGTTTGTGGAAAAGAACACACATGCATTGAACACTGGTTGATCCATGTGTGGTTTGTGAACAGAACACACATGTAATGACTCTAGTGCTAGTTTTAGTATAAGAACACACATGCAATGACTCTAGTGGGCCACATGTAGTTTGTGAAAATAACACACATGCAATGACCAATTGTTGATCCATGTGTGTTTTCTGAAAAGAACACACATACAATGACTCTAGTGGGTCCACATGTTGTTTGTGAAAAGAACACACATGCAATGACCACTGGTAGATCCATAAGTTGTTTGTGGAAAAGAACACACATGCAATGAACACTGGTTGATCCATGTGTGGTTTGTGCAAAAGAACACATGCAATGACCACTGGTTGAGCCATGTGTGGTTTGTGAAAAGAACACACATGCAATGACTCTAGTGCTAGTTTTAGTATAAGGACACACATGCAATGACTCTAGTGGGTCCACATGTAGTTTGTGAAAATAACACACATGCAATGACCACTGGTTGATCCATAAGTGGTTTGTGGAAAAGAACACACATGCAATGATTCTGGTTGGTACATATGTGGTTTGTGGAAAGAACAACATGCAGTGACCACTGGTTGATCCATATGTGGTTTGTGAAAAGAACACACATGCAATGCCACTGGTTGATCCATGTGTGGTTTGTGGAAAGAACACACATGCAATTACTCTGGTGCTGGTTTTATTATAAGAACACACATGCAATGACTAATGGATCCATATGTGGTTTGTGAAAAGAACACACATGCAATGACCACTTGTTGATCCATGTGTGGTTTGTGAAAAGAACACACATGCAATGACTCTAGTGCTAGTTTTAGTATAAGAACATACATGCAATGAATCTAGTGGGTCCACATGTAGTTTGTGAAAAGAACACACATGCAATGACTCTAGTGCTAGTTTTATTATAAGAACACACATGCAATGACTCTAGTGGGTCCACATGTAGTTTGTGAAAAGAACACACATGCAATGTCCACTTGTTTATCCATGTGTGTTTTGTGAAAAGAACACACATACAATGACTCTAGTGGGTCCACATGTAGTTTGTGAAAAGAACACACATGCAATGTCCACTGGTTGATCCATAAGTTGTTTGTGGAAAAGAACACACATGCAATGAACACTGGTTGATCCATGTGTGGTTTGTGAAAAGAACACACATGCAATGACTCTAGTGCTAGTTTTAGTATAAGAACACACATGCAATGACTCTAGTGGGTCCACATGTAGTTTGTAAAAATAACACACATGCAATGACCACTGGTTGATCGATATGTGGTTTGTGGAAAAGAAAACACATGCAATTACTCTGGTTGGTCCATATGTGGTTTGTGGAAAAGAACACACATGCAATGACCACTGGTTGATCCATGTGTGGTTTGTTAAATGAACACACATGCAATGCCACTGGTTGATCCATGTGTGGTTTGTGAAAAAGAACACATGCAATGACCACTGGTTGATCCATGTGTGTTTTGTGAAAAGAACACACATACAATGACTCTAGTGGGTCCACATGTAGTTTGTGAAAAGAACACACATGCAATGACCACTGGTTGATCCATAAGTTGTTTGTGGAGAAGAACACACATGCAATGAACACTGGTTGATCCATGTGTGGTTTGTGCAAAAGAACACATGCAATGACCGTTGGTTGATCCATGTGTGGTTTGTGAAAAGAACACACATGCAATGACTCTAGTGCTAGTTTTAGTATAAGAACACACATGCAATGAGTCTAGTGGGTGCACATGTAGTTTGTGAAAAGAACACACATGCAATGACCACTGGTTGATCCATAAGTGGTTTGTGGAAATAACACACATGCAATGACCACTGGTTGATCCATAAGTGGTTTGTGGAAAAGAACACACATGCAATGATTCTGGTTGGTACATATGTGGTTTGTGGAAAGAACAACATGCAGTGACCTCTGGTTGATCCATGTGTGGTTTGTGAAAAGAACACACATGCAATGCCACTGGTTGATCCATGTGTGGTTTGTGGAAAGAACACACATGCAATTACTCTGGTGCTGGTTTTAGTATAAGAACACACATGCAATGACTAATGGATCCATATGTGGTTTGTGAAAAGAACACACATGCAATGACCACTTGTTGATCCATGTGTGGTTTGTGAAAAGAACACACATGCAATGACTTTAGTGCTAGTTTTAGTATAAGAACATACATGCAATGAATCTAGTGGGTCCACATGTAGTTTGTGAAAAGAACACACATGCAATGACTCTAGTGCTAGTTTTAGTATAAGAACACACATGCAATGACTCTAGTGGGTCCACATGTAGTTTGTGAAAAGAACACACATGCAATGACTCTAGTGCTAGTTTTAGTATAAGAACACACATGCAATGACTCTAGTGGGTCCACATGTAGTTTGTGAAAATAACACACATGCAATGACCACTTGATGATCCATGTGTGTTTTGTGAAAAGAACACACATACAATGACTCTAGTGGGTCCACATGTAGTTTGTGAAAAGAACACACATGCAATGACCACTGGTTGATCCATAAGTTGTTTGTGGAGAAGAACACACATGCAATGAACACTGGTTGATCCATGTGTGGTTTGTGCAAAAGAACACATGCAATGACCGTTGGTTGATCCATGTGTGGTTTGTGAAAAGAACACACATGCAATGACTCTAGTGCTAGTTTTAGTATAAGAACACACATGCAATGACTCTAGTGGGTCCACATGTAGTTTGTGAAAAGAACACACATGCAATGACCACTGGTTGATCCATAAGTGGTTTGTGGAAATAACACACATGCAATGACCACTGGTTGATCCATAAGTGGTTTGTGGAAAAGAACACACATGCAATGATTCTGGTTGGTACATATGTGGTTTGTGGAAAGAACAACATGCAGTGACCACTGGTTGATCCATGTGTGGTTTGTGAAAAGAACACACATGCAATGCCACTGGTTGATCCATGTGTGGTTTGTGGAAAGAACACACATGCAATTACTCTGGTGCTGGTTTTAGTATAAGAACACACATGCAATGACTAATGGATCCATATGTGGTTTGTGAAAAGAACACACATGCAATGACCACTTGTTGATCCATGTGTGGTTTGTAAAAAGAACACACATGCAATGACTTTAGTGCTAGTTTTAGTATAAGAACATACATGCAATGAATCTAGTGGGTCCACATGTAGTTTGTGAAAAGAACACACATGCAATGACTCTAGTGCTAGTTTTAGTATAAGAACACACATGCAATGACTCTAGTGGGTCCACATGTAGTTTGTAAAAATAACACACATGCAATGACCACTGGTTGATTTGATAAGTGGTTTGTGGAAAAGAAAACACATGCAATTACTCTGGTTGGTCCATATGTGGTTTGTGGAAAAGAACACACATGCAATGACCACTGGTTGATCCATGTGTGGTTTGTCAAATGAACACACATGCAATGCCACTGGTTGATCCATGTGTGGTTTGTGAAAAAGAACACATGCAATGACCACTGGTTGATCCATGTGTGGTTTGTGAAAAGAACACACATGCACTGACTCTAGTGCTAGTTTTAGTATAAGAACACACATGCAATGACTCTAGTGGGTCCACATGTAGTTTGTGAAATGAACACACATGCAATGACCACTAGTTGATCCATAAGTGGTTTGTGGAAGGAACACACATGCAATGACCACTGGTTGATCCATAAGTGGTTTGTGGAAAAGAAAACACATGCAATGAATCTGGTTGGTCCATATGTGGTTTGTGGAAAGAACACACATGCAGTGACCACTGGTTGATCCATGTGTGGTTTGTGAAATAAACACACATGCAATGCCACTGGTTGATCCATGTGTGGTTTGTGAAAAGAACACACATGCAATGACTCTAGTGCTAGTTTTAGTATAATAACACACATGCAATGACTCTAGTGGGTCCACATGTAGTTTGTGAAAATAACACATATGCAATGACCACTGGTTGATCCATAAGTGGTTTGTGGAAATAACACACATGCAATGACCACTGGTTGATCCATAAGTGGTTTGTGGAAAAGAACACAGATGCAATGATTCTGGTTGGTACATATGTGGTTTGTGGAATGAACAACATGCAGTGACCACTGGTTGATGCATGCGTGGTTTGTGAAAAGAACACACATGCAATGCCACTGGTTGATCCATGTGTGGTTTGTGGAAAGAACACACATGCAATTACTCTGGTGCTGGTTTTACTCTAATGGATCCATATGTGGTTTGTGAAAAGAAGACACATGCAATGACCACTTGTTGATCCATGTGTGGTTTGTGAAAAGAACACACATGCAATGACTCTAGTGCTAGTTTTAGTATAAGAACATACATGCAATGACTCTAGTGGGTCCACATGTAGTTTGTGAAAAGAACACACATGCAATGACCACTGGTTGATCCATAAGTGGTTTGTGGAAAGAACACACATGCAATGACCACTGGTTGATCCATGTGTGGTTTGTGAAAAGAACACACCTGCAATGCCACTGGTTGATCCATGTGTGGTTTGTGGAAAGAACACACATGCAATTACTCTGGTGCTAGTTTTAGTATAACAACACACATGCAATGACTCTAATGGATGCATATGTGGTTTGTGAAAAGAACACACATGCAATGACCACTTGTTGATCCATGTGTGGTTTGTGAAAAGAACACACATGCAATGACTCTAGTGCTAGTTTTAGTATAAGAACATACATGCAATGACTCTAGTGGGTCCACATGTAGTTTGTGAAAAGAACACACATGCAATGACCACTGGTTGATCCATAAGTGGTTTGTGGAAAGAACACACATGCAATGACCACTGGTTGATCCATAAGTGGTTTGTGGAAAGGAAAACACATGCAATGAATCAGGTTGGTCCATATGTGGTTTGTGGAAAGAACACACATGAAGTGACCACTGGTTGATCCATGTGTGGTTTGTGAAATGAACACACATGCAATGCCACTGGTTGATCCATGTGTGGTTTGTGGAAAGAACACACATGCAATGACTCTAGTGCTAGTTTTTGTATAAGAACACACATGCAATGTCTCTAATGGATCCATATGTGGTTTGTGAAAAGAACACACATGCAATGACCACTGGTTGATCCATAAGTTGTTTGTGGAAAAGAACACACATGCAATGAACACTGGTTGATCCATGTGTGGTTTGTGAAAAGAACACACATGCAATAACTGTAGTGCAAGTTTTAGTATAAGAACACACATGCAATGACTCTAGTGGGTCCACATGTAGTTTGTGAAAATAACACACATGCAATGACCACTTGTTGATCCATGTGTGTTTTGTGAAAAGAACACACATACAATGACTCTAGTGCGTCCACATGTAGCTTGTGAAAAGAACACACATGCAATGACCACTGGTTGATCCATAAGTTGTTTGTGGAGAAGAACACACATGCAATGAACACTGGTTGATCCATGTGTGGTTTGTGCAAAAGAACACATGCAATGACCGTTGGTTGATCCATGTGTGGTTTGTGAAAATAACACAGATGCAATGACTCTAGTGCTAGTTTTAGTATAAGAACACACATGCAATGACTCTAGTGGGTCCACATGTAGTTTGTGAAAAGAACACACATGCAATGACCACTGGTTGATCCATGTGTGGTTTGTCAAATGAACACACATGCAATGCCACTGGTTGATCCATGTGTGGTTTGTGAAAAAGAACACATGCAATGACCACTGGTTGATCCATGTGTGGTTGGTGAAAAGAACACACATGCACTGACTCTAGTGCTAGTTTTAGTATAAGAACACACATGCAATGACTCTAGTGGGTCCACATGTAGTTTGTGAAATGAACACACATGCAATGACCACTAGTTGATCCATAAGTGGTTTGTGGAAGGAACACACATGCAATGACCACTGGTTGATCCATAAGTGGTTTGTGGAAAAGAAAACACATGCAATGAATCTGGTTGGTCCATATGTGGTTTGTGGAAAGAACACACATGCAGTGACCAATGGTTGATCCATGTGTGGTTTGTGAAATAAACACACATGCAATGCCACTGGTTGATCCATGTGTGGTTTGTGAAAAGAACACACATGCAATGACTCTAGTGCTAGTTTTAGTATAATAACACACATGCAATGACTCTAGTGGGTCCACATGTAGTTTGTGAAAATAACACATATGCAATGACCACTGGTTGATCCATAAGTGGTTTGTGGAAATAACACACATGCAATGACCACTGGTTGATCCATAAGTGGTTTGTGGAAAAGAACACACATGCAATGATTCTGGTTGGTACATATGTGGTTTGTGGAATGAACAACATGCAGTGACCACTGGTTGATCCATGCGTGGTTTGTGAAAAGAACACACATGCAATGCCACTGGTTGATCCATGTGTGGTTTGTGGAAAGAACACACATGCAATTACTCTGGTGCTGGTTTTTCTCTAATGGATCCATATGTGGTTTGTGAAAAGAAGACACATGCAATGACCACTTGTTGATCCATGTGTGGTTTGTGAAAAGAACACACATGCAATGACTCTAGTGCTAGTTTTAGTATAAGAACATACATGCAATGACTCTAGTGGGTCCACATGTAGTTTGTGAAAAGAACACACATGCAATGACCACTGGTTGATCCATAAGTGGTTTGTGGAAAGAACACACATGCAATGACCACTGGTTGATCCATGTGTGGTTTGTGAAAAGAACACACATGCAATGCCACTGGTTGATCCATGTGTGGTTTGTGGAAAGAACACACATGCAATTACTCTGGTGCTAGTTTTAGTATAACAACACACATGCAATGACTCTAATGGATCCATATGTGGTTTGTGAAAAGAACACACATGCAATGACCACTTGTTGATCCATGTGTGGTTTGTGAAAAGAACACACATGCAATGACTCTAGTGCTAGTTTTAGTATAAGAACATACATGCAATGACTCTAGTGGGTCCACATGTAGTTTGTGAAAAGAACACACATGCAATGACCACTGGTTGATCCATAAGTGGTTTGTGGAAAGAACACACATGCAATGACCACTGGTTGATCCATAAGTGGTTTGTGGAAAGGAAAACACATGCAATGAATCTGGTTGGTCCATATGTGGTTTGTGGAAAGAACACACATGAAGTGACCACTGGTTGATCCATGTGTGGTTTGTGAAATGAACACACATGCAATGCCAGTGGTTGATCCATGTGTGGTTTGTGGAAAGAACACACATGCAATGACTCTAGTGCTAGTTTTTGTATAAGAACACACATGCAATGTCTCTAATGGATCCATATGTGGTTTGTGAAAAGAACACACATGCAATGACCACTGGTTGATCCATAAGTTGTTTGTGGAAAAGAACACACATGCAATGAACACTGGTTGATCCATGTGTGGTTTGTGAAAAGAACACACATGCAATAACTGTAGTGCAAGTTTTAGTATAAGAACACACATGCAATGACTCTAGTGGGTCCACATGTAGTTTGTGAAAATAACACACATGCAATGACCACTTGTTGATCCATGTGTGTTTTGTGAAAAGAACACACATACAATGACTCTAGTGCGTCCACATGTAGCTTGTGAAAAGAACACACATGCAATGACCACTGGTTGATCCATAAGTTGTTTGTGGAGAAGAACACACATGCAATGAACACTGGTTGATCCATGTGTGGTTTGTGCAAAAGAACACATGCAATGACCGTTGGTTGATCCATGTGTGGTTTGTGAAAATAACACAGATGCAATGACTCTAGTGCTAGTTTTAGTATAAGAACACACATGCAATGACTCTAGTGGGTCCACATGTAGTTTGTGAAAAGAACACACATGCAATGACCACTGGTTGATCCATAAGTGGTTTGTGGAAATAACACACATGCAACGACCACTGGTTGATCCATAAGTGGTTTGTGGAAAAGAACACACATGCAATGATTCTGGTTGGTACATATGTGGTTTGTGGAAAGAACAACATGCAGTGACCACTGGTTGATCCATGTGTGGTTTGTGGAAAGAACACACATGCAATTACTCTGGTGCTGGTTTTAGTATAAGAACACACATGCAATGACTAATGGATCCATATGTGGTTTGTGAAAAGAACACACATGCAATGACCACTTGTTGATCCATGTGTGGTTTGTGAAAAGAACACACATGCAATGACTTTAGTGCTAGTTTTAGTATAAGAACATACATGCAATGAATCTAGTGGGTCCACATGTAGTTTGTGAAAAGAACACACATGCAATGACTCTAGTGCTAGTTTTAGTATAAGAACACACATGAAATGACTCTAGTGGGTCCACATGTAGTTTGTGAAAAGAACACACATGCAATGTCCACTTGTTTATCCATGTGTTTTTTGTGAAAAGAACACACATACAATGACTCTAGTGGGTCCACATGCAGTTTGTGAAAAGAACACACATGCAATGACCACTGGTTGATCCATAAGTTGTTTGTGGAAAAGAACACACATGCAATGAACACTGGTTGATCCATGTGTGGTTTGTGAAAAGAACACACATGCAATGACTCTAGTGCTAGTTTTAGTATAAGAACACACATGCAATGACTCTAGTGGGTCCACATGTAGTTTGTAAAAATAACACACATGTAATGACCACTGGTTGATTTGATAAGTGGTTTGTGGAAAAGAAAATCCATGCAATTACTCTGGTTGGTCCATATGTGGTTTATGGAAAAGAACACACATGCAATGACCACTGGTTGATCCATGTGTGGTTTGTCAAATGAACACACATGCAATGCCACTGGTTGATCCATGTGTGGTTTGTGAAAAAGAACACACATGCACTGACTCTAGTGCTAGTTTTAGTATAAGAACACACATGCAATGACTCTAGTGGGTCCACATGTAGTTTGTGAAATGAACACACATGCAATGACCACTAGTTGATCCATAAGTGGTTTGTGGAAGGAACACACATGCAATGACCACTGGTTGATCCATAAGTGGTTTGTGGAAAAGAAAACACATGCAATGAATCTGGTGGGTCCAGATGTAGTTTGTGAAAAGAACACACATGCAATGACCACTGGTTGATCCATAAGTGGTTTGTGGAAAAGAAAACACATGCAATGACTCTAGTGGGTCCAGATGTAGTTTGTGAAAAGAACACACATGCAATGACCACTAGTTGATCCATAAGTGGTTTGTGGAAGGAACACACATGCCATGACCATTGGTTGATCCATAAGTGGTTTGTGGAAAAGAAAACACATGCAATGAATCTGGTTGGTCCATACGTGGTTTGTGGAAAGAACACACATGCAATGAACACTATTTGATCCATGTGTGGTTTGTGCAAAAGAACACATGCAATGACCACTGGTTGATCCATGTGTGGTCTGTGAAAAGAATACACATGCACTGACTCTAGTGCTAGTTTTAGTATAAGAACACACATGCAATGACTCTAGTGGGTCCAGATGTAGTTTGTGAAAAGAACACACATGCAATGACCACTAGTTGATCCATAAGTGGTTTGTGGAAGGAACACACATGCCATGACCATTGGTTGATCCATAAGTGGTTTGTGGAAAAGAAAACACATGCAATGAATCTGGTTGGTCCATATGTGGTTTGTGGAAAGAACACACATGCAGTGACCACTGGTTGATCCATGTGTGGTTTGTGAAATGAACACACATGCAATGCCACTGGTTGATCCATGTGTGGTTTTTGGAAAGAACACACATGCAATGACTCTAGTGCTAGTTTTTGTATAAGAACACACATGCAATGTCTCTAATGGATCCATATGTGGTTTGTGAAAAGAACACACATGCAATGACCACTGGTTGATCCATAAGTTGTTTGTGGAAAAGAACACACATGCATTGAACACTGGTTGATCCATGTGGGTTTGTGAAAAGAACACACATGCAATGACTCTAGTGCAAGTTTTAGTATAAGAACACACATGCAATGACTCTAGTGGGTCCACATGTAGTTTGTGAAAATAACACACATGCAATGACCAATTGTTGATCCATGTGTGTTTTGTGAAAAGAACACACATACAATGACTCTAGTGGGTCCACATGTTGTTTGTGAAAAGAACACACATGCAATGACCACTGGTTGATCCATAAGTTGTTTGTGGAAAAGAACACACATGCAATGAACACTGGTTGATCCATGTGTGGTTTGTGCAAAAGAACACATGCAATGACCACTGGTTAAGCCATGTGTGGTTTGTGAAAAGAACACACATGCAATGACTCTAGTGCTAGTTTTAGTATAAGAACACACATGCAATGACTCTAGTGGGTCCACATGTAGTTTGTGAAAATAACACACATGCAATGACCACTAGTTGATCCATAAGTGGTTTGTGGAAATAAGACACATGCAATGACCACTAGTTGATCCATAAGTGGTTTGTGGAAAAGATCACACATGCAATGATTCTGGTTGGTTCATATGTGGTTTGTGGAAAGAACAACATGCAGTGACCACTGGTTGATCCATGTGTGGTTTGTGAAAAGAACACACATGCAATGCCACTGGTTGATCCATGTGTGGTTTGTGGAAAGAACACACATGCAATTACTCTGGTGCTGGTTTTCGTATAAGAACACACATGCAATGACTAATGGATCCATATGTGGTTTGTGAAAAGAACACACATGCAATGACCACTTGTTGATCCATGTGTGGTTTGTGAAAATAACACACATGAAATGACTCTAGTGCTAGTTTTAGTATAAGAACATACATGCAATGAATCTAGTGGGTCCACATGTAGTTTGTGAAAAGAACACACATGCAATGACTCTAGTGCTAGTTTTAGTATAAGAACACACATGCATTGACTCTAGTGGGTCCACATGTAGTTTGTGAAAAGTACACACATGCAATGTCCACATGTTTATCCATGTGTGTTTTGTGAAAAGAACACACATACAATGACTCTAGTGGGTCCACATGTAGTTTGTGAAAAGAACACACATGCAATGAACACTGGTTGATCCATGTGTAATTTGTGAAAAGAACACACATGCAATGACTCTAGTGCTAGTTTTAGTATAAGAACACACATGAAATGACTCTAGTGGGTCCACATGAAGTTTGTAAAAATAACACACATGCAATGACCACTGGTTGATCGATAGGTGGTTTGTGGAAAAGAAAACACATGCAATGACTCTGGTTGGTCCATATGTGGTTTGTGGAAAAGAACACACATGCAATGAACCCTATTTGATCCATGTGTGGTTTGTGCAAAAGAACACATGCAATGACCACTGGTTGATCCATGTGTGGTTTGTGAAAAGAATACACATGAAGTGACTCTAGTGCTAGTTTTAGTATAAGAACACACATGCAATGACTCTAGTGGGTCCAGATGTAGTTTGTGAAAAGAACACACATGCAATGACCACTAGTTGATCCATAAGTGGTTTGTGGAAGGAACACACATGCCATGACCATTGGTTGATCCATAAGTGGTTTGTGGAAAAGAAAACACATGCAATGAATCTGGGTGGTCCATATGTGGTTTGTGGAAAGAACACACATGCAGTGACCACTGGTTGATCCATGTGTGGTTTGTGAAATGAACACACATGCAATGACCACTGGTTGATCCATAAGTTGTTTGTGGAAAAGAACACACATGCAATGAACACTGGTTGATCCATGTGTGGTTTGTGAAAAGAACACACATGCAATGACTCTAGTGCTAGTTTTAGTATAAGAACACACATGCAATGACTCTAGTGGGTCCACATGTAGTTTGTAAAAATAACACACATGCAATGACCACATGTTTATCCATGTGTGTTTTGTGAAAAGAACACACATACAATGACTCTAGTGGGTCCACATGTAGTTTGTGAAAAGAACACACATGCAATGAACACTGGTTGATCCATGTGTAATTTGTGAAAAGAACACACATGCAATGACTCTAGTGCTAGTTTTAGTATAAGAACACACATGAAATGACTCTAGTGGGTCCACATGAAGTTTGTAAAAATAACACACATGCAATGACCACTGGTTGATCGATAGGTGGTTTGTGGAAAAGAAAACACATGCAATGACTCTGGTTGGTCCATATGTGGTTTGTGGAAAAGAACACACATGCAATGAACCCTATTTGATCCATGTGTGGTTTGTGCAAAAGAACACATGCAATGACCACTGGTTGATCCATGTGTGGTTTGTGAAAAGAATACACATGAAGTGACTCTAGTGCTAGTTTTAGTATAAGAACACACATGCAATGACTCTAGTGGGTCCAGATGTAGTTTGTGAAAAGAACACACATGCAATGACCACTAGTTGATCCATAAGTGGTTTGTGGAAGGAACACACATGCCATGACCATTGGTTGATCCATAAGTGGTTTGTGGAAAAGAAAACACATGCAATGAATCTGGTTGGTCCATACGTGGTTTGTGGAAAGAACACACATGCAATGAACACTATTTGATCCATGTGTGGTTTGTGCAAAAGAACACATGCAATGACCACTGGTTGATCCATGTGTGGTCTGTGAAAAGAATACACATGCACTGACTCTAGTGCTAGTTTTAGTATAAGAACACACATGCAATGACTCTAGTGGGTCCAGATGTAGTTTGTGAAAAGAACACACATGCAATGACCACTAGTTGATCCATAAGTGGTTTGTGGAAGGAACACACATGCCATGACCATTGGTTGATCCATAAGTGGTTTGTGGAAAAGAAAACACATGCAATGAATCTGGTTGGTCCATATGTGGTTTGTGGAAAGAACACACATGCAGTGACCACTGGTTGATCCATGTGTGGTTTGTGAAATGAACACACATGCAATGCCACTGGTTGATCCATGTGTGGTTTTTGGAAAGAACACACATGCAATGACTCTAGTGCTAGTTTTTGTATAAGAACACACATGCAATGTCTCTAATGGATCCATATGTGGTTTGTGAAAAGAACACACATGCAATGACCACTAGTTGATCCATAAGTTGTTTGTGGAAAAGAACACACATGCATTGAACACTGGTTGATCCATGTGGGTTTGTGAAAAGAACACACATGCAATGACTCTAGTGCAAGTTTTAGTATAAGAACACACATGCAATGACTCTAGTGGGTCCACATGTAGTTTGTGAAAATAACACACATGCAATGACCAATTGTTGATCCATGTGTGTTTTGTGAAAAGAACACACATACAATGACTCTAGTGGGTCCACATGTTGTTTGTGAAAAGAACACACATGCAATGACCACTGGTTGATCCATAAGTTGTTTGTGGAAAAGAACACACATGCAATGAACACTGGTTGATCCATGTGTGGTTTGTGCAAAAGAACACATGCAATGACCACTGGTTAAGCCATGTGTGGTTTGTGAAAAGAACACACATGCAATGACTCTAGTGCTAGTTTTAGTATAAGAACACACATGCAATGACTCTAGTGGGTCCACATGTAGTTTGTGAAAATAACACACATGCAATGACCACTAGTTGATCCATAAGTGGTTTGTGGAAATAAGACACATGCAATGACCACTAGTTGATCCATAAGTGGTTTGTGGAAAAGATCACACATGCAATGATTCTGGTTGGTTCATATGTGGTTTGTGGAAAGAACAACATGCAGTGACCACTGGTTGATCCATGTGTGGTTTGTGAAAAGAACACACATGCAATGCCACTGGTTGATCCATGTGTGGTTTGTGGAAAGAACACACATGCAATTACTCTGGTGCTGGTTTTCGTATAAGAACACACATGCAATGACTAATGGATCCATATGTGGTTTGTGAAAAGAACACACATGCAATGACCACTTGTTGATCCATGTGTGGTTTGTGAAAAGAACACACATGAAATGACTCTAGTGCTAGTTTTAGTATAAGAACATACATGCAATGAATCTAGTGGGTCCACATGTAGTTTGTGAAAAGAACACACATGCAATGACTCTAGTGCTAGTTTTAGTATAAGAACACACATGCATTGACTCTAGTGGGTCCACATGTAGTTTGTGAAAAGTACACACATGCAATGTCCACATGTTTATCCATGTGTGTTTTGTGAAAAGAACACACATACAATGACTCTAGTGGGTCCACATGTAGTTTGTGAAAAGAACACACATGCAATGAACACTGGTTGATCCATGTGTAATTTGTGAAAAGAACACACATGCAATGACTCTAGTGCTAGTTTTAGTATAAGAACACACATGAAATGACTCTAGTGGGTCCACATGAAGTTTGTAAAAATAACACACATGCAATGACCACTGGTTGATCGATAGGTGGTTTGTGGAAAAGAAAACACATGCAATGACTCTGGTTGGTCCATATGTGGTTTGTGGAAAAGAACACACATGCAATGAACCCTATTTGATCCATGTGTGGTTTGTGCAAAAGAACACATGCAATGACCACTGGTTGATCCATGTGTGGTTTGTGAAAAGAATACACATGAAGTGACTCTAGTGCTAGTTTTAGTATAAGAACACACATGCAATGACTCTAGTGGGTCCAGATGTAGTTTGTGAAAAGAACACACATGCAATGACCACTAGTTGATCCATAAGTGGTTTGTGGAAGGAACACACATGCCATGACCATTGGTTGATCCATAAGTGGTTTGTGGAAAAGAACACACATGCAATGACTCTGGTTGGTCCATACGTGGTTTGTGGAAAGAACACACATGCAATGAACACTATTTGATCCATGTGTGGTTTGTGCAAAAGAACACATGCAATGACCACTGGTTGATCCATGTGTGGTCTGTGAAAAGAATACACATGCACTGACTCTAGTGCTAGTTTTAGTATAAGAACACACATGCAATGACTCTAGTGGGTCCAGATGTAGTTTGTGAAAAGAACACACATGCAATGACCACTAGTTGATCCATAAGTGGTTTGTGGAAGGAACACACATGCCATGACCATTGGTTGATCCATAAGTGGTTTGTGGAAAAGAAAACACATGCAATGAATCTGGTTGGTCCATATGTGGTTTGTGGAAAGAACACACATGCAGTGACCACTGGTTGATCCATGTGTGGTTTGTGAAATGAACACACATGCAATGCCACTGGTTGATCCATGTGTGGTTTTTGGAAAGAACACACATGCAATGACTCTAGTGCTAGTTTTTGTATAAGAACACACATGCAATGTCTCTAATGGATCCATATGTGGTTTGTGAAAAGAACACACATGCAATGACCACTGGTTGATCCATAAGTTGTTTGTGGAAAAGAACACACATGCATTGAACACTGGTTGATCCATGTGGGTTTGTGAAAAGAACACACATGCAATGACTCTAGTGCAAGTTTTAGTATAAGAACACACATGCAATGACTCTAGTGGGTCCACATGTAGTTTGTGAAAATAACACACATGCAATGACCAATTGTTGATCCATGTGTGTTTTGTGAAAAGAACACACATACAATGACTCTAGTGGGTCTACATGTTGTTTGTGAAAAGAACACACATGCAATGACCACTGGTTGATCCATAAGTTGTTTGTGGAAAAGAACACACATGCAATGAACACTGGTTGATCCATGTGTGGTTTGTGCAAAAGAACACATGCAATGACCACTGGTTAAGCCATGTGTGGTTTGTGAAAAGAACACACATGCAATGACTCTAGTGCTAGTTTTAGTATAAGAACACACATGCAATGACTCTAGTGGGTCCACATGTAGTTTGTGAAAATAACACACATTCAATGACCACTAGTTGATCCATAAGTGGTTTGTGGAAATAAAACACATGCAATGACCACTAGTTGATCCATAAGTGGTTTGTGGAAAAGATCACACATGCAATGATTCTGGTTGGTTCATATGTGGTTTGTGGAAAGAACAACATGCAGTGACCACTGGTTGATCCATGTGTGGTTTGTGAAAAGAACACACATGCAATGCCACTGGTTGATCCATGTGTGGTTTGTGGAAAGAACACACATGCAATTACTCTGGTGCTGGTTTTCGTATAAGAACACACATGCAATGACTAATGGATCCATATGTGGTTTGTGAAAAGAACACACATGCAATGACCACTTGTTGATCCATGTGTGGTTTGTGAAAAGAACACACATGAAATGACTCTAGTGCTAGTTTTAGTATAAGAACATACATGCAATGAATCTAGTGGGTCCACATGTAGTTTGTGAAAAGAACACACATGCAATGACTCTAGTGCTAGTTTTAGTATAAGAACACACATGCATTGACTCTAGTGGGTCCACATGTAGTTTGTGAAAAGTACACACATGCAATGTCCACATGTTTATCCATGTGTGTTTTGTGAAAAGAACACACATACAATGACTCTAGTGGGTCCACATGTAGTTTGTGAAAAGAACACACATGCAATGAACACTGGTTGATCCATGTGTAATTTGTGAAAAGAACACACATGCAATGACTCTAGTGCTAGTTTTAGTATAAGAACACACATGAAATGACTCTAGTGGGTCCACATGAAGTTTGTAAAAATAACACACATGCAATGACCACTGGTTGATCGATAGGTGGTTTGTGGAAAAGAAAACACATGCAATGACTCTGGTTGGTCCATATGTGGTTTGTGGAAAAGAACACACATGCAATGAACCCTATTTGATCCATGTGTGGTTTGTGCAAAAGAACACATGCAATGACCACTGGTTGATCCATGTGTGGTTTGTGAAAAGAATACACATGAAGTGACTCTAGTGCTAGTTTTAGTATAAGAACACACATGCAATGACTCTAGTGGGTCCAGATGTAGTTTGTGAAAAGAACACACATGCAATGACCACTAGTTGATCCATAAGTGGTTTGTGGAAGGAACACACATGCCATGACCATTGGTTGATCCATAAGTGGTTTGTGGAAAAGAAAACACATGCAATGAATCTGGGTGGTCCATATGTGGTTTGTGGAAAGAACACACATGCAGTGACCACTGGTTGATCCATGTGTGGTTTGTGAAATGAACACACATGCAATGACCACTGGTTGATCCATAAGTTGTTTGTGGAAAAGAACACACATGCAATGAACACTGGTTGATCCATGTGTGGTTTGTGAAAAGAACACACATGCAATGACTCTAGTGCTAGTTTTAGTATAAGAACACACATGCAATGACTCTAGTGGGTCCACATGTAGTTTGTAAAAATAACACACATGCAATGACCACTGGTTGATTTGATAAGTGGTTTGTGGAAAAGAAAACACATGCAATTACTCTGGTTGGTCCATATGTGGTTTGTGGAAAAGAACACACATGCAATGACCACTGGTTGATCCATGTGTGGTTTGTCAAATGAACACACATGCAATGCCACTGGTTGATCCATGTGTGGTTTGTGAAAAAGAACACATGCAATGACTACTGGTTGATCCATGTGTGGTTTGTGCAAAGAACACACATGCACCAACTCTAGTGCTAGTTTTAGTATAAGAACACACATGCAATGACTCTAGTGGGTCCACATGTAGTTTGTGAAATGAACACACATGCAATGACCACTAGTTGATCCATAAGTGGTTTGTGGAAGGAACACACATGCAATGACCACTGGTTGATCCATAAGTGGTTTGTGGAAAAGAAAACACATGCAATGAATCTGGTTGGTCCATATGTGGTTTGTGGAAAGAACACACATGCAATGAACACTATTTGATCCATGTGTGGTTTGTGCAAAAGAACACATGCAATGACCACTGGTTGATCCATGTGTGGTCTGTGAAAAGAATACACATGCACTGACTCTAGTGCTAGTTTTAGTATAAGAACACACATGCAATGACTCTAGTGGGTCCAGATGTAGTTTGTGAAAAGAACACATATGCAATGACCACTAGTTGATCCATAAGTGGTTTGTGGAAGGAACACACATGCCATGACCATTGGTTGATCCATAAGTGGTTTGTGGAAAAGAAAACACATGCAATGAATCTGGTTGGTCCATATGTGGTTTGTGGAAAGAACACACATGCAGTGACCACTGGTTGATCCATGTGTGGTTTGTGAAATGAACACACATGCAATGCCACTGGTTTATCCATGTGTGGTTTTTGGAAAGAACACACATGCAATGACTCTAGTGCTAGTTTTTGTATAAGAACACACATGCAATGTCTCTAATGGATCCATATGTGGTTTGTGAAAAGAACACACATGCAATGACCACTGGTTGATCCATAAGTTGTTTGTGGAAAAGAACACACATGCATTGAACACTGGTTGATCCATGTGTGGTTTGTGAAAAGAACACACATGCAATGACTCTAGTGCAAGTTTTAGTATAAGAACACACATGCAATGACTCTAGTGGGTCCACATGTAGTTTGTGAAAATAACACACATTCAATGACCAATTGTTGATCCATGTGTGTTTTGTGAAAAGAACACACATACAATGACTCTAGTGGGTCCACATGTTGTTTGTGAAAATAACACACATGCAATGACCACTGGTTGATCCATAAGTTGTTTGTGGAAAAGAACACACATGCAATGAACACTGGTTGATCCATAAGTGGTTTGTGGAAAAGAAAACACATGCAATGACTCTGGTTGGTCCATATGTGGTTTGTGGAAAAGAACACACATGCAATGAACCCTATTTGATCCATGTGTGGTTTGTGCAAAAGAACACATGCAATGACCACTGGTTGATCCATGTGTGGTTTGTGAAAAGAATACACATGCAGTGACTCTAGTGCTAGTTTTAGTATAAGAACACACATGCAATGACTCTAGTGGGTCCAGATGTAGTTTGTGAAAAGAACACACATGCAATGACCACTAGTTGATCCATAAGTGGTTTGTGGAAGGAACACACATGCCATGACCATTGGTTGATCCATAAGTGGTTTGTGGAAAAGAAAACACATGCAATGAATCTGGGTGGTCCATATGTGGTTTGTGGAAAGAACACACATGCAGTGACCACTGGTTGATCCATGTGTGGTTTGTGAAATGAACACACATGCAATGCCACTAGTTGATCCATGTGTGGTTTTTGGAAAGAACACACATGCAATGACTCTAGTGCTAGTTTTTGTATAAGAACACACATGCAATGTCTCTAATGGATCCATATGTGGTTTGTGAAAAGAACACACATGCAATGACCACTGGTTGATCCATAAGTTGTTTGTGGAAAAGAACACACATGCATTGAACACTGGTTGATCCATGTGTGGTTTGTGAACAGAACACACATGTAATGACTCTAGTGCTAGTTTTAGTATAAGAACACACATGCAATGACTCTAGTGGGCCACATGTAGTTTGTGAAAATAACACACATTCAATGACCAATTGTTGATCCATGTGTGTTTTGTGAAAAGAACACACATACAATGACTCTAGTGGGTCCACATGTTGTTTGTGAAAAGAACACACATGCAATGACCACTGGTTGATCCATAAGTTGTTTGTGGAAAAGAACACACATGCAATGAACACTGGTTGATCCATGTGTGGTTTGTGCAAAAGAACACATGCAATGACCACTGGTTAAGCCATGTGTGGTTTGTGAAAAGAACACACATGCAATGACTCTAGTGCTAGTTTTAGTATAAGAACACACATGCAATGACTCTAGTGGGTCCACATGTAGTTTGTGAAAATAACACACATGCAATGACCACTAGTTGATCCATAAGTGGTTTGTGGAAATAACACACATGCAATGACCACTAGTTGATCCATAAGTGGTTTGTGGAAAAGAACACACATGCAATGATTCTGGTTGGTTCATATGTGGTTTGTGGAAAGAACAACATGCAGTGACCACTGGTTGATCCATGTGTGGTTTGTGAAAAGAACACACATGCAATGCCACTGGTTGATCCATGTGTGGTTTGTGGAAAGAACACACATGCAATTACTCTGGTGCTGGTTTTCGTATAAGAACACACATGCAATGACTAATGGATCCATATGTGGTTTGTGAAAAGAACACACATGCAATGACCACTTGTTGATCCATGTGTGGTTTGTGAAAAGAACACACATGAAATGACTCTAGTGCTAGTTTTAGTATAAGAACATACATGCAATGAATCTAGTGGGTCCACATGTAGTTTGTGAAAAGAACACACATGCAATGACTCTAGTGCTAGTTTTAGTATAAGAACACACATGCATTGACTCTAGTGGGCCCACATGTAGTTTGTGAAAAGTACACACATGCAATGTCCACATGTTTATCCATGTGTGTTTTGTGAAAAGAACACACATACAATGACTCTAGTGGGTCCACATGTAGTTTGTGAAAAGAACACACATGCAATGAACACTGGTTGATCCATGTGTAGTTTGTGAAAAGAACACACATGCAATGACTCTAGTGCTAGTTTTAGTATAAGAACACACATGAAATGACTCCAGTGGGTCCACATGAAGTTTGTAAAAATAACACACATGCAATGACCACTGGTTGATCGATAAGTGGTTTGTGGAAAAGAAACCACATGCAATGACTCTGGTTGGTCCATATGTGGTTTGTGGAAAAGAACACACATGCAATGAACCCTATTTGATCCATGTGTGGTTTGTGCAAAAGAACACATGCAATGACCACTGGTTGATCCATGTGTGGTTTGTGAAAAGAATACACATGCAGTGACTCTAGTGCTAGTTTTAGTATAAGAACACACATGCAATGACTCTAGTGGGTCCAGATGTAGTTTGTGAAAAGAACACACATGCAATGACCACTAGTTGATCCATAAGTGGTTTGTGGAAGGAACACACATGCCATGACCATTGGTTGATCCATAAGTGGTTTGTGGAAAAGAAAACACATGCAATGAATCTGGGTGGTCCATATGTGGTTTGTGGAAAGAACACACATGCAGTGACCACTGGTTGATCCATGTGTGGTTTGTGAAATGAACACACATGCAATGCCACTAGTTGATCCATGTGTGGTTTTTGGAAAGAACACACATGCAATGACTCTAGTGCTAGTTTTTGTATAAGAACACACATGCAATGTCTCTAATGGATCCATATGTGGTTTGTGAAAAGAACACACATGCAATGACCACTGGTTGATCCATAAGTTGTTTGTGGAAAAGAACACACATGCATTGAACACTGGTTGATCCATGTGTGGTTTGTGAACAGAACACACGTGTAATGACTCTAGTGCTAGTTTTAGTATAAGAACACACATGCAATGACTCTAGTGGGCCACATGTAGTTTGTGAAAATAACACACATGCAATGACCAATTGTTGATCCATGTGTGTTTTCTGAAAAGAACACACATACAATGACTCTAGTGGGTCCACATGTTGTTTGTGAAAAGAACACACATGCAATGACCACTGGTAGATCCATAAGTTGTTTGTGGAAAAGAACACACATGCAATGAACACTGGTTGATCCATGTGTGGTTTGTGCAAAAGAACACATGCAATGACCACTGGTTGAGCCATGTGTGGTTTGTGAAAAGAACACACATTCAATGACTCTAGTGCTAGTTTTAGTATAAGAACACACATGCAATGACTCTAGTGGGTCCACATGTAGTTTGTGAAAATAACACACATGCAATGACCACTAGTTGATCCATAAGTGGTTTGTGGAAATAACACACATGCAATGAGCACTGGTTAATCCATAATTGGTTTGTGGAAAAGAACACACATGCAATGATTCTGGTTGGTACATATGTGGTTTGTGGAAAGAACAACATGCAGTGACCACTGGTTGATCCATGTGTGGTTTGTGAAAAGAACACACATGCAATGCCACTGGTTGATCCATGTGTGGTTTGTGGAAAGAACACACATGCAATTACTCTGGTGCTAGTTTTAGTATAACAACACACATGCAATGACTCTAATGGATCCATATGTGGTTTGTGAAAAGAACACACATGAAATGACCACTTGTTGATCCATGTGTGGTTTGTGAAAAGAACACACATGCAATGACTCTAGTGCTAGTTTTAGTATAAGAACATACATGCAATGACTCTAGTGGGTCCACATGTAGTTTGTGAAAAGAACACACATGCAATGACCACTGGTTGATCCATAAGTGGTTTGTGGAAAGAACACACATGCAATGACCACTGGTTGATCCATAAGTGGTTTGTGGAAAAGAAAACACATGCAATGAATCTGGTTGGTCCATATGTGGTTTGTGGAAAGAACACACATGAAGTGACCACTGGTTGATCCATGTGTGGTTTGTGAAATGAACACACATGCAATGCCACTGGTTGATCCATTTGTGGTTTGTGGAAAGAACACACATGCAATGAATCTAGTGCTAGTTTTTGTATAAGAACACACATGCAATGTCTCTAATGGATCCATATGTGGTTTGTGAAAAGAACACACATGCAATGACCACTGGTTG
The DNA here is from genome assembly GCA_916181665.1 of Avena sativa. Taxonomy (NCBI): domain Eukaryota; kingdom Viridiplantae; phylum Streptophyta; class Magnoliopsida; order Poales; family Poaceae; genus Avena; species Avena sativa. The sequence continues at coordinate 15,133,513 of OV702292.1, read as the reverse complement.
ATCCATAAGTTGTTTGTGGAAAAGAACACACATGCAATGAACACTGGTTGATCCATGTGTGGTTTGTGAAAAGAACACACATGCAATGACTCTAGTGCAAGTTTTAGTATAAGAACACACATGCAATGACTCTAGTGGGTCCACATGTAGTTTGTGAAAATAACACACATGCAATGACCACTAGTTGATCCATAAGTGGTTTGTGGAAATAACACACATGCAATGAGCACTGGTTAATCCATAAGTGGTTTGTGGAAAAGAACACACATGCAATGATTCTGGTTGGTACATATGTGGTTTGTGGAAAGAACAACATGCAGTGACCACTGGTTGATCCATGTGTGGTTTGTGAAAAGAACACACATGCAATGCCACTGGTTGATCCATGTGTGGTTTGTGGAAAGAACACACATGCAATTACTCTAGTGCTAGTTTTAGTATAACAACACACATGCAATGACTCTAATGGATCCATATGTGGTTTGTGAAAAGAACACACATGAAATGACCACTTGTTGATCCATGTGTGGTTTGTGAAAAGAACACACATGCAATGACTCTAGTGCTAGTTTTAGTATAAGAACATACATGCAATGACTCTAGTGGGTCCACATGTAGTTTGTGAAAAGAACACACATGCAATGACCACTGGTTGATCCATATGTGGTTTGTGGAAAGAACACACATGCAATGACCACTGGTTGATCCATAAGTGGTTTGTGGAAAAGAAAACACATGCAATGAATCTGGTTGGTCCATATGTGGTTTGTGGAAAGAACACACATGAAGTGACCACTAGTTGATCCATGTGTGGTTTGTGAAATGAACACACATGCAATGCCACTGGTTGATCCATGTGTGGTTTGTGGAAAGAACACACATGCAATGACTCTAGTGCTAGTGTTTGTATAAGAACACACATGCAATGTCTCTAATGGATCCATATGTGGTTTGTGAAAAGAACACACATGCAATGACCACTGGTTGATCCATAAGTTGTTTGTGGAAAAGAACACACATGCAATGAACACTGATTGATCCATGTGTGGTTTGTGAAAAGAACACACATGCAATGACTCTAGTGCAAGTTTTAGTATAAGAACACACATGCAATGACTCTAGTGGGTCCACATGTAGTTTGTGAAAATAACACACATGCAATGACCACTTGTTGATCCATGTGTGTTTTGTGAAAAGAACACACATACAATGACTCTAGTGGGTCCACATGTAGTTTGTGAAAAGAACACACATGCAATGACCACTGGTTGATCCATAAGTTTTTTGTGGAAAAGAACACACATGCAATGAACACTGGTTGATCCATGTGTGGTTTGTGCAAAAGAACACATGCAATTACCGTTGGTTGATCCATGTGTGGTTTGTGAAAAGAACACACATGCAATGACTCTAGTGCTAGTTTTAGTATAAGGACACACATGCAATGACTCTAGTGGGTCCACATGTAGTTTGTGAAAATAACACACATGCAATGACCACTGGTTGATCCATAAGTGGTTTGTGGAAAAGAACACACATGCAATGATTCTGGTTGGTACATATGTGGTTTGTGGAAAGAACAACATGCAGTGACCACTGGTTGATCCATATGTGGTTTGTGAAAAGAACACACATGCAATGCCACTGGTTGATCCATGTGTGGTTTGTGGAAAGAACACACATGCAATTACTCTGGTGCTGGTTTTATTATAAGAACACACATGCAATGACTAATGGATCCATATGTGGTTTGTGAAAAGAACACACATGCAATGACCACTTGTTGATCCATGTGTGGTTTGTGAAAAGAACACACATGCAATGACTCTAGTGCTAGTTTTAGTATAAGAACATACATGCAATGAATCTAGTGGGTCCACATGTAGTTTGTGAAAAGAACACACATGCAATGACTCTAGTGCTAGTTTTATTATAAGAACACACATGCAATGACTCTAGTGGGTCCACATGTAGTTTGTGAAAAGAACACACATGCAATGTCCACTTGTTTATCCATGTGTGTTTTGTGAAAAGAACACACATACAATGACTCTAGTGGGTCCACATGTAGTTTGTGAAAAGAACACACATGCAATGACCACTGGTTGATCCATAAGTTGTTTGTGGAAAAGAACACACATGCAATGAACACTGGTTGATCCATGTGTGGTTTGTGAAAAGAACACACATGCAATGACTCTAGTGCTAGTTTTAGTATAAGAACACACATGCAATGACTCTAGTGGGTCCACATGTAGTTTGTAAAAATAACACACATGCAATGACCACTGGTTGATCGATATGTGGTTTGTGGAAAAGAAAACACATGCAATTACTCTGGTTGGTCCATATGTGGTTTGTGGAAAAGAACACACATGCAATGACCACTGGTTGATCCATGTGTGGTTTGTCAAATGAACACACATGCAATGCCACTGGTTGATCCATGTGTGGTTTGTGAAAAAGAACACATGCAATGACCACTGGTTGATCCATGTGTGGTTTGTGAAAAGAACACACATGCACTGACTCTAGTGCTAGTTTTAGTATAAGAACACACATGCAATGACTCTAGTGGGTCCACATGTAGTTTGTGAAATGAACACACATGCAATGACCACTAGTTGATCCATAACTGGTTTGTGGAAGGAACACACATGCAATGACCACTGGTTGATCCATAGGTGGTTTGTGGAAAAGAAAACACATGCAATGAATCTGGTTGGTCCATATGTGGTTTGTGGAAAGAACACACATGCAGTGACCACTGGTTGATCCATGTGTGGTTTGTGAAATAAACACACATGCAATGCCACTAGTTGATCCATGTGTGGTTTGTGAAAAGAACACACATGCAATGACCACTGGTTGATCCATAAGTGGTTTCTGGAAAAGAACACACATGCAATGATTCTGGTTGGTACATATGTGGTTTGTGGAATGAACAACATGAAGTGACCACTGGTTGATCCATGCGTTGTTTGTGAAAAGAACACACATGCAATGCCACTGGTTGATCCATGTGTGGTTTGTGGAAAGAACACACATTCAATTACTCTGGTGCTGGTTTTACTCTAATGGATCCATATGTGGTTTGTGAAAAGAACACACATGCAATGACCACTTGTTGATCCATGTGTGGTTTGTGAAAAGAACACACATGCAATGACTCTAGTGCTAGTTTTAGTATAAGAACATACATGCAATGACTCTAGTGGGTCCACATGTAGTTTGTGAAAAGAACACACATGCAATGACCACTGGTTGATCCATAAGTGGTTTGTGGAAAGAACACACATGCAATGACCACTTGTTAATCCATGTGTTGTTTGTGAAAAGAACACACATGCAATGACTCTAGTGCTAGTTTTAGTATAAGAACACACATGCAATGACTCTAGTGGGTCCACATGTAGTTTGTGAAAAGAACACGCATGCAATGACCACTTGTTGATCTATGTGTGTTTTGTGAAAAGAACACACATACAATGACTCTAGTGGGTCCACATGTAGTTTGTGAAAAGAACACACATGCAATGACTCTAGTGCTAGTTTTAGCATAAGAACACACATGAAATGACTCTAGTGGGTCCACATGCAGTTTGTAAAAATAACACACATGCAATGACCACTGGTTGATCGATAAGTGGTTTGTGGAAAAGAAAACACATGCAATGACTCTGGTTGGTCCATATGTGGTTTGTGGAAAAGAACACACATGCAATGAACACTATTTGATCCATGTGTGGTTTGTGTAAAAGAACACATGCAATGACCACTGGTTGATCCATGTGTGGTCTGTGAAAAGAATACACATGCACTGACTCTAGTGCTAGTTTTAGTATAAGAACACACATGCAATGACTCTAGTGGGTCCAGATGTAGTTTGTGAAAAGAACACACATGCAATGACCACTAGTTGATCCATAAGTGGTTTGTGGAAGGAACACACATGCCATGACCATTGGTTGATCCATAAGTGGTTTGTGGAAAAGAAAACACATGCAATGAATCTGGTTGGTCCATATGTGGTTTGTGGAAAGAACACACATGCAGTGACCACTGGTTGATCCATGTGTGGTTTGAGAAATGAAGACACATGCAATGCCACTGGTTGATCCATGTGTGGTTTTTGGAAAGAACACACATGCAATGACTCTAGTGCTAGTTTTTGTATAAGAACACACATGCAATGTCTCTAATGGATCCATATGTGGTTTGTGAAAAGAACACACATGCAATGACCACTGGTTGATCCATAAGTTGTTTGTGGAAAAGAACACACATGCATTGAACACTGGTTGATCCATGTGTGGTTTGTGAAAAGAACACACATGCAATGACTCTAGTGCAAGTTTTAGTATAAGAACACACATGCAATGACTCTAGTGGGTCCACATGTAGTTTGTGAAAATAACACACATGCAATGACCAATTGTTGATCCATGTGTGTTTTGTGAAAAGAACACACATACAATGACTCTAGTGGGTCCACATGTTGTTTGTGAAAAGAACACACATGCAAAGACCACTGGTTGATCCATAAGTTGTTTGTGGAAAAGAACACACATGCAATGAACACTGGTTGATCCATGTGTGGTTTGTGCAAAAGAACACATGCAATGACCACTGGTTGAGCCATGTGTGGTTTGTGAAAAGAAAACACATGCAATGACTCTAGTGCTAGTTTTAGTATAAGAACACACATGCAATGACTCTAGTGGGTCCACATGTAGTTTGTGAAAATAACACACATGCAATGACCACTAGTTGATCCATAAGTGGTTTGTGGAAATAACACACATGCAATGACCACTAGTTGATCCATAAGTGGTTTGTGGAAAAGAACACACATGCAATGATTCTGGTTGGTACATATGTGGTTTGTGGAAAGAACAACATACAGTGACCACTGGTTGATCCATGTGTGGTTTGTGAAAAGAACACACATGCAATGCCACTGGTTGATCCATGTGTGGTTTGTGGAAAGAACACACATGCAATGACTCTAGTGCTAGTTTTAGTATAAGAACACACATGCAATGACTCTAGTGGGTCCACATGTAGTTTGTGAAAATAACACACATGCAATGACCACTAGTTGATCCATAAGTGGTTTGTGGAAATAACACACATGCAATGAGCACTGGTTAATCCATAATTGGTTTGTGGAAAAGAACACACATGCAATGATTCTGGTTGGTACATATGTGGTTTGTGGAAAGAACAACATGCAGTGACCACTGGTTGATCCATGTGTGGTTTGTGAAAAGAACACACATGCAATGCCACTGGTTGATCCATGTGTGGTTTGTGGAAAGAACACACATGCAATTACTCTGGTGCTAGTTTTAGTATAACAACACACATGCAATGACTCTAATGGATCCATATGTGGTTTGTGAAAAGAACACACATGAAATGACCACTTGTTGATCCATGTGTGGTTTGTGAAAAGAACACACATGCAATGACTCTAGTGCTAGTTTTAGTATAAGAACATACATGCAATGACTCTAGTGGGTCCACATGTAGTTTGTGAAAAGAACACACATGCAATGACCACTGGTTGATCCATAAGTGGTTTGTGGAAAGAACACACATGCAATGACCACTGGTTGATCCATAAGTGGTTTGTGGAAAAGAAAACACATGCAATGAATCTGGTTGGTCCATATGTGGTTTGTGGAAAGAACACACATGAAGTGACCACTGGTTGATCCATGTGTGGTTTGTGAAATGAACACACATGCAATGCCACTGGTTGATCCATTTGTGGTTTGTGGAAAGAACACACATGCAATGAATCTAGTGCTAGTTTTTGTATAAGAACACACATGCAATGTCTCTAATGGATCCATATGTGGTTTGTGAAAAGAACACACATGCAATGACCACTGGTTGATCCATAAGTTGTTTGTGGAAAAGAACACACATGCAATGAACACTGGTTGATCCATGTGTGGTTTGTGAAAAGAACACACATGCAATGACTCTAGTGCAAGTTTTAGTATAAGAACACACATGCAATGACTCTAGTGGGTCCACATGTAGTTTGTGAAAATAACACACATGCAATGACCACTAGTTGATCCATAAGTGGTTTGTGGAAATAACACACATGCAATGAGCACTGGTTAATCCATAAGTGGTTTGTGGAAAAGAACACACATGCAATGATTCTGGTTGGTACATATGTGGTTTGTGGAAAGAACAACATGCAGTGACCACTGGTTGATCCATGTGTGGTTTGTGAAAAGAACACACATGCAATTACTCTAGTGCTAGTTTTAGTATAACAACACACATGCAATGACTCTAATGGATCCATATGTGGTTTGTGAAAAGAACACACATGAAATGACCACTTGTTGATCCATGTGTGGTTTGTGAAAAGAACACACATGCAATGACTCTAGTGCTAGTTTTAGTATAAGAACATACATGCAATGACTCTAGTGGGTCCACATGTAGTTTGTGAAAAGAACACACATGCAATGACCACTGGTTGATCCATATGTGGTTTGTGGAAAGAACACACATGCAATGACCACTGGTTGATCCATAAGTGGTTTGTGGAAAAGAAAACACATGCAATGAATCTGGTTGGTCCATATGTGGTTTGTGGAAAGAACACACATGAAGTGACCACTAGTTGATCCATGTGTGGTTTGTGAAATGAACACACATGCAATGCCACTGGTTGATCCATGTGTGGTTTGTGGAAAGAACACACATGCAATGACTCTAGTGCTAGTGTTTGTATAAGAACACACATGCAATGTCTCTAATGGATCCATATGTGGTTTGTGAAAAGAACACACATGCAATGACCACTGGTTGATCCATAAGTTGTTTGTGGAAAAGAACACACATGCAATGAACACTGATTGATCCATGTGTGGTTTGTGAAAAGAACACACATGCAATGACTCTAGTGCAAGTTTTAGTATAAGAACACACATGCAATGACTCTAGTGGGTCCACATGTAGTTTGTGAAAATAACACACATGCAATGACCACTTGTTGATCCATGTGTGTTTTGTGAAAAGAACACACATACAATGACTCTAGTGGGTCCACATGTAGTTTGTGAAAAGAACACACATGCAATGACCACTGGTTGATCCATAAGTTTTTTGTGGAAAAGAACACACATGCAATGAACACTGGTTGATCCATGTGTGGTTTGTGCAAAAGAACACATGCAATTACCGTTGGTTGATCCATGTGTGGTTTGTGAAAAGAACACACATGCAATGACTCTAGTGCTAGTTTTAGTATAAGGACACACATGCAATGACTCTAGTGGGTCCACATGTAGTTTGTGAAAATAACACACATGCAATGACCACTGGTTGATCCATAAGTGGTTTGTGGAAAAGAACACACATGCAATGATTCTGGTTGGTACATATGTGGTTTGTGGAAAGAACAACATGCAGTGACCACTGGTTGATCCATATGTGGTTTGTGAAAAGAACACACATGCAATGCCACTGGTTGATCCATGTGTGGTTTGTGGAAAGAACACACATGCAATTACTCTGGTGCTGGTTTTATTATAAGAACACACATGCAATGACTAATGGATCCATATGTGGTTTGTGAAAAGAACACACATGCAATGACCACTTGTTGATCCATGTGTGGTTTGTGAAAAGAACACACATGCAATGACTCTAGTGCTAGTTTTAGTATAAGAACATACATGCAATGAATCTAGTGGGTCCACATGTAGTTTGTGAAAAGAACACACATGCAATGACTCTAGTGCTAGTTTTATTATAAGAACACACATGCAATGACTCTAGTGGGTCCACATGTAGTTTGTGAAAAGAACACACATGCAATGTCCACTTGTTTATCCATGTGTGTTTTGTGAAAAGAACACACATACAATGACTCTAGTGGGTCCACATGTAGTTTGTGAAAAGAACACACATGCAATGACCACTGGTTGATCCATAAGTTGTTTGTGGAAAAGAACACACATGCAATGAACACTGGTTGATCCATGTGTGGTTTGTGAAAAGAACACACATGCAATGACTCTAGTGCTAGTTTTAGTATAAGCACACACATGCAATGACTCTAGTGGGTCCACATGTAGTTTGTAAAAATAACACACATGCAATGACCACTGGTTGATCGATATGTGGTTTGTGGAAAAGAAAACACATGCAATTACTCTGGTTGGTCCATATGTGGTTTGTGGAAAAGAACACACATGCAATGACCACTGGTTGATCCATGTGTGGTTTGTCAAATGAACACACATGCAATGCCACTGGTTGATCCATGTGTGGTTTGTGAAAAAGAACACATGCAATGACCACTGGTTGATCCATGTGTGGTTTGTGAAAAGAACACACATGCAATGACTCTAGTGCTAGTTTTAGTATAAGAACACACATGCAATGACTCTAGTGGGTCCACATGTAGTTTGTGAAAATAACACACATCCAATGACCACTGGTTGATCCATAAGTGGTTTGTGGAAATAACACAAGTGCAATGACCACTGGTTGATCCATCAGTGGTTTGTGGAAAAGAACACACATGCAATGATTCTGGTTGGTACATATGTGGTTTGTGGAATGAACAACATGCAGTGACCACTGGTTGATCCATGTGTGGTTTGTGAAAAGAACACACATACAATGTCATTGGTTGATCCATGTGTGGTTTGTGGAAAGAACACACATGCAATTACTCTGGTGCTGGTTTTAGTATAAGAACACACATGCCATGACTCTAATGGATCCATATGTGGTTTGTGAAAAGAACACACATGCAATGACCACTTGTTGATCCATGTGTGGTTTGTGAAAAGAACACACATGCAATGACTCTAGTGCTAGTTTTAGTATAAGAACATACATGCAATGACTCTAGTGGGTCCACATGTAGTTTGTGAAAAGAACACACATGCAATGACCACTGGTTGATCCATATGTGGTTTGTGGAAAGAACACACATGCAATGACCACTGGTTGATCCATAAGTGGTTTGTGGAAAAGAAAACACATGCAATGAATCTGGTTGGTCCATATGTGGTTTGTGGAAAGAACACACATGAAGTGACCACTAGTTGATCCATGTGTGGTTTGTGAAATGAACACACATGCAATGCCACTGGTTGATCCATGTGTGGTTTGTGGAAAGAACACACATGCAATGACTCTAGTGCTAGTGTTTGTATAAGAACACACATGCAATGTCTCTAATGGATCCATATGTGGTTTGTGAAAAGAACACACATGCAATGACCACTGGTTGATCCATAAGTTGTTTGTGGAAAAGAACACACATGCAATGAACACTGATTGATCCATGTGTGGTTTGTGAAAAGAACACACATGCAATGACTCTAGTGCAAGTTTTAGTATAAGAACACACATGCAATGACTCTAGTGGGTCCACATGTAGTTTGTGAAAATAACACACATGCAATGACCACTTGTTGATCCATGTGTGTTTTGTGAAAAGAACACACATACAATGACTCTAGTGGGTCCACATGTAGTTTGTGAAAAGAACACACATGCAATGACCACTGGTTGATCCATAAGTTTTTTGTGGAAAAGAACACACATGCAATGAACACTGGTTGATCCATGTGTGGTTTGTGCAAAAGAACACATGCAATTACCGTTGGTTGATCCATGTGTGGTTTGTGAAAAGAACACACATGCAATGACTCTAGTGCTAGTTTTAGTATAAGGACACACATGCAATGACTCTAGTGGGTCCACATGTAGTTTGTGAAAATAACACACATGCAATGACCACTGGTTGATCCATAAGTGGTTTGTGGAAAAGAACACACATGCAATGATTCTGGTTGGTACATATGTGGTTTGTGGAAAGAACAACATGCAGTGACCACTGGTTGATCCATATGTGGTTTGTGAAAAGAACACACATGCAATGCCACTGGTTGATCCATGTGTGGTTTGTGGAAAGAACACACATGCAATTACTCTGGTGCTGGTTTTATTATAAGAACACACATGCAATGACTAATGGATCCATATGTGGTTTGTGAAAAGAACACACATGCAATGACCACTTGTTGATCCATGTGTGGTTTGTGAAAAGAACACACATGCAATGACTCTAGTGCTAGTTTTAGTATAAGAACATACATGCAATGAATCTAGTGGGTCCACATGTAGTTTGTGAAAAGAACACACATGCAATGACTCTAGTGCTAGTTTTATTATAAGAACACACATGCAATGACTCTAGTGGGTCCACATGTAGTTTGTGAAAAGAACACACATGCAATGTCCACTTGTTTATCCATGTGTGTTTTGTGAAAAGAACACACATACAATGACTCTAGTGGGTCCACATGTAGTTTGTGAAAAGAACACACATGCAATGACCACTGGTTGATCCATAAGTTGTTTGTGGAAAAGAACACACATGCAATGAACACTGGTTGATCCATGTGTGGTTTGTGAAAAGAACACACATGCAATGACTCTAGTGCTAGTTTTAGTATAAGCACACACATGCAATGACTCTAGTGGGTCCACATGTAGTTTGTAAAAATAACACACATGCAATGACCACTGGTTGATCGATATGTGGTTTGTGGAAAAGAAAACACATGCAATTACTCTGGTTGGTCCATATGTGGTTTGTGGAAAAGAACACACATGCAATGACCACTGGTTGATCCATGTGTGGTTTGTCAAATGAACACACATGCAATGCCACTGGTTGATCCATGTGTGGTTTGTGAAAAAGAACACATGCAATGACCACTGGTTGATCCATGTGTGGTTTGTGAAAAGAACACACATGCAATGACTCTAGTGCTAGTTTTAGTATAAGAACACACATGCAATGACTCTAGTGGGTCCACATGTAGTTTGTGAAAATAACACACATCCAATGACCACTGGTTGATCCATAAGTGGTTTGTGGAAATAACACAAGTGCAATGACCACTGGTTGATCCATCAGTGGTTTGTGGAAAAGAACACACATGCAATGATTCTGGTTGGTACATATGTGGTTTGTGGAATGAACAACATGCAGTGACCACTGGTTGATCCATGTGTGGTTTGTGAAAAGAACACACATACAATGTCATTGGTTGATCCATGTGTGGTTTGTGGAAAGAACACACATGCAATTACTCTGGTGCTGGTTTTAGTATAAGAACACACATGCCATGACTCTAATGGATCCATATGTGGTTTGTGAAAAGAACACACATGCAATGACCACTTGTTGATCCATGTGTGGTTTGTGAAAAGAACACACATGCAATGACTCTAGTGCTAGTTTTAGTATAAGAACATACATGCAATGACTCTAGTGGGTCCACATGTAGTTTGTGAAAAGAACACACATGCAATGACCACTGGTTGATCCATAAGTGGTTTGTGGAAAGAACACACATGCAATGACGACTTGTTGATCCATAAGTGGTTTGTGCAAAAGAAAACACATGCAATGACTCTGGTTGGTCCATATGTGGTTTGTGGAAAGAACACACATGCAATGACCACTGGTTGATCCATGTGTGGTTTGTCAAATGAACACACATGCAATGCCACTGGTTGATCCATGTGTGGTTTGCGGAAAGAACACACATGCAATGACTCTAGTGCTAGTTTTAGTATAAGAACACACATGCAATGACTCTAGTGGGTCCACATGTAGTTTGTGAAAAGAACACACATGCAATGACCACTGGTTGATCCATAAGTGGTTTGTGGAAGGAACACACATGCAATGACCACTGGTTGATCCATAAGTTGTTTGTGGAAAAGAAAACACATGCAATGACTCTGGTTGGTCCATATGTGGTTTGTGGAAAAGACCACATGCAATGACCACTGGTTGATCCATGTGTGGTTTGTCAAATGAACACACATGCAATGCCACTGGTTGATCCATGTGTGGGTTGTGAAAAAGAACACATGCAATGACCACTGGTTGATCCATGTGTGGTTTGTGAAAAGAACACACATGCACTGACTCTAGTGCTAGTTTTAGTATAAGAACACACATGCAATGACTCTAGTGGGTCCACCTGTAGTTTGTGAAATGAACACACATGCAATGACCACTAGTTGATCCATAAGTGGTTTGTGGAAGGAACACACATGCAATGACCACTGGTTGATCCATAAGTGGTTTGTGGAAAAGAAAACACATGCAATGAATCTGGTTGGTCCATATGTGGTTTGTGGAAAGAACACACATGCAGTGACCACTGGTTGATCCATGTGTGGTTTGTGAAATAAACACACATGCAATGCCACTGGTTGATCCATGTGTGGTTTGTGAAAAGAACACACATGCAATGACTCTAGTGCTAGTTTTAGTATAATAACACACATGCAATGACTCTAGTGGGTCCACATGTAGTTTGTGAAAATAACACACATGCAATAACCACTGGTTGATCCATAAGTGGTTTGTGGAAATAACACACATGCAATGACCACTGGTTGATCCATAAGTGGTTTGTGGAAAAGAACACACATGCAATGATTCTGGTTGGTACATATGTGGTTTGTGGAATGAACAACATGCAGTGACCACTGGTTGATCCATGCGTGGTTTGTGAAAAGAACACACATGAAATGCCACTGGTTGATCCATGTGTGGTTTGTGGAAAGAACACACATGCAATTACTCTGGTGCTGGTTTTACTCTAATGGATCCATATGTGGTTTGTGAAAAGAACACACATGCAATGACCACTTGTTGATCCATGTGTGGTTTGTGAAAAGAACACACATGCAATGACTCTAGTGCTAGTTTTAGTATAAGAACATACATGCAATGACTCTAGTGGGTCCACATGTAGTTTGTGAAAAGAACACACATGCAATGACCACTGGTTGATCCATAAGTGGTTTGTGGAAAGAACACACATGCAATGACGACTTGTTGATCCATAAGTGGTTTGCGCAAAAGAAAACACATGCAATGACTCTGGTTGGTCCATATGTGGTTTGTGGAAAGAACACACATGCAATGACCACTGGTTGATCCATGTGTGGTTTGTCAAATGAACACACATGCAATGCCACTGGTTGATCCATGTGTGGTTTCTGGAAAGAACACACATGCAATTACTCTGGTGCTGGTTTTAGTATAAGAACACACATGCAATGACTCTAATGGATCCATATGTGGTTTGTGAAAAGAACACACATGCAATGACCACTTGTTGATCCATGTGTGGTTTGTGAAAAGAACACACATGCAATGGCTCTAGTGCTAGTTTTAGTATAAGAACATACATGCAATGACTCTATTGGGTCCACATGTAGTTTGTGAAAATAACACACATGCAATGACCACTGGTTGATCCATAAGTGGTTTGTGGAAATAACACACATGCAATGAGCACTGGTTAATCCATAATTGGTTTGTGGAAAAGAACACACATGCAATGATTCTGGTTGGTACATATGTGGTTTGTGGAAAGAACAACATGCAGTGACCACTGGTTGATCCATGTGTGGTTTGTGAAAAGAACACACATGCAATGCCACTGGTTGATCCATGTGTGGTTTGTGGAAAGAACACACATGCAATTACTCTGGTGCTAGTTTTAGTATAACAACACACATGCAATGACTCTAATGGATCCATATGTGGTTTGTGAAAAGAACACACATGAAATGACCACTTGTTGATCCATGTGTGGTTTGTGAAAAGAACACACATGCAATGACTCTAGTGCTAGTTTTAGTATAAGAACATACATGCAATGACTCTAGTGGGTCCACATGTAGTTTGTGAAAAGAACACACATGCAATGACCACTGGTTGATCCATAAGTGGTTTGTGGAAAGAACACACATGCAATGACCACTGGTTGATCCATAAGTGGTTTGTGGAAAAGAAAACACATGCAATGAATCTGGTTGGTCCATATGTGGTTTGTGGAAAGAACACACATGAAGTGACCACTGGTTGATCCATGTGTGGTTTGTGAAATGAACACACATGCAATGCCACTGGTTGATCCATTTGTGGTTTGTGGAAAGAACACACATGCAATGAATCTAGTGCTAGTTTTTGTATAAGAACACACATGCAATGTCTCTAATGGATCCATATGTGGTTTGTGAAAAGAACACACATGCAATAACCACTGGTTGATCCATAAGTTGTTTGTGGAAAAGAACACACATGCAATGAACACTGGTTGATCCATGTGTGGTTTGTGAAAAGAACACACATGCAATGACTCTAGTGCAAGTTTTAGTATAAGAACACACATGCAATGACTCTAGTGGGTCCACATGTAGTTTGTGAAAATAACACACATGCAATGACCACTAGTTGATCCATAAGTGGTTTGTGGAAATAACACACATGCAATGAGCACTGGTTAATCCATAAGTGGTTTGTGGAAAAGAACACACATGCAATGATTCTGGTTGGTACATATGTGGTTTGTGGAAAGAACAACATGCAGTGACCACTGGTTGATCCATGTGTGGTTTGTGAAAAGAACACACATGCAATTACTCTAGTGCTAGTTTTAGTATAACAACACACATGCAATGACTCTAATGGATCCATATGTGGTTTGTGAAAAGAACACACATGAAATGACCACTTGTTGATCCATGTGTGGTTTGTGAAAAGAACACACATGCAATGACTCTAGTGCTAGTTTTAGTATAAGAACATACATGCAATGACTCTAGTGGGTCCACATGTAGTTTGTGAAAAGAACACACATGCAATGACCACTGGTTGATCCATATGTGGTTTGTGGAAAGAACACACATGCAATGACCACTGGTTGATCCATAAGTGGTTTGTGGAAAAGAAAACACATGCAATGAATCTGGTTGGTCCATATGTGGTTTGTGGAAAGAACACACATGAAGTGACCACTAGTTGATCCATGTGTGGTTTGTGAAATGAACACACATGCAATGCCACTGGTTGATCCATGTGTGGTTTGTGGAAAGAACACACATGCAATGACTCTAGTGCTAGTGTTTGTATAAGAACACACATGCAATGTCTCTAATGGATCCATATGTGGTTTGTGAAAAGAACACACATGCAATGACCACTGGTTGATCCATAAGTTGTTTGTGGAAAAGAACACACATGCAATGAACACTGATTGATCCATGTGTGGTTTGTGAAAAGAACACACATGCAATGACTCTAGTGCAAGTTTTAGTATAAGAACACACATGCAATGACTCTAGTGGGTCCACATGTAGTTTGTGAAAATAACACACATGCAATGACCACTTGTTGATCCATGTGTGTTTTGTGAAAAGAACACACATACAATGACTCTAGTGGGTCCACATGTAGTTTGTGAAAAGAACACACATGCAATGACCACTGGTTGATCCATAAGTTTTTTGTGGAAAAGAACACACATGCAATGAACACTGGTTGATCCATGTGTGGTTTGTGCAAAAGAACACATGCAATTACCGTTGGTTGATCCATGTGTGGTTTGTGAAAAGAACACACATGCAATGACTCTAGTGCTAGTTTTAGTATAAGGACACACATGCAATGACTCTAGTGGGTCCACATGTAGTTTGTGAAAATAACACACATGCAATGACCACTGGTTGATCCATAAGTGGTTTGTGGAAAAGAACACACATGCAATGATTCTGGTTGGTACATATGTGGTTTGTGGAAAGAACAACATGCAGTGACCACTGGTTGATCCATATGTGGTTTGTGAAAAGAACACACATGCAATGCCACTGGTTGATCCATGTGTGGTTTGTGGAAAGAACACACATGCAATTACTCTGGTGCTGGTTTTATTATAAGAACACACATGCAATGACTAATGGATCCATATGTGGTTTGTGAAAAGAACACACATGCAATGACCACTTGTTGATCCATGTGTGGTTTGTGAAAAGAACACACATGCAATGACTCTAGTGCTAGTTTTAGTATAAGAACATACATGCAATGAATCTAGTGGGTCCACATGTAGTTTGTGAAAAGAACACACATGCAATGACTCTAGTGCTAGTTTTATTATAAGAACACACATGCAATGACTCTAGTGGGTCCACATGTAGTTTGTGAAAAGAACACACATGCAATGTCCACTTGTTTATCCATGTGTGTTTTGTGAAAAGAACACACATACAATGACTCTAGTGGGTCCACATGTAGTTTGTGAAAAGAACACACATGCAATGACCACTGGTTGATCCATAAGTTGTTTGTGGAAAAGAACACACATGCAATGAACACTGGTTGATCCATGTGTGGTTTGTGAAAAGAACACACATGCAATGACTCTAGTGCTAGTTTTAGTATAAGCACACACATGCAATGACTCTAGTGGGTCCACATGTAGTTTGTAAAAATAACACACATGCAATGACCACTGGTTGATCGATATGTGGTTTGTGGAAAAGAAAACACATGCAATTACTCTGGTTGGTCCATATGTGGTTTGTGGAAAAGAACACACATGCAATGACCACTGGTTGATCCATGTGTGGTTTGTCAAATGAACACACATGCAATGCCACTGGTTGATCCATGTGTGGTTTGTGAAAAAGAACACATGCAATGACCACTGGTTGATCCATGTGTGGTTTGTGAAAAGAACACACATGCAATGACTCTAGTGCTAGTTTTAGTATAAGAACACACATGCAATGACTCTAGTGGGTCCACATGTAGTTTGTGAAAATAACACACATCCAATGACCACTGGTTGATCCATAAGTGGTTTGTGGAAATAACACAAGTGCAATGACCACTGGTTGATCCATCAGTGGTTTGTGGAAAAGAACACACATGCAATGATTCTGGTTGGTACATATGTGGTTTGTGGAATGAACAACATGCAGTGACCACTGGTTGATCCATGTGTGGTTTGTGAAAAGAACACACATACAATGTCATTGGTTGATCCATGTGTGGTTTGTGGAAAGAACACACATGCAATTACTCTGGTGCTGGTTTTAGTATAAGAACACACATGCCATGACTCTAATGGATCCATATGTGGTTTGTGAAAAGAACACACATGCAATGACCACTTGTTGATCCATGTGTGGTTTGTGAAAAGAACACACATGCAATGACTCTAGTGCTAGTTTTAGTATAAGAACATACATGCAATGACTCTAGTGGGTCCACATGTAGTTTGTGAAAAGAACACACATGCAATGACCACTGGTTGATCCATAAGTGGTTTGTGGAAAGAACACACATGCAATGACGACTTGTTGATCCATAAGTGGTTTGTGCAAAAGAAAACACATGCAATGACTCTGGTTGGTCCATATGTGGTTTGTGGAAAGAACACACATGCAATGACCACTGGTTGATCCATGTGTGGTTTGTCAAATGAACACACATGCAATGCCACTGGTTGATCCATGTGTGGTTTGCGGAAAGAACACACATGCAATGACTCTAGTGCTAGTTTTAGTATAAGAACACACATGCAATGACTCTAGTGGGTCCACATGTAGTTTGTGAAAAGAACACACATGCAATGACCACTGGTTGATCCATAAGTGGTTTGTGGAAGGAACACACATGCAATGACCACTGGTTGATCCATAAGTGGTTTGTGGAAAAGAAAACACATGCAATGACTCTGGTTGGTCCATATGTGGTTTGTGGAAAAGACCACATGCAATGACCACTGGTTGATCCATGTGTGGTTTGTCAAATGAACACACATGCAATGCCACTGGTTGATCCATGTGTGGGTTGTGAAAAAGAACACATGCAATGACCACTGGTTGATCCATGTGTGGTTTGTGAAAAGAACACACATGCACTGACTCTAGTGCTAGTTTTAGTATAAGAACACACATGCAATGACTCTAGTGGGTCCACCTGTAGTTTGTGAAATGAACACACATGCAATGACCACTAGTTGATCCATAAGTGGTTTGTGGAAGGAACACACATGCAATGACCACTGGTTGATCCATAAGTGGTTTGTGGAAAAGAAAACACATGCAATGAATCTGGTTGGTCCATATGTGGTTTGTGGAAAGAACACACATGCAGTGACCACTGGTTGATCCATGTGTGGTTTGTGAAATAAACACACATGCAATGCCACTGGTTGATCCATGTGTGGTTTGTGAAAAGAACACACATGCAATGACTCTAGTGCTAGTTTTAGTATAATAACACACATGCAATGACTCTAGTGGGTCCACATGTAGTTTGTGAAAATAACACACATGCAATAACCACTGGTTGATCCATAAGTGGTTTGTGGAAATAACACACATGCAATGACCACTGGTTGATCCATAAGTGGTTTGTGGAAAAGAACACACATGCAATGATTCTGGTTGGTACATATGTGGTTTGTGGAATGAACAACATGCAGTGACCACTGGTTGATCCATGCGTGGTTTGTGAAAAGAACACACATGAAATGCCACTGGTTGATCCATGTGTGGTTTGTGGAAAGAACACACATGCAATTACTCTGGTGCTGGTTTTACTCTAATGGATCCATATGTGGTTTGTGAAAAGAACACACATGCAATGACCACTTGTTGATCCATGTGTGGTTTGTGAAAAGAACACACATGCAATGACTCTAGTGCTAGTTTTAGTATAAGAACATACATGCAATGACTCTAGTGGGTCCACATGTAGTTTGTGAAAAGAACACACATGCAATGACCACTGGTTGATCCATAAGTGGTTTGTGGAAAGAACACACATGCAATGACGACTTGTTGATCCATAAGTGGTTTGTGCAAAAGAAAACACATGCAATGACTCTGGTTGGTCCATATGTGGTTTGTGGAAAGAACACACATGCAATGACCACTGGTTGATCCATGTGTGGTTTGTCAAATGAACACACATGCAATGCCACTGGTTGATCCATGTGTGGTTTCTGGAAAGAACACACATGCAATTACTCTGGTGCTGGTTTTAGTATAAGAACACACATGCAATGACTCTAATGGATCCATATGTGGTTTGTGAAAAGAACACACATGCAATGACCACTTGTTGATCCATGTGTGGTTTGTGAAAAGAACACACATGCAATGGCTCTAGTGCTAGTTTTAGTATAAGAACATACATGCAATGACTCTATTGGGTCCACATGTAGTTTGTGAAAAGAACACACATGCAATGACTCTAGTGCTAGTTTTAGTATAAGAGCACACATGCAATGACTCTAGTGGGTCCACATGTAGTTTGTAAAAAGAACACACATGCAATGTCCACTTGTTTATCCATGTGTGTTTTGTGAAAAGAACACACATACAATGACTCTAGTGGGTCCACATGTTGTTTGTGAAAAGAACACACATGCAATGACCACTGGTTGATCCATAAGTTGTTTGTGGAAAAGAACACACATGCAATGAACACTGGTTGATCCATGTGTGGTTTGTGAAAAGCACACCCATGCAATGACTCTAGTGCTAGTTTTAGTATAAGAACACACATGCAATGAATCTAGTGGGTCCACATATAGTTTGTAAAAATAACACAGATGCAATGACCACTGGTTGATCGATAAGTGGTTTGTGGAAAAGAAAACACATGCAATGACTCTGGTTGGTCCATATGTGGTTTGTGGAAAAGAACACACATGCAATGACCACTGGTTGATCCATGTGTGGTTTGTCAAATGAACACACATGCAATGCCACTGGTTGATCCATGTGTGGTTTGTGAAAAAGAAAACATGCAATGACCACTTGTTGATCCATGTGTGGTTTGTGAAAAGAATACACATGCACTGACTCTAGTGCTAGTTTTAGTATAAGAACACACATGCAATAACTCTAGTGGGTCGACATGTAGTTTGTGAAAAGAACACACATGCAATGACCACTAGTTGATCCATAAGTGGTTTGTGGAAGGAACACACATGCAATGACCACTGGTTGATCCATAAGTGGTTTGTGGAAAAGAAAACACATGCAATGAATCTGGTTGGTCCATATGTGGTTTGTGGAAAGAACACACATGCAGTGACCACTGGTTGATCCATGTGTGGTTTGTGAAATGAACACACATGCAATGCCACTGGTTGATCCATGTGTGGTTTGTGGAAAGAACACACATGCAATTACTCTGGTGCTGGTTTTAGTATAAGAACACACATGCAATGACTCTAATGGATCCATATGTGGTTTGTGAAAAGAACACACATGCAATGACCACTTGTTGATCCATGTGTGGTTTGTGAAAAGAACACACATGCAATGACTCTAGTGCTAGTTTTAGTATAAGAACATACATGCAATGACTCTATTGGGTCCACATGTAGTTTGTGAAAAGAACACACATGCAATGACTCTAGTGCTAGTTTTAGTATAAGAACACACATGTAATGACTCTAGTGGGTCCACATGTAGTTTGTAAAAAGAACACACATGCAATGTCCACTTGTTTATCCATGTGTGTTTTGTGAAAAGAACACACATACAATGACTCTAGTGGGTCCACATGTTGTTTGTGAAAAGGACACACATGCAATAACCACTGGTTGATCCATAAGTTGTTTGTGGAAAAGAACACACATGCAATGAACACTGGTTGATCCATGTGTGGTTTGTGAAAAGAACACACATGCAATGACTCTAGTGCTAGTTTTAGTATAAGAACACACATGCAATGAATCTAGTGGGTCCACATATAGTTTGTAAAAATAACACAGATGCAATGACCACTGGTTGATCGATAAGTGGTTTGTGGAAAAGAAAACACATGCAATGACTCTGGTTGGTCCATATGTGGTTTAGGAAAAGAACACACATGCAATGACCACTGGTTGATCCATGTGTGGTTTGTCAAATGAACACACATGCAATGCCACTGGTTGATCCATGTGTGGTTTGTGAAAAAGAACACATGCAATGACCACTGGTTGATCCATGTGTGGTTTGTGAAAAGAATACACATGCACTGACTCTAGAGCTAGTTTTAGTATGAGAACACACATGCAATAACTCTAGTGGGTCGACATGTAGTTTGTGAAAAGAACACACATGCAATGACCACTAGTTGATCCATAAGTGGTTTGTGGAAGGAACACACATGCAATGACCACTGGTTGATCCATAAGTGGTTTGTGGAAAAGAAAACACATGCAATGAATCTGGTTGGTCCATATGTGGTTTGTGGAAAGAACACACATGCAGTGACCACTGGTTGATCCATGTGTGGTTTGTGAAATGAACACACATGCAATGCCACTGGTTGATCCATGTGTGGTTTGTGAAAAGAACACACATGCAATGACTCTAGTGCTAGTTTTAGTATAAGAACACACATGCAATGACTCTAGTGGGTCCACATGTAGTTTGTGAAAATAACACACATGCAATGACCACTGGTTGATCCATAAGTGGTTTGTGGAAATAACACAAGTGCAATGACCACTGGTTGATCCATCAGTGGTTTGTGGAAAAGAACACACATGCAATGATTCTGGTTGGTACATATGTGGTTTGTGGAATGAACAACATGCAGTGACCACTGGTTGATCCATGTGTGGTTTGTGAAAAGAACACACATACAATGCCATTGGTTGATCCATGTGTGGTTTGTGGAAAGAACACACATGCAATTACTCTGGTGCTGGTTTTAGTATAAGAACACACATGCAATGACTCTAATGGATCCATATGTGGTTTGTGAAAAGAACACACATGCAATGACCACTTGTTGATCCATGTGTGGTTTGTGAAAAGAACACACATGCAATGACTCTAGTGCTAGTTTTAGTATAAGAACATACATGCAATGACTCTAGTGGGTCCACATGTAGTTTGTGAAAAGAACACACATGCAATGACCACTGGTTGATCCATAAGTGGTTTGTGGAAAGAACACACATGCAATGACGACTTGTTGATCCATAAGTGGTTTGTGCAAAAGAAAACACATGCAATGACTCTGGTTGGTCCATATGTGGTTTGTGGAAAGAACACACATGCAATGACCACTGGTTGATCCATGTGTGGTTTGTCAAATGAACACACATGCAATGCCACTGGTTGATCCATGTGTGGTTTGCGGAAAGAACACACATGCAATGACTCTAGTGCTAGTTTTAGTATAAGAACACACATGCAATGACTCTAGTGGGTCCACATGTAGTTTGTGAAAAGAACACACATGCAATGACCACTGGTTGATCCATAAGTGGTTTGTGGAAGGAACACACATGCAATGACCACTGGTTGATCCATAAGTGGTTTGTGGAAAAGAAAACACATGCAATGACTCTGGTTGGTCCATATGTGGTTTGTGGAAAAGACCACATGCAATGACCACTGGTTGATCCATGTGTGGTTTGTCAAATGAACACACATGCAATGCCACTGGTTGATCCATGTGTGGGTTGTGAAAAAGAACACATGCAATGACCACTGGTTGATCCATGTGTGGTTTGTGAAAAGAACACACATGCACTGACTCTAGTGCTAGTTTTAGTATAAGAACACACATGCAATGACTCTAGTGGGTCCACCTGTAGTTTGTGAAATGAACACACATGCAATGACCACTAGTTGATCCATAAGTGGTTTGTGGAAGGAACACACATGCAATGACCACTGGTTGATCCATAAGTGGTTTGTGGAAAAGAAAACACATGCAATGAATCTGGTTGGTCCATATGTGGTTTGTGGAAAGAACACACATGCAGTGACCACTGGTTGATCCATGTGTGGTTTGTGAAATAAACACACATGCAATGCCACTGGTTGATCCATGTGTGGTTTGTGAAAAGAACACACATGCAATGACTCTAGTGCTAGTTTTAGTATAATAACACACATGCAATGACTCTAGTGGGTCCACATGTAGTTTGTGAAAATAACACACATGCAATGACCACTGGTTGATCCATAAGTGGTTTGTGGAAATAACACACATGCAATGACCACTGGTTGATCCATAAGTGGTTTGTGGAAAAGAACACACATGCAATGATTCTGGTTGGTACATATGTGGTTTGTGGAATGAACAACATGCAGTGACCACTGGTTGATCCATGCGTGGTTTGTGAAAAGAACACACATGAAATGCCACTGGTTGATCCATGTGTGGTTTGTGGAAAGAACACACATGCAATTACTCTGGTGCTGGTTTTACTCTAATGGATCCATATGTGGTTTGTGAAAAGAACACACATGCAATGACCACTTGTTGATCCATGTGTGGTTTGTGAAAAGAACACACATGCAATGACTCTAGTGCTAGTTTTAGTATAAGAACATACATGCAATGACTCTAGTGGGTCCACATGTAGTTTGTGAAAAGAACACACATGCAATGACCACTGGTTGATCCATAAGTGGTTTGTGGAAAGAACACACATGCAATGACGACTTGTTGATCCATAAGTGGTTTGTGCAAAAGAAAACACATGCAATGACTCTGGTTGGTCCATATGTGGTTTGTGGAAAGAACACACATGCAATGACCACTGGTTGATCCATGTGTGGTTTGTCAAATGAACACACATGCAATGCCACTGGTTGATCCATGTGTGGTTTCTGGAAAGAACACACATGCAATTACTCTGGTGCTGGTTTTAGTATAAGAACACACATGCAATGACTCTAATGGATCCATATGTGGTTTGTGAAAAGAACACACATGCAATGACCACTTGTTGATCCATGTGTGGTTTGTGAAAAGAACACACATGCAATGGCTCTAGTGCTAGTTTTAGTATAAGAACATACATGCAATGACTCTATTGGGTCCACATGTAGTTTGTGAAAAGAACACACATGCAATGACTCTAGTGCTAGTTTTAGTATAAGAGCACACATGCAATGACTCTAGTGGGTCCACATGTAGTTTGTAAAAAGAACACACATGCAATGTCCACTTGTTTATCCATGTGTGTTTTGTGAAAAGAACACACATACAATGACTCTAGTGGGTCCACATGTAGTTTGTGAAAAGAACACACATGCAATGACCACTGGTTGATCCATAAGTGGTTTGTGGAAGGAACACACATGCAATGACCACTGGTTGATCCATAAGTGGTTTGTGGAAAAGAAAACACATGCAATGACTCTGGTTGGTCCATATGTGGTTTGTGGAAAAGACCACATGCAATGACCACTGGTTGATCCATGTGTGGTTTGTCAAATGAACACACATGCAATGCCACTGGTTGATCCATGTGTGGGTTGTGAAAAAGAACACATGCAATGACCACTGGTTGATCCATGTGTGGTTTGTGAAAAGAACACACATGCACTGACTCTAGTGCTAGTTTTAGTATAAGAACACACATGCAATGACTCTAGTGGGTCCACCTGTAGTTTGTGAAATGAACACACATGCAATGACCACTAGTTGATCCATAAGTGGTTTGTGGAAGGAACACACATGCAATGACCACTGGTTGATCCATAAGTGGTTTGTGGAAAAGAAAACACATGCAATGAATCTGGTTGGTCCATATGTGGTTTGTGGAAAGAACACACATGCAGTGACCACTGGTTGATCCATGTGTGGTTTGTGAAATAAACACACATGCAATGCCACTGGTTGATCCATGTGTGGTTTGTGAAAAGAACACACATGCAATGACTCTAGTGCTAGTTTTAGTATAATAACACACATGCAATGACTCTAGTGGGTCCACATGTAGTTTGTGAAAATAACACACATGCAATGACCACTGGTTGATCCATAAGTGGTTTGTGGAAATAACACACATGCAATGACCACTGGTTGATCCATAAGTGGTTTGTGGAAAAGAACACACATGCAATGATTCTGGTTGGTACATATGTGGTTTGTGGAATGAACAACATGCAGTGACCACTGGTTGATCCATGCGTGGTTTGTGAAAAGAACACACATGAAATGCCACTGGTTGATCCATGTGTGGTTTGTGGAAAGAACACACATGCAATTACTCTGGTGCTGGTTTTACTCTAATGGATCCATATGTGGTTTGTGAAAAGAACACACATGCAATGACCACTTGTTGATCCATGTGTGGTTTGTGAAAAGAACACACATGCAATGACTCTAGTGCTAGTTTTAGTATAAGAACATACATGCAATGACTCTAGTGGGTCCACATGTAGTTTGTGAAAAGAACACACATGCAATGACCACTGGTTGATCCATAAGTGGTTTGTGGAAAGAACACACATGCAATGACGACTTGTTGATCCATAAGTGGTTTGTGCAAAAGAAAACACATGCAATGACTCTGGTTGGTCCATATGTGGTTTGTGGAAAGAACACACATGCAATGACCACTGGTTGATCCATGTGTGGTTTGTCAAATGAACACACATGCAATGCCACTGGTTGATCCATGTGTGGTTTCTGGAAAGAACACACATGCAATTACTCTGGTGCTGGTTTTAGTATAAGAACACACATGCAATGACTCTAATGGATCCATATGTGGTTTGTGAAAAGAACACACATGCAATGACCACTTGTTGATCCATGTGTGGTTTGTGAAAAGAACACACATGCAATGGCTCTAGTGCTAGTTTTAGTATAAGAACATACATGCAATGACTCTATTGGGTCCACATGTAGTTTGTGAAAAGAACACACATGCAATGACTCTAGTGCTAGTTTTAGTATAAGAGCACACATGCAATGACTCTAGTGGGTCCACATGTAGTTTGTAAAAAGAACACACATGCAATGTCCACTTGTTTATCCATGTGTGTTTTGTGAAAAGAACACACATACAATGACTCTAGTGGGTCCACATGTTGTTTGTGAAACGAACACACATGCAATGACCACTGGTTGATCCATAAGTTGTTTGTGGAAAAGAACACACATGCAATGAACACTGGTTGATCCATGTGTGGTTTGTGAAAAGCACACCCATGCAATGACTCTAGTGCTAGTTTTAGTATAAGAACACACATGCAATGAATCTAGTGGGTCCACATATAGTTTGTAAAAATAACACAGATGCAATGACCACTGGTTGATCGATAAGTGGTTTGTGGAAAAGAAAACACATGCAATGACTCTGGTTGGTCCATATGTGGTTTGTGGAAAAGAACACACATGCAATGACCACTGGTTGATCCATGTGTGGTTTGTCAAATGAACACACATGCAATGCCACTGGTTGATCCATGTGTGGTTTGTGAAAAAGAAAACATGCAATGACCACTGGTTGATCCATGTGTGGTTTGTGAAAAGAATACACATGCACTGACTCTAGTGCTAGTTTTAGTATAAGAACACACATGCAATAACTCTAGTGGGTCGACATGTAGTTTGTGAAAAGAACACACATGCAATGACCACTAGTTGATCCATAAGTGGTTTGTGGAAGGAACACACATGCAATGACCACTGGTTGATCCATAAGTGGTTTGTGGAAAAGAAAACACATGCAATGAATCTGGTTGGTCCATATGTGGTTTGTGGAAAGAACACACATGCAGTGACCACTGGTTGATCCATGTGTGGTTTGTGAAATGAACACACATGCAATGCCACTGGTTGATCCATGTGTGGTTTGTGGAAAGAACACACATGCAATTACTCTGGTGCTGGTTTTAGTATAAGAACACACATGCAATGACTCTAGTGGGTCCACATGTAGTTTGTGAAAATAACACACATGCAATGACCACTGGTTGATCCATAAGTGGTTTGTGGAAATAACACAAGTGCAATGATCACTGGTTGATCCATCAGTGGTTTGTGGAAAAGAACACACATGCAATGATTCTGGTTGGTACATATGTGGTTTGTGGAATGAACAACATGCAGTGACCACTGGTTGATCCATGTGTGGTTTGTGAAAAGAACACACATACAATGCCATTGGTTGATCCATGTGTGGTTTGTGGAAAGAACACACATGCAATTACTCTGGTGCTGGTTTTAGTATAAGAACACACATGCAATGACTCTAATGGATCCATATGTGGTTTGTGAAAAGAACACACATGCAATGACCACTTGTTGATCCATGTGTGGTTTGTGAAAAGAACACACATGCAATGACTCTAGTGCTAGTTTTAGTATAAGAACATACATTAAATGACTCTAGTGGGTCCACATGTAGTTTGTGAAAAGAACACACATGCAATGACCACTGGTTGACCCATAAGTGGTTTGTGGAAAGAACACACATGCAATGACGACTTGTTGATCCATAAGTGGTTTGTGCAAAAGAAAACGCATGCAATGACTCTGGTTGGTCCATATGTGGTTTGTGGAAAGAACACACATGCAATGACCATTGGTTGATCCATGTGTGGTTTGTCAAATGAACACACATGCAATGCCACTGGTTGATCCATGTGTGGTTTGTGGAAAGAACACATATGCAATGACTCTAGTGCTAGTTTTAGTATAAAACACACATGCAATGACTCTAGTGGGTCCACATGTAGTTTGTGAAAAGAACACACATGCAATGACCACTGGTTGATCCATAAGTGGTTTGTGGAAGGAACACACATGCAATGACCACTGGTTGATCCATAAGTGGTTTGTGGAAAAGAAAACACATGCAATGAATCTGGTTGGTCCATATGTGGTTTGTGGAAACAACACACATGAAGTGACCACTGGGTGATCCATGTGTGGTTTGTGAAATGAACACACATGCAATGCCACTGGTAGATCCATGTGTGGTTTGTGGAAAGAACACACATGCAATGACTCTAGTGCTAGTTTCTGTATAAGAACACACATGCAATGTCTCTAATCGATCCATATGTGGTTTGTGAAAAGAACACACATGCAATGACCACTTGTTGATCCATGTGTGGTTTGTGAAAATAACAGACATGCAATGACTCTAGTGCTAGTTTTAGTATAAGAACACACATGCAATGACTCTAGTGGGTCCACATGTAGTTTGTGAAAAGAACACACATGCAATGACCACTTGTTGATCTATGTGTGTTTTGTGAAAAGAACACACATACAATGACTCTAGTGGGTCCACATGTAGTTTGTGAAAAGAACACACATGCAATGACCACTGGTTGATCCATAAGTTGTTTGTGGAAAAGAACACACATGCAATGAACACTGGTTGATCCATGTGTAGTTTGTGAAAAGAACACACATGCAATGACTCTAGTGCTAGTTTTAGTATAAGAACACACATTAAATGACTCTAGTGGGTCCACATGCAGTTTGTAAAAATAACACACATGCAATGACCACTGGTTGATCGATAAGTGGTTTGTGGAAAAGAAAACACATGCAATGACTCTGGTTGGTCCATATGTGGTTTGTGGAAAAGAACACACATGCAATGAACACTTTTGATCCATGTGTGGTTTGTGCAAAAGAACACATGCAATGACCACTGGTTGATCCATGTGTGGTTTTTGAAAAGAATACACATGCACTGACTCTAGTGCTAGTTTTAGTATAAGAACACACATGCAATGACTCTAGTGGGTCCAGATGTAGTTTGTGAAAAGAACACACATGCAATGACCACTAGTTGATCCATAAGTGGTTTGTGGAAGGAACACACATGCCATGACCATTGGTTGATCCATAAGTGGTTTGTGGAAAAGAAAACACATGCAATGAATCTGGTTGGTATATATGTGGTTTGTGGAAAGAACACACATGCAGTGACCACTGGTTGATCCATGTGTGGTTTGTGAAATAAACACACATGCAATGCCACTGGTTGATCCATGTGTGGTTTGTGAAAAGAACACACATGCAATGACTCTAGTGCTAGTTTTAGTATAATAACACACATGCAACGACTCTAGTGGGTCCACATGTAGTTTGTGAAAATAACACACATGCAATGACCACTGGTTGATCCATAAGTGGTTTGTGGAAATAACACACATGCAATGACCACTGGTTGATCCATAAGTGGTTTGTGGAAAAGAACACACATGCAATGATTCTGGTTGGTACATATGTGGTTTGTGGAATGAACAACATGCAGTGACCACTGGTTGATCCATGCGTGGTTTGTGAAAAGAACACACATGA
The DNA here is from genome assembly GCA_916181665.1 of Avena sativa. Taxonomy (NCBI): domain Eukaryota; kingdom Viridiplantae; phylum Streptophyta; class Magnoliopsida; order Poales; family Poaceae; genus Avena; species Avena sativa. The sequence continues at coordinate 15,104,535 of OV702292.1, read as the reverse complement.
AATGCCACTGGTTGATCCATGTGTGGTTTGCGGAAAGAACACACATGCAATTACTCTGGTGCTGGTTTTACTCTAATGGATCCATATGTGGTTTGTGAAAAGAACACACATGCAATGACCACTTGTTGATCCATGTGTGGTTTGTGAAAAGAACACACATGCAATGACTCTAGTGCTAGTTTTAGTATAAGAACATACATACAATGACTCTAGTGGGTCCACATGTAGTTTGTGAAAAGAACACACATGCAATGACCACTGGTTGATCCATAAGTGGTTTGTGGAAAGAACACACATGCAATGACGACTTGTTGATCCATAAGTGGTTTGTGAAAAAGAAAACACATGCAATGACTCTGGTTGGTCCATATGTGGTTTGTGGAAAGAACACACATGCAATGACCACTGGTTGATCCATGTGTGGTTTGTCAAATGAACACACATGCAATACCACTGGTTGATCCATGTGTGGTTTCTGGAAAGAACACACATGCAATTACTCTGGTGCTGGTTTTAGTATAAGAACACACATGCAATGACTCTAATGGATCCATATGTGGTTTGTGAAAAGAACACACATGCAATGACCACTTGTTGATCCATGTGTGGTTTGTGAAAAGAACACACATGCAATGACTCTAGTGCTAGTTTTAGTATAAGAACATACATGCAATGACTCTATTGGGTCCACATGTAGTTTGTGAAAAGAACACACATGCAATGACTCTAGTGCTAGTTTTAGTATAAGAACACACATGCAATGACTCTAGTGGGTCCACATGTAGTTTGTAAAAAGAACACACATGCAATGTCCACTTGTTTATCCATGTGTGTTTTGTGAAAAGAACACACATGCAATGACTCTAGTGGGTCCACATGTTGTTTGTGAAAAGAACACACATGCAATGACCACTGGTTGATCCATAAGTTGTTTGTGGAAAAGAACACACATGCAATGAACACTGGTTGATCCATGTGTGGTTTGTGAAAAGAACACACATGCAATGACTCTAGTGCTAGTTTTAGTATAAGAACACACATGCAATGAATCTAGTGGGTCCACATATAGTTTGTAAAAATAACACACATGCAATGACCACTGGTTGATCGATAAGTGGTTTGTGGAAAAGAAAACACATGCAATGACTCTGGTTGGTCCATATGTGGTTTGTGGAAAAGAACACACATGCAATGACCACTGGTTGATCCATGTGTGGTTTGTCAAATGAACACACATGCAATGCCACTGGTTGATCCATGTGTGGTTTGTGAAAAAGAAAACATGCAATGACCACTGGTTGATCCATGTGTGGTTTGTGAAAAGAATACACATGCACTGACTCTAGTGCTAGTTTTAGTATAAGAACACACATGCAATAACTCTAGTGGGTCGACATGTAGTTTGTGAAAAGAACACACATGCAATGACCACTAGTTGATCCATAAGTGGTTTGTGGAAGGAACACACATGCAATGACCACTGGTTGATCCATAAGTGGTTTGTGGAAAAGAAAACACATGCAATGAATCTGGTTGGTCCATATGTGGTTTGTGGAAAGAACACACATGCAGTGACCACTGGTTGATCCATGTGTGGTTTGTGAAATGAACACACATGCAATGCCACTGGTTGATCCATGTGTGGTTTGTGAAAAGAACACTCATGCAATGACTCTAGTGCTAGTTTTAGTATAAGAACACACATGCAATGACTCTAGTGGGTCCACATGTAGTTTGTGAAAATAACACACATGCAATGACCACTGGTTGATCCATAAGTGGTTTGTGGAAATAACACAAGTGCAATGATCACTGGTTGATCCATCAGTGGTTTGTGGAAAAGAACACACATGCAATGATTCTGGTTGGTACATATGTGGTTTGTGGAATGAACAACATGCAGTGACCACTGGTTGATCCATGTGTGGTTTGTGAAAAGAACACACATACAATGCCATTGGTTGATCCATGTGTGGTTTGTGGAAAGAACACACATGCAATTACTCTGGTGCTGGTTTTAGTATAAGAACACACATGCAATGACTCTAATGGATCCATATGTGGTTTGTGAAAAGAACACACATGCAATGACCACTTGTTGATCCATGTGTGGTTTGTGAAAAGAACACACATGCAATGACTCTAGTGCTAGTTTTAGTATAAGAACATACATTAAATGACTCTAGTGGGTCCACATGTAGTTTGTGAAAAGAACACACATGCAATGACCACTGGTTGACCCATAAGTGGTTTGTGGAAAGAACACACATGCAATGACGACTTGTTGATCCATAAGTGGTTTGTGCAAAAGAAAACGCATGCAATGACTCTGGTTGGTCCATATGTGGTTTGTGGAAAGAACACACATGCAATGACCATTGGTTGATCCATGTGTGGTTTGTCAAATGAACACACATGCAATGCCACTGGTTGATCCATGTGTGGTTTGTGGAAAGAACACATATGCAATGACTCTAGTGCTAGTTTTAGTATAAAACACACATGCAATGACTCTAGTGGGTCCACATGTAGTTTGTGAAAAGAACACACATGCAATGACCACTGGTTGATCCATAAGTGGTTTGTGGAAGGAACACACATGCAATGACCACTGGTTGATCCATAAGTGGTTTGTGGAAAAGAAAACACATGCAATGAATCTGGTTGGTCCATATGTGGTTTGTGGAAACAACACACATGAAGTGACCACTGGGTGATCCATGTGTGGTTTGTGAAATGAACACACATGCAATGCCACTGGTAGATCCATGTGTGGTTTGTGGAAATAACACACATGCAATGACTCTAGTGCTAGTTTCTGTATAAGAACACACATGCAATGTCTCTAATCGATCCATATGTGGTTTGTGAAAAGAACACACATGCAATGACCACTTGTTGATCCATGTGTGGTTTGTGAAAATAACAGACATGCAATGACTCTAGTGCTAGTTTTAGTATAAGAACACACATGCAATGACTCTAGTGGGTCCACATGTAGTTTGTGAAAAGAACACACATGCACTGACCACTTGTTGATCTATGTGTGTTTTGTGAAAAGAACACACATACAATGACTCTAGTGGGTCCACATGTAGTTTGTGAAAAGAACACACATGCAATGACCACTGGTTGATCCATAAGTTGTTTGTGGAAAAGAACACACATGCAATGAACACTGGTTGATCCATGTGTAGTTTGTGAAAAGAACACACATGCAATGACTCTAGTGCTAGTTTTAGTATAAGAACACACATTAAATGACTCTAGTGGGTCCACATGCAGTTTGTAAAAATAACACACATGCAATGACCACTGGTTGATCGATAAGTGGTTTGTGGAAAAGAAAACACATGCAATGACTCTGGTTGGTCCATATGTGGTTTGTGGAAAAGAACACACATGCAATGAACACTTTTGATCCATGTGTGGTTTGTGCAAAAGAACACATGCAATGACCACTGGTTGATCCATGTGTGGTTTTTGAAAAGAATACACATGCACTGACTCTAGTGCTAGTTTTAGTATAAGAACACACATGCAATGACTCTAGTGGGTCCAGATGTAGTTTGTGAAAAGAACACACATGCAATGACCACTAGTTGATCCATAAGTGGTTTGTGGAAGGAACACACATGCCATGACCATTGGTTGATCCATAAGTGGTTTGTGGAAAAGAAAACACATGCAATGAATCTGGTTGGTATATATGTGGTTTGTGGAAAGAACACACATGCAGTGACCACTGGTTGATCCATGTGTGGTTTGTGAAATAAACACACATGCAATGCCACTGGTTGATCCATGTGTGGTTTGTGAAAAGAACACACATGCAATGACTCTAGTGCTAGTTTTAGTATAATAACACACATGCAACGACTCTAGTGGGTCCACATGTAGTTTGTGAAAATAACACACATGCAATGACCACTGGTTGATCCATAAGTGGTTTGTGGAAATAACACACATGCAATGACCACTGGTTGATCCATAAGTGGTTTGTGGAAAAGAACACACATGCAATGATTCTGGTTGGTACATATGTGGTTTGTGGAATGAACAACATGCAGTGACCACTGGTTGATCCATGCGTGGTTTGTGAAAAGAACACACATGAAATGCCACTGGTTGATCCATGTGTGGTTTGCGGAAAGAACACACATGCAATTACTCTGGTGCTGGTTTTACTCTAATGGATCCATATGTGGTTTGTGAAAAGAACACACATGCAATGACCACTTGTTGATCCATGTGTGGTTTGTGAAAAGAACACACATGCAATGACTCTAGTGCTAGTTTTAGTATAAGAACATACATACAATGACTCTAGTGGGTCCACATGTAGTTTGTGAAAAGAACACACATGCAATGACCACTGGTTGATCCATAAGTGGTTTGTGGAAAGAACACACATGCAATGACGACTTGTTGATCCATAAGTGGTTTGTGCAAAAGAAAACACATGCAATGACTCTGGTTGGTCCATATGTGGTTTGTGGAAAGAACACACATGCAATGACCACTGGTTGATCCATGTGTGGTTTGTCAAATGAACACACATGCAATACCACTGGTTGATCCATGTGTGGTTTCTGGAAAGAACACACATGCAATTACTCTGGTGCTGGTTTTAGTATAAGAACACACATGCAATGACTCTAATGGATCCATATGTGGTTTGTGAAAAGAACACACATGCAATGACCACTTGTTGATCCATGTGTGGTTTGTGAAAAGAACACACATGCAATGACTCTAGTGCTAGTTTTAGTATAAGAACATACATGCAATGACTCTATTGGGTCCACATGTAGTTTGTGAAAAGAACACACATGCAATGACTCTAGTGCTAGTTTTAGTATAAGAACACACATGCAATGACTCTAGTGGGTCCACATGTAGTTTGTAAAAAGAACACACATGCAATGTCCACTTGTTTATCCATGTGTGTTTTGTGAAAAGAACACACATGCAATGACTCTAGTGGGTCCACATGTTGTTTGTGAAAAGAACACACATGCAATGACCACTGGTTGATCCATAAGTTGTTTGTGGAAAAGAACACACATGCAATGAACACTGGTTGATCCATGTGTGGTTTGTGAAAAGAACACACATGCAATGACTCTAGTGCTAGTTTTAGTATAAGAACACACATGCAATGAATCTAGTGGGTCCACATATAGTTTGTAAAAATAACACACATGCAATGACCACTGGTTGATCGATAAGTGGTTTGTGGAAAAGAAAACACATGCAATGACTCTGGTTGGTCCATATGTGGTTTGTGGAAAAGAACACACATGCAATGACCACTGGTTCATCCATGTGTGGTTTGTCAAATGAACACACATGCAATGCCACTGGTTGATCCATGTGTGGTTTGTGAAAAAGAAAACATGCAATGACCACTGGTTGATCCATGTGTGGTTTGTGAAAAGAATACACATGCACTGACTCTAGTGCTAGTTTTAGTATAAGAACACACATGCAATAACTCTAGTGGGTCGACATGTAGTTTGTGAAAAGAACACACATGCAATGACCACAAGTTGATCCATAAGTGGTTTGTGGAAGGAACACACATGCAATGACCACTGGTTGATCCATAAGTGGTTTGTGGAAAAGAAAACACATGCAATGAATCTGGTTGGTCCATATGTGGTTTGTGGAAAGAACACACATGCAGTGACCACTGGTTGATCCATGTGTGGTTTGTGAAATGAACACACATGCAATGCCACTGGTTGATCCATGTGTGGTTTGTGAAAAGAACACTCATGCAATGACTCTAGTGCTAGTTTTAGTATAAGAACACACATGCAATGACTCTAGTGGGTCCACATGTAGTTTGTGAAAATAACACACATGCAATGACCACTGGTTGATCCATAAGTGGTTTGTGGAAATAACACAAGTGCAATGACCACTGGTTGATCCATCAGTGGTTTGTGGAAAAGAACACACATGCAATGATTCTGGTTGGTACATATGTGGTTTGTGGAATGAACAACATGAAGTGACCACTGGTTGATCCATGTGTGCTTTGTGAAAAGAACACACATACAATGCCATTGGTTGATCCATGTGTGGTTTGTGGAAAGAACACACATGCAATTACTCTGGTGCTGGTTTTAGTATAAGAACACACATGCAATGACTCTAATGGATCCATATGTGGTTTGTGAAAAGAACACACATGCAATGACCACTTGTTGATCCATGTGTGGTTTGTGAAAAGAACACACATGCAATGACTCTAGTGCTAGTTTTAGTATAAGAACATACATGCAATGACTCTAGTGGGTCCACATGTAGTTTGTGAAAAGAACACACATGCAATGACCACTGGTTGATCCATAAGTGGTTTGTGGAAAGAACACACATGCAATGACGACTTGTTGATCCATAAGTGGTTTGTGCAAAAGAAAACACATGCAATGACTCTGGTTGGTCCATATGTGGTTTGTGGAAAGAACACACATGCAATGACCACTGGTTGATCCATGTGTGGTTTGTCAAATGAACACACATGCAATGCCACGGGTTGATCCATGTGTGGTTTGTGGAAAGAACACACATGCAATGACTGTAGTGCTAGTTTTAGTATACGAACACACATGCAATGACTCTAGTGGGTCCACATGTAGTTTGTGAAAAGAACACACATGCAATGACCACTGGTTGATCCATAAGTGGTTTGTGGAAGGAACACACATGCAATGACCACTGGTTGATCCATAAGTGGTTTGTGGAAAAGAAAACACATGCAATGAATCTGGTTGGTCCATATGTGGTTTTTGGAAACAACACACATGCAGTGACCACTGGGTGATCCATGTGTGGTTTGTGAAATGAACACACATGCAATGCCACTGGTAGATCCATGTGTGGTTTGTGGAAAGAACACACATGCAATGACTCTAGTGCTAGTTTCTGTATAAGAACACACATGCAATGTCTCTAATCGATCCATATGTGGTTTGTGAAAAGAACACACATGCAATGACCACTTGTTGATCCATGTGTGGTTTGTGAAAATAACAGACATGCAATGACTCTAGTGCTAGTTTTAGTATAAGAACACACATGCAATGACTCTAGTGGGTCCACATGTAGTTTGTGAAAAGAACACACATGCAATGACCACTTGTTGATCTATGTGTGTTTTGTGAAAAGAACACACATACAATGACTCTAGTGGGTCCACATGTAGTTTGTGAAAAGAACACACATGCAATGACCACTGGTTGATCCATAAGTTGTTTGTGGAAAAGAACACACATGCAATGAACACTGGTTGATCCATGTGTAGTTTGTGAAAAGAACACACATGCAATGACTCTAGTGCTAGTTTTAGTATAAGAACACACATTAAATGACTCTAGTGGGTCCACATGCAGTTTGTAAAAATAACACACATGCAATGACCACTGGTTGATCGATAAGTGGTTTGTGGAAAAGAAAACACATGCAATGACTCTGGTTGGTCCATATGTGGTTTGTGGAAAAGAACACACATGCAATGAACACTTTTGATCCATGTGTGGTTTGTGCAAAAGAACACATGCAATGACCACTGGTTGATCCATGTGTGGTTTGTGAAAAGAATACACATGCACTGACTCTAGTGCTAGTTTTAGTATAAGAACACACATGCAATGACTCTAGTGGGTCCAGATGTAGTTTGTGAAAAGAACACACATGCAATGACCACTAGTTGATCCATAAGTGGTTTGTGGAAGGAACACACATGCCATGACCACTGGTTGATCCATAAGTGGTTTGTGGAAAAGAAAACACATGCAATGAATCTGGTTGGTCCATATGTGGTTTGTGGAAAGAACACACATGCAGTGACCACTGGTTGATCCATGTGTGGTTTGTGAAATAAACACACATGCAATGCCACTGGTTGATCCATGTGTGGTTTGTGAAAAGAACACACATGCAATGACTCTAGTGCTAGTTTTAGTATAATAACACACATGCAATGAATCTAGTGGATCCACATGTAGTTTGTGAAAATAACACACATGCAATGACCACTGGTTGATCCATAAGTGGTTTGTGGAAATAACACACATGCAATGACCACTAGTTGATCCATAAGTGGTTTGTGGAAAAGAACACACATGCAATGATTCTGGTTGGTACATATGTGGTTTGTGGAATGAACAACATGCAGTGACCACTGGTTGATCCATGCGTGGTTTGTGAAAAGAACACACATGAAATGCCACTGGTTGATCCATGTGTGGTTTGTGGAAAGAACACACATGCAATTACTCTGGTGCTGGTTTTACTCTAATGGATCCATATGTGGTTTGGGAAAAGAACACACATGCAATGACCACTTGTTGATCCATGTGTGGTTTGTGAAAAGAACACACATGCAATGACTCTAGTGCTAGTTTTAGTATAAGAACATACATGCAATGACTCTAGTGGGTCCACATGTAGTTTGTGAAAAGAACACACATGCAATGACCACTGGTTGATCCATAAGTGGTTTGTGGAAAGAACACACATGCAATGACGACTTGTTGATCCATAAGTGGTTTGTGCAATAGAAAACACATGCAATGACTCTGGTTGGTCCATATGTGGTTTGTGGAAAGAACACACATGCAATGACCACTGGTTGATCCATGTGTGGTTTGTCAAATGAACACACATGCAATGCCACTGGTTGATCCATGTGTGGTTTCTGGAAAGAACACACATGCAATTACTCTGGTGCTGGTTTTAGTATAAGAACACACATGCAATGACTCTAATGGATCCATATGTGGTTTCTGAAAAGAACACACATGCAATGACCACTTGTTGATTCATGTGTGGTTTGTGAAAAGAACACACATGCAATGACTCTAGTGCTAGTTTTAGTATAAGAACATACATGCAATGACTCTATTGGGTCCACATGTAGTTTGTGAAAAGAACACACATGCAATGACTCTAGTGCTAGTTTTAGTATAAGAACACACATGCAATGACTCTAGTGGGTCCACATGTAGTTTGTAAAAAGAACACACATGCAATGACCAATTGTTGATCCATGTGTGTTTTGTGAAAAGAACACACATACAATGACTCTAGTGGGTCCACATGTTGTTTGTGAAAAGAACACACATGCAATGACCACTGGTTGATCCATAAGTTGTTTGTGGAAAAGAACACACATGCAATGAACACTGGTTGATCCATGTGTGGTTTGTGAAAAGAACACACATGCAATGACTCTAGTGCTAGTTTTAGTATAAGAACACACATGCAATGAATCTAGTGGGTCCACATATAGTTTGTAAAAATAACACACATGCAATGACCACTGGTTGATCGATAAGTGGTTTGTGGAAAAGAAAACACATGCAATGACTCTTGTTGGTCCATATGTGGTTTGTGGAAAAGAACACACATGCAATGACCACTGGTTGATCCATGTGTGGTTTGTCAAATGAACACACATGCAATGCCACTGGTTGATCCATGTGTGGTTTGTGAAAAAGAAAACATGCAATGACCACTGGTTGATCCATGTGTGGTTTGTGAAAAGAATACACATGCACTGACTCTAGTGCTAGTTTTAGTATAAGAACACACATGCAATAACTCTAGTGGGTCGACATGTAGTTTGTGAAAAGAACACACATGCAATGACCACTAGTTGATCCATAAGTGGTTTGTGGAAGGAACACACATGCAATGACCACTGGTTGATCCATAAGTGGTTTGTGGAAAAGAAAACACATGCAATGAATCTGGTTGGTCCATATGTGGTTTGTGGAAAGAACACACATGCAGTGACCACTGGTTGATCCATGTGTGGTTTGTGAAATGAACACACATGCAATGCCACTGGTTGATCCATGTGTGGTTTGTGAAAAGAACACTCATGCAATGACTCTAGTGCTAGTTTTAGTATAAGAACACACATGCAATGACTCTAGTGGGTCCACATGTAGTTTGTGAAAATAACACACATGCAATGACCACTGGTTGATCCATAAGTGATTTGTGGAAATAACACAAGTGCAATGACCACTGGTTGATCCATCAGTGGTTTGTGGAAAAGAACACACATGCAATGATTCTGGTTGGTACATATGTGGTTTGTGGAATGAACAACATGCAGTGACCACTGGTTGATCCATGTGTGGTTTGTCAAATGAACACACATGCAATGCCACTGGTTGATCCATGTGTGGTTTGTGAAAAATAAAACATGCAATGACCACTGGTTGATCCATGTGTGGTTTGTGAAAAGAATACACATGCACTGACTCTAGTGCTAGTTTTAGTATAAGAACACACATGCAATAACTCTAGTGGGTCGACATGTAGTTTGTGAAAAGAACACACATGCAATGACCACTAGTTGATCCATAAGTGGTTTGTGGAAGGAACACACATGCAATGACCACTGGTTGATCCATAAGTGGTTTGTGGAAAAGAAAACACATGCAATGAATCTGGTTGGTCCATATGTGGTTTGTGGAAAGAACACACATGCAGTGACCACTGGTTGATCCATGTGTGGTTTGTGAAATGAACACACATGCAATGCCACTGGTTGATCCATGTGTGGTTTGTGAAAAGAACACTCATGCAATGACTCTAGTGCTAGTTTTAGTATAAGAACACACATGCAATGACTCTAGTGGGTCCACATGTAGTTTGTGAAAATAACACACATGCAATGACCACTGGTTTATCCATAAGTGGTTTGTGGAAATAACACAAGTGCAATGACCACTGGTTGATCCATCAGTGGTTTGTGGAAAAGAACACACATGCAATGATTCTGGTTGGTACATATGTGGTTTGTGGAATGAACAACATGCAGTGACCACTGGTTGATCCATGTGTGGTTTGTGAAAAGAACACACATACAATGCCATTGGTTGATCCATGTGTGGTTTGTGGAAAGAACACACATGCAATTACTCTGGTGTTGGTTTTAGTATAAGAACACACATGCAATGACTCTAATGGATCCATATGTGGTTTGTGAAAAGAACACACATGCAATGACCACTTGTTGATCCATGTGTGGTTTGTGAAAAGAACACACATGCAATGACTCTAGTGCTAGTTTTAGTATAAGAACATACATGCAATGACTCTAGTGGGTCCACATGTAGTTTGTGAAAAGAACACACATGCAATGACCACTAGTTGATCCATAAGTGGTTTGTGGAAAGAACACACATGCAATGACGACTTGTTGATCCATAAGTGGTTTGTGCAAAAGAAAACACATGCAATGACTCTGGTTGGTCCATATGTGGTTTGTGGAAAGAACACACATGCAATGACCACTGGTTGATCCATGTGTGGTTTGTCAAATGAACACACATGCAATGCCACTGGTTGATCCATGTGTGGTTTGTGGAAAGAACACACATGCAATGACTCTAGTGCTAGTTTTAGTATAAGAACACACATGCAATGACTCTAGTGGGTCCACATGTAGTTTGTGAAAAGAACACACATGCAATGACCACTGGTTGATCCATAAGTGGTTTGTGGAAGGAACACACATGCAATGACCACTGGTTGATCCATAAGTGGTTTGTGGAAAAGAAAACACATGCAATGAATCTGGTTGGTCCATATGTGGTTTGTGGAAACAACACACATGCAGTGACCACTGGGTGATCCATGTGTGGTTTGTGAAATGAACACACATGCAATGCCACTGGTAGATCCATGTGTGGTTTGTGGAAAGAACACACATGCAATGACTCTAGTGCTAGTTTCTGTATAAGAACACACATGCAATGTCTCTAATGGATCCATATGTGGTTTGTGAAAAGAACACACATGCAATGACCACTTGTTGATCCATGTGTGGTTTGTGAAAATAACACACATGCAATGACTCTAGTGCTAGTTTTAGTATAAGAACACACATGCAATGACTCTAGTGGGTCCACATGTAGTTTGTGAAAAGAACACACATGCAATGACCACTTGTTGATCTATGTGTGTTTTGTGAAAAGAACACACATACAATGACTCTAGTGGGTCCACATGTAGTTTGTGAAAAGAACACACATGCAATGACCACTGGTTGATCCATAAGTTGTTTGTGGAAAAGAACACACATGCAATGAACACTGGTTGATCCATGTGTAGTTTGTGAAAAGAACACACATGCAATGACTCTAGTGCTAGTTTTAGTATAAGAACACACATTAAATGACTCTAGTAGGTCCACATGCAGTTTGTAAAAATAACACACATGCAATGACCACTGGTTGATCGATAAGTGGTTTGTGGAAAAGAAAACACATGCAATGACTCTGGTTGGTCCATATGTGGTTTGTGGAAAAGAACACACATGCAATGAACACTTTTGATCCATGTGTGGTTTGTGCAAAAGAACACATGCAATGACCACTAGTTGATCCATGTGTGGTTTGTGAAAAGAATACACATGCACTGACTCTAGTGCTAGTTTTAGTATAAGAACACACATGCAATGACTCTAGTGGGTCCAGATGTAGTTTGTGAAAAGAACACACATGCAATGACCACTAGTTGATCCATAAGTGGTTTGTGGAAGGAACACACATGCCATGACCATTGGTTGATCCATAAGTGGTTTATGGAAAAGAAAACACATGCAATGAATATGGTTGGTCCAAGTGTGGTTTGTGGAAAGAACACACATGCAGTGACCACTGGTTGATCCATGTGTGGTTTGTGAAATGAACACACATGCAATGCCACTGGTTGATCCATGTGTGGTTTGTGGAAAGAACACACATGCAATGACTCTAGTGCTAGTTTTTGTATAAGAACACACATGAAATGTCTCTAATGGATCCATATGTGGTTTGTGAAAAGAACACACATGCAATGACCACTGGTTGGTCCATAAGTTGTTTGTGGAAAAGAACACACATGCATTGAACACTGGTTGATCCATGTGTGGTTTGTGAACAGAACACACATGTAATGACTCTAGTGCTAGTTTTAGTATAAGAACACACATGCAAAGACTCTAGTGGGCCACATGTAGTTTGTGAAAATAACACACATGCAATGACCAATTGTGGATCCATGTGTGTTTTGTGAAAAGAACACACATACAATGACTCTAGTAGGTCCACATGTTGTTTGTGAAAAGAACACACATGCAATGACCACTGGTTGATCCATAAGTTGTTTGTGGAAAAGAACACACATGCAATGAACACTGGTTGATCCATGTGTGGTTTGTGCAAAAGAACACATGTAATGACCACTGGTTGAGCCATGTGTGGTTTGTGAAAAGAACACACATGCAATGACGCTAGTGCTAGTTTTAGTATAAGAACACACATGCAATGACTCTAGTGGGTCCACATGTAGTTTGTGAAAATAACACACATGCAATGACCACTGGTTGATCCATAAGTGGTTTGTGGAAATAACACACATGCAATGAGCACTGGTTGATCCATAAGTGGTTTGTGGAAAATAACACACATGCAATGATTCTGGTTGGTACATATGTGGTTTGTGGAAAGAACAACATGTAGTGACCACTGGTTGATCCATGTGTGGTTTGTGAAAAGAATACACATGCAATGACTCTAGTGCTAGTTTTAGTATAAGAACATACATGCAATGACTCTAGTGGGTCCACATGTAGTTTGTGAAAAGAACACACATGCAATGACCACTAGTTGATCCATAAGTGGTTTGTGGAAAGAACACACATGCAATGACGACTTGTTGATCCATAAGTGGTTTGTGCAAAAGAAAACACATGCAATGACTCTGGTTGGTCCATATGTGGTTTGTGGAAAGAACACACATGCAATGACCACTGGTTGATCCATGTGTGGTTTGTCAAATGAACACACATGCAATGCCACTGGTTGATCCATGTGTGGTTTGTGGAAAGAACACACATGCAATGACTCTAGTGCTAGTTTTAGTATAAGAACACACATGCAATGACTCTAGTGGGTCCACATGTAGTTTGTGAAAAGAACACACATGCAATGACCACTGGTTGATCCATAAGTGGTTTGTGGAAGGAACACACATGCAATGACCACTGGTTGATCCATAAGTGGTTTGTGGAAAAGAAAACACATGCAATGAATCTGGTTGGTCCATATGTGGTTTGTGGAAACAACACACATGCAGTGACCACTGGGTGATCCATGTGTGGTTTGTGAAATGAACACACATGCAATGCCACTGGTAGATCCATGTGTGGTTTGTGGAAAGAACACACATGCAATGACTCTAGTGCTAGTTTCTGTATAAGAACACACATGCAATGTCTCTAATGGATCCATATGTGGTTTGTGAAAAGAACACACATGAAATGACCACTTGTTGATCCATGTGTGGTTTGTGAAAATAACACACATGCAATGACTCTAGTGCTAGTTTTAGTATAAGAACACACATGCAATGACTCTAGTGGGTCCACATGTAGTTTGTGAAAAGAACACACATGCAATGACCACTTGTTGATCTATGTGTGTTTTGTGAAAAGAACACACATACAATGACTCTAGTGGGTCCACATGTAGTTTGTGAAAAGAACACACATGCAATGACCACTGGTTGATCCATAAGTTGTTTGTGGAAAAGAACACACATGCAATGAACACTGGTTGATCCATGTGTAGTTTGTGAAAAGAACACACATGCAATGACTCTAGTGCTAGTTTTAGTATAAGAACACACATTAAATGACTCTAGTAGGTCCACATGCAGTTTGTAAAAATAACACACATGCAATGACCACTGGTTGATCGATAAGTGGTTTGTGGAAAAGAAAACACATGCAATGACTCTGGTTGGTCCATATGTGGTTTGTGGAAAAGAACACACATGCAATGAACACTTTTGATCCATGTGTGGTTTGTGCAAAAGAACACATGCAATGACCACTAGTTGATCCATGTGTGGTTTGTGAAAAGAATACACATGCACTGACTCTAGTGCTAGTTTTAGTATAAGAACACACATGCAATGACTCTAGTGGGTCCAGATGTAGTTTGTGAAAAGAACACACATGCAATGACCACTAGTTGATCCATAAGTGGTTTGTGGAAGGAACACACATGCCATGACCATTGGTTGATCCATAAGTGGTTTATGGAAAAGAAAACACATGCAATGAATATGGTTGGTCCAAGTGTGGTTTGTGGAAAGAACACACATGCAGTGACCACTGGTTGATCCATGTGTGGTTTGTGAAATGAACACACATGCAATGCCACTGGTTGATCCATGTGTGGTTTGTGGAAAGAACACACATGCAATGACTCTAGTGCTAGTTTTTGTATAAGAACACACATGAAATGTCTCTAATGGATCCATATGTGGTTTGTGAAAAGAACACACATGCAATGACCACTGGTTGGTCCATCAGTTGTTTGTGGAAAAGAACACACATGCATTGAACACTGGTTGATCCATGTGTGGTTTGTGAACAGAACACACATGTAATGACTCTAGTGCTAGTTTTAGTATAAGAACACACATGCAATGACTCTAGTGGGCCACATGTAGTTTGTGAAAATAACACACATGCAATGACCAATTGTGGATCCATGTGTGTTTTGTGAAAAGAACACACATACAATGACTCTAGTGGGTCCACATGTTGTTTGTGAAAAGAACACACATGCAATGACCACTGGTTGATCCATAAGTTGTTTGTGGAAAAGAACACACATGCAATGAACACTGGTTGATCCATGTGTGGTTTGTGCAAAAGAACACATGTAATGACCACTGGTTGAGCCATGTGTGGTTTGTGAAAAGAACACACATGCAATGACGCTAGTGCTAGTTTTAGTATAAGAACACACATGCAATGACTCTAGTGGGTCCACATGTAGTTTGTGAAAATAACACACATGCAATGACCACTGGTTGATCCATAAGTGGTTTGTGGAAATAACACACATGCAATGAGCACTGGTTGATCCATAAGTGGTTTGTGGAAAATAACACACATGCAATGATTCTGGTTGGTACATATGTGGTTTGTGGAAAGAACAACATGTAGTGACCACTGGTTGATCCATGTGTGGTTTGTGAAAAGAATACACATGCAATGACTCTAGTGCTAGTTTTAGTATAAGAACATACATGCAATGACTCTAGTGGGTCCACATGTAGTTTGTGAAAAGAACACACATGCAATGACCACTAGTTGATCCATAAGTGGTTTGTGGAAAGAACACACATGCAATGACGACTTGTTGATCCATAAGTGGTTTGTGCAAAAGAAAACACATGCAATGACTCTGGTTGGTCCATATGTGGTTTGTGGAAAGAACACACATGCAATGACCACTTGTTGATCCATGTGTGGTTTGTCAAATGAACACACATGCAATGCCACTGGTTGATCCATGTGTGGTTTGTGGAAAGAACACACATGCAATGACTCTAGTGCTAGTTTTAGTATAAGAACACACATGCAATGACTCTAGTGGGTCCACATGTAGTTTGTGAAAAGAACACACATGCAATGACCACTGGTTGATCCATAAGTGGTTTGTGGAAGGAACACACATGCAATGACCACTGGTTGATCCATAAGTGGTTTGTGGAAAAGAAAACACATGCAATGAATCTGGTTGGTCCATATGTGGTTTGTGGAAACAACACACATGCAGTGACCACTGGGTGATCCATGTGTGGTTTGTGAAATGAACACACATGCAATGCCACTGGTAGATCCATGTGTGGTTTGTGGAAAGAACACACATGCAATGACTCTAGTGCTAGTTTCTGTATAAGAACACACATGCAATGTCTCTAATGGATCCATATGTGGTTTGTGAAAAGAACACACATGCAATGACCACTTGTTGATCCATGTGTGGTTTGTGAAAATAACACACATGCAATGACTCTAGTGCTAGTTTTAGTATAAGAACACACATGCAATGACTCTAGTGGGTCCACATGTAGTTTGTGAAAAGAACACACATGCAATGACCACTTGTTGATCTATGTGTGTTTTGTGAAAAGAACACACATACAATGACTCTAGTGGGTCCACATGTAGTTTGTGAAAAGAACACACATGCAATGACCACTGGTTGATCCATAAGTTGTTTGTGGAAAAGAACACACATGCAATGAACACTTGTTGATCCATGTGTAGTTTGTGAAAAGAACACACATGCAATGACTCTAGTGCTAGTTTTAGTATAAGAACACACATTAAATGACTCTAGTAGGTCCACATGCAGTTTGTAAAAATAACACACATGCAATGACCACTGGTTGATCGATAAGTGGTTTGTGGAAAAGAAAACACATGCAATGACTCTGGTTGGTCCATATGTGGTTTGTGGAAAAGAACACACATGCAATGAACACTTTTGATCCATGTGTGGTTTGTGCAAAAGAACACATGCAATGACCACTAGTTGATCCATGTGTGGTTTGTGAAAAGAATACACATGCACTGACTCTAGTGCTAGTTTTAGTATAAGAACACACATGCAATGACTCTAGTGGGTCCAGATGTAGTTTGTGAAAAGAACACACATGCAATGACCACTAGTTGATCCATAAGTGGTTTGTGGAAGGAACACACATGCCATGACCATTGGTTGATCCATAAGTGGTTTATGGAAAAGAAAACACATGCAATGAATATGGTTGGTCCAAGTGTGGTTTGTGGAAAGAACACACATGCAGTGACCACTGGTTGATCCATGTGTGGTTTGTGAAATGAACAAACATGCAATGCCACTGGTTGATCCATGTGTGGTTTGTGGAAAGAACACACATGCAATGACTCTAGTGCTAGTTTTTGTATAAGAACACACATGAAATGTCTCTAATGGATCCATATGTGGTTTGTGAAAAGAACACACATGCAATGACCACTGGTTGGTCCATAAGTTGTTTGTGGAAAAGAACACACATGCATTGAACACTGGTTGATCCATGTGTGGTTTGTGAACAGAACACACATGTAATGACTCTAGTGCTAGTTTTAGTATAAGAACACACATGCAATGACTCTAGTGGGCCACATGTAGTTTGTGAAAATAACACACATGCAATGACCAATTGTGGATCCATGTGTGTTTTGTGAAAAGAACACACATACAATGACTCTAGTGGGTCCACATGTTGTTTGTGAAAAGAACACACATGCAATGACCACTGGTTGATCCATAAGTTGTTTGTGGAAAAGAACACACATGCAATGAACACTGGTTGATCCATGTGTGGTTTGTGCAAAAGAACACATGTAATGACCACTGGTTGAGCCATGTGTGGTTTGTGAAAAGAACACACATGCAATGACGCTAGTGCTAGTTTTAGTATAAGAACACACATGCAATGACTCTAGTGGGTCCACATGTAGTTTGTGAAAATAACACACATGCAATGACCACTGGTTGATCCATAAGTGGTTTGTGGAAATAACACACATGCAATGAGCACTGGTTGATCCATAAGTGGTTTGTGGAAAATAACACACATGCAATGATTCTGGTTGGTACATATGTGGTTTGTGGAAAGAACAACATGTAGTGACCACTGGTTGATCCATGTGTGGTTTGTGAAAAGAACACACATGCAATGCCACTGGTTGATCCATGTGTGGTTTGTGGAAAGAACACACATGCAATTAATCTGGTGCTAGTTTTCGTATAAGAACACACATGCAATAACTCTAATGGATCCATATGCGGTTTGTGAAAAGAACACACATGCAATGACCACTTGTTGATCCATGTGTGGTTTGTGAAAAGAACACACATCCAATGACTCTAGTGCTAGCTTTAGTATAAGAACATACATGCAATGACTCCAGTGGGTCCACATGTAGTTTGTGAAAAGAACACACATGCAATGACCACTGGTTGATCCATAAGTGGTTTGTGGAAAGAACACACATGCAATGACGACTTGTTGATCCATAAGTGGTTTGTGCAAGAGAAACCACATGCAATGACTCTGGTTGGTCCATATGTGGTTTGTGGAAAGAACACACATGCAATGATCACTGGTTGATCCATGTGTGGTTTGTCAAATGAACACACATGCAATGACACTGGTTGATCCATGTGTGGTTTGTGGAAAGAACACACATGCAATGACTCTAGTGCTAGTTTTAGTATAAGAACACACATGCAATGTCTCTAATGGATCCATATGTGGTTTGTGAAAAGAACACACATGCAATGACCACTTGTTGATCCATGTATGATTTGTGAAAAGAACACCCATGCAATGACTCTAGTGCTAGTTTTTGTATAAGAACATACATGCAATGACTCTAGTGGGTCTATATGTAGTTTGTGAAAAGAACACACATGCAATAACCACTGGTTGATCCATAAGTGGTTTGTGGAAAGAACACACATGCAATGACCACTGGTTGATCCATAAGTGGTTTGTGGAAAAGAAAACACTTGCAATGACTCTGGTTGGTCCATATGTTGTTTGTGGATAGAACACACATGCATTGACCACTGATTGATCCATATGTGGCTCGTGAAAAGAACACACATGCAATGCCACTAGTTGATCCATGTGTGGTTTGTGGAAATAACACACATGCAATGACTCTAGTGGTAGTTTTAGTACAAGATCACACATGCAATGACTCTAATGGATCCATATGTGGTTTGTGAAAATAACACACATGCAATGACCACTTGTTGATCCATGTGTGGTTTGTGAAAAGAACACACATGCAATGACTCTAGTGCTAGTTTTAGTATAAGAACACACATGCAATGACTCTAATGGGTCCACATGTAGTTTTTGAAAAGAACACACATGCAATGACCACTGGTTGATCCATAAGTGGTTTGTGGAAAGAACACACATGCAATGACCACTGGTTGATCCATAAGTGGTTTGTGGAAAAGAAAACACTTGCAATGACTTTAGTTGGTCCATATGTAGTTTGTGGAAAGTACACACATGCAGTGACCACAGGTTGATCCATGTGTGGTTTGTGAAATGAACACACATGCAATGCCACTGTTTGATCCACGTGTGGTTTGTGGAAAGAACACACTTGCAATGACTCTAGTGCTAGTTTTTGTATAAGAACACACATGCAATGTCTCTAATGGATCCATATGTGGTTTGTGAAAAGAACACACATGCAATGACCACTTGCTGATCCATGTGTGGTTTGTGAAAAGAACACACATGAAGTGACTCTAGTGCTAGTTTTAGTATAAGAACACACATGCAATGACTCTAGTGGGTCCACATGTAGTTTGTGAAAAGAACACACATGCAATGACCACTGGTTGATCCATAAGTGGTTTGTGGAAAGAACACACATGAAATGACCACTGGTTGATCCATAAGTGGTTTGTGGAAAAGAAAACACATGCAATGACTCTGGTTGCTCCATATGTGGTTTGTGGAAAGACACACATGCAGTAACCACTGGTTGATCCATGTGTGGTTTGTGAAATGAACACACATGCAATGCCACTGGTTGATCCATGTGTGGTTTCTGGAAAGAACACACATGCTATGACTCTACTGCTTGTTTTAGTATCAGAACACACATGCAATGTCTCTAATGGATCCATATGTGGTTTGTGAAAAGAACACACATGCAATGACCACTTGTTGATCCATGTGTGATTTGTGAAAAAAACACCCATGCAATGACTCTAGTGCTAGTTTTAGTATAAGATCATACATGCAATGACTCTAGTGGGTCCACATGTAGTTTGTGAAAAGAACACATATGCAGTGACCACTGGTTGATCCATAAGTGGTTTGTGGAAAGAACACACATGCAATGACCACTGGTTGATCCATAAGTGGTTTGTGGAAAAGAAAACACATGCAATGACTCTGGTTGGTCCATATGTGGTTTATGGAAAGAACACACATGCAGTGACCACTGGTTGATCCATGTGTGGTTTGTGAAATGAACACACATGCAATGCCACTGGTTGATCCATGTGTGGTTTGTGGAAAGAACACAAATGCAATGACTCTAGTGCTAGTTTTTGTATAAGAACACACATGCAATGTCTATAATGGATCCATATGTGGTTTGTGAAAAGAACACACATGCAATGACCACTTGTTGATCCATGTGTGGTTTGTGAAAAGAACACACATGCAATGACTCTAGTGCTAGTTTTAGTATAAGAACACACATGCAATGACTCTAGTGGGTCCACATGTAGTTTGTGAAAAGAACACACATGCAATGACCACTGGTTGATCCATAAGTGGTTTGTGGAAGGAACACACATGCAATGACCACTGGTTGATCCATAAGTGGTTTGTGGAAAAGAAAACACATGCAATGAATCTGGTTGGTCCATATGTGGTTTGTGGAAACAACACACATGCAGTGACCACTGGGTGATCCATGTGTGGTTTGTGAAATGAACACACATGCAATGCCACTGGTAGATCCATGTGTGGTTTGTGGAAAGAACACACATGCAATGACTCTAGTGCTAGTTTCTGTATAAGAACACACATGCAATGTCTCTAATGGATCCATATGTGGTTTGTGAAAAGAACACACATGCAATGACCACTTGTTGATCCATGTGTGGTTTGTGAAAATAACACACATGCAATGACTCTAGTGCTAGTTTTAGTATAAGAACACACATGCAATGACTCTAGTGGGTCCACATGTAGTTTGTGAAAAGAACACACATGCAATGACCACTTGTTGATCTATGTGTGTTTTGTTATAAGAACACACATACAATGACTCTAGTGGGTCCACATGTAGTTTGTGAAAAGAACACACATGCAATGACCACTGGTTGATCCATAAGTTGTTTGTGAAAAAGAACACACATGCAATGAACACTGGTTGATCCATGTGTAGTTTGTGAAAAGAACACACATGCAATGACTCTAGTGCTAGTTTTAGTATAAGAACACACATTAAATGACTCTAGTGGGTCCACATGCAGTTTGTAAAAATAACACACATGCAATGACCACTGGTTGATCGATAAGGGGTTTGTGGAAAAGAAAACACATGCAATGACTCTGGTTGGTCCATATGTGGTTTGTGGAAAAGAACAGACATGCAATGAACACTTTTGATCCATGTGTGGTTTGTGCAAAAGAACACATGCAATGACCACTAGTTGATCCATGTGTGGTTTGTGAAAAGAATACACATGCACTGACTCTAGTGCTAGTTTTAGTATAAGAACACACATGCAATGACTCTAGTGGGTCCAGATGTAGTTTGTGAAAAGAACACACATGCAATGACCACTAGTTGATCCATAAGTGGTTTGTGGAAGGAACACACATGCCATGACCATTGGTTGATCCATAAGTGGTTTATGGAAAAGAAAACACATGCAATGAATATGGTTGGTCCATGTGTGGTTTGTGGAAAGAACACACATGCAGTGACCACTGGTTGATCCATGTGTGGTTTGTGAAATGAACACACATGCAATGCCACTGGCTGATCCATGTGTGGTTTGTGGAAAGAACACACATGCAATGACTCTAGTGCTAGTTTTTGTATAAGAACACACATGAAATGTCTCTAATGGATCCATATGTGGTTTGTGAAAAGAACACACATGCAATGACCACTGGTTGGTCCATAAGTTGTTTGTGGAAAAGAACACACATGCATTGAACACTGGTTGATCCATGTGTGGTTTGTGAACAGAACACACATGTAATGACTCTAGTGCTAGTTTTAGTATAAGAACACACATGCAATGACTCTAGTGGGCCACATGTAGTTTGTGAAAATAACACACATGCAATGACCAATTGTGGATCCATGTGTGTTTTGTGAAAAGAACACACATACAATGAATCTAGTGGGTCCACATGTTGTTTGTGAAAAGAACACACATGCAATGACCACTGGTTGATCCATAAGTTGTTTGTGGAAAAGAACACACATGCAATGAACACTGGTTGATCCATGTGTGGTTTGTGCAAAAGAACACATGTAATGACCACTGGTTGAGCCATGTGTGGTTTGTGAAAAGAACACACATGCAATGACTCTAGTGCTAGTTTTAGTATAAGAACACACATGCAATGAGCACTGGTTGATCCATAAGTGGTTTGTGGAAATAACACACATGCAATGACAACTGGTTGATCCATAAGTGGTTTGTGGAAATAACACACATGCAATGAGCACTGGTTGATCCATAAGTGGTTTGTGGAAAATAACACACATGCAATGATTCTGGTTGGTACATATGTGGTTTGTGGAAAGAACAACATGTAGTGACCACTGCTTGATCCATGTGTGGTTTGTGAAAAGAACACACATGCAATGCCACTGGTTGATCCATGTGTGGTTTGTGGAAAGAACACACATGCAATTACTCTGGTGCTAGTTTTCATATAAGAACACACATGCAATAACTCTAATGGATCCATATGTGGTTTGTGAAAAGAACACACATGCAATGACCACTTGTTGATCCATGTGTGGTTTGTGAAAAGAACACACATCCAATGACTCTAGTGCTAGCTTTAGTATAAGAACATACATGCAATGACTCTAGTGGGTCCACATGTAGTTTGTGAAAAGAACACACATGCAATGACCACTGGTTGATCCATAAGTGGTTTGTGGAAAGAACACACATGCAATGACGACTTGTTGATCCATAAGTGGTTTGTGCAAGAGAAACCACATGCAATGACTCTGGTTGGTCCATATGTGGTTTGTGGAAAGAACACACATGCAATGATCACTGGTTGATCCATGTGTGGTTTGTCAAATGAACACACATGCAATGCCACTGGTTGATCCATGTGTGGTTTGTGGAAAGAACACACATGCAATGACTCTAGTGCTAGTTTTTGTATAAGAACACACATGCAATGTCTCTAATGGATCCATATGTGGTTTGTGAAAAGAACACACATGCAATGACCACTTGCTGATCCATGTGTGGTTTGTGAAAAGAACACACATGAAGTGACTCTAGTGCTAGTTTTAGTATAAGAACACACATGCAATGACTCTAGTGGGTCCACATGTAGTTTGTGAAAAGAACACACATGCAATGACCACTGGTTGATCCATAAGTGGTTTGTGGAAAGAACACACATGAAATGACCACTGGTTGATCCATAAGTGGTTTGTGGAAAAGAAAACACATGCAATGACTCTGGTTGGTCCATATGTGGTTTGTGGAAAGAGCACACATGCAGTAACCACTGGTTGATCCATGTGTGGTTTGTGAAATGAACACACATGCAATGCCACTGGTTGATCCATGTGTGGTTTCTGGAAAGAACACACATGCTATGACTCTAGTGCTTGTTTTAGTATCAGAACACACATGCAATGTCTCTAATGGATCCATATGTGGTTTGTGAAAAGAACACACATGCAATGACCACTTGTTGATCCATGTGTGATTTGTGAAAAAACACCCATGCAATGACTCTAGTGCTAGTTTTAGTATAAGATCATACATGCAATGACTCTAGTGGGTCCACATGTAGTTTGTGAAAAGAACACATATGCAGTGACCACTGGTTGATCCATAAGTGGTTTGTGGAAAGAACACACATGCAATGACCACTGGTTGATCCATAAGTGGTTTGTGGAAAAGAAAACACATGCAATGACTCTGGTTGGTCCATATGTGGTTTGTGGAAAGAACACACATGCAGTGACCACTGGTTGATCCATGTGTGGTTTGTGAAATGAACACACATGCAATGCCACTGGTTGATCCATGTGTGGTTTGTGGAAAGAACACAAATGCAATGACTCTAGTGCTAGTTTTTGTATAAGAACACACATGCAATGTCTCTAATGGATCCATATGTGGTTTGTGAAAAGAACACACATGCAATGACCACTTGTTGATCCATGTGTGGTTTGTGAAAAGAACACACATGCAATGACTCTAGTGCTAGTTTTAGTATAAGAACACACATGCAATGACTCTAGTGGGTCCACATGTAGTTTGTGAAAAGAACACACATGCAATGACCACTGGTTGATCCATAAGTGGTTTGTGGAAGGAACACACATGCAATGACCACTGGTTGATCCATAAGTGGTTTGTGGAAAAGAAAACACATGCAATGAATCTGGTTGGTCCATATGTGGTTTGTGGAAACAACACACATGCAGTGACCACTGGGTGATCCATGTGTGGTTTGTGAAATGAACACACATGCAATGCCACTGGTAGATCCATGTGTGGTTTGTGGAAAGAACACACATGCAATGACTCTAGTGCTAGTTTCTGTATAAGAACACACATGCAATGTCTCTAATGGATCCATATGTGGTTTGTGAAAAGAACACACATGCAATGACCACTTGTTGATCCATGTGTGGTTTGTGAAAATAACACACATGCAATGACTCTAGTGCTAGTTTTAGTATAAGAACACACATGCAATGACTCTAGTGGGTCCACATGTAGTTTGTGAAAAGAACACACATGCAATGACCACTTGTTGATCTATGTGTGTTTTGTTATAAGAACACACATACAATGACTCTAGTGGGTCCACATGTAGTTTGTGAAAAGAACACACATGCAATGACCACTGGTTGATCCATAATTTGTTTGTGAAAAAGAACACACATGCAATGAACACTGGTTGATCCATGTGTAGTTTGTGAAAAGAACACACATGCAATGACTAGTGCTAGTTTTAGTATAAGAACACACATTAAATGACTCTAGTGGGTCCACATGCAGTTTGTAAAAATAACACACATGCAATGACCACTGGTTGATCGATAAGGGGTTTGTGGAAAAGAAAACACATGCAATGACTCTGGTTGGTCCATATGTGGTTTGTGGAAAAGAACAGACATGCAATGAACACTTTTGATCCATGTGTGGTTTGTGCAAAAGAACACATGCAATGACCACTAGTTGATCCATGTGTGGTTTGTGAAAAGAATACACATGCACTGACTCTAGTGCTAGTTTTAGTATAAGAACACATATGCAATGACTCTAGTGGGTCCAGATGTAGTTTGTGAAAAGAACACACATGCAATGACCACTAGTTGATCCATAAGTGGTTTGTGGAAGGAACACACATGCCATGACCATTGGTTGATCCATAAGTGGTTTATGGAAAAGAAAACACATGCAATGAATATGGTTGGTCCATGTGTGGTTTGTGGAAAGAACACACATGCAGTGACCACTGGTTGATCCATGTGTGGTTTGTGAAATGAACACACATGCAATGCCACTGGCTGATCCATGTGTGGTTTGTGGAAAGAACACACATGCAATGACTCTAGTGCTAGTTTTTGTATAAGAACACACATGAAATGTCTCTAATGGATCCATATGTGGTTTGTGAAAAGAACACACATGCAATGACCACTGGTTGGTCCATAAGTTGTTTGTGGAAAAGAACACACATGCATTGAACACTGGTTGATCCATGTGTGGTTTGTGAACAGAACACACATGTAATGACTCTAGTGCTAGTTTTAGTATAAGAACACACATGCAATGACTCTAGTGGGCCACATGTAGTTTGTGAAAATAACACACATGCAATGACCAATTGTGGATCCATGTGTGTTTTGTGAAAAGAACACACATACAATGAATCTAGTGGGTCCACATGTTGTTTGTGAAAAGAACACACATGCAATGACCACTGGTTGATCCATAAGTTGTTTGTGGAAAAGAACACACATGCAATGAACACTGGTTGATCCATGTGTGGTTTGTGCAAAAGAACACATGTAATGACCACTGGTTGAGCCATGTGTGGTTTGTGAAAAGAACACACATGCAATGACTCTAGTGCTAGTTTTAGTATAAGAACACACATGCAATGAGCACTGGTTGATCCATAAGTGGTTTGTGGAAATAACACACATGCAATGACAACTGGTTGATCCATAAGTGGTTTGTGGAAATAACACACATGCAATGAGCACTGGTTGATCCATAAGTGGTTTGTGGAAAATAACACACATGCAATGATTC
This sequence comes from Avena sativa, assembly GCA_916181665.1. NCBI lineage: Eukaryota > Viridiplantae > Streptophyta > Magnoliopsida > Poales > Poaceae > Avena > Avena sativa. The sequence goes on along the minus strand of OV702292.1, from coordinate 15,077,581 downwards.
TGGTTGGTACATATGTGGTTTGTGGAAAGAACAACATGTAGTGACCACTGCTTGATCCATATGTGGTTTGTGAAAAGAACACACATGCAATGCCACTGGTTGATCCATGTGTGGTTTGTGGAAAGAACACACATGCAATTACTCTGGTGCTAGTTTTCGTATAAGAACACACATGCAATAACTCTAATGGATCCATATGTGGTTTGTGAAAAGAACACACATGCAATGACCACTTGTTGATCCATGTGTGGTTTGTGAAAAGAACACACATCCAATGACTCTAGTGCTAGCTTTAGTATAAGAACATACATGCAATGACTCCAGTGGGTCCACATGTAGTTTGTGAAAAGAACACACATGCAATGACCACTGGTTGATCCATAAGTGGTTTGTGGAAAGAACACACATGCAATGACGACTTGTTGATCCATAAGTGGTTTGTGCAAGAGAAACCACATGCAATGACTCTGGTTGGTCCATATGTGGTTTGTGGAAAGAACACACATGCAATGATCACTGGTTGATCCATGTGTGGTTTGTCAAATGAACACACATGCAATGCCACTGGTTGATCCATGTGTGGTTTGTGGAAAGAACACACATGCAATGACTCTAGTGCTAGTTTTAGTATAAGAACACACATGCAATGTCTCTAATGGATCCATATGTGGTTTGTGAAAAGAACACACATGCAATGACCACTTGTTGATCCATGTGTGATTTGTGAAAAGAACACCCATGCAATGACTCTAGTGCTAGTTTTTGTATAAGAACATACATGCAATGACTCTAGTGGGTCCATATGTATTTTGTGAAAAGAACACACATGCAATAACCACTGGTTGATCCATAAGTGGTTTGTGGAAAGAACACACATGCAATGACCACTGGTTGATCCATAAGTGGTTTGTGGAAAAGAAAACACTTGGAATGACTCTGGTTGGTCCATATGTTGTTTGTGGATAGAACACACATGCATTGACCACTGGTTGATCCATATGTGGCTTGTGAAAATAACACACATGCAATGCCACTAGTTGATCCATGTGTGGTTTGTGGAAATAACACACATGCAATGACTCTAGTGGTAGTTTTAGTACAAGATCACACATGCAATGACTCTAATGGATCCATATGTGGTTTGTGAAAATAACACACATGCAATGACCACTTGTTGATCCATGTGTGGTTTGTGAAAAGAACACACATGCAATGACTCTAGTGCTAGTTTTAGTATAAGAACACACATGCAATGACTCTAGTGGGTCCACATGTAGTTTTTGAAAAGAACACACATGCAATGACCACTGGTTGATCCATAAGTGGTTTGTGGAAAGAACACACATGCAATGACCACTGGTTGATCCATAAGTGGTTTGTGGAATAGAAAACACTTGCAATGACTCTAGTTGGTCCATATGTGGTTTGTGGAAAGAACACACATGCAGTGACCACAGGTTGATCCATGTGTGGTTCGTGAAATGAACACACATGCAATGCCACTGTTTGATCCACGTGTGGTTTGTGGAAAGAACACACTTGCAATGACTCTAGTGCTAGTTTTTGTATAAGAACACACATGCAATGTCTCTAATGGATCCATATGTGGTTTGTGAAAAGAACACACATGCAATGACCACTTGCTGATCCATGTGTGGTTTGTGAAAAGAACACACATGAAGTGACTCTAGTGCTAGTTTTAGTATAAGAACACACATGCAATGACTCTAGTGGGTCCACATGTAGTTTGTGAAAAGAACACACATGCAATGACCACTGGTTGATCCATAAGTGGTTTGTGGAAAGAACACACATGAAATGACCACTGGTTGATCCATAAGTGGTTTGTGGAAAAGAAAACACATGCAATGACTCTGGTTGGTCCATATGTGGTTTGTGGAAAGAACACACATGCAGTAACCACTGGTTGATCCATGTGTGGTTTGTGAAATGAACACACATGCAATGCCACTGGTTGATCCACGTGTGGTTTCTGGAAAGAACACACATGCTATGACTCTAGTGCTTGTTTTAGTATAAGAACACACATGCAATGTCTCTAATGGATCCATATGTGGTTTGTGAAAAGAACACACATGCAATGACCACTTGTTGATCCATGTGTGATTTGTGAAAAAAACACCCATGCAATGACTCTAGTGCTAGTTTTAGTATAAGATCATACATGCAATGACTCTAGTGGGTCCACATGTAGTTTGTGAAAAGAACACATATGCAGTGACCACTGGTTGATCCATAAGTGGTTTGTGGAAAGAACACACATGCAATGACCACTGGTTGATCCATAAGTGGTTTGTGGAAAAGAAAACACATGCAATGACTCTGGTTGGTCCATATGTGGTTTGTGGAAAGAACACACATGCAGTGACCACTGGTTGATCCATGTGTGGTTTGTGAAATGAACACACATGCAATGCCACTGGTTGATCCATGTGTGGTTTGTGGAAAGAACACACATGCAATGACTCTAGTGCTAGTTTTTGTATAAGAACACACATGAAATGTCTCTAATGGATCCATATGTGGTTTGTGAAAAGAACACACATGCAATGACCACTGGTTGGTCCATAAGTTGTTTGTGGAAAAGAACACACATGCAATGACTCTAGTGCTAGTTTTAGTATAAGAACACACATGCAATGACTCTAGTGGGTCCACATGTAGTTTGTGAAAATAACACACATGCAATGACCAATTGTGGATCCATGTGTGTTTTGTGAAAAGAACACACATGCAATGACTCTAGCGGGTCCACATGTTGTTTGTGAAAAGAACACACATGCAATGACCACTGGTTGATCCATAAGTTGTTTGTGGAAAAGAACACACATGCAATGAACACTGGTTGATCCATGTGTGGTTTGTGCAAAAGAACACATGTAATGACCACTGGTTGAGCCATGTGTGGTTTGTGAAAAGAACACACATGCAATGACTCTAGTGCTAGTTTTAGTATAAGAACACACATGCAATGACTCTAGTGGGCCCACATGTAGTTTGTGAAAATAACACACATGCAATGACCACTGGTTGATCCATAAGTGGTTTGTGGAAATAACACACATGCAATGAGCACTGGTTGATCCATAAGTGGTTTGTGGAAAAGAAAACACATGCAATGACTCTGGTTGGTACATATGTGGTTTGTGGAAAGAACAACATGTAGTGACCACTGGTTGATCCATGTGTGGTTTGTGAAAAGAACACACATGCAATGCCACTGGTTGATCCATGTGTGGTTTGTGGAAAGAACACACATGCAATTACTCTGGTGCTAGTTTTCGTATAAGAACACACATGCAATAACTCTAATGGATCCATATGTGGTTTGTGAAAAGAACACACATGCAATGACCACTTGTTGATCCATGTGTGGTTTGTGAAAAGAACACACATCCAATGACTCTAGTGCTAGCTTTAGTATAAGAACATACATGCAATGACTCCAGTGGGTCCACATGTAGTTTGTGAAAAGAACACACATGCAATGACCACAGGTTGATCCATAAGTGGTTTGTGGAAAGAACACACATGCAATGACGACTTGTTGATCCATAAGTGGTTTGTGCAAGAGAAACCACATGCAATGACTCTGGTTGGTCCATATGTGGTTTGTGGAAAGAACACACATGCAATGATCACTGGTTGATCCATGTGTGGTTTGTCAAATGAACACACATGCAATGCCACTGGTTGATCCATGTGTGGTTTGTGGAAAGAACACACATGCAATGACTCTAGTGCTAGTTTTAGTATAAGAACACACATGCAATGTCTCTAATGGATCCATATGTGGTTTGTGAAAAGAACACACATGCAATGACCACTTGTTGATCCATGTGTGATTTGTGAAAAGAACACCCATGCAATGACTCTAGTGCTAGTTTTTGTATAAGAACATACATGCAATGACTCTAGTGGGTCCATATGTAGTTTGTGAAAAGAACACACATGCAATAACCACTGGTTGATCCATAAGTGGTTTGTGGAAAGAACACACATGCAATGACCACTGGTTGATCCATAAGTGGTTTGTGGAAAAGAAAACACTTGCAATGACTCTGGTTGGTCCATATGTTGTTTGTGGATAGAACACACATGCATTGACCACTGGTTGATCCATATGTGGCTTGTGAAAAGAACACACATGCAATGCCACTAGTTGATCCATGTGTGGTTTGTGGAAATAACACACATGCAATGACTCTAGTGGTAGTTTTAGTACAAGATCACACATGCAATGACTCTAATGGATCCATATGTGGTTTGTGAAAATAACACACATGCAATGACCACTTGTTGATCCATGTGTGGTTTGTGAAAAGAACACACATGCAATGACTCTAGTGCTAGTTTTAGTATAAGAACACACATGCAATGACTCTAGTGGGTTCACATGTAGTTTTTGAAAAGAACACACATGCAATGACCACTGGTTGATCCATAAGTGGTTTGTGGAAAGAACACACATGCAATGACCACTGGTTGATCCATAAGTGGTTTGTGGAAAAGAAAACACTTGCAATGACTCTAGTTGGTCCATATGTGGTTTGTGGAAAGAACACACATGCAGTGACCACAGGTTGATCCATGTGTGGTTTGTGAAATGAACACACATGCAATGCCACTGTTTGATCCACGTGTGGTTTGTGGAAAGAACACACTTGCAATGACTCTAGTGCTAGTTTTTGTATAAGAACACACATGCAATGTCTCTAATGGATCCATATGTGGTTTGTGAAAAGAACACACATGCAATGACCACTTGCTGATCCATGTGTGGTTTGTGAAAAGAACACACATGAAGTGACTCTAGTGCTAGTTTTAGTATAAGAACACACATGCAATGACTCTAGTGGGTCCACATGTAGTTTGTGAAAAGAACACACATGCAATGACCACTGGTTGATCCATAAGTGGTTTGTGGAAAGAACACACATGAAATGACCACTGGTTGATCCATAAGTGGTTTGTGGAAAAGAAAACACATGCAATGACTCTGGTTGGTCCATATGTGGTTTGTGGAAAGAACACACATGCAGTAACCACTGGTTGATCCATGTGTGGTTTGTGAAATGAACACACATGCAATGCCACTGGTTGATCCATGTGTGGTTTCTGGAAAGAACACACATGCTATGACTCTAGTGCTTGTTTTAGTATAAGAACACACATGCAATGTCTCTAATGGATCCATATGTGGTTTGTGAAAAGAACACACATGCAATGACCACTTGTTGATCCATGTGTGATTTGTGAAAAAAGCACCCATGCAATGACTCTAGTGCTTGTTTTAGTATAAGATCATACATGCAATGACTCTAGTGGGTCCACATGTAGTTTGTGAAAAGAACACATATGCAGTGACCACTGGTTGATCCATAAGTGGTTTGTGGAAAGAACACACATGCAATGACCACTGGTTGATCCATAAGTGGTTTGTGGAAAAGAAAACACATGCAATGACTCTGGTTGGTCCATATGTGGTTTGTGGAAAGAACACACATGCAGTGACCACTGGTTGATCCATGTGTGGTTTGTGAAATGAACACACATGCAATGCCACTGGTTGATCCATGTGTGGTTTGTGGAAAGAACACAAATGCAATGACTCTAGTGCTAGTTTTTGTATAAGAACACACATGCAATGTCTCTAATGGATCCATATGTGGTTTGTGAAAAGAACACACATGCAATGACCACTTGTTGATCCATGTGTGGTTTGTGAAAAGAACACACATGCAATGACTCTAGTGCTAGTTTTAGTATAAGAACACACATGCAATGACTGTAACATCCCTAAAAATAATATTTCAAACTCATTCATATCATCCTTGCATCCTTCATTCATTTAGGGTTTTCGCTAAATCATTTAGGAGCATAAACTGAGGCTATGATTTCATGTGAGCAAATTCAACTCAATTGGCCATCACCCTTTGAGATTTGAATGCTTAGGTACTTGTTTGCTTGCCTCCATTGTTGGAAAAAGTGGGAGTAGCTTTTAACCCAAGTTTCCAATTTAGAAATAATTTCAAAACCCTATTTCAAACATTTACAAACTAGAGGCATAGACTCTGTTTGTTTAAGATCCAAGCTTGACCAAGCCCTTGCTAGGTAACCACTTGGTTTATTGACTGTATTTGAACCCACAGAACCCTGCAAAGATCCCTAGTTTTGTTTGAATTCAAAAGGATTTGAATTCATATCAAAATTCATTCCAGAAAATAGAATTAGAAAAAGAAAAGAGGCTAACAAAGGAAAAGGGCCGCGCGGATGAAATCTGGCCCAGCAGTGGAACAGGCCCATCAAGCCCACCCGGGGATCTCCTTTTTCCTCTCTCACGCGCGAGCGCACACACCCAGTCGCTGACAGCCAGACCCCACCTTCACCTCGCGCACTTCGCTGACGAGCGGGCCCGGTCCACGTCGTCCTCGTCTTCCCCAGACCGCGCCTGCGACCACGTCGCTGCTGCAGTCACTGCCGGTAATGGCGCGGCGTAATTGGCAATAAACCGCGAGCGTTTCCTGTCGAGCCTCTGGCTATAAGAACCCCCTCTGCCTCGCGATCTTTTTCCCCCAAACACCTCGCTCACTCCGCCACCAGGCTGCCCTCAATCAACCTTGCACCGCTGCAGATAGAGCCCACTCCGGCGATCGATTCCGGTGAGCTTCGTGTTCCCCTCTACCTCTCGTTCTTACTATCTGACTCAGCGTGTCTTTGCGCACCTCCTGACCTCACTAGTCCGTCCTGTACTGCCCCAGGTCGCCGGTTCCACTTGACACCGCAAGCACCGACGGCGACATCAACTCCGACGAGCTCTAGTGGTAAGTCCAGACCGCCCCGAGCCTTGTCATTCACGCACACATCTTCGCCGTGATCTCCTGCTTCTGACCACACCCTCCGTTTGCCTCCTAGTGATCGACAACGTCGCCTCCGACCTCGAACCGACCGTGCCGACGTCTGTCTCTACTCCGACGAGCAATCATCGCCGTATCTGCGCGCCCCTTGACAAACCAGAGCCACCTTGAGCTTCAGCACGCCACCGCGGTCCTGGTAAGCGCCTTCCTGTCTCCTCGGACGACCTAGAGCGCCAGCGCCACCGTAGTCAGATGCGCCGCCGCCAGTCAACGCCGCTAGCGCCGCCAGTTAGTGGCTCAGCCATTGAGTCCGTTGGATCTGTATCGTAGGGCTAGGATAGATCTTAAACGAAGGGGTACGCGCACGTCTGGGCCGCCAGATCTAAGTTAGATCCTACGGTCCGTAGCTGTCGATCCGACCGAAGCGGTACGCACCAATCACAGAGCGACGCGTGGCTAGGGTTAGATTCAAAAACAGAATTTAAACCAGATTTTGATCCATATTTCAAATGCCTATATCTTTTGAATGCCACGTTGGAATTTTGCAAATTTTATACCGTTGGATTCAGTAAAACAAGACCTTTCTGCCTATCCAATTTGTTTAGCAAATAGTAACCATTAGATTGGCCTAAATTGCAGAAACTTGTTTGAGGCCTTTTTGAGTATAGATTTAGTTTAGTAATTTTGTTTTAGGGTTAAGTAAGTTGTCTTGGCTATTTTTGTGACTTGTTAAGTTTCTGTATTCATGCACTTGCTTGGTAGAGTTTTCAAAAAAAAATCACCACTTAGTAGATTCATGCATGCATGCATTCATATTATTTTTGTTTGTATATATTTGTCTGTAATTGTGTTCTACAACTTTGTGTGTAGATTTTGCTAGTGATTGTGATTGTGATGAGTGCTACTCTCCACATTACCAAGGCAAGTGATATCTTCATGATTATTCCATTCCTATATTTTTATACTTGCATTAGATATTTTGCTAAGACTTGCATGCTACTCTTGCCAAAGATATGATGGGAAATCCTATGTAGATTAGAATGGTAGAGTTGCTAGGAAATTCCCTAAGGATAAGTTGCCATGCCATGCTTAACCTAGCTACTAGAAAACAAGGGTGGTTTATATATTCACACTATGAAAAATATTCTAAGTCTGAGGACTTGTGTTTTATTTAATAAAACAACTAAGTGAATGAATCACCTGGGTGGAATGGAAGGAATGGTTTGTGTTGAGTGGTTACACAAGGCCAGGGGACTGGTGAACCTTGTGTATCACACTTGTGGATGGCCACCCAGGAACAAAGAGATTTGAGATGTCAAATGTTAAGAAGCTTCAAGTGCAACCACTTGGCATTATGGGCTCTGCCATGATCTTAGGTTGCTAGAACTTAGTCTCTTGGACAGTTGGTGGTAGAGGGAATATAGGTTGGAGCGCGTCCATTTGACTAAGGAAAGGCTTCTGAAGGATCTTGTCTTGGGAAACCAAGTCTTGTGGGGAAAGTGCACCACCTCTGCAGAGTGTAAAACCTAAGTACTTAGCCATGTCCCTGGTAAAGGACAATTTGAGCATCAAGACATGGAAGCTTCAAAAATCTCATCACTCCAATTTCTAAATAAAATTTGTGGGTGAACAAGGGTTAAAGGATCTTCAGTCTTTGATTTGTAGATGCCCTGAGTGGATCTTCGGTCTTAGATTAGTAGATGCCTTGGGATAGTTTTGTGCCAAACAAAAACTTAGTGTTTTCAAAAGATAAGGAAAAATCTATTTTGAGCAATGCAAGCCTAAGCTCCACCTAGCCAAAATGCATATAGTATTATAGTCCACTTAAATTATACTAAGGTATCACTTGCCAATACTATTCCAAAGTATTGACCCTCTGTGGCTGTAACTTGTAATGTTGCAGGTTACTCCGATGATGATTAGGAGTCATGAGTCTACACTCAACATTCTTGCCTGTGGCACATGAAGATGAAGACTTATGTTTATTTACTTAATCCATAAACTCTTGTATTAGGCCTTTGGACCTGAGTTGTAAAAGACTACGTTTTATCTCTAGAATGACTGTAATAAACGACCTTTGTATCTGTGTACTTCATCTTAAACTGTGGATGCTAGCATTGATCTAGGGACTAGCATTGCAATCACAGGGATCTTCTCTTTTACAAAGGAGGGATATTACAGATGGTATCAGAGCACTGTGTTGCCTGTAGGATTATGACCCTAGGATTGGAAACCACTAGGAATTTTTTTTTAACTTCTTCTACACTTGTCTATTCTTCTCGTAAACTTTTCTAATCTTCTCATTCTCATCTCTATTTGTAGATGAACTCCATCAACGAAGCCGTGAAGAAAGGACCACTCATGACCATGACCTTGGAGTGTGAGACTGAGTTTCCCAAGATTCTCAAGGACCTCATGGAGACCATGGGAGTACATGGTGCAGCTGTGTAGAAGGGCTTTCCAGTGATGGAGGAAGGAGTGGAGTATTGGTGGGTGCAACTTCACTTGTACAAAAACAAGGAAGACAACCACAAAGAAAGAGGCTTCTGCATGTACACCAACACTTTTATGCACACCACATTCTTTGAGTCAGCAAAAGAAGCAGCTTGGAAGACTATCAAAGAACTAAGTGCTAGAGTCAAGTGCAAGATGCTCAACCTCCAAAAAGACTTAGAGAAAGAGAAAGAACATACCCAAGAGTTGGAAGTCACCAACCAAACCTTGAGAGGACATATTATAGACTTAGTGATAGAAGCATGTGAACAATATAGGGTGATTGCCACTAGGAACATTGTGTTAGCCACCAGATCCAGTGAGATAGGTCTGTGAACGCACTTCGTTAGTCGGACCACCACCTATCACCTTATTTTCCAAAATGATACCTTAAATATGTCTGAACCTTGGTTGATGTAATGGATTCCTGTATGCATGACTTGTGTGATTTTTGTGTGTTCCAAGAATGTGTATGAATGTTGTCTTGTTTATCTTAAATTATGTTGTTCTAACTTTTCAATCTTTTAAATAGATGCCTATTGCCGTCAGCACTGTTGAGGAGTTCCAGGTTACCCGTTTTGGTCCTCGTATCGTAGAGCTTACTACCTTACTCGATCTCCCTCTTCCTATCATTACGGTGCACCCACTCACCAAGTTTGAGAGGAAGGACCTCTAGGGCTTCAAGGTGAACCAGCCAGGACGTCAGACAGAGCCTACTACGGAGGCCATCGTCTTCAAGCTTATGCACGATGACAGGGAGAGAGGCATGGAGGTAGTCATGCAGGATCTGATAGGACGACTGTTAGTCCGTCACTCCCGACAGGTTAGAGGTACTCACTTCCACGCCTTCGGAAGGCGTGATGACGATGGAGAGTCCATCGACTTTGAGGACGACACGAGGGCCACAGCAGAGCCGATACGCCTGTACCTCCAGGACTTAGAGACTCTTATTAGGCACGTGGATACTGACAGGACCAACGTCATGCTCAGCAATGACGAGCTCCACGTGCAGCTTCGTGAGAAGGACAAGCTCTTCGCGCAGCAGGACGAGATAGTCAAGGAGATGGAAGCGAAGTTCAAGACCCAAGACCGTAAGTTCAAGAGTCAAGAGAAACGTGTCCAGGATAGAAACAAGAGGATTCGTGACATGACCGAGGAACTGCAGTCCAAGGACTTCGAGTTAGAGCAGCAACAGACAGTGATTGAGAGGCTTCGCTCCCAGAAGAGGGCTCTCAAGGCCAAGATCGAATCTTTGACCACTACTATCGAGGAGAACAAGACCGCAATGGAGAACGCAGGTCTTACCTTTGTCGAGGAGGAGATTGATGCTGACGAGTAGACTTGACTACTCAGTTATCTTTATTTACCGCACTTGTTATTTGTGAACTTATTGTTGGACCATCCGACATGTGGATGGCTTGCCACTTGTCTGTTTTACTTTGAGACTTTGTTATCTTGTTGTTGAGCTTTTATCCTTGTGTTGCATGCTATGTGTTTGCTTGTGTAATGTATTGTGCATAAATCATATAAGGGTATCTCATTTTTATCTCTATATGAATAAACCACAGATGCCTCCCCGTCGCGCAAACACCAACCCCAACCCCAACATTACCCTAGAAATGCAACAGATGATGAATGCGCAGACACAGCTTATGCAAATGATGACGACATTCATCCAAAACCAGAACAACAACAACAACAACAACAACAACAACCCCAATAACAACAACAACAACAACAACAATAACAACCCTCCAGGTTTTGATATGCTCACCAGATTTCTACGTCTGAGGCCAGCTAAGTTTTCAGGAACGACTGATCCCATGGTGGCCAATGATTGGCTACGTTCGGTGAACAAAGACTTAGTGACCGTGGGCTGCACGGATGCTGAAAAAGTCAGGTTCGCAGCTCATCTGTTGGAAGGACCAGCCGCAGCATGGTGGGACAACTTCCAGATTACCACGCCTATTGATGAGGTGACTTGGGCTATCTTTGAAGAAGGCTTTCGTACTACTCATATCTCACCAGGTATGATGAGCCTAAAAAAGGAGTTTCACAACCTGAAGTAGCGCCACCACAGCGTGGCTGAATATATTGAAGAGTTCAACAATCTGGCGCGCTATGCACCGGATGAGGTTGACACAGATGCCAAAAGAAAGGAAAAGTTTCTGGAAGGCCTGAATGATGAGTTGAATCTGCAGCTATCTGTGGCATATGTACCAACTTATCAGTCGCTGTGTGACAAGGCTGTTATTGTGGAGAATAAAATGAAACAAGTCGAGAGTAGGAAGAGAAAACACTCCGACAAGCACAGCTCGGGATCGTCTCATAAACGATCTCACTATGATGATAATGTCAGCTCAGGATCCCACAAGCATGGGAAATTTAACAAGCACCACATACACAACCGTCATGACAACAAGCATCATCGCAGTCATGACAATGATAAGTACAAGAGTCACAAGAGTGGACATAATAGCCACCACAGTGGAAGTGGAAGTGGAAACCAGCCTAAAAAGGACAACAGTCAGGTTGAATGCTTCAAATGCAAGAAGCTAGGGCATTATGCTAATGAGTGCCCTGAAAAGAAAGTCGAAGAACCTAACAAGCCCAATCCTTTTCAGAAAGGACAGGTTAACCACATCAATGTGGAGGAGGTCTATGAAGAGCCTGATGCTGTTGCTGGTAAGTTCAGACTCAACTCCATCTCGGCATTTGTACTCTTTGACACTGGTGCATCTCATTCATTCATATCAAAAGCATTTGTTGATAGACACGAGTTTGCATCTGAAAACATTGGGTGTCCAATGAAAGTTAGATCTCCGGGGGGAGACATGATAGTGAGTCTTGGATGTCGGGATCTAGTCATAGAGATCAGAAAACATAAGTTTCCAGTAAACCTAATAATCCTGAATTCCCAAGGATTGGATGTGATTTTGGGAATGGATTGGATGGCTAAGTATGAGGGAGTACTAGATTGTGCCAATCGTACAATTGCACTCACAACCCCTGAAGGTAAGAGGATAAAATTCAAGTCCAATTTTAAATCTAAAGGAAGTAAGCTGAATTCTCTTAAGGGGGTTAGCATGGATAGTGTGCCAATTGTGTGTGAATATCCGGATGTGTTTCCGGAAGAGTTACCGGGAATGCCACCAGATAGAGATGTAGAGTTTATAATAGATTTGGTACCAGGTTCTGGACCAAGAGCTAAGAGGCCTTATAAAATGTCAGTTGACGAACTTAAGGAACTCAAGAAACAACTTGGAGAACAATTGCAGAAAGGATTCATCCAGCCAAGTTCTTCATCTTGGGGAGCTCCAGTATTGTTCGTAGAAAAGAGAGATAGAACTCAAAGATTATGCATAGACTACCGTTCTCTCAACGAAGTAACCATCAAGAACAAATATCCTTTGCCAAGAATAAATGACTTGTTTGATCAGCTAGAAGGAGCATGTGTGTTTTCGAAGATTGATCTTCGGTCAGGCTATTTTCAACTCAAGATACGAGAGCAAGACATACCTAAGACAACATTCACCACAAGGTATGGATTGTATGAGTACACTGTGATGCCTTTTGGTTTAACCAACGCTCCAGCATACTTCATGAATATGATGAACAAAGTGTTCATGGAATTTCTCGACAAGTTCGTTGTCGTTTTCATTGATGACATCTTAGTCTATTCCAAGAGCAAGGAAGAGCATGAAAGACATCTACGCTTGATACTTGAGAAACTAAGGGAACATAAGCTTTATGCCAAATTCAGCAAGTGTGAGTTTTGGTTAGAGGAAGTTGGATTTCTTGGTCACGTTATGACAAAGGATGGTGTAGCAGTTGACCCTGCTAAAGTTTCAGCTGTGACAGAATGGGAATCTCCTAAGAATGTAAAAGAGGTTCGTAGTTTCCTTGGCTTAGTAGGTTACTACAGAAGGTTCATTGAAATTTTTTCAAAGGTTGCTAAACCAATGACAGAATTGTTAAAGAAAGATAAGAAATTTTCTTGGTCTGAAGGTTGTGAGCTCAGCTTTCAAGAATTAAAAAAGAGACTTGTATCAGCACCAGTCCTGTGCCTACCAGATTTGGAAAAGGATTTCCATGTGTATTGTGATGCTTCGCATCAAGGATTAGGTGTCGTACTTATGCAAGGCGGAAAAGTTGTGGCTTATGCCTCGAGACAACTCAAAACTCATGAGGTAAATTATCCTACTCATGATTTAGAGTTAGCCGCTGTTGTCCATGCACTCAAAACATGGAGACATTACCTTTTGGGAAAACGTTGTGAAGTATTCACCGAACATAAGAGTTTGAAGTATATCTTCACCCAGAAGGAAATCAATATGAGACAAAGGAGATGGCTAGAACTTATCAAGGATTACGACTTGAGTTTGCAATACCACCCCGGTAAAGCAAATGTAGTAGCAGATGCTCTAAGTCGTAAGGCGTTTGTAAATGGTCTTACCAAAGGTGAATTGCCAGATGACTTTTGTAAGCAATTCAAGGAACTCAGGTTGGAGATTGTGCCGGAAGGACATCTTATGACTTTGGATGTTCAACCCACTCTGTTGGATAAGATTAAAGAAGCCCAAAAGACAGATAAAGAAATCAAAGAGATTAAGGAAAGGATTAGCCAAGGGAAAGCTAAAAGTTTCCATATGGACGAACAAGGTACTTTATGGCACGGGAAACATATTTGTGTTCCACAAGATCCGGAATTGCGGAAACTGATTTTACAAGAAGCCCATAACTCTCCATATTCTATTCACCCGGGAAACACCAAAATGTACATGGATATGAAAGAAAGATTTTGGTGGAACAATCTCAAAAGGGACATCGCCGAACACATTGCTTTGTGTGAAAGCGGAGCATCAGAAACCAGCAGGTTTGCTTCAACCAATGCCTATTCCTGAATGGAAGTGGGAAAATATTGGTATGGATTTCATTACCGGATTACCAAGGACCAGGTCAGGGTATGATTCCATATGGGTAGTAGTCGATCGCCTAACTAAAGTGGATCATTTTATACCCGTAAAGACAACTTATACCAGTGCCAAGTTAGCCAAAATCTACATGGGCAGAATTGTATGCCTTCACGGTGTACCTAAGAGTATTGTGTCTGATAGAGGAACTCAGTTCACTTCTCACTTTTGGAGACAGCTTCATGAATCTTTAGGAACGAGATTGGAATTCAGCAATGCTTTTCATCCTGAAACTGATGGACAAACAGAAAGGACTAATCAAATTCTTGAAGACATGTTGAGGGCATGTGCCCTAGACTATGGAGCAAGTTGGGATGAAAGTCTGCCTTACGCAGAGTTTTCTTACAACAACAGTCACCAATCTAGCATTGGGATGGCACCATTTGAGTTTCTCTACGGAAGAAAGTGTACCACCCCATTGCTATGGAATGGTGTGGGAGAAAGAAGTTTGTTTGGACCATATCTTATCAAAGACGCCGAAGAAAAGGTCAAATTGGTTAGAGACAGGTTGAAGATAGCACAGTCTCGACAGAAAAGCTACGCAGATGCTAAGCGTAGAGAAGTCACCTACGAAGTTGGGGATAGAGCTTATCTTAGAGTATCACCACTTCGTGGAGTGAAAAGATTTGGAGTCAAAGGAAAGTTGGCACCAGGATATGTTGGACCATTCAACATTCTAAGTCGCAAGGGAGAAGTTGCCTATGAAATCGAACTGCCGGTATCTTTATCAGCGGTCCATAATGTTTTTCATGTGAGTCAGCTCAAGAAATGTCACCCAGAAATGGAAGAATCATCTTTGAAGGATACCATACCTTTGGAGGAAGTTCAACTAGAAAGTGATCTCACCTATGAAGAAAAGCCTGTCAAGATTCTTGAGACCGCAGAAAGAGTCACAAGGACAAAGACTATCAAGTTTTGCAAAGTGCAATGGAGTCATCACTCCGAAGAGGAATCAACATGGGAAAGAGAAGATGATCTTCGGAAAGACCACCCTCACCTATTTGCTAGCCAATCCGAATCTCGAGGGCGAGATTCATCTTAAGGGGGTTAGATTGTAACATCCCTAAAAATCATATTTCAAACTCATTCATATCATCCTTGCATCCTTCATTCATTTAGGGTTTTCTCAAAATCATTTAGGAGCATAAACTTAGGCTATGATTTCATGTGAGCAAATTCAACTCAATTGGCCATCACCCTTTGAGATTTGAATGCTTAGGTACTTGTTTGCTTGCCTCCATTGTTGGAAAAAGTAGGAGTAGCTTTTAACCCAAGTTTCCAATTTAGAAATAATTTCAAAACCCTATTTCAAACATTTGCAAACTAGAGGCATAGACTCTGTTTGTTTAAGATCCAAGCTTGACCAAGCCCTTGCTAGGTAACCACTTGGTTTATTGACTGTATTTGAACCCATAGAACCCTGCAAAGATCCCTAGTTTTGTTTGAATTCAAAAGGATTTGAATTCATATCAAAATTCATTCCAGAAAATAGAATTAGAAAAAGAAAAGAGGCTAACAAAGGAAAAGGGCCGCGCGGCTGAAATCTGGCCCAGCAGTGGAACAGGCCCATCAAGCCCACCCGGGGATCTCCTTTTTCCTCTCTCACGCGCGAGCGCACACACCCAGTCGCTGACAGCCAGACCCCACCTTCACCTCGCACACTTCGCTGACGAGCGGGCCCGGTCCACGTCGTCCTCGTCTTCCCCAGACCGCGCCTGCGACCACGTCGCTGCTGCAGTCACTGCCGGTAATGGCGCGGCGTAATTGGCATTAAACCGCGAGCGTTTCCTGTCGAGCCTCTGGCTATAAGAACCCCCTCTGCCTCGCGATCTTTTTCCCCCAAACACCTCGCTCACTCTGCCACCAGGCTGCCCTCAATCAACCTTGCACCGCCGCAGATAGAGCCTACTCCGGCGATCGATTCCGATGAGCTTCGTGTTCCCCTCTACCTCTCGTTCTTACTATCTGACTCAGCGTGTCTTTGCGCACCTCCTGACCTCACTAGTCCGTCCTGTACTGCCCCAGGTCGCCGGTTCCACTTGACAACGCAAGCACCGACGGCGACATCAACTCCGACGAGCTCTAGTGGTAAGTCCAGACCGCCCGAGCCTTGTCATTCACGCACACATCTTCGCCGTGATCTCCTGCTTCTGACCACACCCTCCGTTTGCCTCCTAGTGATCGACAACGTCGCCTCCGACCTCGAACCGACCGTGCCGACGTCTGTCTCTACTCTGACGAGCAATCATCGCCGTATCTGCGCGCCCCTTGACAAACCAGAGCCACCTTGAGCTTCAGCATGCCACCGCGGTCCTGGTAAGCGCCTTCCTGTCTCCTCGGACGACCTAGAGCGCCGGCGCCACCGTAGTCAGATGCGCCGCCGCCAGTCAACGCCGCTAGCGCCGCCAGTTAGTGGCTCGGCGATTGAGTCCGTTGGATCTGTATCGTAGGGCTAGGATAGATCTTAAATGAAGGGGTACCCGCACGTCTGGGCCGCCAGATCTAAGTTAGATCCTACGGTCCGCAGCTGTCGATCCGACCGAAGCGGTACGCACCAATCACAGAGCGACGCGTGGCTAGGGTTAGATTCAAAAACAGAATTTAAACCAGATTTTGATCCAGATTTCAAATGCCTATATCTTTCGAATGCCACGTTGGAATTTTGCAAATTTTATACCGTTGGATTCAGTAAAACAAGACCTTTCTGCCTATCCAATTTGTTTAGCAAATAGTAACCATTAGACTGGCCTAAATTTCAGAAACTTGTTTGAGGCCTTTTTGAGTATAGATTTAGTTTAGTAATTTTGTTTTAGGGTTAAGTAAGTTGTCTTGGCTATTTTTGTGACTTGTTAAGTTTCTGTATTCATGCACTTTCTTGGTAGAGTTTTCAAAAAAAAATCACCACTTAGTAGATTCATGCATGCATGCATTCATATTATTTTTGTTTGTATATATTTGTGTGTAATTGTGTGCTACAACTTTGTGTGTAGATTTTGCTAGTGATTGTGATTGTGACGAGTGCTACTCTCCACATTACCAAGGCAAGTGATATCTTCATGATTATTCCATTCCTATATTTTTATACTTGCATTAGATATTTTGCTAAGACTTGCATGCTACTCTTGCCAAAGATATGATGGGAAATCCTATGTAGATTGGAATGGTAGAGTTGCTAGGAAATTCCCTAAGGATAAGTTGCCATGCCATGCTTAGCCTAGCTACTAGAAAACAAGGGTGGTTTATATATTCACACTATGAAAAATATTCTAAGTCTGAGGACTTGTGTTTTATTTAATAAAACAACTAAGTGAATGAATCACCTGGGTGGAATGGAAGGAATGGTTTGTGTTGAGTGGTTACACAAGGCCAGGGGACTGGTGAACCTTGTGTATCACACTTGTGGATGGCCACCCAGGAACAAAGAGATTTGAGATGTCAAATGTTAAGAAGCTTCAAGTGCAACCACTTGGCATTATGGGCTCTGCCATGATCTTAGGTTGCTAGAACTTAGTCTCTTGGACAGTTGGTGGTAGAGGGAATGATAGGTTGGAGCGCGTCCATTTGACTAAGGAAAGGCTTCTGAATGATCTTGTCTTGGGAAACCAAGTCTTGTGGGGAAAGTGCACCACCTCTGCAGAGTGTAAAACCTAAGTACTTAGCCATGTCCCTGGTAAAGGACAATTTGAGCATCAAGACATGGAAGCTTCAAAAATCTCATCAGTCCAATTTCTAAATAAAATTTGTGGGTGAACAAGGGTTAAAGGATCTTCAGTCTTTGATTTGTAGATGCCCTGAGTGGATCTTCAGTCTTAGATTAGTAGATGCCTTGGGATAGTTTTTTGCCAAACAAAAACTTAGTGTTTTCAAAAGATAAGGAAAAATCTATTTTGAGCAATGCAAGCCTAAGCTCCACCTAGCCAAAATGCATATAGTATTATAGTCCACTTAAATTATACTAAGGTATCACTTGCCAATACTATTCCAAAGTATTGACCCTCTGTGGCTGTAACTTGTAATGTTGCAGGTTACTCCGATGATGATTAGGAGTCATGAGTCTACACTCAACATGCTTGCCTGTGGCACATGAAGATGAAGACTTATGTTTATTTACTTAATCCATAAACTCTTGTATTAGGCCTTTGGCCCTGAGTTGTAAAAGACTACGTTTTATCTCTGGAATGACTGTAATAAATGACCTTTGTATCTGTGTACTTCATCTTAAACTGTGGATGCTAGCATTGATCTAGGGACTAGCATTGCAATCACAGGGATCTTATCTTTTACAAAGGAGGGATCTTACAATGACTCTAGTGGGTCCACATGTAGTTTGTGAAAAGAACACACATGCAATGACCACTGGTTGATCCATAAGTGGTTTGTGGAAATAACACACATGCAATGACCACTGGTTGATCCATAAGTGGTTTGTGGAAAAGAACACACATGCAATGATTCTGGTTGGTACATATGTGGTTTGTGGAAAGAACAACATGCAGTGACCACTGGTTGATCCATGTGTGATTTGTGAAAAGAACACACATGGAATGCCACTGGTTGATCCATGTGTGGTTTGTGGAAAGAACACACATGCAATTACTCTGGTGCTGGTTTTAGTATAAGGACACACATGCAATGACTCTAATGGATCCATATGTGGTTTGTGAAAAGAACACACATGCAATGACCACTTGTTGATCCATGTGTGGTTTGTGAAAAGAACACACATGCAATGACAATAGTGCTAGTTTTAGTATAAGAACATACATGCAATGACTCTAGTGGGTCCACATGTAGTTTGTGAAAAGAACACACATGCAATGACCACTGGTTGATCCATAAGTGGTTTGTGGAAAGAACACACATGCAATGACGACTTGTTGATCCATAAGTGGTTTGTGCAAAAGAAAACACATGCAATGACTCTGGTTGGTCCATATGTGGTTTGTGGAAAGAACACACATGCAATGACCACTGGTTGATCCATGTGTGGTTTGTCAAATGAACACACATGCAATGCCACTGGTTGATCCATGTGTGGTTTGTGGAAAGAACACACATGCAATGACTCTAGTGCTAGTTTTAGTATAAGAACACACATGCAATGACTCTAGTGGGTCCACATGTAGTTTGTGAAAAGAACACACATGCAATGACCACTGGTTGATCCATAAGTGGTTTGTGGAAGGAACACACATGCAATGACCACTGGTTGATCCATAAGTGGTTTGTGGAAAAGAAAACACATGCAATAAATCTGGTTGGTCCATATGTGGTTTGTGGAAACAACACACATGCAGTGACCACTGGTTGATCCATGTGTTGTTTGTGAAATGAACACACATGCAATGCCACTGGTTGATCCATGTGTGGTTTGTGGAAAGAACACACATGCAATGACTCTAGTGCTAGTTTTGTATAAGAACACACATGCAATGTCTCTAATCGATCCATATGTGGTTTGTGAAAAGAACACACATGCAATGACCACTTGTTCATCCATGTGTGGTTTGTGAAAAGAACATACATGCAATGACTCTAGTGCTAGTTTTAGTATAAGAACACACATGCAATTACTCTAGTGGGTCCACATGTAGTTTGTGAAAATAACACACATGCAATGACCAATTGTTGATCCATGTGTGTTTTGTGAAAAGAACACACATACAATGACTCTAGTGGGTCCACATGTTGTTTGTGAAAAGAACACACATGCAATGACCACTGGTTGATCCATAAGTTGTTTGTGGAAAAGAACACACATGCAATGGACACTGGTTGATCCATGTGTGGTTTGTGCAAAAGAACACATGCAATGACCACTGGTTGAGCCATGTGTGGTTTGTGAAAAGAACACACATGCAATAACTCTAGTTCTAGTTTTAGTATAAGAAGACACATGCAATGACTCTAGTGGGTCCACATGTAGTTTGTGAAAATAACACACATGCAATGACCACTAGTTGATCCATAAGTGGTTTGTGGAAATAACACACATGCAATGAGCACTGGTTGATCCATAAGTGGTTTGTGGAAAAGAACACACATGCAATGATTCTGGTTGGTACATATGTGGTTTGTGAAAAGAACAACATGCAGTGACCACTGGTTGATCCATGTGTGGTTTGTGAAAAGAACACACATGCAATGCCACTGGTTGATCCATGTGTGGTTTGTGGAAAGAACACACATGCAATTACTCTGGTGCTAGTTTTAGTATAAGAACACACATGCAATGACTCTAATGGATCCATATGTGGTTTGTGAAAAGAACACACATGCAATGACCACTTGTTGATCCATGTGTGATTTGTGAAAAGAACACCCATGCAATGACTCTAGTGCTAGTTTTTGTATAAGAACATACATGCAATGACTCTAGTGGGTCCACATTTAGTTTGTGAAAAGAACACACATGCAATAACCACTGGTTGATCCATAAGTGGTTTGTGGAAAGAACACACATGCAATGACCACTGGTTGATCCATAAGTGGTTTGTGGAAAAGAAAACACTTGCAATGACTCTGGTTGGTCCATATGTTGTTTGTGGAAAGAACACACATGCATTCACCACTGGTTGATCCATATGTGGCTTGTGAAAAGAACACACATGCAATGCCACTAGTTGATCCATGTGTGGTTTGTGGAAAGAACACACATGCAATGACTCCAGTGGTAGTTTTAGTACAAGATCACACATGCAATGACTCTAATGGATCCATATGTGGTTTGTGAAAATAACACACATGCAATGACCACTTGTTTATCCATGTGTGGTTTGTGAAAAGAACACACATGCATTGACTCTAGTGCTAGTTTTAGTATAAGAACACACATGCAATGACTCTAGTGGGTCCGCATGTAGTTTGTGAAAAGAACACACATGCAATGACCACTGGTTGGTCCATAAGTGGTTTGTGGAAAGAACACACATGCAATGACCACTGGTTGATCCATAAGTGGTTTGTGGAAAAGAAAACACTTGCAATGACTCTGGTTGGTCCATATGTTGTTTGTGGAAAGAACACACATGCATTCACCACTGGTTGATCCATATGTGGCTTGTGAAAAGAACACACATGCAATGCCACTAGTTGATCCATGTGTGGTTTGTGGAAAGAACACACATGCAATGACTCCAGTGGTAGTTTTAGTACAAGATCACACATGCAATGACTCTAATGGATCCATATGTGGTTTGTGAAAATAACACACATGCAATGACCACTTGTTGATCCATGTGTGGTTTGTGAAAAGAACACACATGCATTGACTCTAGTGCTAGTTTTAGTATAAGAACACACATGCAATGACTCTAGTGGGTCCGCATGTAGTTTGTGAAAAGAACACACATGCAATGACCACTGGTTGGTCCATAAGTGGTTTGTGGAAAGAACACACATGCAATGACCACTGGTTGATCCATAAGTGGTTTGTGGAAAAGAAAACACTTGCAATGACTCTAGTTGGTCCATATGTGGTTTGTGGAAAGAACACACATGCAGTGACCACTGGTTGATCCATGTGTGGTTTGTGAAATGAACACACATGCAATGCCACTGTTTGATCCATGTGTGGTTTGTGGAAAGAACACACTTGCAATGACTCTAGTGCTAGTTTTTGTATAAGAACACACATGCAATGTCTCTAATGGATCCATATGTGGTTTGTGAAAAGAACACACATGCAATGACCACTGGCTGATCCATGTGTGGTTTGTGAAAAGAACACACATGAAGTGACTCTAGTGCTAGTTTTAGTATAAGAACACACATGCAATGACTCTAGTGGGACCACATGTAGTTTGTGAAAAGAACACACATGCAATGACCACTGGTTGATCCATAAGTGGTTTGTGGAAAGAACACACATGAAATGACCACTGGTTGATCCATAAGTGGTTTGTGCAAAAGAAAACACATGCAATGACTATGGTTGGTCCATATGTGGTTTGTGGAAAGAACACACATGCAGTAACCACGGGTTGATCCATGTGTGGTTTGTGAAATGAACATACATGCAATGCCACTGGTTGATCCATGTGTGGTTTGTGGAAAGAACACACATGCAACGACTCTAGTGCTTGTTTTAGTATAAGAACACACATGCAATGCCTCTAATGGATCCATATGTGGTTTGTGAAAAGAACACACATGCAATGACCACTTGTTGATCCATGTGTGATTTGTGAAAAAAACACCCATGCAATGACTCTAGTGCTAGTTTTAGTATAAGATCACACATGCAATGACTCTAGTGGGTCCACATGTAGTTTGTGAAAAGAACACACATGCAATGACCACTGGTTGATCCATAAGTGGTTTGTGGAAAGAACACACATGCAATGACCACTGGTTGATCCATAAGTGGTTTGTGGAAAAGAAAACACATGCAATGACTCTGGTTGGTCCATATGTGGTTTGTGGAAAGAACACACATGCAATGACCACTGGTTGATCCATGTGTGGTTTGTCAAATGAACACACATGCAATGCCACTGGTTGATCCATGTGTGGTTTGTGGAAAGAACACAAATGCAATGACTCTAGTGCTAGTTTTTGTATAAGAACACACATGCAATGTCTCTAATGGATCCATATGTGGTTTGTTAAATGAACACACATGCAATGCCACTGGTTGATCCATGTGGGGTTTGTGGAAAGAACACACATGCAATTACTCTGGTGCTGGTTTTAGTATAAGAACACACATGCAATGACTCTAATGGATCCATATGTGGTTTGTGAAAAGAACACACATGCAATGACCACTTGTTGATCCATGTGTGGTTTGTGAAAAGAACACACATGCAATGACTCTAGTGCTAGTTTTAGTATAAGAACATACATGCAATGACTCTAGTGGGTCCACATGTAGTTTGTGAAAAGAACACACATGCAATGACTCTAGTGGGTCCACATGTAGTTTGTGAAAAGAACACACATGCAATGACCACTGGTTGATCCATAAGTGGTTTGTGGAAAGAACACACATGCAATGACGACTTGTTGATCCATAAGTGGTTTGTGCAAAAGAAAACACATGCAATGACTCTGGTTGGTCCATATGTGGTTTGTGGAAAGAACACACATGGAATGACCACTGGTTGATCCATGTGTGGTTTGTAAAATGAACACACATGCAATGCCACTGGTTGATCCATGTGTGGTTTGTGGAAAGAACACACATGCAATGACTCTAGTGCTAGTTTTAGTATAAGAACACACATGCTATGACTCTAGTGGGTCCACATGTAGTTTGTGAAAAGAACACACATGCAATGACCACTGGTTGATCCATAAGTGGTTTATGGAAGGAACACACATGCAATGACCACTGGTTGATCCATAAGTGGTTTGTGTAAAAGAAAACACATGCAATGAATCTGGTTGGTCCATATGTGGTTTGTGGAAACAACACACATGCAGTGACCACTGGTTGATCCATGTGTGGTTTGTGAAATGAACACACATGCAATGCCACTGGTTGATCCATGGGTGGTTTGTGGAAAGAACACACATGCAATGACTCTAGTGCTAGTTTTTGCATAAGAACACACATGCAATGTCTCTAATGGATCCATATGTGGTTTGTGAAAAGAACACACATGCAATGACCACTTGTTGATCCATGTGTGGTTTGTGAAAAGAACACACATGCAATGACTCTAGTGGGTCCACATGTAGTTTGTGAAAAGAACACACATGCAATGACCATTGGTTGATCCATAAGTGGTTTGTGGAAAGAACACACATGCAATGACCACTGGTTGATCCATAAGTGGTTTGTGGAAAAGAAAACACTTGCAATGACTCTAGTTGGTCCATATGTGGTTTGTGGAAAGAACACACATGCAGTGACCACTGGTTGATCCATGTGTGGTTTGTGAAATAAACACACATGCAATGCCACTGTTTGATCCATGTGTGGTTTGTGGAAAGAACACACTTGCAATTACTCTAGTGCTAGTTTTTGTATAAGAACACACATGCAATGTCTCTAATGGATCCATATGTGGTTTGTGAAAAGAACACACATGCAATGACCACTGGCTGATCCATGTGTGGTTTGTGAAAAGAACACACATGAAGTGACTCTAGTGCTAGTTTTAGTATAAGAACACACATGCAATGACTCTAGTGGGTCCACATGTAGTTTGTGAAAATAACACATATGCAATGACCACTGGTTGATCCATAAGTGGTTTGTGGAAAGAACACACATGAAATGACCACTGGTTGATCCATAAGTGGTTTGTGCAAAAGAAAACACATGCAATGACTATGGTTGGTCCATATGTGGTTTGTGGAAAGAACACACATGCAGTAACCACTGGTTGATCCATGTGTGGTTTGTGAAATGAACACACATGCAATGCCACTGGTTGATCCATGTGTGGTTTGTGGAAAGAACACACATGCAATGACTCTAGTGCTTGTTTTAGTATAAGAACACACATGCAATGTCTCTAATGGATCCATATGTGGTTTGTGAAAAGAACACACATGCAATGACCACTTGTTGATCCATGTGTGATTTGTGAAAAAAACACCCATGCAATGACTCTAGTGCTAGTTTTAGTATAAGATCATACATGCAATGACTCTAGTGGGTCCACATGTAGTTTGTGAAAACAACACACATGCAATGACCACTGGTTGATCCATAAGTGGTTTGTGGAAAGAACACACATGCAATGACCACTATTTGATCCATAAGTGGTTTGTGGAAAAGAAAACACATGCAATGACTCTGGTTGGTCCATATGTGGTTTGTGGAAAGAACACACATGTAGTGACCACTGGTTGATCCATGTGTGGTTTGTGAAATGAACACACATGCAATGCCACTGGTTGATCCATGTGTGGTTTGTGGAAAGAACACAAATGCAATGAATCTAGTGCTAGTTTTTGTATAAGAACACACATGCAATGTCTCTAATGGATCCATATGTGGTTTGTGAAAAGAACACACATGCAATGACCACTTGTTGATGCATGTGTGGTTTGTGAAAAGAACACACATGCAATGACTCTAGTGCTAGTTTGAGTATAAGAACACACATGCAATGACTCTAGTGGGTCCACATGTAGTTTGTGAAAAGAACACACATGCAATGACCACTGGTTGATCCATAAGTGGTTTGTGGAAATAACACACATGCAATGACCACTGGTTGATCCATAAGTGGTTTGTGGAAAAGAACACACATGCAATGATTCTGGTTGGTACATATGTGGTTTGTGGAAAGAACAACATGCAGTGACCACTGGTTGATCCATCTGTGGTTTGTGAAATGAACACACATGCAATGCCACTGGTTGATCCATGTGTGGTTTGTGGAAAGAACACACATGCAATTACTCTGGTGCTGGTTTTAGTATAAGAACACACATGCAATGACTCTAATGGATCCATATGTGGTTTGTGAAAAGAACACACATGCAATGACCACTTGTTGATCCATGTGTGGTTTGTGAAAAGAACACACATGCAATGACTCTAGTGCTAGTTTTAGTATAAGAACATACATGAAGTGACTCTAGTGGGTCCACATGTAGTTTGTGAAAAGAAAACACATGCAATGACCACTGGTTGATCCATAAGTGGTTTGTGGAAAGAACACACATGCAATGACCACTGGTTGATCCATAAGTGGTTTGTGGAAAAGAAAACACATGCAATGAATCTGGTTGGTCCATATGTGGTTTGTGGAAACAACACACATGCAGTGACCACTGGTTGATCCATGTGTGGTTTGTGAAATGAACACACATGCAATGCCACTGGTTGATCCATGTGTGGTTTGTGGAAAGAACACACATGCAATGACTCTAGTGCTAGTTTTTGTATAAGAACACACATGCAATGTCTCTAATGGATCCATATGTGGTTTGTGAAAAGAACACACATGCAATGACCACTTGTTGATCCATGTGTGGTTTGTGAAAAGAACACACATGCAATGACTCTAGTGCTAGTTTTAGTATAAGAACACACATGCAATGACTCTAGTGGGTCCACATGTAGTTTGTGAAAATAACACACATGCAATGACCAATTGTTGATCCATGTGTGTTTTGTGAAAAGAACACACATACAATGACTCTAGTGGGTCCACATGTTGTTTGTGAAAAGAACACACATGCAATGACCACTGGTTGATCCATAAGTGATTGTGGAAAAGAACACACATGCAATGATTCTGGTTAGTACATATGTGGTTTGTGGAAAGAACAACATTCAGTGACCACTGGTTGATCCATGTGTGGTTTGTGAAAAGAACACACATGCAATGCCACTGGTTGATCCATGTGTGGTTTGTGGAATGAACACACATGGAATTACTCTGGTGCTAGTTTTAGTATAAGAACACACATGCAATGACTCTAATGGATCCATATGTGGTTTGTGAAAAGAACACACATGCAATGACCACTTGTTGATCCATGTGTAGTTTGTGAAAAGAACACACATCCAATGACTCTAGTGCTAGTTTTAGTATAAGAACATACATGCAATGACTCTAGTGGGTCCACATGTAGTTTGTGAAAAGAACACACATGCAATGACCACTGGTTGATCCATAAGTGTTTTGTGGAAAGAACACACATGCAATGACGACTTGTTGATCCATAAGTGGTTTGTGCAAAAGAAAACACATGCAATGACTCTGGTTGGTCCATGTGTGGTTTGTGGAAAGAACACACATGCAATGACCACTGGTTGATCCATGTGTGGTTTGTCAAATGAACACACATGCAATGCCACTGGTTGATCCATGTGTGGTTTGTGGAAAGAACACACATGCAATGACTCTAGTGCTAGTTTTAGTATAAGAACACACATGCAATGACTCTAGTGGGTCCACATGTAGTTTGTGAAAAGAACACACATGCAATGACCACTAGTTGATCCATAAGTGGTTTGTGGAAGGAACACACATGCAATGACCACTGGTTGATCCATAAGTGGTTTGTGGAAAAGAAAACACATGCAATGAATCTGGTTGGTCCATATGTGGTTTGTGGAAACAACACACATGCAGTGACCACTGGTTGATCCATGTGTGGTTTGTGAAATGAACACACATGCAATGCCACTGGTTGATCCATGTGTGGTTTGTGGAAAGAACACACATGGAATGACTCTAGTGCTAGTTTTTGTATAAGAACACACATGCAATGTCTCTAATGGATCCATATGTGGTTTGTGAAAAGAACACACATGCAATGACCACTTGTTGATCCATGTGTGGTTTGTGAAAAGAACACACATGCAATGACTCTAGTGCTAGTTTTAGTATAAGAACACACATGCAATGACTCTAGTGGGTCCACATGTAGTTTGTGAAAATAACACACATGCAATGACCAATTGTTGATCCATGTGTGTTTTGTGAAAAGAACACACATACAATGACTCTAGTGGGTCCACATGTTGTTTGTGAAAAGAACACACATGCAATGACCACTGGTTGATCCATAAGTTGTTTGTGGAAAAGAACACACAAGCAATGGACACTAGTTGATCCATGTGTGGTTTGTGCAAAAGAACACATGCAATGACCACTGGTTGAGCCATGTGTGGTTTGTGAAAAGAACACACATGCAATGACTCTAGTGCTAGTTTTAGTATAAGAACACACATGCAATGACTCTAGTGGGTCCACATGTAGTTTGTGAAAATAACACACATGCAATGACCACTGGTTAATCCATAAGTGGTTTGTGGAAATAACACACATGCAATGAGCACTGGTTGATCCATAAGTGATTGTGGAAAAGAACACACATGCAATGATTCTGGTTAGTACATATGTGGTTTGTGGAAAGAACAACATGCAGTGACCACTGGTTGATCCATGTGTGGTTTGTGAAAAGAACACACATGCAATGCCACTGGTTGATCCATGTGTGGTTTGTGGAATGAACACACATGGAATTACTCTGGTGCTAGTTTTAGTATAAGAACACACATGCAATGACTCTAATGGATCCATATGTGGTTTGTGAAAAGAACACACATGCAATGACCACTTGTTGATCCATGTGTAGTTTGTGAAAAGAACACACATCCAATGACTCTAGTGCTAGTTTTAGTATAAGAACATACATGCAATGACTCTAGTGGGTCCACATGTAGTTTGTGAAAAGAACACACATGCAATGACCACTGGTTGATCCATAAGTGTTTTGTGGAAAGAACACACATGCAATGACGACTTGTTGATCCATAAGTGGTTTGTGCAAAAGAAAACACATGCAATGACTCTGGTTGGTCCATATGTGGTTTGTGGAAAGAACACACATGCAATGACCACTGGTTGATCCATGTGTGGTTTGTCAAATGAACACACATGCAATGCCACTGGTTGATCCATGTGTGGTTTGTGGAAAGAACACACATGCAATGACTCTAGTGCTAGTTTTAGTATAAGAACACACATGCAATGTCTCTAATGGATCCATATGTGGTTTGTGAAAAGAACACACATGCAATGACCACTTGCTGATCCATGTGTGGTTTGTGAAAAGAACACACATGAAGTGACTCTAGTGCTAGTTTTAGTATAAGAACACACATGCAATGACTCTAGTGGGACCACATGTAGTTTGTGAAAAGAACACACATGCAATGACCACTGGTTGATCCATAAGTGGTTTGTGGAAAGAACACACATGAAATGACCACTGGTTGATCCATAAGTGGTTTGTGCAAAAGAAAACACATGCAATGACTATGGTTGGTCCATATGTGGTTTGTGGAAAGAACACACATGCAGTAACCACGGGTTGATCCATGTGTGGTTTGTGAAATGAACACACATGCAATGCCACTGGTTGATCCATGTGTGGTTTGTGGAAAGAACACACATGCAACGACTCTAGTGCTTGTTTTAGTATAAGAACACACATGCAATGCCTCTAATGGATCCATATGTGGTTTGTGAAAAGAACACACATGCAATGACCACTTGTTGATCCATGTGTGATTTGTGAAAAAAACACCCATGCAATGACTCT
This sequence comes from Avena sativa, assembly GCA_916181665.1. Lineage (NCBI taxonomy): Eukaryota > Viridiplantae > Streptophyta > Magnoliopsida > Poales > Poaceae > Avena > Avena sativa. The sequence goes on along the minus strand of OV702292.1, from coordinate 15,048,213 downwards.
AGTGCTAGTTTTAGTATAAGATCACACATGCAATGACTCTAGTGGGTCCACATGTAGTTTGTGAAAAGAACACACATGCAATGACCACTGGTTGATCCATACGTGGTTTGTGGAAAGAACACACATGCAATGACCACTGGTTGATCCATAAGTGGTTTGTGGAAAAGAAAACACATGCAATGACTCTGGTTGGTCCATATGTGGTTTATGGAAAGAACACACATGCAATGACCACTGGTTGATCCATGTGTGGTTTGTCAAATGAACACACATGCAATGCCACTGGTTGATCCATGTGTGGTTTGTGGAAAGAACACAAATGCAATGACTCTAGTGCTAGTTTTTGTATAAGAACACACATGCAATGTCTCTAATGGATCCATATGTGGTTTGTTAAATGAACACACATGCAATGCCACTGGTTGATCCATGTGTGGTTTGTGGAAAGAACACACATGCAATTACTCTGGTGCTGGTTTTAGTATAAGAACACACATGCAATGACTCTAATGGATGCATATGTGGTTTGTGAAAAGAACACACATGCAATGACCACTTGTTGATCCATGTGTGGTTTGTGAAAAGAACACACATGCAATGACTCTAGTGCTAGTTTTAGTATAAGAACATACATGCAATGACTCTAGTGGGTCCACATGTAGTTTGTGAAAAGAACACACATGCAATGACCACTGGTTGATCCATAAGTGGTTTGTGGAAAGAACACACATGCAATGAAGACTTGTTGATCCATAAGTGGTTTGTGCAAAAGAAAACACATGCAATGACTCTGGTTGGTCCATATGTGGTTTGTGGAAAGAACATACATGGAATGACCACTGGTTGATCCATGTGTGGTTTGTAAAATGAACACACATGCAATGCCACTGGTTGATCCATGTGTGGTTTGTGGAAAGAACACACATGCAATGACTCTAGTGCTAGTTTTAGTATAAGAACACACATGCTATGACTCTAGTGGGTCCACATGTAGTTTGTGAAAAGAAAACACATGCAATGACCACTGGTTGATCCATAAGTGGTTTGTGGAAGGAACACACATGCAATGACCACTGGTTGATCCATAAGTGGTTTGTGTAAAAGAAAACACATGCAATGAATCTGGTTGGTCCATATGTGGTTTGTGGAAACAACACACATGCAGTGACCACTGGTTGATCCATGTGTGGTTTGTGAAATGAACACACATGCAATGCCACTGGTTGATCCATGGGTGGTTTGTGGAAAGAACTCACATGCAATGACTCTAGTGCTAGTTTTTGTGTAAGAACACACATGCAATGTCTCTAATGGATCCATATGTGGTTTGTGAAAAGAACACACATGCAATGACCACTTGTTGATCCATGTGTGGTTTGTGAAAAGAACACACATGCAATGACTCTAGTGGGTCCACATGTAGTTTGTGAAAAGAACACACATGCAATGACCATTGGTTGATCCATAAGTGGTTTGTGGAAAGAACACACATGCAATGACCACTGGTTGATCCATAAGTGGTTTTTGGAAAAGAAAACACTTGCAATGACTCTAGTTGGTCCATATGTGGTTTGTGGAAAGAACACACATGCAGTGACCACTGGTTGATCCATGTGTGGTTTGTGAAATAAACACACATGCAATGCCACTGTTTGATCCATGTGTGGTTTGTGGAAAGAACACACTTGCAATTACTCTAGTGCTAGTTTTTGTATAAGAACACACATGCAATGTCTCTAATGGATCCATATGTGGTTTGTGAAAAGAACACACATGCAATGACCACTGGCTGATCCATGTGTGGTTTGTGAAAATAACACACATGAAGTGACTCTAGTGCTAGTTTTAGTATAAGAACACACATGCAATGACTCTAGTGGGTCCACATGTAGTTTGTGAAAATAACACATATGCAATGACCACTGGTTGATCCATAAGTGGTTTGTGGAAAGAACACACATGAAATGACCACTGGTTGATCCATAAGTGGTTTGTGCAAAAGAAAACACATGCAATGACTATGGTTGGTCCATATGTGGTTTGTGGAAAGAACACACATGCAGTAACCACTGGTTGATCCATGTGTGGTTTGTGAAATGAACACACATGCAATGCCACTGGTTGATCCATGTGTGGTTTGTGGAAAGAACACACATGCAACGACTCTAGTGCTTGTTTTAGTATAAGAACACACATGCAATGCCTCTAATGGATCCATATGTGGTTTGTGAAAAGAACACACATGCAATGACCACTTGTTGATCCATGTGTGATTTGTGAAAAAAACACCCATGCAATGACTCTAGTGCTAGTTTTAGTATAAGATCACACATGCAATGACTCTAGTGGGTCCACATGTAGTTTGTGAAAAGAACACACATGCAATGACCACTGGTTGATCCATACGTGGTTTGTGGAAAGAACACACATGCAATGACCACTGGTTGATCCATAAGTGGTTTGTGGAAAAGAAAACACATGCAATGACTCTGGTTGGTCCATATGTGGTTTATGGAAAGAACACACATGCAATGACCACTGGTTGATCCATGTGTGGTTTGTCAAATGAACACACATGCAATGCCACTGGTTGATCCATGTGTGGTTTGTGGAAAGAACACAAATGCAATGACTCTAGTGCTAGTTTTTGTATAAGAACACACATGCAATGTCTCTAATGGATCCATATGTGGTTTGTTAAATGAACACACATGCAATGCCACTGGTTGATCCATGTGTGGTTTGTGGAAAGAACACACATGCAATTACTCTGGTGCTGGTTTTAGTATAAGAACACACATGCAATGACTCTAATGGATGCATATGTGGTTTGTGAAAAGAACACACATGCAATGACCACTTGTTGATCCATGTGTGGTTTGTGAAAAGAACACACATGCAATGACTCTAGTGCTAGTTTTAGTATAAGAACATACATGCAATGACTCTAGTGGGTCCACATGTAGTTTGTGAAAAGAACACACATGCAATGACCACTGGTTGATCCATAAGTGGTTTGTGGAAAGAACACACATGCAATGAAGACTTGTTGATCCATAAGTGGTTTGTGCAAAAGAAAACACATGCAATGACTCTGGTTGGTCCATATGTGGTTTGTGGAAAGAACATACATGGAATGACCACTGGTTGATCCATGTGTGGTTTGTAAAATGAACACACATGCAATGCCACTGGTTGATCCATGTGTGGTTTGTGGAAAGAACACACATGCAATGACTCTAGTGCTAGTTTTAGTATAAGAACACACATGCTATGACTCTAGTGGGTCCACATGTAGTTTGTGAAAAGAACACACATGCAATGACCACTGGTTGATCCATAAGTGGTTTGTGGAAGGAACACACATGCAATGACCACTGGTTGATCCATAAGTGGTTTGTGTAAAAGAAAACACATGCAATGAATCTAGTTGGTCCATATGTGGTTTGTGGAAACAACACACATGCAGTGACCACTGGTTGATCCATGTGTGGTTTGTGAAATGAACACACATGCAATGCCACTGGTTGATCCATGGGTGGTTTGTGGAAAGAACTCACATGCAATGACTCTAGTGCTAGTTTTTGTGTAAGAACACACATGCAATGTCTCTAATGGATCCATATGTGGTTTGTGAAAAGAACACACATGCAATGACCACTTGTTGATCCATGTGTGGTTTGTGAAAAGAACACACATGCAATGACTCTAGTGGGTCCACATGTAGTTTGTGAAAAGAACACACATGCAATGACCATTGGTTGATCCATAAGTGGTTTGTGGAAAGAACACACATGCAATGACCACTGGTTGATCCATAAGTGGTTTGTGGAAAAGAAAACACTTGCAATGACTCTAGTTGGTCCATATGTGGTTTGTGGAAAGAACACACATGCAGTGACCACTGGTTGATCCATGTGTGGTTTGTGAAATAAACACACATGCAATGCCACTGTTTGATCCATGTGTGGTTTGTGGAAAGAACACACTTGCAATTACTCTAGTGCTAGTTTTTGTATAAGAACACACATGCAATGTCTCTAATGGATCCATATGTGGTTTGTGAAAAGAACACACATGCAATGACCACTGGCTGATCCATGTGTGGTTTGTGAAAATAACACACATGAAGTGACTCTAGTGCTAGTTTTAGTATAAGAACACACATGCAATGACTCTAGTGGGTCCACATGTAGTTTGTGAAAATAACACATATGCAATGACCACTGGTTGATCCATAAGTGGTTTGTGGAAAGAACACACATGAAATGACCACTGGTTGATCCATAAGTGGTTTGTGCAAAAGAAAACACATGCAATGACTATGGTTGGTCCATATGTGGTTTGTGGAAAGAACACACATGCAGTAACCACTGGTTGATCCATGTGTGGTTTGTGAAATGAACACACATGCAATGCCACTGGTTGATCCATGTGTGGTTTGTGGAAAGAACACACATGCAATGACTCTAGTGCTTGTTTTAGTATAAGAACACACATGCAATGTCTCTAATGGATCCATATGTGGTTTGTGAAAAGAACACACATGCAATGACCACTTGTTGATCCATGTGTGATTTGTGAAAAAAACACCCATGCAATGACTCTAGTGCTAGTTTTAGTATAAGATCATACATGCAATGACTCTAGTGGGTCCACATGTAGTTTGTGAAAAGAACACACATGCAATGACCACTGGTTGATCCATAAGTGGTTTGTGGAAAGAACACACACGCAATGACCACTATTTGATCCATAAGTGGTTTGTGGAAAAGAAAACACATGCAATGACTCTGGTTGGTCCATATGTGGTTTGTGGAAAGAACACACATGTAGTGACCACTGGTTGATCCATGTGTGGTTTGTGAAATGAACACACATGCAATGCCACTGGTTGATCCATGTGTGGTTTGTGGAAAGAACACAAATGCAATGAATCTAGTGCTAGTTTTTGTATAAGAACACACATGCAATGTCTCTAATGGATCCATATGTGGTTTGTGAAAAGAACACACATGCAATGACCACTTGTTGATGCATGTGTGGTTTGTGAAAAGAACACACATGCAATGACTCTAGTGCTAGTTTGAGTATAAGAACACACATGCAATGACTCTAGTGGGTCCACATGTAGTTTGTGAAAAGAACACACATGCAATGACCACTGGTTGATCCATAAGTGGTTTGTGGAAATAACACACATGCAATGACCACTGGTTGTTCCATAAGTGGTTTGTGGAAAAGAACACACATGCAATGATTCTGGTTGGTACATATGTGGTTTGTGGAAAGAACAACATGCAGTGACCACTGGTTGATCCATGTGTGGTTTGTGAAATGAACACACATGCAATGCCACTGGTTGATCCATGTGTGGTTTGTGGAAAGAACACACATGCAATTACTCTGGTGCTGGTTTTAGTATAAGAACACACATGCAATGACTCTAATGGATCCATATGTGGTTTGTGAAAAGAACACACATGCAATGACCACTTGTTGATCCATGTGTGGTTTGTGAAAAGAACACACATGCAATGACTCTAGTGCTAGTTTTAGTATAAGAACATACATGAAGTGACTCTAGTGGGTCCACATGTAGTTTGTGAAAAGAACACACATGCAATGACCACTGGTTGATCCATAAGTGGTTTGTGGAAAGAACACACATGCAATGACGACTTGTTGATCCATAAGTGGTTTGTGCAAAAGAAAACACATGCAATGACTCTGGTTGGTCCATATGTGGTTTGTGGAAAGAACACACATGCAATGACCACTGGTTGATCCATGTGTGGTTTGTCAAATGAACACACATGCAATGCCACTGGTTGATCCATGTGTGGTTTGTGGAAAGAACACACATGCAATGACTCTAGTGCTAGTTTTAGTATAAGAACACACATGCAATGACTCTAGTGGGTCCACATGTAGTTTGTGAAAAGAACACACATGCAATGACCACTGGTTGATCCATAAGTGGTTTGTGGAAGGAACACACATGCAATGACCACTGGTTGATCCATAAGTGGTTTGTGGAAAAGAAAACACATGCAATGAATCTGGTTGGTCCATATGTGGTTTGTGGAAACAACACATATGCAGTGACCACTGGTTGATCCATGTGTGGTTTGTGAAATGAACACACATGCAATGCCACTGGTTGATCCATGTGTGGTTTGTGGAAAGAACACACATGCAATGACTCTAGTGCTAGTTTTTGTATAAGAACACACATGCAATGTCTCTAATGGATCCATATGTGGTTTGTGAAAAGAACACACATGCAATGACCACTTGTTGATCCATGTGTGGTTTGTGAAAAGAACACACATGCAATGACTCTAGTGCTAGTTTTAGTATAAGAACACACATGCAATGACTCTAGTGGGTCCACATGTAGTTTGTGAAAATAACACACATGCAATGACCAATTGTTGATCCATGTGTGTTTTGTGAAAAGAACACACATACAATGACTCTAGTGGGTCCACATGTTGTTTGTGAAAAGAACACACATGCAATGACCACTGGTTGATCCATAAGTTGTTTGTGGAAAAGAACACACAAGCAATGGACACTAGTTGATCCATGTGTGGTTTGTGCAAAAGAACACATGCAATGACCACTGGTTGAGCCATGTGTGGTTTGTGAAAAGAACACACATGCAATGACTCTAGTGCTAGTTTTAGTATAAGAACACACATGCAATGACTCTAGTGGGTCCACATGTAGTTTGTGAAAATAACACACATGCAATGACCACTGGTTGATCCATAAGTGGTTTGTGGAAATAACACACATGCAATGAGCACTGGTTGATCCATAAGTGATTGTGGAAAAGAACACACATGCAATGATTCTGGTTAGTATATATGTGGTTTATGGAAAGAACAACATGCAGTGACCACTGGTTGATCCATGTGTGGTTTGTGAAAAGAACACACATGCAATGCCACTGGTTGATCCATGGGTGGTTTGTGGAATGAACACACATGGAATTACTATGGTGCTAGTTTTAGTATAAGAACACACATGCAATGACTCTAATGGATCCATATGTGGTTTGTGAAAAGAACACACATGCAATGACCACTTGTTGATCCATGTGTAGTTTGTGAAAAGAACACACATCCAATGACTCTAGTGCTAGTTTTAGTATAAGAACATACATGCAATGACTCTAGTGGGTCCACATGTAGTTTGTGAAAAGAACACACATGCAATGACCACTGGTTGATCCATAAGTGTTTTGTGGAAAGAACACACATGCAATGACGACTTGTTGATCCATAAGTGGTTTGTGCAAAAGAAAACACATGCAATGACTCTGGTTGGTCCATATGTGGTTTGTGGAAAGAACACACATGCAATGACCACTGGTTGATCCATGTGTGGTTTGTCAAATGAACACACATGCAATGCCACTGGTTGATCCATGTGTGGTTTGTGGAAAGAACACACATGCAATGACTCTAGTGCTAGTTTTAGTATAAGAACACACATGCAATGTCTCTAATGGATCCATATGTGGTTTGTGAAAAGAACACACATGCAATGACCACTTGTTGATGCATGTGTGGTTTGTGAAAAGAACACACATGCAATGACTCTAGTGCTAGTTTGAGTATAAGAACACACATGCAATGACTCTAGTGGGTCCACATGTAGTTTGTGAAAAGAACACACATGCAATGACCACTGGTTGATCCATAAGTGGTTTGTGGAAATAACACACATGCAATGACCACTGGTTGTTCCATAAGTGGTTTGTGGAAAAGAACACACATGCAATGATTCTGGTTGGTACATATGTGGTTTGTGGAAAGAACAACATGCAGTGACCACTGGTTGATCCATGTGTGGTTTGTGAAATGAACACACATGCAATGCCACTGGTTGATCCATGTGTGGTTTGTGGAAAGAACACACATGCAATTACTCTGGTGCTGGTTTTAGTATAAGAACACACATGCAATGACTCTAATGGATCCATATGTGGTTTGTGAAAAGAACACACATGCAATGACCACTTGTTGATCCATGTGTGGTTTGTGAAAAGAACACACATGCAATGACTCTAGTGCTAGTTTTAGTATAAGAACATACATGAAGTGACTCTAGTGGGTCCACATGTAGTTTGTGAAAAGAACACACATGCAATGACCACTGGTTGATCCATAAGTGGTTTGTGGAAAGAACACACATGCAATGACGACTTGTTGATCCATAAGTGGTTTGTGCAAAAGAAAACACATGCAATGACTCTGGTTGGTCCATATGTGGTTTGTGGAAAGAACACACATGCAATGACCACTGGTTGATCCATGTGTGGTTTGTCAAATGAACACACATGCAATGCCACTGGTTGATCCATGTGTGGTTTGTGGAAAGAACACACATGCAATGACTCTAGTGCTAGTTTTAGTATAAGAACACACATGCAATGACTCTAGTGGGTCCACATGTAGTTTGTGAAAAGAACACACATGCAATGACCACTGGTTGATCCATAAGTGGTTTGTGGAAGGAACACACATGCAATGACCACTGGTTGATCCATAAGTGGTTTGTGGAAAAGAAAACACATGCAATGAATCTGGTTGGTCCATATGTGGTTTGTGGAAACAACACACATGCAGTGACCACTGGTTGATCCATGTGTGGTTTGTGAAATGAACACACATGCAATGCCACTGGTTGATCCATGTGTGGTTTGTGGAAAGAACACACATGCAATGACTCTAGTGCTAGTTTTTGTATAAGAACACACATGCAATGTCTCTAATGGATCCATATGTGGTTTGTGAAAAGAACACACATGCAATGACCACTTGTTGATCCATGTGTGGTTTGTGAAAAGAACACACATGCAATGACTCTAGTGCTAGTTTTAGTATAAGAACACACATGCAATGACTCTAGTGGGTCCACATGTAGTTTGTGAAAATAACACACATGCAATGACCAATTGTTGATCCATGTGTGTTTTGTGAAAAGAACACACATACAATGACTCTAGTGGGTCCACATGTTGTTTGTGAAAAGAACACACATGCAATGACCACTGGTTGATCCATAAGTTGTTTGTGGAAAAGAACACACAAGCAATGGACACTAGTTGATCCATGTGTGGTTTGTGCAAAAGAACACATGCAATGACCACTGGTTGAGCCATGTGTGGTTTGTGAAAAGAACACACATGCAATGACTCTAGTGCTAGTTTTAGTATAAGAACACACATGCAATGACTCTAGTGGGTCCACAAGTAGTTTGTGAAAATAACACACATGCAATGACCACTGGTTGATCCATAAGTGGTTTGTGGAAATAACACACATGCAATGAGCACTGGTTGATCCATAAGTGATTGTGGAAAAGAACACACATGCAATGATTCTGGTTAGTATATATGTGGTTTATGGAAAGAACAACATGCAGTGACCACTGGTTGATCCATGTGTGGTTTGTGAAAAGAACACACATGCAATGCCACTGGTTGATCCATGTGTGGTTTGTGGAATGAACACACATGGAATTACTCTGGTGCTAGTTTTAGTATAAGAACACACATGCAATGACTCTAATGGATCCATATGTGGTTTGTGAAAAGAACACACATGCAATGACCACTTGTTGATCCATGTGTAGTTTGTGAAAAGAACACACATCCAATGACTCTAGTGCTAGTTTTAGTATAAGAACATACATGCAATGACTCTAGTGGGTCCACATGTAGTTTGTGAAAAGAACACACATGCAATGACCACTGGTTGATCCATAAGTGTTTTGTGGAAAGAACACACATGCAATGACGACTTGTTGATCCATAAGTGGTTTGTGCAAAAGAAAACACATGCAATGACTCTGGTTGGTCCATATGTGGTTTGTGGAAAGAACACACATGCAATGACCACTGGTTGATCCATGTGTGGTTTGTCAAATGAACACACATGCAATGCCACTGGTTGATCCATGTGTGGTTTGTGGAAAGAACACACATGCAATGACTCTAGTGCTAGTTTTAGTATAAGAACACACATGCAATGTCTCTAATGGATCCATATGTGGTTTGTGAAAAGAACACACATGCAATAACTACTTGTTGATCCATGTGTGATTTGTGAAAAGAACACCCATGCAATGACTCTAGTGCTAGTTTTTGTATAAGTGTAGGGGTTCGTAGCATGGAAAACAAAAATTTTCTATCGCATACAAACAAACAAGCCAAGATCTATCTACTAGATTGTAGCAACGAGTCGATGGAATAACTTACCCTTGAAGATTCCAAAGCGGTTAACGAGAGCATATTCTCGTGGGTGATGTAGTCGTACTCTTTCCGATCTCAAGATCGTGTAGACGATCCTTCCGGCGCCACGTTCCAGCAGCGCTCCCGTAGTCGGTCACACGTTCGGTACTCGAGGAAGACCTTCCTCTCCCTTGTTCCAGCAGGCAGCGGAGGTTGTAGCACTCTCCTCGCGATTCCGGCAGCACAACGGCGTGGTACCGGAAGTAGAGGGGAAATCCCGCAGGGCTTCGCCTTAAGCCGGTGCGAGTATGGTGGAGCTTATGAGAGAGGCTATTAGTGGTCTAGTAATTAGACACACCAATTAGAAGGCTCTAAACCAATTAGAAGGCTCTAAACCGCAGGCTAAAGCAATTAGAAGCTCTAAACCAAAACGGCTCTAAACCGGAGGTAGAAGATAGGAACTTGTGTGTTCTAGGAGGGGAGCCCTGCCCCTCCTTATATAGATGGGAGGGTCTTGGCGCGCCAGGGGAGGGAGGGAGTCCCTCCCCAACTCGGCCTAGGCTGGCCGCCGGCTTGGAGGAGAGAAACTCCTCCTCCAAGTCGATTCCAACTCCTCTTGCTTGTTTCCCACAGTTTCTTGTTTTAGCCGTTTGACTTTCAAACTGGACATTTGACTTTTCTGTTTTAGGATTCAATTTAATCCTTTATTTGGGACAGCAAGAACACTTAGTACATGATGCAATCATTCCAATATGTAATGACACATTCATGTACCCCTCCCCCCTGGAGTGCCGGACAATCCGGAACCTTCCAGAACATTCCCGATGAAAACACCGGAATCATTCCCGAACTCCGAAACGGGACTTTCCTTATATGAATCTTATTCTCCGGACCATTCCGGATCACCTCGTGATATCCCGAATCCCATCCGAAACTCCGAACAACATTCGGTCTCTTTCTCATAATACCATAACTACTCAAACAACGTCGAATCCTTAAGTGTGTCTCCCTACGGTTCGTGAATTATGCGGACATGATCGAGACACTTCTCCGAACAATAACCAATAGAGGAATCTGGAAATTCATATGGCTCCCACATATTTCTACGATTACTTTGCGATCGAATGAACCACTTACATACGATACCAATTTCCCTTTGTCTCACGATAGTTTACTTATCCGAGGTTATGATCGTCGGTATCTCTGCATACCTAGTTCAACCTCGTTACTGATAAGTACTCTTTTCTCGTTCCCGTGATATGTGATCCCTTGTGACCATTTCACATGCTTGCAAGCTAATTGGATGACATTCCACCGAGAGGGCCCAAAGTATATCTATCCGTCATGTGGATGGACAAATCCCACTCTTGATCCATGTGTTTCAACCAATACTTTCCGAACACTTAATGCCACCTTTATAGCCACCCAGTTACGGTGTGGTGTTTGATGTTATCAAAGCATCCATCCGGCAAAGGCGATATGCATGATCTCATGGTCGAAGGAATTAGGTTACTATGTATCAGAAAGCATATAGCAATTGAACTATTGAAATGACTTGATCTTTATGCTACGCTTATCTATAGGAGTATGTCCATCACATCATTCTCCTAATGATATGATCCTGTTGTTAATAACATCTCTATGTTCATGATCAGGAAACCATGATCATATATTAACCAACAAGCTAGTTTAACAAGAGGCTTTACTAGGGACTCTTATTTTAGTTTACAAATCACACAAGTATTAATGTTTCCGGTTAATACAATTATAGCATGGTATGTAAACATTTATCATAAGTGTGAAGACATGATAATAACCACTTTATTATTGCCTCTTGGGCATATCTCCAACAGTCTCCCACTTGCACTAGAGTCAATAATCTAGTTTCGAACCTTTGTGTATATAACACCTATGGCTTTCCAGTGTTGTATGTACACGATTGCTAGTGGTCAACTGATCTCCGGATCTGACACTTCCAGGTCCGTGTGTAATTGCATGTCTTTGCGTCTCTACGCATCACTCATTCTCTAATGAGATGGCTTTGTATAAATTTGGTCTTTCGGTGTGACCTTTAGCTCTTTGGGGTTAAAAACATGTTGATAATATTGTCGCACAATATATCTTCATAGTATTATCCCACTGTGAACTACACCTAGTTTGATAACAAACTACTTGACTTAAATGCCCTCTTATGCTGCTAAAATAGCAGTCATATACTTAGCCTTTTGTTGTAGTATCTGTCACAATGTCTTAACTTTGGAAATCATCCAAATCCATTATGGAACTCACTTTCCATTATATTGTGCCACCCTTAGTTTAGATTGAGATAAACTTAATTTGTACTTTGTGACAAAGCTAGTATCAATGTAGTACTTTTACAATGAACTAACCATCTATTTGTCACTTCTACAAATATTATACTCTTAGTTCTTTCAGAAGATCATAAGAGTATCCTTACTATTGTCCAATGATCATCTTACGAATCATTCTGGTATATGCTCTCAACATTTAGAGCATAGGACATATCTGGATTTGTACATATCACAGTATGATTGATATAAATACTCTTTGTGATTTCATACATCAAGTATCAATCTATACTTGATTATTTGTTTCACTTTACCAAATGTCAATACACTTGAATATATCATCAACATTGAACTCATTCAATCCTTTCTATGCGACAAGAACCTTCTCTTGTAGTTTCTATATTGAACTCATTCAATATCTTGTCTATGTACTTCTGGCACAACCATATTAGCGTCTATTGATGCCAAATATTTGGGTTTTGCCTAAGTCTTTCATCGGGATGAAATTCTTAATATGTGTTAATAAAAGATACATTATTTCCAATAAACAATATGTCTTCCACATAATGTATTAGAAACATGTCTTAGCGCTCCCACTTAATTTCTTGCAAATGCAAGCATCTTCATTGTCTCTGATGAAATTAAACCCTTTTAACAGTTTCATCATAGTGAAGATTCCAACTCCGCTATGCTCACTCTAACCATTGAAGTTTGCATATGCTTTTAGCATCCTTTGAATTAACAAAACCCTATGGACCGTGTTATGCACATGGCCTAGGTAACGATTCTATTAGAAGAACTTGTTTTGTTTATTCAACTACCATATAACAAAATTATATGTAGTGGTTGCTACATTAATCCGTCTAGACTAAATATCACTATGAAAGATCAAATCTTGTCATAGTCAACCTTTGAACATTGTTGTGAACTCTTTCCCAACATGTCGACTATTTCATAGATGTAAAACATCCATGTCTATTTCTTTATAGATCCAGACACAACTGTAAGGTCTTACACCTTTCTCGAGGGTCCTTCAAGTTCAAAACTTGATTTCTCGTGTATGGAACTATCATGGATTTTATGGCTTCAAGCCATTTTACGGAGTCAGGGCCCATCATCGCTTCTCTGCATGTAGTCGGTTCATTATTCTCAAATAATGATTCAACCCTCAAATCTTGGTATTTGATTGTTCATCCGACCTACTTGTTTCAATAGGAACTTGGATCTCCGTGACCACAACCTTTGAGGTACGTGAACCATGAGCATTGTTGCTGCCTCCGAAACACTTTTCGGCGCTGCGCAACTCTGCACATATAGCTAAGGTTCTTTTAATCTTATCAAAGTTTCTATTGTCCTCCCACTTAACTTTTCACGAAAAATTCCTTCTCAAAGAAACTTGACGTTTTAAGTGACAAACACTTTTGTCTCCGATGTTATGGAGGAGTACTTAACAGTTATTCGAAATAACATACAAAGACAGGTTCATCCGACTTTGGTTGCAAACATCTTTCTTATGCATAGCATACCAATGTTTAAGAAAGGACAACTTGGGTTTTATCCCAAACCATAACCTTATATGGTGTCATTTCAACGGATTATGATGGATCTCTTTTCAGTGGAAAAACGGTAATCTCTAAAGCTTTTAATCTTTAAAATACAATGGCAGTTTTATGAATTACACCTTTCGATCTTACCATGTCAAACAAGGTTTAATTACATATCTCGAACGCTCCATACTCTTATGGTGTTTCGGGAAAATGCAAATTCACGGAACGATTCCTTAAATCTTAGGTATTATGCTAAACTTGTAACTCAAATATCTTCCTTTATGATCTTATCATAAACTATTTATATTCTTGTTACAATGATCTTGCACTTCATCTTGAAAGTCTTTGAACTTTTCAAGTGTTTCATACTTTATCCTTATTAAGTAAATATTCATATATTCACTCAAATTTTCGGAGAAAGCATATGAAGTTGAAATCCATCGCTCTTGACTACACATAACGGACTTCGTACAACAATATGTACAAGTTCCAATAAGCTAGTCATTCGTTCCCTTTTGGCCTATGAACGAAGTTTTAATTATCTCTAGGAAAGTTTCACAAGCGTCATTTGATCAAAAATCAGAAGACTCCAAAATTCCATCCACATGGAGTTTCTTCATGTTATCTTTCCAATATAATTCAAACAGCGATGTCACTTCCTAAGTGATCTTTCAATCAATTTGTCTTTCGACATTTTAGCACTAGTTTTATGGATGTGATTTCTCCAACGAGATTTGTGAATCATCCATCTTTTATGGATTACGGCAATTATTTGAACAACCCTTTTGTTCTCATAATACCTGATAAAACAAATCATTGAAGGCAAGCTTTGATGTTTTAACGAGCAACACAATAACCCTTTATTTGTTCTCGATGAACATCATCACATATTCTTTTGCTAGTTACTTAGGCCATTGTAGTTCATGAATTGTGTTGTTTCGTATGACGATTCACACCAACAAATTCAGTATCAAATACTTGAGAACCACATTGTTTAATAAGCAAAGAATATAGCCATAACATGTATATCATCTATATACTTAAACTGAACAATTCTAGTCTTTTCTTTTCTGCCATATATTTATGAGATTCTCTTTCAATATTTCCTTTTCTATTTGAAAGAATCTATCAATATCAATAGTAGAGTCATACATATGACATATAGTCCAAAGCGTGTATAATTAAATACCAATCTCTTTGGACTTGCACTTTGAAGTAGATCACCATCATCAAATATTTGGTGTTCTTTCAAATTCCTTTCTTTAGTAATCTCTTGGTGTAGTAAACATTTTACCTACATCAAATATTCACCCTTATCATGGAATCGTCCATGATCAAGCTACTTTTAGCTTATAACGATGAATTATGAGTATAATGTTGCTATCCAAAACCTTTTGGAGGATTAGGACAACAAGTGTCTCCAACCCTTTTGCAAATTCTCATCAAATATGAGAACATGACTTTTGCCATATTATACTCTATCATGTTGCAACCAAAACTTCGTTTCAGATATCGCAATATCTTCCACACATCATGGTTTCTGAAACAACTCTTTCAGATCCTAGATAACCTTGATATTAAGGGAATCCTTTGAATATCAAGAATCATGGATACAAACATGATACTTATATACTAACACTTGGAATTGTTACTCTTGATTTAATACTAATTATTAAACTTCATGGAGTAACCGGAACTTACTGAAAGTTTGCAATAGGACTTTTAAACTTTAGATTAACACTTAAAACAATACGATACCAGTTCGTAAAGTATCTAACCAGAATTCTATAGTTCTATCATCTCAATTATAACTAAGCGCAAGGTGGTAAACGGATGCCAATGACTACAACAACTATGCAAATTCACTTTGATTTAGTTTATGATAAATTGAGTTCTAATTAATAATTAAATTAATCTAGGTGAACTCCCACTCAAAACAATATCCCTCACATTGTTTTAGTGATCACACGAACCAAATCCACCACATCAAAACCGATCATCACGAGAGTTGATATAGCTTCAATGGCGAACAATCAACATGTTCATCATATCTACTATATGACTCATGTTCTACCTTTCGGTAATCCGTGTTCCTGAGGCCATGTCTGTACATGCTAGGCTCGTCAAGATCAAACCTTAGTTACCGCATAAGCAAATCTGGCTTGCTTACGTTGTATACACTTGCGGAATCTAACACACCCGATCATCACGTGGTGCTTCGAAACAACAAGCTTTAGCAACGGTGCATACTAAGGGTGAACACTTAAGAACTTGAAATTGTGTGCTTGAGGGATCATCTTATAATGCTACCGTCGTCTACCAAGCAATACAAGATGCATAAAGGATTAACATCACATGCAATTCATAATATGTGATATGATATGGCCTTTCTTCTTTGTGCTTCCGATCTCCATCTTCCAGCACGAACATGATCTCCATCATCATCGGCATTGCATCAAGGTCAATGACGCTTCTCCATGGTTGTCGTCCACCAGCTTCAACTATTACAACTACTTTGAATAGACACGCGGGTCTTAACAGAAATTTAAAGACAACCATATGGCTCCTGCCGGTTGCCGACTTACAATAAGGAACATTGCATACATCATATATATAATCACAATCATGGCCATATCACATCACTTCACACCCCTGCAAAACAAAGTTAGACGCCTCTACTTTCTTTGCATATTTTACGTGGTTTGGGGCTTTCAATAAGTGTCGTTCTAACTTACGAACAAGAACCACAACATTGATACTAGTATTGTTAATCACCCGTTGTAAATTGGATCTTAACTATGCTAGGAGAAACAGGCACCCGCAAAGCCACTTATGCAATACAAGTTGCATGTCATGCGTGGAGCAAGTCTCATGAACGATGTCATGTAAGGTTAGCCCGGGCCGCTTCATCCCAACATACCGCAAGATACAAAGTACACAAAAAGCAATCGACAATAAAAGCATCAACGCCCACAATGACCATTGTGTTCTACTCGTGCAACAGATCTACATATAGACACGGCTCTGATACCACTGTAGGGGTTCGTAGCATGGAAAACAAAAATTTTCTATCGCATACAAACAAACAAGCCAAGATCTATCTACTAGATTGTAGCAACGAGTCGATGGAATAACTTACCCTTGAAGATTCCAAAGCGGTTAACGAGAGCAGATTCTCGTGGGTGATGTAGTCGTACTCTTTCCGATCTCAAGATCGTGTAGACGATCCTTCCGGCGCCACGTTCCAGCAGCGCTCCCGTAGTCGGTCACACGTTCGGTACTCGACGAAGACCTTCCTCTCCCTTGTTCCAGCAGGCAGCGGAGGTTGTAGCACTCTCCTCGCGATTCCGGCAGCACAACGGCGTGGTACCGGAAGTAGAGGGGAAATCCCGCAGGGCTTCGCCTTAAGCCGGTGCGAGTATGGTGGAGCTTATGAGAGAGGCTATTAGTGGTCTAGTAATTAGACACACCAATTAGAAGGCTCTAAACCAATTAGAAGGCTCTAAACCGCAGGCTAAAGCAATTAGAAGCTCTAAACCAAAACGGCTCTAAACCGGAGGTAGAAGATAGGAACTTGTGTGTTCTAGGAGGGGAGCCCTGCCCCTCCTTATATAGATGGGAGGGTCTTGGCGCGCCAGGGGAGGGAGGGAGTCCCTCCCCAACTCGGCCTAGGCTGGCCGCCGGCTTGGAGGAGAGAAACTCCTCCTCCAAGTCGATTCCAACTCCTCTTGCTTGTTTCCCACAGTTTCTTGTTTTAGCCGTTTGACTTTCAAACTGGACATTTGACTTTTCTGTTTTAGGATTCAATTTAATCCTTTATTTGGGACAGCAAGAACACTTAGTACATGATGCAATCATTCCAATATGTAATGACACATTCATGTACCCCTCCCCCCCCGGAGTGCCGGACAATCCGGAACCTTCCAGAACATTCCCGATGAAAACACCGGAATCATTCCCGAACTCCGAAACGGGACTTTCCTTATATGAATCTTATTCTCCGGACCATTCCGGATCACCTCGTGATATCCCGAATCCCATCCGAGACTCCGAACAACATTCGGTCTCTTTCTCATAATACCATAACTACTCAAACAACGTCGAATCCTTAAGTGTGTCTCCCTACGGTTCGTGAATTATGCGGACATGATCGAGACACTTCTCCGAACAATAACCAATAGAGGAATCTGGAAATTCATATGGCTCCCACATATTTCTACGATTACTTTGCGATCGAATGAACCACTTACATACGATACCAATTTCCCTTTGTCTCACGATAGTTTACTTATCCGAGGTTATGATCGTCGGTATCTCTGCATACCTAGTTCAACCTCGTTACTGATAAGTACTCTTTTCTCGTTCCCGTGATATGTTATCCCTTGTGACCATGTCACATGCTTGCAAGCTAATTGGATGACATTCCACCGAGAGGGCCCAGAGTATATCTATCCGTCATGTGGATGGACAAATCCCACTCTTGATCCATGTGTTTCAACCAATACTTTCCGAACACTTAATGCCACCTTTATAGCCACCCAGTTACGGTGTGGTGTTTGATGTTATCAAAGCATCCATCCGGCAAAGGCGATATGCATGATCTCATGGTCGAAGGAATTAGGTTACTATGTATCAGAAAGCATATAGCAATTGAACTATTGAAATGACTTGATCTTTATGCTACGCTTATCTATAGGAGTATGTCCATCACATCATTCTCCTAATGATATGATCCTGTTGTTAATAACATCTCTATGTTCATGATCAGGAAACCATGATCATATATTAACCAACAAGCTAGTTTAACAAGAGGCTTTACTAGGGACTCTTATTTTAGTTTACAAATCACACAAGTATTAATGTTTCTGGTTAATACAATTATAGCATGGTATGTAAACATTTATCATAAGTGTGAAGACATGATAATAACCACTTTATTATTGCCTCTTGGGCATATCTCCAACAATAAGAACATACATGCAATGACTCTAGTGGGTCCACATTTAGTTTGTGAAAAGAACACACATGCAATAACCACTGGTTGATCCATAAGTGGTTTGTGGAAAGAACACACATGCAATGACCACTGGTTGATCCATAAGTGGTTTGTGGAAAAGAAAACACTTGCAATGACTCTGGTTGGTCCATATGTTGTTTGTGGAAAGAACACACATGCATTCACCACTGGTTGATCCATATGTGGCTTGTGAAAAGAACACACATGCAATGCCACTAGTTGATCCATGTGTGGTTTGTGGAAAGAACACACATGCAATGACTCTAGTGGTAGTTTTAGTACAAGATCACACATGCAATGACTCTAATGGATCCATATGTGGTTTGTGAAAATAACACACATGCAATGACCACTTGTTAATCCATGTGTGGTTTGTGAAAAGAACACACATGCATTGACTCTAGTGCTAGTTTTAGTATAAGAACACACATGCAATGATTCTAGTGGGTCCACATGTGGTTTGTGAAAAGAACACACATGCAATGACCTCTGGTTGGTCCATAAGTGGTTTGTGGAAAGAACACACATGCAATGACCACTGGTTGATCCATAAGTGGTTTGTGGAAAAGAAAACACTTGCAATGACTCTAGTTGGTCCATATGTGGTTTGTGGAAAGAACACACATGCAGTGACCACTGGTTGATCCATGTGTGGTTTGTGAAATGAACACACATGCAATGCCACTGTTTGATCCATGTGTGGTTTGTGGAAAGAACACACTTGCAATGACTCTAGTGCTAGTTTTTGTATAAGAACACACATGCAATGTCTCTAATGGATCCATATGTGGTTTGTCAAAAGAACACACATGCAATGACCACTGGCTGATCCATGTGTGGTTTGTGAAAAGAACACACATGAAGTTACTCTGGTGCTGGTTTTAGTATAAGAACACACATGCAACGACTCTAGTGGGTCCACATGTAGTTTGTGAAAAGAACACACATGCAATGACCACTCGTTGATCCATAAGTGGTTTGTGGAAAGAACACACATGAAATGACTCTAGTGCTAGTTTTAGTATAAGAACATACATGCAATGACTCTAGTGGGTCCACATGTAGTTTGTGAAAAGAACACACATGCAATGACCACTGGTTGATCCATAAGTGGTTTGTGGAAAGAACACACATGCAATGATGACTTGTTGATCCATAAGTGGTTTGTGCAAAAGAAAACACATGCAATGACTCTGGTTGGTCCATATGTGGTTTGTGGAAAGAACACACATGCAATTACCACTGGTTGATCCATGTGTGGTTTGTCAAATGAACACACATGCAATGCCACTGGTTGATCCATGTGTGGTTTGTGGAAAGAACACACATGCAATGACTCTAGTGCTAGTTTTAGTATAAGAACACACATGCTATGACTCTAGTGGGTCCACATGTAGTTTGTGAAAAGAACACACATGCAATGACCACTGGTTGATCCATAAGTGGTTTGTGGAAGGAACACACATGCAATGACCACTAGTTGATCCATAAGTGGTTTGTGTAAAAGAAACCACATGCAATGAATCTGGTTGGTCCATATGTGGTTTGTGGAAACAACACACATGCAGTGACCACTGGTTGATCCATGTGTGGTTTGTGAAATGAACACACATGCAATGCCACTGGTTGATCCATGGGTGGTTTGTGGAAAGAACACACATGAAATGACTCTAGTGCTAGTTTTTGTATAAGAACACACATGCAATGTCTCTAATGGATCCATATGTGGTTTGTGAAAAGAACACACATGCAATGACCACTTGTTGATCCATGTGTGGTTTGTGAAAAGAACACACATGCAATGACTCTAGTGGGTCCACATGTAGTTTGTGAAAAGAACACACATGCAATGACCACTTGTTGATCCATGTGTGTTTTGTGAAGAGAACACACATACAATTACTATAGTGGGTCCACATGTAGTTTGTGAAAAGAACACACATGCAATGACCACTGGTTGATCCATAAGTTGTTTGTGGAAAAGAACACACATGCAATGAACCATACCTAGTGGTGAAGGCGGTTTTTGGTACATCCTCCTTCCGGATCTTCAATTGAAAGTAGCCTGATCGCAGATCAATCTTGTTGAACACCTTTGCTCCTTCCAGTTGATCAAACAAATCATTTATGTTCGGCAGAGGGTACTTGTTCTTGATGGTTACCTCATTCAGCGAGCGATAGTCCACCACTAACCTCTTGGTGCTGTCTTTCTTCTCCACAAATAGAATAGGTGCACCCCATGACGACGCACTAGGCTGAATGAATCCCTTTTCCAGCTGCTCCTTCAACTATTTCTTCAATTCTTTCAGCTCATCCACATCCATCTTATATGGTTTCGTTGCTATTGGTCCAGTTCCCGGCATCAGGTCGATAAGAAACTCTACTTCCCTGTCAGGTGGCATCCCTGGCAGTTCTTCCGGAAACACGTCGGGGTAATCCCTAATCACTGGCACAGTATCCATGCTAACCCCGTTAAGAGAATTCAGCTTACACCTTCCTGGTCGTGCGGCTGACTTGAATCTAATCCTCTTACCATCCGGGGTTTTGAGCGAAACAGCTCGCTGTGCACAATCTATGTGTCCCCCATGCATAGACATCCAATCCATACCCAGAATAACATCTAATCCCTGTGAATCCAACACTACCAAATGTATAATGAAGTTGTGTGTTCCAATCCTCACAGTTAAATTGCGGCATCCCGCACTAGCTATCATATCTCCGCAGCACAGGTAAGTTTAGAAAGAATCAACTACGGTAATAGGATTCTACCCATGCATATGATCAAGCAACAACAAACAATTGCAGACAATCACAAGCAAGCAACACATCATCAAACAAGCGGTCCAGCAACATCCCAGGTATTATCCTAGCAGTATATACCTACTGAAATAGTTTTGCAAGAGTTGGCAATGGTTAACTAAACAGTTGAGCATCAAAACGACAAAATAGCAATTCTGACAGAACAGTTCTGCTGTGTTCACGAATTTTTCCGCCTGACTTAAAATCGTCAGAAAATTAAGCCAATTTTTTTGCATATAGAACACGAAGTTCCGCATCAGCCCAATTTGTTTAAGATTTTTCCGAGTTACCAGAAAAATATGAAAAATCGCGCAGTACTGCTGTATCAGCAGAAAAACTGCAGCGAAAACAACACAGATAGTAACCAAATTGCCATAACTCTTTCATATAATTTTGCACAAATAATTCCTGGAATATTAGAGTACACAAATAAGCATCTAAACACTCTTACACTAACACGAACTAAGTATCACAACGATCGAGAATAATTCTAACGATTTCGCCTAACGAGGACTAATTGGTGGACTTCTATCTATTGCTTGAAGAGTTTGAGGTAGGCCCTTGCGGTCATGCGTTGGTGCTTCGGCTCGCGGTACAACCATGGCGGCGGAGTGTACACCTCTCCTGAACCATCACTTGAAACGTCAAACTCCACCTCTTCTTCTTCATCCTCAGCTGCAACTGCAACAGCTTCATCTCCTCCACCATCATCGTCTCCATCATCATCATCCTCGTCCTCATCATCATCATCTTCACTGTCATCATCATCCCCATTGTTGCCATCATCTCCATTTTCATCATCAGAGGGTGGATTCAGCTGTGCTTGGAGAGCGGCAATCTGGGCTGTCATAGCTTCAATAGTTTGATCCCTTTCCTGGACTGTCCCTTGCAGTTGCTGTATGTTCTGGGTGTTCTCCTGCACAGTACCATGAAGATGTGCTATGGTTGCATCTCTGGCTATCAGGGCATTCTCCAGAACTCCCACAACTTCATGCAAAGTGTCAATCTCCTGTCCTTGGACCACCATACCATTGCTAGTAAAATCTGCAATCTCCTTTATCATCCTCACCTTCTCTGCTAGAGCTCCATTCTCCCTTTCCATGTCCTCTATGTGCCTCCGACGGGGCGGCATGTTGTTCCTGTCGCCCGGGGTAACCACAATGTTCCCATCTTCATCACGCCTTCCATAGTCACGGTAGGGTGAATCTGCCGGTAGTAGGTGTCGGACTTGATGGCACTGGCGAGACAGGGCTTCATGTATGGCCAAGTTGATTCCAAGTCCCCAGTTGCAGTAGGTCTTGGTGTAGATCAAATGCACTGGGTTTGGCAAGGCGGCATCTCTGAATATGAAGGTAGTGATCTCCCATGCATCCTCTCCATATCCATAGGTGTACAGCCTTCTTCCCTTGAACATGGGCAGTGGCAATCCCAATGACTGCGAGAGCTGAGCTAACTGCCTTGCAAAGGGCCTTGGTGACTCCATGGTGGCATTCTCAGTCCTGACTTCTCCCATCTATCAAGTAAAAGAGGAAAGTGTGAGAATAGCATATGGTAAGAATTTACGAGGGTGAAAGGCATAAGATGAAAGATAGAGTTAATATAGGCTTTAATAAATCTATGGCTTCCTAATACAATTCTAGGTCACGATCCTACAGTCGACACATGGGCTCTGATACCATCCTGTGACACCCCGGTTCTGAAAAGACCGTGGCCTCTATGTGACATGTCAATCCCTGGATCGGTTCATTGGCCCACAATAGAGTAAGATAGATAACATAGCAAAATATCCGTGTTTCATAAATAACGAAGATCTAGAGTACCATTATTATAATAAAAGCTTAGCACAAGCTAGCTCAAATTATTCAGGTAGCAACATAAACGATTAAATCCTCCATTCTTCAAATTGCCCACAAGTGAACAAGTGCCGAGTGGAGTACCGTGGCCTATAACGATCAATCAGAATCGGAATAACCTGCAGCATAAAACGCAACAGCCCCGAAGGGTCAATACATGGAATGTATGGCAAGTAGAGCTAGTAAATGGAGACAATAGTACTAACATCTACATGCATATTTGGCAAGTGGAGCTGTGTCTGGCTTGCATTTGCAAATAACTTTGTCCTACTTTCATAAACAGTTTTGAATTTTCTTTGAAAAGATCCCAATTAAGTTAACCCAACAACATTAAAACAATTATGAAATTAGAATGAGCGAGAAACATGTCATGGAATCAATATCAAGCAACTCAGTTGTCCATAACCGGGGACACGGCTAATCGATTAGATTATACACTCTGCAGAGGTTAGTACACTTTACCCATGTGACTTGGCCAGCCCAGCTCGTACCATCACTCTCATTTTGGGTGATGATAGGGAGAATACCAAGAAGAGACTGTTCGGGAAGTAGCTCCTCAATCCCGACGCGCACCGGTCCAACCTACCAAAATTCTACATCTCTGGATACGCGGGTTCGAGTTACCACAACCTACTAAGTCCAACCAACCGCCCATTTCATTATTGGCACATGGTTGTACACGTAAGCTACACAATAAAGAAGCCAATCATTCTCTCTTGATACCTGGGTGCCTTTCCGCAATGAAACCACCAAAAATTATCAATACCATCACACCCAGGGGATTCATTGATTAAGTTGTTTTAGTTTTCACAAACTAATACTTTGAGAAAACAAGTATCAATGATATAACCCAGCCCTCGTTCAACATAGCATGGCTAAGCACATCTACAACGGTGGTTCATCTACAAGGAAAGCCCTACCACAATAATAGGACATAGCATAGCGATAGTATCATCCTACACATGCATCTACAAAATACACGACAATGCATTGAAAATAGTAGGACGATATCATGAACAAAGTACAATCTACTTGTCTTGATTGAAGCGGTCGGAGGAACAATCCAAACACGAGCAAGGGTTGCACTCCACACAATCTACACGACACAATTGCATTCATAAACAAACAATTTACAAACATATGCAACAAAGATGATGCATGAATGCAAGAACGACAAGTGAATTGGTGCTACAGCTGCACCACATAATACTAATACATATTACTACCGAATACATGCATGGAAAATAGATTTGGCGCTAGGAAAACTATTAACCAAAAGTAGAGATCTCTACTAGAGCTAGAACTTAAATAATTCACTACCGGTAGTATACTATTTTTAAAATCCTAGAAAAATTCTACCGCATAGGTGTCGCTGATAAGAAACAGTACCAATTGGAATTACTCAAAAAGGAGTTATAAAACATCCCGAGTAATTAAAACTCTGCAGAAAGCCATTAGACAAATACTGCAGAAGTTTTTACTGTAAGCCTATCTTTTTATATCACGATGAGATTCCCCTCGTTCATACAAGTTCAGAGACATATCATACGCAATTTTCGGAGCTACGAAACTTTTACTACGAATTTATTACTCCGAAAAGGCCACTAACTAGTTTGATTAAACTGTACTAAACCTGATAGTAAAAGTCTGAACCAAAGCTACAGCGAGATTCTACACGACTCACTAAACTCGTGCATATTTTATTTGCAATTTTTGGTCAAGCGGTTTAATTTCTACGCAATTTACAAGATCCTACCGAAATCTGCCAACTAATAGGATTAACGAAATTGACCCAGTCAACTGTGTCTGTTTGACTGGTCAACTGGTCTGATGACCGGGCGCTGACTGCGCGTCTGACCAGTCAACGTTTGGGGCCTCTGACTAGTCAACGTTTGGAGTGCTGACCAGTCAACGAACGATATAGGCCGCTGATCTGAAATCTGACGGTGGCTGCTGTCTTACCGGAAACGGACGGCGAATCGAACTCCGGCGAGCCCCAGACGGCGGCGACGGTCGGTTCCGGCGGCGTGGTTCTACCTGCACGTACACACACGGTTAACTACGGCTCCCGGAATAATTAAACGCGCGCGCGTACGCGGCGATCTGCAGGGCGCAGTTGGCTGCGGCGGATGGAAACGCGGAGCACAGGAACGGAAAGAGGAGATCGAGGCGAACCCGGCAACAGACGCGGCGATGGTCGGCGGCGGAGGGGTGGCCGTCGGCGGCGAGGAGAAGCGACGGCGGCGGCGCGATCGGCAGGAGGCGGCGCCACGAGGAGGTCGCGTACGTGGGTTTGGGTTGCGTGCACGGTCTACGAGGCAGGGGTGGGTCCTCCTTTTATTGGTCCTTCACGCGAAAAAAAAACAGTCCTAAACTGAAAACGGTCCAGATTTGACTCTGATTCGGAAATCGGTCCGGATTTTCGGACCGTTTTCTGGCGGTTTACTAAAACGTCCGAGTCTTTTGCATACGAACTCCGATTGGAGCGATTTTCGCGCCTACGGGTTCGTATCGTCAAGGGGAACAACCTTCAGTCGAAGTTTGAGCGAAAGCTCGAACCTACAGGGGTGGTTGTTGCAAGTCCCTCTAAAGCTCCCCGCAGGAACCTCGAAGCGAAGTAGAAACGGGGTTTTGCAAAAAGCATTTCGTCGATCCTCTCTACTCGACGGTAATGCATGGTAAGATATGATGCAATGCTATGAATGATATGCAAGACCAAATCTAAAATTTGGGATGTGACAAGACTAACCCCCTTAAGATGAATCTCGTCCTCGAGATTCGGCGCGGCTAGCAAATAGGTGTGGGTAGTCCTCTCGGATGTCATCTTCACGCTCCCAAGTGGCTACCTCTTCGGTGTGGTGGCTCCACTGCACCTTGCAAAACTTGATTGTCTTGGTACGGGTAGTCCTTTCTGCTGTCTCCAGAATCTTGACCGGTTTCTCCTCATAGGTCAAATCATTCTCAAGCTGAACCTCCTCTAGCGGTACAGTGTCTCTCAATGGTGTATCCACCATCTCCGGATGGCACTTCTTCAGCTGGGATACGTGGAACACGTTGTGAACAGCAAACAGAGCCTCTGGCAACTCCAACTGATAGGCAACTTCTCCTTTGCGTGCTAAGACCCGATACGGTCCAATAAATCGAGGTGCCAGCTTACCCTTAATACCAAATCTCTTAATTCCACGAAGTGGCGATACTCTGAGGTATGCTCTATCACCTATCTCATATACCACTTCCTTGCGCTTGGCGTCAGCGTAGCTTTTCTGTCTTGATTGTGCTACCTTCAGTCTGTCTCTAATCAAGGCGACCTTCTCCTCAGCGTCCTTGATCAAGTCAGGTCCAAACAACTGACGTTCTCCTACTCCATCCCATAGCAATGGTGTTCGGCACCGTTTCCCATACAGCACATCGAACGGTGACGTCTTGATGCTGGTTTGATAGCTGTTGTTGTAGGAAAACTCCGCATACGGTAAATTCTCATCCCAACTAGAACCATGAGCCAAGGCGCAAGCTCTTAGCATGTCCTCCAAAATCTGATTCACCCTCTCGGTCTGTCCATCCGTCTGTGGGTGAAACGTTGTGCTAAACTCCAATCTAGTACCAAGTGACTCGTGCAGCTGGCGCCAGAAGTGTGAGGTAAATTGGGTGCCTCTATCAGATACGATACTCTTGGGAACTCCATGTAGGCACAAAATCTTGTCCATGTAAATCTTGGCCAACCTTGCACTTGTATAGGTCGTCTTCACTGGTATAAAGTGGGCTACCTTGGTCAAATGATCGACCACTACCCAAATAGAGTCATATCCAGACCTGGTCCTGGGCAGTCCTGTGATAAAGTCCATTCCCACTCTATCCCATTTCCAATCCGGCACGGGCAAAGGCTGTAGCAGTCCTGCTGGTTTCTGGTGTTCCGCCTTCACTCGGCTACATACATCACATAGGGCAATATGCTTGGCGATATCTCCCTTCATGTTGTTCCACCAGAATCTGTCCTTTAGGTCCATATACATCTTCGTATTGCCCGGATGTATGGAATACGGCGAGTCATGAGCTTCCTGCATAATCAACTTCCTTAACTCCGGATCGTTGGGCACACACAAACGATCTCCATACCACAAGGTACCTTGCTCATCCTCGCGGAATTCCCTTGCTCGACCTTCCTTCATCTTTTCCTTAACTTCATCTATCTCTTTGTCTCCCACTTGAGCCTTCCTGATTCTATCCTGAAGCGTTGGTTGGACTTCCATTGTAGCCAAATATCCTTCAGATACTACCTCCAGTCTAAGGTCCTTGAATTGCTTGCACAAATCCTTAGGCAATTCACCAATTGTCAATCCATTGGCATAAACCTTTCGGCTCAGAGCATCTGCTACTACATTGGCCTTTCCTGGGTGGTATTGTAGATTCATATCATAGTCCTTGATAAGTTCCAACCATCTCCTTTGTCTCATGTTCAGCTCCTTCTGTGTAAATATGTATTTCAGGCTCTTGTGGTCGGTGTACACATCACAGTGTTTTCCCATTAAGTAATGCCTCCATACCTTGAGCGCATGAACCATTGACGCTAACTCCAAGTCGTGTGTGGGGTAATTCCGCTCATGGTGCTTGAGTTGTCGCGAGGCATAAGACACTACTCTCCCATCTTGCATCAGCACACTCCCAAGTCCCTGTCGAGAAGCATCACAGTACACTTGGAAATCCTTCTGAAGATCTGGTAAGCACAGAACAGGTGCAGTCACTAGTCGACGCTTTAGTTCCTGAAAGCTAGCTTCACACACATCCGTCCATTCAAACTTCCTCTCCTTCTTTAGAAGTTCAGTCATCGGCTTTGCAATCTTGGAAAAGTTTTCAATGAACCTCCTGTAATATCCAGCAAGTCCCAAAAAGCTTCGAATCTCTCCTGCATTCTTGGGTGCTTCCCACTCAGTTACTGCAGTCACTTTGCTTGGATCAATAGCGACTCCTTCTCCTGACACTACGTGTCCAAGAAACCCAACGGTGTTAAGCCAGAATTCACACTTGCTGAATTTGGCATACAACTGGTGTTCCCTCAGTTTCTCCAAAATCAGTCGCAGATGTTTCTCATGCTCAGCATCATCCTTGGAATATATCAGTATGTCATCAATAAACACCACCACAAACTTGTCCAAGTATTCCATAAATACCTTGTTCATCATGGTCATGAAATATGCTGGGGCATTCGTTAGTCCAAATGACATAACTGTATACTCATATAAACCATACCTAGTGGTGAAGGCGGTTTTTGGTACATCCTCCTTCCGGATCTTCAATTGAAAGTAGCCTGATCGCAGATCAATCTTGTTGAACACCTTTGCTCCTTCCAGTTGATCAAACAAATCATTTATGTTTGGCAGAGGGTACTTGTTCTTGATGGTTACCTCATTCAGCGAGCGATAGTCCACCACTAACCTCTTGGTGTTGTCTTTCTTCTCCACAAACAGAACAGGTGCACCCGATGACGACGCACTAGGCTGAATGAATCCCTTTTCCAGCTGCTCCTTCAACTGTTTCTTCAATTCTTTCAGCTCATCCACATCCATCTTATATGGTTTCTTTGCTATTGGTCCAGTTCCCGGCATCAGGTCGATAAGAAACTCTACTTCCCTGTCAGGTGGCATCCCTGGCAGTTCTTCCGGAAACACGTCGGGGTAATCCCTAATCACTGGCACAGTATCCATGCTAACCCCGTTAAGAGAATTCAGCTTACACCTTCCTGGTCGTGCGGCTGACTTGAATCTAATCCTCTTACCATCCGGGGTTTTGAGCGAAACAGCTCGCTGTGCACAATCTATGTGTCCCCCATGCATAGACATCCAATCCATACCCAGAATAACATCTAATCCCTGTGAATCCAACACTACCAAATGTATAATGAAGTTGTGTGTTCCAATCCTCACAGTTAAATTGCGGCATCCCGCACTAGCTATCATATCTCCGCAGCACAGGTAAGTTTAGAAAGAATCAACTACGGTAATAGGATTCTACCCATGCATATGATCAAGCAACAACAAACAATTGCAGACAATCACAAGCAAGCAACACATCATCAAACAAGCGGTCCAGCAACATCCCAGGTATTATCCTAGCAGTATATACCTACTGAAATAGTTTTGTAAGAGTTGGCAATGGTTAACTAAACAGTTGAGCATCAAAACGACAAAATAGCAATTCTGACAGAACAGTTCTGCTGTGTTCACGAATTTTTCCGCCTGACTTAAAATCGTCAGAAAATTAAGCCAATTTTTTTGCATATAGAACACGAAGTTCCGCATCAGCCCAATTTGTTTAAGATTTTTCCGAGTTACCAGAAAAATATGAAAAATCGCGCAGTACTGCTGTATCAGCAGAAAAACTGCAGCGAAAACAACACAGATAGTAACCAAATTGCCATAACTCTTTCATATAATTTTGCACAAATAATTCCTGGAATATTGGAGTACACAAATAAGCATCTAAACACTCTTACACTAACACGAACTAAGTATCACAACGATCGAGAATAATTCTAACGATTTCGCCTAACGAGGACTAATTGGTGGACTTCTATCTATTGCTTGAAGAGTTTGAGGTAGGCCCTTGCGGTCATGCGTTGGTGCTTCGGCTCGCGGTACAACCATGGCGGCGGAGTGTACACCTCTCCTGAACCATCACTTGAAACGTCAAACTCCACCTCTTCTTCTTCATCCTCAGCTGCAACTGCAACAGCTTCATCTCCTCCACCATCATCGTCTCCATCATCATCATCCTCGTCCTCATCATCATCATCTTCACTGTCATCATCATCCCCATTGTTGCCATCATCTCCATTTTCATCATCAGAGGGTGGATTCAGCTGTGCTTGGAGAGCGGCAATCTGGGCTGTCATAGCTTCAATAGTTTGATCCCTTTCCTGGACTGTCCCTTGCAGTTGCTGTATGTTCTGGGTGTTCTCCTGCACAGTACCATGAAGATGTGCTATGGTTGCATCTCTGGCTATCAGGGCATTCTCCAGAACTCCCACAGCTTCATGCAAAGTGTCAATCTCCTGTCCTTGGACCACCATACCATTGCTAGTAAAATCTGCAATCTCCTTTATCATCCTCACCTTCTCTGCTAGAGCTCCATTCTCCCTTTCCATGTCCTCTATGTGCCTCCGACGGGGCGGCATGTTGTTCTTGTCGCCCGGGGTAACCACAATGTTCCCATCTTCATCACGCCTTCCATAGTCACGGTAGGGTGAATCTGCCGGTAGTAGGTGTCGGACTTGATGGCACTGGCGAGACAGGGCTTCATGTATGGCCAAGTTGATTCCAAGTCCCCAGTTGCAGTAGGTATTGGTGTAGATCAAATGCACTGGGTTTGGCAAGGCGGCATCTCTGAATATGAAGGTAGTGATCTCCCATGCATCCTCTCCATATCCATAGGTGTACAGCCTTCTTCCCTTGAACATGGGCAGTGGCAATCCCAATGACTGCGAGAGCTGAGCTAACTGCCTTGCAAAGGGCCTTGGTGACTCCATGGTGGCATTCTCAGTCCTGACTTCTCCCATCTATCAAGTAAAAGAGGAAAGTGTGAGAATAGCATATGGTAAGAATTTACGAGGGTGAAAGGCATAAGATGAAAGATAGAGTTAATATAGGCTTTAATAAATCTATGGCTTCCTAATACAATTCTAGGTCACGATCCTACAGTCGACACACGGGCTTTGATACCATCCTGTGACACCCCGGTTCTGAAAAGACCGTGGCCTCTATGTGACATGTCAATCCCTGGATCGGTTCATTGGCCCACAATAGAGTAAGATAGATAACATAGCAAAATATCCGTGTTTCATAGATAACGAAGATCCAGAGTACCATTATTACAATAAAAGCTTAGCACAAGCTAGCTCAAATTATTCAGGTAGCAACATAAACGATTAAATCCTCCATTCTTCAAATTGCCCACAAGTGAACAAGTGTCGAGTGGAGTACCGTGGCCTATAACGATCAATCAGAATCGGAATAACCTGCAGCATAAAACGCAACAGCCCCGAAGGGTCAATACATGGAATGTATGGCAAGTAGAGCTAGTAAATGGAGACAATAGTACTAACATCTACATGCATATTTGGCAAGTGGAGCTGTGTCTGGCTTGCATTTGCAAATAACTTTGTCCTACTTTCATAAACAGTTTTGAATTTTCTTTGAAAATATCCCAATTAAGTTAACCCAACAACATTAAAACAATTATGAAATTAGAATGAGCGAGAAACATGTCATGGAATCAATATCAAGCAACTCAGTTGTCCATAACCGGGGACACGGCTAATCGATTAGATTATACACTCTGCAGAGGTTAGTACACTTTACCCATGTGACTTGGCCAGCCCAGCTCGTACCATCACTCTCATTTTGGGTGATGATAGGGACAAGACCAAGAAGAGACTATTCGGGAAGTAGCTCCTCAATCCCGACGCGCACCGGTCCAACCTACCAAAATTCTACATCTCTGGATACGCGGGTTCGAGTTACCACAACCTACTAAGTCCAACCAACCGCCCATTTCATTATTGGCACATGGTTGTACACGTAAGCTACACAATAAAGAAGCCAATCATTCTCTCTTGATACCTGAGTGCCTTTTCGCAATGAAACCACCAAAAATTATCAATACCATCACACCCAGGGGATTCATTGATTAAGTTGTTTTAGTTTTCACAAACTAATACTTTGAGAAAACAAGTATCAATGATGTAACCCAGCCCTCGTTCAACATAGCATGGCTAAGCACATCTACAACGGTGGTTCATCTACAAGGAAAGCCCTACCACAATAATAGGACATAGCATAGCGATAGTATCATCCTACACATGCATCTACAAAATACACGACAATGCATTGAAAATAGTAGGACGATATCATGAACAAAGTAGAATCTACTTGCCTTGATTGAAGGGGTCGGAGGAACAATCCAAACACGAGCAAGGGTTCCACTCCACACAATCTACACGACACAATTGCATTCATAAACAAACAATTCACAAACATATGCAACAAAGATGATGCATGAATGCAAGAACGGCAAGTGAATTGGTGCTACAGCTGCACCACATAATACTAATACATATTACTACCGAATACATGCATGGAAAATAGATTTGGCGCTAGGAAAACTATTAACCAAAAGTAGAGATCTCTACTAGAGCTAGAACTTAAATAATTCACTACCGGTAGTATACTATTTGTAAAATTCTGGAAATATTCTACCGCATAGGCGTCGCTGATAAGAAACAGTACCAATTGGAATTACTCAAAAAGGAGTTATAAAACATCCCGAGTAATTAAAACACTGCAGAAAGCCATTAGACAAATACTGCAGAAGTTTTTACTGTAAGCCTATCTTTTTATATCACGATGAGATTCCCCTCGTTCATACGAGTTCAGGGACATATCATACGCGATTTTCGGAGCTACGAAACTTTTACTACGAATTTATTACTCCGAAAAGGCCACTAACTAGTTTGATTAAACTGTACTAAACCTGACAGTAAAAGTCTGAACCAAAGCTACAGCGAGATTATACACGACTCACTAAACTCGTGCATATTTTATTTGCAATTTTTGGCCAAACGGTTTAATTTCTATGCAATTTATAAGATCCTACCGAAATTTGCCAACTAATAGGATTAACGAAATTGACCCAGTCAACTGTGTCGATGACCGGGTGCTGACTGGGCGTCTGACCAGTCAACGTCTGGGGCCTCTGACTAGTCAACGTCTGGAGTGCTGACCAGTCAACGAACGATATAGGCCGCTGATCTGAGATCTGACGGTGGCTGTTGTCTTACCGGAAACGGACGGCGAATCGAACTCCGGCGAGCTCCGGACGGCGGCGACGGTCGGTTCCGGCGGCGTGGTTCTACCTGCACGTACACACACGGTCAACTACGGCTCCCGAAATAATTAAACGCGCGCGCGTACGCGGCGATCTGCAGGGCGCAGTTGGCGGCGGCGGATGGAAACGCGGAGCACGGGAACGGAAAGAGGAGATCGAGGCGACCCCGGCAACAGACGCGGCGATGGTCGGCGGCGGAGGGGTGGCCGTCGGCGGCGAGGAGAAGCGACGGCGGCGGCGCGATCGGCAGGAGGCGGCGCCAGGAGGAGGTCGCGTACGTGGGTTTGGGTTGCGTGCACGGTCTACGAGGCAGGGGTGGGGTCCTCCGTTTATTGGTCCTTCACGCGCAGAAAAAAAACAGTCCTAAACTGAAAACGGTCCAGATTTGACTTCGATTCGGAAATCGGTCCGGATTTTCGGACCGTTTTCCGGCGGTTTACTAAAACGTCCGAGTCTTTTGCATACGAACTCCGATTAGAGCGATTTTCGCGCCTACGGGTTCGTATCGTCGAGGGGAACAACCTTCAGTCGAAGTTTGAGCGAAAGCTCGAACCTACAGGGGTGGTTGTTGCAAGTCCCTCTAAAGCTCCCCGCAGGAACCTCGAAGCGAAGTAGAAACGGGGTTTTGCAAAAAGCATTTCGTCGATCCTCTCTACTCGACGGTAATGCATGGTAAGATATGATGCAATGCTATGAATGATATGCAAGACCAAATCTAAAATTTTGGATGTGACAGTCCATATGTGGTTTGTGGAAAAGAACACACATGCAATGAACACTGGTTGATCCATGTGTGGTTTGTGCAAAAGAACACATGCAATGACCACTGGATGATCCATGTGTGATTTGTGAAAAGAATACACATGCACTGACTCTAGTGCTAGTTTTAGTATAAGAACACACATGCAATGACTCTAGTGGGTCCAGATGTAGTTTTTGAAAAGAACACACATGCAATGAACACTAGTTGATCCATAAGTGGTTTGTGGAAGGAACACACATGCAATGACCATTGGTTGATCCATAAGTGGTTTGTGGAAAAGAAAACACATGCAATGAATCTAGTTGGTCCATATGTGGTTTGTGGAAAGAACACACATGCAGTGACCACTGGTTGATCCATGTGTGGTTTGTGAAATGAACACACATGCAATGTCACTGGTTGATCCATGTGTGGTTTGTGGAAAAAACACACATGCAATGACTCTAGTGCTAGTTTTTGTATAAGAACACACATGCAATGTCTCTAATGGATCCATATGTGGTTTCTGAAAAGAACACACATTGAATGACCACTAGTTGATCCATAAGTTATTTGTGGAAAAGAACACACATGCAATGAACACTGGTTGATCCATGTGTGGTTTGTGAAAAGAACACACATGCAATGACTCTAGTGCTAGTTTTAGTATAAGAACACACATGCAATGACTCTAGTGGGTCCACATGTAGTTTGTGAAAATAACACACATGCAATGACCACTGGTTGATCCATGTATGTTTTGTGAAAAGAACACACATACAATGACTCTAGTGGGTCCACATGTAGTTTGTGAAAAGAACACACATGCAATGACCACTGGTTGATCCATAAGTTGTTTGTGGAAAAGAACACACATGCAATGAACACTGGTTGATCCATGTGTGGTTTGCGCAAA
The DNA here is from genome assembly GCA_916181665.1 of Avena sativa. NCBI lineage: Eukaryota > Viridiplantae > Streptophyta > Magnoliopsida > Poales > Poaceae > Avena > Avena sativa. The sequence goes on along the minus strand of OV702292.1, from coordinate 15,012,905 downwards.
AAAACACATGCAATGACCACTGGTTGATCCATGTGTGGTGTGTGAAAAGAACACACATGCAATGACTCTAGTGCTAGTTTTAGTATAAGAAGACACATGCAATGACTCTAGTGGGTCCACATGTAGTTTGTGAAAATAAGCACATGCAATGACCACTGATTGATCCATAAGTGGTTTGTGGAAATAACACACATGCAATGAGCACTGGTTGATCCATAAGTGGTTTGTGGAAAAGAACACACATGCAATGATTCTGGTTGGTACATATGTGGTTTGTGGAAAGAACAACATGCAGTGACCACTGGTTGATCCATGTGTGGTTTGTGAAATGAACACACATGCAATGCCACTGGTTGATCCATGTGTGGTTTGTGGAAAGAACACACATGCAATTACTCTGGTGCTAGTTTTAGTATAAGAACACACATGCAATGACTCTAATGGATCCATATGTGGTTTGTGAAAAGAACACACATGCAATGACCACATGTTGATCCATGTGTGGTTTGTGAAAAGAACACACATGCAATGACTCTAGTGCTAGTTTTAGTATAAGAACATACATGCAATGACTCTAGTGGGTCCACATGTAGTTTGTGAAAAGAACACACATGCAATGACCACTGGTTGATCCATAAGTGGTTTGTGGAAATAACACACATGCAATGACGACTTGTTGATCCATAAGTGGATTGTGCAAAAGAAAACACATGCAATGACTCTGGTTGGTCCATATGTGGTTTGTGGAAAGAACACACATGCAATGACCACTGGTTGATCCATGTGTGGTTTGTCAAATGAACACACATGCAATGCCACTGGTTGATCCATGTGTGGTTTGTGGAAAGAACACACATGCAATGACTCTAGTGCTAGTTTTAGTATAAGAACACACATGCAATGACTCTAGTGGGTCCACATGTAGTTTGTGAAAAGAACACACATGTAATGACCACTGGTTGATCCATAAGTGTTTTGTGGAAGGAACACACATGCAATGACCACTGGTTGATCCATAAGTGGTTTGTGGAAAAGAAAACACATGCAACGAATCTGGTTGGTCCATATGTGGTTTGTGGAAACAACACACATGCAGTGACCACTGGTTGATCCATGTGTGGTTTGTGAAATGAACACACATGCAATGCCACTGGTTGATCCATGTGTGGTTTATGGAAAGAACACACATGCAATGACTCTAGTGCTAGTTTTTGTATAAGAACACACATGCAATGTCTCTAATGGATCCATATGTGGTTTGTGAAAAGAACACACATGCAATGACCATTTGCTGATCCATGAGTGGTTTGTGAAAAGAACACACATGCAGTGACTCTAGTGCTAGTTTTAGTATAAGAACACACATGCAATGACTCTAGTGGGTCCACATGTAGTTTGTAAAAAGAACACACATGCAATGACCACTGGTTGATCCATAAGTGGTTTGTGGAAAGAACACACATGAAATGACCACTTGTTGATCCATAAGTGGTTTGTGGAAAAGAAAACACATGCAATGACTCTGGTTGGTCCGTATGTGGATTGTGGAAAGAACACACATGCAGTAACCACTGGTTGATCCATGTGTGGTTTGTGAAATGAACACACATGCAATGCCACTGGTTGATCCATGTGTGGTTTGTGGAAAGAACACACATGCAATGACTCTAGTGCTAGTTTTAGTATAAGAACATACATGCAATGACTCTAGTGGGTCCACATGTAGTTTGTGAAAATAACACACATGCAATGACCACTGGTTGATCCATAAGTTGTTTGTGGAAAGAACACACATGCAATGAACACTGGTTGATCCATGTGTGGTTTGTGCAAAAGAACACATGCAATGACCACTGGTTGGTCCATATGTGGCTTGTGAAAGAACACACATGCATTGACCACTGGTTGTTCCATATGTGGCTTGTGAAAAGAACACACATGCAATGCCACTGGTTGATCCATGTGTGGTTTGTGGAAAGAACACACATGCAATGACCCTAGTGCTAGTTTTTGTATAAGAACACACATGCAATGTCTCTAATGGATCCATATGTGGTTTGTGAAAAGAACACACATGCAATGACCACTTGTTGATCCATGTGTGGCTTGTGAAAAGAACACACATGCAATGACTCTAGTGCTAGTTTTAATATAAGAACACACATGCAATGACTCTATTGGGTCCACATGTAGTTTATGGAAATCTAACATCCCTAAATTCAAATTCCAAAACTCATTCATATCATCCATGCATCCATCATCATCTAGGGTTTTTCTCAAAATCACTTTAGAAATAGGAGCATTTGTGGCTCATTATTTTATGTATGAAAACCCTAGCCTTTGTGCTACTTGTTGTTGAGAAAAGTGCTTTTATTGTTTAGAATCCAAACACAAGTGATTTCAAAACTTTGAGCAAAATATCAAAGAAAAATATGAATTAAAACAAAATATATGCCTATTTCATAAAGGCATAGTTTTAATTTATTTTCAAAAAGACCCAAGTCTTCTGAAGTGTTCAGATGTGTTTGACACATATTTAAGAACAAGAATTATTGTACAAAAGTCCTGTAAAGTTTTGGTTTCAAACAGATTTGAATTTGGGTTTAAAAACCATTTCTAGAAATTCAATCAGAAAAAGAAAAGGAATTAAGAGGAAAAAAATAGCCAAACCAGCCAATCTGGCCGACCCAGCCCAACACGGCCCAGCTAGCCCAGCAGCTCTCACCCCCGCGAACCGTTTTCTTTACCCACCTCCGCACCCACCAGCTCACTGACAGAAGGGACCCACTCCCTTTTCCCTCTATCGCTGACAACCGCGGCCCACTTGAGCATCGTCGTCTCCACCCGCACGACCAGTTCATCCCCAAATTAGCGCGGTCGTTTCCTGTTTTAGTTCGCAGCTTCAATTCGTATGAATGCTCGAGTAATTCTCGCTCACGACTAGGCTACTTAAACCCCCTCTGCCCCCTCTCTCTTCTCCCTCAAACCCAGAACCCAGAGCGCCACCAGGCTGCGTGTATTGCTCCCTATAGCCCCGCCGTCTCCGACGAGCTGCAGCCACGATTCCGGTGAGTTCCGAGCTCCCCTCTGCCTCTCATTCATGCTTTCTGATTCAGTGAGTCTCTGCGCATCTTCTGACACACTCCGTTTGCCTCCGCATGAACCGTAGCTCCAGTAACGTCGACGACTGGCCGCCACCGTCTTCGGTTTCAACTCCGACGACCTCCAGTGGTAAGTCCAGACCGCCCCAAGCCTTGTCTTTCACACACGCGTGTTCTCCATGATCTTCTGCATCTAACCACACCCTCTGTTTGCCTCCTAGTGATCGACAACGTCGCCTCCGACCTCGAACAGAACCACCTGTCGCCAGACTCAACTCCGACGAGGAATCATCGCCGTGACAGCACGCCCCTTCGCAAAACGATGCTACCTTGAGCTTCAGCAGCTTCCTGCGAACCTGGTATGACCCTTCTCCCTCTCGCGGACAACCTGGAACGCAAGCGCCGTCGTAGACCGAGCGCTCCGCCGCTCGCTGACGCCGCGCGCCGCCAGGACATGGTCGCTTGCTCGCGTGCCGTTAGATCTAGATCCAAGCGCTAGGATAGATTCACTTATCGGCGAAACGGTACGTGATCTGGAACGTGCGATCTGTTTAGATCCTGCGGCTGCAGAGCTCGATCCGGTGCGAACTGGTACGCGCCAATCATAACACGACGCGTGGCTAGGAACAGATCTAAAAACAGATTTTAAATCAGAATTTGATCCAAATTTCAAATGCTTATAACTTTTGATTGCCACGTTGGAATTTTGCAAACTTTATACCGTTGGATTCAGTGAATCAAGGCCTTTCTGTTTATGAAAAGTGTTTAACAAATAGTAACCATTAAAATGACTTTGTTTGTAGAAACTTGTTTAAGGCTATTTTGAGTATGGTTTTAGTTTAACAATTTGTTTAAGTACCAAATAAGTTTGTTTTGGCAATTTTTGTGTCTTGTTTTGTTTCAGTATCATGCACATGCTTGGTAGAGTTTTCAAAATCCCCACTTAGTAAATTCATGCATCATGCATTCATATTATTTTTGATTGTATATAAATTGTGTGTAATTGTGTGCTATAAATTTTTGTGTAGATTTTGCTAGTGATTGTGACTGTGAAGAGTGCTACTCACCCCATTACCAAGGCAAGTGATATTTTCATGAATATTCCATTCCTATATTTTATACTAGCATTAGATATTTTGCTAAGACATGCATGTTACTTTTGTCAAATGATATGATGGGAAATCCTATGTAGTTTAGAATGGTAGAGTTGCTAGGAAATTTTCCCTAAAGATAAGTTGCCATGCCATGCTTAGCCTAGCTAATAGAAAACAAGGGTGGATTATATATTCGTGCTATGGAAAATTTCTAAGTCTGAGGACTTGTGTTTTGATTAATAAAACAACTAAGTAAATGAATCACCTGGGTGGAATGGGACTTGCTTGGTGGTTTTTGGTTGAGTGGTTCACAAGGCCCATTTTTATGGTTTACCTTAGTGTATCTCACTTGTGGATGGCCACCCAGGAACAAAGAGATTTGAGATGTCAAATGTTGAGTAGCTTCAAGTGCAACCACTTGGCAATATGGGCTCTGCCATGATCATATAGGTTGCTAGAACTTATTCTCTTGGACAGTTGGTGGTAGAGGGAATGATAGGTTGGAACGCGTCCATTTGACTAAGGAAAGGCTTCTGAAAGATCTTGTCTTGGGAAACCAAGTCTTGTGGGGAAAGTCCACCACCTCTACAGAGTGTAAAACCTAAGTACTTAGCCATGTCCCTGGTAAAGGATAATTTGAGCATCAAGACATGGAAGCTTCAAGAATATCATCACTCCAACGTCTAAATAAAACTTGTGGGTGAACAAGGGTGAAGGAACCCAATGTCTATTGGAGGTTCCTTGGGAAGTTTTGACAAAGAAAAACTTAATGTTTTCTACTAATAGGAAAAACCTATTTTGAGCAAAGCAAGCCAAGCTACACTTAGCCAAAATGCATATAGTATTATAGTCCACTTAAAATATACTAAGGTATCACTTGCCAATACTATTCCAAAGTATTGACCCTCTGTGGTTGTAACTTGTGATGTTGCAGGTTACTCCGATGATGACTAGGAGTCATGAGTCTACACTCAACATGCTTGCCTGTGGCACATGAAGATGAAGACTTATGTTTATTTACTTACTCCATAAACTCTTGTATTAGGCCTTTGGCCCCGAGTTGTAAAAGACTGTTTTATCTCTGGAATGAATGTAATAAACGACCTTTGTATCTGTGTACTTCATCTTAAACTGTGGATGCTAGAATTGATCCAGGGACTAGCATTGCAATCACAGGGATCCTTTTTCCTTTATAAAGGAGGGGTCTGATAGGAAAGAACACACATGCAATGACTCTAGTGCTAGTTTTAGTATAAGAACACACATGCAATTACTCTAGTTGGTCCACATGTAGTTTGTGAAAAGAACACACATGCAATGACCACTTGTTGATCCATGTGTATTTTGTGAAAACACGACACATACAATGACTCTAGTGGGTCCACATGTAGTTTGTGAAAAGAACACACATGCAGTGACCACTGGTTGATCCATAAGTTGTTTGTGGAAAAGAACACACATGCAATGAACACTGGTTGATCCATGTGTGGTTTGTGCAGAAGAACACATGCAATGACCACTGGTTGATCCATGTGTGGTTTGTGAAAAGAACACACATGCAATTACTGTAGTGCTAGTTTTAGTATAAGAACACACATGCAATGACTCTAGTGGGTCCACATGTAGTTTGTAAAAATAACACACATGCAATGACCACTGGTTGATCCATAAGTGGTTTGTAGAAATAACACACATGCAATGACCACTGGTTGATCCATAAGTGGTATGTAGAAATAACACACATGCAATGACCACTGGTTGATCCATAAGTGGTTTGTGGAAAAGAACACACATGCAATGACTCTAGTTGGTCCATATGTGGTTTGTGGAAAGAACACACATGCATTGACCACTAGTTGATCCATATGTGGTTTGTGAAATGAACACACATGCAATTCCACTGGTTGATCCATGTGTGGTTTGTGGAAAGAACACACATGCAATGACTCTAGTGCTAGTTTTAGTATAAGAACACACATGCAATGTCTCTAATGGATCCATATGTGGTTTGTGAAAAGAACACACATGCAATGACCACTTGTTGATCCATGTGTGGTCTGTGAAAAGAACACCCATGCAATGACTCTAGTGCTAGTTTTAGTATAAGACCATACATGCAATGACTCTAGTGGGTCCACATGTAGTTTGTGAAAAGAACACACATGCAATGACCACTAGTTGATCCATAAGTGGTTTGTGGAAAGAACACACATGAAATGACCACTTGTTGATCCATAAGTGGTTTGTGGAAAAGAAAACACATGCAATGACTCTGGTTGGTCCATATGTGGTTTGTGGAAAGAACACACATGCAGTAACCACTAGTTGATCCATGTGTGGTTTGTGAAATGAACACACATGCAATGCCACTGGTTGATCCATGTGTGGTTTGTGGAAAGAACACACATGCAATGACTCTAGTGCTAGTTTTAGTATAAGAACAGACATGCAATGTCTCTAATGGATCCATATGTGGTTTGTGAAAAGAACACACATGCAATGACCACTTCTTGATCCATGTGTGGTTTGTGAAAAGAACACCCATGCAATGACTCTAGTGCTAGTTTTATTATAAGAACATACATGCAATGACTCTAGTGGGTCCACATGTAGTTTGTGAAAAGAACACACATGCAATGACCACTAGTTGATCCATAAGTGGTTTGTGGAAACAACACACATGCAATGACCACTGGTTGATCCATAAGTGGTTTGTGGAACAGAAAACACATGCAATGACTCCGGTTGGTCCATATGTGGTTTGTGGAAAGAACACACATGCATTGACAACTATTTGATCCATATGTGGCTTGTGAAAAGAACACACATGCAATGCCACTGGTTGATCCATGTGTGGTTTGTGGAAAGAACACACATGCAATGACTCTAGTGGTAGTTTTAGTATAAGATCACACATGCAATGACTCTAATGGATCCATATGTGGTTTGTGAAAAGAACACACATGCAATGACCACTTGTTGATCCATGTGTGGTTTGTGAAAAGAACACACATGCAATGACTCTAGTGCTAGTTTTATTATAAGAACACGCATGCAATGACTCTAGTGGGTCCACATGTAGTTTGTGAAAAGAATACACATGCAATGACCACTTGTTGATCCATGTATGTTTTGTGAAAAGAACACACATACAATGACTCTAGTGGGTCCACATGTAGTTTGTGAAAAGAACACACATGCAATGACCACTGGTTGATCCATAAGTTGTTTGTGGAAAAGAATACACATGCAATGAACACTGGTTGATCAATGTGTGGTTTGTGCAAAAGAACACATGCAATGAATCTAGTTGGTCCGTATGTGGTTTGTGGAAAGAACACACATGTAGTGACCACTGGTTGATCCATGTGTGGTTTGTGAAATGAACACACATGCAATGCCACTGGTTGATCCATGTGTGTTTGTGGAAAAAACACACATGCAACGACTCTAGTGCCAGTTTTTGTATAAGAACACACATGCCATGTCTCTAATGGATCCATATGTGGGGTCCTCCTTTTATTGGTCCTTCACGCGCAGAAAAAAAAACAGTCCTAAACTGAAAACGGTCCAGATTTGACTCCGATTCGGAAATCGGTCCGGATTTTCGGACCGTTTTCCGGCGGTTTACTAAAACGTCCGAGTCTTTTGCATACGAACTCCGATTGGAGCGATTTTCGCGCCTACGGGTTCGTATCGTCGAGGGGAACAACCTTCAGTCGAAGTTTGAGCGAAAGCTCGAACCTACAGGGGTGGTTGTTGCAAGTCCCTCTAAAGCTCCCTGCAGGAACCTCGAAGCGAAGTAGAAACGGGGTTTTGCAAAAAGCATTTCGTCGATCCTCTCTACTCGACGGTAATGCATGGTAAGATATGATGCAATGCTATGAATGATATGCAAGACCAAATCTAAAATTTGGGATGTGACAAGACTAACCCCCTTAAGATGAATCTCGTCCTCGAGATTCGGCGCGGCTAGCAAATAGGTGTGGGTAGTCCTCTCGGATGTCATCTTCACGCTCCCAAGTGGCTACCTCTTCGGTGTGGTGGCTCCACTGCACCTTGCAAAACTTGATTGTCTTGGTACGGGTAGTCCTTTCTGCTGTCTCCAGAATCTTGACCGGTTTCTCCTCATAGGTCAAATCATTCTCAAGCTGAACCTCCTCTAGCGGTACATTGTCTCTCAATGGTGTATCCACCATCTCCGGATGGCACTTCTTCAGCTGGGATACGTGGAACACGTTGTGAATAGCAGACAGAGCCTCTGGCAACTCCAACTGATAGGCAACTTCTCCTTTGCATGCTAAGACCCGATACGGTCCAATAAATCGAGGTGCCATCTTACCCTTAATACCAAATCTCTTAATTCCACGAAGTGACGATACTCTGAGGTATGCTCTATCACCTATCTCATATACCACTTCCTTGCGCTTGGCGTCAGCGTAGCTTTTCTATCTTGATTGTGCTACCTTCAGTCTGTCTCTAATCAAGGCGACCTTCTCCTCAGCATCCTTAATCAAGTCAGGTCCAAACAACTGACGTTCTCCTACTCCATCCCATAGCAATGGTGTTCGGCACCGTTTCCCATACAGCACATCGAACGGTGACGTCTTGATGCTGGTTTGATAGCTGTTGTTGTAGGAAAACTCCGCATACGGTAAATTCTCATCCCAACTAGAACCATGAGCCAAGGCGCAAGCTCTTAGCATGTCCTCCAAAATCTGATTCACCCTCTCGGTCTGTCCATCCGTCTATGGGTGAAACGTTGTGCTAAACTCCAATCTAGTACCAAGTGACTCGTGCAGCTGGCGCCAGAAGTGTGAGGTAAATTGGGTGCCTCTATCAGATACGGTACTCTTGGGAACTCCATGTAGGCACACAATCTTGTCCATGTAAATCTTGGCCAACCTTGCACTTGTATAGGTCGTCTTCACTGGTATAAAGTGGGCTACCTTGGTCAAATGATCGACCACTACCCAAATAGAGTCATATCCAGACCTGGTCCTGGGAAGTCCTGTGATAAAGTCCATTCCCACTCTATCCCATTTCCAATACGGCACGGGCAAAGGCTGTAGCAGTCCTGCTGGTTTCTGGTGTTCCGCCTTCACTCAGCTACATACATCACATAGGGCAATATGCTTGGCGATATCTCCCTTCATGTTGTTCCACCAGAATCTGTCCTTTAGGTCCATATACATCTTCGTATTGCCCGGATGTATGGAATACGGCGAGTCATGAGCTTCCTGCATAATCAACTTCCTTAACTCCGGATCGTTGGGCACACACAAACGATCTCCATACCACAAGGTACCTTGCTCATCCTCGCGGAATTCCCTTGCTCGACCTTCCTTCATCTTTTCCTTAACTTCATCTATCTCTTTGTCTCCCACTTGAGCCTTCCTGATTCTGTCCTGAAGCGTTGGTTGGACTTCCATTGTAGCCAAATATCCTTCAGATACTACCTCCAGTCTAAGGTCCTTGAATTGCTTGCACAAATCCTCAGGCAATTCACCAATTGTCAATCCATTGGCATAAACCTTTCGGCTCAGAGCATCTGCTACTACATTGGCCTTTCCTGGGTGGTATTGTAGATTCATATCATAGTCCTTGATAAGTTCCAACCATCTCCTTTGTCTCATGTTCAGCTCCTTCTGTGTAAATATGTATTTCAGGCTCTTGTGGTCGGTGTACACATCACAGTGTTTTCCCATTAAGTAATGCCTCCATACCTTGAGCGCATGAACCACTGACGCTAACTCCAAGTCGTGTGTGGGGTGATTCCGCTCATGGTGCTTGAGTTGTCGCGAGGCATAAGACACTACTCTCCCATCTTGCATCAGCACACTCCCAAGTCCCTGTCGAGAAGCATCACAGTACACTTGGAAATCCTTCTGAAGATCTGGTAAGCACAGAACAGGTGCAGTCACTAGTCGACGCTTTAGTTCCTGAAAGCTAGCTTCACACACATCCGTCCATTCAAACTTCCTCTCCTTCTTTAGAAGTTCAGTCATCGGCTTTGCAATCTTGGAAAAGTTTTCAATGAACCTCCTGTAATATCCAGCAAGTCCCAAAAAGCTTCGAATCTCTCCTGCATTCTTGGGTGCTTCCCACTCAGTTACTGCAGTCACTTTGCTTGGATCAATAGCGACTCCTTCTCCTGACACTACGTGTCCAAGAAACCCAACGGTGTTAAGCCAGAATTCACACTTGCTGAATTTGGCATACAACTGGTGTTCCCTCAGTTTCTCCAAAATCAGTCGCAGATGTTTCTCATGCTCAGCATCATCCTTGGAATATATCAGTATGTCATCAATAAACACCACCACAAACTTGTCCAAGTATTCCATAAATACCTTGTTCATCATGGTCATGAAATATGCTGGGGCATTCGTTAGTCCAAATGACATAACTGTATACTCATATAAACCATACCTAGTGGTGAAGGCGGTTTTTGGTACATCCTCCTTCCGGATCTTCAATTGAAAGTAGCCTGATCGCAGATCAATCTTGTTGAACACCTTTGCTCCTTCCAGTTGATCAAACAAATCATTTATGTTCGGCAGAGGGTACTTGTTCTTGATGGTTACCTCATTCAGCGAGCGATAGTCCACCACTAACCTCTTGGTGCTGTCTTTCTTCTCCACAAACAGAACAGGTGCACCCCATGACGACGCACTAGGCTGAATGAATCCCTTTTCCAGCTGCTCCTTCAACTGTTTCTTCAATTCTTTCAGCTCATCCACATCCATCTTATATGGTTTCTTTGCTATTGGTCCAGTTCCCGGCATCAGGTCGATAAGAAACTCTACTTCCCTGTCAGGTGGCATCCCTGGCAGTTCTTCCGGAAACACGTCGGGGTAATCCCTAATCACTGGCACAGTATCCATGCTAACCCCCTTAAGAGAATTCAGCTTACACCTTCCTGGTCGTGCGGCTGACTTGAATCTAATCCTCTTACCATCCGGGGTTTTGAGCGAAACAGCTCGCTGTGCACAATCTATGTGTCCCCATGCATAGACATCCAATCCATACCCAGAATAACATCTAATCCCTATGAATCCAACACTACCAAATGTGCAATGTAGTTGTGTGTTCCAATCCTCACAGTTAAATTGCGGCATCCCGCACTAGCTATCATATCTCCTCAGCACAGATAAGTTTAGAAAGAATCAACTACGGTAATAGGATTCTACCCATGCATATGATCAAGCAACAACAAACAATTGCAGACAATCACAAGCAAGCATCACATCATCAAACAAGCGGTCCAGCAACATCCCAGGTATTATCCTAGCAGTATATACCTACTGAAATAGTTTTGCAAGAGTTGGCAATGGTTAACTAAACAGTTGAGCATCAAAACGACAAAACAGCAATTCTGACAGAACAGTTCTGCTGTGTTCACGGATTTTTCCGCCTGACTTAAAATCGTCCGAAAATTAAGCCAATTTTTTTGCATATAGAACAGGAAGTTCCGCATCAGCCCAATTTGTTTCAGATTTTTCCGAGTTACCAGAAAAATATGAAAAATCGCGCAGTACTGCTGTATCAGCAGAAAAACTGCAGCGAAAACAACACAGATAGTAACCAAATTGCCATAACTCTTTCATATAATTTTGCACAAATAATTCCTGGAATATTGGAGTACACAAATAAGCATCTAAACACTCTTACACTAACACGAACTAAGTATCACAACGATCGAGAATAATTCTAACGATTTCGCCTAACGAGGACTAATTGGTGGACTTCTATCTATTGCTTGAAGAGTTTGAGGTAGGCCCTTGCGGTCATGCGTTGGCGCTTCGGCTCGCGGTACAACCATGGCGGCGGAGTGTACACCTCTCCTGAACCATCACTTGAAACGTCAAACTCCACCTCTTCTTCTTCCTCCTCTTCTTCTTCATCCTCAGCTGCAACTGCAACAGCTTCATCTCCTCCACCATCATCGTCTCCATCATCATCATCCTCGTCCTCATCATCATCATCTTCACTGTCATCATCATCCCCATTGTTGCCATCATCTCCATTGTCATCATCAGAGGGTGGATTCAGCTGTGCTTGGAGAGCGGCAATCTGGGCTGTCATAGCTTCAATAGTTTGATCCCTTTCCTGGACTGTCCCTTGCAGTTGCTGTATGTTCTGGGTGTTCTCCTGCACAGTACCATGAAGATGTGCTATGGTTGCATCTCTGGCTATCAGGGCATTCTCCAGAACTCCCACAGCTTCATGCAAAGTGTCAATCTCCTGTCCTTGGACCACCATACCATTGCTAGTAAAATCTGCAATCTCCTTTATCATCCTCACCTTCTCTGCTAGAGCTCCATTCTCCCTTTCCATGTCCTCTATGTGCCTCCGACGGGGCGGCATGTTGTTCCTGTCGCCCGGGGTAACCACAATGTTCCCATCTTCATCACGCCTTCCATAGTCACGGTAGGGTGAATCTGCCGGTAGTAGGTGTCGGACTTGATGGCATTGGCGAGACAGGGCTTCATGTATGGCCAAGTTGATTCCAAGTCCCCAGTTGCAGTAGGTCTTGGTGTAGATCAAATGCACTGGGTTTAGCAAGGCGGCATCTCTGAATATGAAGGTAGTGAACTCCCATGCATCCTCTCCATATCCATAGGTGTACAGCCTTCTTCCCTTGAACATGGGCAGTGGCAATCCCAATGACTGCGAGAGCTGAGCTAACTGCCTTGCAAAGGGCCTTGGTGACTCCATGGTGGCATTCTCAGTCCTGACTTCTCCCATCTATCAAGTAAAAGAGGAAAGTGTGAGAATAGCATATGGTAAGAATTTACGAGGGTGAAAGGCATAAGATGAAAGATAGAGTTAATATAGGCTTTAATAAATCTATGGCTTCCTAATCCAATTCTAGGTCACGATCCTACAGTCGACACACGGGCTCTGATACCATCCTGTGACACCCCGGTTCTGAAAAGACCGTGGCCTCTATGTGACATGTCAATCCCTGGATCGGTTCATTGGCCCACAATAGAGTAAGATAGATAACATAGCAAAATATCCGTGTTTCATAGATAACGAAGATCCAGAGTACCATTATTACAATAAAAGCTTAGCACAAGCTAGCTCAAATTATTCAGGTAGGAACATAAACAATTAAATCCTCCATTCTTCAAATTGCCCACAAGTGAACAAGTGCCGAGTGGAGTACCGTGGCCTATAACGATCAATCAGAATCGGAATAACCTGCAGCATAAAACGCAACAGCCCCGAAGGGTCAATACATGGAATGTATGGCAAGTAGAGCTAGTAAATGGAGACAATAGTACTAACATCTACATGCATATTTGGCAAGTGGAGCTGTGTCTGGCTTGCATTTGCAAATAACTTTGTCCTACTTTCATAAACAGTTTTGAATTTTCTTTGAAAAGATCCCAATTAAGTTAACCCAACAACATTAAAACAATTATGAAATTAGAATGAGCGAGAAACATGTCATGGAATCAATATCAAGCAACTCAGTTGTCCATAACCGGGGACACGGCTAATCGATTAGATTATACACTCTGCAGAGGTTAGTACACTTTACCCATGTGACTTGGCCAGCCCAGCTCGTACCATCACTCTCATTTTGGGTGATGATAGGGAGAAGACAAAGAAGAGACTGTTCGGGAAGTAGCTCCTCAATCCCGACGCGCACCGGTCCAACCTACCAAAATTCTACATCTCTGGATACGCGGGTTCGAGTTACCACAACCTACTAAGTCCAACCAACCGCCCATTTCATTATTGGCACATGGTTGTACACGTAAGCTACACAATAAAGAAGCCAATCATTCTCTCTTGATACCTGGGTGCCTTTCCGCAATGAAACCACCAAAAATTATCAATACCATCACACCCAGGGGATTCATTGATTAAGTTGTTTTAGTTTTCACAAACTAATACTTTGAGAAAACAAGTATCAATGATGTAACCTAGACCTCGTTCAACATAGCATGGCTAAGCATATCTACAACGGTGGTTCATCTACAAGGAAAGCCCTACCACAATAATAGGACATAGCATAGCGATAGTATCATCCTACACATGCATCTACAAAATACACGACAATGCATTGAAAATAGTAAGACGATATCATGAACAAAGTAGAATCTACTTGCCTTGATTGAAGCGGTCGGAGGAACAATCCAAACACGAGCAAGGGTTGCACTCCACACAATCTACACGACACAATTGCATTCATAAACAAACAATTCACAAACATATGCAACAAGTTGATGCATGAATGCAAGAACGGCAAGTGAATTGGTGCTACAGCTGCACCACATAATACTAATACATATTACTACCGAATACATGCATGGAAAATAGATTTGGCGCTAGGAAAACTATTAACCAAAAGTAGAGATCTCTACTAGAGCTAGAACTTAAATAATTCACTACCGGTAGTATATTATTTGTAAAATCCTGGAAAAATTATACCGCATAGGCGTCGCTGATAAGAAACAGTACCAATTGGAATTACTCAAAAAGGAGTTATAAAACATCCCGAGTAATTAAAACACTGCAGAAAGCCATTAGACAAATACTGCAGAAGTTTTTACTGTAATCCTATCTTTTTATATCACGATAAGATTCCCCTCGTTCATACGAGTTCAGGGACATATCATACGCGATTTTCGGAGCTACGAAACTTTTACTACGAATTTATTACTCCGAAAAGGCCACTAACTAGTTTGATTAAACTGTACTAAACCTGACAGTAAAAGTCTGAACCAAAGCTACAGCGAGATTCTACACGACTCACTGAACTCGTGCATATTTTATTTGCAATTTTTTGCCAAACAGTTTAATTTCTATGCAATTTACAAGATCCTACCGAAATCTGCAAACTAATAGGATTAACGAAATTGACCCAGTCAACTGTGTCTGTTTGACTGTTCAACTGGTCTGATGACCGGGTGCTGACTGGGCGTCTGACCAGTCAACGTCTGGGGCCTCTGACTAGTCAACGTCTGGAGTGCTGACCAGTCAACGAACGATATAGGCCGCTGATCTGAGATCTGACGGTGGCTGCTGTCTTACCGGAAACGGATGGCGAATCGAACTCCGGCGAGCTCCGGACGGCGGCGACGGTCGGTTCCGGCGGCGTGGTTCTACCTGCACGTACACACACGGTCAGCTACGGCTCCCGGAATAATTAAACGCGCGCGCGTACGCGGCGATCTGCAAGGCGCAGTTGGCGGCGGCGGATGGAAACACGGAGCACGGGAACGGAAAGAGGAGATCGAGGCGAACCCGACAACAGACGCGGAGATGGTCGGCGGCGGAGGGGTGGCCGTCGGCGGCGAGGAAAAGCGACGGCGGCGACGCGATCGGCAGGAGGCGGCTCCAGGAGGAGGTCGCGTACGTGGGTTTGGGTTGCGTGCACAGTCTACGAGGCAGGGGTGGGGTCCTCCTTTTATTGGTCCTTCACCCGCAGAAAAAAAAAGTCCTAAACTGAAAACGGTCCAGATTTGACTCCGATTCGGAAATCGGTCCGGATTTTCGGACCGTTTTCCGGCGGTTTACTAAAACGTCCGAGTCTTTTGCATACGAACTCCGATTGGAGCGATTTTCGCGTCTACGGGTTCGTATCGTCGAGGGGAACAACCTTCAGTCGAAGTTTGAGCGAAAGCTCGAACCTACAGGGGTGGTTGTTGCAAGTCCCTCTAAAGCTCCCTGCAGGAACCTCGAAGCGAAGTAGAAACGGGGTTTTGCAAAAAGCATTTCGTCGATCCTCTCTACTCGACGGTAATACATGGTAAGATATGATGCAATGCTATGAATGATATGCAAGACCAAATCTAAAATTTGGGATGTGACAGTCCATATGTGGTTTGTGGAAAAAACACACATGCAATGAACACTAGTTGATCCATGTGTGGTTTGTGCAAAAGAACACATGCAATGACCACTGGTTGATCCATGTGTGATTTGTGAAAAGAATACAGATGCACTGACTCTAGTGCTAGTATTAGTATAAGAACACACATGCAATGACTCTAGTGGGTCCAGATGTAGTTTTTGAAAAGAACACACATGCAATGAACACTAGTTGATCCATAAGTGGTTTGTGGAAGGAACACACATGCAATGACCATTGGTTGATCCATAAGTGGTTTGTGGAATAGAAAACACATGCAATGAATCTGGTTGGTCCATATGTGGTTTGTGGAAAGAACACACATGCAGTGACCACTGGTTGATCCATGTGTGGTTTGTGAAATGAACACACATGCAATGCCACTGGTTGATCCATGTGTGGTTTGTGGAAAGAACACACATGCAATGACTCTAGTGCTAGTTTTTGTATAAGAACACACATGCAATGTCTCTAATGGATCCATATGTGGTTTCTGAAAAGAACACACATTGAATGACCACTGGTTGATCCATAAGTTGTTTGTGGAAAAGAACACACATGCAATGAACAATGGTTGATCCATGTGTGGTTTGTGAAAAGAACACACATACAATGACTCTAGTGCTAGTTTTAGTATAAGAACACACATGCAATGACTCTAGTGGGTCCACATGTAGTTTGTGAAAATAACACACATGCAATGACCACTGGTTGATCCATGTGTGTTTTGTGAAAAGAACACACATACAATGACTCTAGTGGGTCCACATGTAGTTTGTGAAAAGAACACACATGCAATGACCACTGGTTGGTCCATAAGTTGTTTGTGGAAAAGAACACACATGCAATGAACACTGATTGATCCATGTGTGGTTTGCGCAAAAGAACACATGCAATGACCACTGGTTGATCCATGTGTGGTTTGTGAAAAGAACACACATGCAATGACTCTAGTGCTAGTTTTAGTATAAGAAGACACATGCAATGACTCTAGTGGGTCCACATGTAGTTTGTGAAAATAAACACATGCAATGACCACTGATTGATCCATAAGTGGTTTGTGGAAATAACACACATGCAATGAGCACTGGTTGATCCATAAGTGGTTTGTGGAAAAGAACACACATGCAATGATTCTGGTTGGTACATATGTGGTTTGTGGAAAGAACAACATGCAGTGACCACTGGTTGATCCATGTGTGGTTTGTGAAATGAACACACATGCAATACCACTGGTTGATCCATGTGTAGTTTGTGGAAAGAACACACATGCAATTACTCTGGTGCTAGTTTTAGTATAAGAACACACATGCAATGACTCTAATGGATCCATATGTGGTTTGTGAAAAGAACACACTTGCAATGACCACATGTTGATCCATGTGTGGTTTGTGAAAAGAACACACATGCAATGACTCTAGTGCTAATTTTAGTATAAGAACATACATGCAATGACTCTAGTGGGTCCACATGTAGTTTGTGAAAAGAACACACATGCAATGACCACTGGTTGATCCATAAGTGGTTTGTGGAAAGAACACACATGCAATGACGACTTGTTGATCCATAAGTGGATTGTGCAAAAGAAAACACATGCAATGACTCTGGTTGGTCCATATGTGGTTTGTGGAAAGAACACACATGCAATGACCACTGGTTGATCCATGTGTGGTTTGTCAAATGAACACACATGCAATGCCACTGGTTGATCCATGTGTGGTTTGTGGAAAGAACACACATGCAATGACTCTAGTGCTAGTTTTAGTATAAGAACACACATGCAATGACTCTAGTGGGTCCACATGTAGTTTGTGAAAAGAACACACATGTAATGACCACTGGTTGATCCATAAGTGGTTTGTGGAAGGAACACACATGCAATGACCACTGGTTGATCCATAAGTGGTTTGTGGAAAAGAAAACACATGCAACGAATCTGGTTGGTCCATATGTGGTTTGTGGAAACAACACACATGCAGTGACCACTGGTTGATCCATGTGTGGTTTGTGAAATGAACACACATGCAATGCCACTGGTTGATCCATGTGTGGTTTGTGGAAAGAACACACATGCAATGACTCTAGTGCTAGTTTTTGTATAAGAACACACATGCAATGTCTCTAATGGATCCATATGTGGTTTGGGAAAAGAACACACATGCAATGACCACTTGCTGATCCATGAGTGGTTTGTGAAAAGAACACACATGCAGTGACTCTAGTGCTAGTTTTAGTATAAGAACACACATGCAATGACTCTAGTGGGTCCACATGTAGTTTGTAAAAAGAACACACATGCAATGACCACTGGTTGATCCATAAGTGGTTTGTGGAAAGAACACACATGAAATGACCACTTGTTGATCCATAAGTGGTTTGTGGAAAAGAAAACACATGTAATGACTCTGGTTGGTCCATATGTGGATTGTGGAAAGAACACACATGCAGTAACCACTGGTTGATCCATGTGTGGTTTGTGAAATGAACACACATGCAATGCCACTGGTTGATCCATGTGTGGTTTGTGGAAAGAACACACATGCAATGACTCTAGTGCTAGTTTTATTATAAGAACATACATGCAATGACTCTAGTGGGTCCACATGTAGTTTGTGAAAAGAACACACATGCAATGACCACTGGTTGATCCATAAGTTGTTTGTGGAAAGAACACACATGCAATGACGACTGGTTGATCCTTAAGTGGTTTGTGGAAAAAAAAACACATGCAATGACTCTGGTTGGTCCATATGTGGTTTGTGGAAGAACACACATGCATTGACCACTGGTTGATCCATATGTGGCTTGTGAAAAGAACACACATGCAATGCCACTGGTTGATCCATGTGTGGTTTGTGGAAAGAACACACATGCAATGACTCTAGTGCTAGTTTTTGTATAAGAACACACATGCAATGTCTCTAATGGATCCATATGTGGTTTGTGAAAAGAACACACATGCAATGACCACTTGTTGATCCATGTGTGGCATGTGAAAAGAACACACATGCAATGACTCTAGTGCTAGTTTTAATATAAGAACACACATGCAATGACTCTATTGGGTCCACATGTAGTTTATGGAAATCTAACATCCCTAAATTCAAATTCCAAAACTCATTCTTATCATCCATGCATCCATCATCATCTAGGGTTTTTCTCAAAATCACTTTAGAAATAGGAGCATTTGTGGCTCATTATTTTATGTATGAAAACCCTAGCCTTTCTGCTACTTGTTGTTGAGAAAAGTGCTTTTATTGTTTAGAATCCAAACACAAGTGATTTCAAAACTTTGAGCAAAATATCAAAGCAAAATATGAATTAAAACAAAATATATGCCTATTTCATAAAGGCATAGTTTTAATTTATTTTCAAAAAGACCCAAGTGTTCTGAAGTGTTCAGATGTGTTTGACACATATTTAAGAACAAGAATTATTGTACAAAAGTCCTGTAAAGTTTTGGTTTCAAACAGATTTGAATTTGGGTTTAAAAACCATTTCTAGAAATTCAATCAGAAAAAGAAAAGGAATTAAGAGGAAAAAATAGCCAAACCAGCCAATCTGGCCGACCCAGCCCAACACGGCCCAGCTAGCCCAGCAGCTCTCACCCCCGCGAACCGTTTTCTTTACCCACCTCCGCACCCACCAGCTCACTGACAGAAGGGACCCACTCCCTTTTCCCTCTATCGCTGACAACCGCGGCCCACTTGAGCATCGTCGTCTCCACCCGCACGACCAGTTCATCCCCAAATTAGCGCGGCCGTTTCCTGTTTTAGTTCGCAGCTTCAATTCGTATCAATGCTCGAGTAATTCTCGCTCACAACCAGGCTACTTAAACCCCCTCTGCCCCCTCTCCCTTCTCCCTCAAACCCAGAACCCAGAGCGCCACCAGGCTGCGTGTATTGCTCCCTATAGCCCCGCCGTCTCCGACGAGCTGCAGCCACGATTCCGGTGAGTTCCGAGCTCCCCTCTGCCTCTCATTCATGCTTTATGATTCAGTGAGTCTCTGCGCATCTTCTGACACACTCCGTTTGCCTCCGCATGAACCGTAGCTCCAGCAACGTCGACGACTGGCCGCCACCGTCTTCGGTTTCAACTCCGACGACCTCCAGTGGTAAGTCCAGACCGCCCCAAGCCTTGTCTTTCACACACGCGTGTTCTCCGTGATCTTCTGCATCTAACCACACCCTCTGTTTGCCTCCTAGTGATCGACAACGTCGCCTCCGACCTCGAACAGAACCACCTGTCGCCAGACTCAACTCCGACGAGGAATCATCGCCGTGACAGCACGCCCTTCGCAAACCGACGCTACCTTGAGCTTCAGCAGCTTCCTGCGAACCTGGTATGACCCTTCTCCCTCTCGCGGACGACCTGGAACGCAAGCGCCGCCGTAGACCAAGCGCTCCGCCGCTCGCTGACGCCGCGCGCCGCCAGGACATGGTCGCTTGCTCGCGCGCCGTTAGATCTAGATCCAAGCGCTAGGATAGATTCACTTATCGGCGAAACGGTACGCGATCTGGAACGTGCGATCTGTTTAGATCCTGCGGCTGCAGAGCTCGATCCGATGCGAACCGGTATGCGCCAATCATAACACGACGCGTGGCTAGGAACAGATCTAAAAACAGATTTTAAATCAGAATTTGATCCAAATTTCAAATGCTTATAACTTTTGATTGCCACGTTGGAATTTTGCAAACTTTATACCGTTGGATTCAGTGAATCAAGGCCTTTCTGTTTATGCAAAGTGTTTAACAAATAGTAACCATTAAAATGACTTTGTTTGTAGAAACTTGTTTAAGGCTATTTTGAGTATGGTTTTAGTTTAACAATTTGTTTAAGTACCAAATAAGTTTGTTTTGGCAATTTTTGTGTCTTGTTTTGTTTCAGTATCATGCACATGCTTGGTAGAGTTTTCAAAATCCCCACTTAGTAAATTCATGCATCATGCATTCATATTATTTTTGATTGTATATAAATTGTGTGTAATTGTGTGCTATAAATTTTTGTGTAGATTTTGCTAGTGATTGTGACTGTGAAGAGTGCTACTCACCCCATTACCAAGGCAAGTGATATTTTCATGAATATTCCATTCCTATATTTTATACTAGCATTAGATATTTTGCTAAGACATGCATGTTACTTTTGTCAAATGATATGATGGGAAATCCTATGTAGTTTAGAATGGTAGAGTTGCTAGGAAATTTTCCCTAAAGATAAGTTGCCATGCCATGCTTAGCCTAGCTAATAGAAAACAAGGGTGGATTATATATTCGTGCTATGGAAAATTTCTAAGTCTGAGGACTTGTGTTTTGATTAATAAAACAACTAAGTAAATGAATCACCTGGGTGGAATGGGACTTGCTTGGTGGTTTTTGGTTGAGTGGTTCACAAGGCCCATTTTTATGGTTTACCTTAGTGTATCTCACTTGTGGATGGCCACCCAGGAACAAAGAGATTTGAGATGTCAAATGTTGAGTAGCTTCAAGTGCAACCACTTGGCAATATGGGCTCTGCCATGATCATATAGGTTGCTAGAACTTAGTCTCTTGGACAGTTGGTGGTAGAGGGAATGATAGGTTGGAACGCGTCCATTTGACTAAGGAAAGGCTTCTGAAAGATCTTGTCTTGGGAAACCAAGTCTTGTGGGGAAAGTCCACCACCTCTACAGAGTGTAAAACCTAAGTACTTAGCCATGTCCCTGGTAAAGGACAATTTGAGCATCAAGACATGGAAGCTTGAAGAATATCATCACTCCAACTTCTAAATAAAACTTGTGGGTGAACAAGGGTGAAGGACCCCAATGTCTATTGGAGGTTCCTTGGGAAGTTTTGACAAAGAAAAACTTAATGTTTTCTACTAATAGGAAAAACCTATTTTGAGCAAAGCAAGCCAAGCTACACTTAGCCAAAATGCATATAGTATTATAGTCCACTTAAAATATACTAAGGTATCACTTGCCAATACTATTCCAAAGTATTGACCCTCTCTGGTTGTAACTTGTGATGTTGCAGGTTACTCCGATGATGACTAGGAGTCATGAGTCTACACTCAACATGCTTGCCTGTGGCACATGAAGATGAAGACTTATGTTTATTTACTTACTCCATAAACTCTTGTATTAGGCCTTTGGCCCCGAGTTGTAAAACACTATGTTTTATCTCTGGAATGAATGTAATAAACGACCTTTGTATCTGTGTACTTCATCTTAAACTGTGGATGCTAGAATTGATCCAGGGACTAGCATTGCAATCACAGGGATCCTTTTTCCTTTATAAAGGAGGGGTCTGACAGGAAAGAACACACATGCAATGACTCTAGTGCTAGTTTTAGTATAAGAACACACATGCAATTACTCTAGTTGGTCCACATGTAGTTTGTGAAAAGAACACACATGCAATGACCACATGTTGATCCATGTGTCTTTTGTGAAAACACGACACATACAATGACTCTAGTGGGTCCACATGTAGTTTGTGAAAAGAACACACATGCAATGACCACTGGTTGATCCATAAGTTGTTTGTGGAAAAGAACACACATGCAATGAACACTGGTTGATCCATGTGTGGTTTGTGCAGAAGAACACATGCAATGACCACTAGTTGATCCATGTGTGGTTTGTGAAAAGAACACACATGCAATGACTGTAGTGCTAGTTTTAGTATAAGAACACACATGCAATGACTCTAGTGGGTCCACATGTAGTTGGTAAAAATAACACACATGCAATGACCACTGGTTGAATCATAAGTGGTTTGTAGAACTAACACACATGCAATGACCACTGGTTGATCCATAAGTGGTATGTAGAAATAACACACATGCAATGACCACTGGTTGATCCATAAGTGGTTTGTGGAAAAGAACACACATGCAATGACTCTGGTTTGTCCATATGTGGTTTGTGGAAAGAACACACATGCATTGACCACTAGTTGATCCATATGTGGTTTGTGAAATGAACACACATGCAATTCCACTGGTTGATCCATGTGTGGTTTGTGGAAAGAACACACATGCAATGACTCTAGTGCTAGTTTTAGTATAAGAACACACATGCAATGTCTCTAATGGATCCATATGTGGTTTGTGAAAAGAACACACATGCAATGACCACTTGTTGATCCATGTGTTGTTTGTGAAAAGAACACCCATGCAATGACTCTAGTGCTAGTTTTAGTATAAGAACATACATGCAATGACTCTAGTGGGTCCACATGTAGTTTGTGAAAAGAACACACATGCAATGACCACTAGTTGATCCATAAGTGGTTTGTGGAAAGAACACACGTGAAATGACCACTTGTTGATCCATAAGTGGTTTGTGGAAAAGAAAACACATGCAATGACTCTGGTTGGTCCATATGTGGTTTGTGGAAAGAACACACATGCAGTAACCACTGGTTGATCCATGTGTGGTTTGTGAAATGAACACACATGCAATGCCACTGGTTGATCCATGTGTGGTTTGTGGAAAGAACACACATGCAATGACTCTAGTGCTAGTTTTAGTATAAGAACAGACATGCAATGTCTCTAATGGATCCATATGTGGTTTGTGAAAAGAACAGTTTGTGAAAAGAACACACATGCAATGACCACTTCTTGATCCATGTGTGGTTTGTGAAAAGAACACCCATGCAATGACTCTAGTGCTAGTTTTAGTATAAGAACATACATGCAATGACTCTAGTGGGTCCACATGTAGTTTGTGAAAAGAACACACATGCAATGACCACTAGTTGATCCATAAGTGGTTTGTGGAAACAACACACATGCAATGACCACTGGTTGATCCATGTGTGTTTTGTGAAAAGAAGACACATACAATTACTCTAGTGGGTCCACATGTAGTTTGTGAAAAGAACACACATGCAATGACCACTGGTTGATCCATAAGTTGTTTGTGAAAAGAACACACATGCAATGACCACTTGTTGATCCATGGGTGGTTTGTGAAAAGAACACCCATGCAATGACTCTAGTGCTAGTTTTAGTATAAGAACATACATGCAATGACTCTAGTGGGTCCACATGTAGTTTGTGAAAAGAACACACATGCAATGACCACTAGTTGATCCATAAGTGGTTTGTGGAAAGAACACACGTGAAATGACCACTTGTTGATCCATAAGTGGTTTGTGGAAAAGAAAACACATGCAATGACTCTGGTTGGTCCATATGTGGTTTGTGGAAAGAACACACATGCAGTAACCACTGGTTGATCCATGTGTGGTTTGTGAAATGAACACACATGCAATGCCACTGGTTGATCCATGTGTGGTTTGTGGAAAGAACACACATGCAATGACTCTAGTGCTAGTTTTAGTATAAGAACAGACATGCAATGTCTCTAATGGATCCATATGTGGTTTGTGAAAAGAACACACATGCAATGACCACTTCTTGATCCATGTGTGGTTTGTGAAAAGAACACCCATGCAATGACTCTAGTGCTAGTTTTAGTATAAGAACATACATGCAATGATTCTAGTGGGTCCACATGTAGTTTGTGAAAAGAACACACATGCAATGACCACTAGTTGATCCATAAGTGGTTTGTGGAAACAACACACATGCAATGACCACTGGTTGATCCATAAGGGGTTTGTGGAAAAGAAAACACATGCAATGACTCCGGTTGGTCCATATGTGGTTTGTGGAAAGAACACACATGCATTGACCACTAGTTGATCCATATGTGGCTTGTGAAAAGAACACACATGCAATGCCACTGGTTGATCCATGTGTGGTTTGTGGAAAGAACACACATGCAATGACTCTAGTGGTAGTTTTAGTATAAGATCACACATGCAATGTCTCTAATGGATCCATATGTGGTTTGTGAAAAGAACACACATGCAATGACCACTTGTTGATCCATGTGTGGTTTGTGAAAAGAACACACATGCAATGACTCTAGTGCTAGTTTTATTACAAGAACACGCATGCAATGACTCTAGTGGGTCCACATGTAGTTTGTGAAAAGAATACACATGCAATGACCACTTGTTGATCCATGTGTGTTTTGTGAAAAGAACATACATACAATGACTCTAGTGGGTCCACATGTAGTTTGTGAAAAGAACACACATGCAAAGACCACTGGTTGATCCATAAGTTGTTTGTGGAAAAGAACACACATGCAATGAACACTGGTTGATCAATGTGTGATTTGTGCAAAAGAACACATGCAATGAATCTAGTTGGTCCGTATGTGGTTTGTGGAAAGAACACACATGTAGTGACCACTGGTTAATCCATGTGTGGTTTGTGAAATGAACACACATGCAATGCCACTGGTTGATCCATGTGTGTTTGTGGAAAAAACACACATGCAATGACTCTAGTGCCAGTTTTTGTATAAGAACACACATGCCATGTCTCTAATGGATCCATATGTGGTTTGTGATAAGAACACACATGCAATGACTCTAGTGGATCCACATGTAGTTTGTGAAAAGAACACACATGCAATGACCACTGGTTGATCCATAAGTGGTTTGTGGAAAGAACACACATGCAATGACGACTTGTTGATCCATAAGTATTTTGTGCAAAAGAAAACACATGCAATGACTCGGGTTGGTCCATATGTGGTTTGTGTAAAGAACACACATGCAATGACCACTGGTTGATCCATGTGTGGTTTGTAAAATGAACACACATGCAATGCCACTGGTTGATCCATGTGTGGTTTGTGGAAAGAACACACATGCAATGACTCTAGTGCTAGTTTTAGTATAAGAACACACATGCAATGTCTCTAATGGATCCATATGTGGTTTGTGAAAAGAACACACATGCAATGACCACTTGGTGATCCATGTGTGATTTGTGAAAAGAACACCCATGCAATGACTCTAGTGCTAGTTTTTGTATAAGAACATACATGCAATGACTCTAGTGGGTCCACATGTAGTTTGTGAAAAGAACACACATGCAATAACCACTGGTTGATCCGTAAGTGGTTTGTGGAAAGAACACACATGCAATGACCACTGGTTGATCCATAAGTGGTTTGTGGAAAAGAAAACACTTGCAATGACTCTGGTTGGTCCATATGTGGTTTGTGGAACGAACACACATGCATTGACCACTGGTTGATCCATATGTGGCTTGTGAAAAGAACACACATGCAATGCCACTAGTTGATCCATGTGTGGTTTGTGGAGAGAACACACATGCAATGACTCTAGTGGTAGTTTTAGTACAAGAACACACATGCAATGTCTCTAATGGATCCATATGTGGTTTGTGAAAAGAACACACATGCAATGACCACTTGTTGATCCATGTGTAGTTTGTGAAAAGAACACCCATGCAATTACTCTAGTGCTAGTTTTAGTATAAGAACATACATGCAATGACTAGTGGGTCCACATGTAGTTTGTGAAAAGAACACACATGCAATGACCACTGGTTGATCCATAAGTGGTTTGTGGAAAGAACACACATGCAATGACCACTGGTTGAGCCATAAGTGGTTTGTGGAAAAGAAAACACGTGCAATGACTCTGGTTGGTCCATATGTGATATGTGGAAACAACACACATGCAGTGACCACTGGTTGATCCATGTGTGGTTTGTGAAATGAACACACATGCAATGCCACTGGTTGATCCATGTGTGGTTTGTGGAAAGAACACAAATGCAATGACTCTAGTGCTAGTTTTTGTAAAGAACACACATGCAATGTCTCTAATGGATCCATATGTGGTTTGTGAAAAGAACACACATGCAATGACCACTTGTTGATCCATGTGTGGTTTGTGAAAAGAACACCCATGCAATGACTCTAGTGCTAGTTTTAGTATAAGAACATACATGCAATGACTCTAGTGGGTCCACATGTAGTTTGTGAAAAGAACACACATGCAATGACCACTGGTTAATCCATAAGTTGTTTGTGGAAAAGAACACACATGCAATGACCACTGGTTGATCCATAAGTGGTTTGTGGAAAAGAACACACATGCAATGACTCTGGTTGGTCCATATGTGGTCTGTGGAAAGAACACACATGCAGTAACCACTAGTTGATCCATATGTGGTTTGTGAAATGAACACACATGCAATTCCACTGGTTGATCCATGTGTGGTTTGTGGAAAGAACACACATGCAATGACTCTAGTGCTTGTTTTAGTATAAGAACACACATGCAATGTCTCTAATGGATCCATATGTGGTTTGTGAAAAGAACACACATGCAATGACCACTTGTTGATCCATGTGTGGTTTGTGAAAAGAACACCCATGCAATGACTCTAGTGCTAGTTTTAGTATAAGAACATACATGCAATGACTCTAGTGGGTCCACATGTAGTTTGTGAAAAGAACACACATGCAATGACCACTAGTTGACCCATAAGTGGTTTGTGGAAAGAACACACATGCAATGACCACTGGTTGATCCATATGTGGCTTGTGAAAAGAACACACATGCAATGCCACTGGTTGATCCATGTGTGGTTTGTGGAAAGAACACACATGCAATGACTCTAGTGGTAGTTTTAGTACAAGATCACACATGCAATGACTCTAATGGATCCATATGTGGTTTGTGAAAAGAACACACATGCAATGACCACTTGTTGATCCATGTGTGGTTTGTGAAAAGAACACACATGCAATGACTCTAGTGCTAGCTTTATTATAAGAACACACATGCAATGACTCTAGTGGGTCCACATGTAGTTTGTGAAAAGAATACACATGCAATGACCACTTGTTGATCCATGTGTGGTTTGTGAAAAGAACACACATGCAATGACTCTAGTGCTAGTTTTATTATAAAAACACACATGCAATGACTCTAGTGGGCCCACATGTAGTTTGTGAAAAGAACACACATGCAATGACCACTGGTTAATCCATAAGTTGTTTGTGGAAAAGAACACACATGCAATGAACACTGGTTGATCAATGTGTGGTTTGTGCAAAAGAACACATGCAATGAATCTGGATGGTCTGTATGTGGTTTGTGGAAAGAACACACATGTAGTGACCACTGGTTGATCCATGTGTAGTTTGTGAAATGAACACGCATGCAATGCCACTAGTTGATCCAGGTGTGGTTTGTGGAAAGAACGCACATGCA
This sequence comes from Avena sativa, assembly GCA_916181665.1. Classification (NCBI taxonomy): domain Eukaryota; kingdom Viridiplantae; phylum Streptophyta; class Magnoliopsida; order Poales; family Poaceae; genus Avena; species Avena sativa. The sequence continues at coordinate 14,984,740 of OV702292.1, read as the reverse complement.
ATGACTCTAGTGCCAGTTTTTGTATAAGAACACACATGCCATGTCTCTAATGGATCCATATGTGGTTTGTGATAAGAACACACATGCAATGACCACTGGTTGATCCATAAGTGGTTTGTGGAAATAACACACATGAAATAACCACTGGTTGATCCATAAGTGGTTTGTGGAAAGAACACACATGAAATAACCAATTGTTGATCCATTAGTGGTTTGTGGAAAAGAAAACACATGCAATGACTCTGGTTGGTCCATATGTGGTTTGTGGAAAGAACACACATGCAGTAACCACTGGTTGATCCATGTGTGGTTTGTGAAATGAACACACATGCAATTCCACTGGTTGATCCATGTGTGGTTTGTGGAAAGAACACACATGCAATGACTCTAGTGCTAGTTTTAGTATAAGAACACACATGCAATGTCTCTAATGGATCCATATGTGGTTTGTGAAAAGAACACACATGCAATGACCACTTGTTGATCCATGTGTGGTTTGTGAAAAGAATACCCATGCAATTACTCTAGTGCTAGTTTTAGTATAAGAACATACATGCAATGACTCTAGTGGGTCCACATGTAGTTTGTAAAAAGAACACACATGCAATGACCACTGGTTGATCCATAAGTTGTTTGTGGAAAAGAACACACATGCAATGACCACTGGTTGATCCATAAGTGGTTTGTGGAAAAGAACACACATGCAATGACTCTGGTTGGTCCATATGTGGTCTGTGGAAAGAACACACATGCATTGACCACTAGTTGATCCATATGTGGTTTGTGAAATGAACACACATGCAATTCCACTGGTTGATCCATGTGTGGTTTGTGGAAAGAACACACATGCAATGACTCTAGTGCTAGTTTTAGTATAAGAACACACATGCAATGTCTCTAATGGATCCATATGTGGTTTGTGAAAAGAACACACATGCAATGACCACTAGTTGACCCATAAGTGGTTTGTGGAAAGAACACACATGCAATGACCACTGGTTGATCCATAAGTGGTTTGTGGAAAAGAAAACACATGCAATGACTCTGGTTGGTCCTTATGTGGTTTGTGGAAAGAACACACATGCAATGACCACTGGTTGATCCATAAGTGGTTTGTGGAAAAGAAAACACATGCAATGACTCTGGTTGGTCCATATGTGGTTTGTGGAAAGAACACACATGCATTGACCACTGGTTGATCCATATGTGGCTTGTGAAAAGAACACACATGCAATGCCACTGGTTGATCCATGTGTGGTTTGTGGAAAGAACACACATGCAATGACTCTAGTGGTAGTTCTAGTACAAGATCACACATTCAATGACTCTAATGGATCCATATGTGGTTTGTGAAAAGAACACACATGCAATGACCACTTGTTGATCCATGTGTGGTTTGTGAAAAGAACACACATGCAATGACTCTAGTGCTAGTTTTATTATAAGAACACACATGCAATGACTCTAGTGGGTCCACATGTAGTTTGTGAAAAGAATACACATGCAATGACCACTTGTTGATCCATGTGTGGTTTGTGAAAAGAACACACATGCAATGACTATAGTGCTAGTTTTATTATAAGAACATACATGCAATGACTCTAGTGGGTCCACATGTAGTTTGTGAAAAGAACACACATGCAATGACCACTGGTTGATCCATAAGTTGTTTGTGGAAAAGAACACACATGCAATGAACACTGGTTGATCAATGTGTGGTTTGTGCAAAAGAACACATGCAATGAATCTGGATGGTCTGTATGTGGTTTGTGGAAAGAACACACATGTAGTGACCACTGGTTGATCCATGTGTAGTTTGTGAAATGAACACGCATGCAATGCCACTGGTTGATCCAAGTGTGGTTTGTGGAAAGAACACACATGCAATGACTCTAGTGCCAGATTTTGTATAAGAACACACATGCCATGTCTCTAATGGATCCATATGTGGTTTGTGATAAGAACACACATGCAATGACCACTGGTTGATCCATAAGTGGTTTGTGGAAATAACACACATGAAATAACCACTGGTTGATCCATAAGTGGTTTGTGGAAAGAACACACATGAAATAACCACTTGTTGATCCATTAGTGGTTTGTGGAAAAGAAAACACATGCAATGACTCTGGTTGGTCCATATGTGGTTTGTGGAAAGAACACACATGCAGTAACCACTGGTTGATCCATGTGTGGTTTGTGAAATGAACACACATGCAATTCCACTGGTTGATCCATGTGTGGTTTGTGGAAAGAACACACATGCAATGACTCTAGTGCTAGTTTTAGTATAAGAACACATATGCAATGTCTCTATTGGATCCATATGTGGTTTGTGAAAAGAACACCCATGCAATGACTCTAGTGCTAGTTTTAGTATAAGAACATACATGCAATGGCTCTAGTGGGTCCACATGTAGTTTGTGAAAAGAACACACATGCAATGACCACTAGTTGACCCATAAGTGGTTTGTGGAAAGAACACACATGCAATGACCACTGGTTGATCCATAAGTGGTTTGTGGAAAAGAAAACACATGCAATGACTCTGGTTGGTCCATATGTGGTTTGTGGAAAGAACACACATGCATTGACCACTGGTTGATCCATATGTGTCTTGTGAAAAGAACACACATGCAATGCCACTAGTTGATCCATGTGTGGTTTGTGGAAAGAACACACATGCAATGACTCTAGTGGTAGTTTTAGTACAAGATCAAAAATGCAATGACTCTAATGGATCCATATGTGGTTTGTGAAAAGAACACACATGCAATGACGACTTGTTGATCCATGTGTGGTTTGTGAAAAGAACACACATGCAATGACTCTAGTGGGTCCACATGTAGTTTGTGAAAAGAACACACATGCAATGACCACTGGTTGATCCATAAGTTGTTTGTGGAAAAGAACACACATGCAATGACCACTGGTTGATCCATAAGTGGTTTGTGGAAAAGAACACACATGCAATGACTCTGGTTGGTCCATATGTGGTCTGTGGAAAGAACACACATGCATTGACCACTAGTTGATCCATATGTGGTTTGTGAAATGAACACACATGCAATTCCACTGGTTGATCCATGTGTGGTTTGTGGAAAGAACACACATGCAATGACTCTAGTGCTAGTTTTAGTATAAGAACACACATGCAATGTCTCTAATGGATCCATATGTGGTTTGTGAAAAGAACACACATGTAATGACCACTAGTTGACCCATAAGTGGTTTGTGGAAAGAACACACATGCAATGACCACTGGTTGATCCATAAGTGGTTTGTGGAAAAGAAAACACATGCAATGACTCTGGTTGGTCCATATGTGGTTTGTGGAAAGAACACACATGCAATGACCACTGGTTGATCCATAAGTGGTTTGTGGAAAAGAAAACACATGCAATGACTCTGGTTGGTCCATATGTGGTTTGTGGAAAGAACACACATGCATTGACCACTGGTTGATCCATATGTGGCTTGTGAAAAGAACACACATGCAATGCCACTGGTTGATCCATGTGTGGTTTGTGGAAAGAACACACATGCAATGACTCTAGTGGTAGTTCTAGTACAAGATCACACATGCAATGACTCTAATGGATCCATATGTGGTTTGTGAAAAGAACACACATGCAATGACCACTTGTTGATCCATGTGTGGTTTGTGAAAAGAACACACATGCAATGACTCTAGTGCTAGTTTTATTATAAGAACACACATGCAATGACTCTAGTGGGTCCACATGTAGTTTGTGAAAAGAATACACATGCAATGACCACTTGTTGATCCATGTGTGGTTTGTGAAAAGAACACACATGCAATGACTATAGTGCTAGTTTTATTATAAGAACATACATGCAATGACTCTAGTGGGTCCACATGTAGTTTGTGAAAAGAACACACATGCAATGACCACTGGTTGATCCATAAGTTGTTTGTGGAAAAGAACACACATGCAATGAACACTGGTTGATCAATGTGTGGTTTGTGCAAAAGAACACATGCAATGAATCTGGATGGTCTGTATGTGGTTTGTGGAAAGAACACACATGTAGTGACCACTGGTTGATCCATGTGTAGTTTGTGAAATGAACACGCATGCAATGCCACTGGTTGATACAAGTGTGGTTTGTGGAAAGAACACACATGCAATGACTCTAGTGCCAGTTTTTGTATAAGAACACACATGCCATGTCTCTAATGGATCCATATGTGGTTTGTGATAAGAACACACATGCAATGACCACTGGTTGATCCATAAGTGGTTTGTGGAAATAACACACATGAAATAACCACTGGTTGATCCATAAGTGGTTTGTGGAAAGAACACACATGAAATAACCACTTGTTGATCCATTAGTGGTTTGTGGAGAAGAAAACACATGCAATGACTCTGGTTGGTCCATATGTGGTTTGTGGAAAGAACACACATGCAGTAACCACTGGTTGATCCATGTGTGGTTTGTGAAATGAACACACATGCAATTCCACTGGTTGATCCATGTGTGGTTTGTGGAAAGAACACACATGCAATGACTCTAGTGCTAGTTTTAGTATAAGAACACACATGCAATGTCTCTATTGGATCCATATGTGGTTTGTGAAAAGAACACACATGCAATGACCACTTGTTGATCCATGTGTGGTTTGTGAAAAGAACACCCATGCAATGACTCTAGTGCTAGTTTTAGTATAAGAACATACATGCAATGGCTCTAGTGGGTCCACATGTAGTTTGTGAAAAGAACACACATGCAATGACCACTAGTTGACCCATAAGTGGTTTGTGGAAAGAACACACATGCAATGACCACTGGTTGATCCATAAGTGGTTTGTGGAAAAGAAAACACATGCAATGACTCTGGTTGGTCCATATGTGGTTTGTGGAAAGAACGCACATGCATTGACCACTGGTTGATCCATATGTGGCTTGTGAAAAGAACACACATGCAATGCCACTAGTTGATCCATGTGTGGTTTGTGGAAAGAACACACATGCAATGACTCTAGTGGTAGTTTTAGTACAAGATCAAAAATGCAATGACTCTAATGGATCCATATGTGGTTTGTGAAAAGAACACACATGCAATGACGACTTGTTGATCCATGTGTGGTTTGTGAAAAGAACACACATGCAATGACTCTAGTGGGTCCACATGTAGTTTGTGAAAAGAACACACATGCAATGACCACTGGTTGATCCATAAGTTGTTTGTGGAAAAGAACACACATGCAATGACTCTGGTTGGTCCATATGTGGTCTGTGGAAAGAACACACATGCATTGACCACTAGTTGATCCATATGTGGTTTGTGAAATGAACACACATGCAATTCCACTGGTTGATCCATGTGTGGTTTGTGGAAAGAACACACATGCAATTCCACTGGTTGATCCATGTGTGGTTTGTGGAAAGAACACACATGCAATGACTCTAGTGCTAGTTTTAGTATAAGAACACACATGCAATGTCTCTAATGGATCCATATGTGGTTTGTGAAAAGAACACACATGCAATGACCACTAGTTGACCCATAAGTGGTTTGTGGAAAGAACACACATGCAATGACCACTGGTTGATCCATAAGTGGTTTGTGGAAAAGAAAACACATGCAATGACTCTGGTTGGTCCATATGTGGTTTGTGGAAAGAACACACATGCAATGACCACTGGTTGATCCATAAGTGGTTTGTGGAAAAGAAAACACATGCAATGACTCTGGTTGGTCCATATGTGGTTTGTGGAAAGAACACACATGCATTGACCACTGGTTGATCCATATGTGGCTTGTGAAAAGAACCCACATGCAATGCCACTGGTTGATCCATGTGTGGTTTGTGGAAAGAACACACATGCAATGACTCTAGTGGTAGTTCTAGTACAAGATCACACATGCAATGACTCTAATGGATCCATATGTGGTTTGTGAAAAGAACACACATGCAATAACCACTTGTTGATCCATGTGTGGTTTGTGAAAAGAACACACATGCAATGACTCTAGTGCTAGTTTTATTATAAGAACACACATGCAATGACTCTAGTGGGTCCACATGTAGTTTGTGAAAAGAATACACATGCAATGACCACTTGTTGATCCATGTGTGGTTTGTGAAAAGAACACACATGCAATGACTATAGTGCTAGTTTTATTATAAGAACATACATGCAATGACTCTAGTGGGTCCACATGTAGTTTGTGAAAAGAACACACATGCAATGACCACTGGTTGATCCATAAGTTGTTTGTGGAAAAGAACACACATGCAATGAACACTGGTTGATCAATGTGTGGTTTGTGCAAAAGAACACATGCAATGAATCTGGATGGTCTGTATGTGGTTTGTGGAAAGAACACACATGTAGTGACCACTGGTTGATCCATGTGTAGTTTGTGAAATGAACACGCATGCAATGCCACTGGTTGATCCAAGTGTGGTTTGTGGAAAGAACACACATGCAATGACTCTAGTGCCAGTTTTTGTATAAGAACACACATGCCATGTCTCTAATGGATCCATATGTGGTTTGTGACAAGAACACACATGCAATGACCACTGGTTGATCCATAAGTGGTTTGTGGAAATAACACACATGAAATAACCACTGGTTGATCCATAAGTGGTTTGTGGAAAGAACACACATGAAATAACCACTTGTTGATCCATTAGTGGTTTGTGGAAAAGAAAACACATGCAATGACTCTGGTTGGTCCATATGTGGTTTGTGGAAAGAACACACATGCAGTAACCACTGGTTGATCCATGTGTGGTTTGTGAAATGAACACACATGCAATTCCACTGGTTGATCCATGTGTGGTTTGTGGAAAGAACACACATGCAATGACTCTAGTGCTAGTTTTAGTATAAGAACACACATGCAATGTCTCTATTGGATCCATATGTGGTTTGTGAAAAGAACACACATGCAATGACCACTTGTTGATCCATGTGTGGTTTGTGAAAAGAACACCCATGCAATGACTCTAGTGCTAGTTTTAGTATAAGAACATACATGCAATGGCTCTAGTGGGTCCACATGTAGTTTGTGAAAAGAACACACATGCAATGACCACTAGTTGACCCATAAGTGGTTTGTGGAAAGAACACACATGCAATGACCACTGGTTGATCCATAAGTGGTTTGTGGAAAAGAAAACACATGCAATGACTCTGGTTGGTCCATATGTGGTTTGTGGAAAGAACGCACATGCATTGACCACTGGTTGATCCATATGTGGCTTGTGAAAAGAACACACATGCAATGCCACTAGTTGATCCATGTGTGGTTTGTGGAAAGAACACACATGCAATGACTCTAGTGGTAGTTTTAGTACAAGATCAAAAATGCAATGACTCTAATGGATCCATATGTGGTTTGTGAAAAGAACACACATGCAATGACGACTTGTTGATCCATGTGTGGTTTGTGAAAAGAACACACATGCAATGACTCTAGTGGGTCCACATGTAGTTTGTGAAAAGAACACACATGCAATGACCACTGGTTGATCCATAAGTTGTTTGTGGAAAAGAACACACATGCAATGACCACTGGTTGATCCATAAGTGGTTTGTGGAAAAGAACACACATGCAATGACTCTGGTTGGTCCATATGTGGTCTGTGGAAAGAACACACATGCATTGACCACTAGTTGATCCATATGTGGTTTGTGAAATGAACACACATGCAATTCCACTGGTTGATCCATGTGTGGTTTGTGGAAAGAACACACATGCAATGACTCTAGTGCTAGTTTTAGTATAAGAACACACATGCAATGTCTCTAATGGATCCATATGTGGTTTGTGAAAAGAACAAACATGCAATGACCACTAGTTGACCCATAAGTGGTTTGTGGAAAGAACACACATGCAATGACCACTGGTTGATCCATAAGTGGTTTGTGGAAAAGAAAACACATGCAATGACTCTGGTTGGTCCATATGTGGTTTGTGGAAAGAACACACATGCAATGACCACTGGTTGATCCATAAGTGGTTTGTGGAAAAGAAAACACATGCAATGACTCTGGTTGGTCCATATGTGGTTTGTGGAAAGAACACACATGCATTGACCACTGGTTGATCCATATGTGGCTTGTGAAAAGAACACACATGCAATGCCACTGGTTGATCCATGTGTGGTTTGTGGAAAGAACACACATGCAATGACTCTAGTGGTAGTTCTAGTACAAGATCACACATGCAATGGCTCTAATGGATCCATATGTGGTTTGTGAAAAGAACACACATGCAATGACCACTTGTTGATCCATGTGTGGTTTGTGAAAAGAACACACATGCAATGACTCTAGTGCTAGTTTTATTATAAGAACACACATGCAATGACTCTAGTGGGTCCACATGTAGTTTGTGAAAAGAATACACATGCAATGACCACTTGTTGATCCATGTGTGGTTTGTGAAAAGAACACACATGCAATGACTATAGTGCTAGTTTTATTATAAGAACATACATGCAATGACTCTAGTGGGTCCACATGTAGTTTGTGAAAAGAACACACATGCAATGACCACTGGTTGATCCATAAGTTGTTTGTGGAAAAGAACACACATGCAATGAACACTGGTTGATCAATGTGTGGTTTGTGCAAAAGAACACATGCAATGAATCTGGATGGTCTGTATGTGGTTTGTGGAAAGAACACACATGTAGTGACCACTGGTTGATCCATGTGTAGTTTGTGAAATGAACACGCATGCAATGCCACTGGTTGATCCAAGTGTGGTTTGTGGAAAGAACACACATGCAATGACTCTAGTGCCAGTTTTTGTATAAGAACACACATGCCATGTCTCTAATGGATCCATATGTGGTTTGTGATAAGAACACACATGCAATGACCACTGGTTGGTCCATAAGTGGTTTGTGGAAATAACACACATGAAATAACCACTGGTTGATCCATAAGTGGTTTGTGGAAAGAACACACATGAAATAACCACTTGTTGATCCATTAGTGGTTTGTGGAAAAGAAAACACATGCAATGACTCTGGTTGGTCCATATGTGGTTTGTGGAAAGAACACACATGCAGTAACCACTGGTTGATCCATGTGTGGTTTGTGAAATGAACACACATGCAATTCCACTGGTTGATCCATGTGTGGTTTGTGGAAAGAACACACATGCAATGACTCTAGTGCTAGTTTTAGTATAAGAACACACATGCAATGTCTCTATTGGATCCATATGTGGTTTGTGAAAAGAACACACATGCAATGACCACTTGTTGATCCATGTGTGGTTTGTGAAAAGAACACCCATGCAATGACTCTAGTGCTAGTTTTAGTATAAGAACATACATGCAATGGCTCTAGTGGGTCCACATGTAGTTTGTGAAAAGAACACACATGCAATGACCACTAGTTGACCCATAAGTGGTTTGTGGAAAGAACACACATGCAATGACCACTGGTTGATCCATAACTGGTTTGTGGAAAAGAAAACACATGCAATGACTCTGGTTGGTCCATATGTGGTTTGTGGAAAGAACACACATGCATTGACCACTGGTTGATCCATATGTGGCTTGTGAAAAGAACACACATGCAATGCCACTAGTTGATCCATGTGTGGTTTGTGGAAAGAACACACATGCAATGACTCTAGTGGTAGTTTTAGTACAAGATAAAAAATGCAATGACTCTAATGGATCCATATGTGGTTTGTGAAAAGAACACACATGCAATGACGCCTTGTTGATCCATGTGTGGTTTGTGAAAAGAACACACATGCAATGACTCTAGTGCTAGTTTTATTATAAGAACATGCATGCAATGACTCTAGTGGGTCCACATGTAGTTTGTGAAAAGAACACACATGCAATGACCACTGGTTGATCCATAAGTTGTTTGTGGAAAAGAACACACATGCAATGAACACTGGTTGATCAATGTGTGGTTTGTGCAAAAGAACACATGCAATGAATCTGGTTGGTCTGTATGTGGTTTGTGGAAAGAACACACATGTAGTGACCACTGGTTGATCCATGTGTAGTTTGTGAAATGAACACGCATGCAATGCCACTGGTTGATCCAGGTGTGGTTTGTGGAAAGAACACACATGCAATGACTCTAGTGCCAGTTTTTGTATAAGAACACACATGCCATGTCTCTGATGGATCCATATGTGGTTTGTGATAAGAACACACATGCAATGACCACTGGTTGATCCCATAAGTGGTTTGTGGAAATAACACACATGAAATAACCACTGGTTGATCCATAAGTGGTTTGTGGAAAGAACACACATGAAATAACCACTTGTTGATCCATTAGTGGTTTGTGGAAAAGAAAACACATGCAATGACTCTGGTTGGTCCATATGTGGTTTGTGGAAAGAACACACATGCAGTAACCACTGGTTGATCCATGTGTGGTTTGTGAAATGAACACACATGCAATTCCACTGGTTGATCCATGTGTGGTTTGTGGAAAGAACACACATGCAATGACTCTAGTGCTAGTTTTAGTATAAGAACACACATGCAATGTCTCTAATGGATCCATATGTGGTTTGTGAAAAGAACACACATGCAATGACCACTTGTTGATCCATGTGTGGTTTGTGAAAAGAACACCCCTGCAATGACTCTAGTGCTAGTTTTAGTATAAGAACATACATGCAATGACTCTAGTGGGTCCACATGTAGTTTGTGAAAAGAACACACATGCAATGACCACTAGTTGACCCATAAGTGGTTTGTGGAAAGAACACACATTCAATGACCACTGGTTGATCCATAAGTGGTTTGTGGAAAAGAAAACACATGCAATGACTCTGGTTGGTCCATATGTGGTTTGTGGAAAGAACACACATGTATTGACCGCTGGTTGATCCATATGTGGCTTGTGAAAAGAACACACATGCAATGCCACTGGTTGATCCATGTGTGGTTTGTGGAAAGAACACACATGAAATGACTCTAGTGGTAGTTTTAGTACAAGATCACTCATGCAATGACTCTAATGGATCCATATGTGGTTTGTGAAAAGAACACACATGCAATGAGGACTTGTTGATCCATGTGTGGTTTGTGAAAAGAACACACATGCAATGACTCTAGTGCTAGTTTTATTATAAGAACACGCATGCAATGACTCTAGTGGGTCCACATGTAGTTTGTGAAAAGAACACACATGCAATGACCACTGGTTGATCCATAAGTTGTTTGTGGAAAAGAACACACATGCAATGAACACTGGTTGATCAATGTGTGGTTTGTGCAAAAGAACACATGCAATGAATCTGGTTGGTCTGTATGTGGTTTGTGGAAAGAACACACATGTAGTGACCACTGGTTGATCCATGTGTAGTTTGTGAAATGAACACGCATGCAATGCCACTGGTTGATCCAGGTGTGGTTTGTGGAAAGAACACACATGCAATGACTCTAGTGCCAGTTTTTGTATAATAACACACATGCCATGTCTCTAATGGATCCATATGTGGTTTGTGATAAGAACACACATGCAATGACCACTGGTTGATCCATAAGTGGTTTGTGGAAATAACACACATGAAATAACCATTGGTTGATCCATAAGTGGTTTGTGGAAAGAACACACATGAAATAACCACTTGTTGATCCATTAGTGGTTTGTGGAAAAGAAAACACATGCAATGACTCTGGTTGGTCCATATGTGGTTTGTGGAAAGAACACACATGCAGTAACCACTGGTTGATCCATGCGTGGTTTGTGAATTGAACACACATGCAATGCCACCGGTTGATCCATGTGTGGTTTGTGGAAGGAACACACATGCAATGACTCTAGTGCTAGATTTTGTATAAGAACACACATGCAATGTCTCTAATGGATCCATATGTGGTTTGTGAAAAGAACACACATGCAATGTCTCTAATGGATCCATATGTGGTTTGTGAAAAGAACACACATGCAATGTCTCTAATGGATCCATATGTGGTTTGTGAAAAGAACACACATGCAATGACCACTTGTTGATCCATGTGTGGTTTGTGAAAAGAACACCCATGCAATGACTCTAGTGCTAGTTTTAGTATAAGAACACACATGCAATGACTCTAGTGGGTCCACATGTAGTTTGTGAAAAGAACACACATGCAATGACCACTAGTTGATCCATAAGTGGTTTGTGGAAAGAACACACATGAAATGACCACTTGTTGATCCATAAGTGGTTTGTGGAAAAGAAAACACATGCAATGACTCTGGTTGGTCCATATGTGGTTTGTGGAAAGAACACACATGCAGTAACCACTGGTTGATCCATGTGTGGTTTGTGAAATGAACACACATGCAATGCCATTGGTTGATCCATGTGTGGTTTGTGGAAAGAACACACATGCAATGAATCTAGTGCTAGTTTTAGTATAAGAACAGACATGCAATGTCTCTAATGGATCCATATGTGGTTTGTGAAAAGAACACACATGCAATGACCACTTCTTGATCCATGTGTGGTTTGTGAAAAGAACACCCATGCAATGACTCTAGTGCTAGTTTTAGTATAAGAACATACATGCAATGACTCTAGTGGGTCCACATGTAGTTTGTGAAAAGAACACACATGCAATGACCACTAGTTGATCCATAAGTGGTTTGTGGAAACAACACACATGCAATGACCACTGGTTGATCCATAAGTGGTTTGTGGAAAAGAAAACACATGCAATGACTCCGGTTGGTCCATATGTGGTTTGTGGAAAGAACACATATGCATTGACCACTGGTTGATCCATATGTGGCTTGTGAAAAGAACACACATGCAATGCCACTGGTTGATCCATGTGTGGTTTGTGGAAAGAACACACATGCAATGACTCTAGTGGTAGTTTTAGTATAAGATCACACATGCAATGACTCTAATGGATCCATATGTGGTTTGTGAAAAGAACACACATGCAATGACCACTTGTTGATCCATGTGTGGTTTGTGAAAAGAACACCCCTGCAATGACTCTAGTGCTAGTTTTAGTATAAGAACATACATGCAATGACTCTAGTGGGTCCACATGTAGTTTGTGAAAAGAACACACATGCAATGACCACTAGTTGACCCATAAGTGGTTTGTGGAAAGAACACACATGCAATGACCACTGGTTGATCCATAACTGGTTTGTGGAAAAGAAAACGCATGCAACGACTCTGGTTGGTCCATATGTGGTTTGTGGAAAGAACACACATGAATTGACCGCTGGTTGATCCATATGTGGCTTGTGAAAAGAACACACATGCAATGCCACTGGTTGATCCATGTGTGGTTTGTGGAAAGAACACACATGCAATGACTCTAGTGGTAGTTTTAGTACAAGATCACACATGCAATGACTCTAATGGATCCATATGTGGTTTGTGAAAAGAACACACATGCAATGACGACTTGTTGATCCATGTGTGGTTTGTGAAAAGAACACACATGCAATGACTCTCGTGCTAGTTTTATTATAAGAACACGCATGCAATGACTCTAGTGGGTCCACATGTAGTTTGTGAAAAGAACACACATGCAGACCACTGGTTGATCCATAAGTTGTTTGTGGAAAAGAACACACATGCAATGAACACTGGTTGATCAATGTGTGGTTTGTGCAAAAGAACACATGCAATGAATCTGGTTGGTCTGTATGTGGTTTGTGGAAAGAACACACATGTAGTGACCACTGGTTGATCCATGTGTAGTTTGTGAAATGAACACGCATGCAATGCCACTGGTTGATCCAGGTGTGGTTTGTGGAAAGAACACACATGCAGTGACTCTAGTGCCAGTTTTTGTATAATAACACACATGCCATGTCTCTAATGGATCCATATGTGGTTTGTGATAAGAACACACATGCAATGACCACTGGTTGATCCATAAGTGGTTTGTGGAAATAACACACATGAAATAACCATTGGTTGATCCATAAGTGGTTTGTGGAAAGAACACACATGAAATAACCACTTGTTGATCCATTAGTGGTTTGTGGAAAAGAAAACACATCAATGACTCTGGTTGGTCCATATGTGGTTTGTGGAAAGAACACACATGCAGTAACCACTGGTTGATCCATGTGTGGTTTGTGAATTGAACACACATGCAATGCCACCGGTTGATCCATGTGTGGTTTGTGGAAGGAACACACATGCAATGACTCTAGTGCTAGATTTTGTATAAGAACACACATGCAATGTCTCTAATGGATCCATATGTGGTTTGTGAAAAGAACACACATGCAATGTCTCTAATGTATCCATATGTGGTTTGTGAAAAGAACACACATGCAATGACCACTTGTTGATCCATGTGTGGTTTGTGAAAAGAACACCCATGCAATGACTCTAGTGCTAGTTTTAGTATAAGAACACACATGCAATCACTCTAGTGGGTCCACATGTAGTTTGTGAAAAGAACACACATGAAATGACCACTAGTTGATCCATAAGTGGTTTGTGGAAAGAACACACATGAAATGACCACTTGTTGATCCATAAGTGATTTGTGGAAAAGAAAACACATGCAATGACTCTGGTTGGTCCATATGTGGTTTGTGGAAAGAACACACATGCAGTAACCACTGGTTGATCCATGTGTGGTTTGTGAAATGAACACACATGCAATGCCATTGGTTGATCCATGTGTGGTTTGTGGAAAGAACACACATGCAATGACTCTAGTGCTAGTTTTAGTATAAGAACAGACATGCAATGTCTCTAATGGATCCATATGTGGTTTGTGAAAAGAACACACATGCAATGACCACTTCTTGATCCATGTGTGGTTTGTGAAAAGAACACCCATGCAATGACTCTAGTGCTAGTTTTAGTATAAGAACATACATGCAATGACTCTAGTGGGTCCACATGTAGTTTGTGAAAAGAACACACATGCAATGACCACTAGTTGATCCATAAGTGGTTTGTGGAAACAACACACATGCAATGACCACTGGTTGATCCATAAGTGGTTTGTGGAAAAGAAAACACATGCAATGACTCCGGTTGGTCCATATGTGGTTTGTGGAAAGAACACACATGCATTGACCACTGGTTGATCCATATGTGGCTTGTGAAAAGAACACACATGCAATGCCACTGGTTGATCCATGTGTGGTTTGTGGAAAGAACACACATGCAATGACTCTAGTGGTAGTTTTAGTATAAGATCACACATGCAATGACTCTAATGGATCCATATGTGGTTTGTGAAAAGAACACACATGCAATGACCACTTGTTGATCCATGTGTGGTTTGTGAAAAGAACACACATGCAATGACTCTAGTGCTAGTTTTATTATAAGAACACGCATGTAATGACTCTAGTGGGTCCACATGTAGTTTGTGAAAAGAATACACATGCAATGACCACTTGTTGATCCATGTGTGTTTTGTGAAGAGAACACACATACAATGACTCTAGTGGGTCCACATGTAGTTTGTGAAAAGAACACACATGCAATGACCACTGGTTGATCCATAAGTTGTTTGTGGAAAACAACACACATGCAATGAACATTGGTTGATCAATGTGTGGTTTGTGCAAAAGAACACATGCAATGAATCTAGTTGGTCCGAAAGTGGTTTGTGGAAAGAACACACATGTAGTGACCACTGGTTGATCCATGTGTGGTTTGTGAAATGAACACACATGCAATGCCACTGGTTGATCCATGTGTGTTTGTGGAAAGAACACACATGCAATGAGTCTAGTGCCAGTTTTTGTATAAGAACACACATGCCATGTCTCTAATGGATCCATATGTGGTTTGTGATAAGAACACACATGCAATGACTCTAGTGGATCCACATGTAGTTTGTGAAAAGAACACACATGCAATGACCACTTGTTGATCCATAAGTGGTTTGTGGAAAGAAAACACATGCAATGACGACTTGTTGATCCATAAGTGGTTTGTGCAAAAGAAAACACATGCAATGACTCGGGTTGGTCCATATGTGGTTTGTGGAAAGAACACACATGCAATGCCACTGGTTGATCCATGTGTGGTTTGTGGAAAGAACACACATGCAATGACTCTAGTGCTAGTTTTAGTATAAGAACACACATGCAATGTCTCTAATGGATCCATATGTGGTTTGTGAAAAGAACACACATGCAATGACCACTTGTTGATCCATGTGTGATTTGTGAAAAGAACACCCATGCAATGACTCTAGTGCTAGTTTTTGTATAAGAACATACATGCAATGACTCTAGTGGGTCCACATGTAGTTTGTGAAAAGAACACACATGCAATAACCACTGGTTGATCCATATGTGGTTTGTGGAAAGAACACACATGCAATGACCACTGGTTGATCCATAAGTGGTTTGTGGAAAAGAAAACACTTGCAATGACTCTGGTTGGTCCATATGTGGTTTGTGGAAAGAACACACATGCATTGACCACTGGTTGATCCATATGTGGCTTGTGAAAAGAACACACATGCAATGCCACTAGTTGATCCATGTGTGGTTTGTGGAAAGAACACACATGCAATGACTCTAGTGGTAGTTTTAGTACAAGAACACACATGCAATGTCTCTAATGGATCCATATGTGGTTTGTGAAAAGAACACACATGCAATGACCACTTGTTGATCCATGTGTAGTTTGTGAAAAGAACACCCATGCAATTACTCTAGTGCTAGTTTTAGTATAAGAACATACATGCAATGACTCTAGTGGGTCCACATGTAGTTTGTGAAAAGAACACACATGCAATGACCACTGGTTGATCCATAAGTGGTTTGTGGAAAGAACACACATGCAATGACCACTGGTTGATCCATAAGTGGTTTGTGGAAAAGAAAACACGTGCAATGACTCTGGTTGGTCCATATGTGGTTTGTGGAAACAACACACATGCAGTGACCACTGGGTGATCCATGTGTGGTTTGTGAAATGAACACACATGCAATTCCACTGGTTGATCCATGTGTGGTTTGTGGAAAGAACACAAATGCAATGACTCTAGTGTTAGTTTTTGTATAAGAACACACATGCAATGTCTCTAATGGATCCATATGTGGTTTGTGAAAAGAACACACATGCAATGACCACTTGTTGATCCATGTGTGGTTTGTGAAAAGAACACACATGCAATGACTCTAGTGCTAGTTTTAGTATAAGAACACACATGCAATGACTCTAGTGGGTCCACATGTAGTTTGTGAAAATATCACACATGCAATGACCACTGGTTGATCCATAAGTGGTTTGTGGAAATAACACACATGCAATGACCACTGGTTGATCCATAAGTGGTTTGTGGAAAAGAACACACATGCAATGATTCTGGTTGGTACATATGTGGTTTGTGGAAAGAACAACATGCAGTGACCACTGGTTGATCCATGGGTGGTTTGTGAAAAGAACACACATGCAATGCCACTGGTTGATACATGTGTGGTTTGTGGAAAGAACACACATGCAATTACTGTGGTGCTGGTTTTAGTATAAGAACACACATGCAATGACTCTAATGGATCCATATGTGGTTTGTGAAAAGAACACACATGCAATGACCACTTGTTGATCCATGTGTGGTTTGTGAAAAGAACACACATCCAATGACTCTAGTGCTAGTTTTAGTATAAGAACACACATGCAATGACTCTAGTGGGTCCACATGTAGTTTGTGAAAAGAACACACATGCAATGACCACTAGTTGATCCATAAGTGGTTTGTGGAAAGAACACACATGAAATGACCACTTGTTGATCCATAAGTGGTTTGTGGAAAAGAAAACACATGCAATGACTCTGGTTGGTCCATATGTGGTTTGTGGAAAGAACACACATGCAGTAACCACTGGTTGATCCATGTGTGGTTTGTGAAATGAACACACATGCAATGCCATTGGTTGATCCATGTGTGGTTTGTGGAAAGAACACACATGCAATGAATCTAGTGCTAGTTTTAGTATAAGAACAGACATGCAATGTCTCTAATGGATCCATATGTGGTTTGTGAAAAGAACACACATGCAATGACCACTTCTTGATCCATGTGTAGTTTGTGAAAAGAACACCCATGCAATGACTCTAGTGCTAGTTTTAGTATAAGAACATACATGCAATGACTCTAGTGGGTCCACATGTAGTTTGTGAAAAGAACACACATGCAATGACCACTAGTTGATCCATAAGTGGTTTGTGGAAACAACACACATGCAATGACCACTGGTTGATCCATAAGTGGTTTGTGGAAAAGAAAACACATGCAATGACTCCGGTTGGTCCATATGTGGTTTGTGGAAAGAACACACATGCATTGACCACTGGTTGATCCATATGTGGCTTGTGAAAAGAACACACATGCAATGCCACTGGTTGATCCATGTGTGGTTTGTGGAAAGAACACACATGCAATGACTCTAGTGGTAGTTTTAGTATAAGATCACACATGCAATGACTCTAATGGATCCATATGTGGTTTGTGAAAAGAACACACATGCAATGACCACTTGTTGATCCATGTGTGGTTTGTGAAAAGAACACCCCTGCAATGACTCTAGTGCTAGTTTTAGTATAAGAACATACGTGCAATGACTCTAGTGGGTCCACATGTAGTTTGTGAAAAGAACACACATGCAATGACCACTAGTTGACCCATAAGTGGTTTGTGGAAAGAACACACATGCAATGACCACTGGTTGATCCATAACTGGTTTGTGGAAAAGAAAACGCATGCAATGACTCTGGTTGGTCCATATGTGGTTTGTGGAAAGAACACACATGAATTGACCGCTGGTTGATCCATATGTGGCTTGTGAAAAGAACACACATGCAATGCCACTGGTTGATCCATGTGTGGTTTGTGGAAAGAACACACATGCAATGACTCTAGTGGTAGTTTTAGTACAAGATCACACATGCAATGACTCTAATGGATCCATATGTGGTTTGTGAAAAGAACACACATGCAATGACGACTTGTTGATCCATGTGTGGTTTGTGAAAAGAACACACATGCAATGACTCTAGTGCTAGTTTTATTATAAGAACACGCATGCAATGACTCTAGTGGGTCCACATGTAGTTTGTGAAAAGAACACACATGCAATGACCACTGGTTGATCCATAAGTTGTTTGTGGAAAAGAACACACATGCAATGAACACTGGTTGATAAATGTGTGGTTTGTGCAAAAGAACACATGCAATGAATCTGGTTGGTCTGTATGTGGTTTGTGGAAAGAACACACATGTAGTGACCACTGGTTGATCCATGTGTAGTTTGTGAAATGAACACGCATGCAATGCCACTGGTTGATCCAGGTGTGGTTTGTGGAAAGAACACACATGCAGTGACTCTAGTGCCAGTTTTTGTATAATAACACACATGCCATGTCTCTAATGGATCCATATGTGGTTTGTGATAAGAACACACATGCAATGACCACTGGTTGATCCATAAGTGGTTTGTGGAAATAACACACATGAAATAACCATTGGTTGATCCATAAGTGGTTTGTGGAAAGAACACACATGAAATAACCACTTGTTGATCCATTAGTGGTTTGTGGAAAAGAAAACACATGCAATGACTCTGGTTGGTCCATATGTGGATTGTGGAAAGAACACACATGCAGTAACCACTGGTTGATCCATGCGTGGTTTGTGAATTGAACACACATGCAATGCCACTGGTTGATCCATGTGTGGTTTGTGGAAGGAACACACATGCAATGACTCTAGTGCTAGATTTTGTATAAGAACACACATGCAATGTCTCTAATGGATCCATATGTGGTTTGTGAAAAGAATACACATGCAATGTCTCTAATGGATCCATATGTGGTTTGTGAAAAGAACACACATGCAATGACCACTTGTTGATCCATGTGTGGTTTGTGAAAAGAACACCCATGCAATGACTCTAGTGCTAGTTTTAGTATAAGAACACACATGCAATGACTCTAGTGGGTCCACATGTAGTTTGTGAAAAGAACACACATGCAATGACCACTAGTTGATCCATAAGTGGTTTGTGGAAAGAACACACATGAAATGACCACTTGTTGATCCATAAGTGATTTGTGGAAAAGAAAACACATGCAATGACTCTGGTTGGTCCATATGTGGTTTGTGGAAAGAACACACATGCAGTAACCACTGGTTGATCCATGTGTGGTTTGTGAAATGAACACACATGCAATGCCATTGGTTGATCCATGTGTGGTTTGTGGAAAGAACACACATGCAATGACTCTAGTGCTAGTTTTAGTATAAGAACAGACATGCAATGTCTCTAATGGATCGATATGTGGTTTGTGAAAAGAACACACATGCAATGACCACTTCTTGATCCATGTGTGGTTTGTGAAAAGAACACCCATGCAATGACTCTAGTGCTAGTTTTAGTATAAGAACATACATGCAATGACTCTAGTGGGTCCACATGTAGTTTGTGAAAAGAACACACATGCAATGACCACTAGTTGATCCATAAGTGGTTTGTGGAAACAACACACATGCAATGACCACTGGTTGATCCATAAGTGGTTTGTGGAAAAGAAAACACATGCAATGACTCCGGTTGGTCCATATGTGGTTTGTGGAAAGAACACACATGCATTGACCACTGGTTGATCCATATGTGGCTTGTGAAAAGAACACACATGCAATGCCACTGGTTGATCCATGTGTGGTTTGTGGAAAGAACACACATGCAATGACTCTAGTGGTAGTTTTAGTATAAGATCACACATGCAATGACTCTAATGGATCCATATGTGGTTTGTGAAAAGAACACACATGCAATGACCACTTGTTGATCCATGTGTGGTTTGTGAAAAGAACACACATGCAATGACTCTAGTGCTAGTTTTATTATAAGAACACGCATGCAATGACTCTAGTGGGTCCACATGTAGTTTGTGAAAAGAATACACATGCAATGACCACTTGTTGATCCATGTGTGTTTTGTGAAGAGAACACACATACAATGACTCTAGTGGGTCCACATGTAGTTTGTGAAAAGAACACACATGCAATGACCACTGGTTGATCCATAAGTTGTTTGTGGAAAACAACACACATGCAATGAACACTGGTTGATCAATGTGTGGTTTGTGCAAAAGAACACATGCAATGAATCTAGTTGGTCCGTAAGTGGTTTGTGGAAAGAACACACATGTAGTGACCACTGGTTGATCCATGTGTGGTTTGTGAAATGAACACACATGCAATGCCACTGGTTGATCCATGTGTGTTTGTGGAAAGAACACACATGCAATGACTCTAGTGCTAGTTTTTGTATAAGAACACACATGCCATGTCTCTAATGGATCCATATGTGGTTTGTGATAAGAACACACATGCAATGACTCTAGTGGATCCACATGTAGTTTGTGAAAAGAACACACATGCAATGACCACTGGTTGATCCATAAGTGGTTTGTGGAAAGAACACACATGCAATGACGACTTGTTGATCCATAAGTGGTTTGTGCAAAAGAAAACACATGCAATGACTCGGGTTGGTCCATATGTGGTTTGTGGAAAGAACACACATGCAATGCCACTAGTTGATCCATGTGTGGTTTGTGGAAAGAACACACATGCAATGACTCTAGTGCTAGTTTTAGTATAAGAACACACATGCAATGTCTCTAATGGATCCATATGTGGTTTGTGAAAAGAACACACATGCAATGACCACTTGTTGATCCATGTGTGATTTGTGAAAAGAACACCCATGCAATGACTCTAGTGCTAGTTTTTGTATAAGAACATACATGCAATGACTCTAGTGGGTCCACATGTAGTTTGTGAAAAGAACACACATGCAATAACCACTGGTTGATCCATATGTGGTTTGTGGAAAGAACACACATGCAATGACCACTGGTTGATCCATAAGTGGTTTGTGGAAAAGAAAACACTTGCAATGACTCTGGTTGGTCCATATGTGGTTTGTGGAAAGAACACACATGCATTGACCACTGGTTGATCCATATGTGGCTTGTGAAAAGAACACACATGCAATGCCACTAGTTGATCCATGTGTGGTTTGTGGAAAGAACACACATGCAATGACTCTAGTGGTAGTTTTAGTACAAGAACACACATGCAATGTCTCTAATGGATCCATATGTGGTTTGTGAAAAGAACACACATGCAATGACCACTTGTTGATCCATGTGTAGTTTGTGAAAAGAACACCCATGCAATTACTCTAGTGCTAGTTTTAGTATAAGAACATACATGCAATGACTCTAGTGGGTCCACATGTAGTTTGTGAAAAGAACACACATGCAATGACCACTGGTTGATCCATAAGTGGTTTGTGGAAAGAACACACATGCAATGACCACTGGTTGATCCATAAGTGGTTTGTGGAAAAGAAAACACGTGCAATGACTCTGGTTGGTCCATATGTGGTTTGTGGAAACAACACACATGCAGTGACCACTGGGTGATCCATGTGTGGTTTGTGAAATGAACACACATGCAATTCCACTGGTTAATCCATGTGTGGTTTGTGGAAAGAACACAAATGCAATGACTCTAGTGTTAGTTTTTGTATAAGAACACACATGCAATGTCTCTAATGGATCCATATGTGGTTTGTGAAAAGAACACACATGCAATGACCACTTGTTGATCCATGTGTGGTTTGTGAAAAGAACACACATGCAATGACTCTAGTGCTAGTTTTAGTATAAGAACACACATGCAATGACTCTAGTGGGTCCACATGTAGTTTGTGAAAATATCACACATGCAATGACCACTGGTTGATCCATAAGTGGTTTGTGGAAATAACACACATGCAATGACCACTGGTTGATCCATAAGTGGTTTGTGGAAAAGAACACACATGCAATGATTCTGGTTGGTACATATGTGGTTTGTGGAAAGAACAACATGCAGTGACCACTGGTTGATCCATGGGTGGTTTGTGAAAAGAACACACATGCAATGCCACTGGTTGATACATGTGTGGTTTGTGGAAAGAACACACATGCAATTACTGTGGTGCTGGTTTTAGTATAAGAACACACATGCAATGACTCTAATGGATCCATATGTGGTTTGTGAAAAGAACACACATGCAATGACCACTTGTTGATCCATGTGTGGTTTGTGAAAAGAACACACATCCAATGACTCTAGTGCTAGTTTTAGTATAAGAACATACATGCAATGACTTTAGTGGGTGCACATGTAGTTTGTGAAAAGAACACACATGCAATGACCACTGGTTGATCCATAAGTGGTTTGTGGAAAGAACACACATGCAATGACGACTTGTTGATCCATAAGTGGTTTGTGCAAAAGAAAACACATGCAATGACTCTGGTTGGTCCATATGTGGTTTGTGGAAAGAAGACACATGCAATGACCACTGGTTGATCCATGTGTGGTTTGTCAAATGAACACACATGCAATGCCACTGGTTGATCCATGTGTGGTTTGTGGAAAGAACACACATGCAATTACTCTAGTGCTAGTTTTAGTATAAGAACACACATGCAATGTCTCTAATGGATCCATATGTGGTTTGTGAAAAGAACACACATGCAATGACCACTTGTTGATCCATGTGTGATTTGTGAAAAGAACACCCATGGAATGACTCTAGTGCTAGTTTTTGTATAAGAACATACATGCAATGACTCTAGTGGGTCCACATGTAGTTTGTGAAAAGAACACACATGCAATGACCACTGGTTGATCCATAAGTGGTTTGTGGAAAGAACACACATGCAATGACGACTTGTTGATGCGTAAGTGGTTTGTGCAAAAGAAAACACATGCAATGACTCTGGTTGGTCCATATGTGGTTTGTGGAAAGAACACACATGCATTGACCACTGGTTGATCCATATGTGGCTTGTGAAAAGAACACACATGCAATGCCACTGGTTGATCCATGTGTGGTTTGTGGAAAGAACACACATGCAATGACTCTAGTGGTAGTTTTAGTATAAGATCACACATGCAATGACTCTAATGGATCCATATGTGGTTTGTGAAAAGAACACACATGCAATGACCACTTGTTGATCCATGTGTGGTTTGTGAAAAGAACACCCCTGCAATTACTCTAGTGCTAGTTTTAGTATAAGAACATACATGCAATCACTCTAGTGGGTCCACATGTAGTTTGTGAAAAGAACACACATGCAATGACCACTAGTTGACCCATAAGTGGTTTGTGGAAAGAACACACATGCAATGACCACTGGTTGATCCATAACTGGTTTGTGGAAAAGAAAACGCATGCAATGACTCTGGTTGGTCCATATGTGGTTTGTGGAAAGAACACACATGAATTGACCGCTGGTTGATCCATATGTGGCTTGTGAAAAGAACACACATGCAATGCCACTGGTTGATCCATGTGTGGTTTGTGGAAAGAACACACATGCAATGACTCTAGTGGTAGTTTTAGTACAAGATCACACATGCAATGACTCTAATGGATCCATATGTGGTTTGTGAAAAGAACACACATGCAATGACGACTTGTTGATCCATGTGTGGTTTGTGAAAAGAACACACATGCAATGACTCTAGTGCTAGTTTTATTATAAGAACACGCATGCAATGACTCTAGTGGGTCCACATGTAGTTTGTGAAAAGAACACACATGCAATGACCACTGGTTGATCCATAAGTTGTTTGTGGAAAAGAACACACATGCAATGAACACTGGTTGATAAATGTGTGGTTTGTGCAAAAGAACACATGCAATGAATCTGGTTGGTCTGTATGTGGTTTGTGGAAAGAACACACATGTAGTGACCACTGGTTAATCCATGTGTAGTTTGTGAAATGAACACGCATGCAATGCCACTGGTTGATCCAGGTGTGGTTTGTGGAAAGAACACACATGCAGTGACTCTAGTGCCAGTTTTTGTATAATAACACACATGCCATGTCTCTAATGGATCCATATGTGGTTTGTGATAAGAACACACACGCAATGACCACTGGTTGATCCATAAGTGGTTTGTGGAAATAACACACATGAAATAACCATTGGTTGATCCATAAGTGGTTTGTGGAAAGAACACACATGAAATAACCACTTGTTGATCCATTAGTGGTTTGTGGAAAAGAAAACACATGCAATGACTCTGGTTGGTCCATATGTGGTTTGTGGAAAGAACACACATGCAGTAACCACTGGTTGATCCATGCGTGGTTTGTGAATTGAACACACATGCAATGCCACTGGTTGATCCATGTGTGGTTTGTGGAAGGAACACACATGCAATGACTCTAGTGCTAGATTTTGTATAAGAACACACATGCAATGTCTCTAATGGATCCATATGTGGTTTGTGAAAAGAATACACATGCAATGTCTCTAATGGATCCATATGTGGTTTGTGAAAAGAACACACATGCAATGACCACTTGTTGATCCATGTGTGGTTTGTGAAAAGAACACCCATGCAATGACTCTAGTGCTAGTTTTAGTATAAGAACACACATGCAATGACTCTAGTGGGTCCACATGTAGTTTGTGAAAAGAACACACATGCAATGACCACTAGTTGATCCATAAGTGGTTTGTGGAAAGAACACACATGAAATGACCACTTGTTGATCCATAAGTGATTTGTGGAAAAGAAAACACATGCAATGACTCTGGTTGGTCCATATGTGGTTTGTGGAAAGAACACACATGCAGTAACCACTGGTTGATCCATGTGTGGTTTGTGAAATGAACACACATGCAATGCCATTGGTTGATCCATGTGTGGTTTGTGGAAAGAACACACATGCAATGACTCTAGTGCTAGTTTTAGTATAAGAACAGACATGCAATGTCTCTAATGGATCCATATGTGGTTTGTGAAAAGAACACACATGCAATGACCACTTCTTGATCCATGTGTGGTTTGTGAAAAGAACACCCATGCAATGACTCTAGTGCTAGTTTTAGTATAAGAACATACATGCAATGACTCTAGTGGGTCCACATGTAGTTTGTGAAAAGAACACACATGCAATGACCACTAGTTGATCCATAAGTGGTTTGTGGAAACAACACACATGCAATGACCACTGGTTGATCCATAAGTGGTTTGTGGAAAAGAAAACACATGCAATGACTCCGGTTGGTCCATATGTGGTTTGTGGAAAGAACACACATGCATTGACCACTGGTTGATCCATATGTGGCTTGTGAAAAGAACACACATGCAATGCCACTGGTTGATCCATGTGTGGTTTGTGGAAAGAACACACATGCAATGACTCTAGTGGTAGTTTTAGTATAAGATCACACATGCAATGACTCTAATGGATCCATATGTGGTTTGTGAAAAGAACACACATGCAATGACCACTTGTTGATCCATGTGTGGTTTGTGAAAAGAACACACATGCAATGACTCTAGTGCTAGTTTTATTATAAGAACACGCATGCAATGACTCTAGTGGGTCCACATGTAGTTTGTGAAAAGAATACACATGCAATGACCACTTGTTGATCCATGTGTGTTTTGTGAAGAGAACACACATACAATGACTCTAGTGGGTCCACATGTAGTTTGTGAAAAGAACACACATGCAATGACCACTGGTTGATCCATAAGTTGTTTGTGGAAAACAACACACATGCAATGAACACTGGTTGATCAATGTGTGGTTTGTGCAAAAGAACACATGCAATGAATCTAGTTGGTCCGTAAGTGGTTTGTGGAAAGAACACACATGTAGTGACCACTGGTTGATCCATGTGTGGTTTGTGAAATGAACACACATGCAATGCCACTGGTTGATCCATGTGTGTTTGTGGAAAGAACACACATGCAATGACTCTAGTGCCAGTTTTTGTATAAGAACACACATGCCATGTCTCTAATGGATCCATATGTGGTTTGTGATAAGAACACACATGCAATGACTCTAGTGGATCCACATGTAGTTTGTGAAAAGAACACACATGCAATGACCACTGGTTGATCCATAAGTGGTTTGTGGAAAGAACACACATGCAATGACGACTTGTTGATCCATAAGTGGTTTGTGCAAAAGAAAACACATGCAATGACTCGGGTTGGTCCATATGTGGTTTGTGGAAAGAACACACATGCAATGCCACTGGTTGATCCATGTGTGGTTTGTGGAAAGAACACACATGCAATGACTCTAGTGCTAGTTTTAGTATAAGAACACACATGCAATGTCTCTAATGGATCCATATGTGGTTTGTGAAAAGAACACACATGCAATGACCACTTGTTGATCCATGTGTGATTTGTGAAAAGAACACCCATGCAATGACTCTAGTGCTAGTTTTTGTATAAGAACATACATGCAATGACTCTAGTGGGTCCACATGTAGTTTGTGAAAAGAACACACATGCAATAACCACTGGTTGATCCATATGTGGTTTGTGGAAAGAACACACATGCAATGACCACTGGTTGATCCATAAGTGGTTTGTGGAAAAGAAAACACTTGCAATGACTCTGGTTGGTCCATATGTGGTTTGTGGAAAGAACACACATGCATTGACCACTGGTTGATCCATATGTGGCTTGTGAAAAGAACACACATGCAATGCCACTAGTTGATCCATGTGTGGTTTGTGGAAAGAACACACATGCAATGACTCTAGTGGTAGTTTTAGTACAAGAACACACATGCAATGTCTCTAATGGATCCATATGTGGCTTGTGAAAAGAACACACATGCAATGACCACTTGTTGATCCATGTGTAGTTTGTGAAAAGAACACCCAAGCAATTACTCTAGTGCTAGTTTTAGTATAAGAACATACATGCAATGACTCTAGTGGGTCCACATGTAGTTTGTGAAAAGAACACACATGCAATGACCACTGGTTGATCCATGAGTGGTTTGTGGAAAGAACACACATGCAATGACCACTGGTTGATCCATAAGTGGTTTGTGGAAAAGAAAACACGTGCAATGACTCTGGTTGGTCCATATGTGGTTTGTGGAAACAACACACATGCAGTGACCACTGGGTGATCCATGTGTGGTTTGTGAAATGAACACACATGCAATTCCACTGGTTGATCCATGTGTGGTTTGTGGAAAGAACACAAATGCAATGACTCTAGTGTTAGTTTTTGTATAAGAACACACATGCAATGTCTCTAATGGATCCATATGTGGTTTGTGAAAAGAACACACATGAAATGACCACTTGTTGATCCATGTGTGGTTTGTGAAAAGAACACACATGCAATGACTCTAGTGCTAGTTTTAGTATAAGAACACACATGCAATGACTCTAGTGGGTCCACATGTAGTTTGTGAAAATATCACACATGCAATGACCACTGGTTGATCCATAAGTGGTTTGTGGAAATAACACACATCCAATGACCACTGGTTGATCCATAAGTGGTTTGTGGAAAAGAACACACATGCAATGATTCTGGTTGGTACATATGTGGTTTGTGGAAAGAACACACATGCACTTACCACTGGCTGATCCATGTGTGGTTTGTGAAAAGAACACACATGCAATGCCACTGGTTAATACATGTGTGGTTTGTGGAAAGAACACACATGCAATTACTCTGGTGCTGGTTTTAGTATAAGAACACACATGCAATGACTCTAACGGATCCATATGTGGTTTGTGAAAAGAACACACATGCAATGACAACTTGTTGATCCATGTGT
Source organism: Avena sativa (assembly GCA_916181665.1). Taxonomy (NCBI): domain Eukaryota; kingdom Viridiplantae; phylum Streptophyta; class Magnoliopsida; order Poales; family Poaceae; genus Avena; species Avena sativa. The sequence continues at coordinate 14,956,107 of OV702292.1, read as the reverse complement.
GGTTTGTGAAAAGAACACACATGCAATGACTCTAGTGCTAGTTTTAGTATAAGAACATACATGCAATGACTCTAGTGGGTCCACATGTAGTTTGTGAAAGGAACACACATGCAATGACCACTGGTTGATCCATAAGTGGTTTGTGGAAAGAACACACATGCAATGACGACTTGTTGATCCGTAAGTGGTTTGTGCAAAAAAAACACATGCAATGACTCTGGTTGGTCCATATGTGGTTTGTGGAAAGAACACACATGCACTTACCACTGGTTGATCCATGTGTGGTTTGTCAAATGAACACACATGCAATGCCACTGGTTGATCCATGTGTGGTTTGTGGAAAGAACACAGATGCAATGACTCAAGTCCTAGTTTTAGTATAAGAACACGCATGCAATGACTCTAGTGGGTCCACATGTAGTTTGTGAAAAGAATACACATGCAATGACCACTTGTTGATCCATGTGTGTTTTGTGAAGAGAATACACATACAATGACTCTAGTGGGTCCAGATGTAGTTTGTGAAAAGAACACACATGCAATGACCACTGGTTGATCCATAAGTTGTTTGTGGAAAACAACACACATGCAATGAACACTGGTTGATCAATGTGTGGTTTGTGCAAAAGAACACATGCAATGAATCTAGTTGGTCCGTATGTGGTTTGTGGAAAGAACACACATGTAGTAACCACTGGTTGATCCATGTGTGGTTTGTGAAATGAACACACATGCAATGCCACTGGTTGATCCATGTGTGTTTGTGGAAAGAACACACATGCAATGACTCTAGTGCCAGTTTTTGTATAAGAACACACATGCCATGTCTCTAATGGATCCATATGTGGTTTGTGATAAGAACACACATGCAATGACTCTAGTGGATCCACATGTAGTTTGTGAAAAGAACACACATGCAATGACCACTGGTTGATCCATAAGTGGTTTGTGGAAAGAACACACATGCAATGACGACTTGTTGATCCATAAGTGGTTTGTGCAAAAGAAAACACATTCAATGACTCGGGTTGGTCCATATGTGGTTTGTGGAAAGAACACACATGCAATGCCACTGGTTGATCCATGTGTGGTTTGTGGAAAGAACACACATGCAATGACTCTAGTGCTAGTTTTAGTATAAGAACACACATGCAATGTCTCTAATGGATCCATATGTGGTTTGTGAAAAGAACACACATGCCATGACCACTTGTTGATCCATGTGTGATTTGTGAAAAGAACACCCATGCAATGACTCTAGTGCTAGTTTTTGTATAAGAACATACATGCAATGACTCTAGTGGGTCCACATGTAGTTTGTGAAAAGAACACACATGCAATAACCACTGGTTGATCCATATGTGGTTTGTGGAAAGAACACACATGCAATGACCACTGGTTGATCCATAAGTGGTTTGTGGAAAAGAAAACACTTGCAATGACTCTGGTTGGTCCATATGTGGTTTGTGGAAAGAACACACATGCATTGACCACTGGTTGATCCATATGTGGCTTGTGAAAAGAACACACATGCAATGCCACTAGTTGATCCATGTGTGGTTTGTGGAAAGAACACACATGCAATGACTCTAGTGGTAGTTTTAGTACAAGAACACACATGCAATGTCTCTAATGGATCCATATGTGGTTTGTGAAAAGAACACACATGCAATGACCACTTGTTGATCCATGTGTAGTTTGTGAAAAGAACACCCATGCAATTACTCCAGTGCTAGTTTTAGTATAAGAACATACATGCAATGACTCTAGTGGGTCCACATGTAGTTTGTGAAAAGAACACACATGCAATGACCACTGGTTGATCCATAAGTGGTTTGTGGAAAGAACACACATGCAATGACCACTGGTTGATCCATAAGTGGTTTGTGGAAAAGAAAACACGTGCAATGACTCTGGTTGGTCCATATGTGGTTTGTGGAAACAACACACATGCAGTGACCACTGGGTGATCCATGTGTGGTTTGTGAAATGAACACACATGCAATTCCACTGGTTGATCCATGTGTGTTTTGTGGAAAGAACACAAATGCAATGACTCTAGTGTTAGTTTTTGTATAAGAACACACATGCAATGTCTCTAATGGATCCATATGTGGTTTGTGAAAAGAACACACATGCAATGACCACTTGTTGATCCATGTGTGGTTTGTGAAAAGAACACACATGCAATGACTCTAGTGCTAGTTTTAGTATAAGAACACACATGCAATGACTCTAGTGGGTCCACATGTAGTTTGTGAAAATATCACACATGCAATGACCACTGGTTGATCCATAAGTGGTTTGTGGAAATAACACACATCCAATGACCACTGGTTGATCCATAAGTGGTTTGTGGAAAAGAACACACATGCAATGATTCTGGTTGGTACATATGTGGTTTGTGGAAAGAACAACATGCAGTGACCACTGGTTGATCCATGTGTGGTTTGTGAAAAGAACACACATGCAATGCCACTGGTTGATACATGTGTGGTTTGTGGAAAGAACACACATGCAATTACTCTGGTGCTGGTTTTAGTATAAGAACACACATGCAATGACTCTAATGGATCCATATGTGGTTTGTGAAAAGAACACACATGCAATGACAACTTGTTGATCCATGTGTGGTTTGTGAAAAGAACACACATGCAATGACTCTAGTGCTAGTTTTAGTATAAGAACATACATGCAATGACTCTAGTGGGTCCACATGTAGTTTGTGAAAGGAACACACATGCAATGACCACTGGTTGATCCGTAAGTGGTTTGTGGAAAGAACACACATGCAATGACGACTTGTTGATCTGTAAGTGGTTTGTGCAAAAGAAAACACATGCAATGACTCTGGTTGGTCCATATGTGGTTTGTGGAAAGAACACACATGCACTGACCACTGGTTGATCCATGTGTGGTTTGTCAAATGAACACACATGCAATGCCACTGGTTGATCCATGTGTGGTTTGTGGAAAGAACACACATGCAATGACTCAAGTGCTAGTTTTAGTATAAGAACACACATGCAATGACTCTAGTGGGTCCACATGTAGTTTGTGAAAAGAACAAACATGCAATGACCACTGGTTGATCCATAAGTGGTTTGTGGAAGGAACACACATGCAATGACCACTGGTTGATCCATAAGTGGTTTGTGGAAAAGAAAACACATGCAATGAATCTGGTTGGTCCATATGTGGTTTGTGGAAACAACACACATGTAGTGACCACTGGTTGATCCATGTGTGGTTTGTGAAATGAACACACATGCAATGCCACTAGTTGATCCATGTGTGGTTTGTGGAAAGAACACACATGCAATGACTCTAGTGGTAGTTTTTGTATAAGAAAACACATGCAATGTCTCTAATGGATCCATATGTGGTTTGTGGAAAGAACACACATGCAATGCCACTAGTTGATCCATGTGTGGTTTGTGGAAAGAACACACATGCAATGACTCTAGTGGTAGTTTTTGTATAAGAAAACACATGCAATGTCTCTAATGGATCCATATGTGGTTTGTGGAAAGAACACACATGCAATGACCACTTGTTGATCCATGTGTGGTTTGTGAAAAGAACACACATGCAATGACTCTAGTGCTAGTTTTAGTATAAGAACACACATGCAATGACTCTAGTGGGTCCACATGTAGTTTGTGAAAAGAACACACATGCAATGACTACTTGTTGATCCATGTGTGTTTTGTGAAAAGAACACACATACAATTACTCTAGTGGGTCCACATGTAGTTTGTGAAAAGAACACACATGCAATGACCACTGGTTGATCCATAAGTTGTTTGTGGAAAAGAACACACATGCAATGAACATTGGTTGATCCATGTGTAGTTTGTGAAAAGAACACACATGCAATGACTCTAGTGCTAGTTTTAGTATAAGAACACACATGCAGTGACTCTAGTGGGTCCACATGTAGTTTTTAAAAATAACACACATGTAATGACCACTGGTTGATCGATAAGTGGTTTGTGGAAAAGAAAACGCATGCAATGACTCTGGTTGGTCCATATGTGGTTTGTGGAAAATAACACACATGCAATGAACACTGGTTGATCCATGCGTGGTTTGTGCAAAAGAACACATGCAATGACCACTGGTTGATCCATGTGTGGTTTGTGAAAAGAATACACATGCACTGACTCTAGTGCTAGTTTTAGTATAAGAACACACATGCAATGACTCTAGTGGGTCCAGATGTAGTTTGTGAAAAGAACACACATGCAATGACCACTAGTTGATCCATAAGTGGTTTGTGGAAGGAACACACATGCAATGACCATTGGTTGATCCATAAGTGGTTTGTGGAAAAGAAAACACATGCAATGAATCTGGTTGGTCCATATGTGGTTTGTGGAAAGAACACACATGCAGTGACCACTGGTTGATCCATTTGTGGTTTGTGAAATGAACACACATGCAATGCCACTGGTTGATCCATGTGTGGTTTGTGGAAAGAACACACATGCAATGACTCTAGTTCTAGTTTTTGTATAAGAACACACATCCAATGTCTCTAATGGATCCATATGTGGTTTCTGAAAAGAACACACATGCAATGACCACTTGTTGATCCATAAGTTGTTTGTGGAAAAGAACACCCATGCAATGAACACTGGTTGATCCATGTGTGGTTTATGAAAAGAACACACATGCAATGACTCTAGTGCTAGTTTCAGTATAAGAACACACATGCAATGACTCTAGTGGGTCCACATGTAGTTTGTGATAATAACACACATGCAATGACCCCTTGTTGATCCATGTGTGTTTTGTGAAAAGAACACACATACAATGACTCTAGTGGGTCCACATGTAGTTTGTGAAAACAACACACATGCAATGACCACTGGTTGATCCATAAGTTGTTTGTGGAAAAGAACACACATGCAATGAACACTGGTTGATCCATGTGTGGTTTGCGCAAAAGAACACATGCAATGACCACTAGTTGATCCATGTGTGGTTTGTGAAAAGAACACACATGCAATGACTCTAGTGCTAGTTTTAGTATAAGAACACACATGCAATGACTCTAGTGGGTCCACATGTAGTTTGTGAAGATAACACACATGCAATGACCACTAGTTGATCCATAAGTGGTTTGTGGAAATAACACACATGCAATGAGCACTGGTTGATCCATAAGTGGTTTGTGGAAAAGATGACACATGCAATGATTCTGGTTGGTATATATGTGGTTTGTGGAAAGAACAACATGCAGTGACCACTGGTTGATCCATGTGTGGTTTGTGAAAAGAACACACATGCAATGCCACTGGTTGATCCATGTGTGGTTTGTGGAAAGAACACACATGCAATTACTCTGGTGCTAGTTTTAGTATAAGAACACACATGCAATGACTCTAATGGATCCATATGTGGTTTGTGAAAAGAACACACATGCAATGACCACTTGTCGATCCATGTGTGGTTTGTGAAAAGAACACACATCCAATGACTCTAGTGCTAGTTTTAGTATAAGAACATACATGCAATGACTCTAGTGGGTGCACATGTAGTTTGTGAAAAGAACACACATGCAATGACCACTGGTTGATCCATAAGTGGTTTGTGGAAAGAACACACATGCAATGACGACTTGTTGATCCATAAGTGGTTTGTGCAAAAGAAAACACATGCAATGACTCTGGTTGGTCCATATGTGGTTTGTGGAAAGAACACACATGCAATGACCACTGGTTGATCCATGTGTGGTTTGTCAAATGAACACACATGCAATGCCACTGGTTGATCCATGTGTGGTTTGTGGAAAGAACACACATGCAATGACTCTAGTGCTAGTTTTAGTATAAGAACACACATGCAATGTCTCTAATGGATCCATATGTGGTTTGTGAAAAGAACACACATGCAATGACCACTTGTTGATCCATGTGTGATTTGTGAAAAGAACACCCATGGAATGACTCTAGTGCTAGTTTTTGTATAAGAACATACATGCAATGACTCTAGTGGGTCCACATGTAGTTTGTGAAAAGAACACACATGCAATGACCACTGGTTGATCCATAAGTGGTTTGTGGAAAGAACACACATGCAATGACGACTTGTTGATCCGTAAGTGGTTTGTGCAAAAGAAAACACATGCAATGACTCTGGTTGGTCCATATGTGTTTTGTGGAAAGAACACACATGAAATGACCACTGGTTGATCCATGTGTGGTTTGTCAAATGAACACACATGCAATGCCACTGGTTGATCCATGTGTGGTTTGTGGAAAGAACACACATGCAATGACTCTAGTGCTAATTTTAGTATAAGAACACACATGCAATGCCTATAGTGGGTCCACATGTAGTTTGTGAAAAGAACACACATGCAATGACCACTGGTTGATCCATAAGTGGTTTGTGGAAGGAACACACATGCAATGACCACTGGTTGATCCATAAGTGGTTTGTGGAAAAGAAAACACATGCAATGAATCTGGTTGGTCCATATGTGGTTTGTGGAAACAACACACATGCAGTGACCACTGGTTGATCCATGTGTGGTTTGTGAAATGAACACGCATGCAATGCCACTAGTTGATCCATGTGTGGTTTGTGGAAAGAACACACATGCAATGACTCTAGTGGTAGTTTTTGTATAAGAAAACACATGCAATGTCTCTAATGGATCCATATGTGGTTTGTGAAAAGAACACACACGCAATGACCACTTGTTGATCCATGTGTGGTTTCTGAAAAGAACACACATGCAATGACTCTAGTGCTAGTTTTAGTATAAGAACACACATGCAATGACTCTAGTGGGTCCACATGTAGTTTGTGAAAAGAACACACATGCAATGACCACTTGCTGATCCATGTGTGTTTTGTGAAAAGAACACACATACAATTACTCTAGTGGGTCCACATGTAGTTTGTGAAAAGAACACACATGCAATGACCACTGGTTGATCCATAAGTTGTTTGTGGAAAAGAACACACATGCAATGAACACTGGTTGATCCATGTGTAGTTTGTGAAAAGAACACACATGCAATGACTCTAGTGCTAGTTTTAGTATAAGAACACACATGCAATGACTCTAGTGGGTCCATATGTAGTTTTTAAAAATAACACACATGCAATGACCACAGGTTGATCGATAAGTGGTTTGTGGAAAAGAAAACACATGCAATGACTCTAGTTGGTCCATATGTGGTTTGTGGAAAATAACACACATGAAATGAACACTGGTTGATCCATGTGTGGTTTGTGCAAAAGAACACATGTTATGACCACTGGTTGATCCATGTGTGGTTTGTGAAAAGAATACACATGCACTGACTCTAGTGCTAGTTTTAATATAAGAACACACATGCAATGACTCTAGTGGGTCCAGATGTAGTTTGTGAAAAGAACACACATGCAATGACCACTAGTTGATCCATAAGTGGTTCGTGGAAGGAACACACATGCAATGATCATTGGTTGATCCATAAGTGGTTGTGGAAAAGAAAACACATGCAATGAATCTGGTTGGTCCATATGTGGTTTGTGGAAAGAACACACATGCAGTGACCACTGGTTGATCCATGTGTGGTTTGTGAAATGAACACACATGCAATGCCACTGGTTGATCCATGTGTGGTTTGTGGAAAGAACACACATGCAATGACTCTAGTGCTAGTTTTTGTATAAGAACACACATGCAATGTCTCTAATGGATCCATATGTGGTTTCTGAAAAGAACACACATGCAATGACCACTGGTTGATCCATAAGTTGTTTGTGGAAAAGAACACATATGCAATGAACACTGGTTGATCCATGTGTGGTTTGCGCAAAAGAACACATGCAATGACCACTAGTTGATCCATGTGTGGTTTGTGAAAAGAACACACATGCAATGACTCTAGTGCTAGTTTTAGTATAAGAACACACATGCAATGACTCTAGTGGGTCCACATGTAGTTTGTGAAAATAACACACATGCAATGACCACTGGTTGATCCATAAGTGGTTTGTGGAAATAACACACATGCAATGAGCACTGGTTGATCCATAAGTGGTTTGTGGAAAAGATGACACATGCAATGATTCTGGTTGGTATATATGTGGTTTGTGGAAAGAACAACATGCAGTGACCACTGGTTGATCCATGTGTGGTTTGTGAAAAGACCACACATGCAATGCCACTGGTTGATCCATGTGTGGTTTGTGGAAAGAACACACATGCAATTACTCTGGTGCTAGTTTTAGTATAAGAACACACATGCAATGACTCTAATGGATCCATATGTGGTTTGTGAAAAGAACACACTTGCAATGACCACTTGTTGATCCATGTGTGGTTTGTGAAAAGAACAGACATCCAATGACTCTAGTGCTAGTTTTAGTATAAGAACATACATGCAATGACTCTAGTGGGTGCACATGTAGTTTGTGAAAAGAACACACATGCAATGACCACTGGTTGATCCATAAGTGGTTTGTGGAAAGAACACACATGCAATGACGACTTGTTGATCCATAAGTGGTTTGTGCAAAAGAAAACACATGCAATGACTCTGGTTGGTCCATATGTGGTTTGTGGAAAGAACACACATGCAATGACCACTGGTTGATCCATGTGTGGTTTGTCAAATGAACACAGATGCAATGCCACTTGTTGATCCATGTGTGGTTTGTGGAAAGAACACACATGCAATGACCACTTGTTGATCCATGTGTAGTTTGTGAAAAGAACACACATCCAATGACTCTAGTGCTACTTTTAGTATAAGAACATACATGCAATGACTCTAGTGGGTGCACATGTAGTTTGTGAAAAGAACACACATGCAATGACCACTGGTTGATCCATAAGTGGTTTGTGGAAAGAACACACATGCAATGACGACTTGTTGATCCATAAGTGGTTTGTGCAAAAGAAAACACATGCAATGACTCTGGTTGGTCCATATGTGGTTTGTGGAAAGAACACACATGCAATGACCACTGGTTGATCCATGTGTGGTTTGTCAAATGAACACACATGCAATGCCACTGGTTGATCCATGTGTGGTTTGTGGAAAGAACACACATGCAATGACTCTAGTGCTAGTTTTAGTATAAGAACACACATGCAATGTCTCTAATGGATCCATATGTGGTTTGTGAAAAGAACACACATGCAATGACCACTTGTTGATCCATGTGTGATTTGTGAAAAGAACACCCATGGAATGACTCTAGTGTTAGTTTTTGTATAAGAACATACATGCAATGACTCTAGTGGGTCCACATGTAGTTTGTGAAAAGAACACACATGCAATGACCACTGGTTGATCCATAAGTGGTTTGTGGAAAGAACACACATGCAATGACGACTTGTTGATCCGTAAGTGGTTTGTGCAAAAGAAAACACATGCAATGACTCTGGTTGGTCCATATGTGTTTTGTGGAAAGAACACACATGAAATGACCACTGGTTGATCCATGTGTGGTTTGTCAAATGAACACACATGCAATGCCACTGGTTGATCCATGTGTGGTTTGTGGAAAGAACACACATGCAATGACTCTAGTGCTAATTTTAGTATAAGAACACACATGCAATGCCTATAGTGGGTCCACATGTAGTTTGTGAAAAGAACACACATGCAATGACCACTGGTTGATCCATAAGTGGTTTGTGGAAGGAACACACATGCAATGACCACTGGTTGATCCATAAGTGGTTTGTGGAAAAGAAAACACATGCAATGAATCTGGTTGGTCCATATGTGGTTTGTGGAAACAACACACATGCAGTGACCACTGGTTGATCCATGTGTGGTTTGTGAAATGAACACGCATGCAATGCCACTGGTTGATCCATGTGTGGTTTGTGGAAAGAACCCACATGCAATGACTCTAGTGGTAGTTTTTGTATAAGAAAACACATGCAATGTCTCTAATGGATCCATATGTGGTTTGTGAAAAGAACACACACGCAATGACCACTTGTTGATCCATGTGTGGTTTCTGAAAAGAACACACATGCAATGACTCTAGTGCTAGTTTTAGTATAAGAACACACATGCAATGACTCTAGTGGGTCCACATGTAGTTTGTGAAAAGAACACACATGCAATGACCACTTGCTGATCCATGTGTGTTTTGTGAAAAGAACACACATACAATTACTCTAGTGGGTCCACATGTAGTTTGTGAAAAGAACACACATGCAATGACCACTGGTTGATCCATAAGTTGTTTGTGGAAAAGAACACACATGCAATGAACACTGGTTGATCCATGTGTAGTTTGTGAAAAGAACACACATGCAATGACTCTAGTGCTAGTTTTAGTATAAGAACACACATGCAATGACTCTAGTGGGTCCATATGTAGTTTTTAAAAATAACACACATGCAATGACCACAGGTTGATCGATAAGTGGTTTGTGGAAAAGAAAACACATGCAATGACTCTAGTTGGTCCATATGTGGTTTGTGGAAAATAACACACATGAAATGAACACTGGTTGATCCATGTGTGGTTTGTGCAAAAGAACACATGTTATGACCACTGGTTGATCCATGTGTGGTTTGTGAAAAGAATACACATGCACTGACTCTAGTGCTAGTTTTAGTATAAGAACACACATGCAATGACTCTAGTGGGTCCAGATGTAGTTTGTGAAAAGAACACACATGCAATGACCACTAGTTGATCCATAAGTGGTTCGTGGAAGGAACACACATGCAATGACCATTGGTTGATCCATAAGTGGTTGTGGAAAAGAAAACACATGCAATGAATCTGGTTGGTCCATATGTGGTTTGTGGAAAGAACACACATGCAGTGACCACTGGTTGATCCATGTGTGGTTTGTGAAATGAACATACATGCAATGCCACTGGTTGATCCATGTGTGGTTTGTGGAAAGAACACACATGCAATGACTCTAGTGCTAGTTTTTGTATAAGAACACACATGCAATGTCTCTAATGGATCCATATGTGGTTTCTGAAAAGAACACACATGCAATGACCACTGGTTGATCCATAAGTTTTTTGTGGAAAAGAACACATATGCAATGAACACTGGTTGATCCATGTGTGGTTTGCGCAAAAGAACACATGCAATGACCACTAGTTGATCCATGTGTGGTTTGTGAAAAGAACACACATGCAATGACTCTAGTGCTAGTTTTAGTATAAGAACACACATGCAATGACTCTAGTGGGTCCACATGTAGTTTGTGAAAATAACACACATGCAATGACCACTGGTTGATCCATGTGTGGCTTGTCAAATGAACACACATGCAATGCCACTGGTTGATCCATGTGTGGTTTGTGGAAAGAACACACATGCAATGACTCTAGTGCTAGTTTTTGTATAAGAACACACATGCAATGTCTCTAATGGATCCATATGTGGTTTCTCAAAAGAACACACATGCAATGACCACTGGTTGATCCATAAGTTGTTTGTGGAAAAGAACACACATGCAATGAACACTGGTTGATCCATGTGTGGTTTATGAAAAGAACACACATGCAATGACTCTAGTGCTAGTTTTAGTATAAGAACACACATGCAATGACTCTAGTGGGTCCACATGTAGTTTGTGAAAATAACACACATGCAATGACCCCTTGTTTATCCATGTGTGTTTTGTGAAAAGAACACACATACAATGACTCTAGTGGGTCCACATGTAGTTTGTGAAAAGAACACACATGCAATGACCACTGGTTGATCCATAAGTGGTTTGTGGAAAGAACACACATGCAATGACGACTTGTTGATCCATAAGTGGTTTGTGCAAAAGAAAACACATGCAATGACTCTGGTTGGTCCATATGTGGTTTGTGGAAAGAACACACATGCAATGACCACTGGTTGATCCATGTGCGGTTTGTCAAATGAACACACATGCAATGCCACTGGTTGATCCATGTGTGGTTTGTGGAAAGAACACACATGCAATGACTCTAGTGCTAGTTTTTGTATAAGAACACACATGCAATGTCTCTAATGGATCCATATGTGGTTTCTCAAAAGAACACACATGCAATGACCACTGGTTGATCCATAAGTTGTTTGTGGAAAAGAACACACATGCAATGAACACTGGTTGATCCATGTGTGGTTTATGAAAAGAACACACATGCAATGACTCTAGTGCTAGTTTTAGTATAAGAACACACATGCAATGACTCTAGTGGGTCCACATGTAGTTTGTGAAAATAACACACATGCAATGACCCCTTGTTTATCCATGTGTGTTTTGTGAAAAGAACACACATACAATGACTCTAGTGGGTCCACATGTAGTTTGTGAAAACAATACACATGCAATGACCACTGGTTGATCCATAAGTTGTTTGTGGAAAAGAACACACATGCAATGAACACTGGTTGATCCATGTGTGGTTTGCGCAAAAGAACACATGCAATGACCACTAGTTGATCCATGTGTGGTTTGTGAAAAGAACACACATGCAATGACTCTAGTGCTAGTATTAGTATAAGAACACACATGCAATGACTCTAGTGGGTCCACATGTAGTTTGTGAAAATAACACACATGCAATGACCACTGGTTGATCCATAAGTGGTTTGCGGAAATAACACACATGCAATGAGCACTGGTTGATCCATAAGTGGTTTGTGGAAAAGATGACACATGCAATGATTCTGGTTGGTATATATGTGGTTTGTGGAAAGAACAACATGCAGTGACCACTGGTTGATCCATGTGTGGTTTGTGAAAAGAACACACATGCAATGCCACTGGTTGATCCATGTGTGGTTTGTGGAAAGAACACACATGCAATTACTCTGGTGCTAGTTTTAGTATAAGAACACACATGCAATGACTCTAATGGATCCATATGTGGTTTGTGAAAAGAACACACATGCAATGACCACTTGTTGATCCATGTGTGGTTTGTGAAAAGAACACACATCCAATGACTCTAGTGCTAGTTTTAGTATAAGAGCATACATGCAATGACTCTAGTGGGTGCACATGTAGTTTGTGAAAAGAACACACATGCAATGACCACTGGTTGATCCATAAGTGGTTTGTGGAAAGAACACACATGCAATGACGACTTGTTGATCCATAAGTGGTTTGTGCAAAAGAAAACACATGTAATGACTCTGGTTGGTCCATATGTGGTTTGTGGAAAGAACACACATGCAATGACCACTGGTTGATCCATGTGTGGTTTGTCAAATGAACACAGATGCAATGCCACTTGTTGATCCATGTGTGGTTTGTGGAAAGAACACACATGCAATGACCACTTGTTGATCCATGTGTAGTTTGTGAAAAGAACACACATCCAATGACTCTAGTGCTACTTTTAGTATAAGAACATACATGCAATGACTCTAGTGGGTCCACATGTAGTTTGTGAAAAGAACACACATGCAATGACCACTGGTTGATCCATAAGTGGTTTGTGGAAAGAACACACATGCAATGACGACTTGTTGATCCATAAGTGGTTTGTGCAAAAGAAAACACATGCAATGACTCTGGTTGGTCCATATGTGGTTTGTGGAAAGAACACACATGCAATGACCACTGGTTGATCCATGTGTGGTTTGTCAAATGAACACACATGCAATGCCACTGGTTGATCCATGTGTGGTTTGTGGAAAGAACACACATGCAATGACTCTAGTGCTAGTTTTTGTATAAGAACACTCATGCAATGTCTCTAATGGATCCATATGTGGTTTCTCAAAAGAACACACATGCAATGACCACTGGTTGATCCATAAGTTGTTTGTGGAAAAGAACACACATGCAATGAACACTGGTTGATCCATGTGTGGTTTATGAAAAGAACACACATGCAATGACTCTAGTGCTAGTTTTAGTATAAGAACACACATGCAATGACTCTAGTGGGTCCACATGTAGTTTGTGAAAATAACACACATGCAATGACCCCTTGTTTATCCATGTGTGTTTTGTGAAAAGAACACACATACAATGACTCTAGTGGGTCCACATGTAGTTTGTGAAAAGAACACACATGCAATGACCACTGGTTGATCCATAAGTGGTTTGTGGAAAGAACACACATGCAATGACGACTTGTTGATCCATAAGTGGTTTGTGCAAAAGAAAACACATGCAATGACTCTGGTTGGTCCATATGTGGTTTGTGGAAAGAACACACATGCAATGACCACTGGTTGATCCATGTGTGGTTTGTCAAATGAACACAGATGCAATGCCACTTGTTGATCCATGTGTGGTTTGTGGAAAGAACACACATGCAATGACCACTTGTTGATCCATGTGTAGTTTGTGAAAAGAACACACATCCAATGACTCTAGTGCTAGTTTTAGTATAAGAACACACATGCAATGACTCTAGTGGGTCCATATGTAGTTTTTAAAAATAACACACATGCAATGACCACAGGTTGATCGATAAGTGGTTTGTGGAAAAGAAAACACATGCAATGACTCTAGTTGGTCCATATGTGGTTTGTGGAAAATAACACACATGAAATGAACACTGGTTGATCCATGTGTGGTTTGTGCAAAAGAACACATGTTATGACCACTGGTTGATCCATGTGTGGTTTGTGAAAAGAATACACATGCACTGACTCTAGTGCTAGTTTTAGTATAAGAACACACATGCAATGACTCTAGTGGGTCCAGATGTAGTTTGTGAAAAGAACACACATGCAATGACCACTAGTTGATCCATAAGTGGTTCGTGGAAGGAACACACATGCAATGACCATTGGTTGATCCATAAGTGGTTGTGGAAAAGAAAACACATGCAATGAATCTGGTTGGTCCATATGTGGTTTGTGGAAAGAACACACATGCAGTGACCACTGGTTGATCCATGTGTGGTTTGTGAAATGAACATACATGCAATGCCACTGGTTGATCCATGTGTGGTTTGTGGAAAGAACACACATGCAATGACTCTAGTGCTAGTTTTTGTATAAGAACACACATGCAATGTCTCTAATGGATCCATATGTGGTTTCTGAAAAGAACACACATGCAATGACCACTGGTTGATCCATAAGTTTTTTGTGGAAAAGAACACATATGCAATGAACACTGGTTGATCCATGTGTGGTTTGCGCAAAAGAACACATGCAATGACCACTAGTTGATCCATGTGTGGTTTGTGAAAAGAACACACATGCAATGACTCTAGTGCTAGTTTTAGTATAAGAACACACATGCAATGACTCTAGTGGGTCCACATGTAGTTTGTGAAAATAACACACATGCAATGACCACTGGTTGATCCATGTGTGGTTTGTCAAATGAACACACATGCAATGCCACTGGTTGATCCATGTGTGGTTTGTGGAAAGAACACACATGCAATGACTCTAGTGCTAGTTTTTGTATAAGAACACACATGCAATGTCTCTAATGGATCCATATGTGGTTTCTCAAAAGAACACACATGCAATGACCACTGGTTGATCCATAAGTTGTTTGTGGAAAAGAACACACATGCAATGAACACTGGTTGATCCATGTGTGGTTTATGAAAAGAACACACATGCAATGACTCTAGTGCTAGTTTTAGTATAAGAACACACATGCAATGACTCTAGTGGGTCCACATGTAGTTTGTGAAAATAACACACATGCAATGACCCCTTGTTTATCCATGTGTGTTTTGTGAAAAGAACACACATACAATGACTCTAGTGGGTCCACATGTAGTTTGTGAAAAGAACACACATGCAATGACCACTGGTTGATCCATAAGTGGTTTGTGGAAAGAACACACATGCAATGACGACTTGTTGATCCATAAGTGGTTTGTGCAAAAGAAAACACATGCAATGACTCTGGTTGGTCCATATGTGGTTTGTGGAAAGAACACACATGCAATGACCACTGGTTGATCCATGTGCGGTTTGTCAAATGAACACACATGCAATGCCACTGGTTGATCCATGTGTGGTTTGTGGAAAGAACACACATGCAATGACTCTAGTGCTAGTTTTTGTATAAGAACACACATGCAATGTCTCTAATGGATCCATATGTGGTTTCTCAAAAGAACACACATGCAATGACCACTGGTTGATCCATAAGTTGTTTGTGGAAAAGAACACACATGCAATGAACACTGGTTGATCCATGTGTGGTTTATGAAAAGAACACACATGCAATGACTCTAGTGCTAGTTTTAGTATAAGAACACACATGCAATGACTCTAGTGGGTCCACATGTAGTTTGTGAAAATAACACACATGCAATGACCCCTTGTTTATCCATGTGTGTTTTGTGAAAAGAACACACATACAATGACTCTAGTGGGTCCACATGTAGTTTGTGAAAACAATACACATGCAATGACCACTGGTTGATCCATAAGTTGTTTGTGGAAAAGAACACACATGCAATGAACACTGGTTGATCCATGTGTGGTTTGCGCAAAAGAACACATGCAATGACCACTAGTTGATCCATGTGTGGTTTGTGAAAAGAACACACATGCAATGACTCTAGTGCTAGTATTAGTATAAGAACACACATGCAATGACTCTAGTGGGTCCACATGTAGTTTGTGAAAATAACACACATGCAATGACCACTGGTTGATCCATAAGTGGTTTGCGGAAATAACACACATGCAATGAGCACTGGTTGATCCATAAGTGGTTTGTGGAAAAGATGACACATGCAATGATTCTGGTTGGTATATATGTGGTTTGTGGAAAGAACAACATGCAGTGACCACTGGTTGATCCATGTGTGGTTTGTGAAAAGAACACACATGCAATGCCACTGGTTGATCCATGTGTGGTTTGTGGAAAGAACACACATGCAATTACTCTGGTGCTAGTTTTAGTATAAGAACACACATGCAATGACTCTAATGGATCCATATGTGGTTTGTGAAAAGAACACACATGCAATGACCACTTGTTGATCCATGTGTGGTTTGTGAAAAGAACACACATCCAATGACTCTAGTGCTAGTTTTAGTATAAGAGCATACATGCAATGACTCTAGTGGGTGCACATGTAGTTTGTGAAAAGAACACACATGCAATGACCACTGGTTGATCCATAAGTGGTTTGTGGAAAGAACACACATGCAATGACGACTTGTTGATCCATAAGTGGTTTGTGCAAAAGAAAACACATGTAATGACTCTGGTTGGTCCATATGTGGTTTGTGGAAAGAACACACATGCAATGACCACTGGTTGATCCATGTGTGGTTTGTCAAATGAACACAGATGCAATGCCACTTGTTGATCCATGTGTGGTTTGTGGAAAGAACACACATGCAATGACCACTTGTTGATCCATGTGTAGTTTGTGAAAAGAACACACATCCAATGACTCTAGTGCTACTTTTAGTATAAGAACATACATGCAATGACTCTAGTGGGTCCACATGTAGTTTGTGAAAAGAACACACATGCAATGACCACTGGTTGATCCATAAGTGGTTTGTGGAAAGAACACACATGCAATGACGACTTGTTGATCCATAAGTGGTTTGTGCAAAAGAAAACACATGCAATGACTCTGGTTGGTCCATATGTGGTTTGTGGAAAGAACACACATGCAATGACCACTGGTTGATCCATGTGTGGTTTGTCAAATGAACACACATGCAATGCCACTGGTTGATCCATGTGTGGTTTGTGGAAAGAACACACATGCAATGACTCTAGTGCTAGTTTTTGTATAAGAACACACATGCAATGTCTCTAATGGATCCATATGTGGTTTCTCAAAAGAACACACATGCAATGACCACTGGTTGATCCATAAGTTGTTTGTGGAAAAGAACACACATGCAATGAACACTGGTTGATCCATGTGTGGTTTATGAAAAGAACACACATGCAATGACTCTAGTGCTAGTTTTAGTATAAGAACACACATGCAATGACTCTAGTGGGTCCACATGTAGTTTGTGAAAATAACACACATGCAATGACCCCTTGTTTATCCATGTGTGTTTTGTGAAAAGAACACACATACAATGACTCTAGTGGGTCCACATGTAGTTTGTGAAAAGAACACACATGCAATGACCACTGGTTGATCCATAAGTGGTTTGTGGAAAGAACACACATGCAATGACGACTTGTTGATCCATAAGTGGTTTGTGCAAAAGAAAACACATGCAATGACTCTGGTTGGTCCATATGTGGTTTGTGGAAAGAACACACATGCAATGACCACTGGTTGATCCATGTGTGGTTTGTCAAATGAACACAGATGCAATGCCACTTGTTGATCCATGTGTGGTTTGTGGAAAGAACACACATGCAATGACCACTTGTTGATCCATGTGTAGTTTGTGAAAAGAACACACATCCAATGACTCTAGTGCTACTTTTAGTATAAGAACATACATGCAATGACTCTAGTGGGTCCACATGTAGTTTGTGAAAAGAACACACATGCAATGACCACTGGTTGATCCATAAGTGGTTTGTGGAAAGAACACACATGCAATGACGACTTGTTGATCCATAAGTGGTTTGTGCAAAAGAAAACACATGCAATGACTCTGGTTGGTCCATATGTGGTTTGTGGAAAGAACACACATGCAATGACCACTGGTTGATCCATGTGCGGTTTGTCAAATGAACACACATGCAATGCCACTGGTTGATCCATGTGTGGTTTGTGGAAAGAACACACATGCAATGACTCTAGTGCTAGTTTTTGTATAAGAACACACATGCAATGTCTCTAATGGATCCATATGTGGTTTCTCAAATGAACACACATGCAATGACCACTGGTTGATCCATAAGTTGTTTGTGGAAAAGAACACACATGCAATGAACACTGGTTGATCCATGTGTGGTTTATGAAAAGAACACACATGCAATGACTCTAGTGCTAGTTTTAGTATAAGAACACACATGCAATGACTCTAGTGGGTCCACATGTAGTTTGTGAAAATAACACACATGCAATGACCCCTTGTTTATCCATGTGTGTTTTGTGAAAAGAACACACATACAATGACTCTAGTGGGTCCACATGTAGTTTGTGAAAACAATACACATGCAATGACCACTGGTTGATCCATAAGTTGTTTGTGGAAAAGAACACACATGCAATGAACACTGGTTGATCCATGTGTGGTTTGCGCAAAAGAACACATGCAATGACCACTAGTTGATCCATGTGTGGTTTGTGAAAAGAACACACATGCAATGACTCTAGTGCTAGTATTAGTATAAGAACACACATGCAATGACTCTAGTGGGTCCACATGTAGTTTGTGAAAATAACACACATGCAATGACCACTGGTTGATCCATAAGTGGTTTGCGGAAATAACACACATGCAATGAGCACTGGTTGATCCATAAGTGGTTTGTGGAAAACATGACACATGCAATGATTCTGGTTGGTATATATGTGGTTTGTGGAAAGAACAACATGCAGTGACCACTGGTTGATCCATGTGTGGTTTGTGAAAAGAACACACATGCAATGGCACTGGTTGATCCATGTGTGGTTTGTGGAAAGAACACACATGCAATTACTCTGGTGCTAGTTTTAGTATAAGAACACACATGCAATGACTCGAATGGATCCATATGTGGTTTGTGAAAAGAACACACATGCAATGACCACTTGTTGATCAATGTGTGGTTTGTGAAAAGAACACACATCCAATGACTCTAGTGTTAGTTTTAGTATAAGAGCATACATGCAATGACTCTAGTGGGTGCACATGTAGTTTGTGAAAAGAACACACATGCAATGACCACTGGTTGATCCATAAGTGGTTTGTGGAAAGAACACACATGCAATGACGACTTGTTGATCCATAAGTGGTTTGTGCAAAAGAAAACACATGTAATGACTCTGGTTGGTCCATATGTGGTTTGTGGAAAGAACACACATGCAATGACCACTGGTTGATCCATGTGTGGTTTGTCAAATGAACACAGATGCAATGCCACTGGTTGATCCATGTGTGGTTTGTGGAAAGAACACACATGCAATGACTCTAGTGCTAGTTTTAGTATAAGAACACACATGCAATGACCACTTGTTGATCCATGTGTGATTTGTGAAAAGAAAACCCATGGAATGACTCTAGTGCTAGTTTTTGTATAAGAACATACATGCAATGACTCTAGTGGGTCCACATGTAGTTTGTGAAAAGAACACACATGCAATGACCACTGGTTGATCCATAAGTGGTTTGTGGAAAGAACACACATGCAATGACCACTGGTTGATCCATAAGTGGTTTGTGGAAAAGAAAACACATGCAGTGACTCTGGTTGGTCCATATGTGGTTTGTGGAAAGAACACAATTGCATTGACCACTGGTTGATCCATATGTGGCTTGTGAAAAGAACACACATGCAATGCCACTAGTTGATCCATGTGTGGTTTGTGGAAAGAACACACATGCAATGACTCTAGTGGTAGTTTTAGTACAAGATCACACATGCAATGACTCTAATGGATCCATATGTGGTTTGTGAAAATAACACACATGCAATGACCACTTGTTGATCCATGTGTGGTTTGTGAAAAGAACACACATGCAATGACTCTAGTGCTAGTTTTAGTATAAGAACACACATGCAATGACTCTAGTGGGTCCACATGTAGTTTGTGAAAAGAACACACATGCAATGACCACTTTTTGATCCATAAGTGGTTTGTGGAAAGAACACACATGCAATGACCACTGGTTGATCCATAAGTGGTTTGTGGAAAAGAAAACACTTGCAATGACTCTAGTTGGTCCATATCTGGTTTGTGGAAAGAACACACATGCAGTGACCACTGGTTGATCCATGTGTGGTTTGTGAAATGAACACACATGCAATGCCACTGGTTGATCCATGTGTGGTTTGTGGAAAGAACACACATGCAATGACTCTAGTGCTAGTTTTTGTATAAGAACACACATGCAATGTATCTAATGGATCCATATGTGGTTTGTGAAAAGAACACACATGCAATGACCACTTGTTGATCCATGTGTGGTTTGTGAAAAGAACACACATGCAGTGACTCTAGTGCTAGTTTTAGTATAAGAACACACATGCAATGACTCTAGTGGGTCCACATGTAGTTTGTGAAAAGAACACACATGCAATGACCACTGGTTGATCCATAAGTGGTTTGTGGAAAGAACACACGTGCAATGACCACTGGTTGATCCATAAGTGGTTTGTGGAAAAGAACACACATGCAATGATTCTGGTTGGTAAATATGTGGTTTGTGGAAAGAACAACATGCAGTGACCACTGGTTGATCCATGTGTGGTTTGTGAAAAGAACACACATGCAATGCCACTGGTTGATCCATGTGTGGTTTGTGGAAAGAACACACATGCAATTACTCTGGTGCTGGTTTTAGTATAAGAACACACATGCAATGACTCTAATGGATCCATATGTGGTTTGTGAAAAGAACACACATGCAATGACCACTTGTTGATCCATGTGTGGTTTGTGAAAAGAACACACATGCAATGACTCTAGTGCTAGTTTTAGTATAAGAACATACATGCAGTGACTCTAGTGGGTCCACATGTAGTTTGTGAAAAGAACACACATGTAATGACCACTGGTTGATCCATAAGTGGTTTGCAGAAAGAACACACATGCAATGACGACTTGTTGATGCATAAGTGGTTTGTGCAAAAGAAAACACATGCAATGACTCTGGTTGGTCCATATGTGGTTTGTGGAAAGAACACACATGCAATGACCACTGGTTGATCCATGTGTGGTTTGTCAAATGAACACACATGCAATGCCACTGGTTGATCCATGTGTGGTTTGTGGAAAGAACACACATGCAATGACTCTAGTGCTAGTTTTAGTATAAGAACACACATGCAATGACTCTAGTGGGTCCACATGTAGTTTGTGAAAAGAACACACATGCAATGACCACTGGTTGATCCATAAGTGGTTTGTGGAAGGAACACACATGCAATGACCACTGGTTGATCCATAAGTAGTTTGTGGAAAAGAACACACATGCAATGACCACTAGTTGACCCATAAGTGGTTTGTGGAAAGAACACACATGCAATGACCACTGGTTGATCCATAAGTGGTTTGTGGAAAAGAAAACACATGCAATGACTCTGGTTGGTCCATATGTGGTTTGTGGAAAGAACACACATGCATTGACCACTGGTTGATCCATATGTGGCTTGTGAAAAGAACACACATGCAATGCCACTAGTTGATCCATGTGTGGTTTGTGGAAAGAACACACATGCAATGACTCTAGTGGTAGTTTTAGTACAACATCAAAAATGCAATGACTCTAATGGATCCATATGTGGTTTGTGAAAAGAACACACATGCAATGACGACTTGTTGATCCATGTGTGGTTTGTGAAAAGAACACACATGCAATGACTCTAGTGGGTCCACATGTAGTTTGTGAAAAGAACACACATGCAATGACCACTGGTTGATCCATAAGTTGTTTGTGGAAAACAACACACATGCAATGACCACTGGTTGATCCATAAGTGGTTTGTGGAAAAGAACACACATGCAATGACTCTGGTTGGTCCATATGTGGTCTGTGGAAAGAACACACATGCATTGACCACTAGTTGATCCATATGTGGTTTGTGAAATGAACACACATGCAATTCCACTGGTTGATCCATGTGTGGTTTGTGGAAAGAACACACATGCAATGACTCTAGTGCTAGTTTTAGTATAAGAACACACATGCAATGTCTCTAATGGATCCATATGTGGTTTGTGAAAAGAACACACATGCAATGACCACTAGTTGACCCATAAGTGGTTTGTGGAAAGAACACACATGCAATGACCACTGGTTGATCCATAAGTGGTTTGTGGAAAAGAAAACACATGCAATGACTCTGGTTGGTCCATATGTGGTTTGTGGAAAGAACACACATGCAATGACCACTGGTTGATCCATAAGTGGTTTGTGGAAAAGAAAACACATGCAATGACTCTGGTTGGTCCATATGTGGTTTGTGGAAAGAACACACATGCATTGACCACTGGTTGATCCATATGTGGCTTGTGAAAAGAACACACATGCAATGCCACTGGTTGATCCATGTGTGGTTTGTGGAAAGAACATACATGCAATGACTCTAGTGGTAGTTCTAGTACAAGATCGCACATGCAATGACTCTAATGGATCCATATGTGGTTTGTGAAAAGAACACACATGCAATGACCACTTGTTGATCCATGTGTGGTTTGTGAAAAGAACACACATGCAATGACTCTAGTGCTAGTTTTATTATAAGAACACACATGCAATGACTCTAGTGGGTCCACATGTAGTTTGTGAAAAGAATACACATGCAATGACCACTTGTTGATCCATGTGTGGTTTGTGAAAAGAACGCACATGCAATGACTATAGTGCTAGTTTTATTATAAGAACATACATGCAATGACTCTAGTGGGTCCACATGTAGTTTGTGAAAAGAACACACATGCAATGACCACTGGTTGATCCATAAGTTGTTTGTGGAAAAGAACACACATGCAATGAACACTGGTTGATCAATGTGTGGTTTGTGCAAAAGAACACATGCAATGAATCTGGATGGTCTGTATGTGGTTTGTGGAAAGAACACACATGTAGTGACCACTGGTTGATCCATGTGTAGTTTGTGAAATGAACACGCATGCAATGCCACTCGTTGATCCAAGTGTGGTTTGTGGAAAGAACACACATGCAATGCCACTGGTTGATCCATGTGTGGTTTGTGGAAAGAACACACATGCAATGACTCTAGTGGTAGTTTTAGTATAAGATCACACATGCAATGACCACTGGTTGATCCATGCGTGGTTTGTGAATTGAACACGCATGCAATGCCACTGGTTGATCCATATGTGGTTTGTGAAAAGAACACACATGCAATGACCACTTGTTGATCCATGTGTGGTTTGTGAAAAGAACACACATGCAATGACTCTAGTGCTAGTTTTATTATAAGAACACGCATGCAATGACTCTAGTGGGTCCACATGTAGTTTGTGAAAAGAATACACATGCAATGACCACTTGTTGATCCATGTGTGTTTTGTGAAGAGAACACACATACAATGACTCTAGTGGGTCCACATGTAGTTTGTGAAAAGAACACACATGCAATGACCACTGGTTGATCCATAAGTTGTTTGTGGAAAACAACACACATGCAATGAACACTGGTTGATCAATGTGTGGTTTGTGCAAAAGAACACATGCAATGAATCTAGTTGGTCCGTAAGTGGTTTGTGGAAAGAACACACATGTAGTGACCACTGGTTGATCCATGTGTGGTTTGTGAAATGAACACACATGCAATGCCACTGGTTGATCCATGTGTGTTTGTGGAAAGAACACACATGCAATGACTCTAGTGCCAGTTTTTGTATAAGAACACACATGCCATGTCTCTAATGGATCCATATGTGGTTTGTGATAAGAACACACATGCAATGACTCTAGTGGATCCACATGTAGTTTGTGAAAAGAACACACATGCAATGACCACTGGTTGATCCATAAGTGGTTTGTGGAAAGAACACACATGCAATGACGACTTGTTGATCCATAAGTGGTTTGTGCAAAAGAAAACACATTCAATGACTCGGGTTGGTCCATATGTGGTTTGTGGAAAGAACACACATGCAATGCCACTGGTTGATCCATGTGTGGTTTGTGGAAAGAACACACATGCAATGACTCTAGTGCTAGTTTTAGTATAAGAACACACATGCAATGTCTCTAATGGATCCATATGTGGTTTGTGAAAAGAACACACATGCAATGACCACTTGTTGATCCATGTGTGATTTGTGAAAAGAACACCCATGCAATGACTCTAGTGCTAGTTTTTGTATAAGAACATACATGAAATGACTCTAGTGGGTCCACATGTAGTTTGTGAAAAGAACACACATGCAATAACCACTGGTTGATCCATATGTGGTTTGTGGAAAGAACACACATGCAATGACCACTGGTTGATCCATAAGTGGTTTGTGGAAAAGAAAACACTTGCAATGACTCTGGTTGGTCCATATGTGGTTTGTGGAAAGAACACACATGCATTGACCACTGGTTGATCCATATGTGGCTTGTGAAAAGAACACACATGCAATGCCACTAGTTGATCCATGTGTGGTTTGTGGAAAGAACACACATGCAATGACTCTAGTGGTAGTTTTAGTACAAGAACACACATGCAATGTCTCTAATGGATCCATATGTGGTTTGTGAAAAGAACACACATGCAATGACCACTTGTTGATCCATGTGTAGTTTGTGAAAAGAACACCCATGCAATTACTCTAGTGCTAGTTTTAGTATAAGAACATACATGCAATGACTCTAGTGGGTCCACATGTAGTTTGTGAAAAGAACACACATGCAATGACCACTGGTTGATCCATAAGTGGTTTGTGGAAAGAACACACATGCAATGACCACTGGTTGATCCATAAGTGGTTTGTGGAAAAGAAAACACGTGCAATGACTCTGGTTGGTCCATATGTGGTTTGTGGAAACAACACACATGCAGTGACCACTGGGTGATCCATGTGTGGTTTGTGAAATGAACACACATGCAATTCCACTGGTTAATCCATGTGTGGTTTGTGGAAAGAACACAAATGCAATGACTCTAGTGTTAGTTTTTGTATAAGAACACACATGCAATGTCTCTAATGGATCCATATGTGGTTTGTGAAAAGAACACACATGCAATGACCACTTGTTGATCCATGTGTGGTTTGTGAAAAGAACACACATGCAATGACTCTAGTGCTAGTTTTAGTATAAGAACACACATGCAATGACTCTAGTGGGTCCACATGTAGTTTGTGAAAATATCACACATGCAATGACCACTGCTTGATCCATAAGTGGTTTGTGGAAATAACACACATGCAATGACCACTGGTTGATCCATAAGTGGTTTGTGGAAAAGAACACACATGCAATGATTCTGGTTGGTACATATGTGGTTTGTGGAAAGAACAACATGCAGTGACCACTGGTTGATCCATGGGTGGTTTGTGAAAAGAACACACATGCAATGCCACTGGTTGATACATGTGTGGTTTGTGGAAAGAACACACATGCAATTACTGTGGTGCTGGTTTTAGTATAAGAACACACATGCAATGACTCTAATGGATCCATATGTGGTTTGTGAAAAGAACACACATGCAATGACCACTTGTTGATCCATGTGTGGTTTGTGAAAAGAACACACATCCAATGACTCTAGTGCTAGTTTTAGTATAAGAACATACATGCAATGACTTTAGTGGGTGCACATGTAGTTTGTGAAAAGAACACACATGCAATGACCACTGGTTGATCCATAAGTGGTTTGTGGAAAGAACACACATGCAATGACGACTTGTTGATCCATAAGTGGTTTGTGCAAAAGAAAACACATGCAATGACTCTGGTTGGTCCATATGTGGTTTGTGGAAAGAACACACATGCAATGACCACTGGTTGATCCATGTGTGGTTTGTCAAATGAACACACATGCAATGCCACTGGTTGATCCATGTGTGGTTTGTGGAAAGAACACACATGCAATGACTCTAGTGCTAGTTTTAGTATAAGAACACACATGCAATGTCTCTAATGGATCCATATGTGGTTTGTGAAAAGAACACACATGCAATGACCACTTGTTGTTCCATGTGTGATTTGTGAAAAGAACACCCATGGAATGACTCTAGTGCTAGTTTTTGTATAAGAACATACATGCAATGACTCTAGTGGGTCCACATGTAGTTTGTGAAAAGAACACACATGCAATGACCACTGGTTGATCCATAAGTGGTTTGTGGAAAGAACACACATGCAATGACGACTTGTTGATCCGTAAGTGGTTTGTGCAAAAGAAAACACATGCAATGACTCTGGTTGGTCCACTGGTTGGTCCAATGACTCTGGTTGGTCCACTGGAAAGAACACACATGAAATGACCACTAGTTGATCCATGTGTGGTTTGTCAAATGAACACACATGCAATGCCACTGGTTGATCCATGTGTGGTTTGTGGAAAGAACACACATGCAATGACTCTTGTGCTAATTTTAGAATAAGAACACACATGCAATGCCTCTAGTGGGTCCACATGTAGTTTGTGAAAAGAACACACATGCAATGACCACTGGTTGATACATAAGTGGTTTGTGGAAGGAACACACATGCAATGACCACTGGTTGATCCATAAGTGGTTTGTGGAAAAGAAAACACATGCAATGACTCCGGTTGGTCCATATGTGGTTTGTGGAAAGAACACACATGCATTGACCACTGGTTGATCCATATGTGGCTTGTGAAAAGAACACACATGCAATGCCACTGGTTGATCCATGTGTGGTTTGTGGAAAGAACACACATGCAATGACTCTAGTGGTAGTTTTAGTATAAGATCACACATGCAATGACTCTAATGGATCCATATGTGGTTTGTGAAAAGAACACACATGCAATGACCACTTGTTGATCCATGTGTGGTTTGTGAAAAGAACACACATGCAATGACTCTAGTCGTAGTTTTATTATAAGAACACGCATGCAATGACTCTAGTGGGTCCACATGTAGTTTGTGAAAAGAATACACATGCAATGACCACTTGTTGATCCATGTGTGTTTTGTGAAGAGAACACACATACAATGACTCTAGTGGGTCCACATGTAGTTTGTGAAAAGAACACACATGCAATGACCACTGGTTGATCCATAAGTTGTTTGTGGAAAACAACACACATGCAATGAACACTGGTTGATCAATGTGTGGTTTGTGCAAAAGAACACATGCAATGAATCTAGTTGGTCCGTATGTGGTTTGTGGAAAGAACACACATGTAGTGACCACTGGTTGATCCATGTGTGGTTTGTGAAATGAACACACATGCAATGCCACTGGTTGATCCATGTGTGTTTGTGGAAAGAACACACATGCAATGACTCTAGTGCCAGTTTTTGTATAAGAACACACATGCCATGTCTCTAATGGATCCATATGTGGTTTGTGATAAGAACACACATGCAATGACTCTAGTGGATCCACATGTAGTTTGTGAAAAGAACACACATGCAATGACCACTGGTTGATCCATAAGTGGTTTGTGGAAAGAACACACATGCAATGACGACTTGTTGATCCATAAGTGGTTTGTGCAAAAGAAAACACATGCAATGACTCGGGTTGGTCTATATGTGGTTTGTGGAAAGAACACACATGCAATGCCACTGGTTGATCCATGTGTGGTTTGTGGAAAGAACACACATGCAATGACTCTAGTGCTAGTTTTAGTATAAGAACACACATGCAATGTCTCTAATGGATCCATATGTGGTTTGTGAAAAGAACACACATGCAATGACCACTTGTTGATCCATGTGTGATTTGTGAAAAGAACACCCATGCAATGACTCTAGTGCTAGTTTTTGTATAAGAACATACATGCAATGACTCTAGTGGGTCCACATGTAGTTTGTGAAAAGAACACACATGCAATAACCACTGGTTGATCCATATGTGGTTTGTGGAAAGAACACACATGCAATGACCACTGGTTGATCCATAAGTGGTTTGTGGAAAAGAAAACACTTGCAATGACTCTGGTTGGTCCATATGTGGTTTGTGGAAAGAACACACATGCATTGACCACTGGTTGATCCATATGTGGCTTGTGAAAAGAACACACATGCAATGCCACTAGTTGATCCATGTGTGGTTTGTGGAAAGAACACACATGCAATGACTCTAGTGGTAGTTTTAGTACAAGAACACACATGCAATGTCTCTAATGGATCCATATGTGGTTTGTGAAAAGAACACACATGCAATGACCACTTGTTGATCCATGTGTAGTTTGTGAAAAGAACACCCAAGCAATTACTCTAGTGCTAGTTTTAGTATAAGAACATACATGCAATGACTCTAGTGGGTCCACATGTAGTTTGTGAAAAGAACACACATGCAATGACCACTGGTTGATCCATAAGTGGTTTGTGGAAAGAACACACATGCAATGACCACTGGTTGATCCATAAGTGGTTTGTGGAAAAGAAAACACGTGCAATGACTCTGGTTGGTCCATATGTGGTTTGTGGAAACAACACACATGCAGTGACCACTGGGTGATCCATGTGTGGTTTGTGAAATGAACACACATGCAATTCCACTGGTTGATCCATGTGTGGTTTGTGGAAAGAACACACATGCAATGACTCTAGTGTTAGTTTTTGTATAAGAACACACATGCAATGTCTCTAATGGATCCATATGTGGTTTGTGAAAAGAACACACATGCAATGACCACTTGTTGATCCATGTGTGGTTTGTGAAAAGAACACACATGCAATGACTCTAGTGCTAGTTTTAGTATAAGAACACACATGCAATGACTCTAGTGGGTCCACATGTAGTTTGTGAAAATATCACACATGCAATGACCACTGGTTGATCCATAAGTGGTTTGTGGAAATAACACACATCCAATGACCACTGGTTGATCCATAAGTGGTTTGTGGAAAAGAACACACATGCAATGATTCTGGTTGGTACATATGTGGTTTGTGGAAAGAACAACATGCAGTGACCACTGGTTGATCTATGTGTGGTTTGTGAAAAGAACACACATGCAATGCCACTGGTTGATACATGTGTGGTTTGTGGAAAGAACACACATGCAATTACTCTGGTGCTGGTTTTAGTATAAGAACACACATGCAATGACTCTAATGGATCCATATGTGGTTTGTGAAAAGAACACACATGCAATGACAACTTGTTGATCCATGTGTGGTTTGTGAAAAGAACACACATGCAATGACTCTAGTGCTAGTTTTAGTATAAGAACATACATGCAATGACTCTAGTGGGTCCACATGTAGTTTGTGAAAGGAACACACATGCAATGACCACTGGTTGATCCATAAGTGGTTTGTGGAAAGAACACACATGCAATGACGACTTGTTGATCCGTAAGTGGTTTGTGCAAAAAAAAACACATGCAATGACTCTGGTTGGTCCATATGTGGTTTGTGGAAAGAACACACATGCACTTACCACTGGTTGATCCATGTGTGGTTTGTCAAATGAACACACATGCAATGACACTGGTTGATCCATGTGTGGTTTGTGGAAAGAACACAGATGCAATGACTCAAGTCCTAGTTTTAGTATAAGAACACGCATGCAATGACTCTAGTGGGTCCACATGTAGTTTGTGAAAAGAATACACATGCAATGACCACTTGTTGATCCATGTGTGTTTTGTGAAGAGAACACACATACAATGACTCTAGTGGGTCCAGATGTAGTTTGTGAAAAGAACACACATGCAATGACCACTGGTTGATCCATAAGTTGTTTGTGGAAAACAACACACATGCAATGAACACTGGTTGATCAATGTGTGGTTTGTGCAAAAGAACACATGCAATGAATCTAGTTGGTCCGTATGTGGTTTGTGGAAAGAACACACATGTAGTAACCACTGGTTGATCCATGTGTGGTTTGTGAAATGAACACACATGCAATGCCACTGGTTGATCCATGTGTGTTTGTGGAAAGAACACACATGCAATGACTCTAGTGCCAGTTTTTGTATAAGAACACACATGCCATGTCTCTAATAGATCCATATGTGGTTTGTGATAAGAACACACATGCAATGACTCTAGTGGATCCACATGTAGTTTGTGAAAAGAACACACATGCAATGACCACTGGTTGATCCATAAGTGGTTTGTGGAAAGAACACACATGCAATGACGACTTGTTGATCCATAAGTGGTTTGTGCAAAAGAAAACACATGCAATGACTCGGGTTGGTCCATATGTGGTTTGTGGAAAGAACACACATGCAATGCCACTGGTTGATCCATGTGTGGTTTGTGGAAAGAACACACATGCAATGACTCTAGTGCTAGTTTTAGTTTAAGAACACACATGCAATGTCTCTAATGGATCCATATGTGGTTTGTGAAAAGAACACACATGCAATGACCACTTGTTGATCCATGTGTGATTTGTGAAAAGAACACCCATGCAATGACTCTAGTGCTAGTTTTTGTATAAGAACATACATGCAATGACTCTAGTGGGTCCACATGTAGTTTGTGAAAAGAACACACATGCAATAACCACTGGTTGATCCATATGTGGTTTGTGGAAAGAACACACATGCAATGACCACTGGTTGATCCATAAGTGGTTTGTGGAAAAGAAAACACTTGCAATGACTCTGGTTGGTCCATATGTGGTTTGTGGAAAGAACACACATGCATTGACCACTGGTTGATCCATATGTGGCTTGTGAAAAGAACACACATGCAATGCCACTAGTTGATCCATGTGTGGTTTGTGGAAAGAACACACATGCAATGACTCTAGTGGTAGTTTTAGTACAAGAACACACATGCAATGTCTCTAATGGATCCATATGTGGTTTGTGAAAAGAACACACATGCAATGACCACTTGTTGATCCATGTGTAGTTTGTGAAAAGAACACCCATGCAATTACTCTAGTGCTAGTTTTAGTATAAGAACATACATGCAATGACTCTAGTGGGTCCACATGTAGTTTGTGAAAAGAACACACATGCAATGACCACTGGTTGATCCATAAGTGGTTTGTGGAAAGAACACACATGCAATGACGACTTGTTGATCCATAAGTGGTTTGTGCAAAAGAAAACACATGCAATGACTCGGGTTGGTCCATATGTGGTTTGTGGAAAGAACACACATGCAATGCCACTGGTTGATCCATGTGTGGTTTGTGGAAAGAACACACATGCAATGACTCTAGTGCTAGTTTTAGTTTAAGAACACACATGCAATGTCTCTAATGGATCCATATGTGGTTTGTGAAAAGAACACACATGCAATGACCACTTGTTGATCCATGTGTGATTTGTGAAAAGAACACCCATGCAATGACTCTAGTGCTAGTTTTTGTATAAGAACATACATGCAATGACTCTAGTGGGTCCGCATGTAGTTTGTGAAAAGAACACACATGCAATAACCACTGGTTGATCCATATGTGGTTTGTGGAAAGAACACACATGCAATGACCACTGGTTGATCCATAAGTGGTTTGTGGAAAAGAAAACACTTGCAATGACTCTGGTTGGTCCATATGTGGTTTGTGGAAAGAACACACATGCATTGACCACTGGTTGATCCATATGTGGCTTGTGAAAAGAACACACATGCAATGCCACTAGTTGATCCATGTGTGGTTTGTGGAAAGAACACACATGCAATGACTCTAGTGGTAGTTTTAGTACAAGAACACACATGCAATGTCTCTAATGGATCCATATGTGGTTTGTGAAAAGAACACACATGCAATGACCACTTGTTGATCCATGTGTAGTTTGTGAAAAGAACACCCATGCAATTACTCTAGTGCTAGTTTTAGTATAAGAACATACATGCAATGACTCTAGTGGGTCCACATGTAGTTTGTGAAAAGAACACACATGCAATGACCACTGGTTGATCCATAAGTGGTTTGTGGAAAGAACACACATGCAATGACCACTGGTTGATCCATAAGTGGTTTGTGGAAAAGAACACACATGCAATGATTCTGGTTGGTACATATGTGGTTTGTGGAAAGAACAACATGCAGTGACCACTGGTTGATCCATGTGTGGTTTGTGAAAAGAACACACATGCAATGCCACTGGTTGATACATGTGTGGTTTGTGGAAAGAACACACATGCAATTACTCTGGTGCTGGTTTTAGTATAAGAACACACATGTAATGACTCTAATGGATCCATATGTGGTTTGTGAAAAGAACACACATGCAATGACAACTTGTTGATCCATGTGTGGTTTGTGAAAAGAACACACATGCAATGACTCTAGTGCTAGTTTTAGTATAAGAACATACATGCAATGACTCTAGTGGGTCCACATGTAGTTTGTGAAAGGAACACACATGCAATGACCACTGGTTGATCCGTAAGTGGTTTGTGGAAAGAACACACATGCAATGACGACTTGTTGATCCGTAAGTGGTTTGTGCAAAAGAAAACACATGCAATGACTCTGGTTGGTCCATATGTGGTTTGTGGAAAGAACACACATGCACTGACCACTGGTTGATCCATGTGTGGTTTGTCAAATGAACACACATGCAATGCCACTGGTTGATCCATGTGTGGTTTGTGGAAAGAACACACATGCAATGACTCAAGTGCTAGTTTTAGTATAAGAACACACATGCAATGACTCTAGTGGGTCCACATGTAGTTTGTGAAAAGAACACACATGCAATGACCACTGGTTGATCCATAAGTGGTTTGTGGAAGGAACACACATGCAATGACCACTGGTTGATCCATAAGTGGTTTGTGGAAAAAAAAACACATGCAATGAATCTGGTTGGTCCATATGTGGTTTGTGGAAACAACACACATGTAGTGACCACTGGTTGATCCATGTGTGGTTTGTGAAATGAACACGCATGCAATGCCACTGGTTGATCCATGTGTGGTTTGTGGAAAGAACACACATGCAATGACTCTAGTGGTAGTTTTTGTATAAGAAAACACATGCAATGTCTCTAATGGATCCATATGTGGTTTGTGGAAAGAACACACATGCAATGCCACTAGTTGATCCATGTGTGGTTTGTGGAAATAACACACATGCAATGACTCTAGTGGTAGTTTTTGTATAAGAAAACACATGCAATGTCTCTAATGGATCCATATGTGGTTTGTGGAAAGAACACACATGCAATGACCACTTGTTGATCCATGTGTGGTTTGTGAAAAGAACACACATGCAATGACTCTAGTGCTAGTTTTAGTATAAGAACACACATGCAATGACTCTAGTGGGTCCACATGTAGTTTGTGAAAAGAACACACATGCAATGACTACTTGTTGATCCATGTGTGTTTTGTGAAAAGAACACACATACAATTACTCTAGTGGGTCCACATGTAGTTTGTGAAAAGAACACACATGCAATGACCACTGGTTGATCCATAAGTTGTTTGTGGAAAAGAACACACATGCAATGAACATTGGTTGATCCATGTGTAGTTTGTGAAAAGAACACACATGCAATGACTCTAGTGCTAGTTTTAGTATAAGAACACACATGCAGTGACTCTAGTGGGTCCACATGTAGTTTTTAAAAATAACACACATGTAATGACCACTGGTTGATCGATAAGTGGTTTGTGGAAAAGAAAACGCATGCAATGACTCTGGTTGGTCCATATGTGGTTTGTGGAAAATAACACACATGCAATGAACACTGGTTGATCCATGCGTGGTTTGTGCAAAAGAACACATGCAATGACCACTGGTTGATCCATGTGTGGTTTGTGAAAAGAATACACATGCACTGACTCTAGTGCTAGTTTTAGTATAAGAACACACATGCAATGACTCTACTGGGTCCAGATGTAGTTTGTGAAAAGAACACACATGCAATGACCACTAGTTGATCCATAAGTGGTTTGTGGAAGGAACACACATGCAATGACCATTGGTTGATCCATAAGTGGTTTGTGGAAAAGAAAACACATGCAATGAATCTGGTTGGTCCATATGTGGTTTGTGGAAAGAACACACATGCAGTGACCACTGGTTGATCCATTTGTGGTTTGTGAAATGAACACACATGCAATGCCACTGGTTGATCCATGTGTGGTTTGTGGAAAGAACACACATGCAATGACTCTAGTTCTAGTTTTTGTATAAGAACACACATGCAATGTCTCTAATGGATCCATATGTGGTTTCTGAAAAGAACACACATGCAATGACCACTGGTTGATCCATAAGTTGTTTGTGGAAAAGAACACCCATGCAATGAACACTGGTTGATCCATGTGTGGTTTATGAAAAGAACACACATGCAATGACTCTAGTGCTAGTTTCAGTATAAGAACACACATGCAATGACTCTAGTGGGTCCACATGTAGTTTGTGATAATAACACACATGCGATGACCCCTTGTTGATCCATGTGTGTTTTGTGAAAAGAACACACATACAATGACTCTAGTGGGTCCACATGTAGTTTGTGAAAACAACACACATGCAATGACCACTGGTTGATCCATAAGTTGTTTGTGGAAAAGAACACACATGCAATGAACACTGGTTGATCCATGTGTGGTTTGCGCAAAAGAACACATGCAATGACCACTAGTTGATCCATGTGTGGTTTGTGAAAAGAACACACATGCAATGACTCTAGTGCTAGTTTTAGTATAAGAACACACATGCAATGACTCTAGTGGGTCCACATGTAGTTTGTGAAGATAACACACATGCAATGACCACTAGTTGATCCATAAGTGGTTTGTGGAAATAACACACATGCAATGAGCACTGGTTGATCCATAAGTGGTTTGTGGAAAAGATGACACATGCAATGATTCTGGTTGGTATATATGTGGTTTGTGGAAAGAACAACATGCAGTGACCACTGGTTGATCCATGTGTGGTTTGTGAAAAGAACACACATGCAATGCCACTGGTTGATCCATGTGTGGTTTGTGGAAAGAACACACATGCAATTACTCTGGTGCTAGTTTTAGTATAAGAACACACATGCAATGACTCTAATGGATCCATATGTGGTTTGTGAAAAGAACACACATGCAATGACCACTTGTTGATCCATGTGTGGTTTGTGAAAAGAACACACATCCAATGACTCTAGTGCTAGTTTTAGTATAAGAACATACATGCAATGACTCTAGTGGGTGCACATGTAGTTTGTGAAAAGAACACACATGCAATGACCACTGGTTGATCCATAAGTGGTTTGTGGAAAGAACACACATGCAATGACGACTTGTTGATCCATAAGTGGTTTGTGCAAAAGAAAACACATGCAATGACTCTGGTTGGTCCATATGTGGATTGTGGAAAGAACACACATGCAATGACCACTGGTTGATCCATGTGTGGTTTGTCAAATGAACACACATGCAATGCCACTGGTTGATCCATGTGTGGTTTGTGGAAAGAACACACATGCAATGACTCTAGTGCTAGTTTTAGTATAAGAACACACATGCAATGTCTCTAATGGATCCATATGTGGTTTGTGAAAAGAACACACATGCAATGACCACTTGTTGATCCATGTGTGATTTGTGAAAAGAACACCCATGGAATGACTCTAGTGCTAGTTTTTGTATAAGAACATACATGCAATGACTCTAGTGGGTCCACATGTAGTTTGTGAAAAGAACACACATGCAATGACCACTGGTTGATCCATAAGTGGTTTGTGGAAAGAACACACATGCAATGACGACTTGTTGATCCGTAAGTGGTTTGTGCAAAAGAAAACACATGCAATGACTCTGGTTGGTCCATATGTGGTTTGTGGAAACAACACACATGCAGTGACCACTGGTTGATCCGTAAGTGGTTTGTGGAAAGAACACACATG
This sequence comes from Avena sativa, assembly GCA_916181665.1. Lineage (NCBI taxonomy): Eukaryota > Viridiplantae > Streptophyta > Magnoliopsida > Poales > Poaceae > Avena > Avena sativa. The sequence goes on along the minus strand of OV702292.1, from coordinate 14,919,659 downwards.
AAATGACCACTGGTTGATCCATGTGTGGTTTGTCAAATGAACACACATGCAATGCCACTGGTTGATCCATGTGTGGTTTGTGGAAAGAACACACATGCAATGACTCTAGTGCTAATTTTAGTATAAGAACACACATGCAATGCCTATAGTGGGTCCACATGTAGTTTGTGAAAAGAACACACATGCAATGACCACTGGTTGATCCATAAGTGGTTTGTGGAAGGAACACACATGCAATGACCACTGGTTGATCCATAAGTGGTTTGTGGAAAAGAAAACACATGCAATGAATCTGGTTGGTCCATATGTGGTTTGTGGAAACAACACACATGCAGTGACCACTGGTTGATCCATGTGTGGTTTGTGAAATGAACACGCATGCAATGCCACTGGTCGATCCATGTGTGGTTTGTGGAAAGAACACACATGCAATGACTCTAGTGGTAGTTTTTGTATAAGAAAACACATGCAATGTCTCTAATGGATCCATATGTGGTTTGTGAAAAGAACACACACGCAATGACCACTTGTTGATCCATGTGTGGTTTCTGAAAAGAACACACATGCAATGACTCTAGTGCTAGTTTTAGTATAAGAACACACATGCAATGACTCTAGTGGGTCCACATGTAGTTTGTGAAAAGAACACACATGCAATGACCACTTGCTGATCCATGTGTGTTTTGTGAAAAGAACACACATACAATTACTCTAGTGGGTCCACATGTAGTTTGTGAAAAGAACACACATGCAATGACCACTGGTTGATCCATAAGTTGTTTGTGGAAAAGAACACACATGCAATGAACACTGGTTGATCCATGTGTAGTTTGTGAAAAGAACACACATGCAATGACTCTAGTGCTAGTTTTAGTATAAGAACACACATGCAATGACTCTAGTGGGTCCATATGTAGTTTTTAAAAATAACACACATGCAATGACCACAGGTTGATCGATAAGTGGTTTGTGGAAAAGAAAACACATGCAATGACTCTAGTTGGTCCATATGTGGTTTGTGGAAAATAACACACATGAAATGAACACTGGTTGATCCATGTGTGGTTTGTGCAAAAGAACACATGTTATGACCACTGGTTGATCCATGTGTGGTTTGTGAAAAGAATACACATGCACTGACTCTAGTGCTAGTTTTAGTATAAGAACACACATGCAATGACTCTAGTGGGTCCAGATGTAGTTTGTGAAAAGAACACACATGCAATGACCACTAGTTGATCCATAAGTGGTTCGTGGAAGGAACACACATGCAATGACCATTGGTTGATCCATAAGTGGTTGTGGAAAAGAAAACACATGCAATGAATCTGGTTGGTCCATATGTGGTTTGTGGAAAGAACACACATGCAGTGACCACTGGTTGATCCATGTGTGGTTTGTGAAATGAACACACATGCAATGCCACTGGTTGATCCATGTGTGGTTTGTGGAAAGAACACACATGCAATGACTCTAGTGCTAGTTTTTGTATAAGAACACACATGCAATGTCTCTAATGGATCCATATGTGGTTTCTGAAAAGAACACACATGCAATGACCACTGGTTGATCCATAAGTTGTTTGTGGAAAAGAACACATATGCAATGAACACTGGTTGATCCATGTGTGGTTTGCGCAAAAGAACACATGCAATGACCACTAGTTGATCCATGTGTGGTTTGTGAAAAGAACACACATGCAATGACTCTAGTGCTAGTTTTAGTATAAGAACACACATGCAATGACTCTAGTGGGTCCACATGTAGTTTGTGAAAATAACACACATGCAATGACCACTGGTTGATCCATAAGTGGTTTGTGGAAATAACACACATGCAATGAGCACTGGTTGATCCATAAGTGGTTTGTAGAAAAGATGACACATGCAATGATTCTGGTTGGTATATATGTGGTTTGTGGAAAGAACAACATGCAGTGACCACTGGTTGATCCATGTGTGGTTTGTGAAAAGAACACACATGCAATGCCACTGGTTGATCCATGTGTGGTTTGTGGAAAGAACACACATGCAATTACTCTGGTGCTAGTTTTAGTATAAGAACACACATGCAATGACTCTAATGGATCCATATGTGGTTTGTGAAAAGAACACACTTGCAATGACCACTTGTTTATCCATGTGTGGTTTGTGAAAAGAACAGACATCCAATGACTCTAGTGCTAGTTTTAGTATAAGAACATACATGCAATGACTCTAGTGGGTGCACATGTAGTTTGTGAAAAGAACACACATGCAATGACCACTGGTTGATCCATAAGTGGTTTGTGGAAAGAACACACATGCAATGACGACTTGTTGATCCATAAGTGGTTTGTGCAAAAGAAAACACATGCAATGACTCTGGTTGGTCCATATGTGGTTTGTGGAAAGAACACACATGCAATGACCACTGGTTGATCCATGTGTGGTTTGTCAAATGAACACAGATGCAATGCCACTTGTTGATCCATGTGTGGTTTGTGGAAAGAACACACATGCAATGACCACTTGTTGATCCATGTGTAGTTTGTGAAAAGAACACACATCCAATGACTCTAGTGCTACTTTTAGTATAAGAACATACATGCAATGACTCTAGTGGGTCCACATGTAGTTTGTGAAAAGAACACACATGCAATGACCACTGGTTGATCCATAAGTGGTTTGTGGAAAGAACACACATGCAATGACGACTTGTTGATCCATAAGTGGTTTGTGCAAAAGAAAACACATGCAATGACTCTGGTTGGTCCATATGTGGTTTGTGGAAAGAACACACATGCAATGACCACTGGTTGATCCATGTGTGGTTTGTCAAATGAACACACATGCAATGCCACTGGTTGATCCATGTGTGGTTTGTGGAAAGAACACACATGCAATGACTCTAGTGCTAGTTTTTGCATAAGAACACACATGCAATGTCTCTAATGGATCCATATGTGGTTTCTCAAAAGAACACACATGCAATGACCACTGGTTGATCCATAAGTTGTTTGTGGAAAAGAACACACATGCAATGAACACTGGTTGATCCATGTGTGGTTTATGAAAAGAACACACATGCAATGACTCTAGTGCTAGTTTTAGTATAAGAACACACATGCAATGACTCTAGTGGGTCCACATGTAGTTTGTGAAAATAACACACATGCAATGACCCCTTGTTTATCCATGTGTGTTTTGTGAAAAGAACACACATACAATGACTCTAGTGGGTCCACATGTAGTTTGTGAAAAGAACACACATGCAATGACCACTGGTTGATCCATAAGTGGTTTGTGGAAAGAACACACATGCAATGACGACTTGTTGATCCATAAGTGGTTTGTGCAAAAGAAAACACATACAATGACTCTGGTTGGTCCATATGTGGTTTGTGGAAAGAACACACATGCAATGACCACTGGTTGATCCATGTGTGGTTTGTCAAATGAACACAGATGCAATGCCACTTGTTGATCCATGTGTGGTTTGTGGAAAGAACAGACATGCAATGACCACTTGTTGATCCATGTGTAGTTTGTGAAAAGAACACACATCCAATGACTCTAGTGCTACTTTTAGTATAAGAACATACATGCAATGACTCTAGTGGGTCCACATGTAGTTTGTGAAAAGAACACACATGCAATGACCACTGGGTGATCCATAAGTGGTTTGTGGAAAGAACACACATGCAATGACGACTTGTTGATCCATAAGTGGTTTGTGCAAAAGAAAACACATGCAATGACTCTGGTTGGTCCATATGTGGTTTGTGGAAAGAACACACATGCAATGACCACTGGTTGATCCATGTGCGGTTTGTCAAATGAACACACATGCAATGCAACTGGTTGATCCATGTGTGGTTTGTGGAAAGAACACACATGCAATGACTCTAGTGCTAGTTTTTGTATAAGAACACACATGCAATGTCTCTAATGGATCCATATGTGGTTTCTCAAAAGAACACACATGCAATGACCACTGGTTGATCCATAAGTTGTTTGTGGAAAAGAACACACATGCAATGAACACTGGTTGATCCATGTGTGGTTTATGAAAAGAACACACATGCAATGACTCTAGTGCTAGTTTTAGTATAAGAACACACATGCAATGACTCTAGTGGGTCCACATGTAGTTTGTGAAAATAACACACATGCAATGACCCCTTGTTTATCCATGTGTGTTTTGTGAAAAGAACACACATACAATGACTCTAGTGGGTCCACATGTAGTTTGTGAAAACAATACACATGCAATGACCAATGGTTGATCCATAAGTTGTTTGTGGAAAAGAACACACATGCAATGAACACTGGTTGATCCATGTGTGGTTTGCGCAAAAGAACACATGCAATGACCACTAGTTGATCCATGTGTGGTTTGTGAAAAGAACACACATGCAATGACTCTAGTGATAGTATTAGTATAAGAACACACATGCAATGACTCTAGTGGGTCCACATGTAGTTTGTGAAAATAACACACATGCAATGACCACTGGTTGATCCATAAGTGGTTTGCGGAAATAACACACATGCAATGAGCACTGGTTGATCCATAAGTGGTTTGTGGAAAAGATGACACATGCAATGATTCTGGTTGGTATATATGTGGTTTGTGGAAAGAACAACATGCAGTGACCACTGGTTGATCCATGTGTGGTTTGTGAAAAGAACACACATGCAATGCCACTGGTTGATCCATGTGTGGTTTGTGGAAAGAACACACATGCAATTACTCTGGTGCTAGTTTTAGTATAAGAACACACATGCAATGACTCTAATGGATCCATATGTGGTTTGTGAAAAGAACACACATGCAATGACCACTTGTTGATCCATGTGTGGTTTGTGAAAAGAACACACATCCAATGACTCTAGTGCTAGTTTTAGTATAAGAGCATACATGCAATGACTCTAGTGGGTGCACATGTAGTTTGTGAAAAGAACACACATGCAATGACCACTGGTTGATCCATAAGTGGTTTGTGGAAAGAACACACATGCAATGACGACTTGTTGATCCATAAGTGGTTTGTGCAAAAGAAAACACATGTAATGACTCTGGTTGGTCCATATGTGGTTTGTGGAAAGAACACACATGCAATGACCACTGGTTGATCCATGTGTGGTTTGTCAAATGAACACAGATGCAATGCCACTTGTTGATCCATGTGTGGTTTGTGGAAAGAACACACATGCAATGACCACTTGTTGATCCATGTGTAGTTTGTGAAAAGAACACACATCCAATGACTCTAGTGCTACTTTTAGTATAAGAACATACATGCAATGACTCTAGTGGGTCCACATGTAGTTTGTGAAAAGAACACACATGCAATGACCACTGGTTGATCCATAAGTGGTTTGTGGAAAGAACACACATGCAATGACGACTTGTTGATCCATAAGTGGTTTGTGCAAAAGAAAACACATGCAATGACTCTGGTTGGTCCATATGTGGTTTGTGGAAAGAACACACATGCAATGACCACTGGTTGATCCATGTGTGGTTTGTCAAATGAACACACATGCAATGCCACTGGTTGATCCATGTGTGGTTTGTGGAAAGAACACACATGCAATGACTCTAGTGCTAGTTTTTGTATAAGAACACACATGTAATGTCTCTAATGGATCCATATGTGGTTTCTCAAAAGAACACACATTTAATGACCACTGGTTGATCCATAAGTTGTTTGTGGAAAAGAACACACATGCAATGAACACTGGTTGATCCATGTGTGGTTTATGAAAAGAAGACACATGCAATGACTCTAGTGCTAGTTTTAGTATAAGAACACACATGCAATGACTCTAGTGGGTCCACATGTAGTTTGTGAAAATAACACACATGCAATGACCCCTTGTTTATCCATGTGTGTTTTGTGAAAAGAACACCCATACAATGACTCTAGTGGGTCCACATGTAGTTTGTGAAAAGAACACACATGCAATGACCACTGGTTGATCCATAAGTGGTTTGTGGAAAGAACACACATGCAATGACGACTTGTTGATCCATAAGTGGTTTGTGCAAAAGAAAACACATGCAATGACTCTGGTTGGTCCATATGTGGTTTGTGGAAAGAACACACATGCAATGACCACTGGTTGATCCATGTGTGGTTTGTCAAATGAACACAGATGCAATGCCACTTGTTGATCCATGTGTGGTTTGTGGAAAGAACACACATGCAATGACCACTTGTTGATCCATGTGTAGTTTGTGAAAAGAACACACATCCAATGACTCTAGTGCTACTTTTAGTATAAGAACATACATGCAATGACTCTAGTGGGTCCACATGTAGTTTGTGAAAAGAACACACATGCAATGACTACTGGTTGATCCATAAGTGGTTTGTGGAAAGAACACACATGCAATGACGACTTGTTGATCCATAAGTGGTTTGTGCAAAAGAAAACACATGCAATGACTCTGGTTGGTCCATATGTGGTTTGTGGAAAGAACACACATGCAATGACCACTGGTTGATCCATGTGCGGTTTGTCAAATGAACACACATGCAATGCCACTGGTTGATCCATGTGTGGTTTGTGGAAAGAACACACATGCAATGACTCTAGTGCTAGTTTTTGTATAAGAACACACATGCAATGTCTCTAATGGATCCATATGTGGTTTCTCAAAAGAACACACATGCAATGACCACTGGTTGATCCATAAGTTGTTTGTGGAAAAGAACACACATGCAATGAACACTGGTTGATCCATGTGTGGTTTATGAAAAGAACACACATGCAATGACTCTAGTGCTAGTTTTAGTATAAGAACACACATGCAATGACTCTAGTGGGTCCACATGTAGTTTGTGAAAATAACACACATGCAATGACCCCTTGTTTATCCATGTGTGTTTTGTGAAAAGAACACACATACAATGACTCTAGTGGGTCCACATGTAGTTTGTGAAAACAATACACATGCAATGACCACTGGTTGATCCATAAGTTGTTTGTGGAAAAGAACACACATGCAATGAACACTGGTTGATCCATGTGTGGTTTGCGCAAAAGAACACATGCAATGACCACTAGTTGATCCATGTGTGGTTTGTGAAAAGAACACACATGCAATGAATCTAGTGCTAGTATTAGTATAAGAACACACATGCAATGACTCTAGTGGGTCCACATGTAGTTTGTGAAAATAACACACATGCAATGACCACTGGTTGATCCATAAGTGGTTTGCGGAAATAACACACATGCAATGAGCACTGGTTGATCCATAAGTGGTTTGTGGAAAAGATGACACATGCAATGATTCTGGTTGGTATATATGTGGTTTGTGGAAAGAACAACATGCAGTGACCACTGGTTGATCCATGTGTGGTTTGTGAAAAGAACACACATGCAATGCCACTGGTTGATCCATGTGTGGTTTGTGGAAAGAACACACATGCAATTACTCTGGTGCTAGTTTTAGTATAAGAACACACATGCAATGACTCTAATGGATCCATATGTGGTTTGTGAAAAGAACACACATGCAATGACCACTTGTTGATCAATGTGTGGTTTGTGAAAAGAACACACATCCAATGACTCTAGTGCTAGTTTTAGTATAAGAGCATACATGCAATGACTCTAGTGGGTGCACATGTAGTTTGTGAAAAGAACACACATGCAATGACCACTAGTTGATCCATAAGTGGTTTGTGGAAAGAACACACATGCAATGACGACTTGTTGATCCATAAGTGGTTTGTGCAAAAGCAAACACATGTAATGACTCTGGTTGGTCCATATGTGGTTTGTGGAAAGAACACACATGCAATGACCACTGGTTGATCCATGTGTGGTTTGTCAAATGAACACAGATGCAATGCCACTGGTTGATCCATGTGTGGTTTGTGGAAAGAACACACATGCAATGACTCTAGTGCTAGTTTTAGTATAAGAACACACATGCAATGACCACTTGTTGATCCATGTGTGATTTGTGAAAAGAAAACCCATGGAATGACTCTAGTGCTAGTTTTTGTATAAGAACATACATGCAATGACTCTAGTGGGTCCACATGTAGTTTGTGAAAAGAACACACATGCAATGACCACTGGTTGATCCATAAGTGGTTTGTGGAAAGAACACACATGCAATGACCACTGGTTGATCCCTAAGTGGTTTGTGGAAAAGAAAACACATGCAGTGACTCTGGTTGGTCCATATGTGGTTTGTGGAAAGAACACAATTGCATTGACCACTGGTTGATCCATATGTGGCTTGTGAAAAGAACACACATGCAATGCCACTAGTTGATCCATGTGTGGTTTGTGGAAAGAACACACATGCAATGACTCTAGTGTTAGTTTTAGTACAAGATCACACATGCAATGACTCTAATGGATCCATATGTGGTTTGTGAAAATAACACACATGCAATGACCACTTGTTGATCCATGTGTGGTTTGTGAAAAGAACACACATGCAATGACTCTAGTGCTAGTTTTAGTATAAGAACACACATGCAATGACTCTAGTGGGTCCACATGTAGTTTGTGAAAAGAACACACATGCAATGACCACTTTTTGATCCATAAGTGGTTTGTGGAAAGAACACACATGCAATGACCACTGGTTGATCCATAAGTGGTTTGTGGAAAAGAAAACACTTGCAATGACTCTATTGGTCCATATCTGGTTTGTGGAAAGAACACACATGCAGTGACCACTGGTTGATCCATGTGTGGTTTGTGAAATGAACACACATGCAATGCCACTGGTTGATCCATGTGTGGTTTGTGGAAAGAACACACATGCAATGACTCTAGTGCTAGTTTTTGTATAAGAACACACATGCAATTTATCTAATGGATCCATATGTGGTTTGTGAAAAGAACACACATGCAATGACCACTTGTTGATCCATGTGTGGTTTGTGAAAAGAACACACATGCAGTGACTCTAGTGCTAGTTTTAGTATAAGAACACACATGCAATGACTCTAGTGGTTCCACATGTAGTTTGTGAAAAGAACACACATGCAATGACCACTGGTTGATCCATAAGTGGTTTGTGGAAAGAACACACGTGCAATGACCACTGGTTGATCCATAAGTGGTTTGTGGAAAAGAACACACATGCAATGATTCTGGTTGGTAAATATGTGGTTTGTGGAAAGAACAACATGCAGTGACCACTGGTTGATCCATGTGTGGTTTGTGAAAAGAACACACATGCAATGCCACTGGTTGATCCATGTGTGGTTTGTGGAAAGAACACACATGCAATTACTCTGGTGCTGGTTTTAGTATAAGAACACACATGCAATGACTCTAATGGATCCATATGTGGTTTGTGAAAAGAACACACATGCAATGACCACTTGTTGATCCATGTGTGGTTTGTGAAAAGAACACACATGCAATGACTCTAGTGCTAGTTTTAGTATAAGAACATACATGCAGTGACTCTAGTGGGTCCACATGTAGTTTGTGAAAAGAACACACATGTAATGACCACTGGTTGATCCATAAGTGGTTTGCAGAAAGAACACACATGCAATGACGACTTGTTGATGCATAAGTGGTTTGTGCAAAAGAAAACACATGCAATGACTCTGGTTGGTCCATATGTGGTTTGTGGAAAGAACACACATGCAATGACCACTGGTTGATCCATGTGTGGTTTGTCAAATGAACACACATGCAATGCCACTGGTTGATCCATGTGTGGTTTGTGGAAAGAACACACATGCAATGACTCTAGTGCTAGTTTTAGTATAAGAACACACATGCAATGACTCTAGTGGGTCCACATGTAGTTTGTGAAAAGAACACACATGCAATGACCACTGGTTGATCCATAAGTGGTTTGTGGAAGGAACACACATGCAATGACCACTGGTTGATCCATAAGTGGTTTGTGGAAAAGAACACACATGCAATGACCACTAGTTGACCCATAAGTGGTTTGTGGAAAGAACACACATGCAATGACCACTGGTTGATCCATAAGTGGTTTGTGGAAAAGAAAACACATGCAATGATTCTGGTTGGTCCATATGTGGTTTGTGGAAAGAACACACATGCATTGACCACTGGTTGATCCATATGTGGCTTGTGAAAAGAACACACATGCAATGCCACTAGTTGATCCATGTGTGGTTTGTGGAAAGAACACACATGCAATGACTCTAGTGGTAGTTTTAGTACAAGATCAAAAATGCAATGACTCTAATGGATCCATATGTGGTTTGTGAAAAGAACACACATGCAATAACGACTTGTTGATCCATGTGTGGTTTGTGAAAAGAACACACATGCAATGACTCTAGTGGGTCCACATGTAGTTTGTGAAAAGAACACACATGCAATGACCACTGGTTGATCCATAAGTTGTTTGTGGAAAAGAACACACATGCAATGACCACTGGTTGATCCATAAGTGGTTTGTGGAAAAGAACACACATGCAATGACTCTGGTTGGTCCATATGTGGTCTGTGGAAAGAACACACATGCATTGACCACTAGTTGATCCATATGTGGTTTGTGAAATGAACACACATGCAATTCCACTGGTTGATCCATGTGTGGTTTGTGGAAAGAACACACATGCAATGACTCTAGTGCTAGTTTTAGTATAAGAACACACATGCAATGTCTCTAATGGATCCATATGTGGTTTGTGAAAAGAACACACATGCAATGACCACTAGTTGACCCATAAGTGGTTTGTGGAAAGAACACACATGCAATGACCACTGGTTGATCCATAAGTGGTTTGTGGAAAAGAAAACACATGCAATGACTCTGGTTGGTCCATATGTGGTTTGTGGAAAGAACACACATGCAATGACCACTGGTTGATCCATAAGTGGTTTGTGGAAAAGAAAACACATGCAATGACTCTGGTTGGTCCATATGTGGTTTGTGGAAAGAACACACATGCATTGACCACTGGTTGATCCATATGTGGCTTGTGAAAAGAACACACATGCAATGCCACTGGTTGATCCATGTGTGGTTTGTGGAAAGAACACACATGCAATGACTCTAGTGGTAGTTCTAGTACAAGATCGCACATGCAATGACTCTAATGGATCCATATGTGGTTTGTGAAAAGAACACACATGCAATGACCACTTGTTGATCCATGTGTGGTTTGTGAAAAGAACACACATGCAATGACTCTAGTGCTAGTTTTATTATAAGAACACACATGCAATGACTCTAGTGGGTCCACATGTAGTTTGTGAAAAGAATACACATGCAATGACCACTTGTTGATCCATGTGTGGTTTGTGAAAAGAACGCACATGCAATGACTATAGTGCTAGTTTTATTATAAGAACATACATGCAATGACTCTAGTGGGTCCACATGTAGTTTGTGAAAAGAACACACATGCAATGACCACTGGTTGATCCATAAGTTGTTTGTGGAAAAGAACACACATGCAATGAACACTGGTTGATCAATGTGTGGTTTGTGCAAAAGAACACATGCAATGAATCTGGATGGTCTGTATGTGGTTTGTGGAAAGAACACACATGTAGTGACCACTGGTTGATCCATGTGTAGTTTGTGAAATGAACACGCATGCAATGCCACTCGTTGATCCAAGTGTGGTTTGTGGAAAGAACACACATGCAATGACTCTTGTGCCAGTTTTTGTATAAGAACACACATGCCATGTCTCTAATGGATCCATATGTGGTTTGTGATAAGAACACACATGCAATGACCACTGGTTGATCCATAAGTGGTTTGTGGAAATAACACACATGAAATAACCACTGGTTGATCCATAAGTGGTTTGTGGAAAGAACACACATGAAATAACCACTTGTTGATCCATTAGTGGTTTGTGGAAAAGAAAACACATGCAATGACTCTGGTTGGTCCATATGTGGTTTGTGGAAAGAACACACATGCAGTAACCACTGGTTGATCCATGTGTGGTTTGTGAAATGAACACACATGCAATTCCACTGGTTGATCCATGTGTGGTTTGTGGAAAGAACACACATGCAATGACTCTAGTGCTAGTTTTAGTATAAGAACACACATGCAATGTCTCTATTGGATCCATATGTGGTTTGTGAAAAGAACACACATGCAATGACCACTTGTTGATCCATGTGTGGTTTGTGAAAAGAACACCCATGCAATGACTCTAGTGCTAGTTTTAGTATAAGAACATACATGCAATGGCTCTAGTGGGTCCACATGTAGTTTGTGAAAAGAACACACATGCAATGACCACTAGTTGACCCACAAGTGGTTTGTGGAAAGAACACACATGCAATGACCACTGGTTGATCCATAAGTGGTTTGTGGAAAAGAAAACACATGCAATGACTCTGGTTGGTCCATATGTGGTTTGTGGAAAGAACACACATGCATTGACCACTGGTTGATCCATATGTGGCTTGTGAAAAGAACACACATGCAATGCCACTAGTTGATCCATGTGTGGTTTGTGGAAAGAACACACATGCAATGACTCTAGTGGTAGTTTTAGTACAAGATCAAAAATGCAATGACTCTAATGGATCCATATGTGGTTTGTGAAAAGAACACACATGCAATGATGACTTGTTGATCCATGTGTGGTTTGTGAAAAGAACACACATGCAATGACTCTAGTGCTAGTTTTATTATAAGAACACGCATGCAATGACTCTAGTGGGTCCACATGTAGTTTGTGAAAAGAACACACATGAAATGACCACTGGTTGATCCATAAGTTGTTTGTGGAAAAGAACACACATGCAATGAACACTGGTTGATCAATGTGTGGTTTGTGCAAAAGAACACATGCAATGAATCTGGTTGGTCTGTATGTGGTTTGTGGAAAGAACACACATGTAGTGACCACTGGTTGATCCATGTGTAGTTTGTGAAATGAACACGCATGCAATGCCACTGGTTGATCCAGGTGTGGTTTGTGGAAAGAACACACATGCAATGACTCTAGTGCCAGTTTTTGTATAAGAACACACATGCCATGTCTCTGATGGATCCATATGTGGTTTGTGATAAGAACACACATGCAATGACCACTGGTTGATCCCATAAGTGGTTTGTGGAAATAACACACATGAAATAACCACTGGTTGATCCATAAGTGGTTTGTGGAAAGAACACACATGAAATAACCACACGTTGATCCATTAGTGGTTTGTGGGAAAGAAAACACATGCAATGACTCTGGTTGGTCCATATGTGGTTTGTGGAAAGAACACACATGCAGTAACCACTGGTTGATCCATGTGTGGTTTGTGAAATGAACACACATGCAATTCCACTGGTTGATCCATGTGTGGTTTGTGGAAAGAACACACATGCAATGACTCTAGTGCTAGTTTTAGTATAAGAACACACATGCAATGTCTCTAATGGATCCATATGTGGTTTGTGAAAAGAACACACATGCAATGACCACTTGTTGATCCATGTGTGGTTTGTGAAAAGAACACCCCTGCAATGACTCTAGTGCTAGTTTTAGTATAAGAACATACATGCAATGACTCTAGTGGGTCCACATGTAGTTTGTGAAAAGAACACACATGCAATGACCACTAGTTGACCCATAAGTGGTTTGTGGAAAGAACACACATTCAATGACCACTGGTTGATCCATAAGTGGTTTGTGGAAAAGAAAACACATGTAGTGACTCTGGTTGGTCCATATGTGGTTTGTGGAAAGAACACACATGAATTGACCGCTGGTTGATCCATATGTGGCTTGTGAAAAGAACACACATGCAATGCCACTGGTTGATCCATGTGTGGTTTGTGGAAAGAACACACATGAAATGACTCTAGTGGTAGTTTTAGTACAAGATCACACATGCAATGACTCTAATGGATCCATATGTGGTTTGTGAAAAGAACACACATGCAATGACGACTTGTTGATCCATGTGTGGTTTGTGAAAAGAACACACATGCAATGACTCTAGTGCTAGTTTTAGTACAAGATCACACATGCAATGACTCTAATGGATCCATATGTGGTTTGTGAAAAGAACACACATGCAATGACGACTTGTTGATCCATGTGTGGTTTGTGAAAAGAACACACATGCAATGACTCTAGTGCTAGTTTTATTATAAGAACACGCATGCAATGACTCTAGTGGGTCCACATGTAGTTTGTGAAAAGAACACACATGCAATGACCACTGGTTGATCCATAAGTTGTTTGTGGAAAAGAACACACATGCAATGAACACTGGTTGATCAATGTGTGGTTTGTGCAAAAGAACACATGCAATGAATCTGGTTGGTCTGTATGTGGTTTGTGGAAAGAACACACATGTAGTGACCACTGGTTGATCCATGTGTAGTTTGTGAAATGAACACGCATGCAATGCCACTGGTTGATCCAGGTGTGGTTTGTGGAAAGAACACACATGCAATGACTCTAGTGCCAGTTTTTGTATAATAACACACATGCCATGTCTCTAATGGATCCATATGTGGTTTGTGATAAGAACACAAATGCAATGACCACTGGTTGATCCATAAGTGGTTTGTGGAAATAACACACATGAAATAACCATTGGTTGATCCATAAGTGGTTTGTGGAAAGAACACACATGAAATAACCACTTGTTGATCCATTAGTGGTTTGTGGAAAAGAAAACACATGCAATGACTCTGGTTGGTCCATATGTGGTTTCTGGAAAGAACACACATGCAGTAACCACTGGTTGATCCATGCGTGGTTTGTGAATTGAACACACATGCAATGCCACTGGTTGATCCATGTGTGGTTTGTGGAAGGAACACACATGCAATGACTCTAGTGCTAGATTTTGTATAAGAACACACATGCAATGTCTCTAATGGATCCATATGTGGTTTGTGAAAAGAACACACATGCAATGTCTCTAATGGATCCATATGTGGTTTGTGAAAAGAACACACATGCAATGACCACTTGTTGATCCATGTGTGGTTTGTGAAAAGAACACCCATGCAATGACTCTAGTGCTAGTTTTAGTATAAGAACACACATGCAATGACTCTAATGGGTCCACATGTAGTTTGTGAAAAGAACACACATGCAATGACCACTAGTTGATCCATAAGTGGTTTGTGGAAAGAACACACATGAAATGACCACTTGTTGATCCATAAGTGGTTTGTGGAAAAGAAAACACATGCAATGACTCTGGTTGGTCCATATGTGGTTTGTGGAAAGAACACACATGCAGTAACCACTGGTTGATCCATGTGTGGTTTGTGAAATGAACACACATGCAATGCCATTGGTTGATCCATGTGTGGTTTGTGGAAAGAACACACATGCAATGACTCTAGTGCTAGTTTTAGTATAAGAACAGACATGCAATGTCTCTAATGGATCCATATGTGGTTTGTGAAAAGAACACACATGCAATGACCACTTCTTGATCCATGTGTGGTTTGTGAAAAGAACACCCATGCAATGACTCTAGTGCTAGTTTTAGTATAAGAACATACATGCAATGACTTTAGTGGGTCCACATGTAGTTTGTGAAAAGAACACACATGCAATGACCACTAGTTGATCCATAAGTGGTTTGTGGAAACAACACACATGCAATGACCACTGGTTGATCCATAAGTGGTTTGTGGAAAAGAAAACACATGCAATGACTCCGGTTGGTCCATATGTGGTTTGTGGAAAGAACACACATGCATTGACCACTGGTTGATCCATATGTGGCTTGTGAAAAGAACAGACATGCAATGCTACTGGTTGATCCATGTGTGGTTTGTGGAAAGAACACACATGCAATGACTCTAGTGGTAGTTTTAGTACAAGATCACACATGCAATGACTCTAATGGATCCATATGTGGTTTGTGAAAAGAACACACATGCAATGACGACTTGTTGATCCATGTGTGGTTTGTGAAAAGAACACACATGCAATGACTCTAGTGCTAGTTTTATTATAAGAACACGCATGCAATGACTCTAGTGGGTCCACATGTAGTTTGTGAAAAGAACACACATGCAATGACCACTGGTTGATCCATAAGTTGTTTGTGGAAAAGAACACACATGCAATGAACACTGGTTGATCAATGTGTGGTTTGTGCAAAAGAACACATGCAATGAATCTGGTTGGTCTGTATGTGGTTTGTGGAAAGAACACACATGTAGTGACCACTGGTTGATCCATGTGTAGTTTGTGAAATGAACACGCATGCAATGCCACTGGTTGATCCAGGTGTGGTTTGTGGAAAGAACACACATGCAATGACTCTAGTGCCAGTTTTTGTATAATTACACACATGCCATGTCTCTAATGGATCCATATGTGGTTTGTGATAAGAACACAAATGCAATGACCACTGGTTGATCCATAAGTGGTTTGTGGAAATAACACACATGAAATAACCCTTGGTTGATCCATAAGTGGTTTGTGGAAAGAACACACATGAAATAACCACTTGTTGATCCATTAGTGGTTTGTGGAAAAGAAAACACATGCAATGACTCTGGTTGGTCCATATGTGGTTTGTGGAAAGAACACACATGCAGTAACCACTGGTTGATCCATGCGTGGTTTGTGAATTGAACACAAATGCAATGCCACTGGTTGATCCATGTGTGGTTTGTGGAAGGAACACACATGCAATGACTCTAGTGCTAGATTTTGTATAAGAACACACATGCAATGTCTCTAATGGATCCATATGTGGTTTGTGAAAAGAACACACATGCAATGTCTCTAATGGATCCATATGTGGTTTGTGAAAAGAACACACATGCAATGACCACTTGTTGATCCATGTGTGGTTTGTGAAAAGAACACCCATGCAATGACTCTAGTGCTAGTTTTAGTATAAGAACACACATGCAATGACTCTAGTGGGTCCACATGTAGTTTGTGAAAAGAACACACATGCAATGACCACTAGTTGATCCATAAGTGGTTTGTGGAAAGAACACACATGAAATGACCACTTGTTGATCCATAAGTGGTTTGTGGAAAAGAAAACACATGCAATGACTCTGGTTGGTCCATATGTGGTTTGTGGAAAGAACACACATGCAGTAACCACTGGTTGATCCATGTGTGGTTTGTGAAAAGAACACACATGCAATAACCACTTGTTGATCCATGTGTGGTTTGTGAAAAGAACACACATGCAATGACTCTAGTGCTAGTTTTAGTATAAGAACAGACATGCAATGTCTCTAATGGATCCATATGTGGTTTGTGAAAAGAACACACATGCAATGACCACTTCTTGATCCATGTGTGGTTTGTGAAAAGAACACCCATGCAATGACTCTAGTGCTAGTTTTAGTATAAGAACATACATGCAATGACTCTAATGGGTCCACATGTAGTTTGTGAAAAGAACACACATGCAATGACCACTAGTTGATCCATAAGTGGTTTGTGGAA
Organism: Avena sativa; assembly: GCA_916181665.1. Lineage (NCBI taxonomy): Eukaryota > Viridiplantae > Streptophyta > Magnoliopsida > Poales > Poaceae > Avena > Avena sativa. The sequence continues at coordinate 14,902,273 of OV702292.1, read as the reverse complement.
ACAACACACATGCAATGACCACTGGTTGATCCATAAGTGGTTTGTGGAAAAGAAAACACATGCAATGACTCCGGTTGGTCCATATGTGGTTTGTGGAAAGAACACACATGCATTGACCACTGGTTGATCCATATGTGGCTTGTGAAAAGAACACACATGCAATGCCACTGGTTGATCCATGTGTGGTTTGTGGAAAGAACACACATGCAATGACTCTAGTGGTAGTTTTAGTATAAGATCACACATGCAATGACTCTAATGGATCCATATGTGGTTTGTGAAAAGAACACACATGCAATGACCACTTGTTGATCCATGTGTGGTTTGTGAAAAGAACACACATGCAATGACTCTAGTGCTAGTTTTATTATAAGAACACGCATGCAATGACTCTAGTGGGTCCACATGTAGTTTGTGAAAAGAATACACATGCAATGACCACTTGTTGATCCATGTGTGTTTTGTGAAGAGAACACACATACAATGACTCTAGTGGGTCCACATGTAGTTTGTGAAAAGAACACACATGCAATGACCACTGGTTGATCCATAAGTTGTTTGTGGAAAACAACACACATGCAATGAACACTGGTTGATCAATGTGTGGTTTGTGCAAAAGAACACATGCAATGAATCTAGTTGGTCCGTAAGTGGTTTGTGGAAAGAACACACATGTAGTGACCACTGGTTAATCCATGTGTGGTTTGTGAAATGAACACACATGCAATGCCACTGGTTGATCCATGTGTGTTTGTGGAAAGAACACACATGCAATGACTCTAGTGCCAGTTTTTGTATAAGAACACACATGCCATGTCTCTAATGGATCCATATGTGGTTTGTGATAAGAACACACATGCAATGACTCTAGTGGATCCACATGTAGTTTGTGAAAAGAACACACATGCAATGACCACTGGTTGATCCATAAGTGGTTTGTGGAAAGAACACACATGCAATGACGACTTGTTGATCCATAAGTGGTTTGTGCAAAAGAAAACACATGCAATGACTCGGGTTGGTCCATATGTGGTTTGTGGAAAGAACACACATGCAATGCCACTGGTTGATCCATGTGTGGTTTGTGGAAAGCACACACATGCAATGACTCTAGTGCTAGTTTTAGTATAAGAACACACATGCAATGTCTCTAATGGATCCATATGTGGTTTGTGAAAAGAACACACATGCAATGACCACTTGTTGATCCATGTGTGATTTGTGAAAAGAACACCCATGCAATGACTCTAGTGCTAGTTTTTGTATAAGAACATACATGCAATGACTCTAGTGGGTCCACATGTAGTTTGTGAAAAGAACACACATGCAATAACCACTGGTTGATCCATATGTGGTTTGTGGAAAGAACACACATGCAATGACCACTGGTTGATCCATAAGTGGTTTGTGGAAAAGAAAACACTTGCAATGACTCTGGTTGGTCCATATGTGGTTTGTGGAAAGAACACACATGCATTGACCACTGGTTGATCCATATGTGGCTTGTGAAAAGAACACACATGCAATGCCACTAGTTGATCCATGTGTGGTTTGTGGAAAGAACACACATGCAATGACTCTAGTGGTAGTTTTAGTACAAGAACACACATGCAATGTCTCTAATGGATCCATATGTGGTTTGTGAAAAGAACACACATGCAATGACCACTTGTTGATCCATGTGTAGTTTGTGAAAAGAACACCCATGCAATTACTCTAGTGCTAGTTTTAGTATAAGAACATACATGCAATGACTCTAGTGGGTCCACATGTAGTTTGTGAAAAGAACACACATGCAATGACCACTGGTTGATCCATAAGTGGTTTGTGGAAAGAACACACATGCAATGACCACTGGTTGATCCATAAGTGGTTTGTGGAAAAGAAAACACGTGCAATGACTCTGGTTGGTCCATATGTGGTTTGTGGAAACAACACACATGCAGTGACCACTGGGTGGTCCATGTGTGGTTTGTGAAATGAACACACATGCAATTCCACTGGTTGATCCATGTGTGGTTTGTGGAAAGAACACAAATGCAATGACTCTAGTGTTAGTTTTTGTATAAGAACACACATGCAATGTCTCTAATGGATCCATATGTGGTTTGTGAAAAGAACACACATGCAATGACCACTTGTTGATCCATGTGTGGTTTGTGAAAAGAACACACATGCAATGACTCTAGTGCTAGTTTTAGTATAAGAACACACATGCAATGACTCTAGTGGGTCCACATGTAGTTTGTGAAAATATCACACATGCAATGACCACTGGTTGATCCATAAGTGGTTTGTGGAAATAACACACATCCAATGACCACTGGTTGATCCATAAGTGGTTTGTGGAAAAGAACACACATGCAATGATTCTGGTTGGTACATATGTGGTTTGTGGAAAGAACAACATGCAGTGACCACTGGTTGATCCATGTGTGGTTTGTGAAAAGAACACACATGCAATGCCACTGGTTGATACATGTGTGGTTTGTGGAAAGAACACACATGCAATTACTCTGGTGCTGGTTTTAGTATAAGAACACACATGCAATGACTCTAATGGATCCATATGTGGTTTGTGAAAAGAACACACATGCAATGACAACTTGTTGATCCATGTGTGGTTTGTGAAAAGAACACACATGCAATGACTCTAGTGCTAGTTTTAGTATAAGAACATACATGCAATGACTCTAGTGGGTCCACATGTAGTTTGTGAAAGGAACACACATGCAATGACCACTGGTTGATCCATAAGTGGTTTGTGGAAAGAACACACATGCAATGACGACTTGTTGACCCGTAAGTGGTTTGTGCAAAAGAAAACACATGCAATGACTCTGGTTGGTCCATATGTGGTTTGTGGAAAGAACACACATGCACTGACCACTGGTTGATCCATGTGTGGTTTGTCAAATGAACACGCATGCAATGCCACTGGTTGATCCATGTGTGGTTTGTGGAAAGAACACACATGCAATGACTCAAGTGCTAGTTTTAGTATAAGAACACACATGCAATGACTCTAGTGGGTCCACATGTAGTTTGTGAAAAGAACACACATCCAATGACCACTGGTTGATCCATAAGTGGTTTGTGGAAGGAACACACATGCAATGACCACTGGTTGATCCATAAGTGGTTTGTGGAAAAGAAAACACATGCAATGAATCTGGTTGATCCATGTGTGTTTTGTGGAAAGAACACACATGCAATGACTCAAGTGCTAGTTTTAGTATAAGAACACGCATGCAATGACTCTAGTGGGTCCACATGTAGTTTGTGAAAAGAATACACATGCAATGACCACTTGTTGATCCATGTGTGTTTTGTGAAGAGAACACACATACAATGACTCTAGTGGGTCCACAGGTAGTTTGTGAAAAGAACACACATCCAATGACCACTAGTTGATCCATAAGTTGTTTGTGGAAAACAACACACATGCAATGAACACTGGTTGATCAATGTGTGGTTTGTGCAAAAGAACACATGCAATGAATCTAGTTGGTCCGTATGTGGTTTGTGGAAAGAACACACATGTAGTGACCACTGGTTGATCCATGTGTGGTTTGTGAAATGAACACACATGCAATGCCACTGGTTGATCCATGTGTGTTTGTGGAAAGAACACACATGCAATGACTCTAGTGCCAGTTTTTGTATAAGAACACACATGCCATGTCTCTAATGGATCCATATGTGGTTTGTGATAAGAACACACATGCAATGACTCTAGTGGATCCACATGTAGTTTGTGAAAAGAACACACATGCAATGACCACTGGTTGATCCATAAGTGGTTTGTGGAAAGAACACACTTGCAATGACGACTTGTTGATCCATAAGTGGTTTGTGCAAAAGAAAACACATGCAATGACTCGGGTTGGTCCATATGTGGTTTGTGGAAAGAACACACATGCAATGCCACTGGTTGATCCATGTGTGGTTTGTGGAAAGAACACACATGCAATGACTCTAGCGCTAGTTTTAGTATAAGAACACACATGCAATGTCTCTAATGGATCCATATGTGGTTTGTGAAAAGAACACACATGCAATGACCACTTGTTGATCCATGTGTGATTTGTGAAAAGAACACCCATGCAATGACTCTAGTGCTAGTTTTTGTATAAGAACATACATGCAATGACACTAGTGGGTCCACATGTAGTTTGTGAAAAGAACACACATGCAATAACCACTGGTTGATCCATATGTGGTTTGTGGAAAGAACACACATGCAATGACCACTGGTTGATCCATAAGTGGTTTGTGGAAAAGAAAACACTTGCAATGACTCTGGTTGGTCCATATGTGGTTTGTGGAAAGAACACACATGCATTGACCACTGGTTGATCCATATGTGGCTTGTGAAAAGAACACACATGCAATGCCACTAGTTGATCCATGTTGTGGAAAGAACACACATGCAATGACTCTAGTGGTAGTTTTAGTACAAGAACACACATGCAATGTCTCTAATGGATCCATATGTGGTTTGTGAAAAGAACACACATGCAATGACCACTTGTTGATCCATGTGTAGTTTGTGAAAAGAACACCCATGCAATTACTCTAGTGCTAGTTTTAGTATAAGAACATACATGCAATGGCTCTAGTGGGTCCACATGTAGTTTGTGAAAAGAACACACATGCAATGACCACTGGTTGATCCATAAGTGGTTTGTGGAAAGAACACACATGCAATGACCACTGGTTGATCCATAAGTGGTTTGTGGAAAAGAAAACACGTGCAATGACTCTGGTTGGTCCATATGTGGTTTGTGGAAACAACACACATGCAGTGACCACTGGGTGATCCATGTGTGGTTTGTGAAATGAACACACATGCAATTCCACTGGTTGATCCATGTGTGGTTTGTGGAAAGAACACAAATGCAATGACTCTAGTGTTAGTTTTTGTATAAGAACACACATGCAATGTCTCTAATGGATCCATATGTGGTTTGTGAAAAGAACACACATGCAATGACCACTTGTTGATCCATGTGTGGTTTGTGAAAAGAACACACATGCAATGACTCTAGTGCTAGTTTTAGTATAAGAACACACATGCAATGACTCTAGTGAGTCCACATGTAGTTTGTGAAAATATCACACATGCAATGACCACTGGTTGATCCATAAGTGGTTTGTGGAAATAACACACATCCAATGACCACTGGTTGATCCATAAGTGGTTTGTGGAAAAGAACACACATGCAATGATTCTGGTTGGTACATATGTGGTTTGTGGAAAGAACAACATGCAGTGACCACTGGTTGATCCATGTGTGGTTTGTGAAAAGAACACACATGCAATGCCACTGGTTGATACATGTGTGGTTTGTGGAAAGAACACACATGCAATTACTCTGGTGCTGGTTTTAGTATAAGAACACACATGCAATGACTCTAATGGATCCATATGTGGTTTGTGAAAAGAACACACATGCAATGACAACTTGTTGATCCATGTGTGGTTTGTGAAAAGAACACACATGCAATGACTCTAGTGCTAGTTTTAGTATAAGAACATACATGCAATGACTCTAGTGGGTCCACCTGTAGTTTGTGAAAGGAACACACATGCAATGACCACTGGTTGATCCATAAGTGGTTTGTGGAAAGAACACACATGCAATGACGACTTGTTGACCCGTAAGTGGTTTGTGCAAAAGAAAACACATGCAATGACTCTGGTTGGTCCATATGTGGTATGTGGAAAGAACACACATGCACTGACCACTGGTTGATCCATGTGTGGTTTGTCAAATGAACACGCATGCAATGCCACTGGTTGATCCATGTGTGGTTTGTGGAAAGAACACACATGCAATGACTCAAGTGCTAGTTTTAGTATAAGAACACACATGCAATGACTCTAGTGGGTCCACATGTAGTTTGTGAAAAGAACACACATGCAATGACCACTGGTTGATCCATAAGTGGTTTGTGGAAGGAACACACATGCAATGACCACTGGTTGATCCATAAGTGGTTTGTGGAAAAGAAAACACATGCAATGAATCTGGTTGGTCCATATGTGGTTTGTGGAAACAACACACATGTAGTGACCACTGGTTGATCCATGTGTGGTTTGTGAAATGAACACACATGCAATGCCACTAGTTGATCCATGTGTGGTTTGTGGAAAGAACACACATGCAATGACTCTAGTGGTAGTTTTTGTATAAGAAAACACATGCAATGTCTCTAATGGATCCATATGTGGTTTGTGGAAAGAACACACATGCAATGCCACTAGTTGATCCATGTGTGGTTTGTGGAAAGAACACACATGCAATGACTCTAGTGGTAGTTTTTGTATAAGAAAACACATGCAATGTCTCTAATGGATCCATATGTGGTTTGTGGAAAGAACACACATGCAATGACCACTTGTTGATCCATGTGTGGTTTGTGAAAAGAACACACATGCAATGACTCTAGTGCTAGTTTTAGTATAAGAACACACATGCCATGACTCTAGTGGGTCCACATGTAGTTTGTGAAAAGAACACACATGCAATGACCACTTGTTGATCCATGTGTGTTTTGTGAAAAGAACACACATACAATTACTCTAGTGGGTCCACATGTAGTTTGTGAAAAGAACACACATGCAATGACCACTGGTTGATCCATAAGTTGTTTGTGGAAAAGAACACACATGCAATGAACATTGGTTGATCCATGTGTAGTTTGTGAAAAGAACACACATGCAATGACTCTAGTGCTAGTTTTAGTATAAGAACACACATGCAGTGACTCTAGTGGGTCCACATGTAGTTTTTAAAAATAACACACATGTAATGACCACTGGTTGATCGATAAGTGGTTTGTGGAAAAGAAAACGCATGCAATGACTCTGGTTGGTCCATATGTGATTTGTGGAAAATAACACACATGCAATGAACACTGGTTGATCCATGCGTGGTTTGTGCAAAAGAACACATGCAATGACCACTGGTTGATCCATGTGTGGTTTGTGAAAAGAATACACATGCACTGACTCTAGTGCTAGTTTTAGTATAAGAACACACATGCAATGACTCTAGTGGGTCCAGATGTAGTTTGTGAAAAGAACACACATGAAATGACCACTAGTTGATCCATAAGTGGTTTGTGGAAGGAACACACATGCAATGACCATTGGTTGATCCATAAGTGGTTTGTGGAAAAGAAAACACATGCAATGAATCTGGTTGGTCCATATGTGGTTTGTGGAAAGAACACACATGCAGTGACCACTGGTTGATCCATTTGTGGTTTGTGAAATGAACACACATGCAATGCCACTGGTTGATCCATGTGTGGTTTGTGGAAAGAACACACATGCAATGACTCTAGTTCTAGTTTTTGTATAAGAACACACATGCAATGTCTCTAATGGATCCATATGTGGTTTCTGAAAAGAACACACATGCAATGACCACTGGTTGATCCATAAGTTGTTTGTGGAAAAGAACACCCATGCAATGAACACTGGTTGATCCATGTGTGGTTTATGAAAACAACACACATGCAATGACTCTAGTGCTAGTTTTAGTATAAGAACACACATGCAATGTCTCTAATGGATCCATATGTGGTTTGTGAAAAGAACACACATGCAATGACTCTAGTGGGTCCACATGTAGTTTGTGATAATAACACACATGCAATGACCCCTTGTTGATCCATGTGTGTTTTGTGAAAAGAACACACATACAATGACTCTAGTGGGTCCACATGTAGTTTGTGAAAACAACACACATGCAATGACCACTGGTTGATCCATAAGTTGTTTGTGGAAAAGAACACACATGCAATGAACACTGGTTGATCCATGTGTGGTTTGCACAAAAGAACACATGCAATGACCACTAGTTGATCCATGTGTGGTTTGTGAAAAGAACACACATGCAATGACTCTAGTGCTAGTTTTAGTATAAGAACACACATGCAATGACTCTAGTGGGTCCACATGTAGTTTGTGAAAATAACACACATGCAATGACCACTAGTTGATCCATAAGTGGTTTGTGGAAATAACACACATGCAATGAGCACTGGTTGATCCATAAGTGGTTTGTGGAAAAGATGACACATGCAATGATTCTGGTTGGTATATATGTGGTTTGTGGAAAGAACAACATGCAGTGACCACTGGTTGATCCATGTGTGGTTTGTGAAAAGAACACTCATGCAATGCCACTGGTTGATCCATGTGTGGTTTGTGGAAAGAACACACATGCAATTACTCTGGTGCTAGTTTTAGTATAAGAACACACATGCAATGACTCTAATGGATCCATATGTGGTTTGTGAAAAGAACACACATGCAATGACCACTTGTTGATCCATGTGTGGTTTGTGAAAAGAACACACATCCAATGACTCTAGTGCTAGTTTTAGTATAAGAACATACATGCAATGACTCTAGTGGGTGCACATGTAGTTTGTGAAAAGAACACACATGCAATGACCACTGGTTGATCCATAAGTGGTTGGTGGAAAGAACACACATGCAATGACGACTTGTTGATCCATAAGTGGTTTGTGCAAAAGAAAACACATGCAATGACTCTGGTTGGTCCATATGTGGTTTGTGGAAAGAACACACATGCAATGACCACTGGTTGATCCATGTGTGGTTTGTCAAATGAACACACATGCAATGCCACTGGTTGATCCATGTGTGGTTTGTGGAAAGAACACACATGCAATGACTCTAGTGCTAGTTTTAGTATAAGAACACACATGCAATGTCTCTAATGGATCCATATGTGGTTTGTGAAAAGAACACACATGCAATGACCACTTGTTGATTCATGTGTGATTTGTGAAAAGAACACCCATGGAATGACTCTAGTGCTAGTTTTTGAATAAGAACATACATGCAATGACTCTAGTGGGTCCACATGTAGTTTGTGAAAAGAACACACATGCAATGACCACTGGTTGATCCATAAGTGGTTTGTGGAAATAACACACATGCAATGACGACTTGTTGATCCGTAAGTGGTTTGTGCAAAAGAAAACACATGCAATGACTCTGGTTGGTCCATATGTGGTTTGTGGAAAGAACACACATGAAATGACCACTGGTTGATCCATGTGTGGTTTGTCAAATGAACACACATGCAATGCCACTGGTTGATCCATGTGTGGTTTGTGGAAAGAACACACATGCAATGACTCTAGTGCTAATTTTAGTATAAGAACACACATGCAATGCCTATAGTGGGTCCACATGTAGTTTGTGAAAAGAACACACATGCAATGACCACTAGTTGATCCATAAGTGGTTTGTGGAAGGAACACACATGCAATGACCACTGGTTGATCCATAAGTGGTTTGTGGAAAAGAAAACACATGCAATGAATCTGGTTGGTCCATATGTGGTTTGTGGAAACAACACACATGCAGTGACCACTGGTTGATCCATGTGTGGTTTGTGAAATGAACACGCATGCAATGCCACTGGTTGATCCATGTGTGGTTTGTGGAAAGAACACACATGCAATGACTCTAGTGGTAGTTTTTGTATAAGAAAACACATGCAATGTCTCTAATGGATCCATATGTGGTTTGTGAAAAGAACACACACGCAATGACCACTTGTTGATCCATGTGTGGTTTCTGAAAAGAACACACATGCAATGACTCTAGTGCTAGTTTTAGTATAAGAACACACATGCAATGACTCTAGTGGGTCCACATGTAGTTTGTGAAAAGAACACACATGCAATGACCACTTGTTGATCCATGTGTGTTTTGTGAAAAGAACACACATACAATTACTCTAGTGGGTCCACATGTAGTTTGTGAAAAGAACACACATGCAATGACCACTGGTTGATCCATAAGTTGTTTGTGGAAAAGAACACACATGCAATGAACACTGGTTGATCCATGTGTAGTTTGTGAAAAGAACACACATGCAATGACTCTAGTGCTAGTTTTAGTATAAGAACACACATGCAATGACTCTAGTGGGTCCATATGTAGTTTTTAAAAATAACACACATGCAATGACCACAGGTTGATCGATAAGTGGTTTGTGGAAAAGAAAACACATGCAATGACTCTAGTTGGTCCATATGTGGTTTGTGGAAAATAACACACATGAAATGAACACTGGTTGATCCATGTGTGGTTTGTGCAAAAGAACACATGTTATGACCACTTGTTGATCCATTTGTGGTTTGTGAAAAGAATACACATGCACTGACTCTAGTGCTAGTTTTAGTATAAGAAAACACATGCAATGACTCTAGTGGGTCCAGATGTAGTTTGTGAAAAGAACACACATGCAATGACCACTAGTTGATCCATAAGTGGTTTGTGGAAGGAACACACATGCAATGACCATTGGTTGATCCATAAGTGGTTGTGGAAAAGAAAACACATGCAATGAATCTGGTTGGTCCATATGTGGTTTGTGGAAAGAACACACATGCAGTGACCACTGGTTGATCCATGTGTGGTTTGTGAAATGAACACGCATGCAATGCCACTGGTTGATCCATGTGTGGTTTGTGGAAAGAACACACATGCAATGACTCTAGTGGTAGTTTTTGTATAAGAAAACACATGCAATGTCTCTAATGGATCCATATGTGGTTTGTGAAAAGAACACACACGCAATGACCACTTGTTGATCCATGTGTGGTTTCTGAAAAGAACACACATGCAATGACTCTAGTGCTAGTTTTAGTATAAGAACACACATGCAATGACTCTAGTGGGTCCACATGTAGTTTGTGAAAAGAACACACATGCAATGACCACTTGCTGATCCATGTGTGTTTTGTGAAAAGAACACACATACAATTACTCTAGTGGGTCCACATGTAGTTTGTGAAAAGAACACACATGCAATGACCACTGGTTGATCCATAAGTTGTTTGTGGAAAAGAACACACATGCAATGAACACTGGTTGATCCATGTGTAGTTTGTGAAAAGAACACACATGCAATGACTCTAGTGCTAGTTTTAGTATAAGAACACACATGCAATGACTCTAGTGGGTCCATATGTAGTTTTTAAAAATAACACACATGCAATGACCACAGGTTGATCGATAAGTGGTTTGTGGAAAAGAAAACACATGCAATGACTCTAGTTGGTCCATATGTGGTTTGTGGAAAATAACACACATGAAATGAACACTGGTTGATCCATGTGTGGTTTGTGCAAAAGAACACATGTTATGACCACTGGTTGATCCATGTGTGGTTTGTGAAAAGAATACACATGCACTGACTCTAGTGCTAGTTTTAGTATAAGAACACACATGCAATGACTCTAGTGGGTCCAGATGTAGTTTGTGAAAAGAACACACATGCAATGACCACTAGTTGATCCATAAGTGGTTTGTGGAAGGAACACACATGCAATGACCATTGGTTGATCCATAAGTGGTTGTGGAAAAGAAAACACATGCAATGAATCTGGTTGGTCCATATGTGGTTTGTGGAAAGAACACACATGCAGTGACCACTGGTTGATCCATGTGTGGTTTGTGAAATGAACACACATGCAATGCCACTGGTTGATCCATGTGTGGTTTGTGGAAAGAACACACATGCAATGACTCTAGTGCTAGTTTTTGTATAAGAACACACATGCAATGTCTCTAATGGATCCATATGTGGTTTCTGAAAAGAACACACATGCAATGACCACTGGTTGATCCATAAGTTGTTTGTGGAAAAGAACACATATGCAATAAACACTGGTTGATCCATGTGTGGTTTGCGCAAAAGAACACATGCAATGACCACTAGTTGATCCATGTGTGGTTTGTGAAAAGAACACACATGCAATGACTCTAGTGCTAGTTTTAGTATAAGAACACACATGCAATGACTCTAGTGGGTCCACATGTAGTTTGTGAAAATAACACACATGCAATGACCACTGGTTGATCCATAAGTGGTTTGTGGAAATAACACACATGCAATGAGCACTGGTTGATCCATAAGTGGTTTTTGGAAAAGATGACACATGCCATGATTCTGGTTGGTATATATGTGGTTTGTGGAAAGAACAACATGAAGTGACCACTGGTTGATCCATGTGTGGTTTGTGAAAAGAACACACATGCAATGCCCCTGGTTGATCCATGTGTGGTTTGTGGAAAGAACACACATGCAATTACTCTAGTGCTAGTTTTAGTATAAGAACACACATGCAATGACTCTAATGGATCCATATGTGGTTTGTGAAAAGAACACACATGCAATGACCACTTGTTGATCCATGTGTGGTTTGTGAAAAGAACACACATCCAATGACTCTAGTGCTAGTTTTAGTATAAGAACATACATGCAATGACTCTAGTGGGTGCACATGTAGTTTGTGAAAAGAACACACATGCAATGACCACTGGTTGATCCATAAGTGGTTTGTGGAAAGAACACACATGCAATGACGACTTGTTGATCCATAAGTGGTTTGTGCAAAAGAAAACACATGCAATGACTCTGGTTGGTCCATATGTGGTTTGTGGAAAGAACACACATGCAGTGACCGCTGGTTGATCCATGTGTGGTTTGTCAAATGAACACAGATGCAATGCCACTTGTTGATCCATGTGTGGTTTGTGGAAAGAACACACATGCAATGACCACTTGTTGATCCATGTGTAGTTTGTGAAAAGAACACACATCCAATGACTCTAGTGCTAGTTTTAGTATAAGAACATACATGCAATGACTCTAGTGGGTCCACATGTAGTTTGTGAAAAGAACACACATGCAATGACCACTGGTTGATCCATAAGTGGTTTGTGGAAAGAACACACATGCAATGACGACTTGTTGATCCATAAGTGGTTTGTGCAAAAGAAAACACATGCAATGACTCTGGTTGGTCCATATGTGGTTTGTGGAAAGAACACACATGCAATGACCACTGGTTGATCCATGTGTGGTTTGTCAAATGAACACACATGCAATGCCACTGGTTGATCCATGTGTGGTTTGTGGAAAGAACACACATGCAATGACTCTAGTGCTAGTTTTTGTATAAGAACACACATGCAATGTCTCTAATGGATCCATATGTGGTTTCTGAAAAGAACACACATGCAATGACCACTGGTTGATCCATAAGTTGTTTGTGGAAAAGAACACACATGCAATGAATACTGGTTGATCCATGTGTGGTTTATGAAAAGAACACACATGCAATGACTCTAGTGCTAGTTTTAGTATAAGAACACACATGCAATGACTCTAGTGGGTCCACATGTAGTTTGTGAAAATAACACACATGCAATGACCCCTTGTTTATCCATGTGTGTTTTGTGAAAAGAACACACATACAATGACTCTAGTGGGTCCACATGTAGTTTGTGAAAACAATACACATGCAATGACCACTGGTTGATCCATAAGTTGTTTGTGGAAAAGAACACACATGCAATGAACACTGGTTGATCCATGTGTGGTTTGTGCAAAAGAACACATGCAATGACCACTAGTTGATCCATGTGTGGTTTGTGAAAAGAACACACATGCAATAACTCTAGTGCTAGTATTAGTATAAGAACACACATGCAATGACTCTAATGGATCCATATGTGGTTTGTGAAAAGAACACACATGCAATGACCACTTGTTGATCCATGTGTGGTTTGTGAAAAGAACACACATCCAATGACTCTAGTGCTAGTTTTAGTATAAGAACATACATGCAATGACTCTAGTGGGTGCACATGTAGTTTGTGAAAAGAACACACATGCAATGACCACTGGTTGATCCATAAGTGGTTTGTGGAAAGAACACACATGCAATGACGACTTGTTGATCCATAAGTGGTTTGTGCAAAAGAAAACACATGCAATGACTCTGGTTGGTCCATATGTGGTTTGTGGAAAGAACACACATGCAGTGACCGCTGGTTGATCCATGTGTGGTTTGTCAAATGAACACAGATGCAATGCCACTTGTTGATCCATGTGTGGTTTGTGGAAAGAACACACATGCAATGACCACTTGTTGATCCATGTGTAGTTTGTGAAAAGAACACACATCCAATGACTCTAGTGCTAGTTTTAGTATAAGAACATACATGCAATGACTCTAGTGGGTCCACATGTAGTTTGTGAAAAGAACACACATGCAATGACCACTGGTTGATCCATAAGTGGTTTGTGGAAAGAACACACATGCAATGACGACTTGTTGATCCATAAGTGGTTTGTGCAAAAGAAAACACATGCAATGACTCTGGTTGGTCCATATGTGGTTTGTGGAAAGAACACACATGCAATGACCACTGGTTGATCCATGTGTGGTTTGTCAAATGAACACACATGCAATGCCACTGGTTGATCCATGTGTGGTTTGTGGAAAGAACACACATGCAATGACTCTAGTGCTAGTTTTTGTATAAGAACACACATGCAATGTCTCTAATGGATCCATATGTGGTTTCTGAAAAGAACACACATGCAATGACCACTGGTTGATCCATAAGTTGTTTGTGGAAAAGAACACACATGCAATGAATACTGGTTGATCCATGTGTGGTTTATGAAAAGAACACACATGCAATGACTCTAGTGCTAGTTTTAGTATAAGAACACACATGCAATGACTCTAGTGGGTCCACATGTAGTTTGTGAAAATAACACACATGCAATGACCCCTTGTTTATCCATGTGTGTTTTGTGAAAAGAACACACATACAATGACTCTAGTGGGTCCACATGTAGTTTGTGAAAACAATACACATGCAATGACCACTGGTTGATCCATAAGTTGTTTGTGGAAAAGAACACACATGCAATGAACACTGGTTGATCCATGTGTGGTTTGCGCAAAAGAACACATGCAATGACCACTAGTTGATCCATGTGTGGTTTGTGAAAAGAACACACATGCAATAACTCTAGTGCTAGTATTAGTATAAGAACACACATGCAATGACTCTAGTGGGTCCACATGTAGTTTGTGAAAATAACACACATGCAATGACCACTGGTTGATCCATAAGTGGTTTGCGGAAATAACACACATGCAATGAGCACTGGTTGATCCATAAGTGGTTTGTGGAAAAGATGACACATGCAATGATTCTGGTTGGTATATATGTGGTTTGTGGAAAGAACAACATGCAGTGACCACTGGTTGATCCATGTGTGGTTTGTGAAAAGAACACACATGCAATGCCACTGGTTGATCCATGTGTGGTTTGTGGAAAGAACACACATGCAATTACTCTGGTGCTAGTTTTAGTATAAGAACACACATGCAATGACTCTAATGGATCCATATGTGGTTTGTGAAAAGAACACACATGCAATGACCACTTGTTGATCCATGTGTGGTTTGTGAAAAGAACACAGATCCAATGACTCTAGTGCTAGTTTTAGTATAAGAGCATACATGCAATGACTCTAGTGGGTGCACATGTAGTTTGTGAAAAGAACACACATGCAATGACCACTGGTTGATCCATAAGTGGTTTGTGGAAAGAACACACATGCAATGACGACTTGTTGATCCATAAGTGGTTTGTGCAAAAGAAAACACATGCAATGACTCTGGTTGGTCCATATGTGGTTTGTGGAAAGAACACACATGCAATGACCACTGGTTGATCCATGTGTGGTTTGTCAAATGAACACAGATGCAATGCCACTGGTTGATCCATGTGTGGTTGGTGGAAAGAACACACATGCAATGACTCTAGTGCTAGTTTTAGTATAAGAACACACATGCAATGACCACTTGTTGATCCATGTGTGATTTGTGAAAAGAACACCCATGGAATGACTCTAGTGCTAGTTTTTGTATAAGAACATACATGCAATGACTCTAGTGGGTCCACATGTAGTTTGTGAAAAGAACACACATGCAATGACCACTGGTTGATCCATAAGTGGTTTGTGGAAAGAACACACATGCAATGACCACTGGTTGATCCATAAGTGGTTTGTGGAAAAGAAAACACATGCAGTGACTCTGGTTGGTCCATATGTGGTTTGTGGAAAGAACACAATTGCATTGACCACTGGTTGATCCATATGTGGCTTGTGAAAAGAACACACATGCAATGCCACTAGTTGATCCATGTGTGGTTTGTGGAAAGAACACACATGCAATGACTCTAGTGGTAGTTTTAGTACAAGATCACACATGCAATGACTCTAATGGATCCATATGTGGTTTGTGAAAATAACACACATGCAATGACCACTTGTTGATCCATGTGTGGTTTGTGAAAAGAACACACATGCAATGACTCTAGTGCTAGTTTTAGTATAAGAACACACATGCAATGACTCTAGTGGGTCCACATGTAGTTTGTGAAAAGAACACACATGCAATGACCACTTTTTGATCCATAAGTGGTTTGTGGAAAGAACACACATGCAATGACCACTGGTTGATCCATCAGTGGTTTGTGGAAAAGAAAACACTTGCAATGACTCTAGTTGGTCCATATCTGGTTTGTGGAAAGAACACACATGCAGTGACCACTGGTTGATCCATGTGTGGTTTGTGAAATGAACACACATGCAATGCCACTGGTTGATCCATGTGTGGTTTGTGGAAAGAACACACATGCAATGACTCTAGTGCTAGTTTTTGTATAAGAACACACATGCAATGTCTCTAATGGATCCATATGTGGTTTGTGAAAAGAACACACATGCAATGACCACTTGCTGATCCATGTGTGGTTTGTGAAAAGAACACACATGCAGTGACTCTAGTGCTAGTTTTAGTATAAGAACACACATGCAATGACTCTAGTGGGTCCACATGTAGTTTGTGAAAAGAACACACATGCAATGACCACTGGTTGATCCATAAGTGGTTTGTGGAAAGAACACACGTGCAATGACCACTGGTTGATCCATAAGTGGTTTGTGGAAAAGAACACACATGCAATGATTCTGGTTGGTACAAATGTGGTTTGTGGAAAGAACAACATGCAGTGACCACTGGTTGATCCATGTGTGGTTTGTGAAAAGAACACACATGCAATGCCACTGGTTGATCCATGTGTGGTTTGTGGAAAGAACACACATGCAATTACTCTGGTGCTGGTTTTAGTATAAGAACACACATGCAATGACTCTAATGGATCCATATGTGGTTTGTGAAAAGAACACACATGCAATGACCACTTGTTGATCCATGTGTGGTTTGTGAAAAGAACACACATGCAATGACTCTAGTGCTAGTTTTAGTATAAGAACATACATGCAGTGACTCTAGTGGGTCAACATGTAGTTTGTGAAAAGAACACACATGTAATGACCACTGGTTGATCCATAAGTGGTTTGCGGAAAGAACACACATGCAATGACGACTTGTTGATGCATAAGTGGTTTGTGCAAAAGAAAACACATGCAATGATTCTGGTTGGTCCATATGTGGTTTGTGGAAAGAACACACATGCAATGACCACTTGTTGATCCATGTGTGGTTTATCAAATGAACACACATGCAATGCCACTGGTTGATCCATGTGTGGTTTGTGGAAAGAACACACATGCAATGACTCTAGTGCTAGTTTTAGTATAAGAACACACATGCAATGTCTCTAATGGATCCATATGTGGTTTGTGAAAAGAACACACATGCAATGACCACTTGTTGATCCATGTATGATTTGTGAAAATAACACCCATGCAATGACTCTAGTGCTAGTTTTTTGTATAAGAACATACATGCAATGACTCTAGTAGGTCCACATTTAGTTTGTGAAAAGAACACACATGCAATAACCACTGGTTGATCCATAAGTGGTTTGTGGAAAGAACACACATGCAATGACCACTGGATGATCCATAAGTGGTTTGTGGAAAAGAAAACACTTGCAATGACTCTGGTTGGTCCATATGTTGTTTGTGGAAAGAACACACATGCATTCACCACTGGTTGATCCATATGTGGCATGTGAAAAGAACACACATGCAATGCCACTAGTTGATCCATGTGTGGTTTGTGGAAAGAACACACATGCAATGACTCTAGTGGTAGTTTTAGTACAAGATCACACATGCAATGACTCTAATGGATCCATATGTGGTTTGTGAAAATAACACACATGCAATGACCACTTGTTGATCCATGTGTGGTTTGTGAAAAGAACACACATGAATTGACTCTAGTGCTAGTTTTAGTATAAGAACACACATGCAATGACTCTAGTGGGTCCACATGTACTTTGTGGAAAAGAAAACACTTGCAATGACCACTGGTTGGTCCATAAGTGGTTTGTGGAAAGAACACACATGCAATGACCACTGGTTGATCCATAAGTGGTTTGTGGAAAAGAAAACACTTGCAATGACTCTAGTTGGTCCATATGTGGTTTGTGGAAAGAACACACATGCAGTGACCACTGGTTGATCCATGTGTGGTTTGTGAAAAGAACACACATGCAATGCCACTGGTTGATCCATGTGTGGTTTGTGGAAAGAACACACATGCAATGACTCTAGTGCTAGTTTTTGTATAAGAACACACATGCAATGTCTCTAATGGATCCATATGTGGTTTGTGAAAAGAACACACATGCAATGACCACTTGTTGATCCATGTGTGGTTTGTGAAAAGAACACACATGAAGTGACTCTAGTGCTAGTTTTAGTATAAGAACACACATGCAATGACTCTAGTGGGTCCACATGTAGTTTGTGAAAAGAACACACATGCAATGACCACTGGTTGATCCATAAGTGGTTTGTGGAAAGAACACACATGAAATGACCACTGGTTGATCCATAAGTGGTTTGTGCAAAAGAAAACACATGCAATGACTATGGTTGGTCCATATGTGGTTTGTGGAAAGAACACACATGCAGTAACCACTGGTTGATCCATGTGTGGTTTGTGAAATGAACACACATGCAATGCCACTAGTTGATCCATGTGTGGTTTGTGGAAAGAACACACATGCAATGACTCTAGTGCTAGTTTTTGTATAAGAACACACATGCAATGTCTCTAATGGATCCATATGTGGTTTGTGAAAAGAACACACATGCAATGACCACTTGTTGATCCATGTATGATTTGTGAAAAGAACACCCATGCAATGACTCTAGTGCTAGTTTTTGTATAAGAACATACATGCAATGACTCTAGTAGGTCCACATTTAGTTTGTGAAAAGAACACACATGCAATAACCACTGGTTGATCCATAAGTGGTTTGTGGAAAGAACACACATGCAATGACCACTGGATGATCCATAAGTGGTTTGTGGAAAAGAAAACACTTGCAATGACTCTGGTTGGTCCATATGTTGTTTGTGGAAAGAACACACATGCATTCACCACTGGTTGATCCATATGTGGCATGTGAAAAGAACACACATGCAATGCCACTAGTTGATCCATGTGTGGTTTGTGGAAAGAACACACATGCAATGACTCTAGTGGTAGTTTTAGTACAAGATCACACATGCAATGACTCTAATGGATCCATATGTGGTTTGTGAAAATAACACACATGCAATGACCACTTGTTGATCCATGTGTGGTTTGTGAAAAGAACACACATGAATTGACTCTAGTGCTAGTTTTAGTATAAGAACACACATGCAATGACTCTAGTGGGTCCACATGTACTTTGTGAAAAGAACACACATGCAATGACCACTGGTTGGTCCATAAGTGGTTTGTGGAAAGAACACACATGCAATGACCACTGGTTGATCCATAAGTGGTTTGTGGAAAAGAAAACACTTGCAATGACTCTAGTTGGTCCATATGTGGTTTGTGGAAAGAACACACATGCAGTGACCACTGGTTGATCCATGTGTGGTTTGTGAAATGAACACACATGCAATGCCACTGGTTGATCCATGTGTGGTTTGTGGAAAGAACACACATGCAATGACTCTAGTGCTAGTTTTTGTATAAGAACACACATGCAATGTCTCTAATGGATCCATATGTGGTTTGTGAAAAGAACACACATGCAATGACCACTGGCTGATCCATGTGTGGTTTGTGAAAAGAACACACATGAAGTGACTCTAGTGCTAGTTTTAGTATAAGAACACACATGCAATGACTCTAGTGGGTCCACATGTAGTTTGTGAAAAGAACACACATGCAATGACCACTGGTTGATCCATAAGTGTTTTGTGGAAAGAACACACATGAAATGACCACTGGTTGATCCATAAGTGGTTTGTGCAAAAGAAAACACATGCAATGACTATGGTTGGTCCATATGTGGTTTGTGGAAAGAACACACATGCAGTAACCACTGGTTGATCCATGTGTGGTTTGTGAAATGAACACACATGCAATGCCACTGGTTGATCCATGTGTGGTTTGTGGAAAGAACACACATGCAATGACTCTAGTGCATGTTTTAGTATAAGAACACACATGCAATGCCTCTAATGGATCCATATGTGGTTTGTGAAAAGAACACACATGCAATGACCACTTGTTGATCCATGTGTGATTTGTGAAAAAAACACCCATGCAATGACTCTAGTGCTAGTTTTAGTATAAGATCACACATGCAATGACTCTAGTGGGTCCACATGTAGTTTGTGAAAAGAACACACATGCAATGACCACTGGTTGATCCATAAGTGGTTTGTGGAAAGAACACACATGCAATGACCACTGGTTGATCCATAAGTGGTTTGTGGAAAAGAAAACACATGCAATGACTCTGGTTGGTCCATATGTGGTTTGTGGAAAGAACACACATGTAGTGACCACTGGTTGATCCATGTGTGGTTTGTGAAATGAACACACATGCAATGCCACTGGTTGATCCATGTGTGGTTTGTGGAAAGAACACAAATGCAATGACTCTAGTGCTAGTTTTTGTATAAGAACACACATGCAATGTCTCTAATGGATCCATATGTGGTTTGTGAAATGAACACACATGCAATGCCACTGGTTGATCCATGTGTGGTTTGTGGAAAGAACACACATGCAATTACTCTGGTGCTGGTTTTAGTATAAGAAGACACATGCAATGACTCTAATGGATCCATATGTGGTTTGTGAAAAGAACACACATGCAATGACCACCTGTTGATCCATGTGTGGTTTGTGAAAATAACACACATGCAATGACTCTAGTGCTAGTTTTAGTATAAGAACATACATGCAATGACTCTAGTGGGTCCACATGTAGTTTGTGAAAAGAACACACATACAATGACCACTGGTTGATCCATAAGTGGTTTGTGGAAAGAACACACATGCAATGATGACTTGTTGATCCATAAGTGGTTTGTGCAAAAGAAAACACATGCAATGACTCTGGTTGGTCCATATGTGGTTTGTGGAAAGAACACACATGCAATGACCACTGGTTGATCCATGTGTGGTTTGTCAAATGAACACACATGCAATGCCACTGGTTGATCCATGTGTGGTTTATGGAAAGAACACACATGCAATGACTCTAGTGCTAGTTTTAGTATAAGAACACACATGCTATGACTCTAGTGGGTCCACATGTAGTTTGTGAAAAGAACACACATGCAATGACCACTGGTTGATCCATAAGTGGTTTGTGGAAGGAACACACATGCAATGACCACTGGTTGATCCATAAGTGGTTTGTGTAAAAGAAAAATCATGCAATGAATCTGGTTGGTCCATATGTGGTTTGTGGAAACAACACACATGCAGTGACCACTGGTTGATCCTTGTGTGGTTTGTGAAATGAACACACATGCAATGCCACTGGTTGATCCATGGGTGGTTTGTGGAAAGAACACACATGCAATGTCTCTAATGGATCCATATGTGGTTTGTGAAAAGAACACACATGCAATGACCACTTGTTGATCCATGTGTGGTTTGTGAAAAGAACACACATGCAATGACTCTAGTGGGTCCACATGTAGTTTGTGAAAAGAACACACATGCAATGACGACTTGTTGATCCATGTGTGTTTTGTGAAAAGAACACACATACAATTACTATAGTGGGTCAACATGTAGTTTGTGAAAAGAACACACAAGCAATGACCACTAGTTGATCCATAAGTTGTTTGTGGAAAAGAACACACATGCAATGAACACTGGTTGATCGATGTGTAGTTTGTGAAAAGAACACACATGCAATGACTCCAGCGCTAGTTTTAGTATAAGAACACACATGCAATGACTCTCGTGGGTCCACATGTAGTTTGTAAAAATAACACACATGCAATGACCACTGGTTGATCGATAAGTGGTTTGTGGAAAAGAAAACATATGCAATGACTCTGGTTGGTCCATATGTGGTTTGTGGAAAAGAACACACATGCAATGAACACTGGTTGATCCATGTGTGGTTTGTGCAAAAGAACACATGCAATGACCACTGGTTGATCCATGTGTGATTTGTGAAAAGAATACACATGCACTGACTCTAGTGCTAGTTTTAGTATAAGAACACACATGCAATGACTCTAGTGGGTCCAGATGTAGTTTTTGAAAAGAACACACGTGCAATGAACACTAGTTGATCCATAAGTGGTTTGTGGAAGGAACACACATGCAATGACCATTGGTTGATTCATAAGTGGTTTGTGGAAAAGAAAACACATGCAATGAATCTGGTTGGTCCATATGTGGTTTGTGGAAAGAACACACATGCAGTGACCACTGGTTGATCCATGTCTGGTTTGTGAAATGAACACACATGCAATGCCACTAGTTCATCCATGTGTGGTTTGTGGAAAGAACACACATGCAATGACTCTAGTGCTAGTTTTTGTATAAGAACACACATGCAATGTCTCTAATGGATCCATATGTGGTTTCTGAAAAGAACACACATTGAATGACCACTGGTTGATCCATAAGTTGTTTGTGGAAAAGAACACGCATGCAATGAACACTGGTTGATCCATGTGTGGTTTGTGAAAAGAACACACATGCAATGACTCTAGTGCTAGTTTTAGTATAAGAACACACATGCAATGACTCTAGTGGGTCCACATGTAGTTTGTGGAAATAACACACATGCAATGACCACTAGTTGATCCATGTGTGTTTTGTGAAAAGAACACACATACAATGACTCTAGTGGGTCCACATGTAGTTTGTTAAAAGAACACACATGCAATGACCACTGGTTGATCCATAAGTTGTTTGTGGAAAAGAACACACATGCAATGAACACTGGTTGATCCATGTGTGGTTTGCGCAAAAGAACACATGCAATGACCACTGGTTGATCCATGTGTGGTTTGTGAAAAGAACACACATGCAACGACTCTAGTGCTAGTTTTAGTATAAGAAGACACATGCAATGACTCTAGTGGGTCCACATGTAGTTTATGAAAATAAACACATGCAATGACCACTGATTGATCCATAAGTGGTTTGTGGAAATAACACACATGCAATGAGCACTGGTTGATCCATAAGTGGTTTGTGGAAAAGAACACACATGCAATGATTCTGGTTGGTACATATGTGGTTTGTGGAAAGAACAACATGCAGTGACCACTGGTTGATCCATGTGTGGTTTGTGAAATGAACACACATGCAATGCCACTGGTTGATCCATGTGTGGTTTGTGGAAAGAACACACATGCAATTACTCTGGTGCTAGTTTTAGTATAAGAACACACATGCAATGACTCTAATGGATCCATATGTGGTTTGTGAAAAGAACACACATGCAATGACCACTTGTTGATCCATGTGTGGTTTGTGAAAAGAACACACATGCAATGACTCTAGTGCTAGTTTTAGTATAAGAACATACATGCAATGACTCTAGTGGGTCCAGATGTAGTTTGTGAAAAGAACACACATGCAATGACCACTGGTTGATCCATAAGTGGTTTGTGGAAAGAACACACATGCAATGACGACTTGTTGATCCATAAGTGGATTGTGCAAAAGAAAACACATGCAATGACTCTGGTTGGTCCATATGTGGTTTGTGGAAAGAACACACATGCAATGACCACTGGTTGATCCATGTGTGGTTTGTCAAATGAACACACATGCAATGCCACTGGTTGATCCATGTGTGGTTTGTGGAAAGAACACACATGCAATGACTCTAGTGCTAGTTTAGTATAAGAACACACATGCAATGACTCTAGTGGGTCCACATGTAGTTTGTGAAAAGAACACACATGTAATGACCACTGGTTGATCCATAAGTGGGTTGTGGAAGGAACACACATGCAATGACCACTGGTTGATCCATAAGTGGTTTGTGGAAAAGAAAACACATGCAACGAATCTTGTTGGTCCATATGTGGTTTGTGGAAACAACACACATGCAGTGACCACTGGTTGATCCATGTGTGGTTTGTGAAATGAACACACATGCAATGCCACTGGTTGATCCATGTATGGTTTGTGGAAAGAACACACATGCAATGACTCTAGTGCTAGTTTTTGTATAAGAACACACATGCAATGTCTCTAATGGATCCATATGTGGTTTGTGAAAAGAACACACATGCAATGACCACTTGCTGATCCATGAGTGGTTTGTGAAAAGAACACACATGCAGTGACTCTAGTGCTAGTTTTAGTATAAGAACACACATGCTATGACTCTAGTGGGTCCACATGTAGTTTGTAAAAAGAACACACATGCAATGACCACTGGTTGATCCATAAGTGGTTTGTGGAAAGAACACACATGAAATGACCACTTGTTGATCCATAAGTGGTTTGTGGAAAAGAAAACACATGCAATGACTCTGGTTGGTCCATATGTGGATTGTGGAAAGAACACACATGCAGTAACCACTGGTTGATCCATGTGTAGTTTGTGAAATGAACACACATGCAATGACTCTAGTGCTAGTTTTAGTATAAGAACATACATGCAATGACTCTAGTGGGTCCACATGTAGTTTGTGAAAAGAACACACATGCAATGACTCTAGTGGTAGTTTTAGTACAAGATCACACATGCAATGACTCTAATGGATCCATATGTGGTTTGTGAAAATAACACACATGCAATGACCACTTGTTGATCCATGTGTGGTTTGTGAAAAGAACACACATGAATTGACTCTAGTGCTAGTTTTAGTATAAGAACACACATGCAATGACTCTAGTGGGTCCACATGTACTTTGTGAAAAGAACACACATGCAATGACCACTGGTTGGTCCATAAGTGGTTTGTGGAAAGAACACACATGCAATGACCACTGGTTGATCCATAAGTGGTTTGTGGAAAAGAAAACACTTGCAATGACTCTAGTTGGTCCATATGTGGTTTGTGGAAAGAACACACATGCAGTGACCACTGGTTGATCCATGTGTGGTTTGTGAAATGAACACACATGCAATGCCACTGGTTGATCCATGTGTGGTTTGTGGAAAGAACACACATGCAATGACTCTAGTGCTAGTTTTTGTATAAGAACACACATGCAATGTCTCTAATGGATCCATATGTGGTTTGTGAAAAGAACACACATGCAATGACCACTGGCTGATCCATGTGTGGTTTGTGAAAAGAACACACATGAAGTGACTCTAGTGCTAGTTTTAGTATAAGAACACACATGCAATGACTCTAGTGGGTCCACATGTAGTTTGTGAAAAGAACACACATGCAATGACCACTGGTTGATCCATAAGTGTTTTGTGGAAAGAACACACATGAAATGACCACTGGTTGATCCATAAGTGGTTTGTGCAAAAGAAAACACATGCAATGACTATGGTTGGTCCATATGTGGTTTGTGGAAAGAACACACATGCAGTAACCACTGGTTGATCCATGTGTGGTTTGTGAAATGAACACACATGCAATGCCACTGGTTGATCCATGTGTGGTTTGTGGAAAGAACACACATGCAATGACTCTAGTGCATGTTTTAGTATAAGAACACACATGCAATGCCTCTAATGGATCCATATGTGGTTTGTGAAAAGAACACACATGCAATGACCACTTGTTGATCCATGTGTGATTTGTGAAAAAAACACCCATGCAATGACTCTAGTGCTAGTTTTAGTATAAGATCACACATGCAATGACTCTAGTGGGTCCACATGTAGTTTGTGAAAAGAACACACATGCAATGACCACTGGTTGATCCATAAGTGGTTTGTGGAAAGAACACACATGCAATGACCACTGGTTGATCCATAAGTGGTTTGTGGAAAAGAAAACACATGCAATGACTCTGGTTGGTCCATATGTGGTTTGTGGAAAGAACACACATGTAGTGACCACTGGTTGATCCATGTGTGGTTTGTGAAATGAACACACATGCAATGCCACTGGTTGATCCATGTGTGGTTTGTGGAAAGAACACAAATGCAATGACTCTAGTGCTAGTTTTTGTATAAGAACACACATGCAATGTCTCTAATGGATCCATATGTGGTTTGTGAAATGAACACACATGCAATGCCACTGGTTGATCCATGTGTGGTTTGTGGAAAGAACACACATGCAATTACTCTGGTGCTGGTTTTAGTATAAGAAGACACATGCAATGACTCTAATGGATCCATATGTGGTTTGTGAAAAGAACACACATGCAATGACCACCTGTTGATCCATGTGTGGTTTGTGAAAATAACACACATGCAATGACTCTAGTGCTAGTTTTAGTATAAGAACATACATGCAATGACTCTAGTGGGTCCACATGTAGTTTGTGAAAAGAACACACATGCAATGACCACTGGTTGATCCATAAGTGGTTTGTGGAAAGAACACACATGCAATGATGACTTGTTGATCCATAAGTGGTTTGTGCAAAAGAAAACACATGCAATGACTCTGGTTGGTCCATATGTGGTTTGTGGAAAGAACACACATGCAATGACCACTGGTTGATCCATGTGTGGTTTGTCAAATGAACACACATGCAATGCCACTGGTTGATCCATGTGTGGTTTGTGGAAAGAACACACATGCAATGACTCTAGTGCTAGTTTAGTATAAGAACACACATGCAATGACTCTAGTGGGTCCACATGTAGTTTGTGAAAAGAACACACATGTAATGACCACTGGTTGATCCATAAGTGGGTTGTGGAAGGAACACACATGCAATGACCACTGGTTGATCCATAAGTGGTTTGTGGAAAAGAAAACACATGCAACGAATCTTGTTGGTCCATATGTGGTTTGTGGAAACAACACACATGCAGTGACCACTGGTTGATCCATGTGTGGTTTGTGAAATGAACACACATGCAATGCCACTGGTTGATCCATGTGTGGTTTGTGGAAAGAACACAAATGCAATGACTCTAGTGCTAGTTTTTGTATAAGAACACACATGCAATGTCTCTAATGGATCCATATGTGGTTTGTGAAATGAACACACATGCAATGCCACTGGTTGATCCATGTGTGGTTTGTGGAAAGAACACACATGCAATTACTCTGGTGCTGGTTTTAGTATAAGAAGACACATGCAATGACTCTAATGGATCCATATGTGGTTTGTGAAAAGAACACACATGCAATGACCACCTGTTGATCCATGTGTGGTTTGTGAAAATAACACACATGCAATGACTCTAGTGCTAGTTTTAGTATAAGAACATACATGCAATGACTCTAGTGGGTCCACATGTAGTTTGTGAAAAGAACACACATGCAATGACCACTGGTTGATCCATAAGTGGTTTGTGGAAAGAACACACATGCAATGATGACTTGTTGATCCATAAGTGGTTTGTGCAAAAGAAAACACATGCAATGACTCTGGTTGGTCCATATGTGGTTTGTGGAAAGAACACACATGCAATGACCACTGGTTGATCCATGTGTGGTTTGTCAAATGAACACACATGCAATGCCACTGGTTGATCCATGTGTGGTTTATGGAAAGAACACACATGCAATGACTCTAGTGCTAGTTTTAGTATAAGAACACACATGCTATGATTCTAGTGGGTCCACATGTAGTTTGTGAAAAGAACACACATGCAATGACCACTGGTTGATCCATAAGTGGTTTGTGGAAGGAACACACATGCAATGACCACTGGTTGATCCATAAGTGGTTTGTGTAAAAGAAAAATCATGCAATGAATCTGGTTGGTCCATATGTGGTTTGTGGAAACAACACACATGCAGTGACCACTGGTTGATCCTTGTGTGGTTTGTGAAATGAACACACATGCAATGCCACTGGTTGATCCATGGGTGGTTTGTGGAAAGAACACACATGCAATGTCTCTAATGGATCCATATGTGGTTTGTGAAAAGAACACACATGCAATGACCACTTGTTGATCCATGTGTGGTTTGTGAAAAGAACACACATGCAATGACTCTAGTGGGTCCACATGTAGTTTGTGAAAAGAACACACATGCAATGACGACTTGTTGATCCATGTGTGTTTTGTGAAAAGAACACACATACAATTACTATAGTGGGTCAACATGTAGTTTGTGAAAAGAACACACAAGCAATGACCACTAGTTGATCCATAAGTTGTTTGTGGAAAATAACACACATGCAATGAACACTGGTTGATCGATGTGTAGTTTGTGAAAAGAACACACATGCAATGACTCCAGCGCTAGTTTTAGTATAAGAACACACATGCAATGACTCTCGTGGGTCCACATGTAGTTTGTAAAAATAACACACATGCAATGACCACTGGTTGATCGATAAGTGGTTTGTGGAAAAGAAAACATATGCAATGACTCTGGTTGGTCCATATGTGGTTTGTGGAAAAGAACACACATGCAATGAACACTGGTTGATCCATGTGTGGTTTGTGCAAAAGAACACATGCAATGACCACTGGTTGATCCATGTGTGATTTGTGAAAAGAATACACATGCACTAACTCTAGTGCTAGTTTTAGTATAAGAACACACATGCAATGACTCTAGTGGGTCCAGATGTAGTTTTTGAAAAGAACACACGTGCAATGAACACTAGTTGATCCATAAGTGGTTTGTGGAAGGAACACACATGCAATGACCATTGGTTGATTCATAAGTGGTTTGTGGAAAAGAAAACACATGCAATGAATCTGGTTGGTCCATATGTGGTTTGTGGAAAGAACACACATGCAGTGACCACTGGTTGATCCATGTCTGGTTTGTGAAATGAACACACATGCAATGCCACTAGTTGATCCATGTGTGGTTTGTGGAAAGAACACACATGCAATGACTCTAGTGCTAGTTTTTGTATAAGAACACACATGCAATGTCTCTAATGGATCCATATGTGGTTTCTGAAAAGAACACACATTGAATGACCACTGGTTGATCCATAAGTTGTTTGTGGAAAAGAACACGCATGCAATGAACACTGGTTGATCCATGTGTGGTTTGTGAAAAGAACACACATGCAATGACTCTAGTGCTAGTTTTAGTATAAGAACACACATGCAATGACTCTAGTGGGTCCACATGTAGTTTGTGAAAATAACACACATGCAATGACCACTAGTTGATCCATGTGTGTTTTGTGAAAAGAACACACATACAATGACTCTAGTGGGTCCACATGTAGTTTGTTAAAAGAACACACATGCAATGACCACTGGTTGATCCATAAGTTGTTTGTGGAAAAGAACACACATGCAATGAACACTGGTTGATCCATGTGTGGTTTGCGCAAAAGAACACATGCAATGACCACTGGTTGATCCATGTGTGGTTTGTGAAAAGAACACACATGCAACGACTCTAGTGCTAGTTTTAGTATAAGAAGACACATGCAATGACTCTAGTGGGTCCACATGTAGTTTGTGAAAATAAACACATGCAATGACCACTGATTGATCCATAAGTGGTTTGTGGAAATAACACACATGCAATGAGCACTGGTTGATCCATAAGTGGTTTGTGGAAAAGAACACACATGCAATGATTCTGGTTGGTACATATGTGGTTTGTGGAAAGAACAACATGCAGTGACCACTGGTTGATCCATGTGTGGTTTGTGAAATGAACACACATGCAATGCCACTGGTTGATCCATGTGTGGTTTGTGGAAAGAACACACATGCAATTACTCTGGTGCTAGTTTTAGTATAAGAACACACATGCAATGACTCTAATGGATCCATATGTGGTTTGTGAAAAGAACACACATGCAATGACCACTTGTTGATCCATGTGTGGTTTGTGAAAAGAACACACATGCAATGACTCTAGTGCTAGTTTTAGTATAAGAACATACATGCAATGACTCTAGTGGGTCCAGATGTAGTTTGTGAAAAGAACACACATGCAATGACCACTGGTTGATCCATAAGTGGTTTGTGGAAAGAACACACATGCAATGACGACTTGTTGATCCATAAGTGGATTGTGCAAAAGAAAACACATGCAATGACTCTGGTTGGTCCATATGTGGTTTGTGGAAAGAACACACATGCAATGACCACTGGTTGATCCATGTGTGGTTTGTCAAATGAACACACATGCAATGCCACTGGTTGATCCATGTGTGGTTTGTGGAAAGAACACACATGCAATGACTCTAGTGCTAGTTTAGTATAAGAACACACATGCAATGACTCTAGTGGGTCCACATGTAGTTTGTGAAAAGAACACACATGTAATGACCACTGGTTGATCCATAAGTGGGTTGTGGAAGGAACACACATGCAATGACCACTGGTTGATCCATAAGTGGTTTGTGGAAAAGAAAACACATGCAACGAATCTTGTTGGTCCATATGTGGTTTGTGGAAACAACACACATGCAGTGACCACTGGTTGATCCATGTGTGGTTTGTGAAATGAACACACATGCAATGCCACTGGTTGATCCATGTATGGTTTGTGGAAAGAACACACATGCAATGACTCTAGTGCTAGTTTTTGTATAAGAACACACATGCAATGTCTCTAATGGATCCATATGTGGTTTGTGAAAAGAACACACATGCAATGACCACTTGCTGATCCATGAGTGGTTTGTGAAAAGAACACACATGCAGTGACTCTAGTGCTAGTTTTAGTATAAGAACACACATGCTATGACTCTAGTGGGTCCACATGTAGTTTGTAAAAAGAACACACATGCAATGACCACTGGTTGATCCATAAGTGGTTTGTGGAAAGAACACACATGAAATGACCACTTGTTGATCCATAAGTGGTTTGTGGAAAAGAAAACACATGCAATGACTCTGGTTGGTCCATATGTGGATTGTGGAAAGAACACACATGCAGTAACCACTGGTTGATCCATGTGTAGTTTGTGAAATGAACACACATGCAATGACTCTAGTGCTAGTTTTAGTATAAGAACATACATGCAATGACTCTAGTGGGTCCACATGTAGTTTGTGAAAAGAACACACATGCAATGACCACTGGTTGATCCATAAGTTGTTTGTGGAAAGAACACACATGCAATGACCACTGGTTGATCCTTAAGTGGTTTGTGGAAAAGAAAACACATGCAATGACTCTGGTTGGTCCATATGTGGTTTGTGGAAGAACACACATGCATTGACCACTGGTTGATCCATATGTGGCTTGTGAAAAGAACACACATGCAATGCCACTGGTTGATCCATGTGTGGTTTGTGGAAAGAACACACATGCAATGACTCTAGTGCTAGTTTTTGTATAAGAACACACATGCAATGTCTCTAATGTATCCATATGTGGTTTGTGAAAAGAACACACATGCAATGACCACTTGTTGATCCGTGTGTGGCTTGTGAAAAGAACACACATGCAATGACTCTAGTGCTAGTTTTAATATAAGAACACACATGCAATGACTCTATTGGGTCCACATGTATTTTATGGAAATCTAACATCCCTAAATTCAAATTCCAAAACTCATTCATATCATCCATGCATCCATCATCATCTAGGGTTTTTCTCAAAATCACTTTAGAAATAGGAGCATTTGTGGCTCATTATTTTATGTATGAAAACCCTAGCCTTTGTGCTATTTGTTGTTGAGAAAAGTGCTTTTATTGTTTAGAATCCAAACACAAGTGATTTCAAAACTTTGAGCAAAATATCAAAGCAAAATATGAATTAAAACAAAATATATGCCTATTTCATAAAGGCATAGTTTTAATTTATTTTCAAAAAGACCCAAGTATTCTGAAGTGTTCAGATGTGTTTGACACATATTTAAGAACAAGAATTATTGTACAAAAGTCCTATAAAGTTTTGGTTTCAAACAGATTTGAATTTGGGTTTAAAAACCATTTCTAGAAATTCAATCAGAAAAAGAAAAGGAATTAAGAGGAAAAAAATAGCCAAACCAGCCAATCTGGTCGACCCAGCCCAACACGGCCCAGCTAGCTCAGCAGCTCTCACCCCCGCGAACCGTTTTCTTTACCCACCCCCGCATCCACCAGCTCACTGACAGAAGGGACCCACTCCCTTTTCCCTCTATCGCTGACAACCGCGGCCCACTTGAGCATCGTCGTCTCCACCCGCACGACCAGTTCATCCCCAAATTAGCGCGGCCGTTTCCTGTTTTAATTCGCAGCTTCAAGTCGTATCAATGCTCGAGTAATTCTCGCTCACGACCAGGCTACTTAAACCCCCTCTACCCCCTCTCCCTTCTCCCTCAAACCCAGAACCCAGAGCGCCACCAGGCTGCGTGTATTGCTCCCTGTAGCCCCGCCGTCTCCGACGAGCTGCAGCCACGATTCCGGTGAGTTCCGAGCTCCCCTCTGCCTCTCATTCATGCTTTCTGATTCAGTGAGTCTCTGCGCATCTTCTGACACACTCCGTTTGCCTCCGGATGAACCGTAGCTCCAGCAACGTCGACGACTGGCCGCCACCGTCTTCGGTTTCAACTCCGACGACCTCCAGTGGTAAGTCCAGACCACCCCAAGCCTTGTCTTTCGCACACGCGTGTTCTCCGTGATCTTCTGTATCTAACCACACCCTCCGTTTGCCTCCTAGTGATCGACAACGTCGCCTCCGACCTCGAATAGAACCACCTGTCGCCAGACTCAACTCCTTCGCAAACCGACGCTACCTTGAGCTTCAGCAGCTTCCTGCGAACCTGGTATGACCCTTCTCCCTCTCGCGGACGACCTGGAACGCAAGCGCCGCCGTAGACCGAGCGCTCCGCCGCTCGCTGACGCCGCGCGCCGCCAGGACATGGTCGCTTGCTCGCGCGCCATTAGATCTAGATCCAAGCGCTAGGATAGATTCACTTATCGGCGAAACGGTACGCGATCTGGAACGTGCGATTTGTTTAGATCCTGCGGCTGCAGAGCTCGATCCGGTGCGAACCGGTACGCGCCAATCATAACACGACGCGTGGCTAGGAACAGATCTAAAAACAGATTTTAAATCAGAATTTGATCCAAATTTCAAATGCTTATAACTTTTGATTGCCACGTTGGAATTTTGCAAACTTTATACCGTTGGATTCAGTGAATCAAGGCCTTTCTGTTTATGCAAAGTGTTTAACAAATAGTAACCATTAAAATGACTTTGTTTGTAGAAACTTGTTTAAGGCTATTTTGAGTATGGTTTTAGTTTAACAATTTGTTTAAGTACCAAATAAGTTTGTTTTGGCAATTTTTGTGTCTTGTTTTGTTTCAGTATCATGCACATGCTTGGTAGAGTTTTCAAAATCCCCACTTAGTAAATTCATGCATCATGCATTCATATTATTTTTGATTGTATATAAATTGTGTGTAATTGTGTGCTATAAATTTTTGTGTAGATTTTGCTAGTGATTGTGACTGTGAAGAGTGCTACTCACCCCATTACCAAGGCAAGTGATATTTTCATGAATATTCCATTCCTATATTTTATACTAGCATTAGATATTTTGCTAAGACATGCATGTTACTTTTGTCAAATGATATGATGGGAAATCCTATGTAGTTTAGAATGGTAGAGTTGCTAGGAAATTTTCCCTAAAGATAAGTTGCCATGCCATGCTTAGCCTAGCTAATAGAAAACAAGGGTGGATTATATATTCGTGCTATGGAAAATTTCTAAGTCTGAGGACTTGTGTTTTGATTAATAAAACAACTAAGTAAATGAATCACCTGGGTGGAATGGGACTTGCTTGGTGGTTTTTGGTTGAGTGGTTCACAAGGCCCATTTTTATGGTTTACCTTAGTGTATCTCACTTGTGGATGGCCACCTAGGAACAAAGAGATTTGAGATGTCAAATGTTGAGTAGCTTCAAGTGCAACCACTTGGCAATATGGGCTCTGCCATGATCATATAGGTTGCTAGAACTTAGTCTCTTGGACAGTTGGTGGTAGAGGGAATGATAGGTTGGAACGCGTCCATTTGACTAAGGAAAGGCTTCTGAAAGATCTTGTCTTGGGAAACCAAGTCTTGTGGGGAAAGTCCACCACCTCTGCAGAGTGTAAAACCTAAGTACTTAGCCATGTCCCTGGTAAAGGACAATTTGAGCATCAAGACATGGAAGCTTCAAGAATCTCATCACTCCAACTTCTAAATAAAACTTGTGGGTGAACAAGGGTGAAGGACCCCAATGTCTATTGGAGGTTCCTTGGGAAGTTTTGACAAAGAAAAACTTAATGTTTTCTACTAATAGGAAAAACCTATTTTGAGCAAAGCAAGCCAAGCTACACTTAGCCAAAATGCATATAGTATTATAGTCCACTTAAAATATACTAAGGTATCACTTGCCAATACTATTCCAAAGTATTGACCCTCTGTGGCTGTAACTTGTGATGTTGCAGGTTACTCCGATGATGACTAGGAGTCATGAGTCTACACTCAACATGCTTGCCTGTGGCACATGAAGATGAAGACTTATGTTTATTTACTTACTCCATAAACTCTTGTATTAGGCCTTTGGCCCCGAGTTGTAAAAGACTATGTTTTATCTCTGGAATGAATGTAATAAACGACCTTTGTATTTGTGTACTTCATCTTAAACTGTGGATGCTAGCATTGATCCAGGGACTAACATTGCAATCACAGGGATCCTTTTTCCTTTATAAAGGAGGGGTCTGACAGGAAAGAACACACATGCAATGACTCTAGTGCTAGTTTTAGTATAAGAACACACATGCAATTACTCTAGTTGGTCCACATGTAGTTTGTGAAAAGAACACACATGCAATGACCACTTGTTGATCCATGTGTCTTTTGTGAAAACACGACACATACAATGACTCTAGTGGGTCCACATGTAGTTTGTGAAAAGAACACACATGCAATGACCACTGGTTGATCCATAAGTTGTTTGTGGAAAAGAACACACATGCAATGAACACTGGTTGATCCATGTGTGGTTTGTGCAGAAGAACACATGCAATGACCACTCGTTGATCTGTGTGTGGTTTGTGAAAAGAACACACATGCAATGACTGTAGTGCTAGTTTTAGTATAAGAACACACATGCAATGACTCTAGTGGGTCCACATGTAGTTTGTAAAAATAACACACATGCAATGACCACTGGTTGATCCATAAGTGGTTTGTAGAAATAACACACATGCAATGACCACTGGTTGATCCATAAGTGGTTTGTGGAAAAGAACACACATGCAATGACTCTGGTTGGTCCATATGTGGTTTGTGGAAAGAACACACATGCATTGACCACTAGTTGATCCATATGTGGTTTGTGAAATGAACACACATGCAATTACACTAGTTGATCCATGTGTGGTTTGTGAAAAGAACACACATGCAATGACTCTAGTGCTAGTTTTAGTATAAGAACACACATGCAATGTCTCTAATGGATCCATATGTTGTTTGTGAAAAGAACACACATGCAATGACCACTTGTTGATCCATGTGTGGTTTGTGAAAAGAACACCCATGCAATGACTCTAGTGCTAGTTTTAGTATAAGAACATACATGCAATGACTCTAGTGGGTCTACATGTAGTTTGTGAAAAGAACACACATGCAATGACCACTGGTTGATCCATAAGTGGTTTGTGGAAAAGAAATCACATGCAATGACTCTGGTTGGTCCATATGTGGTTTGTGGAAAGAACACACATGCATTGACCACTGGTTGATCCATATGTGGCTTGTGAAAAGAACACACATGCAATGCCACTGGTTGATCCATGTGTGGTTTGTGGAAAGAACACACATGCAATGACTCTAGTGGTAGTTTTAGTACAAGATCACACATGCAATGACTCTAATGGATCCATATGTGGTTTTTGAAAAGAACACAGATGCAATGACCACTTGTTGATCCATGTGTGGTTTGTGAAAAGAACACACATGCAATGACTCTAGTGCTAGTTTTATTATAAGAACACACATGCAATGACTCTAGTGGGTCCACATGTAGTTTGTGAAAAGAATACACATGCAATGACCACTTGTTGATCCATGTGTGTTTTGTGAAAAGAACACACATACAATGACTCTAGTGGGTCCACATGTAGTTTGTGAAAAGAACACACATGCAATGACCACTGGTTGATCCATAAGTTGTTTGTGGAAAAGAACACACATGCAATGAACACTGGTTGATCAATGTGTGGTTTGTGCAAAAGAACACATGCAATGAATCTGGTTGGTCTGTATGTGGTTTGTGGAAAGAACACACATGTAGTGACCACTGGTTGATCCATGTGTAGTTTGTGAAATGAACACGCATGCAATGCCACTGGTTGATCCAGGTGTGGTTTGTGGAAAGAACACACATGCAATGACTCTAGTGCCAGTTTTTGTATAAGAACACAGATGCCATGTCTCTAATGGATCCATATGTGGTTTGTGATAAGAACACACATGCAATGACCACTGGTTGATCCATAAGTGGTTTGTGGAAATAACACACATGAAATAACCACTGGTTGATCCATAAGTGGTTTGTGGAAAGAACACACATGAAATAACCACTTGTTGATCCATTAGTGGTTTGTGGAAAAGAAAACACATGCAATGACTCTGGTTGGTCCATATGTGGTTTGTGGAAAGAACACACATGCAGTAACCACTGGTTGATCCATGTGTGGTTTGTGAATTGAACACACATGCAATGCCACTGGTTGATCCATGTGTGGTTTGTGTAAAGAACACACATGCAATGACTCTAGTGCTAGTTTTTGTATAAGAACACATATGCAATGTCTCTAATGGATCCATATGTGGTTTGTGAAAAGAACACACATGCAATGACCACTTGTTGATCCATGTGTGGTTTCTGAAAAGAACACCCATGCAATGACTCTAGTGCTAGTTTTAGTATAAGAACACACATGCAATGACTCTAGTGGGTCCACATGTAGTTTGTGAAAAGAACACACATGCAATGACCACTTGTTGATCCATAAGTGGTTTGTGGAAAAGAAAACACATGCAATGACTCTGGTTGGTCCATATGTGGTTTGTGGAAAGAACACACATGCAGTAACCACTGGTTGATCCATGTGTGGTTTGTGAAATGAACACACATGCAATGCCATAGGTTGATCCATGTGTGGTTCGTGGAAAGAACACACATCCAATGACTCTAGTGCTAGTTTTAGTATAAGAACAGACATGCAATGTCTCTAATGGATCCATATGTGGTTTGTGAAAAGAACAGACATGCAATGACCACTTCTTGATCCATGTGTGGTTTGTGAAAAGAACACCCATGCAATGACTCTTGTGCTAGTTTTAGTATAAGAACATACATGCAATGACTCTAGTGGGTCCACATGTAGTTTGTGAAAAGAACACACATGCAATGACCACTAGTTGATCCATAAGTGGTTTGTGGAAACAACACACATGCAATGACCACTGGTTGATCCATAAGTGGTTTGTGGAAAAGAAAACACATGCAATGACTCCGGTTGGTCCATATGTGGTTTGTGGAAATAACACACATGCATTGACCACTAGTTGATCCATATGTGGCTTGTGAAAAGAACACACATGCAATGCCACTGGTTGATCCATGTGTGGTTTGTGGAAAGAACACACATGCAATGACTCTAGTGGTAGTTTTAGTATAAGATCACACATGCAATGACTCTAATGGATCCATATGTGGTTTGTGACAAGAACACACATGCAATGACCACTTGTTGATCCATGTGTGGTTTGTGAAAAGAACACACATACAATGACTCTAGTGCTAGTTTTATTATAAGAACACGCATGCAATGACTCTAGTGGGTCCACATGTAGTTTGTGAAAAGAATACACATGCAATGACCACTTGTTGATCCATGTGTGTTTTGTGAAAAGAACACACATACAATGACTCTAGTGGGTCCACATGTAGTTTGTGAAAAGAACACAGATGCAATGACCACTGGTTGATCCATAAGTTGTTTGTGGAAAAGAACACACATGCAATGAACACTGGTTGATCAATGTGTGGTTTGTGCAAAAGAACACATGCAATGAATCTAGTTGGTCCGTATGTGGTTTAGGAAAGAACACACATGTAGTGACCACTGGTTGATCCATGTGTGGTTTGTGAAATGAACACACATGCAATGCCACTGGTTGATCCATGTGTGTTTGTGGAAAGAACACACATGCAATGACTCTAGTGCCAGTTTTTGTATAAGAACACACATGCCATGTCTCTAATGGATCCATATGTGGTTTGTGATAAGAACACACATGCAATGACTCTAGTGGATCCACATGTAGTTTGTGAAAAGAACACACATGCAATGACCACTGGTTGATCCATAAGTGGTTTGTGGAAAGAACACACATGCAATGACGACTTGTTGATCCATGTGTGGTTTGTCAAATGAACACACATGCAATGCCACTAGTTGATCCATGTGTGGTTTGTGGAAAGAACACACATGCAATGACTCTAGTGCTAGTTTAGTATAAGAACACACATGCAATGTCTCTAATGGATCCATATGTGGTTTGTGAAAAGAACACACATGCAATGACCACTTGTTGATCCATGTGTGATTTGTGAAAAGAACACCCATGCAATGACTCTAGTGCTAGTTTTTGTATAAGAACATACATGCAATGACTCTAGTGGGTCCACACGTAGTTTGTGAAAAGAACACACATGCAATAACCATTGGTTGATCCATAAGTGGTTTGTGGAAAGAACATACATGCAATGACCACTGGTTGATCCATAAGTGGTTTGTGGAAACGAAAACACTTACAATGACTCTGGTTGGTCCATATGTGGTTTGTGGAAAGAACACACATGCATTGACCACTAGTTGATCCATATGTGGCTTGTGAAAAGAACACACATGCAATGCCACTAGTTGATCCATGTGTGGTTTGTGGAGAGAACACACATGCAATGACTCTAGTGGTAGTTTTAGTACAAGAACACACATGCAATGTCTCTAATCGATCCATATGTGGTTTGTGAAAAGAACACCCATGCAATTACTCTAGTGCTAGTTTTAGTATAAGAACATACATGCAATGACTCTAGTGGGTCCACATGTAGTTTGTGAAAAGAACACACATGCAATGACCACTGGTTGATCCATAAGTGGTTTGTGGAAAGAACACACATGCAATGACCACTGGTTGATCCATAAGTGGTTTGTGGAAAAGAAAACACGTGCAATGACTCTGGTTGGTCCATATGTGGTTTGTGGAAACAACACACATGCAGTGACCACTGGTTGATCCATGTGTGGTTTGTGAAATGAACACACATGCAATGCCACTGGTTGATCCATGTGTGGTTTGTGGAAAGAACACACATGCAATGACTCTAGTGGTAGTTTTAGTACAAGATCACACATGCAATGACTCTAATGGATCCATATGTGGTTTGTGAAAAGAACACACATGCAATGACCACTTGTTGATCCATGTGTGGTTTGTGAAAAGAACACACATGCAATGACTCTAGTGCTAGTTTTATTATAAGAACACACATGCAATGACTCTAGTGGGTCCACATGTAGTTTGTGAAAAAAATACACATGCAATGACCACTTGTTGATCCATGTGTGGTTTGTGAAAATAACACACATGCAATGTCTCTAGTGCTAGTTTTATTATAAGAACACACATGCAATGACTCTAGTGGGTCCACATGTAGTTTGTGAAAAGAACACACATGCAATGACCACTGGTTGATCCATAAGTTGTTTGTGGAAAAGAACACACATGCAATGAACACTGGTTGATCAATGTGTGGTTTGTGCAAAAGAACACATGCAATGAATCTAGATGGTCTGTATGTGGTTTGTGGAAAGAACACACATGTAGTGACCACTGGTTGATCCATGTGTAGTTTGTGAAATGAACACGCATGAAATGCCACTGGTTGATCCAGGTGTGGTTTGTGGAAAGAACACACATGCAATGACTCTAGTGCCAGTTTTTGTATAAGAACACACATGCCATGTCTCTAATGGATCCATATGTGGTGTGTGATAAGAACACACATGCAATGACCACTGGTTGATCCATAAGTGGTTTGTGGAAATAACACACATGAAATAACCACTGGTTGATCCATAAGTGGTTTGTGGAAAGAACACACATGAAATAACCACTTGTTGATCCATTAGTGGTTTGTGGAAAAGAAAACACATGCAATGACTCTGGTTGGTCCATATGTGGTTTGTGGAAAGAACGCACATGCAGTAACCACTGGTGGATCCATGTGTGGTTTGTGAAATGAACACACATGCAATTCCACTGGTTGATCCATGTGTGGTTTGTGGAAAGAACACACATGCAATGACTCTAGTGCTAGTTTTAGTATAAGAACACACATGCAATGTCTCTAATGGATGCATATGTGGTTTGTGAAAAGAACACACATGCAATGACCACTTGTTGATCCATGTGTGGTTTGTGAAAAGAACACCCATGCAATGACTCTAGTGCTAGTTTTAGTATAAGAACATACATGCAATGACTCTAGTGGGTCCACATGTAGTTTGTGAAAAGAACACACATGCAATGACCACTAGTTTACCCATAAGTGGTTTGTGGAAAGAACACACATGGAATGACCACTGGTTGATCCATAAGTGGTTTGTGGAAAAGAAAACACATGCAATGACTCTGGTTGGTCCATATGTGGTTTGTGGAAATAACACACATGCATTGACCACAGGTTGATCCATATGTGGCCTGTGAAAAGAACACACATGCAATGCCACTGGTTGATCCATGTGTGGTTTGTGGAAAGAACACACATGCAATGACTCTAGTGGTAGTTTTAGTACAAGATCACACATGCAATGACTCTAATGGATCCATATGTGGTTTGTGAAAAGAACACACATGCAATGACGACTTGTTGATCCATGTGTGGTTTGTGAAAAGAACACACATGCAATGACTCTAGTGCTAGTTTTATTATAAGAACACGCATGCAATGACTCTAGTGGGTCCACATGTAGTTTGTGAAAAGAACACACATGCAATGACCACTGGTTGATCCATAAGTTGTTTGTGGAAAAGAACACACATGCAATGAACACTGGTTGATCAATGTGTGGTTTGTGCAAAAGAACACATGCAATGAATCTGGTTGGTCTGTATGTGGTTTGTGGAAAGAACACACATGTAGTGACCACTGGTTGATCCATGTGTAGTTTGTGAAATGAACACGCATGCAATGCCACTGGTTGATCCAGGTGTGGTTTGTGGAAAGAACACACATGCAATGACTCTAGTGCCAGTTTTTGTATAAGAACACACATGCGATGTCTCTAATGGATCCATATGTCGTTTGTGATAAGAACACACATGCAATGACCACTGGTTGATCCATAAGTGGTTTGTGGAAATAACACACATGAAATAACCATTGGTTGATCCATAAGTGGTTTGTGGAAAGAACACACATGAAATAACCACTTGTTGATCCATTAGTGGTTTGTGGAAAAGAAAACACATGCAATGACTCTGGTTGGTCCATATGTGGTTTGTGGAAAGAACACACATGCAGTAACCACTGGTTGATCCATGTGTGGTTTGTGAATTGAACACACATGCAATGCCACTGGTTGATCCATGTGTGGTTTGTGGAAAGAACACACATGCAATGACTCTAGTGCTAGTTTTGTATAAGAACACACATGCAATGTCTCTAATGGATCCATATGTGGTTTGTGAAAAGAACACACATGCAATGTCTCTAATGGATCCATATGTGGTTTGTGAAAATAACACACATGCGATGACCACTTGTTGATCCATGTGTGGTTTGTGAAAAGAACACCCATGCAACGACTCTAGTGCTAGTTTTACTATAAGAACACACATGCAATGACTCTAGTGGGTCCACATGTAGTTTGTGAAAAGAACACACATGCAATGACCACTAGTTGATCCATAAGTGGTTTGTGAAAAGAACACACATGAAATGACCACTTGTTGATCCATAAGTGGTTTGTGGAAAAGAAAACACATGCAATGACTCTGGTTGGTCCATATGTGGTTTGTGGAAAGAACACACATGCAGTAACCACTGGTTGATCCATGTGTGGTTTGTGAAATGAACACACATGCAATGCCATTGGTTGATCCATGTGTGGTTTGTGGAAAGAACACACATGCAATGACTCTAGTGCTAGTTTTAGTATAAGAACAAACATGCAATGTCTCTAATGGATCCATATGTGGTTTGTGAAAAGAACACACATGCAATGACCACTTCTTGATCCATGTGTGGTTTGTGAAAAGAACACCCATGCAATGACTCTAGTGCTAGTTTTAGTATAATAACATACATGCAATGACTCTAGTGGGTCCACATGTAGTTTGTGAAAAGAACACACATGCAATGACCACTAGTTGATCCATAAGTGGTTTGTGGAAACAACACACATGCAATGACCACTGGTTGATCCATAAGTGGTTTGTGGAAAAGAAAACACATGCAATGACTCCGGTTGGTCCATATGTGGTTTGTGGAAAGAACACACATGCATTGACCACTGGTTGATCCATATGTGGCTTGTGAAAAGAACACACATGCAATGCCACTGGTTGATCCATGTGTGGTTTGTGGAAAGAACACACATGCAATGACTCTAGTGGTAGTTTTAGTATAAGATCACACATGCAATGACTCTAATGGATCCATATGTGGTTTGTGAAA
The DNA here is from genome assembly GCA_916181665.1 of Avena sativa. Lineage (NCBI taxonomy): Eukaryota > Viridiplantae > Streptophyta > Magnoliopsida > Poales > Poaceae > Avena > Avena sativa. The sequence continues at coordinate 14,859,363 of OV702292.1, read as the reverse complement.
AGAACACACATGCAATGACCACTTGTTGATCCATGTGTGGTTTGTGAAAAGAACACACATGCAATGACTCTAGTGCTAGTTTTATTATAAGAACACGCATGCAATGACTCTAGTGGGTCCACATGTAGTTTGTGAAAAGAACACACATGCAATGACCACTGGTTGATCCATAAGTTGTTTGTGGAAAAGAACACACATGCAATGAACACTGGTTGATCAATGTGTGGTTTGTGCAAAAGAACACATGCAATGAATCTGGTTGGTCTGTATGTGGTTTGTGGAAAGAACACACATGTAGTGACCACTGGTTGATCCATGTGTAGTTTGTGAAATGAACACGCATGCAATGCCACTGGTTGATCCAGTTGTGGTTTTGGGAAAGAACACACATGCAATGACTCTAGTGCCAGTTTTTGTATAAGAACACAGATGCCATGTCTCTAATGGATCCATATGTGGTTTGTGATAAGAACACACATGCAATGACCACTGGTTGATCCATAAGTGGTTTGTGGAAATAACACACATGAAATAACCACTGGTTGATCCATAAGTGGTTTGTGGAAAGAACACACATGAAATAACCACTTGTTGATCCATTAGTGGTTTGTGGAAAAGAAAACACATGCAATGACTCTGGTTGGTCCATATGTGGTTTGTGGAAAGAACACACATGCAGTAACCACTGGTTGATCCATGTGTGGTTTGTGAATTGAACACACATGCAATGCCACTGGTTGATCCATGTGTGGTTTGTGGAAAGAACACACATGCAATGACTCTAGTGCTAGTTTTTGTATAAGAACACACCTGCAATGTCTCTAATGGATGCATATGTGGTTTGTGAAAAGAACACACATGCAATGACCACTTGTTGATCCATGTGTGGTTTGTGAAAAGAACACCCATGCAATGACTCTAGTGCTAGTTTTAGTATAAGAACATACATGCAATGACTCTAGTGGGTCCACATGTAGTTTGTGAAAAGAACACACATGCAATGACCACTAGTTTACCCATAAGTGGTTTGTGGAAAGAACACACATGCAATGACCACTGGTTGATCCATAAGTGGTTTGTGGAAAACAAAACACATGCAATGACTCTGGTTGGTCCATATGTGGTTTGTGGAAAGAACACACATGCATTGACCACTGTTTGATCCATATGTGGCCTGTGAAAAGAACACACATGCAATGCCACTGGTTGATCCATGTGTGGTTTGTGGAAAGAACACACATGCAATGACTCTAGTGGTAGTTTTAGTACAAGATCACACATGCAATGACTCTAATGGATCCATATGTGGTTTGTGAAAAGAACACACATGCAATGACGACTTGTTGATCCATGTGTGGTTTGTGAAAAGAACACACATGCAATGACTCTAGTGCTAGTTTTATTATAAGAACACGCATGCAATGACTCTAGTGGGTCCACATGTAGTTTGTGAAAAGAACACACATGCAATGACCACTGGTTGATCCATAAGTTGTTTGTGGAAAAGAACACACATGCAATGAACACTGGTTGATCAATGTGTGGTTTGTGCAAAAGAACACATGCAATGAATCTGGTTGGTCTGTATGTGGTTTGTGGAAAGAACACACATGTAGTGACCACTGGTTGATCCATGTGTAGTTTGTGAAATGAACACGCATGCAATGCCACTGGTTGATCCAGGTGTGGTTTGTGGAAAGAACACACATGCAATGACTCTAGTGGTAGTTTTAGTACAAGAACACACATGCAATGTCTCTAATGGATCCATATGTGGTTTGTGAAAAGAACACCCATGCAATGACCACTGGTTGATCCATAAGTGGTTTGTGGAAATAACACACATGAAATAACCATTGGTTGATCCATAAGTGGTTTGTGGAAAGAACACACATGAAATAACCACTTGTTGATCCATTAGTGGTTTGTGGAAAAGAAAACACATGCAATGACTCTGGTTGGTCCATATGTGGTTTCTGGAAAGAACACACATGCAGTAACCACTGGTTGATCCATGTGTGGTTTGTGAATTGAACACACATGCAATGCCACTGGTTGATCCATGTGTGGTTTGTGGAAAGAACACACATGCAATGACTCTAGTGCTAGTTTTGTATAAGAACACACATGCAATGTCTCTAATGGATCCATATGTGGTTTGTGAAAAGAACACACATGCAATGTCTCTAATGGATCCATATGTGGTTTGTGAAAAGAACACACATGCGATGACCACTTGTTGATCCATGTGTGGTTTGTGAAAAGAACACCCATGCAATGACTCTAGTGCTAGTTTTACTATAAGAACACACATGCAATGACTCTAGTGGGTCCACATGTAGTTTGTGAAAAGAACACACATGCAATGACCACTAGTTGATCCATAAGTGGTTTGTGAAAAGAACACACATGAAATGACCACTTGTTGATCCATAAGTGGTTTGTGGAAAAGAAAACACATGCAATGACTCTGGTTGGTCCATATGTGGTTTGTGGAAAGAACACACATGCAGTAACCACTGGTTGATCCATGTGTGGTTTGTGAAATGAACACACATGCAATGCCATTGGTTGATCCATGTGTGGTTTGTGGAAAGAACACACATGCAATGACTCTAGTGCTAGTTTTAGTATAAGAACAAACATGCAATGTCTCTAATGGATCCATATGTGGTTTGTGAAAAGAACACACATGCAATGACCACTTCTTGATCCATGTGTGGTTTGTGAAAAGAACACCCATGCAATGACTCTAGTGCTAGTTTTAGTATAAGAACATACATGCAATGACTCTAGTGGGTCCACATGTAGTTTGTGAAAAGAACACACATGCAATGACCACTAGTTGATCCGTAAGTGGTTTGTGGAAACAACACACATGCAATGACCACTGGTTGATCCATAAGTGGTTTGTGGAAAAGAAAACACATGCAATGACTCCGGTTGGTCCATATGTGGTTTGTGGAAAGAACACACATGCATTGACCACTGGTTGATCCATATGTGGCTTGTGAAAAGAACACACATGCAATGCCACTGGTTGATCCATGTGTGGTTTGTGGAAAGAACACACATGCAATGACTCTAGTGGTAGTTTTAGTATAAGATCACACATGCAATGACTCTAATGGATCCATATGTGGTTTGTGAAAAGAACACACATGCAATGACCACTTGTTGATCCATGTGTGGTTTGTGAAAAGAACACACATGCAATGACTCTAGTGCTAGTTTTATTATAAGAACACGCATGCAATGACTCTAGTGGGTCCACATGTAGTTTGTGAAAAGAACACACATGCAATGACCACTGGTTGATCCATAAGTTGTTTGTGGAAAAGAACACACATGCAATGAACACTGGTTGATCAATGTGTGGTTTGTGCAAAAGAACACATGCAATGAATCTGGTTGGTCTGTATGTGGTTTGTGGAAAGAACACACATGTAGTGACCACTGGTTGATCCATGTGTAGTTTGTGAAATGAACACGCATGCAATGCCACTGGTTGATCCAGGTGTGGTTTGTGGAAAGAACACACATGCAATGACTCTAGTGGTAGTTTTAGTACAAGAACACACATGCAATGTCTCTAATGGATCCATATGTGGTTTGTGAAAAGAACACCCATGCAATGACCACTGGTTGATCCATAAGTGGTTTGTGGAAATAACACACATGAAATAACCATTGGTTGATCCATAAGTGGTTTGTGGAAAGAACACACATGAAATAACCACTTGTTGATCCATTAGTGGTTTGTGGAAAAGAAAACACATGCAATGACTCTGGTTGGTCCATATGTGGTTTCTGGAAAGAACACACATGCAGTAACCACTGGTTGATCCATGTGTGGTTTGTGAATTGAACACACATGCAATGCCACTGGTTGATCCATGTGTGGTTTGTGGAAAGAACACACATGCAATGACTCTAGTGCTAGTTTTGTATAAGAACACACATGCAATGTCTCTAATGGATCCATATGTGGTTTGTGAAAAGAACACACATGCAATGTCTCTAATGGATCCATATGTGGTTTGTGAAAAGAACACACATGCGATGACCACTTGTTGATCCATGTGTGGTTTGTGAAAAGAACACCCATGCAATGACTCTAGTGCTAGTTTTACTATAAGAACACACATGCAATGACTCTAGTGGGTCCACATGTAGTTTGTGAAAAGAACACACATGCAATGACCACTAGTTGATCCATAAGTGGTTTGTGAAAAGAACACACATGAAATGACCACTTGTTGATCCATAAGTGGTTTGTGGAAAAGAAAACACATGCAATGACTCTGGTTGGTCCATATGTGGTTTGTGGAAAGAACACACATGCAGTAACCACTGGTTGATCCATGTGTGGTTTGTGAAATGAACACACATGCAATGCCATTGGTTGATCCATGTGTGGTTTGTGGAAAGAACACACATGCAATGACTCTAGTGCTAGTTTTAGTATAAGAACAAACATGCAATGTCTCTAATGGATCCATATGTGGTTTGTGAAAAGAACACACATGCAATGACCACTTCTTGATCCATGTGTGGTTTGTGAAAAGAACACCCATGCAATGACTCTAGTGCTAGTTTTAGTATAAGAACATACATGCAATGACTCTAGTGGGTCCACATGTAGTTTGTGAAAAGAACACACATGCAATGACCAATAGTTGATCCGTAAGTGGTTTGTGGAAACAACACACATGCAATGACCACTGGTTGATCCATAAGTGGTTTGTGGAAAAGAAAACACATGCAATGACTCCGGTTGGTCCATATGTGGTTTGTGGAAAGAACACACATGCATTGACCACTGGTTGATCCATATGTGGCTTGTGAAAAGAACACACATGCAATGCCACTGGTTGATCCATGTGTGGTTTGTGGAAAGAACACACATGCAATGACTCTAGTGGTAGTTTTAGTATAAGATCACACATGCAATGACTCTAATGGATCCATATGTGGTTTGTGAAAAGAACACACATGCAATGACCACTTGTTGATCCATGTGTGGTTTGTGAAAAGAACACACATGCAATGACTCTAGTGCTAGTTTTATTATAAGAACACGCATGCAATGACTCTAGTGGGTCCACATGTAGTTTGTGAAAAGAACACACATGCAATGACCACTGGTTGATCCATAAGTTGTTTGTGGAAAAGAACACACATGCAATGAACACTGGTTGATCAATGTGTGGTTTGTGCAAAAGAACACATGCAATGAATCTGGTTGGTCTGTATGTGGTTTGTGGAAAGAACACACATGTAGTGACCACTGGTTGATCCATGTGTAGTTTGTGAAATGAACACGCATGCAATGCCACTGGTTGATCCAGTTGTGGTTTTGGGAAAGAACACACATGCAATGACTCTAGTGCCAGTTTTTGTATAAGAACACAGATGCCATGTCTCTAATGGATCCATATGTGGTTTGTGATAAGAACACACATGCAATGACCACTGGTTGATCCATAAGTGGTTTGTGGAAATAACACACATGAAATAACCACTGGTTGATCCATAAGTGGTTTGTGGAAAGAACACACATGAAATAACCAGTTGTTGATCCATTAGTGGTTTGTGGAAAAGAAAACACATGCAATGACTCTGGTTGGTCCATATGTGGTTTGTGGAAAGAACACACATGCAGTAACCACTGGTTGATCCATGTGTGGTTTGTGAATTGAACACACATGCAATGCCACTGGTTGATCCATGTGTGGTTTGTGGAAAGAACACACATGCAATGACTCTAGTGCTAGTTTTTGTATAAGAACACACATGCAATGTCTCTAATGGATGCATATGTGGTTTGTGAAAAGAACACACATGCAATGACCACTTGTTGATCCATGTGTGGTTTGTGAAAAGAACACCCATGCAATGACTCTAGTGCTAGTTTTAGTATAAGAACATACATGCAATGACTCTAGTGGGTCCACATGTAGTTTGTGAAAAGAACACACATGCAATGACCACTAGTTTACCCATAAGTGGTTTGTGGAAAGAACACACATGCAATGACCACTGGTTGATCCATAAGTGGTTTGTGGAAAAGAAAACACATGCAATGACTCTGGTTGGGCCATATGTGGTTTGTGGAAAGAACACACATGCATTGACCACTGGTTGATCCATATGTGGCCTGTGAAAAGAACACACATGCAATGCCACTGGTTGATCCATGTGTGGTTTGTGGAAAGAACACACATGCAATGACTCTAGTGGTAGTTTTAGTACAAGATCACACATGCAATGACTCTAATGGATCCATATGTGGTTTGTGAAAAGAACACACATGCAATGACGACTTGTTGATCCATGTGTGGTTTGTGAAAAGAACACACATGCAATGACTCTAGTGCTAGTTTTATTATAAGAACACGCATGCAATGACTCTAGTGGGTCCACATGTAGTTTGTGAAAAGAACACACATGCAATGACCACTGGTTGATCCATAAGTTGTTTGTGGAAAAGAACACACATGCAATGAACACTGGTTGATCAATGTGTGGTTTGTGCAAAAGAACACATGCAATGAATCTGGTTGGTCTGTATGTGGTTTGTGGAAAGAACACACATGTAGTGACCACTGGTTGATCCATGTGTAGTTTGTGAAATGAACACGCATGCAATGCCACTGGTTGATCCAGGTGTGGTTTGTGGAAAGAACACACATGCAATGACTCTAGTGCCAGTTTTTGTATAAGAACACACGTGCGATGTCTCTAATGGATCCATATGTGGTTTGTGATAAGAACACACATGCAATGACCACTGGTTGATCCATAAGTGGTTTGTGGAAATAACACACATGAAATAACCATTGGTTGATCCATAAGTTGTTTGTGGAAAGAACACACATGAAATAACCACTTGTTGATCCATTAGTGGTTTGTGGAAAAGAAAACACATGCAATGACTCTGGTTGGTCCATATGTGGTTTCTGGAAAGAACACACATGCAGTAACCACTGGTTGATCCATGTGTGGTTTGTGAATTGAACACACATGCAATGCCACTGGTTGATCCATGTGTGGTTTGTGGAAAGAACACACATGCAATGACTCTAGTGCTAGTTTTGTATAAGAACACACATGCAATGTCTCTAATGGATCCATATGTGGTTTGTGAAAAGAACACACATGCAATGTCTCTAATGGATCCATATGTGGTTTGTGAAAAGAACACACATGCGATGACCACTTGTTGATCCATGTGTGGTTTGTGAAAAGAACACCCATGCAATGACTCTAGTGCTAGTTTTACTATAAGAACACACATGCAATGACTCTAGTGGGTCCACATGTAGTTTGTGAAAAGAACACACATGCAATGACCACTAGTTGATCCATAAGTGGTTTGTGAAAAGAACACACATGAAATGACCACTTGTTGATCCATAAGTGGTTTGTGGAAAAGAAAACACATGCAATGACTCTGGTTGGTCCATATGTGGTTTGTGGAAAGAACACACATGCAGTAACCACTGGTTGATCCATGTGTGGTTTGTGAAATGAACACACATGCAATGCCATTGGTTGATCCATGTGTGGTTTGTGGAAAGAACACACATGCAATGACTCTAGTGCTAGTTTTAGTATAAGAACAAACATGCAATGTCTCTAATGGATCCATATGTGGTTTGTGAAAAGAACACACATGCAATGACCACTTCTTGATCCATGTGTGGTTTGTGAAAAGAACACCCATGCAATGACTCTAGTGCTAGTTTTAGTATAAGAACATACATGCAATGACTCTAGTGGGTCCACATGTAGTTTGTGAAAAGAACACACATGCAATGACCACTAGTTGATCCGTAAGTGGTTTGTGGAAACAACACACATGCAATGACCACTGGTTGATCCATAAGTGGTTTGTGGAAAAGAAAACACATGCAATGACTCCGGTTGGTCCATATGTGGTTTGTGGAAAGAACACACATGCATTGACCACTGGTTGATCCAAATGTGGCTTGTGAAAAGAACACACATGCAATGACACTGGTTGATCCATGTGTGGTTTGTGGAAAGAACACACATGCAATGACTCTAGTGGTAGTTTTAGTATAAGATCACACATGCAATGACTCTAATGGATCCATATGTGGTTTGTGAAAAGAACACACATGCAATGACCACTTGTTGATCCATGTGTGGTTTGTGAAAAGAACACACATGCAATGACTCTAGTGCTAGTTTTATTATAAGAACACGCATGCAATGACTCTAGTGGGTCCACATGTAGTTTGTGAAAAGAACACACATGCAATGACCACTGGTTGATCCATAAGTTGTTTGTGGAAAAGAACACACATGCAATGAACACTGGTTGATCAATGTGTGGTTTGTGCAAAAGAACACATGCAATGAATCTGGTTGGTCTGTATGTGGTTTGTGGAAAGAACACACATGTAGTGACCACTGGTTGATCCATGTGTAGTTTGTGAAATGAACACGCATGCAATGCCACTGGTTGATCCAGTTGTGGTTTTGGGAAAGAACACACATGCAATGACTCTAGTGCCAGTTTTCGTATAAGAACACAGATGCCATGTCTCTAATGGATCCATATGTGGTTTGTGATAAGAACACACATGCAATGACCACTGGTTGATCCATAAGTGGTTTGTGGAAATAACACACATGAAATAACCACTGGTTGATCCATAAGTGGTTTGTGGAAAGAACACACATGAAATAACCAGTTGTTGATCCATTAGTGGTTTGTGGAAAAGAAAACACATGCAATGACTCTGGTTGGTCCATATGTGGTTTGTGGAAAGAACACACATGCAGTAACCACTGGTTGATCCATGTGTGGTTTGTGAATTGAACACACATGCAATGCCACTGGTTGATCCATGTGTGGTTTGTGGAAAGAACACACATGCAATGACTCTAGTGCTAGTTTTTGTATAAGAACACACATGCAATGTCTCTAATGGATGCATATGTGGTTTGTGAAAAGAACACACATGCAATGACCACTTGTTGATCCATGTGTGGTTTGTGAAAAGAACACCCATGCAATGACTCTAGTGCTAGTTTTAGTATAAGAACATACATGCAATGACTCTAGTGGGTCCACATGTAGTTTGTGAAAAGAACACACATGCAATGACCACTAGTTTACCCATAAGTGGTTTGTGGAAAGAACACACATGCAATGACCACTGGTTGATCCATAAGTGGTTTGTGGAAAAGAAAACACATGCAATGACTCTGGTTGGTCCATATGTGGTTTGTGGAAAGAACACACATGCATTGACCACTGGTTGATCCATATGTGGCCTGTGAAAAGAACACACATGCAATGCCACTGGTTGATCCATGTGTGGTTTGTGGAAAGAACACACATGCAATGACTCTAGTGGTAGTTTTAGTACAAGATCACACATGCAATGACTCTAATGGATCCATATGTGGTTTGTGAAAAGAACACACATGCAATGACGACTTGTTGATCCATGTGTGGTTTGTGAAAAGAACACACATGCAATGACTCTAGTGCTAGTTTTATTATAAGAACACACATGCAATGACTCTAGTGGGTCCACATGTAGTTTGTGAAAAGAACACACATGCAATGACCACTGGTTGATCCATAAGTTGTTTGTGGAAAAGAACACACATGCAATGAACACTGGTTGATCAATGTGTGGTTTGTGCAAAAGAACACATGCAATGAATCTGGTTGGTCTGTATGTGGTTTGTGGAAAGAACACACATGTAGTGACCACTGGTTGATCCATGTGTAGTTTGTGAAATGAACACGCATGCAATGCCACTGGTTGATCCAGGTGTGGTTTGTGGAAAGAACACACATGCAATGACTCTAGTGCCAGTTTTTGTATAAGAACACACATGCCATGTCTCTAATGGATCCATATGTGGTTTGTGATAAGAACACACATGCAATGACCACTGGTTGATCCATAAGTGGTTTGTGGAAATAACACACATGAAATAACCACTGGTTGATCCATAAGTGGTTTGTGGAAAGAACACACATGAAATAACCAGTTGTTGATCCATTAGTGGTTTGTGGAAAAGAAAACACATGCAATGACTCTGGTTGGTCCATATGTGGTTTGTGGAAAGAACACACATGCAGTAACCACTGGTTGATCCATGTGTGGTTTGTGAATTGAACACACATGCAATGCCACTGGTTGATCCATGTGTGGTTTGTGGAAAGAACACACATGCAATGACTCTAGTGCTAGTTTTTGTATAAGAACACACATGCAATGTCTCTAATGGATGCATATGTGGTTTGTGAAAAGAACACACATGCAATGACCACTTGTTGATCCATGTGTGGTTTGTGAAAAGAACACCCATGCAATGACTCTAGTGCTAGTTTTAGTATAAGAACATACATGCAATGACTCTAGTGGGTCCACATGTAGTTTGTGAAAAGAACACACATGCAATGACCACTAGTTTACCCATAAGTGGTTTGTGGAAAGAACACACATGCAATGACCACTGGTTGATCCATAAGTGGTTTGTGGAAAAGAAAACACATGCAATGACTCTGGTTGGGCCATATGTGGTTTGTGGAAAGAACACACATGCATTGACCACTGGTTGATCCATATGTGGCCTGTGAAAAGAACACACATGCAATGCCACTGGTTGATCCATGTGTGGTTTGTGGAAAGAACACACATGCAATGACTCTAGTGGTAGTTTTAGTACAAGATCACACATGCAATGACTCTAATGGATCCATATGTGGTTTGTGAAAAGAACACACATGCAATGACGACTTGTTGATCCATGTGTGGTTTGTGAAAAGAACACACATGCAATGACTCTAGTGCTAGTTTTATTATAAGAACACGCATGCAATGACTCTAGTGGGTCCACATGTAGTTTGTGAAAAGAACACACATGCAATGACCACTGGTTGATCCATAAGTTGTTTGTGGAAAAGAACACACATGCAATGAACACTGGTTGATCAATGTGTGGTTTGTGCAAAAGAACACATGCAATGAATCTGGTTGGTCTGTATGTGGTTTGTGGAAAGAACACACATGTAGTGACCACTGGTTGATCCATGTGTAGTTTGTGAAATGAACACGCATGCAATGCCACTGGTTGATCCAGGTGTGGTTTGTGGAAAGAACACACATGCAATGACTCTAGTGCCAGTTTTTGTATAAGAACACACGTGCGATGTCTCTAATGGATCCATATGTGGTTTGTGATAAGAACACACATGCAATGACCACTGGTTGATCCATAAGTGGTTTGTGGAAATAACACACATGAAATAAGCATTGGTTGATCCATAAGTTGTTTGTGGAAAGAACACACATGAAATAACCACTTGTTGATCCATTAGTGGTTTGTGGAAAAGAAAACACATGCAATGACTCTGGTTGGTCCATATGTGGTTTCTGGAAAGAACACACATGCAGTAACCACTGGTTGATCCATGTGTGGTTTGTGAATTGAACACACATGCAATGCCACTGGTTGATCCATGTGTGGTTTGTGGAAAGAACACACATGCAATGACTCTAGTGCTAGTTTTGTATAAGAACACACATGCAATGTCTCTAATGGATCCATATGTGGTTTGTGAAAAGAACACACATGCAATGTCTCTAATGGATCCATATGTGGTTTGTGAAAAGAACACACATGCGATGACCACTTGTTGATCCATGTGTGGTTTGTGAAAAGAACACCCATGCAATGACTCTAGTGCTAGTTTTACTATAAGAACACACATGCAATGACTCTAGTGGGTCCACATGTAGTTTGTGAAAAGAACACACATGCAATGACCACTAGTTGATCCATAAGTGGTTTGTGAAAAGAACACACATGAAATGACCACTTGTTGATCCATAAGTGGTTTGTGGAAAAGAAAACACATGCAATGACTCTGGTTGGTCCATATGTGGTTTGTGGAAAGAACACACATGCAGTAACCACTGGTTGATCCATGTGTGGTTTGTGAAATGAACACACATGCAATGCCATTGGTTGATCCATGTGTGGTTTGTGGAAAGAACACACATGCAATGACTCTAGTGCTAGTTTTAGTATAAGAACAAACATGCAATGTCTCTAATGGATCCATATGTGGTTTGTGAAAAGAACACACATGCAATGACCACTTCTTGATCCATGTGTGGTTTGTGAAAAGAACACCCATGCAATGACTCTAGTGCTAGTTTTAGTATAAGAACATACATGCAATGACTCTAGTGGGTCCACATGTAGTTTGTGAAAAGAACACACATGCAATGACCACTAGTTGATCCGTAAGTGGTTTGTGGAAACAACACACATGCAATGACCACTGGTTGATCCATAAGTGGTTTGTGGAAAAGAAAACACATGCAATGACTCGGTTGGTCCATATGTGGTTTGTGGAAAGAACACACATGCATTGACCACTGGTTGATCCAAATGTGGCTTGTGAAAAGAACACACATGCAATGCCACTGGTTGATCCATGTGTGGTTTGTGGAAAGAACACACATGCAATGACTCTAGTGGTAGTTTTAGTATAAGATCACACATGCAATGACTCTAATGGATCCATATGTGGTTTGTGAAAAGAACACACATGCAATGACCACTTGTTGATCCATGTGTGGTTTGTGAAAAGAACACACATGCAATGACTCTAGTGCTAGTTTTATTATAAGAACACGCATGCAATGACTCTAGTGGGTCCACATGTAGTTTGTGAAAAGAACACACATGCAATGACCACTGGTTGATCCATAAGTTGTTTGTGGAAAAGAACACACATGCAATGAACACTGGTTGATCAATGTGTGGTTTGTGCAAAACAACACATGCAATGAATCTGGTTGGTCTGTATGTGGTTTGTGGAAAGAACACACATGTAGTGACCACTGGTTGATCCATGTGTAGTTTGTGAAATGAACACGCATGCAATGCCACTGGTTGATCCAGTTGTGGTTTTGGGAAAGAACACACATGCAATGACTCTAGTGCCAGTTTTCGTATAAGAACACAGATGCCATGTCTCTAATGGATCCATATGTGGTTTGTGATAAGAACACACATGCAATGACCACTGGTTGATCCATAAGTGGTTTGTGGAAATAACACACATGAAATAACCACTGGTTGATCCATAAGTGGTTTGTGGAAAGAACACACATGAAATAACCAGTTGTTGATCCATTAGTGGTTTGTGGAAAAGAAAACACATGCAATGACTCTGGTTGGTCCATATGTGGTTTGTGGAAAGAACACACATGCAGTAACCACTGGTTGATCCATGTGTGGTTTGTGAATTGAACACACATGCAATGCCACTGGTTGATCCATGTGTGGTTTGTGGAAAGAACACACATGCAATGACTCTAGTGCTAGTTTTTGTATAAGAACACACATGCAATGTCTCTAATGGATGCATATGTGGTTTGTGAAAAGAACACACATGCAATGACCACTTGTTGATCCATGTGTGGTTTGTGAAAAGAACACCCATGCAATGACTCTAGTGCTAGTTTTAGTATAAGAACATACATGCAATGACTCTAGTGGGTCCACATGTAGTTTGTGAAAAGAACACACATGCAATGACCACTAGTTTACCCATAAGTGGTTTGTGGAAAGAACACACATGCAATGACCACTGGTTGATCCATAAGTGGTTTGTGGAAAAGAAAACACATGCAATGACTCTGGTTGGTCCATATGTGGTTTGTGGAAAGAACACACATGCATTGACCACTGGTTGATCCATATGTGGCCTGTGAAAAGAACACACATGCAATGCCACTGGTTGATCCATGTGTGGTTTGTGGAAAGAACACACATGCAATGACTCTAGTGGTAGTTTTAGTACAAGATCACACATGCAATGACTCTAATGGATCCATATGTGGTTTGTGAAAAGAACACACATGCAATGACGACTTGTTGATCCATGTGTGGTTTGTGAAAAGAACACACATGCAATGACTCTAGTGCTAGTTTTATTATAAGAACACACATGCAATGACTCTAGTGGGTCCACATGTAGTTTGTGAAAAGAACACACATGCAATGACCACTGGTTGATCCATAAGTTGTTTGTGGAAAAGAACACACATGCAATGAACACTGGTTGATCAATGTGTGGTTTGTGCAAAAGAACACATGCAATGAATCTGGTTGGTCTGTATGTGGTTTGTGGAAAGAACACACATGTAGTGACCACTGGTTGATCCATGTGTAGTTTGTGAAATGAACACGCATGCAATGCCACTGGTTGATCCAGGTGTGGTTTGTGGAAAGAACACACATGCAATGACTCTAGTGCCAGTTTTTGTATAAGAACACACATGCCATGTCTCTAATGGATCCATATGTGGTTTGTGATAAGAACACACATGCAATGACCACTGGTTGATCCATAAGTGGTTTGTGGAAATAACACACATGAAATAACCACTGGTTGATCCATAAGTGGTTTGTGGAAAGAACACACATGAAATAACCACTTGTTGATCCATTAGTGGTTTGTGGAAAAGAAAACACATGCAATGACTCTGGTTGGTCCATATGTGGTTTGTGGAAAGAACACACATGCAGTAACCACTGGTTGATCCATGTGTGGTTTGTGAATTGAACACACATGCAATGCCACTGGTTGATCCATGTGTGGTTTGTGGAAAGAACACACATGCAATGACTCTAGTGCTAGTTTTTGTATAAGAACACACATGCAATGTCTCTAATGGATGCATATGTGGTTTGTGAAAAGAACACACATGCAATGACCACTTGTTGATCCATGTGTGGTTTGTGAAAAGAACACCCATGCAATGACTCTAGTGCTAGTTTTAGTAATAGAACATACATGCAATGACTCTAGTGGGTCCACATGTAGTTTGTGAAAAGAACACACATGCAATGACCACTAGTTTACCCATAAGTGGTTTGTGGAAAGAACACACATGCAATGACCACTGGTTGATCCATAAGTGGTTTGTGGAAAAGAAAACACATGCAATGACTCTGGTTGGTCCATATGTGGTTTGTGGAAAGAACACACATGCATTGACCACTGGTTGATCCATATGTGGCCTGTGAAAAGAACACACATGCAATGCCACTGGTTGATCCATGTGTGGTTTGTGGAAAGAACACACATGCAATGACTCTAGTGGTAGTTTTAGTACAAGATCACACATGCAATGACTCTAATGGATCCATATGTGGTTTGTGAAAAGAACACACATGCAATGACGACTTGTTGATCCATGTGTGGTTTGTGAAAAGAACACACATGCAATGACTCTAGTGCTAGTTTTATTATAAGAACACGCATGCAATGACTCTAGTGGGTCCACATGTAGTTTGTGAAAAGAACACACATGCAATGACCACTGGTTGATCCATAAGTTGTTTGTGGAAAAGAACACACATGCAATGAACACTGGTTGATCAATGTGTGGTTTGTGCAAAAGAACACATGCAATGAATCTGGTTGGTCTGTATGTGGTTTGTGGAAAGAACACACATGTAGTGACCACTGGTTGATCCATGTGTAGTTTGTGAAATGAACACGCATGCAATGCCACTGGTTGATCCAGGTGTGGTTTGTGGAAAGAACACACATGCAATGACTCTAGTGCCAGTTTTTGTATAAGAACACACATGCCATGTCTCTAATGGATCCATATGTGGTTTGTGATAAGAACACACATGCAATGACCACTGGTTGATCCATAAGTGGTTTGTGGAAATAACACACATGAAATAACCATTGGTTGATCCATAAGTGGTTTGTGGAAAGAACACACATGAAATAACCACTTGTTGATCCATTAGTGGTTTGTGGAAAAGAAAACACATGCAATGACTCTGGTTGGTCCATATGTGGTTTGTGGAAAGAACACACATGCAGTAACCACTGGTTGATCCATGTGTGGTTTGTGAATTGAACACACATGCAATGCCACTGGTTGATCCATGTGTGGTTTGTGGAAAGAACACACATGCAATGACTCTAGTGCTAGTTTTGTATAATAACACACATGCAATGTCTCTAATGGATCCATATGTGGTTTGTGAAAAGAACACACATGCAATGTCTCTAATGGATCCATATGTGGTTTCTGAAAAGAACACACATGCAATGACCACTTGTTGATCCATGTGTGGTTTGTGAAAAGAACACCCATGCAATGACTCTAGTGCTAGTTTTACTATAAGAACACACATGCAATGACTCTAGTGGGTCCACATGTAGTTTGTGAAAAGAACACACATGCAATGACCACTAGTTGATCCATAAGTGGTTTGTGAAAAGAACACACATGAAATGACCACTTGTTGATCCATAAGTGGTTTGTGGAAAATTAAACACATGCAATGACTCTGGTTGGTCCATATGTGGTTTGTGGAAAGAACACACATGCAGTAACCACTGGTTGATCCATGTGTGGTTTGTGAAATGAACACACATGCAATGCCATTGGTTGATCCATGTGTGGTTTGTGGAAAGAACACACATGCAATGACTCTAGTGCTAGTTTTAGTATAAGAACAGACATGCAATGTCTCTAATGGATCCATATGTGGTTTGTGAAAAGAACACACATGCAATGACCACTTCTTGATCCATGTGTGGTTTGTGAAAAGAACACCCATGCAATGACTCTAGTGCTAGTTTTAGTATAAGAACATACATGCAATGACTCTAGTGGGTCCACATGTAGTTTGTGAAAAGAACACACATGCAATGACCACTAGTTGATCCATAAGTGGTTTGTGGAAACAACACACATGCAATGACCACTGGTTGATCCATAAGTGGTTTGTGGAAAACAAAACACATGCAATGACTCCGGTTGGTCCATATGTGGTTTGTGGAAAGAACACACATGCATTGATCACTGGTTGATCCATATGTGGCTTGTGAAAAGAACACACATGCAATGCCACTGGTTGATCCATGTGTGGTTTGTGGAAAGAACACACATGCAATGACTCTAGTGGTAGTTTTAGTATAAGATCACACATGCAATGACTCTAATGGATCCATATGTGGTTTGTGAAAAGAACACACATGCAATGACCACTTGTTGATCCATGTGTGGTTTGTGAAAAGAACACACATGCAATGACTCTAGTGCTAGTTTTATTATAAGAACACGCATGCAATGACTCTAGTGGGTCCACATGTAGTTTGTGAAAAGAACACACATGCAATGACCACTGGTTGATCCATAAGTTGTTTGTGGAAAAGAACACACATGCAATGAACACTGGTTGATCAATGTGTGGTTTGTGCAAAAGAACACATGCAATGAATCTAGTTGGTCTGTATGTGGTTTGTGGAAAGAACACACATGTAGTGACCACTGGTTGATCCATGTGTAGTTTGTGAAATGAACACGCATGCAATGCCACTTGTTGATCCAGGTGTGGTTTGTGGAAAGAACACACATGCAATGACTCTAGTGCCAGTTTTTGTATAAGACCACAGATGCCATGTCTCTAATGGATCCATATGTGGTTTGTGATAAGAACACACATGCAATGACCACTGGTTGATCCATAAGTGGTTTGTGGAAATAACACACATGAAATAACCACTGGTTGATCCATAAGTGGTTTGTGGAAAGAACACACATGAAATAACCACTTGTTGATCCATTAGTGGTTTGTGGAAAAGAAAACACATGCAATGACTCTGGTTGGTCCATATGTGGTTTGTGGAAAGAACACACATGCAGTAACCACTGGTTGATCCATGTGTGGTTTGTGAATTGAACACACAGGCAATGCCACTGGTTGATCCATGTGTGGTTTGTGGAAAGAACACACATGCAATGACTCTAGTGCTAGTTTTTGTATAAGAACACACATGCAATGTCTCTAATGGATCCATATGTGGTTTGTGAAAAGAACACACATGCAATGACCACTTGTTGATCCATGTGTGGTTTGTGAAAAGAACACCCATGCAATGACTCTAGTGCTAGTTTTAGTATAAGAACACACATGCAATGACTCTAGTGGGTCCACATGTAGTTTGTGAAAAGAACACACATGCAATGACCACTAGTTGATCCATAAGTGGTTTTTGGAAAGAACACACATGAAATAACCACTTGTTGATCCATTAGTGGTTTGTGGAAAAGAAAACACATGCAATGACTCTGGTTGGTCCATATGTGGTTTGTGGAAAGAACACACATGCAGTAACCACTGGTTGATCCATGTGTGGTTTGTGAATTGAACACACAGGCAATGCCACTGGTTGATCCATGTGTGGTTTGTGGAAAGAACACACATGCAATGACTCTAGTGCTAGTTTTTGTATAAGAACACACATGCAATGTCTCTAATGGATCCATGTGTGGTTTGTGAAAAGAACACACATGCAATGACTCTAGTGCTAGTTTTAGTATAAGAACATACATGCAATGACTCTAGTGGGTCCACATGTAGTTTGTGAAAAGAACACACATGCAATGACCACTAGTTTACCCATAAGTGGTTTGTGGAAAGAACACACATGCAATGACCACTGGTTGATCCATAAGTGGTTTGTGGAAAAGAAAACACATGCAATGACTCTGGTTGGTCCATATGTGGTTTGTGGAAAGAACACACATGCATTGACCACTGGTTGATCCATATGTGGCCTGTGAAAAGAACACACATGCAATGCCACTGGTTGATCCATGTGTGGTTTGTGTAAAGAACACACATGCAATGACTCTAGTGGTAGTTTTAGTACAAGATCACACATGCAATGACTCTAATGGATCCATATGTGGTTTGTGAAAAGAACACACATGCAATGACGACTTGTTGATCCATGTGTGGTTTGTGAAAAGAACACACATGGAATGACTCTAGTGCTAGTTTTATTATAAGAACACGCATGCAATGACTCTAGTGGGTCCACATGTAGTTTGTGAAAAGAACACACATGCAATGACCACTGGTTGATCCATAAGTTGTTTGTGGAAAAGAACACACATTCAATGAACACTGGTTGATCAATGTGTGGTTTGTGCAAAAGAACACATGCAATGAATCTGGTTGGTCTGTATGTGGTTTGTGGAAAGAACACACATGTAGTGACCACTGGTTGATCCATGTGTAGTTTGTGAAATGAACACGCATGCAATGCCACTGGTTGATCCAGGTGTGGTTTCTGGAAAGAACACACATGCAATGACTCTAGTGCCAGTTTTTGTATAAGAACACACATGCCATGTCTCTAATGGATCCATATGTGGTTTGTGATAAGAACACACATGCAATGACCACTGGTTGATCCATAAGTGGTTTGTGGAAATAACACCCATGAAATAACCATTGGTTGATCCATAAGTGGTTTGTGGAAAGAACACACATGAAATAACCACTTGTTGATCCATTAGTGGTTTGTGGAAAAGAAAACACATGCAATGACTCTGGTTGGTCCATATGTGGTTTGTGGAAAGAACACACATGCAGTAACCACTGGTTGATCCATGTGTGGTTTGTGAATTGAACACACATGCAATGCCACTGGTTGATCCATGTGTGGTTTGTGGAAAGAACACACATGCAATGACTCTAGTGCTAGTTTTGTATAAGAACACACATGCAATGTCTCTAATGGATCCATATGTGGTTTGTGAAAAGAACACACATGCAATGTCTCTAATGGATCCATATGTGGTTTGTGAAAAGAACACACATGCAATGACCACTTGTTGATCCATGTGTGGTTTGTGAAAAGAACACCCATGCAATGACTCTAGTGCTAGTTTTACTATAAGAACACACATGCAATGACTCTAGTGGGTCCACATGTAGTTTGTGAAAAGAACACACATGCAATGACCACTAGTTG
Organism: Avena sativa; assembly: GCA_916181665.1. Classification (NCBI taxonomy): domain Eukaryota; kingdom Viridiplantae; phylum Streptophyta; class Magnoliopsida; order Poales; family Poaceae; genus Avena; species Avena sativa. Next base: position 14,839,487 of record OV702292.1, on the reverse strand, counting down.
ATCGATAAGTGGTTTGTGAAAAGAACACACATGAAATGACCACTTGTTGATCCATAAGTGGTTTGTGGAAAAGAAAACACATGCAATGACTCTGGTTGGTCCATATGTGGTTTGTGGAAAGAACACACATGCAGTAACCACTGGTTGATCCATGTGTGGTTTGTGAAATGAACACACATGCAATGCCATTGGTTGATCCATGTGTGGTTTGTGGAAAGAACACACATGCAATGACTCTAGTGCTAGTTTTAGTATAAGAACAGACATGCAATGTCTCTAATGGATACATATGTGGTTTGTGAAAAGAACACACATGCAATGACCACTTCTTGATCCATGTGTGGTTTGTGAAAAGAACACCCATGCAATGACTCTAGTGCTAGTTTTAGTATAAGAACATACATGCAATGACTCTAGTGGGTCCACATGTAGTTTGTGAAAAGAACACACATGCAATGACCACTAGTTGATCCATAAGTGGTTTGTGGAAACAACACACATGCAATGACCACTGGTTGATCCATAAGTGGTTTGTGGAAAAGAAAACACATGCAATGACTCCGGTTGGTCCATATGTGGTTTGTGGAAAGAACACACATGCATTGACCACTGGTTGATCCATATGTGGCTTGTGAAAAGAACACACATGCAATGCCACTGGTTGATCCATGTGTGGTTTGTGGAAAGAACACACATGCAATGACTCTAGTGGTAGTTTTAGTATAAGATCACACATGCAATGACTCTAATGGATCCATATGTGGTTTGTGAAAAGAACACACATGCAATGACCTCTTGTTGATCCATGTGTGGTTTGTGAAAAGAACACACATGCAATGACTCTAGTGCTAGTTTTATTATAAGAACACGCATGCAATGACTCTAGTGGGTCCACATGTAGTTTGTGAAAAGAACACACATGCAATGACCACTGGTTGATCCATAAGTTGTTTGTGGAAAAGAACACACATGCAATGAACACTGGTTGATCAATGTGTGGTTTGTGCAAAAGAACACATGCAATGAATCTGGTTGATCCATATGTGGTTTGTGGAAAGAACACACATGTAGTGACCACTGGTTGATCCATGTGTAGTTTGTGAAATGAACACGCATGCAATGCCACTGGTTGATCCAGGTGTGGTTTGTGGAAAGAACACACATGCAATGACTCTAGTGCCAGTTTTTGTATAAGAACACAGATGCCATGTCTCTAATGGATCCATATGTGGTTTGTGATAAGAACACACATGCAATGACCACTGGTTGATCCATAAGTGGTTTGTGGAAATAACACACATGAAATAACCACTGGTTGATCCATAAGTGGTTTGTGGAAAGAACACACATGAAATAACCACTTGTTGATCCATTAGTGGTTTGTGGAAAAGAAAACACATGCAATGACTCTGGTTGGTCCATATGTGGTTTGTGGAAAGAACACACATGCAGTAACCACTTGTTGATCCATGTGTGGTTTGTGAATTGAACACACATGCAATGCCACTGGTTAATCCATGTGTGGTTTGTGGAAAGAACACACATGCAATGACTCTAGTGCTAGTTTTTGTATAAGAACACACATGCAATGTCTCTAATGGATCCATATGTGGTTTGTGAAAAGAACACACATGCAATGACCACTTCTTGATCCATGTGTGGTTTGTGAAAAGAACACCCATGCAATGACTCTAGTGCTAGTTTTACTATAAGAACACACATGCAATGACTCTAGTGGGTCCACATGTAGTTTGTGAAAAGAACACACATGCAATGACCACTAGTTGATCCATAAGTGGTTTGTGGAAAGAACACACATGAAATGACCACTTGTTGATCCATTAGTGGTTTGTGGAAAAGAAAACACATGCAATGACTCTGGTTGGTCCATATGTGGTTTGTGGAAAGAACACACATGCAGTAACCACTGGTTGATCCATGTGTGGTTTGTGAATTGAACACACATGCAATGCCACTGGTTAATCCATGTGTGGTTTGTGGAAAGAACACACATGCAATGACTCTAGTGCTAGTTTTTGTATAAGAACACACATGCAATGTCTCTAATGGATCCATATGTGGTTTGTGAAAAGAACACACATGCAATGACCACTTCTTGATCCATGTGTGGTTTGTGAAAAGAACACCCATGCAATGACTCTAGTGCTAGTTTTACTATAAGAACACACATGCAATGACTCTAGTGGGTCCACATGTAGTTTGTGAAAAGAACACACATGAATGACCACTAGTTGATCCATAAGTGGTTTGTGGAAAGAACACACATGAAATGACCACTTGTTGATCCATAAGTGGTTTGTGGAAAAGAAAACACACGCAATGACTCTGGTTGGTCCATATGTGGTTTGTGGAAAGAACACACATGCAGTAACCACTGGTTGATCCATGTGTGGTTTGTGAAATGAACACACATGCAATGCCATTGGTTGATCCATGTGTGGTTTGTGGAAAGAACACACATGCAATGACTCTAGTGCTAGTTTTAGTATAAGAACAGACATGCAATGTCTCTAATGGATCCATATGTGGTTTGTGAAAAGAACACACATGCAATGACCACTTCTTGATCCATGTGTGGTTTGTGAAAAGAACACCCATGCAATGACTCTAGTGCTAGTTTTAGTATAAGAACATACATGCAGTGACTCTAGTGGGTCCACATGTAGTTTGTGAAAAGAACACACATGCAATGACCACTAGTTGATCCATAAGTGGTTTGTGGAAACAACACACATGCAATGACCACTGGTTGATCCATAAGTGGTTTGTGGAAAAGAAAACACATGCAATGACTCCGGTTGGTCCATATGTGGTTTGTGGATAGAACACACATGCATTGACCACTGGTTGATCCATATGTGGCTTGTGAAAAGAACACACATGCAATGCCACTGGTTGATCCATGTGTGGTTTGTGGAAAGAACACACATGCAATGACTCTAGTGGTAGTTTTAGTATAAGATCACACATGCAATGACTCTAAGGGATCCATATGTGGTTTGTGAAAAGAACACACATGCAATGACCACTTGTTGATCCATGTGTGGTTTGTGAAAAGAACACACATGCAATGACTCTAGTGCTAGTTTTATTATAAGAGCACGCATGCAATGACTCTAGTGGGTCCACATGTAGTTTGTGAAAAGAACACACATGCAATGACCACTGGTTGATCCATAAGTTGTTTGTGGAAAAGAACACACATGCAATGAACACTGGTTGATCAATGTGTGGTTTGTGCAAAAGAACACATGCAATGAATCTGGTTGGTCTATATGTGGTTTGTGGAAAGAACACACATGTAGTGACCACTGGTTGATCCATGTGTAGTTTGTGAAATGAACACACATGCAATGCCATTGGTTGATCCATGTGTGGTTTGTGGAAAGAACACACATGCAATGACTCTAGTGCTAGTTTATTATAAGAACAGACATGCAATGTCTCTAATGGATACATATGTGGTTTGTGAAAAGAACACACATGCAATGACCACTTCTTGATCCATGTGTGGTTTGTGAAAAGAACACCCATGCAATGACTCTAGTGCTAGTTTTAGTATAAGAACATACATGCAATGACTCTAGTGGGTCCACATGTAGTTTGTGAAAAGAACACACATGCAATGACCACTAGTTGATCCATAAGTGGTTTGTGGAAACAACACACATGCAATGACCACTGGTTGATCCATAAGTGGTTTGTGGAAAAGAAAACACATGCAATGACTCCGGTTGGTCCATATGTGGTTTGTGGAAAGAACACACATGCATTGACCACTGGTTGATCCATATGTGGCTTGTGAAAAGAACACACATGCAATGCCACTGGTTGATCCATGTGTGGTTTGTGGAAAGAACACACATGCAATGACTCTAGTGGTAGTTTTAGTATAAGATCACACATGCAATGACTCTAATGGATCCATATGTGGTTTGTGAAAAGAACACACATGCAATGACCTCTTGTTGATCCATGTGTGGTTTGTGAAAAGAACACACATGCAATGACTCTAGTGCTAGTTTTATTATAAGAACACGCATGCAATGACTCTAGTGGGTCCACATGTAGTTTGTGAAAAGAACACACATGCAATGACCACTGGTTGATCCATAAGTTGTTTGTGGAAAAGAACACACATGCAATGAACACTGGTTGATCAATGTGTGGTTTGTGCAAAAGAACACATGCAATGAATCTGGTTGGTCTGTATGTGGTTTGTGGAAAGAACACACATGTAGTGACCACTGGTTGATCCATGTGTAGTTTGTGAAATGAACACGCATGCAATGCCACTGGTTGATCCAGGTGTGGTTTGTGGAAAGAACACACATGCAATGACTCTAGTGCCAGTTTTTGTATAAGAACACAGATGCCATGTCTCTAATGGATCCATATGTGGTTTGTGATAAGAACACACATGCAATGACCACTGGTTGATCCATAAGTGGTTTGTGGAAATAACACACATGAAATAACCACTAGTTGATCCATAAGTGGTTTGTGGAAAGAACACACATGAAATAACCACTTGTTGATCCATTAGTGGTTTGTGGAAAAGAAAACACATGCAATGACTCTGGTTGGTCCATATGTGGTTTGTGGAAAGAACACACATGCAGTAACCACTGGTTGATCCATGTGTGGTTTGTGAATTGAACACACATGCAATGCCACTGGTTGATCCATGTGTGGTTTGTGGAAAGAACACACATGCAATGACTCTAGTGCTAGTTTTTGTATAAGAACACACATGCAATGTCTCTAATGGATCCATATGTGGTTTGTGAAAAGAACACACATGCAATGACCACTTCTTGATCCATGTGTGGTTTGTGAAAAGAACACCCATGCAATGACTCTAGTGCTAGTTTTACTATAAGAACACACATGCAATGACTCTAGTGGGTCCACATGTAGTTTGTGAAAAGAACACACATGCAATGACCACTAGTTGATCCATAAGTGGTTTGTGGAAAGAACACACATGAAATGACCACTTGTTGATCCATAAGTGGTTTGTGGAAAAGAAAACACACGCAATGACTCTGGTTGGTCCATATGTGGTTTGTGGAAAGAACACACATGCAGTAACCACTGGTTGATCCATGTGTGGTTTGTGAAATGAACACACATGCAATGCCATTGGTTGATCCATGTGTGGTTTGTGGAAAGAACACACATGCAATGACTCTAGTGCTAGTTTTAGTATAAGAACAGACATGCAATGTCTCTAATGGATCCATATGTGGTTTGGGAAAAGAACACACATGCAATGACCACTTCTTGATCCATGTGTGGTTTGTGAAAAGAACACCCATGCAATGACTCTAGTGCTAGTTTTAGTATAAGAACATACATGCAGTGACTCTAGTGGGTCCACATGTAGTTTGTGAAAAGAACACACATGCAATGACCACTAGTTGATCCATAAGTGGTTTGTGGAAACAACACACATGCAATGACCACTAGTTGATCCATAAGTGGTTTGTGGAAAAGAAAACACATGCAATGACTCCGGTTGGTCCATATGTGGTTTGTGGAAAGAACACACATGCATTGACCACTGGTTGATCCATATGTGGCTTGTGAAAAGAACACACATGCAATGCCACTAGTTGATCCATGTGTGGTTTGTGGAAAGAACACACATGCAATGACTCTAGTGGTAGTTTTAGTATAAGATCACACATGCAATGACTCTAAGGGATCCATATGTGGTTTGTGAAAAGAACACACATGCAATGACCACTTGTTGATCCATGTGTGGTTTGTGAAAAGAACACACATGCAATGACTCTAGTGCTAGTTTTATTATAAGAACACGCATGCAATGACTCTAGTGGGTCCACATGTAGTTTGTGAAAAGAACACACATGCAATGACCACTGGTTGATCCATAAGTTGTTTGTGGAAAAGAACACACATGCAATGAACACTGGTTGATCAATGTGTGGTTTCTGCAAAAGAACACATGCAATGAATCTGGTTGGTCTGTATGTGGTTTGTGGAAAGAACACACATGTAGTGACCACTGGTTGATCCATGTGTAGTTTGTGAAATGAACACGCATGCAATGCCACTGGTTGATCCAGGTGTGGTTTGTGGAAAGAACACACATGCAATGACTCTAGTGCCAGTTTTTGTATAAGAACACAGATGCCATGTCTCTAATGGATCCATATGTGGTTTGTGATAAGAACACACATGCAATGACCACTGGTTGATCCATAAGTGGTTTGTGGAAATAACACACATGCAATGACTCTAGTGCTAGTTTTAGTATAAGAACATACATGCAATGACTCTAGTGGGTCCACATGTAGTTTGTGAAAAGAACACACATGCAATGACCACTAGTTGATCCATAAGTGGTTTGTGGAAACAACACACATGCAATGACCACTGGTTGATCCATAAGTGGTTTGTGGAAAAGAAAACACATGCAATGACTCCGGTTGGTCCATATGTGGTTTGTGGAAAGAACACACATGCATTGACCACTGGTTGATCCATATGTGGCTTGTGAAAAGAACACACATGCAATGCCACTGGTTGATCCATGTGTGGTTTGTGGAAAGAACACACATGCAATGACTCTAGTGGTAGTTTTAGTATAAGATCACACATGCAATGACTCTAATGGATCCATATGTGGTTTGTGAAAAGAACACACATGCAATGACCTCTTGTTGATCCATGTGTGGTTTGTGAAAAGAACACACATGCAATGACTCTAGTGCTAGTTTTATTATAAGAACACGCATGCAATGACTCTAGTGGGTCCACATGTAGTTTGTGAAAAGAACACACATGCAATGACCACTGGTTGATCCATAAGTTGTTTGTGGAAAAGAACACACATGCAATGAACACTGGTTGATCAATGTGTGGTTTGTGCAAAAGAACACATGCAATGAATCTGGTTGGTCTGTATGTGGTTTGTGGAAAGAACACACATGTAGTGACCACTGGTTGATCCATGTGTAGTTTGTGAAATGAACACGCATGCAATGCCACTGGTTGATCCAGGTGTGGTTTGTGGAAAGAACACACATGCAATGACTCTAGTGCCAGTTTTTGTATAAGAACACAGATGCCATGTCTCTAATGGATCCATATGTGGTTTGTGATAAGAACACACATGCAATGACCACTGGTTGATCCATAAGTGGTTTGTGGAAATAACACACATGAAATAACCACTGGTTGATCCATAAGTGGTTTGTGGAAAGAACACACATGAAATAACCACTTGTTGATCCATTAGTGGTTTGTGGAAAAGAAAACACATGCAATGACTCTGGTTGGTCCATATGTGGTTTGTGGAAAGAACACACATGCAGTAAACACTGGTTGATCCATGTGTGGTTTGTGAATTGAACACACATGCAATGCCACTAGTTGATCCATGTGTGGTTTGTGGAAAGAACACACATGCAATGACTCTAGTGCTAGTTTTTGTATAAGAACACACATGCAATGTCTCTAATGGATCCATATGTGGTTTGTGAAAAGAACACACATGCAATGACCACTTGTTGATCCATGTGTGGTTTGTGAAAAGAACACCCATGCAATGACTCTAGTGCTAGTTTTACTATAAGAACACACATGCAATGACTCTAGTGGGTCCACATGTAGTTTGTGAAAAGAACACACATGCAATGACCACTAGTTGATCCATAAGTGGTTTGTGGAAAGAACACACATGAAATAACCACTTGTTGATCCATTAGTGGTTTGTGGAAAAGAAAACACATGCAATGACTCTGGTTGGTCCATATGTGGTTTGTGGAAAGAACACACATGCAGTAACCACTGGTTGATCCATGTGTGGTTTGTGAATTGAACACACAGGCAATGCCACTGGTTGATCCATGTGTGGTTTGTGGAAAGAACACACATGCAGTGACTCTAGTGCTAGTTTTTGTATAAGAACACACATGCAATGTCTCTAATGGATCCATATGTGGTTTGTGAAAAGAACACACATGCAATGACCACTTCTTGATCCATGTGTGGTTTGTGAAAAGAACACGCATGCAATGACTCTAGTGCTAGTTTTACTATAAGAACACACATGCAATGACTCTAGTGGGCCCACATGTAGTTTGTGAAAAGAACACACATGCAATGACCACTAGTTGATCCATAAGTGGTTTGTGGAAAGAACACACATGAAATGACCACTTGTTGATCCATAAGTGGTTTGTGGAAAAGAAAACACACGCAATGACTCTGGTTGGTCCATATGTGGTTTGTGGAAAGAACACACATGCAGTAACCACTGGTTGATCCATGTGTGGTTTGTGAAATGAACACACATGCAATGCCATTGGTTGATCCATGTGTGGTTTGTGGAAAGAACACACATGCAATGACTCTAGTGCTAGTTTTAGTATAAGAACAGACATGCAATGTCTCTAATTGATCCATATGTGGTTTGTGAAAAGAACACACATGCAATGACCACTTGTTGATCCATGTGTGGTTTGTGAAAAGAACACACATGCAATGACTCTAGTGCTAGTTTTATTATAAGAACACGCATGCAATGACTCTAGTGGGTCCACATGTAGTTTGTGAAAAGAATACACATGCAATGACCATTTGTTGATCCATGTGTGTTTTGAGAAGAGAACACACATACAATGACTCTAGTGGGTCCACATGTAGTTTGTGAAAAGAACACACATGCAATGACCACTGGTTGATCCATAAGTTGTTTGTGGAAAACAACACACATGCAATGAACACTGGTTGATCAATGTGTGGTTTGTGCAAAAGAACACATGCAATGAATCTAGTTGGTCCGTATGTGGTTTGTGGAAATAACACACATGTAGTGACCACTGGTTGATCCATGTGTGGTTTGTGAAATGAACACACATGCAATCCCACTGGTTGATCCATGTGTGTTTGTGGAAAGAACACACATGCAATGACTCTAGTGCCAGTTTTTGTATAAGAATACACATGCCATGTCTCTAATGGATCCATATGTGGTTTGTGATAAGAATACACATGCAATGACTCTAGTGGATCCACATGTAGTTTGTGAAAAGAACACACATGCAATGACCACTGGTTGATCCATAAGTGGTTTGTGGAAAGAACACACATGCAATGACGACTTGTTGATCCATAAGTGGTTTGTGCAAAAGAAAACACATGCAATGACTCGGGTTGGTCCATATGTGGTTTGTGGAAAGAACACACATGCAATGACCACTGGTTGATCCATGTGTGGTTTGTCAAATGAACAGACATGCAATGCCACTGGTTGATCCATGTGTGGTTTGTGGAAAGAACACACATGCAATGACTCTAGTGCTAGTTTTAGTATAAGAACACACGTGCAATGTCTCTAATGGATCCATATGTGGTTTGTGAAAAGAACACACATGCAATGACCACTTGTTGATCCATGTGTGATTTGTGAAAAGAACACCCATGCAATGACTCTAGTGCTAGTTTTTGTATAAGAACATACATGCAATGACTCTAGTGGGTCCACATGTAGTTTGTGAAAAGAACACACATGCAATAACCACTGGTTGATCCATATGTGGTTTGTTTAAAGAACACACATGCAATGACCACTGGTTGATCCATAAGTGGTTTGTGGAAAAGAAAACACTTGCAATGACTCTGGTTGGTCCATATGTGGTTTGTGGAAAGAACACACATGCATTGACCACTGGTTGATCCATATGTGGCTTGTCAAAAGAACACACATGCAATGCCACTAGTTGATCCATGTGTGGTTTGTGGAAAGAACACACATGCAATGACTCTAGTGGTAGTTTTAGTACAAGAACACACATGCAATGTCTCTAATGGATCCATATGTGGTTTGTGAAAAGAACACACATGCAATGACCACTTGTTGATCCGTGTGTAGTTTTTGAAAAGAACACCCATGCAATTACTCTAGTGCTAGTTTTAGTATAAGAACATACATGCAATGACTCTAGTGGGTCCACATGTAGTTTGTGAAAATAACACACATGCAATGACCACTGGTTGATCCATAAGTTGTTTGTGGAAAGAACACACATGCAATGACCACTGGTTGATCCATAAGTGGTTTGTGGAAAAGAAAACACGTGCAATGACTCTGGTTGGTCCATATGTGGTTTGTGGAAACAACACACATGCAGTGACCACTGGTTGATCCATGTGTGGTTTGTGAAATGAACACACATGCAATTCCACTGGTTGATCCATGTGTGGTTTGTGGAAAGAACACAAATGCAATGACTCTAGTGCTAGTTTTTGTATAAGAAGACAATGCAATGTCTCTAATGGATCCATATGTGGTTTGTGAAAAGAACACACATGCAATGACCACTTGTTGATCCATGTGTGGTTTGTGAAAAGAACACACATGCAATGACTCTAGTGCTAGTTTTAGTATAAGAACACACATGCAATGACTCTAGTGGGTCCACATGTAGTTTGTGAAAATAACACACATGCAATGACCACTGGTTGATCCATAAGTGGTTTGTGGAAATAACACACATGCAATGACCACTGGTTGATCCATAAGTGGTTTGTGGAAAGAACACACATGCAATGACCACTGGTTGATCCATAAGTGGTTTGTGGAAAAGAAAACACATGCAATGATTCTGGTTGGTACATATGTGGTTTGTGGAAAGAACAACATGCAGTGACCACTGGTTGATCCATGTGTGGTTTGTGAAAAGAACACACATGCAATGCCACTGGTTGATACATGTGTGGTTTGTGGAAAGAACACACATGCAATTACTCTGGTGCTGGTTTTAGTATAAGAACACACATGCAATGACTCTAATGGATCCATATGTGGTTTGTGAAAAGAACACACATGCAATGAGAACTTGTTGACCCATGTATGGTTTGTGAAAAGAACACACATGCAATGACTCTAGTGCTAGTTTTAGTATAAGAACATACATGCAATGACTCTAGTGGGTCCACAAGTAGTTTGTGAAAGGAACACACATGCAATGACCACTGGTTGATCCATAAGTGGTTTGTGGAAAGAACACACATGCAATGACGACTTGTTGATCCGTAAGTGGTTTGTGCAAAAGAAAACACATGCAATGACTATGGTTGGTCCATATGTTGTTTGTGGAAAGAACACACATGCAGTGACCACTGGTTGATCCATGTGTGGTTTGTGAAATGAACACACATGCAATGCCACTGGTTGATCCATGTGTGGTTTGTGGAAAGAACACACATGCAATGACTCTAGTGCTAGTTTTTGTATAAGAGCACACATGCAATGTCTCTAATGGATCCATATGTGGTTTGTGAAAAGAACACACATGCAATGACCACTGGTTGATCCATAAGTGGTTTGTGGAAGGAACACACATGCAATGACCACTGGTTGATCCATAAGTGGTTTGTGGAAAAGAAAACACATGCAATGAATCTGGTTGGTCCATATGTGGTTTGTGGAAACAACACACATGCAGTGACCACTGGTTGATCCATGTGTGGTTTGTGAAATGAACACACATGCAATGCCACTGGTTGATCCGTGTGTGGTTTGTGGAAAGAACACACATGCAATGACTCTAGTGGTAGTTTTTGTATAAGAAAACACATGCAATGTCTCTAATGGATCCATATGTGGTTTGTGAAAAGAACACACATGCAATGACCACTTGTTGATCCATGTGTGGTTTGTGAAAAGAACACACATGCAATGACTCTAGTGCTAGTTTTAGTATAAGAACACACATGCAATGACTCTAGTGGGTCCACATGTAGTTTGTGAAAAGAACACACATGCAATGACCACTTGCTGATCCATGTGTGTTTTGTGAAAAGAACACACATACAATTACTCTAGTGGGTCCACATGTAGTTTGTGAAAAGAACACACATGCAATGACCACTGGTTGATCCATAAGTTGTTTGTGGAAAAGAACACACATGCAATGAACACTGGTTGATCCATGTGTAGTTTGTGAAAAGAACACACATGCAATGACTCTAGTGCTAGTTTTAGTATAAGAACACACATGCAATGACTCTAGTGGGTCCACATGTAGTTTTTAAAAATAACACACATGCAATGACCACAGGTTGATCGATAAGTGGTTTGTGGAAAAGAAAACACATGCAATGACTCTAGTTGGTCCATATGTGGTTTGTGGAAAATAACACACATGAAATGAACACTGGTTGATCCATGTGTGGTTTGTGCAAAAGAACACATGTTATGACCACTGGTTGATCCATGTGTGGTTTGTGAAAAGAATACACTTGCACTGACTCTAGTGCTAGTTTTAGTATAAGAACACACATGCAATGACTCTAGTGGGTCCAGATGTAGTTTGTGAAAAGAACACACATGCAATGACCACTAGTTGATCCATAAGTGGTTTGTGGAAGGAACACACATGCAATGACCATTGGTTGATCCATAAGTGGTTGTGGAAAAGAAAACACATGCAATGAATCTGGTTGGTCCATATGTGGTTTGTGGAAAGAACACACATGCAGTGACCACTGGTTGATCCATGTGTGGTTTGTGAAATTAACACACATGCAATGCCACTGGTTGATCCATGTGTGGTTTGTGGAAAGAACACACATGCAATGACTCTAGTGCTAGTTTTTGTATAAGAACACACATGCAATGTCTCTAATGGATCCATATGTGGTTTCTGAAAAGAACACACATGCAATGACCACTGGTTGATCCATGTGTGGTTTGCGCAAAAGAACACATGCAATGACCACTAGTTGATCCATGTGTGGTTTGTGAAAAGAACACACATGCAATGACTCTAGTGCTAGTTTTAGTATAAGAACACACATGCAATGACTCTAGTGGGTCCACATGTAGTTTGTGAAAATAACACACATGCAATGACCACTGGTTGATCCATAAGTGGTTTGTGGAAATAACACACATGCAATGAGCACTGGTTGATCCATAAGTGGTTTGTGGAAAAGATGACACATGCAATGATTCTGGTTGGTATATATATGGTTTGTGGAAAGAACAACATGAAGTGACCACTGGTTGATCCATGTGTGGTTTGTGAAAAGAACACACATGCAATGCCACTGGTTGATCCATGTGTGGTTTGTGGAAAGAACACACATGCAATTACTCTGGTGCTAGTTTTAGTATAAGAACACACATGCAATGACTCTAATGGATCCATATGTGGTTTGTGAAAAGAACGCACATGCAATGACCACTAGTTGATCCATGTGTGGTTTGTGAAAAGAACACACATCCAATGACTCTAGTGCTAGTTTTAGTATAAGAACATACATGCAATGACTCTAGTGGGTGCACATGTAGTTTGTGAAAAGAACACACATGCAATGACCACTAGTTGATCCATAAGTGGTTTGTGGAAAGAACACACATGCAATGACGACTTGTTGATCCATAAGTGGTTTGTCAAAAAAGAAAACACATGCAATGAATCTGGTTGGTCCATATGTGGTTTGTGGAATGAACACACATGCAATGACCACTGGTTGATCCATGTGTGGTTTGTCAAATGAACACAGATGCAATGCCACTGGTTGATCCATGTGTGGTTTGTGGAAAGAACACACATGCAATGACTCTAGTGCTAGTTTTAGTATAAGAACACACATGCAATGACCACTTGTTGATCCATGTGTGATTTGTGAAAAGAACACCCATGGAATGACTCTAGTGCTAGTTTTTGTATAAGAACATACATGCAATGACTCTAGTGGGTCTACATGTAGTTTGTGAAAAGAACACACATGCAATGACCACTGGTTGATCCATAAGTGGTTTGTGGAAAGAACACACATGCAATGACCACTGGTTGATCCATAAGTGGTTTGTGGAAAAGAAAACACATGCAGTGACTCTGGTTGGTCCATATGTGGTTTGTGGAAAGAACACACATGCATTGACCACTGGTTGATCCATATGTGGCTTGTGAAAAGAACACACATGCAATGCCACTAGTTGATCCATGTGTAGTTTGTGGAAAGAACACACATCCAATGACTCTAGTGGTAGTTTTAGTACAAGATCACACATGCAATGACTCTAATGGATCCATATGTGGTTTGTGAAAATAACACACATGCAATGACCACTTGTTGATCCATGTGTGGTTTGTGAAAAGAACACACATGCAATGACTCTAGTGCTAGTTTTAGTATAAGAACACACATGCAATGACTCTAGTGGGTCCACATGTAGTTTGTGAAAAGAACACACATGCAATGACCACTTTTTGATCCATAAGTGGTTTGTGGAAAGAACACACATGCAATGACCACTGGTTGATCCATAAGTGGTTTGTGGAAAAGAAAACACTTGCAATGACTCTAGTTGGTCCATATCTGGTTTGTGGAAAGAACACACATGCAGTGACCACTGGTTGATCCATGTGTGGTTTGTGAAATGAACACACATGCAATGCCACTGGTTGATCCATGTGTGGTTTGTGGAAAGAACACACATGAAATGACTCTAGTGCTAGTTTTTGTATAAGAACACACATGCAATGTCTCTAATGGATCCATATGTGGTTTGTGAAAAGAACACACATGCAATGACCACTTGCTAATCCATGTGTGGTTTGTGAAAAGAACACACATGCAGTGACTCTAGTGCTAGTTTTAGTATAAGAACACACATGCAATGACTCTAGTGGGTCCACATGTAGTTTGTGAAAAGAACACACATGCAATGACCACTGGTTGATCCATAAGTGGTTTGTGGAAAGAACACACGTGAAATGACCTCTTGTTGATCCATAAGTGGTTTGTGGAAAAGAAAACACATGCAATGACTCTGGTTGGTCCATATGTGGTTTGTGGAAAGAACACACATGCAGTAACCACTGGTTGATCCATGTGTGGTTTGTGAAATGAACACACATGCAATGCCACTGGTTGATCCATGTGTGGTTTGTGGAAAGAACACACATGCAATGACTCTAGTGCTAGTTTTTATATAAGAACAAACATGCAATGTCTCTAATGGATCCATATGTGGTTTGTGAAAAGAACACACATGCAATGACGACTTGTTGATCCATAAGTGGTTTGTGGAAAAGAAAACACATGCAATGACTCTGGTTGGTCCATATGTGGTTTGTGGAAAGAACACACATGCAGTGACCACTGGTTGATCCATTTGTGGTTTGTGAAATGAACACACATGCAATGCCACTTGTTGATCCATGTGTGGTTTGTGGAAAGAACACACATGCAATGACTCTAGTGCTAGTTTTTGTATAAGAACACACATGCAATGTCTCTAATGGATCCATATGTGGTTTCTGAAAAGAACACACATGCAATGACCACTAGTTGATCCATAAGTTGTTTGTGGAAAAGAACACACATGCAATGAAAACTGGTTGATCCATGTGTGGTTTATGAAAAGAACACACATGCAATGACTCTATTGCTAGTTTTAGTATAAGAACACACATGCAATGACTCTAGTGGGTCCACATGTAGTTTGTGATAATAACACACATGCAATGACCCCTTGTTGATCCATGTGTGTTTTGTGAAAAGAACACACATACAATGACTCTAGTGGGTCCACATGTAGTTTGTGAAAACAACACACATGCAATGACCACTGGTTGATCCATAAGTTGTTTGTGGAAAAGAACACACATGCAATGAACACTGGTTGATCCATGTGTGGTTTGCGCAAAAGAACACATGCAATGACCACTAGTTGATCCATGTGTGGTTTGTGAAAAGAACACACATGCAATGACTCTAGTGCTAGTTTTAGTATAAGAACACACATGCAATGACTCTAGTTGGTCCACATGTAGTTTGTGAAAATAACACACATGCAATGACCACTGGTTGATCCATAAGTGGTTTGTGGAAATAACACACATGCAATGAGCACTGGTTGATCCATAAGTGGTTTGTGGAAAAGATGACACATGCAATGATTCTGGTTGGTATATATGTGGTTTGTGGAAAGAACAACATGCAGTGACCACTGGTTGATCCATGTGTGGTTTGTGAAAAGAACACACATGCAATGCCACTGGTTGATCCATGTGTGGTTTGTGGAAAGAACACACATGCAATTACTCTGGTGCTAGTTTTAGTATAAGAACACACATACAATGACTCTAATGGATCCATATGTGGTTTGTGAAAAGAACACACATGCAATGACCACTGGTTGATCCATAAGTGGTTTGTGGAAAGAACACACATGCAATGACGACTTGTTGACCCATAAATGGTTTGTGCAAAAGAAAACACATGCAATGACTCTGGTTGGTCCATATGTGGTTTGTGGAAAGAACACACATGCAATGACCACTGGTTGATCCATGTGTGGTTTGTCAAATGAACACACATGCAATGCCACTAGTTGATCCATGTGTGGTTTGTGGAAAGAACACACATGCAATGACTCTAGTGCTAGTTTTAGTATAAGAACACACATGCAATGTCTCTAATGGATCCATATGTGGTTTGTGAAAAAACACACATGCAATGACCACTTGTTGATCCATGTGTGATTTGTGAAAAGAACACCCATGGAATGACTCTAGTGCTAGTTTTTGTATAAGAACATACATGCAATGACTCTAGTGGGTCCACATGTAGTTTGTGAAAAGAACACACATGCAATGACCACTGGTTGATCCATAAGTGGTTTGTGGAAAGAACACACATGCAATGACGACTTGTTGATCCGTAAGTGGTTTGTGCAAAAGAAAACACATGCAATGACTCTGGTTGGTCCATATGTGGTTTGTGGAAAGAACACACATGAAATGACCACTGGTTGATCCATGTGTGGTTTGTCAAATGAACACACATGCAATGCCACTGGTTGATCCATGTGTGGTTTGTGGAAAGAACACACATGCAATGACTCTAGTGCTAGTTTTAGTATAAGAACACACATGCAATGACTCTAGTGGGTCCACATGTAGTTTGTGAAAAGAACACACATGCAATGACCACTGGTTGATCCATAAGTGGTTTGTGGAAGGAACACACATGAAATGACCACTGGTTGATCCATAAGTGGTTTGTGGAAAAGAAAACACATGCAATGAATCTGGTTGGTCCATATGTGGTTTGTGGAAACAACACACATGCAGTGACCACTGGTTGATCCATGTGTGGTTTGTGAAATGAACACACATGCAATGCCACTGGTTGACCCATGTGTGGTTTGTGGAAAGAACACACATGCAATGACTCTAGTGGTAGTTTTTGTATAAGAAAACACATGCAATGTCTCTAATGGATCCATATGTGGTTTGTGAAAAGAACACACATGCAATGACCACTTGTTGATCCATGTGTGGTTTGTGAAAATAACACACATGCAATGACTCTAGTGCTAGTTTTAGTATAAGAACACACATGCAATGACTCTAGTGGGTCCACATGTAGTTTGTGAAAAGAACACACATGCAATGACCACTTGTTGATCCATGTGTGTTTTGTGAAAAGAAGACACATACAATTACTCTAGTGGGTCCACATGTAGTTTGTGAAAAGAACACACATGCAATGACCACTGGTTGATCCATAAGTTGTTTGTGGAAAAGAACACACATGCAATGAACACTGGTTGATCCATGTGTAGTTTGTGAAAAGAACACACATGCAATGACTCTAGTGCTAGTTTTAGTATAAGAACACACATGCAATGACTCTAGTGGGTCCACATGTAGTTTTTAAAAATAACACACATGCAATGACCACAGGTTGATCGATAAGTGGTTCGTGGAAAAGTAAACACATGCAATGACTCTAGTTGGTCCATATGTGGTTTGTGGAAAATAACACACATGAAATGAACACTAGTTGATCCATGTGTGGTTTGTGCAAAAGAACACATGTAATGACCACTGGTTGATCCATGTGTGGTTTGTGAAATGAACACACATGCAATGCCACTAGTTGATCCATGTGTGGTTTGTGGAAAGAACGCACATGCAATGGCTCTAGTGCTAGTTTTTGTATAAGAACACACATGCAATGTCTCTAATGGATCCTTATGTGGTTTGTGAAAAGAACACACATGCAATGACACTAGTGCTAGTTTTTGTATAAGAACACACATGCAATGTCTCTAATGGATCCATATGTGGTTTGTGAAAAGAACACACGTGCAATGACCACTTGCTGATCCATGTGTGGTTTGTGAAAAGAACACACATGCAATGACTCTAGTGCTAGTTTTAGTATAAGAACACACATGCAATGACTCTAGTGGGTCCAGATGTAGTTTGTGAAAAGAACACACATGCAATGACCACTAGTTGATCCATAAGTGGTTTGTGGAAGGAACACACATGCAATGACCATTGGTTGATCCATAAGTGGTTGTGGAAAATAAAACACATGCAATGAATCTGGTTGGTCCACATGTGGTTTGTGGAAAGAACACACATGCAGTGACCACTGGTTGATCCATGTGTGGTTTGTGAAATGAACACACATGCAATGCCACTGGTTGATCCATGTGTGGTTTGTGGAAAGAACACACATGCAATGACTCTAGTGCTAGTTTTTGTATAAGAACACACATGCAGTGTCTCTAATGGATCCATATGTGGTTTCTGAAAAGAACACACATGCAATGACCACTAGTTGATCCATAAGTTGTTTGTGGAAATGAAAACACACATGCAATGAACACTGGTTGATCCATGTGTGGTTTGCGCAAAAGAACACATGCAATGACGACTAGTTGATCCATGCGTGGTTTGTGAAAAGAACACACATGCAATGACTCTAGAGCTAGTTTTAGTATAAGAACACACATGCAATGACTCTAGTGGGTCCACATGTAGTTTGTGAAAATAACACACATGCAATGACCACTAGTTGATCCATAAGTGGTTTGTGGAAATAACACACATGCAATGAGCACTGGTTGATCCATAAGTGGTTTGTGGAAAAGATGACACATGCAATGATTCTGGTTGGTATATATATGGTTTGTGGAAAGAACAACATGCAGTGACCACTGGTTGATCCATGTGTGGTTTGTGAAAAGAACACACATGCAATGCCACTAGTTGATCCATGTGTGGTTTGTGGAAAGAACACACATGCAATGACTCTAGTGGTAGTTTTAGTATAAGATCACACATGCAATGACTCTAATGGATCCATATGTGGTTTGTGAAAATAACACACATGCAATGACCACTTGTTGATCCATGTGTGGTTTGTGAAAAGAACACACATGCAATGACTCTAGTGCTAGTTTTAGTATAAGAACACACATGCAATAACTCTAGTGGGTGCACATGTAGTTTGTGAAAAGAACACACATGCAATGACCACTGGTTGATCCATAAGTGATTTGTGGAAAGAACACACATGCAATGACGACTTGTTGATCCATAAGTGGTTTGTGCAAAATAAAACACATGCAATGATTCTGGTTGGTCCATATGTGGTTTGTGGAAAGAACACACATGCAATGACCACTGGTTGATCCATGTGTGGTTTGTCAAATGAACACAGATGCAATGCCACTTGTTGATCCATGTGTGGTTTGTGGAAAAACACACATGCAATGACTCTAGTGCTAGTTTTAGTATAAGAACACACATGCAATGACCACTTGTTGATCCATGTGTGATTTGTGAAAAGAACACCCATGGAATGACTCTAGTGTTAGTTTTTGTATAAGAACATACATGCAATGACTCTAGTGGGTCCACATGTAGTTTGTGAAAAGAACACACATGCAATGACCACTGGTTGATCCATAAGTGGTTTGTGGAAATAACACACATGCAATGACCACTGGTTGATCCATAAGTGGTTTGTGGAAAAGAAAACACATGCAATGACTCTGGTTGGTCCATATGTGGTTTGTGGAAAGAACACACATGCAATGAATCTAGTGGTGGATCCATGTGTTGTTTGTGGAAAGAACACACATGCAATGACAGTGGTGGATCCATGTGTCGTTTGTGGATAGAACACACATGCAATGACTCTAGTGCTAGTTTTAGTATAAGATCACACATGCAATGACTCTAATGGATCCATATGTGGTTTGTGAAAATAACACACATGCAATGACCACTTGTTGATCCATGTGTGGTTTGTGAAAAGAACACACATGCAATGACTCTAGTGCTAGTTTTAGTATAAGAACACACATGCAATGAATCTAGTGGGTCCACATGTAGTTTGTGAAAAGAACACACATGCAATGACCCCTTTTTGATCCATAAGTGGTTTGTGGAAAGAACACACATACAATGACCACTGGTTGATCCATAAGTGGTTTGTGGAAAAGAAAACACTTGCAATGACTCTAGTTGGTCCATATGTGGTTTGTGGAAAGAACACACATGCAGTGACCACTGGTTGATCCATGTGTGGTTTGTGAAATAAACACACATGCAATGCCACTGGTTGATCCATGTGTGGTTTGTGGAAAGAACACACATGCAATGACTCTAGTGCTAGTTTTTGTATAAGAACACACATGCAATGTCTCTAATGGATCCATATGTGGTTTGTGAAAAGAACACACATGCAATGACCACTTGCTGATCCATGTGTGGTTTGTGAAAAGAACACACATGCAGTGACTCTAGTGCTAGTTTTAGTATAAGAACACACATGCAATGACTCTAGTGGCTCCACATGTAGTTTGTGAAAAGAACACACATGCAATGACCACTGGTTGATCCATAAGTGGTTTGTGGAAAGAACACATGTGAAATGACCTCTTGTTGATCCATAAGTGGTTTGTGGAAAAGAAAACACATGCAATGACTCTGGTTGGTCCATATGTGGTTTGTGGAAAGAACACACATGCAGTAACCACTGGTTGATCCATGTGTGGTTTGTGAAATGAACACACATGCAATGCCACTGGTTGATCCATGTGTGGTTTGTGGAAAGAACACACATGCAATGACTGTAGTGCTAGATTTTGTATAAGAACAAACATGCAATGTCTCTAATGGATCCATATGTGGTTTGTGAAAAGAACACACATGCAATGACCACTTGTTGATCCATGTGTGGTTTGTGAAAAGAACACACATGCAATGACTCTAGTGCTAGTTTTAGTATAAGAACACACATGCAATGACTCTAGTGGGTCCACATGTAGTTTGTGAAAAGAACACACATGCAATGACCACTAGTTGATCCATAAGTGGTTTGTGGAAAGAACACACATGACATGACCACTTGTTGATTCTTAAGTGGTTTGTGGAAAAGAAAACACATGCAATGACTCTGGTTGGTCCATATGTGGTTTGTGGAAAGAACACACATGCAGTAACCACTGGTTGATCCATGTGTGGTTTGTGAAATGAACACACATGCAATGCCACTGGTTGATCCATGTGTGGGTTGTGGAAAGAACACACATGCAATGACTCTAGTGCTAGTTTTAGTATAAGAACACACATGCAATGTCTCTAATGGATCCATATGTGGTTTGTGAAAAGAACACACATGCAATGACCACTTGTTGATCCATGTGTGGTTTGTGAAAAGAACACCCATCCAATGACTCTAGTGCTAGATTTAATATAAGAACATACGTGCAATGACTCTAGTGGGTCCACATGTAGTTTGTGAAAAGAACACACATGCAATAACCACTGGTTGATCCATAAGTGGTTTGTGGAAAGAACACACATGCAATGACGACTTGTTGATCCATAAGTGGTTTGTGCAAAAGAAGAAACATGCAATGACTCTGGTTGGTCCATATGTGGTTTGTGGAAAGAACACACATGCAATGACCACTGGTTGATCCATGTGTGGTTTGTCAAATGAACACACATGCAATGCCACTGGTTGATCCATGTGTGGTTTGTGGAAAGAACACACATGCAATGACTCTAGTGCTAGTTTTTGTATAAGAACGCACATGCAATGTCTCTAATGGATCCATATGTGGTTTCTGAAAAGAACACACATGCAATGACCACTGGTTGATCCATAAGTTGTTTGTGGAAAAGACCACACATGCAATGAACACTGGTTGATCCATGTGTGGTTTGTGGAAAGAACACACATGCAATGACTCTAGTGCTAGTTTTTGTATAAGAACACACATGCAATGTCTCTAATGGATACATATGTGGTTTATGAAAAGAACACACATGCAATGACCACTTGTTGATCCATGTGTGGTTTGTGAAAAGAACACACATGCAATGACTCTAGTGCTAGTTTTAGTAGAAGAACACACATGCAATGACTCTAGTGGGTCCACATGTAGTTTGTGAAAAGAACACACATGCAATGACCACTGGTTGATCCATAAGTGGTTTGTGGAAAGAACACACATGCAATGACCACTGGTTGATCCATAAGTGTTTTGTGGAAAAGAAAACACTTGCAATGACTCTGGTTGGTCCATATGTGGTTTGTGGAAAGAACACACATGCATTGACCACTGGTTGATCCATATGTGGCTTGTGAAAATAACACACATGCAATGCCACTAGTTGATCCATGTGTGGTTTGTGGAAAGAACACACATGCAATGACTCTAGTGGTAGTTTTAGTATAAGATCACACATGCAATGACTCTAATGGCTCCATATGTGGTTTGTGAAAATAACACACATGCAATGACCACTGGTTGATCCATGTGTGGTTTGTGAAAAGAACACACATGCAATGACTCTAGTGCTAGTTTTAGTATAAGAACACACATGCAATGACTCTAGTGGGTCCACATGTAGTTTGTGAAAAGAACACACATGCAATGACCACTGGTTGATCCATAAGTGGTTTGTTGAAAGAACACACATGCAATGACCACTGGTTGATCCATAAGTGGTTTGTGGAAAAGAAAACACATGTAGTGACTCTGGTTGGTCCATATGTGGTTTGTGGAAAGAACACACATGCATTGACCACTGGTTGATCCATATGTGGCTTGTGAAAAGAACACACATGCAATGCCACTAGTTGATCCATGTGTGGTTTGTCAAATGAACACAGATGCAATGCCACTTGTTGATCCATGTGTGGTTTGTGGAAAAACACACATGCAATGACTCTAGTGCTAGTTTTAGTATAAGAACACACATGCAATGACCACTTGTTGATCCATGTGTGATTTGTGAAAAGAACACCCATGGAATGACTCTAGTGTTAGTTTTTGTATAACAACATACATGCAATGACTCTAGTGGGTCCACATGTAGTTTGTGAAAAGAACACACATGCAATGACCACTAGTTGATCCATAAGTGGTTTGTGGAAAGAACACACATGCAATGACCACTGGTTGATCCATAAGTGGTTTGTGGAAAAGAAAACACATGTAGTGACTCTGGTTGGTCCATATGTGGTTTGTGGAAAGAACACACATGCATTGACCACTGGTTGATCCATATGTGGCTTGTGAAAAGAACACACATGCAATGCCACTAGTTGATCCATGTGTGGTTTGTGGAAAGAACACACATGCAATGACTCTAGTGGTAGTTTTAGTACAAGATCACACATGCAATGACTCTAATGGATCCATATGTGGTTTGTGAAAATAACACACATGCAATGACCACTTGTTGATCCATGTGTGGTTTGTGAAAAGAACACACATGCAATGACTCTAGTGCTAGTTTTAGTATAAGAACACACATGCAATAACTCTAGTGGGTGCACATGTAGTTTGTGAAAAGAACACACATGCAATGACCACTGGTTGATCCATAAGTGATTTGTGGAAAGAACACACATGCAATGACGACTTGTTGATCCATAAGTGGTTTGTGCAAAATAAAACACATGCAATGATTCTGGTTGGTCCATATGTGGTTTGTGGAAAGAACACACATGCAATGACCACTGGTTGATCCATGTGTGGTTTGTCAAATGAACACAGATGCAATGCCACTTGTTGATCCATGTGTGGTTTGTGGAAAAACACACATGCAATGACTCTAGTGCTAGTTTTAGTATAAGAACACACATGCAATGACCACTTGTTGATCCATGTGTGATTTGTGAAAAGAACACCCATGGAATGACTCTAGTGTTAGTTTTTGTATAAGAACATACATGCAATGACTCTAGTGGGTCCACATGTAGTTTGTGAAAAGAACACACATGCAATGACCACTGGTTGATCCATAAGTGGTTTGTGGAAATAACACACATGCAATGACCACTGGTTGATCCATAAGTGGTTTGTGGAAAAGAAAACACATGCAATGACTCTGGTTGGTCCATATGTGGTTTGTGGAAAGAACACACATGCAATGAATCTAGTGGTGGATCCATGTGTTGTTTGTGGAAAGAACACACATGCAATGACAGTGGTGGATCCATGTGTCGTTTGTGGATAGAACACACATGCAATGACTCTAGTGCTAGTTTTAGTATAAGATCACACATGCAATGACTCTAATGGATCCATATGTGGTTTGTGAAAATAACACACATGCAATGACCACTTGTTGATCCATGTGTGGTTTGTGAAAAGAACACACATGCAATGACTCTAGTGCTAGTTTTAGTATAAGAACACACATGCAATGAATCTAGTGGGTCCACATGTAGTTTGTGAAAAGAACACACATGCAATGACCCCTTTTTGATCCATAAGTGGTTTGTGGAAAGAACACACATGCAATGACCACTGGTTGATCCATAAGTGGTTTGTGGAAAAGAAAACACTTGCAATGACTCTAGTTGGTCCATATGTGGTTTGTGGAAAGAACACACATGCAGTGACCACTGGTTGATCCATGTGTGGTTTGTGAAATAAACACACATGCAATGCCACTGGTTGATCCATGTGTGGTTTGTGGAAAGAACACACATGCAATGACTCTAGTGCTAGTTTTTGTATAAGAACACACATGCAATGTCTCTAATGGATCCATATGTGGTTTGTGAAAAGAACACACATGCAATGACCACTTGCTGATCCATGTGTGGTTTGTGAAAAGAACACACATGCAGTGACTCTAGTGCTAGTTTTAGTATAAGAACACACATGCAATGACTCTAGTGGCTCCACATGTAGTTTGTGAAAAGAACACACATGCAATGACCACTGGTTGATCCATAAGTGGTTTGTGGAAAGAACACATGTGAAATGACCTCTTGTTGATCCATAAGTGGTTTGTGGAAAAGAAAACACATGCAATGACTCTGGTTGGTCCATATGTGGTTTGTGGAAAGAACACACATGCAGTAACCACTGGTTGATCCATGTGTGGTTTGTGAAATGAACACACATGCAATGCCACTGGTTGATCCATGTGTGGTTTGTGGAAAGAACACACATGCAATGACTGTAGTGCTAGATTTTGTATAAGAACAAACATGCAATGTCTCTAATGGATCCATATGTGGTTTGTGAAAAGAACACACATGCAATGACCACTTGTTGATCCATGTGTGGTTTGTGAAAAGAACACACATGCAATGACTCTAGTGCTAGTTTTAGTATAAGAACACACATGCAATGACTCTAGTGGGTCCACATGTAGTTTGTGAAAAGAACACACATGCAATGACCACTAGTTGATCCATAAGTGGTTTGTGGAAAGAACACACATGACATGACCACTTGTTGATTCTTAAGTGGTTTGTGGAAAAGAAAACACATGCAATGACTCTGGTTGGTCCATATGTGGTTTGTGGAAAGAACACACATGCAGTAACCACTGGTTGATCCATGTGTGGTTTGTGAAATGAACACACATGCAATGCCACTGGTTGATCCATGTGTGGGTTGTGGAAAGAACACACATGCAATGACTCTAGTGCTAGTTTTAGTATAAGAACACACATGCAATGTCTCTAATGGATCCATATGTGGTTTGTGAAAAGAACACACATGCAATGACCACTTGTTGATCCATGTGTGGTTTGTGAAAAGAACACCCATCCAATGACTCTAGTGCTAGATTTAATATAAGAACATACGTGCAATGACTCTAGTGGGTCCACATGTAGTTTGTGAAAAGAACACACATGCAATAACCACTGGTTGATCCATAAGTGGTTTGTGGAAAGAACACACATGCAATGACGACTTGTTGATCCATAAGTGGTTTGTGCAAAAGAAGAAACATGCAATGACTCTGGTTGGTCCATATGTGGTTTGTGGAAAGAACACACATGCAATGACCACTGGTTGATCCATGTGTGGTTTGTCAAATGAACACACATGCAATGCCACTGGTTGATCCATGTGTGGTTTGTGGAAAGAACACACATGCAATGACTCTAGTGCTAGTTTTTGTATAAGAACGCACATGCAATGTCTCTAATGGATCCATATGTGGTTTCTGAAAAGAACACACATGCAATGACCACTGGTTGATCCATAAGTTGTTTGTGGAAAAGACCACACATGCAATGAACACTGGTTGATCCATGTGTGGTTTGTGGAAAGAACACACATGCAATGACTCTAGTGCTAGTTTTTGTATAAGAACACACATGCAATGTCTCTAATGGATACATATGTGGTTTATGAAAAGAACACACATGCAATGACCACTTGTTGATCCATGTGTGGTTTGTGAAAAGAACACACATGCAATGACTCTAGTGCTAGTTTTAGTAGAAGAACACACATGCAATGACTCTAGTGGGTCCACATGTAGTTTGTGAAAAGAACACACATGCAATGACCACTGGTTGATCCATAAGTGGTTTGTGGAAAGAACACACATGCAATGACCACTGGTTGATCCATAAGTGTTTTGTGGAAAAGAAAACACTTGCAATGACTCTGGTTGGTCCATATGTGGTTTGTGGAAAGAACACACATGCATTGACCACTGGTTGATCCATATGTGGCTTGTGAAAATAACACACATGCAATGCCACTAGTTGATCCATGTGTGGTTTGTGGAAAGAACACACATGCAATGACTCTAGTGGTAGTTTTAGTATAAGATCACACATGCAATGACTCTAATGGCTCCATATGTGGTTTGTGAAAATAACACACATGCAATGACCACTGGTTGATCCATGTGTGGTTTGTGAAAAGAACACACATGCAATGACTCTAGTGCTAGTTTTAGTATAAGAACACACATGCAATGACTCTAGTGGGTCCACATGTAGTTTGTGAAAAGAACACACATGCAATGACCACTGGTTGATCCATAAGTGGTTTGTTGAAAGAACACACATGCAATGACCACTGGTTGATCCATAATTGGTTTGTGGAAAAGAAAACACATGTAGTGACTCTGGTTGGTCCATATGTGGTTTGTGGAAAGAACACACATGCATTGACCACTGGTTGATCCATATGTGGCTTGTGAAAAGAACACACATGCAATGCCACTAGTTGATCCATGTGTGGTTTGTCAAATGAACACAGATGCAATGCCACTTGTTGATCCATGTGTGGTTTGTGGAAAAACACACATGCAATGACTCTAGTGCTAGTTTTAGTATAAGAACACACATGCAATGACCACTTGTTGATCCATGTGTGATTTGTGAAAAGAACACCCATGGAATGACTCTAGTGTTAGTTTTTGTATAACAACATACATGCAATGACTCTAGTGGGTCCACATGTAGTTTGTGAAAAGAACACACATGCAATGACCACTAGTTGATCCATAAGTGGTTTGTGGAAAGAACACACATGCAATGACCACTGGTTAATCCATAAGTGGTTTGTGGAAAAGAAAACACATGTAGTGACTCTGGTTGGTCCATATGTGGTTTGTGGAAAGAACACACATGCATTGACCACTGGTTGATCCATATGTGGCTTGTGAAAAGAACACACATGCAATGCCACTAGTTGATCCATGTGTGGTTTGTGGAAAGAACACACATGCAATGACTCTAGTGGTAGTTTTAGTACAAGATCACACATGCAATGACTCTAATGGATCCATATGTGGTTTGTGAAAATAACACACATGCAATGACCACTTGTTGATCCATGTGTGGTTTGTGAAAAGAACACACATGCAATGACTCTAGTGCTAGTTTTAGTATAAGAACACACATGCAATGAATCTAGTGGGTCCACATGTAGTTTGTGAAAAGAACACACATGCAATGACCCCTTTTTTATCCATAAGTGGTTTGTGGAAAGAACACACATGCAATGACCACTGGTTGATCCATAAGTGGTTTGTGGAAAAGAA
Organism: Avena sativa; assembly: GCA_916181665.1. Lineage (NCBI taxonomy): Eukaryota > Viridiplantae > Streptophyta > Magnoliopsida > Poales > Poaceae > Avena > Avena sativa. The sequence continues at coordinate 14,811,330 of OV702292.1, read as the reverse complement.
AACACTTGCAATGACTCTAGTTGGTCCATATGTGGTTTGTGGAAAGAACACACATGCAGTGACCACTGGTTGATCCATGTGTGGTTTGTGAAAGAAACACACATGCAATGCCACTGGTTGATCCATGTGTGGTTTGTGGAAAGAACACACATGCAATGACTCTAGTGCTAGTTTTTGTATAAGAACACACATGCAATGTCTCTAATGGATCCATATGTGGTTTGTGAAAAGAACACACATGCAATGACCACTTGCTGATCCATGTGGGGTTTGTGAAAAGAACACACATGCAGTGACTCTAGTGCTAGTTTTAGTATAAGAACACACATGCAATGACTCTAGTGGCTCCACATGTAGTTTGTGAAAAGAACACACATGCAATGACCACTGGTTGATCCATAAGTGGTTTGTGGAAAGAACACACATGCAATGACCACTGGTTGATCCATAAGTGGTTTGTGGAAAATAAAACACATGCAATGACTCTGGTTGGTCCATATGTGGTTTGTGGAAAGAACACACATGCAATGACCACTGGTTGATCCATGTGTGGTTTGTCAAATGAACACACATGCAATGCCACTGGTTGATCCATGTGTGGTTTGTGGAAAGAACACACATGCAATGACTCTAGTGCTAGTTTTTGTATAAGAACGCACATGCAATGTCTCTAATGGATCCATATGTGGTTTCTGAAAAGAACACACATGCAATGACCACTGGTTGATCCATAAGTTGTTTGTGGAAAAGACCACACATGCAATGAACACTGGTTGATCCATGTGTGGTTTGTGGAAAGAACACACATGCAATGACTCTAGTGCTAGTTTTTGTATAAGAACACACATGCAATGTCTCTAATGGATACATATGTGGTTTATGAAAAGAACACACATGCAATGACCACTTGTTGATCCATGTGTGGTTTGTGAAAAGAACACACATGCAATGACTCTAGTGCTAGTTTTAGTAGAAGAACACACATGCAATGACTCTAGTGGGTCCACATGTAGTTTGTGAAAAGAACACACATGCAATGACCACTGGTTGATCCATAAGTGGTTTGTGGAAAGAACACACATGCAATGACCACTGGTTGATCCATAAGTGTTTTGTGGAAAAGAAAACACTTGCAATGACTCTGGTTGGTCCATATGTGGTTTGTGGAAAGAACACACATGCATTGACCACTGGTTGATCCATATGTGGCTTGTGAAAATAACACACATGCAATGCCACTAGTTGATCCATGTGTGGTTTGTGGAAAGAACACACATGCAATGACTCTAGTGGTAGTTTTAGTATAAGATCACACATGCAATGACTCTAATGGCTCCATATGTGGTTTGTGAAAATAACACACATGCAATGACCACTGGTTGATCCATGTGTGGTTTGTGAAAAGAACACACATGCAATGACTCTAGTGCTAGTTTTAGTATAAGAACACACATGCAATGACTCTAGTGGGTCCACATGTAGTTTGTGAAAAGAACACACATGCAATGACCACTGGTTGATCCATAAGTGGTTTGTTGAAAGAACACACATGCAATGACCACTGGTTGATCCATAAGTGGTTTGTGGAAAAGAAAACACATGTAGTGACTCTGGTTGGTCCATATGTGGTTTGTGGAAAGAACACACATGCATTGACCACTGGTTGATCCATATGTGGCTTGTGAAAAGAACACACATGCAATGCCACTAGTTGATCCATGTGTGGTTTGTCAAATGAACACAGATGCAATGCCACTTGTTGATCCATGTGTGGTTTGTGGAAAAACACACATGCAATGACTCTAGTGCTAGTTTTAGTATAAGAACACACATGCAATGACCACTTGTTGATCCATGTGTGATTTGTGAAAAGAACACCCATGGAATGACTCTAGTGTTAGTTTTTGTATAACAACATACATGCAATGACTCTAGTGGGTCCACATGTAGTTTGTGAAAAGAACACACATGCAATGACCACTAGTTGATCCATAAGTGGTTTGTGGAAAGAACACACATGCAATGACCACTGGTTGATCCATAAGTGGTTTGTGGAAAAGAAAACACATGTAGTGACTCTGGTTGGTCCATATGTGGTTTGTGGAAAGAACACACATGCATTGACCACTGGTTGATCCATATGTGGCTTGTGAAAAGAACACACATGCAATGCCACTAGTTGATCCATGTGTGGTTTGTGGAAAGAACACACATGCAATGACTCTAGTGGTAGTTTTAGTACAAGATCACACATGCAATGACTCTAATGGATCCATATGTGGTTTGTGAAAATAACACACATGCAATGACCACTTGTTGATCCATGTGTGGTTTGTGAAAAGAACACACATGCAATGACTCTAGTGCTAGTTTTAGTATAAGAACACACATGCAATGAATCTAGTGGGTCCACATGTAGTTTGTGAAAAGAACACACATGCAATGACCCCTTTTTTATCCATAAGTGGTTTGTGGAAAGAACACACATGCAATGACCACTGGTTGATCCATAAGTGGTTTGTGGAAAAGAAAACACTTGCAATGACTCTAGTTGGTCCATATGTGGTTTGTGGAAAGAACACACATGCAGTGACCACTGGTTGATCCATGTGTGGTTTGTGAAAGAAACACACATGCAATGCCACTGGTTGATCCATGTGTGGTTTGTGGAAAGAACACACATGCAATGACTCTAGTGCTAGTTTTTGTATAAGAACACACATGCAATGTCTCTAATGGATCCATATGTGGTTTGTGAAAAGAACACACATGCAATGACCACTTGCTGATCCATGTGGGGTTTGTGAAAAGAACACACATGCAGTGACTCTAGTGCTAGTTTTAGTATAAGAACACACATGCAATGACTCTAGTGGCTCCACATGTAGTTTGTGAAAAGAACACACATGCAATGACCACTGGTTGATCCATAAGTGGTTTGTGGAAAGAACACATGTGAAATGACCTCTTGTTGATCCATAAGTGGTTTGTGGAAAAGAAAACACATGCAATGACTCTGGTTGGTCCATATGTGGTTTGTGGAAAGAACACACATGCAGTAACCACTGGTTGATCCATGTGTGGTTTGTGAAATGAACACACATGCAATGCCACTGGTTGATCCATGTGTGGTTTGTGGAAAGAACACACATGCAATGACTCTAGTGCTAGATTTTGTATAAGAACAAACATGCAATGTCTCTAATGGATCCATATGTGGTTTGTGAAAAGAACACACATGCAATGACCACTTGTTGATCCATGTGTGGTTTGTGAAAATAACACACATGCAATGACTCTAGTGCTAGTTTTAGTATAAGAACACACATGCAATGACTCTAGTGGGTCCACATGTAGTTTGTGAAAAGAACACACATGCAATGACCACTGGTTGATCCATAAGTGGTTTGTGGAAAGAACACACATGACATGACCACTTGTTGATTCTTAAGTGGTTTGTGGAAAAGAAAACACATGCAATGACTCTGGTTGGTCCATATGTGGTTTGTGGAAAGAACACACATGCAGTAACCACTGGTTGATCCATGTGTGGTTTGTGAAATGAACACACATGCAATGCCACTGGTTGATCCATTTGTGGGTTGTGGAACGAACACACATGCAATGACTCTAGTGCTAGTTTTAGTATAAGAACACACATGCAATGTCTCTAATGGATCCGTATGTGGTTTGTGAAAAGAACACACATGCAATGACCACTTGTTGATCCATGTGTGGTTTGTGAAAAGAACACCCATGCAATGACTCTAGTGCTAGATTTAATATAGAACATACGTGCAATGACTCTAGTGGGTCCACATGTAGTTTGTGAAAAGAACACACATGCAATGACCACTGGTTGATCCATAAGTGGTTTGTGGAAATAACACACATGCAATGAGCACTGGTTGATCCATAAGTGGTTTGTGGAAAAGATGACACATGCAATGATTCTGGTTGGTATATATATGGTTTGTGGAAAGAACAACATGCAGTGACCACTGGTTGATCCATGTGTGGTTTGTGAAAAGAACACACATGCAATGCCACTAGTTGATCCATGTGTGGTTTGTGGAAAGAACACACATGCAATGACTCTAGTGGTAGTTTTAGTATAAGATCACACATGCAATGACTCTAATGGATCCATATGTGGTTTGTGAAAATAACACACATGCAATGACCACTTGTTGATCCATGTGTGGTTTGTGAAAAGAACACACATGCAATGACTCTAGTGCTAGTTTTAGTATAAGAACACACATGCAATAACTCTAGTGGGTGCACATGTAGTTTGTGAAAAGAACACACATGCAATGACCACTGGTTGATCCATAAGTGATTTGTGGAAAGAACACACATGCAATGACGACTTGTTGATCCATAAGTGGTTTGTGCAAAAGAAAACACATGCAATGATTCTGGTTGGTCCATATGTGGTTTGTGGAAAGAACACACATGCAATGACCACTGGTTGATCCATGTGTGGTTTGTCAAATGAACACAGATGCAATGCCACTTGTTGATCCATGTGTGGTTTGTGGAAAAACACACATGCAATGACTCTAGTGCTAGTTTTAGTATACGAACACACATGCAATGACCACTTGTTGATCCATGTGTGATTTGTGAAAAGAACACCCATGGAATGACTCTAGTGTTAGTTTTTGTATAAGAACATACATGCAATGACTCTAGTGGGTCCACATGTAGTTTGTGAAAAGAACACACATGCAATGACCACTGGTTGATCCATAAGTGGTTTGTGGAAATAACACACATGCAATGACCACTGGTTGATCCATAATTGGTTTGTGGAAAAGAAAACACATGCAATGACTCTGGTTGGTCCATATGTGGTTTGTGGAAAGAACACACATGCAATGAATCTAGTGGTGGATCCATGTGTTGTTTGTGGAAAGAACACACATGCAATGACAGTGGTGGATCCATGTGTCGTTTGTGGATAGAACACACATGCAATGACTCTAGTGCTAGTTTTAGTATAAGATCACACATGCAATGACTCTAATGGATCCATATGTGGTTTGTGAAAAGAACACACATGCAATGACTCTAGTGCTAGTTTTAGTATAAGAACACACATGCAATGAATCTAGTGGGTCCACATGTAGTTTGTGAAAAGAACACACATGCAATGACCCCTTTTTGATCCATAAGTGGTTTGTGGAAAGAACACACATGCAATGACCACTGGTTGATCCATAAGTGGTTTGTGGAAAAGAAAACACTTGCAATGACTCTAGTTGGTCCATATGTGGTTTGTGGAAAGAACACACATGCAGTGACCACTGGTTGATCCATGTGTGGTTTGTGAAATAAACACACATGCAATGCCACTAGTTGATCCATGTGTGGTTTGTGGAAAGAACACACATGCAATGACTCTAGTGCTTGTTTTTGTATAAGCACACACATGCAATGTCTCTAATGGATCCATATGTGGTTTGTGAAAAGAACACACATGCAATGACCACTTGCTGATCCATGTGTGGTTTGTGAAAAGAACACACATACAGTGACTCTAGTGCTAGTTTTAGTATAAGAACACACATGCAATGACTCTAGTGGCTCCACATGTAGTTTGTGAAAAGAACACACATGCAATGACCACTGGTTGATCCATAAGTGGTTTGTGGAAAGAACACATGTGAAATGACCTCTTGTTGATCCATAAGTGGTTTGTGGAAAAGAAAACACATGCAATGACTCTGGTTGGTCCATATGTGGTTTGTGGAAAGAACACACATGCAGTAACCACTGGTTGATCCATGTGTGGTTTGTGAAATGAACACACATGCAATGCCACTGGTTGATCCATGTGTGGTTTGTGGAAAGAACACACATGCAATGACTGTAGTGCTAGATTTTGTATAAGAACAAACATGCAATGTCTCTAATGGATCCATATGTGGTTTGTGAAAAGAACACACATGCAATGACCACTTGTTGATCCATGTGTGGTTTGTGAAAAGAACACACATGCAATGACTCTAGTGCTAGTTTTAGTATAAGAACACACATGCAATGACTCTAGTGGGTCCACATGTAGTTTGTGAAAAGAACACACATGCAATGACCACTAGTTGATCCATAAGTGGTTTGTGGAAAGAACACACATGACATGACCACTTGTTGATTCTTAAGTGGTTTGTGGAAAAGAAAACACATGCAATGACTCTGGTTGGTCCATATGTGGTTTGTGGAAAGAACACACATGCAGTAACCACTGGTTGATCCATGTGTGGTTTGTGAAATGAACACACATGCAATGCCACTGGTTGATCCATGTGTGGGTTGTGGAAAGAACACACATGCAATGACTCTAGTGCTAGTTTTAGTATAAGAACACACATGCAATGTCTCTAATGGATCCATATGTGGTTTGTGAAAAGAACACACATGCAATGACCACTTGTTGATCCATGTGTGGTTTGTGAAAAGAACACCCATCCAATGACTCTAGTGCTAGATTTAATATAAGAACATACGTGCAATGACTCTAGTGGGTCCACATGTAGTTTGTGAAAAGAACACACATGCAATAACCACTGGTTGATCCATAAGTGGTTTGTGGAAAGAACACACATGCAATGACGACTTGTTGATCCATAAGTGGTTTGTGCAAAAGAAGAAACATGCAATGACTCTGGTTGGTCCATATGTGGTTTGTGGAAAGAACACACATGCAATGACCACTGGTTGATCCATGTGTGGTTTGTCAAATGAACACACATGCAATGCCACTGGTTGATCCATGTGTGGTTTGTGGAAAGAACACACATGCAATGACTCTAGTGCTAGTTTTTGTATAAGAACGCACATGCAATGTCTCTAATGGATCCATATGTGGTTTCTGAAAAGAACACACATGCAATGACCACTGGTTGATCCATAAGTTGTTTGTGGAAAAGACCACACATGCAATGAACACTGGTTGATCCATGTGTGGTTTGTGGAAAGAACACACATGCAATGACTCTAGTGCTAGTTTTTGTATAAGAACACACATGCAATGTCTCTAATGGATACATATGTGGTTTATGAAAAGAACACACATGCAATGACCACTTGTTGATCCATGTGTGGTTTGTGAAAAGAACACACATGCAATGACTCTAGTGCTAGTTTTAGTAGAAGAACACACATGCAATGACTCTAGTGGGTCCACATGTAGTTTGTGAAAAGAACACACATGCAATGACCACTGGTTGATCCATAAGTGGTTTGTGGAAAGAACACACATGCAATGACCACTGGTTGATCCATAAGTGTTTTGTGGAAAAGAAAACACTTGCAATGACTCTGGTTGGTCCATATGTGGTTTGTGGAAAGAACACACATGCATTGACCACTGGTTGATCCATATGTGGCTTGTGAAAATAACACACATGCAATGCCACTAGTTGATCCATGTGTGGTTTGTGGAAAGAACACACATGCAATGACTCTAGTGGTAGTTTTAGTATAAGATCACACATGCAATGACTCTAATGGCTCCATATGTGGTTTGTGAAAATAACACACATGCAATGACCACTGGTTGATCCATGTGTGGTTTGTGAAAAGAACACACATGCAATGACTCTAGTGCTAGTTTTAGTATAAGAACACACATGCAATGACTCTAGTGGGTCCACATGTAGTTTGTGAAAAGAACACACATGCAATGACCACTGGTTGATCCATAAGTGGTTTGTTGAAAGAACACACATGCAATGACCACTGGTTGATCCATAAGTGCTTTGTGGAAAAGAAAACACATGTAGTGACTCTGGTTGGTCCATATGTGGTTTGTGGAAAGAACACACATGCATTGACCACTGGTTGATCCATATGTGGCTTGTGAAAAGAACACACATGCAATGCCACTAGTTGATCCATGTGTGGTTTGTCAAATGAACACAGATGCAATGCCACTTGTTGATCCATGTGTGGTTTGTGGAAAAACACACATGCAATGACTCTAGTGCTAGTTTTAGTATAAGAACACACATGCAATGACCACTTGTTGATCCATGTGTGATTTGTGAAAAGAACACCCATGGAATGACTCTAGTGTTAGTTTTTGTATAACAACATACATGCAATGACTCTAGTGGGTCCACATGTAGTTTGTGAAAAGAACACACATGCAATGACCACTAGTTGATCCATAAGTGGTTTGTGGAAAGAACACACATGCAATGACCACTGGTTGATCCATAAGTGGTTTGTGGAAAAGAAAACACATGTAGTGACTCTGGTTGGTCCATATGTGGTTTGTGGAAAGAACACACATGCATTGACCACTGGTTGATCCATATGTGGCTTGTGAAAAGAACACACATGCAATGCCACTAGTTGATCCATGTGTGGTTTGTGGAAAGAACACACATGCAATGACTCTAGTGGTAGTTTTAGTACAAGATCACACATGCAATGACTCTAATGGATCCATATGTGGTTTGTGAAAATAACACACATGCAATGACCACTTGTTGATCCATGTGTGGTTTGTGAAAAGAACACACATGCAATGACTCTAGTGCTAGTTTTAGTATAAGAACACACATGCAATGAATCTAGTGGGTCCACATGTAGTTTGTGAAAAGAACACACATGCAATGACCCCTTTTTGATCCATAAGTGGTTTGTGGAAAGAACACACATGCAATGACCACTGGTTGATCCATAAGTGGTTTGTGGAAAAGAAAACACTTGCAATGACTCTAGTTGGTCCATATGTGGTTTGTGGAAAGAACACACATGCAGTGACCACTGGTTGATCCATGTGTGGTTTGTGAAATAAACACACATGCAATGCCACTGGTTGATCCATGTGTGGTTTGTGGAAAGAACACACATGCAATGACTCTAGTGCTAGTTTTTGTATAAGAACACACATGCAATGTCTCTAATGGATCCATATGTGGTTTGTGAAAAGAACACACATGCAATGACCACTTGCTGATCCATGTGGGGTTTGTGAAAAGAACACACATGCAGTGACTCTAGTGCTAGTTTTAGTATAAGAACACACATGCAATGACTCTAGTGGCTCCACATGTAGTTTGTGAAAAGAACACACATGCAATGACCACTGGTTGATCCATAAGTGGTTTGTGGAAAGAACACATGTGAAATGACCTCTTGTTGATCCATAAGTGGTTTGTGGAAAAGAAAACACATGCAATGACTCTGGTTGGTCCATATGTGGTTTGTGGAAAGAACACACATGCAGTAACCACTGGTTGATCCATGTGTGGTTTGTGAAATGAACACACATGCAATGCCACTGGTTGATCCATGTGTGGTTTGTGGAAAGAACACACATGCAATGACTCTAGTGCTAGATTTTGTATAAGAACAAACATGCAATGTCTCTAATGGATCCATATGTGGTTTGTGAAAAGAACACACATGCAATGACCACTTGTTGATCCATGTGTGGTTTGTGAAAATAACACACATGCAATGACTCTAGTGCTAGTTTTAGTATAAGAACACACATGCAATGACTCTAGTGGGTCCACATGTAGTTTGTGAAAAGAACACACATGCAATGACCACTGGTTGATCCATAAGTGGTTTGTGGAAAGAACACACATGACATGACCACTTGTTGATTCTTAAGTGGTTTGTGGAAAAGAAAACACATGCAATGACTCTGGTTGGTCCATATGTGGTTTGTGGAAAGAACACACATGCAGTAACCACTGGTTGATCCATGTGTGGTTTGTGAAATGAACACACATGCAATGCCACTGGTTGATCCATTTGTGGGTTGTGGAACGAACACACATGCAATGACTCTAGTGCTAGTTTTAGTATAACAACACACATGCAATGTCTCTAATGGATCCGTATGTGGTTTGTGAAAAGAACACACATGCAATGACCACTTGTTGATCCATGTGTGGTTTGTGAAAAGAACACCCATGCAATGACTCTAGTGCTAGATTTAATATAAGAACATACGTGCAATGACTCTAGTGGGTCCACATGTAGTTTGTGAAAAGAACACACATGCAATAACCACTGGTTGATCCATAAGTGGTTTGTGGAAAGAACACACATGCAATGACGACTTGTTGATCCATAAGTGGTTTGTGCAAAAGAAGAAACATGCAATGACTCTGGTTGGTCCATATGTGGTTTGTGGAAAGAACACACATGCAATGACCATTGGTTCATCCATGTGTGGTTTGTCAAATGAACACACATGCAATGCCACTGGTTGATCCATGTGTGGTTTGTGGAAAGAACACACATGCAATGACTCTAGTGCTAGTTTTTGTATAAGAACGCACATGCAATGTCTCTAATGGATCCATATGTGGTTTCTGAAAAGAACACACATGCAATGACCACTGGTTGATCCATAAGTTGTTTGTGGAAAAGACCACACATGCAATGAACACTGGTTGATCCATGTGTGGTTTGTGGAAAGAACACACATGCAATGACTCTAGTGCTAGTTTTTGTATAAGAACACACATGCAATGTCTCTAATGGATACATATGTGGTTTATGAAAAGAACACACATGCAATGACCACTTGTTGATCCATGTGTGGTTTGTGAAAAGAACACACATGCAATGACTCTAGTGCTAGTTTTAGTAGAAGAACACACATGCAATGACTCTAGTGGGTCCACATGTAGTTTGTGAAAAGAACACACATGCAATGACCACTGGTTGATCCATAAGTGGTTTGTGGAAAGAACACACATGACATGACCACTTGTTGATTCTTAAGTGGTTTGTGGAAAAGAAAACACATGCAATGACTCTGGTTGGTCCATATGTGGTTTGTGGAAAGAACACACATGCAGTAACCACTGGTTGATCCATGTGTGGTTTGTGAAATGAACACACATGCAATGCCACTGGTTGATCCATGTGTGGGTTGTGGAAAGAACACACATGCAATGACTCTAGTGCTAGTTTTAGTATAAGAACACACATGCAATGTCTATAATGGATCCATATGTGGTATGTGAAAAGAACACACATGCAATGACCATTTGTTGATCCATGTGTGGTTTGTGAAAAGAACACCCATGCAATGACTCTAGTGCTAGATTTAATATAGGAACATACATGCAATGACTCTAGTGGGTCCACATGTAGTTTGTGAAAAGAACACACATGCAATAACCACTGGTTGATCCATAAGTGGTTTGTGGAAAGAACACACATGCAATGACCACTGGTTGATCCATAAGTGTTTTGTGGAAAAGAAAACACATGCAATGACTCTGGTTGGTCCATATGTGGTAGTGGAAAGAACACACATGCATTGACCACTGGTTGATCCATATGTGGCTTGTGAAAATAACACACATGCAATGCCACTAGTTGATCCATGTGTGGTTTGTGGAAAGAACACACATGCAATGAATCTAGTGGTAGTTTTAGTATAAGATCACACATGCAATGACTCTAATGGCTCCATATGTGGTTTGTGAAAATAACACACATGCAATGACCACTGGTTGATCCATGTGTGGTTTGTGAAAAGAACACACATGCAATGACTCTAGTGCTAGTTTTAGTATAAGAACACACATGCAATGACTCTAGTGGGTCCACATGTAGTTTGTGAAAAGAACACACATGCAATGACCACTGGTTGATCCATAAGTGGTTTGTTGAAAGAACACACATGCAATGACCACTGGTTGATCCATAAGTGGTTTGTGGAAAAGAAAACACATGCAATGACTATGGTTGGTCCATATGTGGTTTGTGGAAAGAACACACATGCAGTAACCACTGGTTGATCCATAAGTGGTTTGTAGAAACAACACACATGCAATGACCACTGGTTGATCCATAAGTGGTTTGTGGAAAAGAAATCACATGCAATGACTCTGGTTGGTCCATATGTGGTTTGTGTAAAGAACACACATGCACTGACCACTGGTTGATCCATGTGTGGTTTGTGAAATGAACACACATGCAATGCCACTGGTTGATCCATGTGTGGTTTGTGGAAAGAACACACATGCAATGGCTCTAGTGCTAGTTTTTGTATAAGAACACACATGCAATGTCTCTAATGGATCCTTATGTGGTTTGTGAAAAGAACACACATGCAATGACTCTAGTGCTAGTTTTTGTATAAGAACACACATGCAATGTCTCTAATGGATCCATATGTGGTTTGTGAAAAGAACACACGTGCAATGACCACTTGCTGATCCATGTGTGGTTTGTGAAAAGAACACACATGCAATGACTCTAGTGCTAGTTTTAGTATAAGAACACACATGCAATGACTCTAGTGGGTCCACATGTAGTTTGTGAAAAGAACACACATGCAATAACCACTGGTTGATCCATAAGTGGTTTGTGGAAAGAACACACATGCAATGACCACTGGTTGATCCATAAGTGGTTTGTGGAAAAGAAAACACATACAATGACTCTGGTTGGTCCATATGTGGTTTGTGGAAAGAACACACATGCACTGACTCTAGTGGTGGATCCATGTGTTGTTTGTGGAAAGAACACACATGCAATGACAGTGGTGGATCCATGTGTCGTTTGTGGATAGAACACACATGCAATGACTCTAGTGCTAGTTTTAGTATAAGAACACACATGCAATGTCTCTAATGGATCCATATGTGGTTTGTGAAAAGAACACACATGCAATGACCACTTGTTGATCCATGTGTGGTTTGTGAAAAGAACACCCATGCAATGACTCTAGTGCTAGATTTAATATAGGAACATACATGCAATGACTCTAGTGGGTCCACATGTAGTTTGTGAAAAGAACACACATGCAATAACCACTGGTTGATCCATAAGTGGTTTGTGGAAAGAACACACATGCAATGACCACTGGTTGATCCATAAGTGGTTTGTGGAAAAGAAAACACATGCAATGACTCTGGTTGGTCCATATGTGGTTTGTGGAAAGAACACACATGCATTGACCACTGGTTGATCCATATGTGGCTTGTGAAAAGAACACACATGCAATGCCACTAGTTGATCCATGTGTGGTTTCTGGAAAGAACACACATGCAATGACTCTAGTGGTAGTTTTAGTATAAGATCACACATGCAATGACTCTAATGGCTCCATATGTGGTTTGTGAAAATAAGACACATGCAATGACCACTGGTTGATCCATGTGTGGTTTGTGAAAAGAACAGACATGCAATGACTCTAGTGCTAGTTTTAGTATAAGAACACACATGCAATGACTCTAGTGGGTCCACATGTAGTTTGTGAAAAGAACACACATGCAATGACCACTTGTTGATCCATGTGTGGTTTGTGAAAAGAACACCCATGCAATGACTCTAGTGCTAGATTTAATATAAGAACATACGTGCAATGACTCTAGTGGGTCCACATGTAGTTTGTGAAAAGAACACACATGCAATAACCACTGGTTGATCCATAAGTGGTTTGTGGAAAGAACACACATGCAATGACGACTTGTTGATCCATAAGTGGTTTGTGCAAAAGAAGAAACATGCAATGACTCTGGTTGGTCCATATGTGGTTTGTGGAAAGAACACACATGCAATGACCACTGGTTGATCCATGTGTGGTTTGTCAAATGAACACACATGCAATGCCACTGGTTGATCCATGTGTGGTTTGTGGAAAGAACACACATGCAATGACTCTAGTGCTAGTTTTTGTATAAGAACGCACATGCAATGTCTCTAATGGATCCATATGTGGTTTCTGAAAAGAACACACATGCAATGACCACTGGTTGATCCATAAGTTGTTTGTGGAAAAGACCACACATGCAATGAACACTGGTTGATCCATGTGTGGTTTGTGGAAAGAACACACATGCAATGACTCTAGTGCTAGTTTTTGTATAAGAACACACATGCAATGTCTCTAATGGATACATATGTGGTTTATGAAAAGAACACACATGCAATGACCACTTGTTGATCCATGTGTGGTTTGTGAAAAGAACACACATGCAATGACTCTAGTGCTAGTTTTAGTAGAAGAACACACATGCAATGACTCTAGTGGGTCCACATGTAGTTTGTGAAAAGAACACACATGCAATGACCACTGGTTGATCCATAAGTGGTTTGTGGAAAGAACACACATGACATGACCACTTGTTGATTCTTAAGTGGTTTGTGGAAAAGAAAACACATGCAATGACTCTGGTTGGTCCATATGTGGTTTGTGGAAAGAACACACATGCAGTAACCACTGGTTGATCCATGTGTGGTTTGTGAAATGAACACACATGCAATGCCACTGGTTGATCCATGTGTGGGTTGTGGAAAGAACACACATGCAATGACTCTAGTGCTAGTTTTAGTATAAGAACACACATGCAATGTCTATAATGGATCCATATGTGGTATGTGAAAAGAACACACATGCAATGACCATTTGTTGATCCATGTGTGGTTTGTGAAAAGAACACCCATGCAATGACTCTAGTGCTAGATTTAATATAGGAACATACATGCAATGACTCTAGTGGGTCCACATGTAGTTTGTGAAAAGAACACACATGCAATAACCACTGGTTGATCCATAAGTGGTTTGTGGAAAGAACACACATGCAATGACCACTGGTTGATCCATAAGTGTTTTGTGGAAAAGAAAACACATGCAATGACTCTGGTTGGTCCATATGTGGTTTGTGGAAAGAACACACATGCATTGACCACTGGTTGATCCATATGTGGCTTGTGAAAATAACACACATGCAATGCCACTAGTTGATCCATGTGTGGTTTGTGGAAAGAACACACATGCAATGAATCTAGTGGTAGTTTTAGTATAAGATCACACATGCAATGACTCTAATGGCTCCATATGTGGTTTGTGAAAATAACACACATGCAATGACCACTGGTTGATCCATGTGTGGTTTGTGAAAAGAACACACATGCAATGACTCTAGTGCTAGTTTTAGTATAAGAACACACATGCAATGACTCTAGTGGGTCCACATGTAGTTTGTGAAAAGAACACACATGCAATGACCACTGGTTGATCCATAAGTGGTTTGTTGAAAGAACACACATGCAATGACCACTGGTTGATCCATAAGTGGTTTGTGGAAAAGAAAACACATGCAATGACTATGGTTGGTCCATATGTGGTTTGTGGAAAGAACACACATGCAGTAACCACTGGTTGATCCATAAGTGGTTTGTAGAAACAACACACATGCAATGACCACTGGTTGATCCATAAGTGGTTTGTGGAAAAGAAATCACATGCAATGACTCTGGTTGGTCCATATGTGGTTTGTGTAAAGAACACACATGCACTGACCACTGGTTGATCCATGTGTGGTTTGTGAAATGAACACACATGCAATGCCACTGGTTGATCCATGTGTGGTTTGTGGAAAGAACACACATGCAATGGCTCTAGTGCTAGTTTTTGTATAAGAACACACATGCAATGTCTCTAATGGATCCTTATGTGGTTTGTGAAAAGAACACACATGCAATGACTCTAGTGCTAGTTTTTGTATAAGAACACACATGCAATGTCTCTAATGGATCCATATGTGGTTTGTGAAAAGAACACACGTGCAATGACCACTTGCTGATCCATGTGTGGTTTGTGAAAAGAACACACATGCAATGACTCTAGTGCTAGTTTTAGTATAAGAACACACATGCAATGACTCTAGTGGGTCCACATGTAGTTTGTGAAAAGAACACACATGCAATGACCACTGGTTGATCCATAAGTGGTTTGTGGAAAGAACACACATGCAATGACCACTGGTTGATCCATAAGTGGTTTGTGGAAAAGAAAACACATACAATGACTCTGGTTGGTCCATATGTGGTTTGTGGAAAGAACACACATGCACTGACTCTAGTGGTGGATCCATGTGTTGTTTGTGGAAAGAACAAACATGCAATGACAGTGGTGGATCCATGTGTCGTTTGTGGATAGAACACACATGCAATGACTCTAGTGCTAGTTTTAGTATAAGAACACACATGCAATGTCTCTAATGGATCCATATGTGGTTTGTGAAAAGAACACACATGCAATGACCACTTGTTGATCCATGTGTGGTTTGTGAAAAGAACACCCATGCAATGACTCTAGTGCTAGATTTAATATAGGAACATACATGCAATGACTCTAGTGGGTCCACATGTAGTTTGTGAAAAGAACACACATGCAATAACCACTGGTTGATCCATAAGTGGTTTGTGGAAAGAACACACATGCAATGACCACTGGTTGATCCATAAGTGGTTTGTGGAAAAGAAAACACATGCAATGACTCTGGTTGGTCCATATGTGGTTTGTGGAAAGAACACACATGCATTGACCACTGGTTGATCCATATGTGGCTTGTGAAAAGAACACACATGCAATGCCACTAGTTGATCCATGTGTGGTTTCTGGAAAGAACACACATGCAATGACTCTAGTGGTAGTTTTAGTATAAGATCACACATGCAATGACTCTAATGGCTCCATATGTGGTTTGTGAAAATAAGACACATGCAATGACCACTGGTTGATCCATGTGTGGTTTGTGAAAAGAACAGACATGCAATGACTCTAGTGCTAGTTTTAGTATAAGAACACACATGCAATGACTCTAGTGGGTCCACATGTAGTTTGTGAAAAGAACACACATGCAATGACCACTGGCTGATCCATAAGTGGTTTGTTGAAAGAACACACATGCAATGACCACTGGTTGATCCATAAGTGGTTTGTGGAAAAGAAAACACATGCAATGACTATGGTTGGTCCATATGTGGTTTGTGGAAAGAACACACATGCAGTAACCACTGGTTGATCCATAAGTGGTTTGTAGAAACAACACACATGCAATGACCACTGGTTGATCCATAAGTGGTTTGTGGAAAAGAAATCACATGCAATGACTCTGGTTGGTCCATATGTGGTTTGTGTAAAGAACACACATGCACTGACCACTGGTTGATCCATGTGTGGTTTGTGAAATGAACACACATGCAATGCCACTGGTTGATCCATGTGTGGTTTGTGGAAAGAACACACATGCAATGGCTCTAGTGCTAGTTTTTGTATAAGAACACACATGCAATGTCTCTAATGGATCCTTATATGGTTTGTGAAAAGAACACACATTCAATGACTCTAGTGCTAGTTTTTGTATAAGAACACACATGCAATGTCTCTAATGGATCCATATGTGGTTTGTGAAAAGAACACACGTGCAATGACCACTTGCTGATCCATGTGTGGTTTGTGAAAAGAACACACATGCAATGACTCTAGTGCTAGTTTTAGTATAAGAACACACATGCAATGACTCTAGTGGGTCCACATGTAGTTTGTGAAAAGAACACACATGCAATGACCACTGGTTGATCCATAAGTGGTTTGTGGAAAGAACACACATGCAATGTCTCTAGTGGGTCCACATGTAGTTTGTGAAAAGAACATACATTCAATGACTCTAGTGCTAGTTTTTGTATGAGAACACACATGCAATGTCTCTAATGGATCCATATGTGGTTTGTGAAAAGAACACACGTGCAATGACCACTTGCTGATCCATGTGTGGTTTGTGAAAAGAACACACATGCAATGACTCTAGTGCTAGTTTTAGTATAAGAACACACATGCAATGACTCTAGTGGGTCCACATGTAGTTTGTGAAAAGAACACACATGCAATGACCACTGGTTGATCCATAAGTGGTTTGTGGAAATAACACACATGCAATGACCACTTGTTGATCCATAAGTGGTTTGTGGAAAAGAAAACACATGCAATGACTCTGGTTGGTCCATATGTGGTTTGTGGAAAGAACACACATGCAATGAATCTAGTGGTGGATCCATGTGTTGTTTGTGGAAAGAACACACATGCAATGACAGTGGTGGATCCATGTGTCGTTTGTGGATAGAACACACATGCAATGACTCTAGTGCTAGTTTTAGTATAAGAACACACATGCAATGTCTCTAATGGATCCGTATGTGGTTTGTGAAAAGAACACACATGCAATGACCACTTGTTGATCCATGTGTGGTTTGTGAAAAGAACACCCATGCAATGACTCTAGTGCTAGATTTAATATAGGAACATACATGCAATGACTGTCGTGGGTCCACATGTAGTCTGTGAAAAGAACACACATGCAATAACCACTGGTTGATCCATAAGTGGTTTGTGGAAAGAACACACATGCAATGACCACTGGTTGATCCATAAGTGGTTTGTGGAAAAGAAAACACATGCAATGACTCTGGTTGGTCCATATGTGGTTTGTGGAAAGAACACACATGCATTGACCACTGGTTGATCCATATGTGGCTTGTGAAAAGAACACACATGCAATGCCACTAGTTGATCCATGTGTGGTTTGTGGAAAGAACACACATGCAATGACTCTAGTGGTAGTTTTAGTATAAGATCACACATGCAATGACTCTAATGGCTCCATATGTGGTTTGTGAAAATAACACACATGCAATGACCACTGGTTGATCCATAAGTGGTTTGTGGAAAGAACACACATGACATGACCACTTGTTGATTCTTAAGTGGTTTGTGGAAAGAACACACATGCATTGACCACTGGTTGGTCCATATGTGGTTTGTGGAAAGAACACACATGCAATAACCACTGGTTGATCCATGTGTGGTTTGTGAAATGAACACACATGCAATGCCACTGGTTGATCCATGTGTGGGTTGTGGAAAGAACACACATGCAATGACTCTAGTGCTAGTTTTAGTATAAGAACACACATGCAATGTATCTAATGGATCCATATGTGGTTTGTGAAAAGAACACACATGCAATGACCACTTGTTGATCCATGTGTGGTTTGTGAAAAGAACACCCATGCAATGACTCTAGTGCTAGATTTAATATAAGAACATACGTGCAATGACTCTAGTGGGTCCACATGTAGTTTGTGAAAAGAACACACATGCAATAACCACTGGTTGATCCATAAGTGGTTTGTGGAAAGAACACACATGCAATGACGACTTGTTGATCCATAAGTGGTTTGTGCAAAAGAAGACACATGCAATGACTCTGGTTGGTCCATATGTGGTTTGTGGAAAGAACACACATGCAATGACCACTGGTTGATCCATGTGTGGTTTGTCAAATGAACACACATGCAATGCCACTGGTTGATCCATGTGTGGTTTGTGGAAAGAACAAACATGCAATAACTCTAGTGCTAGTTTTTGTATAAGAACACACATGCAATGTATCTAATGGATCCATATGTGGTTTCTGAAAAGAACACACATGCAATGACCACTGGTTGATCCATAAGTTGTTTGTGGAAAAGACCACACATGCAATGAACACTGGTTGATCCATGTGTGGTTTGTGGAGAGAACACACATGCAATGACTCTAGTGCTAGTTTTTGTATAAGAACACACATGCAATGTCTCTAATGGATACATATGTGGTTTGTGAAAAGAACACACATGCAATGACCACTTGTTGATCCATGTGTGGTTTGTGAAAAGAACACACATGCAATGACTCTAGTGCTAGTTTTAGTAGAAGAACACACATGCAATGACTCTAGTGGGTCCACATGTAGTTTGTGAAAAGAACACACATGCAATGACCACTGGTTGATCCATAAGTGGTTTGTGGAAAGAACACACATGACATGACCACTTGTTGATACTTAAGTGGTTTGTGGAAAAGAAAACACATGCAATGACTCTGGTTGGTCCATATGTGGTTTGTGGAAAGAACACACATGCAGTAACCACCGGTTGATCCATGTGTGGTTTGTGAAATGAACACACATGCAATGCCACTGGTTGATCCATGTGTGGGTTGTGGAAAGAACACACATGCAATGACTCTAGTGCTAGTTGTATAAGAACACACATGCAATGTCTATAATGGATCCATATGTGGTATGTGAAAAGAACACACATGCAATGACCATTTGTTGATCCATGTGTGGTTTGTGAAAAGAACACCCATGCAATGACTCTAGTGCTAGATTTAATATAGGAACATACATGCAATGACTCTAGTGGGTCCACATGTAGTTTGTGAAAAGAACACACATGCAATAACCACTGGTTGATCCATAAGTGGTTTGTGGAAAGAACACACATGCAATGACCACTGGTTGATCCATAAGTGGTTTGTGGAAAAGAAAACACATGCAATGACTCTGGTTGGTCCATATGTGGTTTGTGTTAAGAACACACATGCATTGACCACTGGTTGATCCATATGTGGCTTGTGAAAAGAACACACATGCAATGCCACTAGTTGATCCATGTGTGGTTTGTGGAAAGAACACACATGCAATGACTCTAGTGGTAGTTTTAGTATAAGATCACACATGCAATGACTCTAATGGCTCCATATGTGGTTTGTGAAAATAACACACATGCAATGACCACTGGTTGATCCATGTGTGGTTTGTGAAAAGAACACACATGCAATGACTCTAGTGCTAGTTTTAGTATAAGAACACACATGCAATGACTCTAGTGGGTCCACATGTAGTTTGTGAAAAGAACACACATGCAATGACCACTGGTTGATCCATAAGTGGTTTGTTGAAAGAACACACATGCAATGACCACTGGTTGAGCCATAAGTGGTTTGTGGAAAAGACAACACATGCAATGACTATGGTTGGTCCATATGTGGTTTGTGGAATGAACACACATGCAGTAACCACTGGTTGATCCATAAGTGGTTTGTAGAAACAACACACATGCAATGACCACTGGTTGATCCATAAGTGGTTTGTGGAAAAGAAATCACATGCAATGACTCTGGTTGGTCCATATGTGGTTTGTGTAAAGAACACACATGCACAGACCACTGGTTGATCCATGTGTGGTTTGTGAAATGAACACACATGCAATGCCACTGGTTGATCCATGTGTGGTTTGTGGAAAGAACACACATGCAATGGCTCTAGTGCTAGTTGTATAAGAACACACATGCAATGTCTATAATGGATCCATATGTGGTATGTGAAAAGAACACACATGCAATGACCATTTGTTGATCCATGTGTGGTTTGTGAAAAGAACACCCATGCAATGACTCTAGTGCTAGATTTAATATAGGAACATACATGCAATGACTCTAGTGGGTCCACATGTAGTTTGTGAAAAGAACACACATGCAATAACCACTGGTTGATCCATAAGTGGTTTGTGGAAAGAACACACATGCAATGACCACTGGTTGATCCATAAGTGGTTTGTGGAAAAGAAAACACATGCAATGACTCTGGTTGGTCCATATGTGGTTTGTGGAAAGAACACACATGCATTGACCACTGGTTGATCCATATGTGGCTTGTGAAAAGAACACACATGCAATGCCACTAGTTGATCCATGTGTGGTTTGTGGAAAGAACACACATGCAATGACTCTAGTGGTAGTTTTAGTATAAGATCACACATGCAATGACTCTAATGGCTCCATATGTGGTTTGTGAAAATAACACACATGCAATGACCACTGGTTGATCCATGTGTGGTTTGTGAAAAGAACACACATGCAATGACTCTAGTGCTAGTTTTAGTATAAGAACACACATGCAATGACTCTAGTGGGTCCACATGTAGTTTGTGAAAAGAACACACATGCAATGACCACTGGTTGATCCATAAGTGGTTTGTTGAAAGAACACACATGCAATGACCACTGGTTGAGCCATAAGTGGTTTGTGGAAAAGACAACACATGCAATGACTATGGTTGGTCCATATGTGGTTTGTGGAATGAACACACATGCAGTAACCACTGCATGATCCATAAGTGGTTTGTAGAAACAACACACATGCAATGACCACTGGTTGATCCATAAGTGGTTTGTGGAAAAGAAATCACATGCAATGACTCTGGTTGGTCCATATGTGGTTTGTGTAAAGAACACACATGCACAGACCACTGGTTGATCCATGTGTGGTTTGTGAAATGAACACACATGCAATGCCACTGGTTGATCCATGTGTGGTTTGTGGAAAGAACACACATGCAATGGCTCTAGTGCTAGTTTTTGTATAAGAACACACATGCAATGTCTCTAATGGATCCTTATGTGGTTTGTGAAAAGAACACACATGCAATGACGCTAGTGCTAGTTTTTGTATAAGAACACACATGCAATGTCTCTAATGGATCCATATGTGGTTTGTGAAAAGAACACACGTGCAATGACCACTTGTTGATCCATGTGTGGTTTGTGAAAAGAACACACATGCAATGACTCTAGTGCTAGTTTTAGTATAAGAACACACATGCAATGACTCTAGTGGGTCCACATGTAGTTTGTGAAAAGAACACACATGCAATGACCACTTCTTCATCCATGTGTGGTTTGTGAAAAGAACACACATGCAATGACTCTAGTGCTAGTTTTAGTATAAGAACACACATGCAATGACTCTAGTGGGTCCACATGTAGTTTGTGAAAAGAACACACATGCAATGACCACTGGTTGATCCATAAGTGGTTTGTGGAAAGAACACACATGCAATGACCACTGGTTGATCCATAAGTGGTTTGTGGAAAAGAAAACACATGCAATGACTCTGGTTGGTCCATATGTGGTTTGTGGAAAGAACACACATGCAATGACTCTAGTGGTGGATCCATGTGTTGTTTGTGGAAAGAGCACACATGCAATGACAGTGGTGGATCCATGTGTCGTTTGTGGATAGAACACACATGCAATGACTCTAGTGCTAGTTTTAGTATAAGAACACACATGCAATGTCTCTAATGGATCCATATGTGGTTTGTGAAAAGAACACACATGCAATGACCACTTGTTGATCCATGTGTGGTTTGTGAAAAGAACACCCATGCAATGACTCTAGTGCTAGATTTAATATAGGAACATACATGCAATGACTCTAGTGGGTCCACATGTAGTTTGTGAAAAGAACACACATGCAATAACCACTGGTTGATCCATAAGTGGTTTGTGGAAAGAACACACATGCAATGACCACTGGTTGATCCATAAGTGGTTTGTGGAAAAGAAAACACATGCAATGACTCTGGTTGGTCCATATGTGGTTTGTGGAAAGAACACACATGCATTGACCACTGGTTGATCCATATGTGGCTTGTGAAAAGAACACACATGCAATGCCACTAGTTGATCCATGTGTGGTTTGTGGAAAGAACACACATGCAATGACTCTAGTGGTAGTTTTAGTATAAGATCACACATGCAATGACTCTAATGGCTCCATATGTGGTTTGTGAAAATAAGACACATGCAATGACCACTGGTTGATCCATGTGTGGTTTGTGAAAAGAACAGACATGCAATGACTCTAGTGCTAGTTTTAGTATAAGAACACACATGCAATGACTCTAGTGGGTCCACATGTAGTTTGTGAAAAGAACACACATGCAATGACCACTGGCTGATCCATAAGTGGTTTGTTGAAAGAACACACATGCAATGACCACTGGTTGATCCATAAGTGGTTTGTGGAAAAGAAAACACATGCAATGACTATGGATGGTCCATATGTGGTTTGTGGAAAGAACACACATGCAGTAACCACTGGTTGATCCATAAGTGGTTTGTAGAAACAACACACATGCAATGACCACTGGTTGATCCATAAGTGGTTTGTGGAAAAGAAATCACATGCAATGACTCTGGTTGATCCATGTGTGGTTTGTGTAAAGAACACACATGCACTGACCACTGGTTGATCCATGTGTGGTTTGTGAAATGAACACACATGCAATGCCACTGGTTGATCCATGTGTTGTTTGTGGAAAGAACACACATGCAATGGCTCTAGTGCTAGTTTTTGTATAAGAACACACATGCAATGTCTCTAATGGATCCTTATGTGGTTTGTGAAAAGAACACACATTCAATGACTCTAGTGCTAGTTTTTGTATAAGAACACACATGCAATGTCTCTAATGGATCCATATGTGGTTTGTGAAAAGAACACACGTGCAATGACCACTTGCTGATCCATGTGTGGTTTGTGAAAAGAACACACATGCAATGACTCTAGTGCTAGTTTAAGTATAAGAACACACATGCAATGACTCTAGTGGGTCCACATGTAGTTTGTGAAAAGAACACACATGCAATGACCACTGGTTGATCCATAAGTGGTTTGTGGAAAGAACACACATGCAATGACCACTGGTTGATCCATAAGTGGTTTGTGGAAAAGAAAACACATGCAATGACTCTGGTTGGTCCATATGTGGTTTGTGGAAAGAACACACATGCAATGACTCTAGTGGTGGATCCATGTGTTGTTTGTGGAAAGAACACACATGCAATGACAGTGGTGGATCCATGTGTCGTTTGTGGATAGAACACACATGCAATGACTCTAGTGCTAGTTTTAGTATAAGAACACACATGCAATGTCTCTAATGGATCCATATGTGGTTTGTGAAAAGAACACACATGCAATGACCACTTGTTGATCCATGTGTGGTTTGTGAAAAGAACACCCATGCAATGACTCTAGTGCTAGATTTAATATAGGAACATACATGCAATGACTCTAGTGGGTCCACATGTAGTTTGTGAAAAGAACACACATGCAATAACCACTGGTTGATCCATAAGTGGTTTGTGGAAAGAACACACATGCAATGACCACTGGTTGATCCATAAGTGGTTTGTGGAAAAGAAAACACATGCAATGACTCTGGTTGGTCCATATGTGGTTTGTGGAAAGAACACACATGCATTGACCACTGGTTGATCCATATGTGGCTTGTGAAAAGAACACACATGCAATGCCACTAGTTGATCCATGTGTGGTTTGTGGAAAGAACACACATGCAATGACTCTAGTGGTAGTTTTAGTATAAGATCACACATGCAATGACTCTAATGGCTCCATATGTGGTTTGTGAAAATAAGACACATGCAATGACCACTGGTTGATCCATGTGTGGTTTGTGAAAAGAACAGACATGCAATGACTCTAGTGCTAGTTTTAGTATAAGAACACACATGCAATGACTCTAGTGGGTCCACATGTAGTTTGTGAAAAGAACACACATGCAATGACCACTGGCTGATCCATAAGTGGTTTGTTGAAAGAACACACATGCAATGACCACTGGTTGATCCATAAGTGGTTTGTGGAAAAGAAAACACATGCAATGACTATGGTTGGTCCATATGTGGTTTGTGGAAAGAACACACATGCAATGACTCTAGTGCTAGTTTTTGTATAAGAACACACATGCAATGTATCTAATGGATCCATATGTGGTTTCTGAAAAGAACACACATGCAATGACCACTGGTTGATCCATAAGTTGTTTGTGGAAAAGACCACACATGCAATGAACACTGGTTGATCCATGTGTGGTTTGTGGAGAGAACACACATGCAATGACTCTAGTGCTAGTTTTTGTATAAGAACACACATGCAATGTCTCTAATGGATACATATGTGGTTTGTGAAAAGAACACACATGCAATGACCACTTGTTGATCCATGTGTGGTTTGTGAAAAGAACACACATGCAATGACTCTAGTGCTAGTTTTAGTAGAAGAACACACATGCAATGACTCTAGTGGGTCCACATGTAGTTTGTGAAAAGAACACACATGCAATGACCACTGGTTGATCCATAAGTGGTTTGTGGAAAGAACACACATGACATGACCACTTGTTGATACTTAAGTGGTTTGTGGAAAAGAAAACACATGCAATGACTCTGGTTGGTCCATATGTGGTTTGTGGAAAGAACACACATGCAGTAACCACCGGTTGATCCATGTGTGGTTTGTGAAATGAACACACATGCAATGCCACTGGTTGATCCATGTGTGGGTTGTGGAAAGAACACACATGCAATGACTCTAGTGCTAGTTGTATAAGAACACACATGCAATGTCTATAATGGATCCATATGTGGTATGTGAAAAGAACACACATGCAATGACCATTTGTTGATCCATGTGTGGTTTGTGAAAAGAACACCCATGCAATGACTCTAGTGCTAGATTTAATATAGGAACATACATGCAATGACTCTAGTGGGTCCACATGTAGTTTGTGAAAAGAACACACATGCAATAACCACTGGTTGATCCATAAGTGGTTTGTGGAAAGAACACACATGCAATGACCACTGGTTGATCCATAAGTGGTTTGTGGAAAAGAAAACACATGCAATGACTCTGGTTGGTCCATATGTGGTTTGTGGAAAGAACACACATGCATTGACCACTGGTTGATCCATATGTGGCTTGTGAAAAGAACACACATGCAATGCCACTAGTTGATCCATGTGTGGTTTGTGGAAAGAACACACATGCAATGACTCTAGTGGTAGTTTTAGTATAAGATCACACATGCAATGACTCTAATGGCTCCATATGTGGTTTGTGAAAATAACACACATGCAATGACCACTGGTTGATCCATGTGTGGTTTGTGAAAAGAACACACATGCAATGACTCTAGTGCTAGTTTTAGTATAAGAACACACATGCAATGACTCTAGTGGGTCCACATGTAGTTTGTGAAAAGAACACACATGCAATGACCACTGGTTGATTCATAAGTGGTTTGTTGAAAGAACACACATGCAATGACCACTGGTTGAGCCATAAGTGGTTTGTGGAAAAGAAAACACATGCAATGACTATGGTTGGTCCATATGTGGTTTGTGGCATGAACACACATGCAGTAACCACTGGTTGGTCCATAAGTGGTTTGTAGAAACAACACACATGCAATGACCACTGGTTGATCCATAAGTGGTTTGTGGAAAAGAAATCACATGCAATGACTCTGGTTGGTCCATATGTGGTTTGTGTAAAGAACACACATGCACAGACCACTGGTTGATCCATGTGTGGTTTGTGAAATGAACACACATGCAATGCCACTGGTTGATCCATGTGTGGTTTGTGGAAAGAACACACATGCAATGGCTCTAGTGCTAGTTTTTGTATAAGAACACACATGCAATGTCTCTAATGGATCCATATGTGGTTTGTGAAAAGAACACACATTCAATGACTCTAGTGCTAGTTTTTGTATAAGAACACACATGCAATGTCTCTAATGGATCCATATGTGGTTTGTGAAAAGAACACACGTGCAATGACCACTTGCTGATCCATGTGTGGTTTGTGAAAAGAACACACATGCAATGACTCTAGTGCTAGTTTAAGTATAAGAACACACATGCAATGACTCTAGTGGGTCCACATGTAGTTTGTGAAAAGAACACACATGCAATGACCACTGGTTGATCCATAAGTGGTTTGTGGAAAGAACACACATGCAATGACCACTGGTTGATCCATAAGTGGTTTGTGGAAAAGAAAACACATGCAATGACTCTGGTTGGTCCATATGTGGTTTGTGGAAAGAACACACATGCAATGACTCTAGTGGTGGATCCATGTGTTGTTTGTGGAAAGAACACACATGCAATGACAGTGGTGGATCCATGTGTCGTTTGTGGATAGAACACACATGCAATGACTCTAGTGCTAGTTTTAGTATAAGAACACACATGCAATGTCTCTAATGGATCCATATGTGGTTTGTGAAAAGAACACACATGCAATGACCACTTGTTGATCCATGTGTGGTTTGTGAAAAGAACACCCATGCAATGACTCTAGTGCTAGATTTAATATAGGAACATACATGCAATGACTCTAGTGGGTCCACATGTAGTTTGTGAAAAGAACACACATGCAATAACCACTGGTTGATCCATAAGTGGTTTGTGGAAAGAACACACATGCAATGACCACTGGTTGATCCATAAGTGGTTTGTGGAAAAGAAAACACATGCAATGACTCTGGTTGGTCCATATGTGGTTTGTGGAAAGAACACACATGCATTGACCACTGGTTGATCCATATGTGGCTTGTGAAAAGAACACACATGCAATGCCACTAGTTGATCCATGTGTGGTTTGTGGAAAGAACACACATGCAATGACTCTAGTGGTAGTTTTAGTATAAGATCACACATGCAATGACTCTAATGGCTCCATATGTGGTTTGTGAAAATAAGACACATGCAATGACCACTGGTTGATCCATGTGTGGTTTGTGAAAAGAACAGACATGCAATGACTCTAGTGCTAGTTTTAGTATAAGAACACACATGCAATGACTCTAGTGGGTCCACATGTAGTTTGTGAAAAGAACACACATGCAATGACCACTGGCTGATCCATAAGTGGTTTGTTGAAAGAACACACATGCAATGACCACTGGTTGATCCATAAGTGGTTTGTGGAAAAGAAAACACATGCAATGACTATGGTTGGTCCATATGTGGTTTGTGGAAAGAACACACATGCAATGACTCTAGTGCTAGTTTTTGTATAAGAACACACATGCAATGTATCTAATGGATCCATATGTGGTTTCTGAAAAGAACACACATGCAATGACCACTGGTTGATCCATAAGTTGTTTGTGGAAAAGACCACACATGCAATGAACACTGGTTGATCCATGTGTGGTTTGTGGAGAGAACACACATGCAATGACTCTAGTGCTAGTTTTTGTATAAGAACACACATGCAATGTCTCTAATGGATACATATGTGGTTTGTGAAAAGAACACACATGCAATGACCACTTGTTGATCCATGTGTGGTTTGTGAAAAGAACACACATGCAATGACTCTAGTGCTAGTTTTAGTAGAAGAACACACATGCAATGACTCTAGTGGGTCCACATGTAGTTTGTGAAAAGAACACACATGCAATGACCACTGGTTGATCCATAAGTGGTTTGTGGAAAGAACACACATGACATGACCACTTGTTGATACTTAAGTGGTTTGTGGAAAAGAAAACACATGCAATGACTCTGGTTGGTCCATATGTGGTTTGTGGAAAGAACACACATGCAGTAACCACCGGTTGATCCATGTGTGGTTTGTGAAATGAACACACATGCAATGCCACTGGTTGATCCATGTGTGGGTTGTGGAAAGAACACACATGCAATGACTCTAGTGCTAGTTGTATAAGAACACACATGCAATGTCTATAATGGATCCATATGTGGTATGTGAAAAGAACACACATGCAATGACCATTTGTTGATCCATGTGTGGTTTGTGAAAAGAACACCCATGCAATGACTCTAGTGCTAGATTTAATATAGGAACATACATGCAATGACTCTAGTGGGTCCACATGTAGTTTGTGAAAAGAACACACATGCAATAACCACTGGTTGATCCATAAGTGGTTTGTGGAAAGAACACACATGCAATGACCACTGGTTGATCCATAAGTGGTTTGTGGAAAAGAAAACACATGCAATGACTCTGGTTGGTCCATATGTGGTTTGTGGAAAGAACACACATGCATTGACCACTGGTTGATCCATATGTGGCTTGTGAAAAGAACACACATGCAATGCCACTAGTTGATCCATGTGTGGTTTGTGGAAAGAACACACATGCAATGACTCTAGTGGTAGTTTTAGTATAAGATCACACATGCAATGACTCTAATGGCTCCATATGTGGTTTGTGAAAATAACACACATGCAATGACCACTGGTTGATCCATGTGTGGTTTGTGAAAAGAACACACATGCAATGACTCTAGTGCTAGTTTTAGTATAAGAACACACATGCAATGACTCTAGTGGGTCCACATGTAGTTTGTGAAAAGAACACACATGCAATGACCACTGGTTGATTCATAAGTGGTTTGTTGAAAGAACACACATGCAATGACCACTGGTTGAGCCATAAGTGGTTTGTGGAAAAGAAAACACATGCAATGACTATGGTTGGTCCATATGTGGTTTGTGGAATGAACACACATGCAGTAACCACTGGTTGGTCCATAAGTGGTTTGTAGAAACAACACACATGCAATGACCACTGGTTGATCCATAAGTGGTTTGTGGAAAAGAAATCACATGCAATGACTCTGGTTGGTCCATATGTGGTTTGTGTAAAGAACACACATGCACAGACCACTGGTTGATCCATGTGTGGTTTGTGAAATGAACACACATGCAATGCCACTGGTTGATCCATGTGTGGTTTCTGGAAAGAACACACATGCAATGGCTCTAGTGCTAGTTTTTGTATAAGAACACACATGCAATGTCTCTAATGGATCCTTATGTGGTTTGTGAAAAGAACACACATGCAATGACGCTAGTGCTAGTTTTTGTATAAGAACACACATGCAATGTCTCTAATGGATCCATATGTGGTTTGTGAAAAGAACACACGTGCAATGACCACTTGCTGATCCATGTGTGGTTTGTGAAAAGAACACACCTGCAATGACTCTAGTGCTAGTTTTAGTATAAGAACACACACGCAATGACTCTAGTGGGTCCACATGTAGTTTGTGAAAAGAACACACATGCAATGACCACTGGTTGATCCATAAGTGGTTTGTGGAAAGAACACACATGCAATGACCACTGGTTGATCCATAAGTGGTTTGTGGAAAAGAAAACACATGCAATGACTCTGGTTGGTCCATATGTGGTTTGTGGAAAGAACACACATGCAATGACTCTAGTGGTGGATCCATGTGTTGTTTGTGGAAAGAACACACATGCAATGACAGTGGTGGATCCATGTGTCGTTTGTGGATAGAACACACATGCAATGACTCTAGTGCTAGTTTTAGTATAAGAACACACATGCAATGTCTCTAATGGATCCATGTGTGGTTTGTGAAAAGAACACACATGCAATGACCACTTGTTGATCCATGTGTGGTTTGTGAAAAGAACACCCATGCAATGACTCTAGTGCTAGATTTAATATAGGAACATACATGCAATGACTCTAGTGGGTCCACATGTAGTTTGTGAAAAGAACACACATGCAATAACCACTGGTTGATCCATAAGTGGTTTGTGGAAAGAACACACATGCAATGACCACTGGTTGATCCATAAGTGGTTTGTGGAAAAGAAAACACATGCAATGACTCTGGTTGGTCCATATGTGGTTTGTGGAAAGAACACACATGCATTGACCACTGGTTGATCCATATGTGGCTTGTGAAAAGAACACACATGCAATGCCACTAGTTGATCCATGTGTGGTTTGTGTAAAGAACACACATGCAATGACTCTAGTGGTAGTTTTAGTATAAGATCACACATGCAATGACTCTAATGGCTCCATATGTGGTTTGTGAAAATAAGACACATGCAATGACCACTGGTTGATCCATGTGTGGTTTGTGAAAAGAACAGACATGCAATGACTCTAGTGCTAGTTTTAGTATAAGAACACACATGCAATGACTCTAGTGGGTCCACATGTAGTTTGTGAAAAGAACACACATGCAATGACCACTGGCTGATCCATAAGTGGTTTGTTGAAAGAACACACATGCAATGACCACTGGTTGATCCATAAGTGGTTTGTGGAAAAGAAAACACATGCAATGACTATGGTTGGTCCATATGTGGTTTGTGGAAAGAACACACATGCAGTAACCACTGGTTGATCCATAAGTGGTTTGTAGAAACAACACACATGCAATGACCACTGGTTGATCCATAAGTGGTTTGTGGAAAAGAAATCACATGCAATGACTCTGGTTGGTCCATATGTGGTTTGTGTAAAGAACACACATGCACTGACCACTGGTTGATCCATGTGTGGTTTGTGAAATGAACACACATGCAATGCCACTGGTTGATCCATGTGTGGTTTGTGGAAAGAACACACATGCAATGGCTCTAGTGCTAGTTTTTGTATAAGAACACACATGCAATGTCTCTAATGGATCCTTATGTGGTTTGTGAAAAGAACACACATTCAATGACTCTAGTGCTAGTTTTTGTATAAGAACACACATGCAATGTCTCTAATGGATCCATATGTGGTTTGTGAAAAGAACACACGTGCAATGACCACTTGCTGATCCATGTGTGGTTTGTGAAAAGAACACACATGCAATGACTCTAGTGCTAGTTTTAGTATAAGAACACACATGCAATGACTCTAGTGGGTCCACATGTAGTTTGTGAAAAGAACACACATGCAATGACCACTGGTTGATCCATAAGTGGTTTGTGGAAAGAACACACATGCAATGACCACTGGTTGATCCATAAGTGGTTTGTGGAAAAGAAAACACATGCAATGACTCTGGTTGGTCCATATGTGGTTTGTGGAAAGAACACACATGCAATGACTCTAGTGGTGGATCCATGTGTTGTTTGTGGAAAGAACACACATGCAATGACAGTGGTGGATCCATGTGTCGTTTGTGGATAGAACACACATGCAATGACTCTAGTGCTAGTTTTAGTATAAGAACACACATGCAATGTCTCTAATGGATCCATATGTGGTTTGTGAAAAGAACACACATGCAATGACCACTTGTTGATCCATGTGTGGTTTGTGAAAAGAACACCCATGCAATGACTCTAGTGCTAGATTTAATATAGGAACTAACATGCAATGACTCTAGTGGGTCCACATGTAGTTTGTGAAAAGAACACACATGCAATAACCACTGGTTGATCCATAAGTGGTTTGTGGAAAGAACACACATGCAATGACCACTGGTTGATCCATAAGTGGTTTGTGGAAAAGAAAACACATGCAATGACTCTGGTTGGTCCATATGTGGTTTGTGGAAAGAACACACATGCATTGACCACTGGTTGATCCATATGTGGCTTTTGAAAAGAACACACATGCAATGCCACTAGGTGATCCATGTGTGGTTTGTGGAAAGAACACACATGCAATGACTCTAGTGGTAGTTTTAGTATAAGATCACACATGCAATGACTCTAATGGCTCCATATGTGGTTTGTGAAAATAACACACATGCAATGACCACTGGTTGATCCATGTGTGGTTTGTGAAAAGAACAGACATGACATGACTCTAGTGCTAGTTTTAGTATAAGAACACACATGCAATGACTCTAGTGGGTCCACATGTAGTTTGTGAAAAGAACACACATGCAATGACCACTGGCTGATCCATAAGTGGTTTGTTGAAAGAACACACATGCAATGACCACTGGTTGATCCATAAGTGGTTTGTGGAAAAGAAAACACATGCAATGACTATGGTTGGTCCATATGTGGTTTGTGGAAAGAACACACATGCAGTAACCACTGGTTGATCCATAAGTGGTTTGTAGAAACAACACACATGCAATGACCACTGGTTGATCCATAAGTGGTTTGTGGAAAAGAAATCACATGCAATGACTCTGGTTGGTCCATATGTGGTTTGTGTAAAGAACACACATGCACTGACCACTGGTTGATCCATGTGTGGTTTGTGAAATGAACACACATGCAATGCCACTGGTTGATCCATGTGTGGTTTGTGGAAAGAACACACATGCAATGGCTCTAGTGCTAGTTTTTGTATAAGAACACACATGCAATGTCTCTAATGGATCCTTATGTGGTTTGTGAAAAGAACACACATTCAATGACTCTAGTGCTAGTTTTTGTATAAGAACACACATGCAATGTCTCTAATGGATCCATATGTGGTTTGTGAAAAGAACACACGTGCAATGACCACTTGCTGATCCATGTGTGGTTTGTGAAAAGAACACACATGCAATGACTCTAGTGCTAGTTTTAGTATAAGAACACACATGCAATGACTCTAGTGGGTCCACATGTAGTTTGTGAAAAGAACACACATGCAATGACCACTGGTTGATCCATAAGTGGTTTGTGGAAAGAACACACATGCAATGACCACTGGTTGATCCATAAGTGGTTTGTGGAAAAGAAAACACATGCAATGACTCTGGTTGGTCCATATGTGGTTTGTGGAAAGAACACACATGCAATGACTCTAGTTGTGGATCCATGTGTTGTTTGTGGAAAGAACACACATGCAATGACAGTGGTGGATCCATGTGTCGTTTGTGGATAGAACACACATGCAATGACTCTAGTGCTAGTTTTAGTATAAGAACACACATGCAATGTCTCTAATGGATCCATATGTGGTTTGTGAAAAGAACACACATGCAATGACCACTTGTTGATCCATGTGTGGTTTGTGAAAAGAACACCCATGCAATGACTCTAGTGCTAGATTTAATATAGGAACATACATGCAATGACTCTAGTGGGTCCACATGTAGTTTGTGAAAAGAACACACATGCAATAACCACTGGTTGATCCATAAGTGGTTTGTGGAAAGAACACACATGCAATGACCACTGGTTGATCCATAAGTGGTTTGTGGAAAAGAAAACACATGCAATGACTCTGGTTGGTCCATATGTGGTTTGTGGAAAGAACACACATGCATTGACCACTGGTTGATCCATATGTGGCTTTTGAAAAGAACACACATGCAATGCCACTAGTTGATCCATGTGTGGTTTGTGGAAAGAACACACATGCAATGACTCTAGTGGTAGTTTTAGTATAAGATCACACATGCAATGACTCTAATGGCTCCATATGTGGTTTGTGAAAATAACACACATGCAATGACCACTGGTTGATCCATGTGTGGTTTGTGAAAAGAACAGACATGACATGACTCTAGTGCTAGTTTTAGTATAAGAACACACATGCAATGACTCTAGTGGGTCCACATGTAGTTTGTGAAAAGAACACACATGCAATGACCACTGGCTGATCCATAAGTGGTTTGTTGAAAGAACACACATGCAATGACCACTGGTTGATCCATAAGTGGTTTGTGGAAAAGAAAACACATGCAATGACTATGGTTGGTCCATATGTGGTTTGTGGAAAGAACACACATGCAGTAACCACTGGTTGATCCATAAGTGGTTTGTAGAAACAACACACATGCAATGACCACTGGTTGATCCATAAGTGGTTTGTGGAAAAGAAATCACATGCAATGACTCTGGTTGGTCCATATGTGGTTTGTGTAAAGAACACACATGCACTGACCACTGGTTGATCCATGTGTGGTTTGTGAAATGAACACACATGCAATGCCACTGGTTGATCCATGTGTGGTTTGTGGAAAGAACACACATGCAATGGCTCTAGTGCTAGTTTTTGTATAAGAACACACATGCAATGTCTCTAATGGATCCTTATGTGGTTTGTGAAAAGAACACACATTCAATGACTCTAGTGCTAGTTTTTGTATAAGAACACACATGCAATGTCTCTAATGGATCCATATGTGGTTTGTGAAAAGAACACACGTGCAATGACCACTTGCTGATCCATGTGTGGTTTGTGAAAAGAACACACATGCAATGACTCTAGTGCTAGTTTTAGTATAAGAACACACATGCAATGACTCTAGTGGGTCCACATGTAGTTTGTGAAAAGAACACACATGCAATGACCACTGGTTGATCCATAAGTGGTTTGTGGAAAGAACACACATGCAATGACCACTGGTTGATCCATAAGTGGTTTGTGGAAAAGAAAACACATGCAATGACTCTGGTTGGTCCATATGTGGTTTGTGGAAAGAACACACATGCAATGACTCTAGTTGTGGATCCATGTGTTGTTTGTGGAAAGAACACACATGCAATGACAGTGGTGGATCCATGTGTCGTTTGTGGATAGAACACACATGCAATGACTCTAGTGCTAGTTTTAGTATAAGAACACACATGCAATGTCTCTAATGGATCCATATGTGGTTTGTGAAAAGAACACACATGCAATGACCACTTGTTGATCCATGTGTGGTTTGTGAAAAGAACACCCATGCAATGACTCTAGTGCTAGATTTAATATAGGAACATACATGCAATGACTCTAGTGGGTCCACATGTAGTTTGTGAAAAGAACACACATGCAATAACCACT
Source organism: Avena sativa (assembly GCA_916181665.1). Classification (NCBI taxonomy): domain Eukaryota; kingdom Viridiplantae; phylum Streptophyta; class Magnoliopsida; order Poales; family Poaceae; genus Avena; species Avena sativa. The sequence continues at coordinate 14,775,540 of OV702292.1, read as the reverse complement.
GGTTGATCCATAAGTGGTTTGTGGAAAGAACACACATGCAATGACCACTGGTTGATCCATAAGTGGTTTGTGGAAAAGAAAACACATGCAATGACTCTGGTTGGTCCATATGTGGTTTGTGGAAAGAACACACATGCATTGACCACTGGTTCATCCATATGTGGCTTGTGAAAAGAACACACATGCAATGCCACTAGTTGATCCATGTGTGGTTTGTGGAAAGAACACACATGCAATGACTCTAGTGGTAGTTTTAGTATAAGATCACACATGCAATGACTCTAATGGCTCCATATGTGGTTTGTGAAAATAAGACACATGCAATGACCACTGGTTGATCCATGTGTGGTTTGTGAAAAGAACAGACATGCAATGACTCTAGTGCTAGTTTTAGTATAAGAACACACATGTAATGACTCTAGTGGGTCCACATGTAGTTTGTGAAAAGAACACACATGCAATGACCACTGGCTGATCCATAAGTGGTTTGTTGAAAGAACACACATGCAATGACCACTGGTTGATCCATAAGTGGTTTGTGGAAAAGAAAACACATGCAATGACTATGGTTGGTCCATATGTGGTTTGTGGAAAGAACACACATGCAGTAACCACTGGTTGATCCATAAGTGGTTTGTAGAAACAACACACATGCAATGACCACCGGTTGATCCATAAGTGGTTTGTGGAAAAGAAATCACATGCAATGACTCTGGTTGGTCCATATGTGGTTTGTGTAAAGAACACACATGCACTGACCACCGGTTGATCCATGTGTGGTTTGTGAAATGAACACACATGCAATGCCACTGGTTGATACATGTGTGGTTTGTGGAAAGAACACACATGCAATGGCTCTAGTGCTAGTTTTTGTATAAGAACACACATGCAATGTCTCTAATGGATCCTTATGTGGTTTGTGAAAAGAACACACATTCAATGACTCTAGTGCTAGTTTTTGTATAAGAACACACATGCAATGTCTCTAATGGATCCATATGTGGTTTGTGAAAAGAACACACGTGCAATGACCACTTGCTGATCCATGTGTGGTTTGTGAAAAGAACACACATGCAATGACTCTAGTGCTAGTTTTAGTATAAGAACACACATGCAATGACTCTAGTGGGTCCACATATAGTTTGTGAAAAGAACACACATGCAATGACCACTGGTTGATCCATAAGTGGTTTGTGGAAAGAACACACATGCAATGACCACTGGTTGATCCATAAGTGGTTTGTGGAAAAGAAAACACATGCAATGACTCTGGTTGGTCCATATGTGGTTTGTGGAAAGAACACACATGAAATGAATCTAGTGGTGGATCCATGTATTGTTTGTGGAAAGAACACACATGCAATGACAGTGGTGGATCCATGTGTCGTTTGTGGATAGAACACACATGCAATGACTCTAGTGCTAGTTTTAGTATAAGAACACACATGCAATGTCTCTAATGGATCCATATGTGGTTTGTGAAAAGAACACACATGCAATGACAACTTGTTGATCCATGTGTGGTTTGTGAAAAGAACACCCATGCAATGACTCTAGTGCTAGATTTAATATAGGAACATACATGCAATGACTCTAGTGGGTCCACATGTAGTTTGTGAAAAGAACACACATGCAATAACCACTGGTTGATCCATAAGTGGTTTGTGGAAAGAACACACATGCAATGACCACTGGTTGATCCATAAGTGGTTTGTGGAAAAGAAAACACATGCAATGACTCTGGTTGGTCCATATGTGGTTTGTGGAAAGAACACACATGCATTGACCACTGGTTGATCCATATGTGGCTTGTGAAAAGAACACACATGCAATGACTCTAGTGGAAGTTTTAGTATAAGATCACACATGCAATGACTCTAATGGCTCCATATGTGGTTTGTGAAAATAACACACATGCAATGACCACTGGTTGATCCATAAGTGGTTTGTGGAAAGAACACACATGACATGACCACTTGTTGATTCTTAAGTGGTTTGTGGAAAGAACACACATGCATTGACCACTGGTTGGTCCATATGTGGTTTGTGGAAAGAACACACATGCAGTAACCACTGGTTGATCCATGTGTGGTTTGTGAAATGAACACACATGCAATGCCACTGGTTGATCCATGTGTGGTTTGTGGAAAGAACACACATGCAATGACTCTAGTGCTAGTTTTAGTATAAGAACACACATGCAATGTCTCTAATGGATCCATATGTGGTTTGTGAAAAGAACACACATGCAATGACCACTTGTTGATCCATGTGTGGTTTGTGAAAAGAACACCCATGCAATGACTCTAGTGCTAGATTTAATATAAGAACATACGTGCAATGACTCTAGTGGGTCCACATGTAGTTTGTGAAAAGAACACACATGCAATAACCACTGGTTGATCCATAAGTGGTTTGTGGAAAGAACACACATGCAATGACGACTTGTTGATCCATAAGTGGTTTGTGCAAAAGAAGACACATGCAATGACTCTGGTTGGTCCATATGTGGTTTGTGGAAAGAACACACATGCAATGACCACTGGTTTATCCATGTGTGGTTTGTCAAATGAACACACATGCAATGCCACTGGTTGATCCATGTGTGGTTTGTGGAAAGAACAAACATGCAATGACTCTAGTGCTAGTTTTTGTATAAGAACACACATGCAATGTATCTAATGGATCCATATGTGGTTTCTGAAAAGAACACACATGCAATGACCACTGGTTGATCCATAAGTTGTTTGTGGAAAAGACCACACATGCAATGAACACTGGTTGATCCATGTTTGGTTTGTGGAGAGAACACACATGCAATGACTCTAGTGCTAGTTTTTGTATAAGAACACACATGCAATGTCTCTAATGGATACATATGTGGTTTGTGAAAAGAACACACATGCAATGACCACTTGTTGATCCATGTGTGGTTTGTGAAAAGAACACACATGCAATGACTCTAGTGCTAGTTTTAGTAGAAGAACACACATACAATGACTCTAGTGGGTCCACATGTAGTTTGTGAAAAGAACACACATGCAATGACCACTGGTTGATCCATAGGTGGTTTGTGGAAAGAACACAAATGACATGACCACTTGTTGATACTTAAGTGGTTTGTGGAAAAGAAAACACATGCAATGACTCTGGTTGGTCCATATGTGGTTTGTGGAAAGAACACACATGCAGTAACCACCGGTTGATCCATGTGTGGTTTGTGAAATGAACACACATGCAATGCCACTGGTTGATCCATGTGTGGGTTGTGGAAAGAACACACATGCAATGACTCTAGTGTTAGTTTTAGTATAAGAACACACATGCAATGTCTATAATGGATCCATATGTGGTATGTGAAAAGAACACACATGCAATGACCATTTGTTGATCCATGTGTGGTTTGTGAAAAGAACACCCATGCAATGACTCTAGTGCTAGATTTAATATAGGAACATACATGCAATGACTCTAGTGGGTCCACATGTAGTTTGTGAAAAGAACACACATGCAATAACCACTGGTTGATCCATAAGTGGTTTGTGGAAAGAACACACATGCAATGACCACTGGTTGATCCATAAGTGGTTTGTGGAAAAGAAAACACATGCAATGACTCTGGTTGGTCCATATGTGGTTTGTGGAAAGAACACACATGCATTGACCACTGGTTGATCCATATGTGGCTTGTGAAAAGAACACACATGCAATGCCACTAGTTGATCCATGTGTGGTTTGTGGAAAGAACACACATGCAATGACTCTAGTGGTAGTTTTAGTATAAGATCACACATGCAATGACTCTAATGGCTCCATATGTGGTTTGTGAAAATAACACACATGCAATGACCACTGGTTGATCCATGTGTGGTTTGTGAAAAGAACACACATGCAATGACTCTAGTGCTAGTTTTAGTATAAGAACACACATGCAATGACTCTAGTGGGTCCACATGTAGTTTGTGAAAAGAACACACATGCAATGACCACTGGTTGATCCATAAGTGGTTTGTGGAAAGAACACACATGCAATGACCACTGGTTGATCCATAAGTGGTTTGTGGAAAAGAAAACACATGCAATGACTCTGGTTGGTCCATATGTGGTTTGTGGAAAGAACACACATGCAGTAACCACTGGTTGATCCATAAGTGGTTTGTAGAAACAACACACATGCAATGACCACTGGTTGATCCATAAGTGGTTTGTGGAAAAGAAATCACATGAAATGACTCTGGTTGGTCCATATGTGGTTTGTGTAAAGAACACACATGCACAGACCACTGGTTGATCGATGTGTGGTTTGTGAAATGAACACACATGCAATGCCACTGGTTGATCCATAAGTGGTTTGTTGAAAGAACACACATGCAATGACCACTGGTTGAGCCATAAGTGGTTTGTGGAAAAGAAAACACATGCAATGACTATGGTTGGTCCATATGTGGTTTGTGGAAAGGACACACATGCAGTAACCACTGGTTGATCCGTAAGAGGTTTGTAGAAACAACACACATGCAATGACCACTGGTTGATCCATAAGTGGTTTGTGGAAAAGAAATCACATGAAATGACTCTGGTTGGTCCATATGTGGTTTGTGTAAAGAACACACATGCACAGACCACTGGTTGATCCATGTGTGGTTTGTGAAATGAACACACATGCAATGCCACTGGTTGATCCATGTGTGGTTTGTGGAAAGAACACACATGCAATGGCTCTAGTGCTAGTTTTTGTATAAGAACACACATGCAATGTCTCTAATGGATCCTTATATGGTTTGTGAAAAGAACACACATGCAATGACGCTAGTGCTAGTTTTTGTATAAGAACACACATGCAATGTCTCTAATGGATCCATATGTGGTTTGTGAAAAGAACACACGTGCAATGACCACTTGCTGATCCATGTGTGGTTTGTGAAAAGAACACACATGCAATGACTCTAGTGCTAGTTTTAGTATAAGAACACACATGCAATGACTCTAGTGGGTCCACATGTAGTTTGTGAAAAGAACACACATGCAATGACCACTGGTTGATCCATAAGTGGTTTGTGGAAAGAACACACATGCAATGACCACTGGTTGATCCATAAGTGGTTTGTGGAAAAGAAAACACATGCAATGACTCTGGTTGGTCCATATGTGGTTTGTGGAAAGAACACACATGCAATGACTCTAGTGGTGGATCCATGTGTTGTTTGTGGAAAGAACACACATGCAATGACAGTGGTGGATCCATGTGTCGTTTGTGGATAGAACACACATGCAATGACTCTAGTGCTAGTTTTAGTATAAGAACACACATGCAATGTCTCTAATGGATCCATATGTGGTTTGTGAAAAGAACACACATGCAATGACAACTTGTTGATCCATGTGTGGTTTGTGAAAAGAACACCCATGCAATGACTCTAGTGCTAGATTTAATATAGGAACATACATGCAATGACTCTAGTGGGTCCACATGTAGTTTGTGAAAAGAACACACATGCAATAACCACTGGTTGATCCATAAGTGGTTTGTGGAAAGAACACACATGCAATGACCACTGGTTGATCCATAAGTGGTTTGTGGAAAAGAAAACACATGCAATGACTCTGGTTGGTCCATATGTGGTTTGTGGAAAGAACACACATGCATTGACCACTGGTTGATCCATATGTGGCTTGTGAAAAGAACACACATGCAATGCCACTAGTTGATCCATGTGTGGTTTGTGGAAAGAACACACATGCAATGACTCTAGTGGTAGTTTTAGTATAAGATCACACATGCAATGACTCTAATGGCTCCATATGTGGTTTGTGGAAATAACACACATGCAATGACCACTGGTTGATCCATGTGTGGTTTGTGAAAAGAACTGACATGCAATGACTCTAGTGCTAGTTTTAGTATAAGAACATACATGCAAAGACTCTAGTGGGTCCACATGTAGTTTGTGAAAAGAACACACATGCAATGACCACTGGTTGATCCATAAGTGGTTTGTTGAAAGAACACACATGCAATGACCACTGGTTGATCCATAAGTGGTTTGTGCAAAAAGAAAACACATGCAATGACTATGGTTGGTCCATATGTGGTTTGTGGAAAGAACACACATGCAGTAACCACTGGTTGATCCATAAGTGGTTTGTAGAAACAACACACATGCAATGACCATTGGTTGATCCATAAGTGGTTTGTGGAAAAGAAATCACATGCAATGACTCTGGTTGGTCCATATGTGGTTTGTGTAAAGAACACACATGCACTGACCACTGGTTGATCCATGTGTGGTTTGTGAAATGAACACACATGCAATGCCACTGGTTGATCCATGTGTGGTTTGTGGAAAGAACACACATGCAATGGCTCTAGTGCTAGTTTTTGTATAAGAACACACATGCAATGTCTCTAATGGATCCTTATGTGGTTTGTGAAAAGAACACACATTCAATGACTCTAGTGCTAGTTTTTGTATAAGAACACACATGCAATGTCTCTAATGGATCCATATGTGGTTTGTGAAAAGAACACACGTGCAATGACCACTTGCTGATCCATGTGTGGTTTGTGAAAAGAACACACATGCAATGACTCTAGTGCTAGTTTTAGTATAAGAACACACATGCAATGACTCTAGTGGGTCCACATGTAGTTTGTGAAAAGAACACACATGCAATGACCACTGGTTGATCCATAAGTGGTTTGTGGAAAGAACACACATGCAATGACCACTGGTTGATCCATAAGTGGTTTGTGGAAAAGAAAACACATGCAATGACTCTGGTTGGTCCATATGTGGTTTGTGGAAAGAACACACATGCAATGATTCTAGTGGTGGATCCATGTGTTGTTTGTGGAAAGAACACACATGCAATGACAGTGGTGGATCCATGTGTCGTTTGTGGATAGAACACACATGCAATGACTCTAGTGCTAGATTTAGTATAAGAACACACATGCAATGTCTCTAATGGATCCATATGTGGTTTGTGAAAAGAAAACACATGCAATGACCACTTGTTGATCCATGTGTGGTTTGTGAAAAGAACACCCATGCAATGACTCTAGTGCTAGATTTAATATAGGAACATACATGCAATGACTCTAGTGGGTCCACATGTAGTTTGTGAAAAGAACACACATACAATAACCACTGGTTGATCCATAAGTGGTTTGTGGAAAGAACACACATGCAATGACCACTGGTTGATCCATAAGTGGTTTGTGGAAAAGAAAACACATGCAATGACTCTGGTTGGTCCATATGTGGTTTGTGGAAAGAACACACATGCATTAACCACTGGTTGATCCATATGTGGCTTGTGAAAAGAACACACATGCAATGCCACTAGTTGATCCATGTGTGGTTTGTGGAAAGAACACACATGCAATGACTCTAGTGGTAGTTTTAGTATAAGATCACACATGCAATGACTCTAATGGCTCCATATGTGGTTTGTGAAAATAACACACCTGCAATGACCACTGGTTGATCCATGTGTGGTTTGTGAAAAGAACACACATGCAATGACTCTAGTGCTAGTTTAAGTATAAGAACACACATGCAATGACTCTAGTGGGTCCACATGTAGTTTGTGAAAAGAACACACATGCAATGACCACTGGTTGATCCATAAGTGGTTTGTTGAAAGAACACACATGCAATGACCACTGGTTGATCCATAAGTGGTTTGTGGAAAAGAAATCACATGCAATGACTCTGGTTGGTCCATATGTGGTTTGTGTAAAGAACACACATGCACAGACCACTGGTTGATCCATGTGTGGTTTGTGAAATGAACACACATGCAATGTCACTGGTTGATCCATAAGTGGTTTGTGGAAAGAACACACATGCAATGGCTCTAGTGCTAGTTTTTGTATAAGAACACACATGCAATGTCTCTAATGGATCCTTATGTGGTTTGTGAAAAGAACACACATGCAATGACGCTAGTGCTAGTTTTTGTATAAGAACACACATGCAATGTCTCTAATGGATCCATATCTGGTTTGTGAAAACAACACACGTGCAATGACCACTTGCTGATCCATGTGTGGTTTGTGAAAAGAACACACATGCAATGACTCTAGTGCTAGTTTTAGTATAAGAACACACATGCAATGACTCTAGTGGGTCCACATGTAGTTTGTGAAAAGAACACACATGCAATGACCACTAGTTGATCCATAAGTGGTTTGTGGAAAGAATAAACATGCAATGACCACTGGTTGATCCATAAGTGGTTTGTGGAAAAGAAAACACATGCAATGACTCTGGTTGGTCCATATGTGGTTTGTGGAAAGAACACACATGCAATGAGTCTAGTGGTGGATCCATGTGTTGTTTGTGGAAAGAACACACATGCAATGACAGTGGTGGATCCATGTGTCGTTTGTGGATAGAACACACATGCAACGACTCTAGTGCTAGTTTTAGTATAAGAACACACATGCAATGTCTCTAATGGATCCATATGTGGTTTGTGAAAAGAACACACATGCAATGACCACTTGTTGATCCATGTGTGGTTTGTGAAAAGAACACCCATGCAATGACTCTAGTGCTAGATTTAATATAGGAACATACATGCAATGACTGTAGTGGGTCCACATGTAGTTTGTGAAAAGAACACACATGCAATAACCACTGGTTGATCCATAAGTGGTTTGTGGAAAGAACACACATGCAATGACCACTGGTTGATCCATAAGTGGTTTGTGGAAAAGAAAACACATGCAATGCCTCTGGTTGGTCCATATGTGGTTTGTGGAAAGAACACACATCCATTGACCACTGGTTGATCCATATGTGGCTTGTGAAAAGAACACACATGCAATGCCACTAGTTGATACATGTGTGGTTTGTGGAAAGAACACACATGCAATGACTCTAGTGGTAGTTTTAGTATAAGATCACACATGCAATCACTCTAATGGCTCCATATGTGGTTTGTGAAAATAACACACATGCAATGACCACTGGTTGATCCATGTGTGGTTTGTGAAAAGAACAGACTTGCAATGACTCTAGTGCTAGTTTTAGTATAAGAACACACATGCAATGACTCTAGTGGGTCCACATGTAGTTTGTGAAAAGAACACACATGCAATGACCACTGGTTGATCCATAAGTGGTTTGTTGAAAGAACACACATGCAATGACCACTGGTTGATCCATAAGTGGTTTGTGGAAAAGAAAACACATGCAATGACTATGGTTGGTCCATATGTGGTTTGTGGAAAGAACACACATGTAGTAACCACTGGTTGATCCATAAGTGGTTTGTAGAAACAACACACATGCAATGACCACTGGTTGATCCATAAGTGGTTTGTGGAAAAGAAATCACATGCAATGACTCTGGTTGGTCCATATGTGGTTTGTGTAAAGAACACACATGCACTGACCACTGGTTGATCCATGTGTGGTTTGTGAAATGAACACACATGCAATGCCACTGGTTGATCCATGTGTGGTTTGTGGAAAGAACACACATGCAATGGCTCTAGTGCTAGTTTTTGTATAAGAACACACATGCAATGTCTCTAATGGATCCTTATGTGGTTTGTGAAAAGAACACACATGCAATGACTCTAGTGCTAGTTTTAGTATAAGAACACACATGCAATGTCTCTAATGGATCCATATGTGGTTTGTGAAAAGAACACACATGCAATGACCACTTGCTGATCCATGTGTGGTTTGTGATTAGAAGACACATGCAATGACTCTAGTGCTAGATTTAATATAGGAACATACATGCAATGACTGTAGTGGGTCCACATGTAGTTTGTGAAAAGAACACACATGCAATAACCACTGGTTGATCCATAAGTGGTTTGTGGAAAGAACACACATGCAATGACCACTGGTTGATCCATAAGTGGTTTGTGGAAAAGAAAACACATGCAATGCCTCTGGTTGGTCCATATGTGGTTTGTGGAAAGAACACACATCCATTGACCACTGGTTGATCCATATGTGGCTTGTGAAAAGAACACACATGCAATGCCACTAGTTGATACATGTGTGGTTTGTGGAAAGAACACACATGCAATGACTCTAGTGGTAGTTTTAGTATAAGATCACACATGCAATCACTCTAATGGCTCCATATGTGGTTTGTGAAAATAACACACATGCAATGACCACTGGTTGATCCATGTGTGGTTTGTGAAAAGAACAGACTTGCAATGACTCTAGTGCTAGTTTTAGTATAAGAACACACATGCAATGACTCTAGTGGGTCCACATGTAGTTTGTGAAAAGAACACACATGCAATGACCACTGGTTGATCCATAAGTGGTTTGTTGAAAGAACACACATGCAATGACCACTGGTTGATCCATAAGTGGTTTGTGGAAAAGAAAACACATGCAATGACTATGGTTGGTCCATATGTGGTTTGTGGAAAGAACACACATGTAGTAACCACTGGTTGATCCATAAGTGGTTTGTAGAAACAACACACATGCAATGACCACTGGTTGATCCATAAGTGGTTTGTGGAAAAGAAATCACATGCAATGACTCTGGTTGGTCCATATGTGGTTTGTGTAAAGAACACACATGCACTGACCACTGGTTGATCCATGTGTGGTTTGTGAAATGAACACACATGCAATGCCACTGGTTGATCCATGTGTGGTTTGTGGAAAGAACACACATGCAATGGCTCTAGTGCTAGTTTTTGTATAAGAACACATATGCAATGTCTCTAATGGATCCTTATGTGGTTTGTGAAAAGAACACACATGCAATGACTCTAGTGCTAGTTTTTGTATAAGAACACACATGCAATGTCTCTAATGGATCCATATGTGGTTTGTGAAAAGAACACACGTGCAATGACCACTTGCTGATCCATGTGTGGTTTGTGATTAGAAGACACATGCAATGACTCTAGTGCTAGTTTTAGTATAAGAACACACATGCAATGACTCTAGTGGGTCCACATGTAGTTTGTGAAAAGAACACACATGCAATGACCACTGGTTGATCCATAAGTGGTTTGTGGAAAGAACACACATGCAATGACCACTGGTTGATCCATAAGTGGTTTGTGGAAAAGAAAACACATGCAATGACTCTGGTTGGTGCATATGTGGTTTGTGGAAAGAACACACATGCAATGACTCTAGTGGTGGATCCATGTGTTGTTTGTGGAAAGAACACACATGCAATGACAGTGGTGGATCCATGTGTCGTTTGTGGATATAACACACATGCAATGACTCTAGTGCTAGTTTTAGTATAAGAACACACATGCAATGTCTCTAATGGATCCATATGTGGTTTGTGAAAAGAACACACATGCAATGACCACTTGTTGATCCATGTGTGGTTTGTGAAAATAACACCCATGCAATGTCTCTAGTGCTAGATTTAATATAGGAACATACATGCAATGACTCTAGTGGGTCCACATGTAGTTTGTGAAAAGAACACACATGCAATAACCACTGGTTGATCCATAAGTGGTTTGTGGAAAGAACACACATGCAATGACCACTGGTTGATCCATAAGTGGTTTGTGGAAAAGAAAACACATGCAATGACTCTAGTTGGTCCATATGTGGTTTGTGGAAAGAACACACATGCATTGACCACTGGTTGATCCATATGTGGCTTGTGAAAAGAACACACATGCAATGCCACTAGTTGATCCATGTGTGGTTTGTGGAAAGAACACACATGCAATGACTCTAGTGGTAGTTTTAGTATAATATCACACATGCAATGACACTAATGGCTCCATATGTGGTTTGTGAAAATAACACACATGCAATGACCACTGGTTGATCCATGTGTGGTTTGTGAAAAGAACACACATGCAATGACTCTAGTGCTAGTTTTAGTATAAGAACACACATGCAATGACTCTAGTGGGTCCACATGTAGTTTGTGAAAAGAACACACATGCAATGACCACTGGTTGATCCATAAGTGGTTTGTTGAAAGAACACACATGCAATGACCACTGGTTGATCCATAAGTGGTTTGTGGAAAAGAAATCACATGCAATGACTCTGGTTGGTCCATATGTGGTTTGTGTAAAGAACACACATGCAATGACTCTAGTGGTGGATCCATATGCTGTTTGTGGAAAGAACACACATGCAATGACTCTAGTGCTAGTTTTAGTATAAGAACACACATGCAATGACTCTAGTGGGTCCACATGTAGTTTGTGAAAAGAACACACATGCAATAACCACTGGTTGATCCATAAGTGGTTTGTGGAAAGAACACACATGCAATGACCACTGGTTGATCCATAAGTGGTTTGTGGAAAAGAAAACACATGCAATGACTCTGGTTGGTCCATATGTGGTTTGTGGAAAGAACACACATGCATTGACCACTGGTTGATCCATATGTGGCTTGTGAAAAGAACACACATGCAATGCCACTAGTTGATCCCTGTGTGGTTTGTGGAAAGAACACACATGCAATGACTCTAGTGGTAGTTTTAGTATAAGATCACACATGCAATCACTCTAATGGCTCCATATGTGGTTTGTGAAAATAACACACATGCAATGACCACTGGTTGATCCATGTGTGGTTTGTGAAAAGAACAGACATGCAATGACTCTAGTGCTAGTTTTAGTATAAGAACACACATGCAATGACTCTAGTGGGTCCACATGTAGTTTGTGAAAAGAACACACATGCAATGACCACTGGTTGATCCATAAGTGGTTTGTTGAAAGAACACACATGCAATGACCACTGGTTGATCCATAAGTGGTTTGTGGAAAAGAAAACACATGCAATGACTATGGTTGGTCCATATGTGGTTTGTGGAAAGAACACACATGCAGTAACCACTGGTTGATCCATAAGTGGTTTGTAGAAACAACACACATGCAATGCCCACTGGTTGATCCATAAGTGGTTTGTGAAAAAGAAATCACATGCAATGACTCTGGTTGGTCCATATGTGGTTTGTGTAAAGAACACACATGCACTGACCACTGGTTGATCCATGTGTGGTTTGTGAAATGAACACACATGCAATGCCACTGGTTGATCCATGTGTGGTTTGTGGAAAGAACACACATGCAATGGCTCTAGTGCTAGTTTTTGTATAAGAACACACATGCAATGTCTCTAATGGATCCTTATGTGGTTTGTGAAAAGAACACACATGCAATGACTCTAGTGCTAGTTTTTGTATAAGAACACACATGCAATGTCTCTAATGGATCCATATGTGGTTTGTGAAAAGAACACACGTGCAATGACCACTTGCTGATCCATGTGTGGTTTGTGAAAAGAACACACATGCAATGACTCTAGTGCTAGTTTTAGTATAAGAACACACATGCAATGACTCTAGTGGGTCCACATGTAGTTTGTGAAAAGAACACACATGCAATGACCACTGGTTGATCCATAAGTGGTTTGTGGTAAGAACACACATGCAATGCCACTGGTTGATCCATGTGTGGTTTGTGGAAAGAACACACATGCAATGACTCTAGTGCTAGATTTAATATAGGAACATACATGCAATGACTCTAGTGGGTCCACATGTAGTTTGTGAAAAGAACACACATGCAATAACCACTGGTTGATCCATAAGTGGTTTGTGGAAAGAACACACATGCAATGACCACTGGTTGATCCATAAGTGGTTTGTGGAAAAGAAAACACATGCAATGATTCTGGTTGGTCCATATGTGGTTTGTGGAAAGAACACACATGCATTGACCACTGGTTGATCCATATGTGGCTTGTGAAAAGAACACACATGCAATGCCACTAGTTGATCCATGTGTGGTTTGTGGAAAGAACACACATGCAATGACTCTAGTGGTAGTTTTAGTATAAGATCACACATGCAATGACTCTAATGGCTCCATATGTGGTTTGTGAAAATAACACACATGCAATGACCACTGGTTGATCCATGTGTGGTTTGTGAAAAGAACACACATGCAATGACTCTAGTGCTAGTTTTAGTATAAGAACACACATGCAATGACTCTAGTGGGTCCACATGTAGTTTGTGAAAAGAACACACATGCAATGACCACTGGTTGATCCATAAGTGGTTTGTGGAAAGAACACACATGCAATGACCACTGGTTGATCCATAAGTGGTTTGTGGAAAAGAAAACACATGCAATGACTCTGGTTGGTCCATATGTGGTTTGTGGAAAGAACACACATGCAGTAACCACTGGTTGATCCATAAGTGGTTTGTAGAAACAACACACATGCAATGACCACTGGTTGATCCATAAGTGGTTTGTGGAAAACAAATCACATGCAATGACTCTGGTTGGTCCATATGTGGTTTGTGTAAAGAACACACATGCACTGACCACTGGTTGATCCATGTGTGGTTTGTGAAATGAACACACATGCAATGCCACTGGTTGATCCATGTGTGGTTTGTGGAAAGAACACACATGCAATGGCTCTAGTGCTAGTTTTTGTATAAGAACACACATGCAATGTCTCTAATGGATCCTTATGTGGTTTGTGAAAAGAACACACATGCAATGACTCTAGTGCTAGTTTTTGCATAAGAACACACATGCAATGTCTCTAATGGATCCATATGTGGTTTGTGAAAAGAACACACGTGCAATGACCACTTGCTGATCCATGTGTGGTTTTTGAAAAGAACACACATGCAATGACTCTAGTGCTAGTTTTAGTATAAGAACACACATGCAATGACTCTAGTGGGTCCACATGTAGTTTGTGAAAAGAACACAGATGCAATGACCACTGGTTGATCCATAAGTGGTTTGTGGAAAGAACACACATGCAATGACCACTGGTTGATCCATAAGTGGTTTGTGGAAAAGAAAACACATGCAATGACTCTGGTTGGTCCATATGTGGTTTGTGGAAAGAACACACATGCAATGACTCTAGTGGTGGATCCATGTGTTGTTTGTGGAAAGAACACACATGCAATGACTCTAGTGGTAGTTTTAGTATAAGATCACACATGCAATGACTCTAATGGATCCATATGTGGTTTGTGAAAATAACACACATGCAATGACCAGTTGTTGATCCATGTGTGTTTTGTGAAAAGAACACACATGCAATGACTCTAGTGCTAGTTTTAGTATAAGAACACACATGCAATAACTCTAGTGGGTGCACATGTAGTTTGTGAAAAGAACACACATGCAATGACCACTGGTTGATCCATAAGTGGTTTGTGGAAAGAACACACATGCAATGACCACTGGTTGATCCATAAGTGGTTTGTGGAAAAGAAAACACATGCAATGACTCTGGTTGGTCCATATGTGGTTTGTGGAAAGAACACACATGCAATTACTCTAGTGGTGGATCCATATGTTGTTTGTGGAAAGAACACACATGCAATGACAGTGGTGGATCCATGTGTCGTTTGTGGATAGAACACACATGCAATGACTCTAGTGCTAGTTTTAGTATAAAAACACACATGCAATGTCTCTAATGTATCCATATGTGGTTTGTGAAAAGAACACACATGCAATGACCACTTGTTGATCCATGCGTGATTTGTGAAAAGAACACCCATGCAATGACTCTAGTGCTAGTTTTTGTATAAGAACATACATGCAATGACTCTAGTGGGTCCACATATAGTTTGTGAAAATAACACACATGCAATGACCACTGGTTGATCCATAAGTGGTTTGTGGAAAGAACACACATGCAATGACCACTGGTTGATCCATAAGTGGTTTGTGGAAAAGAAAACACATGCAATGACTCTGGTTGGTCCATATGTGGTTTGTGGAAAGAACACACATGCATTGGCCACTGGTTGATCCATATGTGGCTTGTGAAAAGAACACACATGCAATGCCACTAGTTGATCCATGTGTGGTTTGTGGAAAGAACACATATGCAATGACTCTAGTGGTAGTTTTAGTACAAGATCACACATGCAATGACTCTAATGGATCCATATGTGGTTTGTGAAAATAACACACATGCAATGACCACTTGTTGATCCATAAGTGGTTTGTGGAAAAGAAATCACATGCAATGACTCTGGTTGGTCCATATGTGGTTCGTGTAAAGAACACACATGCACCGACCACTGGTTGATCCATGTGTGGTTTGTGAAATGAACACACATGAAATGCCACTGGTTGATCCATGTGTGGTTTGTGGAAAGAACACACATGCAATGGCTCTAGTGCTAGTTTTTGTATAAGAACACACATGCAATGTCTCTAATGGATCCTTATGTGGTTTGTGAAAAGAACACACATGCAATGACTCTAGTGCTAGTTTTTGTATAAGAACACACATGCAATGTCTCTAATGGATCCATATGTGGTTTGTGAAAAGAACACACGTGCAATGACCACTTGCTGATCCATGTGTGGTTTGTGAAAAGAACACACATGCAATGACTCTAGTGCTAGTTTTAGTATAAGAACACACATGCAATGACTCTAGTGGGTCCACATGTAGTTTGTGAAAAGAACACACATGCAATGACCACTGGTTGATCCATAAGTGGTTTGTGGAAAGAACACACATG
This sequence comes from Avena sativa, assembly GCA_916181665.1. Classification (NCBI taxonomy): domain Eukaryota; kingdom Viridiplantae; phylum Streptophyta; class Magnoliopsida; order Poales; family Poaceae; genus Avena; species Avena sativa. Next base: position 14,759,015 of record OV702292.1, on the reverse strand, counting down.
CAATGACCACTGGTTGATCCATAAGTGGTTTGTGGAAAAGAAAACACATGCAATGACTCTGGTTGGTCCATATGTGGTTTGTGGAAAGAACACACATGCAATGACTCTAGTGGTGGATCCATGTGTTGTTTGTGGAAAGAACACACATGCAATGACAGTGGTGGATCCATGTGTCGTTTATGGATAGAACACACATGCAATGACTCTAGTGCTAGTTTTAGTATAAGAACACACATGCAATGTCTCTAATGGATCCATATGTGGTTTGTGAAAAGAACACACATGCAATGACCACTTGTTGATCCATGTGTGGTTTGTGAAAATAACACCCATGCAATGACTCTAGTGCTAGATTTAATATAGGAACATACATGCAATGACTCTAGTGGGTCCACATGTAGTTTGTGAAAAGAACACACATGCAATAACCACTGGTTGATCCATAAGTGGTTTGTGGAAAGAACACACATGCAATGACCACTGGTTGATCCATAAGTGGTTTGTGGAAAAGAAAACACATGCAATGACTCTGGTTGGTCCATATGTGGTTTGTGGAAAGAACACACATGCATTGACCACTGGTTGATCCATATGTGGCTTGTGAAAAGAACACACATGCAATGCCACTAGTTGATCCATGTGTGGTTTGTGGAAAGAACACACATGCAATGACTCTAGTGGTAGTTTTAGTATAAGATCACACATGCAATGACACTAATGGCTCCATATGTGGTTTGTGAAAATAACACACATGCAATGACCACTGGTTGATCCATGTGTGGTTTGTGAAAAGAACACACATGCAATGACTCTAGTGCTAGTTTTAGTATAAGAACACACATGCAATGACTCTAGTGGGTCCACATGTAGTTTGTGAAAAGAACACACATGCAATGACCACTGGTTGATCCATAAGTGGTTTGTTGAAAGAACACACATGCAATGACCACTGGTTGATCCATAAGTGGTTTGTGGAAAAGAAATCACATGCAATGACTCTGGTTGGTCCATATGTGGTTTGGGTAAAGAACACACATGCAATGACTCTAGTGGTGGATCCATATGCTGTTTGTGGAAAGAACACACATGCAATGACTCTAGTGCTAGTTTTAGTATAAGAACACACATGCAATGACTCTAGTGGGTCCACATGTAGTTTGTGAAAAGAACACACATGCAATAACCACTGGTTGATCCATAAGTGGTTTGTGGAAAGAACACACATGCAATGACCACTGGTTGATCCATAAGTGGTTTGTGCAAAAGAAAACACATGCAATGACTCTGGTTGGTCCATATGTGGTTTGTGGAAAGAACACACATGCATTGACCACTGGTTGATCCATATGTGGCTTGTGAAAAGAACACACATGCAATGCCACTAGTTGATCCATGTGTGGTTTGTGGAAAGAACACACATGCAATGAATCTAGTGGTAGTTTTAGTATAAGATCACACATGCAATCACTCTAATGGCTCCATATGTGGTTTGTGAAAATAACACACATGCAATGACCACTGGTTGATCCATGTGTGGTTTGTGAAAAGAACACACATGCAATGACTCTAGTGCTAGTTTTAGTATAAGAACACACATGCAATGACTCTAGTGGGTCCACATGTAGTTTGTGAAAAGAACACACATGCAATGACCACTGGTTGATCCATAAGTGGTTTGTTGAAAGAACACACATGCAATGACCACTGGTTGATCCATAAGTGGTTTGTGGAAAAGAAAACACATGCAATGACTCTGGTTGGTCCATATGTGGTTTGTGGAAAGAACACACATGCAGTAACCACTGGTTGATCCATAAGTGGTTTGTAGAAACAACACACATGCAATGACCACTGGTTGATCCATAAGTGGTTTGTGGAAAAGAAATCACATGCAATGACTCTGGTTGGTCCATATGTGGTTTGTGTAAAGAACACACATGCACTGACCACTGGTTGATCCATGTGTGGTTTGTGAAATGAACACACATGCAATGCCACTGGTTGATCCATGTGTGGTTTGTGGAAAGAACACACATGCAATGGCTCTAGTGCTAGTTTTTGTATAAGAACACACATGCAATGTCTCTAATGGATCCTTATGTGGTTTGTGAAAAGAACACACATGCAATGACTCTAGTGCTAGTTTTTGTATAAGAACACACATGCAATGTCTCTAATGGATCCATATGTGGTTTGTGAAAAGAACACACGTGCAATGACCACTTGCTGATCCATGTGTGGTTTGTGAAAAGAACACACATGCAATGACTCTAGTGCTAGTTTTAGTATAAGAACACACATGCAATGACTCTAGTGGGTCCACATGTAGTTTGTGAAAAGAACACACATGTAATGACCACTGGTTGATCCATAAGTGGTTTGTGGAAAGAACACACATGCAATGACCACTGGTTGATCCATAAGTGGTTTGTGGAAAAGAAAACACATGCAATGACTCTGGTTGGTCCATATGTGGTTTGTGGAAAGAACACACATGCAATGACTCTAGTGGTGGATCCATGTGTTGTTTGTGGAAAGAACACACATGCAATGACTCTAGTGGTAGTTTTAGTATAAGATCACACATGCAATGACTCTAATGGATCCATATGTGGTTTGTGAAAATAACACACATGCAATGACCAGTTGTTGATCCATGTGTGGTTTGTGAAAAGAACACACATGCAATGACTCTAGTGCTAGTTTTAGTATAAGAACACACATGCAATAACTCTAGTGGGTGCACATGTAGTTTGTGAAAAGAACACACATGCAATGACCACTGGTTGATCCATAAGTGGTTTGTGGAAAGAACACACATGCAATGACCACTGGTTGATCCATAAGTGGTTTGTGGAAAAGAAAACACATGCAATGACTCTGGTTGGTCCATATGTGGTTTGTGGAAAGAACACACATGCAATGACTCTAGTGGTGGATCCATATGTTGTTTGTGGAAAGAACACACATGCAATGACAGTGGTGGATCCATGTGTCGTTTGTGGATAGAACACACATGCAATGACTCTAGTGCTAGTTTTAGTATAAGAACACACATGCAATGTCTCTAATGTATCCATATGTGGTTTGTGAAAAGAACACACATGCAATGACCACTTGTTGATCCATGTGTGATTTGTGAAAAGAACACCCATGCAATGACTCTAGTGCTAGTTTTTGTATAAGAACATACATGCAATGACTCTAGTGGGTCCACATGTAGTTTGTGAAAAGAACACACATGCAATGACCACTGGTTGATCCATAAGTGGTTTGTGGAAAGAACACACATGCAATGACCACTGGTTGATCCATAAGTGGTTTGTGGAAAAGAAAACACATGCAATGACTCTGGTTGGTCCATATGTGGTTTGTGGAAAGAACACACATGCATTGGCCACTGGTTGATCCATATGTGGCTTGTGAAAAGAACACACATGCAATGCCACTAGTTGATCCATGTGTGGTTTGTGGAAAGAACACACATGCAATGACTCTAGTGGTAGTTTTAGTACAAGATCACACATGCAATGACTCTAATGGATCCATATGTGGTTTGTGAAAATAACACACATGCAATGACCACTTGTTGATCCATGTGTGGTTTGTGAAAAGAACACACATGCAATGACTGTAGTGCAAGTTTTAGTATAAGAACACACATGCAATGACTCTAGTGGGTCCACATGTAGTTTGTGAAAAGAACACACATGCAATGACCACTGGTTGATCCATAAGTGGTTTGTGGAAAGAACACACATGCAATGACCACTGGTTGATCCATAAGTGGTTTGTGGAAAAGAAAACACTTGCAATGACTCTAGTTGGTCCATATGTGGTTTGTGGAAAGAACACACATGCAGTGACCACTGGTTGATCCATGTGTGGTTTGTGAAATGAACACACATGCAATGCCACTGGTTGATCCATGTGTGGTTTGTGGAAAGAACACACATGCAATGACTCTAGTGCTAGTTTTTGTATAAGAACACACATGCAATGTCTCTAATGGATCCATATGTGGTTTCTGAAAAGAACACACATGCAATGACCACTTGCTGATCCATGTGTGGTTTGTGAAAAGAACACACATGCAGTGACTCTAGTGCTAGTTTTAGTATAAGAACACACATGCAATGACGCTAGTGGGTCCACATGTAGTTTGTGAAAAGAACACACATGCAATGACCACTGGTTGATCCATAAGTGGTTTGTGTAAAAAACACACGTGAAATGACCTCTTGTTATCCATAAGTGGTTTGTGGAAAAGAAAACACATGCAATGACTCAGGTTGGTCCATATGTGGTTTGTGGAAAGAACACACATGCAGTAACCACTGGTTGATCCATGTGTGGTTTGTGAAATGACCACACATGCAATGCCACTGGTTGATCCATGTGTGGTTTGTGGAAAGAACACACATGCAATGACTCTAGTGCTAGTTTTAGTATACGAACACACATGCAATGTCTCTAATGGATCCATATGTGGTTTGTGAAAAGAACACACATGCAATGACCACTTGTTGATCCATGTGTGATTTGTGAAAAAAACACCCATGCAATGACTCTAGTGCTAGTTTTAGTATAAGAACATACATGCAATGACTCTAGTGGGTCCACATGTAGTTTTTGAAAAGAACACACATGCAATGACCATTGCTTGATCCATAAGTGCTTTGTGGAAAGAACACACATGCAATGACCACTGGTTGATCCATAAGTGGTTTGTCGAAAAGAAAACACATGCAATGACTCTGGTTGGTCCATATGTGGTTTGTGGAAAGAACACACATGCAGTGACCACTGGTTGATCCATGTGTGGTTTGTGAAATGAGCACACATGCAATGCCACTGGTTGATCCATGTGTGGTTTGTGGAAAGAACACACATGCAATGACTCTAGTGCTAGTTTTTGTATAAGAACACACATGCAATATCTCTAATGGATCCATATGTGGTTTGTGAAAAGAACACACATGCAATGACCACTTGTTGATCCATGTGTGGTTTGTGAAAAGAACACACATGCAATGACTCTAGTGCTAGTTTTAGTATAAGAACACACATGCAATGACTCTAGTGGGTCCACATGTAGTTTGTGAAAAGAACACACATGCAATGACCACTGGTTGATCCATAAGTGGTTTGTGGAAAGAATACACATGACATGACTACTTGTTGATTCTTAAGTGGTTTCTGGAAAAGAAAACACATGCAATGACTCTGGTTGGTCCATATGTGGTTTGTGGAAAGAACACACATGCAGTAACCACTGGTTGATCCATATGCTGTTTGTGGAAAGAACACACATGCAATGACAGTGGTGGATCCATGTGTCGTTTGTGGATAGAACACACATGCAATGACTCTAGTGCTAGTTTTAGTTTAAGAACACACATGCAATGTCTATAATGGATCCATATGTGGTTTGTGAAAAGAACACACATGCAATGACCACTTGTTGATCCATGTGTGGTTTGTGAAAAGAACACCCATGCAATGACTCTAGTGCTAGATTTAATATAGGAACATACATGCAATGACTCTAGTGGGTCCACATGTAGTTTGTGAAAAGAACACACATGCAATAACCACTGGTTGATCCATACGTGGTTTGTGGAAAGAACACACATGCAATGACCACTGGTTGATCCATAAGTGGTTTGTGGAAAAGAAAACACATGCAATGACTCTGGTTGGTCCATATGTGGTTTGTGGAAAGAACAGACATGCATTGACCACTCGTTGATCCATATGTGGCTTGTGAAAAGAACACACATGCAATGCCACTAGTTGATCCATGTGTGGTTTGTGGAAAGAACACACATGCAATGACTCTAGTGGTAGTTTTAGTATAAGATCACACATGCAATGACTCTAATGGATCCATATGTGGTTTGTGAAAATAACACACATGCAATGACCACTGGTTGATCCATGTGTGGTTTGTGAAAAGAACACACATGCAATGACTCTAGTGCTAGTTTTAGTATAAGAACACACATGCAATGACTCTAGTGGGTCCACATGTAGTTTGTGAAAAGAACACACATGCAATGACCACTGGCTGATCCATAAGTGGTTTGTTGAAAGAACACACATGCAATGACCACTGGTTGATCCATAAGTGGTTTGTGGAAAAGAAAACACATGCAATGACTATGGTTGGTCCATATGTGGTTTGTGGAAAGAACACACATGCAGTAACCACTGGTTGATCCATAAGTGGTTTGTAGAAACAACACACATGCAATGACCACTGGTTGATCCATAAGTGGTTTGTGGAAAAGAAATCACATGCAATGACTCTGGTTGGTCCATATGTGGTTTGTGTAAAGAACACACATGCACTGACCACTGGTTGATCCATGTGTGGTTTGTGAAATGAACACACATACAATGCCACTGGTTGATCCATGTGTGGTTTGTGGAAAGAACACACATGCAATGGCTCTAGTGCTAGTTTTTGTATAAGAACACACATGCAATGTCTCTAATGGATCCTTATATGGTTTGTGAAAAGAACACACATTCAATGCCTCTAGTGCTAGTTTTTGTATAAGAACACACATGCAATGTCTCTAATGGATCCATATGTGGTTTGTGAAAAGAACACACGTGCAATGACCACTTGCTGATCCATGTGTGGTTTGTGAAAAGAACACACATGCAATGACTCTAGTGCTAGTTTTAGTATAAGAACACACATGCAATGACTCTAGTGGGTCCACATGTAGTTTGTGAAAAGAACACACATGCAATGACCACTGGTTGATCCATAAGTGGTTTGTGGAAAGAACACACATGCAATGACCACTGGTTGATCCATAAGTGGTTTGTGGAAAAGAAAACACATGCAATGACTCTGGTTGGTCCATATGTGGTTTGTGGAAAGAACACACATGCAATGACTCTAGTGGTGGATCCATGTGTTGTTTGTGGAAAGAACACACATGCAATGACTCTAGTGGTAGTTTTAGTATAAGATCACACATGCAATGACTCTAATGGATCCATATGTGGTTTGTGAAAATAACACACATGCAATGACCAGTTGTTGATCCATGTGTGGTTTGTGAAAAGAACACACATGCAATGACTCTAGTGCTAGTTTTAGTATAAGAACACACATGCAATAACTCTAGTGGGTGCACATGTAGTTTGTGAAAAGAACACACATGCAATGACCACTGGTTGATCCATAAGTGGTTTGTGGAAAGAACACACATGCAATGACCACTGGTTGATCCATAAGTGGTTTGTGGAAAAGAAAACACATGCAATGACTCTGGTTGGTCCATATGTGGTTTGTGGAAAGAACACACATGCAATGACTCTAGTGGTGGATCCATATGTTGTTTGTGGAAAGAACACACATGCAATGACAGTGGTGGATCCATGTGTCGTTTGTGGATAGAACACACATGCAATGACTCTAGTGCTAGTTTTAGTATAAGAACACACATGCAATGTCTCTAATGTATCCATATGTGGTTTGTGAAAAGAACACACATGCAATGACCACTTGTTGATCCATGTGTGATTTGTGAAAAGAACACCCATGCAATGACTCTAGTGCTAGTTTTTGTATAAGAACATACATGCAATGACTCTAGTGGGTCCACATGTAGTTTGTGAAAAGAACACACATGCAATGACCACTGGTTGATCCATAAGTGGTTTGTGGAAAGAACACACATGCAATGACCACTGGTTGATCCATAAGTGGTTTGTGGAAAAGAAAACACATGCAATGACTCTGGTTGGTCCATATGTGGTTTGTGGAAAGAACACACATGCATTGGCCACTGGTTGATCCATATGTGGCTTGTGAAAAGAACACACATGCAATGCCACTAGTTGATCCATGTGTGGTTTGTGGAAAGAACACACATGCAATGACTCTAGTGGTAGTTTTAGTACAAGATCACACATGCAATGACTCTAATGGATCCATATGTGGTTTGTGAAAATAACACACATGCAATGACCACTTGTTGATCCATGTGTGGTTTGTGAAAAGAACACACATGCAATGACTCTAGTGCAAGTTTTAGTATAAGAACACACATGCAATGACTCTAGTGGGTCCACATGTAGTTTGTGAAAAGAACACACATGCAATGACCACTGGTTGATCCATAAGTGGTTTGTGGAAAGAACACACATGCAATGACCACTGGTTGATCCATAAATGGTTTGTGGAAAAGAAAACACTTGCAATGACTCTAGTTGGTCCATATGTGGTTTGTGGAAAGAACACACATGCAGTGACCACTGGTTGATCCATGTGTGGTTTGTGAAATGAACACACATGCAATGCCACTGGTTGATCCATGTGTGGTTTGTGGAAACAACACACATGCAATGACTCTAGTGGTAGTTTTAGTATAAGATCACACATGCAATGACCACTTGCTGATCCATGTGTGGTTTGTGAAAAGAACACACATGCAGTGACCACTGGTTGATCCATGTGTGGTTTGTGAAATGAACACACATGCAATGCCACTAGTTGATCCATGTGTGGTTTGTGGAAAGAACACACATGCAATGACTCTAGTGCTAGTTTTTGTATAAGAACACACATGCAATGACCACTTGCTGATCCATGTGTGGTTTGTGAAAAGAACACACATGCAGTGACTCTAGTGCTAGTTTTAGTATAAGAACACACATGCAATGACTCTAGTGGGTCCACATGTAGTTTGTGAAAAGAACACACATGCAATGACCACTGGTTGATCCATAAGTGGTTTGTGGAAAAACACACGTGAAATGACCTCTTGTTATCCATAAGTGGTTTGTGGAAAAGAAAACACATGCAATGACTCTGGTTGGTCCATATGTGGTTTGTGGAAAGAACACACATGCAGTAACCACTGGTTGATCCATGTGTGGTTTGTGAAATGACCACACATGCAATGCCATTGGTTGATCCATGTGTGGTTTGTGGAAAGAACACACATGCAATGACTCTAGTGCTAGTTTTAGTATACGAACACACATGCAATGTCTCTAATGGATCCATATGTGGTTTGTGAAAAGAACACACATGCAATGACCACTTGTTGATCCATGTGTGATTTGTGAAAAAAACACCCATGCAATGACTCTAGTGCTAGTTTTAGTATAAGAACATACATGCAATGACTCTAGTGGGTCCACATATAGTTTTTGAAAAGAACACACATGCAATGACCACTGCTTGATCCATAAGTGCTTTGTGGAAAGAACACACATGCAATGACCACTGGTTGATCCATAAGTGGTTTGTCGAAAAGAAAACACATGCAATGACTCTGGTTGGTCCATATGTGGTTTGTGGTAAGAACACACATGCAGTGACCACTGGTTGATCCATGTGTGGTTTGTGAAATGAGCACACATGCAATGCCACTGGTTGATCCATGTGTGGTTTGTGGAAAGAACACACATGCAATGACTCTAGTGCTAGTTTTTGTATAAGAACACACATGCAATATCTCTAATGGATCCATATGTGGTTTGTGAAAAGAACACACATGCAATGACCACTTGTTGATCCATGTGTGGTTTGTGAAAAGAACACACATGCAATGACTCTAGTGCTAGTTTTAGTATAAGAACACACATGCAATGACTCTAGTGGGTCCACATGTAGTTTGTGAAAAGAACACACATGCAATGACCACTGGTTGATCCATAAGTGGTTTGTGGAAAGAATACACATGACATGACTACTTGTTGATTCTTAAGTGGTTTCTGGAAAAGAAAACACATGCAATGACTCTGGTTGGTCCATATGTGGTTTGTGGAAAGAACACACATGCAGTAACCACTGGTTGATCCATATGCTGTTTGTGGAAAGAACACACATGCAATGACAGTGGTGGATCCATGTGTCGTTTGTGGATAGAACACACATGCAATGACTCTAGTGCTAGTTTTAGTTTAAGAACACACATGCAATGTCTATAATGGATCCATATGTGGTTTGTGAAAAGAACACACATGCAATGACCACTTGTTGATCCATGTGTGGTTTGTGAAAAGAACACCCATGCAATGACTCTAGTGCTAGATTTAATATAGGAACATACATGCAATGACTCTAGTGGGTCCACATGTAGTTTGTGAAAAGAACACACATGCAATAACCACTGGTTGATCCATACGTGGTTTGTGGAAAGAACACACATGCAATGACCACTGGTTGATCCATAAGTGGTTTGTGGAAAAGAAAACACAGGCAATGACTCTGGTTGGTCCATATGTGGTTTGTGGAAAGAACAGACATGCATTGACCACTCGTTGATCCATATGTGGCTTGTGAAAAGAACACACATGCAATGCCACTAGTTGATCCATGTGTGGTTTGTGGAAAGAACACACATGCAATGACTCTAGTGGTAGTTTTAGTATAAGATCACACATGCAATGACTCTAATGGATCCATATGTGGTTTGTGAAAATAACACACATGCAATGACCACTGGTTGATCCATGTGTGGTTTGTGAAAAGAACACACATGCAATGACTCTAGTGCTAGTTTTAGTATAAGAACACACATGCAATGACTCTAGTGGGTCCACATGTAGTTTGTGAAAAGAACACACATGCAATGACCACTGGCTGATCCATAAGTGGTTTGTTGAAAGAACACACATGCAATGACCACTGGTTGATCCATAAGTGGTTTGTGGAAAAGAAAACACATGCAATGACTATGGTTGGTCCATATGTGGTTTGTGGAAAGAACACACATGCAGTAACCACTGGTTGATCCATAAGTGGTTTGTAGAAACAACACACATGCAATGACCACTGGTTGATCCATAAGTGGTTTGTGGAAAAGAAATCACATGCAATGACTCTGGTTGGTCCATATGTGGTTTGTGTAAAGAACACACATGCACTGACCACTGGTTGATCCATGTGTGGTTTGTGAAATGAACACACATACAATGCCACTGGTTGATCCATGTGTGGTTTGTGGAAAGAACACACATGCAATGGCTCTAGTGCTAGTTTTTGTATAAGAACACACATGCAATGTCTCTAATGGATCCTTATATGGTTTGTGAAAAGAACACACATTCAATGCCTCTAGTGCTAGTTTTTGTATAAGAACACACATGCAATGTCTCTAATGGATCCATATGTGGTTTGTGAAAAGAACACACGTGCAATGACCACTTGCTGATCCATGTGTGGTTTGTGAAAAGAACACACATGCAATGACTCTAGTGCTAGTTTTAGTATAAGAACACACATGCAATGACTCTAGTGGGTCCACATGTAGTTTGTGAAAAGAACACACATGCAATGACCACTGGTTGATCCATAAGTGGTTTGTGGAAAGAACACACATGCAATGACCACTGGTTGATCCATAAGTGGTTTGTGGAAAAGAAAACACATGCAATGACTCTGGTTGGTCCATATGTGGTTTGTGGAAAGAACACACATGCAATGACTCTAGTGGTGGATCCATATGTTGTTTGTGGAAAGAACACACATGCAATGACAGTGGTGGATCCATGTGTCGTTTGTGGATAGAACACACATGCAATGACTCTAGTGCTAGTTTTAGTATAAGAACACACATGCAATGTCTCTAATGTATCCATATGTGGTTTGTGAAAAGAACACACATGCAATGACCACTTGTTGATCCATGTGTGATTTGTGAAAAGAACACCCATGCAATGACTCTAGTGCTAGTTTTTGTATAAGAACATACATGCAATGACTCTAGTGGGTCCACATGTAGTTTGTGAAAAGAACACACATGCAATGACCACTGGTTGATCCATAAGTGGTTTGTGGAAAGAACACACATGCAATGACCACTGGTTGATCCATAAGTGGTTTGTGGAAAAGAAAACACATGCAATGACTCTGGTTGGTCCATATGTGGTTTGTGGAAAGAACACACATGCATTGGCCACTGGTTGATCCATATGTGGCTTGTGAAAAGAACACACATGCAATGCCACTAGTTGATCCATGTGTGGTTTGTGGAAAGAACACACATGCAATGACTCTAGTGGTAGTTTTAGTACAAGATCACACATGCAATGACTCTAATGGATCCATATGTGGTTTGTGAAAATAACACACATGCAATGACCACTTGTTGATCCATGTGTGGTTTGTGAAAAGAACACACATGCAATGACTCTAGTGCAAGTTTTAGTATAAGAACACACATGCAATGACTCTAGTGGGTCCACATGTAGTTTGTGAAAAGAACACACATGCAATGACCACTGGTTGATCCATAAGTGGTTTGTGGAAAGAACACACATGCAATGACCACTGGTTGATCCATAAATGGTTTGTGGAAAAGAAAACACTTGCAATGACTCTAGTTGGTCCATATGTGGTTTGTGGAAAGAACACACATGCAGTGACCACTGGTTGATCCATGTGTGGTTTGTGAAATGAACACACATGCAATGCCACTGGTTGATCCATGTGTGGTTTGTGGAAACAACACACATGCAATGACTCTAGTGGTAGTTTTAGTATAAGATCACACATGCAATGACCACTTGCTGATCCATGTGTGGTTTGTGAAAAGAACACACATGCAGTGACCACTGGTTGATCCATGTGTGGTTTGTGAAATGAACACACATGCAATGCCACTAGTTGATCCATGTGTGGTTTGTGGAAAGAACACACATGCAATGACTCTAGTGCTAGTTTTTGTATAAGAACACACATGCAATGACCACTTGCTGATCCATGTGTGGTTTGTGAAAAGAACACACATGCAGTGACTCTAGTGCTAGTTTTAGTATAAGAACACACATGCAATGACTCTAGTGGGTCCACATGTAGTTTGTGAAAAGAACACACATGCAATGACCACTGGTTGATCCATAAGTGGTTTGTGGAAAAACACACGTGAAATGACCTCTTGTTATCCATAAGTGGTTTGTGGAAAAGAAAACACATGCAATGACTCTGGTTGGTCCATATGTGGTTTGTGGAAAGAACACACATGCAGTAACCACTGGTTGATCCATGTGTGGTTTGTGAAATGACCACACATGCAATGCCATTGGTTGATCCATGTGTGGTTTGTGGAAAGAACACACATGCAATGACTCTAGTGCTAGTTTTAGTATACGAACACACATGCAATGTCTCTAATGGATCCATATGTGGTTTGTGAAAAGAACACACATGCAATGACCACTTGTTGATCCATGTGTGATTTGTGAAAAAAACACCCATGCAATGACTCTAGTGTTAGTTTTAGTATAAGAACATACATGCAATGACTCTAGTGGGTCCACATATAGTTTTTGAAAAGAACACACATGCAATGACCACTGCTTGATCCATAAGTGCTTTGTGGAAAGAACACACATGCAATGACCACTGGTTGATCCATAAGTGGTTTGTCGAAAAGAAAACACATGCAATGACTCTGGTTGGTCCATATGTGGTTTGTGGTAAGAACACACATGCAGTGACCACTGGTTGATCCATGTGTGGTTTGTGAAATGAGCACACATGCAATGCCACTGGTTGATCCATGTGTGGTTTGTGGAAAGAACACACATGCAATGACTCTAGTGCTAGTTTTTGTATAAGAACACACATGCAATATCTCTAATGGATCCATATGTGGTTTGTGAAAAGAACACACATGCAATGACCACTTGTTGATCCATGTGTGGTTTGTGAAAAGAACACACATGCAATGACTCTAGTGCTAGTTTTAGTATAAGAACACACATGCAATGACTCTAGTGGGTCCACATGTAGTTTGTGAAAAGAACACACATGCAATGACCACTGGTTGATCCATAAGTGGTTTGTGGAAAGAATACACATGACATGACTACTTGTTGATTCTTAAGTGGTTTCTGGAAAAGAAAACACATGCAATGACTCTGGTTGGTCCATATGTGGTTTGTGGAAAGAACACACATGCAGTAACCACTGGTTGATCCATATGCTGTTTGTGGAAAGAACACACATGCAATGACAGTGGTGGATCCATGTGTCGTTTGTGGATAGAACACACATGCAATGACTCTAGTGCTAGTTTTAGTTTAAGAACACACATGCAATGTCTATAATGGATCCATATGTGGTTTGTGAAAAGAACACACATGCAATGACCACTTGTTGATCCATGTGTGGTTTGTGAAAAGAACACCCATGCAATGACTCTAGTGCTAGATTTAATATAGGAACATACATGCAATGACTCTAGTGGGTCCACATGTAGTTTGTGAAAAGAACACACATGCAATAACCACTGGTTGATCCATACGTGGTTTGTGGAAAGAACACACATGCAATGACCACTGGTTGATCCATAAGTGGTTTGTGGAAAAGAAAACACATGCAATGACTCTGGTTGGTCCATATGTGGTTTGTGGAAAGAACAGACATGCATTGACCACTCGTTGATCCATATGTGGCTTGTGAAAAGAACACACATGCAATGCCACTAGTTGATCCATGTGTGGTTTGTGGAAAGAACACACATGCAATGACTCTAGTGGTAGTTTTAGTATAAGATCACACATGCAATGACTCTAATGGATCCATATGTGGTTTGTGAAAATAACACACATGCAATGACCACTGGTTGATCCATGTGTGGTTTGTGAAAAGAACACACATGCAATGACTCTAGTGCTAGTTTTAGTATAAGAACACACATGCAATGACTCTAGTGGGTCCACATGTAGTTTGTGAAAAGAACACACATGCAATGACCACTGGCTGATCCATAAGTGGTTTGTTGAAAGAACACACATGCAATGACCACTGGTTGATCCATAAGTGGTTTGTGGAAAAGAAAACACATGCAATGACTATGGTTGGTCCATATGTGGTTTGTGGAAAGAACACACATGCAGTAACCACTGGTTGATCCATAAGTGGTTTGTAGAAACAACACACATGCAATGACCACTGGTTGATCCATAAGTGGTTTGTGGAAAAGAAATCACATGCAATGACTCTGGTTGGTCCATATGTGGTTTGTGTAAAGAACACACATGCACTGACCACTGGTTGATCCATGTGTGGTTTGTGAAATGAACACACATACAATGCCACTGGTTGATCCATGTGTGGTTTGTGGAAAGAACACACATGCAATGGCTCTAGTGCTAGTTTTTGTATAAGAACACACATGCAATGTCTCTAATGGATCCTTATATGGTTTGTGAAAAGAACACACATTCAATGCCTCTAGTGCTAGTTTTTGTATAAGAACACACATGCAATGTCTCTAATGGATCCATATGTGGTTTGTGAAAAGAACACACGTGCAATGACCACTTGCTGATCCATGTGTGGTTTGTGAAAAGAACACACATGCAATGACTCTAGTGCTAGTTTTAGTATAAGAACACACATGCAATGACTCTAGTGGGTCCACATGTAGTTTGTGAAAAGAACACACATGCAATGACCACTGGTTGATCCATAAGTGGTTTGTGGAAAGAACACACATGCAATGACCACTGGTTGATCCATAAGTGGTTTGTGGAAAAGAAAACACATGCAATGACTCTGGTTGGTCCATATGTGGTTTGTGGAAAGAACACACATGCAATGACTCTAGTGGTGGATCCATATGTTGTTTGTGGAAAGAACACACATGCAATGACAGTGGTGGATCCATGTGTCGTTTGTGGATAGAACACACATGCAATGACTCTAGTGCTAGTTTTAGTATAAGAACACACATGCAATGTCTCTAATGTATCCATATGTGGTTTGTGAAAAGAACACACATGCAATGACCACTTGTTGATCCATGTGTGATTTGTGAAAAGAACACCCATGCAATGACTCTAGTGCTAGTTTTTGTATAAGAACATACATGCAATGACTCTAGTGGGTCCACATGTAGTTTGTGAAAAGAACACACATGCAATGACCACTGGTTGATCCATAAGTGGTTTGTGGAAAGAACACACATGCAATGACCACTGGTTGATCCATAAGTGGTTTGTGGAAAAGAAAACACATGCAATGACTCTGGTTGGTCCATATGTGGTTTGTGGAAAGAACACACATGCATTGGCCACTGGTTGATCCATATGTGGCTTGTGAAAAGAACACACATGCAATGCCACTAGTTGATCCATGTGTGGTTTGTGGAAAGAACACACATGCAATGACTCTAGTGGTAGTTTTAGTACAAGATCACACATGCAATGACTCTAATGGATCCATATGTGGTTTGTGAAAATAACACACATGCAATGACCACTTGTTGATCCATGTGTGGTTTGTGAAAAGAACACACATGCAATGACTCTAGTGCAAGTTTTAGTATAAGAACACACATGCAATGACTCTAGTGGGTCCACATGTAGTTTGTGAAAAGAACACACATGCAATGACCACTGGTTGATCCATAAGTGGTTTGTGGAAAGAACACACATGCAATGACCACTGGTTGATCCATAAATGGTTTGTGGAAAAGAAAACACTTGCAATGACTCTAGTTGGTCCATATGTGGTTTGTGGAAAGAACACACATGCAGTGACCACTGGTTGATCCATGTGTGGTTTGTGAAATGAACACACATGCAATGCCACTGGTTGATCCATGTGTGGTTTGTGGAAACAACACACATGCAATGACTCTAGTGGTAGTTTTAGTATAAGATCACACATGCAATGACCACTTGCTGATCCATGTGTGGTTTGTGAAAAGAACACACATGCAGTGACCACTGGTTGATCCATGTGTGGTTTGTGAAATGAACACACATGCAATGCCACTAGTTGATCCATGTGTGGTTTGTGGAAAGAACACACATGCAATGACTCTAGTGCTAGTTTTTGTATAAGAACACACATGCAATGACCACTTGCTGATCCATGTGTGGTTTGTGAAAAGAACACACATGCAGTGACTCTAGTGCTAGTTTTAGTATAAGAACACACATGCAATGACTCTAGTGGGTCCACATGTAGTTTGTGAAAAGAACACACATGCAATGACCACTGGTTGATCCATAAGTGGTTTGTGGAAAAACACACGTGAAATGACCTCTTGTTATCCATAAGTGGTTTGTGGAAAAGAAAACACATGCAATGACTCTGGTTGGTCCATATGTGGTTTGTGGAAAGAACACACATGCAGTAACCACTGGTTGATCCATGTGTGGTTTGTGAAATGACCACACATGCAATGCCATTGGTTGATCCATGTGTGGTTTGTGGAAAGAACACACATGCAATGACTCTAGTGCTAGTTTTAGTATACGAACACACATGCAATGTCTCTAATGGATCCATATGTGGTTTGTGAAAAGAACACACATGCAATGACCACTTGTTGATCCATGTGTGATTTGTGAAAAAAACACCCATGCAATGACTCTAGTGCTAGTTTTAGTATAAGAACATACATGCAATGACTCTAGTGGGTCCACATATAGTTTTTGAAAAGAACACACATGCAATGACCACTGCTTGATCCATAAGTGCTTTGTGGAAAGAACACACATGCAATGACCACTGGTTGATCCATAAGTGGTTTGTCGAAAAGAAAACACATGCAATGACTCTGGTTGGTCCATATGTGGTTTGTGGTAAGAACACACATGCAGTGACCACTGGTTGATCCATGTGTGGTTTGTGAAATGAGCACACATGCAATGCCACTGGTTGATCCATGTGTGGTTTGTGGAAAGAACACACATGCAATGACTCTAGTGCTAGTTTTTGTATAAGAACACACATGCAATATCTCTAATGGATCCATATGTGGTTTGTGAAAAGAACACACATGCAATGACCACTTGTTGATCCATGTGTGGTTTGTGAAAAGAACACACATGCAATGACTCTAGTGCTAGTTTTAGTATAAGAACACACATGCAATGACTCTAGTGGGTCCACATGTAGTTTGTGAAAAGAACACACATGCAATGACCACTGGTTGATCCATAAGTGGTTTGTGGAAAGAATACACATGACATGACTACTTGTTGATTCTTAAGTGGTTTCTGGAAAAGAAAACACATGCAATGACTCTGTTTGGTCCATATGTGGTTTGTGGAAAGAACACACATGCAGTAACCACTGGTTGATCCATATGCTGTTTGTGGAAAGAACACACATGCAATGACAGTGGTGGATCCATGTGTCGTTTGTGGATAGAACACACATGCAATGACTCTAGTGCTAGTTTTAGTTTAAGAACACACATGCAATGTCTATAATGGATCCATATGTGGTTTGTGAAAAGAACACACATGCAATGACCACTTGTTGATCCATGTGTGGTTTGTGAAAAGAACACCCATGCAATGACTCTAGTGCTAGATTTAATATAGGAACATACATGCAATGACTCTAGTGGGTCCACATGTAGTTTGTGAAAAGAACACACATGCAATAACCACTGGTTGATCCATACGTGGTTTGTGGAAAGAACACACATGCAATGACCACTGGTTGATCCATAAGTGGTTTGTGGAAAAGAAAACACATGCAATGACTCTGGTTGGTCCATATGTGGTTTGTGGAAAGAACAGACATGCATTGACCACTCGTTGATCCATATGTGGCTTGTGAAAAGAACACACATGCAATGCCACTAGTTGATCCATGTGTGGTTTGTGGAAAGAACACACATGCAATGACTCTAGTGGTAGTTTTAGTATAAGATCACACATGCAATGACTCTAATGGATCCATATGTGGTTTGTGAAAATAACACACATGCAATGACCACTGGTTGATCCATGTGTGGTTTGTGAAAAGAACACACATGCAATGACTCTAGTGCTAGTTTTAGTATAAGAACACACATGCAATGACTCTAGTGGGTCCACATGTAGTTTGTGAAAAGAACACACATGCAATGACCACTGGCTGATCCATAAGTGGTTTGTTGAAAGAACACACATGCAATGACCACTGGTTGATCCATAAGTGGTTTGTGGAAAAGAAAACACATGCAATGACTATGGTTGGTCCATATGTGGTTTGTGGAAAGAACACACATGCAGTAACCACTGGTTGATCCATAAGTGGTTTGTAGAAACAACACACATGCAATGACCACTGGTTGATCCATAAGTGGTTTGTGGAAAAGAAATCACATGCAATGACTCTGGTTGGTCCATATGTGGTTTGTGTAAAGAACACACATGCACTGACCACTGGTTGATCCATGTGTGGTTTGTGAAATGAACACACATACAATGCCACTGGTTGATCCATGTGTGGTTTGTGGAAAGAACACACATGCAATGACTCTAGTGGTGGATCCATGTGTTGTTTGTGGAAAGAACACACATGCAATGACTCTAGTGGTAGTTTTAGTATAAGATCACACATGCAATGACTCTAATGGATCCATATGTGGTTTGTGAAAATAACACACATGCAATGACCAGTTGTTGATCCATGTGTGGTTTGTGAAAAGAACACACATGCAATGACTCTAGTGCTAGTTTTAGTATAAGAACACACATGCAATAACTCTAGTGGGTGCACATGTAGTTTGTGAAAAGAACACACATGCAATGACCACTGGTTGATCCATAAGTGGTTTGTGGAAAGAACACACATGCAATGACCACTGGTTGATCCATAAGTGGTTTGTGGAAAAGAAAACACATGCAATGACTCTGGTTGGTCCATATGTGGTTTGTGGAAAGAACACACATGCAATGACTCTAGTGGTGGATCCATATGTTGTTTGTGGAAAGAACACACATGCAATGACAGTGGTGGATCCATGTGTCGTTTGTGGATAGAACACACATGCAATGACTCTAGTGCTAGTTTTAGTATAAGAACACACATGCAATGTCTCTAATGTATCCATATGTGGTTTGTGAAAAGAACACACATGCAATGACCACTTGTTGATCCATGTGTGATTTGTGAAAAGAACACCCATGCAATGACTCTAGTGCTAGTTTTTGTATAAGAACATACATGCAATGACTCTAGTGGGTCCACATGTAGTTTGTGAAAAGAACACACATGCAATGACCACTGGTTGATCCATAAGTGGTTTGTGGAAAGAACACACATGCAATGACCACTGGTTGATCCATAAGTGGTTTGTGGAAAAGAAAACACATGCAATGACTCTGGTTGGTCCATATGTGGTTTGTGGAAAGAACACACATGCATTGGCCACTGGTTGATCCATATGTGGCTTGTGAAAAGAACACACATGCAATGCCACTAGTTGATCCATGTGTGGTTTGTGGAAAGAACACACATGCAATGACTCTAGTGGTAGTTTTAGTACAAGATCACACATGCAATGACTCTAATGGATCCATATGTGGTTTGTGAAAATAACACACATGCAATGACCACTTGTTGATCCATGTGTGGTTTGTGAAAAGAACACACATGCAATGACTCTAGTGCAAGTTTTAGTATAAGAACACACATGCAATGACTCTAGTGGGTCCACATGTAGTTTGTGAAAAGAACACACATGCAATGACCACTGGTTGATCCATAAGTGGTTTGTGGAAAGAACACACATGCAATGACCACTGGTTGATCCATAAATGGTTTGTGGAAAAGAAAACACTTGCAATGACTCTAGTTGGTCCATATGTGGTTTGTGGAAAGAACACACATGCAGTGACCACTGGTTGATCCATGTGTGGTTTGTGAAATGAACACACATGCAATGCCACTGGTTGATCCATGTGTGGTTTGTGGAAACAACACACATGCAATGACTCTAGTGGTAGTTTTAGTATAAGATCACACATGCAATGACCACTTGCTGATCCATGTGTGGTTTGTGAAAAGAACACACATGAAGTGACCACTGGTTGATCCATGTGTGGTTTGTGAAATGAACACACATGCAATGCCACTAGTTGATCCATGTGTGGTTTGTGGAAAGAACACACATGCAATGACTCTAGTGCTAGTTTTTGTATAAGAACACACATGCAATGACCACTTGCTGATCCATGTGTGGTTTGTGAAAAGAACACACATGCAGTGACTCTAGTGCTAGTTTTAGTATAAGAACACACATGCAATGACTCTAGTGGGTCCACATGTAGTTTGTGAAAAGAACACACATGCAATGACCACTGGTTGATCCATAAGTGGTTTGTGGAAAAACACACGTGAAATGACCTCTTGTTATCCATAAGTGGTTTGTGGAAAAGAAAACACATGCAATGACTCTGGTTGGTCCATATGTGGTTTGTGGAAAGAACACACATGCAGTAACCACTGGTTGATCCATGTGTGGTTTGTGAAATGACCACACATGCAATGCCATTGGTTGATCCATGTGTGGTTTGTGGAAAGAACACACATGCAATGACTCTAGTGCTAGTTTTAGTATACGAACACACATGCAATGTCTCTAATGGATCCATATGTGGTTTGTGAAAAGAACACACATGCAATGACCACTTGTTGATCCATGTGTGATTTGTGAAAAAAACACCCATGCAATGACTCTAGTGCTAGTTTTAGTATAAGAACATACATGCAATGACTCTAGTGGGTCCACATATAGTTTTTGAAAAGAACACACATGCAATGACCACTGCTTGATCCATAAGTGCTTTGTGGAAAGAACACACATGCAATGACCACTGGTTGATCCATAAGTGGTTTGTCGAAAAGAAAACACATGCAATGACTCTGGTTGGTCCATATGTGGTTTGTGGTAAGAACACACATGCAGTGACCACTGGTTGATCCATGTGTGGTTTGTGAAATGAGCACACATGCAATGCCACTGGTTGATCCATGTGTGGTTTATGGAAAGAACACACATGCAATGACTCTAGTGCTAGTTTTTGTATAAGAACACACATGCAATATCTCTAATGGATCCATATGTGGTTTGTGAAAAGAACACACATGCAATGACCACTTGTTGATCCATGTGTGGTTTGTGAAAAGAACACACATGCAATGACTCTAGTGCTAGTTTTAGTATAAGAACACACATGCAATGACTCTAGTGGGTCCACATGTAGTTTGTGAAAAGAACACACATGCAATGACCACTGGTTGATCCATAAGTGGTTTGTGGAAAGAACACACATGACATGACTACTTGTTGATTCTTAAGTGGTTTGTGGAAAAGAAAACACATGCAATGACTCTGGTTGGTCCATATGTGGTTTGTGGAAAGAACACACATGCAGTAACCACTGGTTGATCCATATGCTGTTTGTGGAAAGAACACACATGCTATGACAGTGGTGGATCCATGTGTCGTTTGTGGATAGAACACACATGCAATGACTCTAGTGCTAGTTTTAGTTTAAGAACACACATGCAATGTCTATAATGGATCCATATGTGGTTTGTGAAAAGAACACACATGCAATGACCACTTGTTGATCCATGTGTGGTTTGTGAAAAGAACACCCATGCAATGACTCTAGTGCTAGATTTAATATAGGAGCATACATGCAGTGACTCTAGTGGGTCCACATGTAGTTTGTGAAAAGAACACACATGCAATAACCACTGGTTGATCCATAAGTGGTTTGTGGAAAGAACACACATGCAGTGACCACTGGTTGATCCATAAGTGGTTTGTGGAAAAGAAAACACATGCAATGACACTGGTTGGTCCATATGTGGTTTGTGGAAAGAACACACATGCATTGACCACTGGTTGATCCATATGTGGCTTGTGAAAAGAACACACATGCAATGCCACTAGTTGATCCATGTGTGGTTTGTGGAAAGAACACACATGCAATGACTCTAGCGGTAGTTTTAGTATAAGATCACACATGCAATGACTCTAATGGATCCATATGTGGTTTGTGAAAATAACACACATGCAATGACCACTTGTTGATCCATGTGTGGTTTGTGAAAAGAACACACATGCAATGACTCTAGTGCTAGTTTTAGTATAAGAACACACATGCAATGACTCTAGTGGGTCCACATGTAGTTTGTGAAAAGAACACACATGCAATGACCACTGGATGATCCATAAGTGGTTTGTGGAAAGAACACACATGCAATGACCACTGGTTGATCCATAAGTGGTTTGTGGAAAAGAAAACACATTTAATGACTCTAGTTAGTCCATATGTGGTTTGTGGAAAGAACACACATGCAGTGACCACTGGTTGATCCATGTGTGGTTTGTGAAATGAACACACATGCAATGCCACTGGTTGATCCATGTGTGGTTTGTGGAAAGAACACACATGCAATGACTCTAGTGCTAGATTTAATATAGGAACATACATGCAATGACTCTAGTGGGTCCACATGTAGTTTGTGAAAAGAACACACATGCAATAACCACTGGTTGATCCATAAGTGGTTTGTGGAAAGAACACACATGCAGTGACCACTGGTTGATCCATAAGTGGTTTGTTGAAAAGAAAACACATGCAATGACTCTGGTTGGTCCATATGTGGTTTGTGGAAAGAACACACATGCATTGGCCACTGGTTGATCCATATGTGGCTTGTGAAAAGAACACACATGCAATGCCACTAGTTGATCCATGTGTGGTTTGTGGAAAGAACACACATGCAATGACTCTAGTGGTAGTTTTAGTACAAGATCACACATGCAATGACTCTAATGGATCCATATGTGGTTTGTGAAAATAACACACATGCAATGACCACTTGTTGATCCATGTGTGGTTTGTGAAAAGAACACACATGCAATGACTCTAGTGCAAGTTTTAGTATAAGAACACACATGCAATGACTCTAGTGGGTCCACATGTAGTTTGTGAAAAGAACACACATGCAATGACCACTGGTTGATCCATAAGTGGTTTGTGGAAAGAACACACATGCAATGACCACTGGTTGATCCATAAGTGGTTTGTGGAAAAGAAAACACTTGCAATGACTCTAGTTGGTCCATATGTGGTTTGTGGAAAGAACACACATGCAGTGACCACTGGTTGATCCATGTGTGGTTTGTGAAATGAACACACATGCAATGCCACTGGTTGATCCATGTGTGGTTTGTGGAAAGAACACACATGCAATGGCTCTAGTGCTAGTTTTGTATAAGAACACACATGCAATGTCTCTAATGGATCCTTATGTGGTTTGTGAAAAGAACACACATGCAATGACCACTTGCTGATCCATGTGTGGTTTGTGAAAAGAACACACATGCAGTGACTCTAGTGCTAGTTTTAGTATAAGAACACACATGCAATGACTCTAGTGGGTCCACATGTAGTTTGTGAAAAGAACACACATGCAATGACCACTGGTTGATCCATAAGTGGTTTGTGGAAAAAACACACGTGAAATGACCTCTTGTTATCCATAAGTGGTTTGTGGAAAAGAAAACACATGCAATGACTCTGGTTGGTCCATATGTGGTTTGTGGAAAGAACACACATGCAGTAACCACTGGTTGATCCATGTGTGGTTTGTGAAATGACCACACATGCAATGCCATTGGTTGATCCATGTGTGGTTTGTGGAAAGAACACACATGCAATGACTCTAGTGCTAGTTTTAGTATACGAACACACATGCAATGTCTCTAATGGATCCATATGTGGTTTGTGAAAAGAACACACATGCAATGACCACTTGTTGATCCATGTGTGATTTGTGAAAAAAACACCCATGCAATGACTCTAGTGCTAGTTTTAGTATAAGAACATACATGCAATGACTCTAGTGGGTCCACATATAGTTTTTGAAAAGAACACACATGCAATGACCACTGCTTGATCCATAAGTGCTTTGTGGAAAGAACACACATGCAATGACCACTGGTTGATCCATAAGTGGTTTGTCGAAAAGAAAACACATGCAATGACTCTGGTTGGTCCATATGTGGTTTGTGGAAAGAACACACATGCAGTGACCACTGGTTGATCCATGTGTGGTTTGTGAAATGAGCACACATGCAATGCCACTGGTTGATCCATGTGTGGTTTGTGGAAAGAACACACATGCAATGACTCTAGTGCTAGTTTTTGTATAAGAACACACATGCAATATCTCTAATGGATCCATATGTGGTTTGTGAAAAGAACACACATGCAATGACCACTTGTTGATCCATGTGTGGTTTGTGAAAAGAACACACATGCAATGACTCTAGTGCTAGTTTGAGTATAAGAACACACATGCAATGACTCTAGTGGGTCCACATGTAGTTTGTGAAAAGAACACACATGCAATGACCACTGGTTGATCCATAAGTGGTTTGTGGAAAGAACACACATGACATGACTACTTGTTGATTCTTAAGTGGTTTGTGGAAAAGAAAACACATGCAATGACTCTGGTTGGTCCATATGTGGTTTGTGGAAAGAACACACATGCAGTAACCACTGGTTGATCCATATGCTGTTTGTGGAAAGAACACACATGCTATGACAGTGGTGGATCCATGTGTCGTTTGTGGATAGAACACACATGCAATGACTCTAGTGCTAGTTTTAGTTTAAGAACACACATGCAATGTCTATAATGGATCCATATGTGGTTTGTGAAAAGAACACACATGCAATGACCACTTGTTGATCCATGTGTGGTTTGTGAAAAGAACACCCATGCAATGACTCTAGTGCTAGATTTAATATAGGAGCATACATGCAGTGACTCTAGTGGGTCCACATGTAGTTTGTGAAAAGAACACACATGCAATAACCACTGGTTGATCCATAAGTGGTTTGTGGAAAGAACACACATGCAGTGACCACTGGTTGATCCATAAGTGGTTTGTGGAAAAGAAAACACATGCAATGACACTGGTTGGTCCATATGTGGTTTGTGGAAAGAACACACATGCATTGACCACTGGTTGATCCATATGTGGCTTGTGAAAAGAACACACATGCAATGCCACTAGTTGATCCATGTGTGGTTTGTGGAAAGAACACACATGCAATGACTCTAGCGGTAGTTTTAGTATAAGATCACACATGCAATGACTCTAATGGATCCATATGTGGTTTGTGAAAATAACACACATGCAATGACCACTTGTTGATCCATGTGTGGTTTGTGAAAAGAACACACATGCAATGACTCTAGTGCTAGTTTTAGTATAAGAACACACATGCAATGACTCTAGTGGGTCCACATGTAGTTTGTGAAAAGAACACACATGCAATGACCACTGGATGATCCATAAGTGGTTTGTGGAAAGAACACACATGCAATGACCACTGGTTGATCCATAAGTCGTTTGTGGAAAAGAAAACACATTTAATGACTCTGGTTAGTCCATATGTGGTTTGTGGAAAGAACACACATGCAGTGACCACTGGTTGATCCATGTGTGGTTTGTGAAATGAACACACATGCAATGCCACTGGTTGATCCATGTGTGGTTTGTGGAAAGAACACACATGCAATGACTCTAGTGCTAGTTTTTGTATAACAACACACATGCAATGTCTCTAATGGATCCATATGTGGTTTGTGAAAAGAACACACATGCACTGACCACTTGTTGATCCATGTGTGGTTTGTGAAAAGAACACACATGCAATGACTCTAGTGCTAGTTTTAGTATAAGAACACACATGCAATGACTCTAGTGGGTCCACATGTAGTTTGTGAAAAGAACACACATGCAATGACCACTCGTTGATCCATAAGTGGTTTGTGGAAAGAACACACATGACATGACCACTTGTTGATTCTTAAGTGGTTTGTGGAAAAGAAAACACATGCAATGACTCTGGTTGGTCCATATGTGGTTTGTGGAAAGAACACACATGCATTGACCACTGGTTGATCCATATGTGGCTTGTGAAAAGAACACACATGCAATGCCACTAGTTGATCCATGTGTGGTTTGTGGAAAGAACACACATGCCTTAACCACTGGTTGATCCATGTGTGGTTTGTGAAATGAACACACATGCAATGCCACTGCTTGATCCATGTGTGGGTTGTGGAAAGAACACACATGCAATGACTCTAGTGCTAGTTTTAGTATAAGAACACACATGCAATGTCTATAATGGATCCATATGTGGTTTGTGAAAAGAACACACATGCAATGACCACTTGTTGATCCATGTGTGGTTTGTGAAAAGAACACCCATGCAATGACTCTAGTGCTAGATTTAATATAGGAACATACATGCAATGACTCTAGTGGGTCCACGTGTAGTTTGTGAAAAGAACACACATGCAATAACCACTGGTTGATCCATAAGTGGTTTGTGGAAAGAACACACATGCAATGACCACTGGTTGATCCATAAGTGGTTTGTGGAAAAGAAAACACATGCAATGACTCTGGTTGGTCCATATGTGGTTTGTGGAAAGAACACACATGCATTGACCACTGGTTGATCCATATGTGGCTTGTGAAAAGAACACACATGCAATGCCACTAGTTGATCCATGTGTGGTTTGTGTAAAGAACACACATGCAATGACTCTAGTGGTAGTTTTAGTATAAGATCACACATGCAATGACTCTAATGGATCCATATGTGGTTTGTGAAAATAACACACATGCAATGACCACTTGTTGATCCATGTGTGGTTTGTGAAAAGAACACACATGCAATGACCACTGGTTGATCCATAAGTGGTTTGTGGAAAGAACACACATGCAATGACCACTGGTTGATCCATAAGTGGTTTGTGGAAAAGAAAACACATGCGATGACTCTGGTTGGTCCATATGTGGTTTGTGGAAAGAACACACATGCAGTAACCACTGGTTGATCCATAAGTGGTTTGTAGAAACAACACACATGCAATGACCACTGGTTGATCCATAAGTGGTTTGTGGAAAAGAAATCACATGCAATGACTCTGGTTGGTCCATATGTGGTTTGTGTAAAGAACACACATGCACTGACCACTGGTTAATCCATGTGTGGTTTGTGAAATGAACACACATGCAATGCCACTGGTTGATCCATGTGTGGTTTGTGGAAAGAACACACATGCAATGGCTCTAGTGCTAGTTTTTGTATAAGAACACACATGCAATGTCTCTAATGGATCCTTATGTGGTTTGTGAAAAGAACACACATGCAATGACTCTAGTGCTAGTTTTTGTATAAGAACACACATGCAATGTCTCTAATGGATCCATATGTGGTTTGTGAAAAGAACACACATGCAATGACCACTTGCTGATCCATGTGTGGTTTGTGAAAAGAACACACATGCAATGACTCTAGTGCTAGTTTTAGTATAAGAACACACATGCAATGACTCTAGTGGGTCCACATGTAGTTTGTGAAAAGAACACACATGCAATGAACACTGGTTGATCCATAAGTGGTTTGTGGAAAGAACACACATGCAATGACCACTGGTTGATGCATAAGTGGTTTGTGGAAAAGAAAACACATGCACTGACTCTGGTTGGTCCATATGTGGTTTGTGGAAAGAACACACATGCAATGACTCTAGTGGTGGATCCATGTGTTGTTTGTGGAAAGAACACACATGCAATGACAGTGGTGGATCCATGTGTCGTTTGTGGATAGAACACACATGCAATGACTCTAGTGCTAGTTTTAGTATAAGAACACACATGCAATGTCTCTAATGGATCCATATGTGGTTTGTGAAAAGAACACACATGCAATGACCACTTGTTGATCCATGTGTGGTTTGTGAAAAGAACACCCATGCAATGACTCTAGTGCTAGATTTAATATAAGAACATACATGCAATGCTCTAGTGGGTCCACATGTAGTTTGTGAAAAGAACACACATGCAATATCCACTTGTTCATCCATAAGTGGTTTGTGGAAAGAACACACATGCAATGACCACTAGTTGATCCATAAGTGGTTTGTGGAAAATAAAACACATGCAATGACTCTGGTTGGTCCATATGTGGTTTGTGGAAAGAACACACATGCAGTAACCACTGGTTGATCCATAAGTGATTTGTAGAAACAACACACATGCAATGACCACTGGTTGATCCATAAGTGGTTTGTGGAAAAGAAATCACATGCAATGACTCTGGTTGGTCCATATGTGGTTTGTGTAAAGAACACACATGCACTGACCACTGGTTGATCCATGTGTGGTTTGTGAAATGAACACACTGTTGGAGATATGCCCAAGAGGCAATAATAAAGTGGTTATTATCATATCTTCAAACTTATGATAAATGTTTACATACCATGCTATAATTGTATTAACCGGAAACATTAATACTTGTGTGATTTGTAAACTAAAATAAGAGTCCCTAGTAAAGCCTCTTGTTAAACTAGCTTGTTGGTTAATATATGATCATGGTTTCCTGATCATGAACATAGAGATGTTATTAACAACAGGATCATATCATTAGGAGAATGATGTGATGGACATACTCCTATAGATAAGCGTAGCATAAAGATCAAGTCATTTAAATAGTTCAATTGCTATATGCTTTCTGATACATAGTAACCTAATTCCTTCGACCATGAGATCATGCATATCACCTTTGCCGGATGGATGCTTTGATGACATCAAACACCACACCGTAACTGGGTGGCTATAAAGGTGGCATTAAGTGTTCGGAAAGTATTGGTTGAAACACATGGATCAAGAGTGGGATTTGTCCATCCACATGACGGATAGATATACTCTGGGCCCTCTCGGTGAAATGTCATCCAATTGGCTTGCAAGCATGTGACTTGGTCACAAGGGATCACATATCACGGGAACGAGAAAAGAGTACTTATCAGTAACGAGGTTGAACTAGGTATGCAGAGATACCGACGATCATAACCTCGGATAAGTAAACTATCGTGAGACAAAGGGAAATTGGTATCGTATGTAAGTGGTTCATTCGATCGCAAAGTAATCGTAGAAATATGTGGGAGCCATATGAATTTCCAGATTCCTCTATTGGTTATTGTTCGGAGAAGTGTCTCGATCATGTCCGCATAATTCACGAACCGTAGGGAGACACACTTAAGGATTCGACGTTGTTTGAGTAGTTATGGTATTATGAGAAAGAGACCGAATTGTGTTCGGAGTCTCGGATGGGATCCGGGATATCACGAGGTGATCCGGAATGGTCCGGAGAATAAGATTCATATAAGGAAAGTCCCGTTTCGGAGTTCGGGAATGATTCCGGTGTTTTCATCGGGAATGTTCTAGAAGGGTCCGGATTGTCCGGCACTCCGGGGGGGGAGGGGTACATGAATGTGTCATTACATATTGGAATGATTGCATCATATACTAAGTGTTCTTGCTGTCCCAAATAAAGGATTAAATTGAATCCTAAAACAGAAAAGTCAAATGTCCAGTTTGAAAGTCAAACGGCTAAAACAAGAAACTGTGGGAAACAAGCAAGAGGAGTTGGAATCGACTTGGAGGAGGAGTTTCTCTCCTCCAAGCCGGCGGCCAGCCTAGGCCGAGTTGGGGAGGGACTCCCTCCCTCCCCTGGCGCGCCAAGACCCTCCCATCTATATAAGGAGGGGCAGGGCTCCCCTCCTAGAACACACAAGTTCCTATCTTCTACCTCCGGTTTAGAGCCGTTTTGATTAGAGCTTTTAATTGCTTTAGCCAGCAGTTTAGAGCCTTCTAATTGGTTTAGAGCCTTCTAATTGGTGTGTCTAATTACTAGACCACTAATAGCCTCTCTCATAAGCTCCACCATACTCGCACCGGCTTAAGGCGAAGCCCTGCGGGATTTCCCCTCTACTTCCGGTACCACGCCGTTGTGCTGCCGAAATCGCGAGGAGAGTGCTACAACCTCTGCTGCCTGCTGGAACAAGGGAGAGGAAGGTCTTCGTCGAGTACCAAATGTGTGACCGACTGCGGGAGCGCTGCCGGAACGTGGCGCCGGAAGGATCGTCTACGCGATCTTGAGATCGGAAGTGTACGACTACATCACCCACGAGAATCTGCTCTCGTTAACCGCTTTGGAATCTTCGAGGGTAAGTTATTCCATCGACTTGTTGCTACAATCTAGTAGATAGATCTTGGCTTGTTTGTTTGTATGCGATAGAAAATTTTTGTTTTCCATGCTACGAACCCCTACAGTGGTATCAGAGCCGTGTCTATATGTAGATCTGTTGCACGAGTAGAACACAATGGTCATTGTGGGCGTTGATGCTTTTATTGTCGATTGCTTCTTGTGTACTTTGTATCTTGCGGTATGTTGGGATGAAGCGGCCCGGGCTAACCTTACATGACATCGTTCATGAGACTTGCTCCACGCTTGACATGCAACTTGTATTGCATAAGTGGCTTTGCGGGTGCCTGTTTCTCCTAGCATAGTTAAGATCCAATTTACAACGGGTGATTAACAATACTAGTATCAATGTTGTGGTTCATGTTCGTAAGTTAGAGCGACACTTATTAACAGCCCCAAACCACGTAAAACATGCAAAGAAAGTAGAGGCGTCTAACTTTGTTTTGCAGGGGTGTGCAGTGATGTGATATGGCCATGATTGTGATTATATATGATGTATGCAATGTTCCTTATTGTAAGTCGGCAACCGGCAGGAGCCATATGGTTGTCTTTAATTTCTGTTAAGACCCGCGTGTCTATTCAAAGTAGTTGTAATAGTTGAAGCCGGTGGACGACAACCATGGAGAAGCGTCATTGACCTTGATGCAATGTCGGTGATGATGGAGATCATGTTCGTGCTTGAAGATGGAGATCAGAAGCACAAAGAAGAAAGGCCATATCATATCACATACTATGAATTGCATGTGATGTTAATCCTTTATGCATCTTGTATTGCTTGGTAGACGACGGTAGCATTATAAGATGATCCCTCATGCACATAAATTTCAAGTTCTAAAGTGTTCACCCTTAGTATGCACCGTTGCCAAAGCTTGCTGTTTCGAAGCACCACGTGATGATCGGGTGTTTTGATTCCGCGGGTGAATACAACGTAAGCAAGCCAGATTTGCTTATGCGGTAGCTAAGGTTTGATCTTGACGAGCCTAGCATGTACAGACATGGCCTCAGGAACACGGATTACCGAAAGGTAGAGCATGAGTCATATAGTAGATATGATGAACATGTTGATTGTTCGCCATTGAAGCTACATCAACTCTCGTGATGATCGGTTTTGATGTGGTGGATTTGGTTCGTGTGATCACTAAAACAATGTGAGGGATATTGTTTTGAGTGGGAGTTCACCTAGATTAATTTAATTATTAATTAGAACTCAATTTATCATAAACTAAATCAAAGTGAAATTGCATAGTTGTTGTAGTCATTGGCATCTGTTTACCACCTTGCGCTTAGTTATAATTGAGATGATAGAACTATAGAATTCTGGTTAGTTACTTTACGAACTGGTATCGTATTGTTTTTAAGTGTTAATCTAAAGTTTAAAAGTCCTATTGCAAACTTTCAGTAAGTTCCGGTTACTCCATGAAGTTTAATAATTAGTATTAAATCAAGAGTAACAATTCCAAGTGTTAGTATCATGTTTGTATCCATGATTCTTGATATTCAAAGGATTGTCTTAATATCAAGGTTATCTAGGATCTGAAAGAGTTGTTTCAGAAACCATGTTGTGTGGAAGATATTGTGATATCTGAAACGAAGTTTTGGTTGCAACATGATAGAGTATAATATGTCTAAAGTCATGTTCTCATATTTGATGAGAATTTGCAAAAGGTTGGAGACACTAGTTGTCCTAATCGTCCAAAAGGATTTGGAGAGCAACATTATACTCATGATTCACCGTTATAAGCTAAAAGTAGCTTGATCATGGATAAATCCATGATGAGGGTGAATATTTGATGTAGGTAAAATGTTTACTACACCAAGAGATTACTAAAGAAAGGAATTTGAAAGAACACCAAACATTTGATGATGGTGATCTACTTCAAAGTGCAAGTCCAAAGACATTGGTATTTAACTATACACGCTTTGGACTATGTGTCATATGTATGACTCCACTATTGATGATAATAGATTCTTTCAAATAGAAAAGGAAATATTGAAAGAGAATCTCATAAATATATGGCAGAAAAGAAAAGACTAGAATTGTTTAGTTTAAGTATATAGATGATATACATGTTATGGCTATATTCTTTGCTTATTAAACAATGTGGTTCTTAAGTATTTGATACTGAATTTGTTGGTGTGAATCGTCATACGAAACAACACAATTCATGAACTACAATGGCCTAAGTAACTAGCAAAAGAATATGTGATGATGTTCATCAAGAACAAATAAAGGGTTATTGTGTTGCTCGTTAAACATCAAAGCTTGCCTTCAAGATTTGTTTTATCAGGTATTATGAAAACAAAAGAGTTGTTCAAATAAATTACCGTGATCCATAAAAGATGGATGATTCACAAATCTCGTTGGAAAAATCACATCCATAAAACTAGTGCTAAAAATGTCGAAAGACAAATTGATTGAAAGATCACTTAGGAAGTGACATCACCGTTTAAAATTATATTGGAAAGAAAACATGAAGAAAATCCATATGGATGGAATTTTGGAGTCTATTTGATTTTGATCAAATGACGCTTGTGAAACTTTCCTAGAGATAATTGAAACTTCGTTCATAGGCCAAAAGGGAACGAATGACTAGCTTATTGGAACTTGTACATATTGTTGTATAAAATCCATTATGTGTAGTCAAGAGCGATGGATTTCAACTTCATATGCTTTCTCCGAAAATTTGAGTGAATATATGAATATTTACTTAATAAGGATGAAGTATGAAACATTTGAAAAGTTCAAAGACTTTCAAGATGAAGTGCAAAATCATTGTAACGAGAATATGAATAGTTTATGATAAGATCATAAAGGAAAATATTTAAGTTACAAGTTTAGCATAATACCTAAGATTTAAGGAATCGTTCCGTGGATTTGCATTTTCCCGAAACACCATAAGTGTATGGAGCGTTCGAGATATGTAATTAAACCTTGTTTGACATGGTAAGATGAAAGGTATAATTTATAAAACTGCCATTATATTTTAAAGATTAAAAGCTTTAGGGATTACCGTTTTTCCACTGAAAAGAGCTTCATCATAATCCGTTGAATTGACACCATATAAAGTTATGGTTTGGGATAAAACCCAAGTTGTCCTTTCTTAAACATTGGTATGCTATGCATAAGAAAGATGTGTGCAACCAAAGTCGGATGAACCTGTCTTTGTATAACTGTTAAGTATTCCTCCATAACACCGGAGACAAAAATGTTTGTCACTTAAAACGTCAAGTTTCTTTGAGAAGGAATTTTTCGTGAAAAGTTAAGTGGGAGGACAATAGAAACTTTGATAAGATTAAAAGAACCTTAGCTGTATGTGCAGAGTTGCGCAGCACCGAAAAGTGTTCCGGAGGCAGCAACAAAGCTCATGGCTCACGTACCTCAAAGGTTGTGGTCACAGAGATCCAAGTTCCTATTGAAACAAGTAGGTCGGATGAACAATCAAATACCAAGATTTGAGGGTTGAATCATTATTTGAGAATAATGAACCGACTACATGCAGAGAAGCGATGATGGGCCCTGACTCCGTAAAATGGCTTGAAGCCATAAAATCCATGATAGTTCCATACACGAGAAATCAAGTTTTGAACTTGAAGGACCCTCGAGAAAGGTGTAAGACCTTACAGTTGTGTCTGGATCTATAAAGAAATAGACATGGATGTTTTACATCTATGAAATAGTCGACATGTTGGGAAAGAGTTCACAACAATGTTCAAAAGTTGACTATGACAAGATCTGATCTTTCATAGCGATATTTAGTCTAGATGGATTAGTGTAGCAACCACTACATATAATTCTGTTATATGGTAGTTGAATAAACAAAACAAGTTCTTCTAATAGAATCGTTACCTAGGCCATGTGCATAACACGGTCCATAGGGTTTTGTTAATTCAAAGGATGCTAAAAGCATATGCAAACTTCAATGGTTGAAGTGAGCATCGCGGAGTTGGAATCTTCACTATGATGAAACTGTTAAAAGAGTTTAATTTCATCAGAGACAATGAAGATGCTTGCGTTTGCAAGAAATTAAGTGGGAGCGCTAAGACATGTTTCTAATACATTATGTGGAAGACATATTGTTGATTGGAAATAATATATCTTTTATTAACACATATTAAGAATTTCATCCCGATGAAAGGCTTAGGCAAAACCCAAATATTTGGCATCAATAGACGCTAATATGGTTGTGCCAGAAGTACATAGACAAGATATTGAATGAGTTCAATATAGAAACTACAAGAAAAGGTTCTTGTCGCACAGAAAGGATTGAATGAGTTCAATGTTGATGATATATTCAAGTGTATTGACATTTGGTAAAGTGACACAAATAATCAAGTATAGATTGATACTTGATGTATGAAATCACAAAGAGTATTTATATCAATCGTACTGTGATATGTACAAATCCAGATATGTCCTATGCTCTAAATGTTGTGAGCATATACCAGAATGATTCGTAAGATGATCATTGGACAATAGTAAGGATATTCTTATGATCTTTTGAAAGAACTAAGAGTATAATATTTGTAGAAGTGACAAATAGATGGTTAGTTCATTGTAAAAGTACTACATTGATACTAGCTTTGTCACAAAGTACAAATTAAGTTTATCTCAATCTAAACTAAGGGTGGCACAATATAATGGAAAGTGAGTTCCATAATGGATTTGGATGATTTCCAAAGTTAAGACATTGTGACAGATACTACAACAAAAGGCTAAGTATATGACTGCTATTATAGCAGCAAAAGAGGGCATTTGTGTCAAGAAGTTTGTTATCAACCTAGGTGTAGTTCACAGTGGGATAATACTATGAAGATATATTGTGCGAAAATATTATCAAAATGTTTTAACCCCAAAGAGCTAAAGGTCACACCGAAAGACCAAATTTATACAAAGCCATCTCATTAGAGAATGAGTGATGCGTAGAGACGCAAAGACATGCAATTACACACGGACCTGGAAGTGTCAGATCCGGAGATCAGTTGACCACTAGCAATCATGTACATACAACACCGGAAAGCCATAGGTGTTGAATACACAAAGATTTGAAACTAGATTATTGACTCTAGTGCAAGTGGGAGACTGTTGGAGATATGCCCAAGAGGCAATAATAAAGTGGTTATTATCATATCTTCACACTTATGATAAATGTTTACATACCATGCTATAATTGTATTAACCGGAAACATTAATACTTGTGTGATTTGTAAACTAAAATAAGAGTCCCTAGTAAAGCCTCTTGTTAAACTAGCTTGTTGGTTAATATATGATCATGGTTTCCTGATCATGAACATAGAGATGTTATTAACAACAGGATCATATCATTAGGAGAATGATGTGATGGACATACTCCTATAGATAAGCGTAGCATAAAGATCAAGTCATTTAAATAGTTCAATTGCTATATGCTTTCTGATACATAGTAACCTAATTCCTTCGACCATGAGATCATGCATATCACCTTTGCCGGATGGATGCTTTGATGACATCAAACACCACACCGTAACTGGGTGGCTATAAAGGTGGCATTAAGTGTTCGGAAAGTATTGGTTGAAACACATGGATCAAGAGTGGGATTTGTCCATCCACATGACGGATAGATATACTCTGGGCCCTCTCGGTGAAATGTCATCCAATTGGCTTGCAAGCATGTGACTTGGTCACAAGGGATCACATATCACAGGAACGAGAAAAGAGTACTTATCAGTAACGAGGTTGAACTAGGTATGCAGAGATACCGACGATCATAACCTCGGATAAGTAAACTATCGTGAGACAAAGGGAAATTGGTATCGTATGTAAGTGGTTCATTCGATCGCAAAGTAATCGTAGAAATATGTGGGAGCCATATGAATTTCCAGATTCCTCTATTGGTTATTGTTCGGAGAAGTGTCTCGATCATGTCCGCATAATTCACGAACCGTAGCGAGACACACTTAAGGATTCGACGTTGTTTGAGTAGTTATGGTATTATGAGAAAGAGACCGAATGTTGTTCGGAGTCTCGGATGGGATCCGGGATATCACGAGGTGATCCGGAATGGTCCGGAGAATAAGATTCATATAAGGAAAGTCCCGTTTCGGAGTTCGGGAATGATTCCGGTGTTTTCATCGGGAATGTTCTAGAAGGGTCCGGATTGTCCGGCACTCCGGGGGGGAGGGGTACATGAATGTGTCATTACATATTGGAATGATTGCATCATATACTAAGTGTTCTTGCTGTCCCAAATAAAGGATTAAATTGAATCCTAAAACAGAAAAGTCAAATGTCCAGTTTGAAAGTCAAACGGCTAAAACAAGAAACTGTGGGAAACAAGCAAGAGGAGTTGGAATCGACTTGGAGGAGGAGTTTCTCTCCTCCAAGCCGGCGGCCAGCCTAGGCCGAGTTGGGGAGGGACTCCCTCTCTCCCCTGGCGCGCCAAGAACCTCCCATCTATATAAGGAGGGGCAGGGCTCCCCTCCTAGAACACACAAGTTCCTATCTTCTACCTCCGGTTTAGAGCCGTTTTGATTAGAGCTTCTAATTGCTTTAGCCAGCAGTTTAGAGCCTTCTAATTGGTTTAGAGCCTTCTAATTGGTGTGTCTAATTACTAGACCACTAATAGCCTCTCTCATAAGCTCCACCATACTCGCACCGGCTTAAGGCGAAGCCCTGCGGGATTTCCCCTCTACTTCCGGTACCACGCCGTTGTGCTGCCGGAATCGCGAGGAGAGTGCTACAACCTCCGCTGCCTGCTGGAACAAGGGAGAGGAAGGTCTTCGTCGAGTACCGAATGTGTGACCGACTGCGGGAGCGCTGCCGGAACGTGGCGCCGGAAGGATCGTCTACGCGATCTTGAGATCGGAAGTGTACGACTACATCACCCACGAGAATCTGCTCTCGTTAACCGCTTTGGAATCTTCGAGGGTAAGTTATTCCATCGACTCGTTGCTACAATCTAGTAGATAGATCTTGGCTTGTTTGTTTGTATGCGATAGAAAATTTTTGTTTTCCATGCTACGAACCCCTACACACACATGCAATGCCACTGGTTGATCCATGTGTGGTTTGTGGAAAGAACACACATGCAATGGCTCTAGTGCTAGTTTTTGTATAAGAACACACATGCAATGTCTCTAATGGATCCTTATGTGGTTTGTGAAAAGAACACACATGCAATGACTCTAGTGCTAGTTTTTGTATAAGAACACACATGCAATGTCTCTAATGGATCCATATGTGGTTTGTGAAAAGAACACACATGCAATGACCACTTGCTGATCCATGTGTGGTTTGTGAAAAGAACACACATGCAATGACTCTAGTGCTAGTTTTAGTATAAGAACACACATGCAATGACTCTAGTGGGTCCACATGTAGTTTGTGAAAAGAACACACATGCAATGAAGACTGGTTGATCCATAAGTGGTTTGTGGAAAGAACACACATGCAATGACCACTGGTTGATGCATAAGTGGTTTGTGGAAAAGAAAACACATGCAATGACTCTGGTTGGTCCATATGTGGTTTGTGGAAAGAACACACATGCAATGACTCTAGTGGTGGATCCATGTGTTGTTTGTGGAAAGAACACACATGCAATGACAGTGGTGGATCCATGTGTCGTTTGTGGATAGAACACACATGCAATGACTCTAGTGCTAGTTTTAGTATAAGAACACACATGCAATGTCTCTAATGGATCCATATGTGGTTTGTGAAAAGAACACACATGCAATGACCACTTGTTGATCCATGTGTGGTTTGTGAAAAGAACACCCATGCAATGACTCTAGTGCTAGATTTAATATAAGAACATACATACAATGCTCTAGTGGGTCCACATGTAGTTTGTGAAAATAACACACATGCCATATCCACTTGTTCATCCATAAGTGGTTTGTGGAAAGAACACACATGCAATGACCACTAGTTGATCCATAAGTGGTTTGTGGAAAAGAAAACACATGCAATGACTCTGGTTGGTCCATATGTGGTTTGTGGAAAGAACACACATGCAGTAACCACTGGTTGATCCATAAGTGGTTTGTAGAAAGAACACACATGCAATGACCACTGGTTGATCCATAAGTGGTTTGTGGAAAAGAAATCACATGCAATGACTCTGGTTGGTCCATATGTGGTTTGTGTAAAGAACACACATGCACTGACCACTGGTTGATCCATGTGTGGTTTGTGAAATGAACACACATGCCATGCCACTGGTTGATCCATGTGTGGTTTGTGGAAAGAACACACATGCAATGGCTCTAGTGCTAGTTTTTGTATAAGAACACACATGCAATGTCTCTAATGGATCCTTATGTGGTTTGTGAAAAGAACACACATGCAATGACTCTAGTGCTAGTTTTTGTATAAGAACACACATGCAATGTCTCTAATGGATCCATATGTGGTTTGTGAAAAGAACACACATGCAATGACCACTTGCTGATCCATGTGTGGTTTGTGAAAATAACACACATGCAATGACTCTAGTGCTAGTTTTAGTATAAGAACACACATGCAATGACTCTAGTGGGTCCACATGTAGTTTCTGAAAAGAACACACATGCAATGACCACTGGTTGATCCATAAGTGGTTTGTGGAAAGAACACACATGCAATGACCACTGTTTGATCCATAAGTGGTTTGTGGAAAAGAAAACACATGCAATGACTCTGGTTGGTCCATATGTGGTTTGTGGAAAGAACACACATGCAATGACTCTAGTGGTGGATCCATGTGTTGTTTGTGGAAAGAACACACATGCAATGACAGTGGTGGATCCATGTGTCGTTTGTGGATAGAACACACATGCAATGACTCTAGTGCTAGTTTTAGTATAAGAAAACACATGCAATGTCTCTAATGGATCCATATGTGGTTTGTGAAAAGAACACACATGCAATGACCACTTGTTGATCCATGTGTGGTTTGTGAAAAGAACACCCATGCAATGACTCTAGTGCTAGATTTAATATAAGAACATACATGCAATGACTCTAGTGGGTCCACATGTAGTTTGTGAAAAGAACACACATGCAATAACCACTGGTTGATCCATAAGTGGTTTGTGGAAAGAACACACATGCAATGACCACTGGTTGATCCATAAGTGGTTTGTGGAAAAGAAAACACATGCAATGACTCTGGTTGGTCCATATGTGGCTTGTGGAAAGAACACACATGCATTGACCACTGGTTGATCCATATGTGGCTTGTGAAAAGAACACACATGCAATGCCACTAGTTGATCCATGTGTGGTTTGTGGAAAGAACACACATGCAATGACTCTAGTGGTAGTTTTAGTATAAGATCACACATGCAATGACTCTAATGGATCCATATGTGGTTTGTGAAAATAACACACATGCAATGACCACTTGTTGATCCATGTGTGGTTTGTGAAAAGAACACACATGCAATGACTCTAGTGCTAGTTTTAGTATAAGAACACACATGCAATAACTCTAGTGGGTGCACATGTAGTTTGTGAAAAGAACACACATGCAATGACCACTGGTTGATCCATAAGTGGTTTGTGGAAAGAACACACATGCAATGACCACTGGTTGATCCATAAGTGGTTTGTGGAAAAGAAAACAAATGCAATGACTCTGGTAGGTACATATGTGGTTTGTGGAAAGAACACACATGCAATGACTCTAGTGGTGGATCCATGTGTTGTTTGTGGAAAGAACACACATGCAATGACACTGGTGGATCCATGTGTCGTTTGTGGATAGAACACACATGCAATGACTCTAGTGCTAGTTTTAGTATAAGAACACACATGCAATGTCTCTAATGGATCCATATGTGGTTTGTGAAAAGAACACACATGCAATGACCACTTGTTGATCCATGTGTGGTTTGTGAAAAGAACACCCATGCAATGTCTCTAATGGATCCATATGTGGTTTGTGAAAAGAACACACATGCAATGACCACTTGTTGATCCATGTGTGGTTTGTGAAAAGAACACCCATGCAATGACTCTAGTGCTAGATTTAATATAAGAACATACATGCAATGACTCTAGTGGGTCCACATGTAGTTTGTGAAAAGAACACACATGCAATATCCACTTGTTCATCCATAAGTGGTTTATGGAAAGAACACACATGCAATGACCACTGGTTGATCCATAAGTGGTTTGTGGAAAAGAAAACACATGCAATGACTCTGGTTGGTCCATATGTGGTTTGTGGAAAGAACACACATGCAGTAACCACTGGTTGATCCATAAGTGGTTTGTAGAAACAACACACATGCAATGACCACTGGTTGATCCATAAGTGATTTGTGGAAAAGAAATCACATGCAATGACTCTGGTTGGTCCATATGTGGTTTGTGTAAAGAACACACATGCACTGACCACTGGTTGATCCATGTGTGGTTTGTGAAATGAACACACATGCAATGCCACTGGTTGATCCATGTGTGGTTTGTGGAAAGAACACACATGCAATGGCTCTAGTGCTAGTTTTTGTATAAGAACACACATGCAATGTCTCTAATGGATCCTTATGTGGTTTGTGAAAAGAACACACATGCAATGACTCTAGTGCTAGTTTTTGTATAAGAACACACATGCAATGTCTCTAATGGATCCATATGTGGTTTGTGAAAAGAACACACATGCAATGACCACTTGTTGATCCATGTGTGGTTTGTGAAAAGAACACCCATGCAATGACTCTAGTGCTAGATTTAATATAAGAACATACATGCAATGACTCTAGTGGGTCCACATGTAGTTTGTGAAAAGAACACACATGCAATAACCACTGGTTGATCCATAAGTGGTTTGTGGAAAGAACACACATGCAATGACCACTGGTTGATCCATAAGTGGTTTGTGGAAAAGAAAACACATGCAATGACTCTGGTTGGTCCATATGTGGCTTGTGGAAAGAACACACATGCATTGACCACTGGTTGATCCATATGTGGCTTGTGAAAAGAACACACATGCAATGCCACTAGTTGATCCATGTGTGGTTTGTGGAAAGAACACACATGCAATGACTCTAGTGGTAGTTTTAGTATAAGATCACACATGCAATGACTCTAATGGATCCATATGTGGTTTGTGAAAATAACACACATGCAATGACCACTTGTTGATCCATGTGTGGTTTGTGAAAAGAACACACATGCAATGACTCTAGTGCTAGTTTTAGTATAAGAACACACATGCAATAACTCTAGTGGGTGCACATGTAGTTTGTGAAAAGAACACACATGCAATGACCACTGGTTGATCCATAAGTGGTTTGTGGAAAGAACACACATGCAATGACCACTGGTTGATCCATA
This sequence comes from Avena sativa, assembly GCA_916181665.1. NCBI lineage: Eukaryota > Viridiplantae > Streptophyta > Magnoliopsida > Poales > Poaceae > Avena > Avena sativa. The sequence goes on along the minus strand of OV702292.1, from coordinate 14,716,831 downwards.
AGTGGTTTGTGGAAAAGAAAACAAATGCAATGACTCTGGTAGGTACATATGTGGTTTGTGGAAAGAACACACATGCAATGACTCTAGTGGTGGATCCATGTGTTGTTTGTGGAAAGAACACACATGCAATGACACTGGTGGATCCATGTGTCGTTTGTGGATAGAACACACATGCAATGACTCTAGTGCTAGTTTTAGTATAAGAACACACATGCAATGTCTCTAATGGATCCATATGTGGTTTGTGAAAAGAACACACATGCAATGACCACTTGTTGATCCATGTGTGGTTTGTGAAAAGAACACCCATGCAATGTCTCTAATGGATCCATATGTGGTTTGTGAAAAGAACACACATGCAATGACCACTTGTTGATCCATGTGTGGTTTGTGAAAAGAACACCCATGCAATGACTCTAGTGCTAGATTTAATATAAGAACATACATGCAATGACTCTAGTGGGTCCACATGTAGTTTGTGAAAAGAACACACATGCAATATCCACTTGTTCATCCATAAGTGGTTTATGGAAAGAACACACATGCAATGACCACTGGTTGATCCATAAGTGGTTTGTGGAAAAGAAAACACATGCAATGACTCTGGTTGGTCCATATGTGGTTTGTGGAAAGAACACACATGCAGTAACCACTGGTTGATCCATAAGTGGTTTGTAGAAACAACACACATGCAATGACCACTGGTTGATCCATAAGTGGTTTGTGGAAAAGAAATCACATGCAATGACTCTGGTTGGTCCATATGTGGTTTGTGTAAAGAACACACATGCACTGACCACTGGTTGATCCATGTGTGGTTTGTGAAATGAACACACATGCAATGCCACTGGTTGATCCATGTGTGGTTTGTGGAAAGAACACACATGCAATGGCTCTAGTGCTAGTTTTTGTATAAGAACACACATGCAATGTCTCTAATGGATCCTTATGTGGTTTGTGAAAAGAACACACATGCAATGACTCTAGTGCTAGTTTTTGTATAAGAACACACATGCAATGTCTCTAATGGATCCATATGTGGTTTATGAAAAGAACACACATGCAATGACCACTTGCTGATCCATGTGTGGTTTGTGAAAAGAACACACATGCAATGACTCTAGTGCTAGTTTTAGTATAAGAACACACATGCAATGACTCTAGTGGGTCCACATGTAGTTTCTGAAAAGAACACACATGCAATGACCACTGGTTGATCCATAAGTGGTTTGTGGAAAGAACACACATGCAATGACCACTGGTTGATCCATAAGTGGTTTGTGGAAAAGAAAACACATGCAATGACTCTGGTTGGTCCATATGTGGTTTGTGGAAAGAACACACATGCAATGACTCTAGTGGTGGATCCATGTGTTGTTTGTGGAAAGAACACACATGCAATGACAGTGGTGGATCCATGTGTCGTATGTGGATAGAACACACATGCAATGACTCTAGTGCTAGTTTTAGTATAAGAACACACATGCAATGTCTCTAATGGATCCATATGTGGTTTGTGAAAAGAACACACATGCAATGACCACTTGTTGATCCATGTGTGATTTGTGAAAAGAACACCCATGCAATGACTCTAGTGCTAGATTTAATATAAGAACATACATGCAATGACTCTAGTGGGTCCACATGTAGTTTGTGAAAAGAACACACATGCAATAACCACTGGTTGATCCATAAGTGGTTTGTGGAAAGAACACACATGCAATGACCACTGGTTGATCCATAAGTGGTTTGTGGAAAAGAAAACACATGCAATGACTCTGGTTGGTCCATATGTGGTTTGTGGAAAGAACACACATGCATTGACCACTGGTTGATCCATATGTGGCTTGTGAAAAGAACACACATGCAATGCCACTAGTTGATCCATGTGTGGTTTGTGGAAAGAACACACATGCAATGACTCTAGTGGTAATTTTAGTATAAGATCACACATGCAATGACTCTAATGGATCCATATGTGGTTTGTGAAAATAACACACATGCAATGACCACTTGTTGATCCATGTGTGGTTTGTGAAAAGAACACACATGCAATGACTCTAGTGCTAGTTTTAGTATAAGAACACACATGCAATAACTCTAGTGGGTGCACATGTAGTTTGTGAAAAGAAGACACATGCAATGACCACTGGTTGATCCATAAGTGGTTTGTGGAAAGAACACACATGCAATGACCACTGGTTGATCCAAAAGTGGTTTGTGGAAAAGAAAACAAATGCAATGACTCTGGTAGGTCCATATGTGGTTTGTGGAAAGAACACACATGCAATGACTCTAGTGGTGGATCCATGTGTTGTTTGTGGAAAGAACACACATGCAATGACAGTGGTGGATCCATGTGTCGTTTGTGGATAGAACACACATGCAATGACTCTAGTGCTAGTTTTAGTATAAGAACACACATGCAATGTCTCTAATGGATCCATATGTGGTTTGTGAAAAGAACACACATGCAATGACCACTTGTTGATCCATGTGTGATTTGTGAAAAGAACACCCATGCAATGACTCTAGTGCTAGTTTTAGTATAAGAACACACATGCAATGACTCTAGTGGGTCCACATGTAGTTTGTGAAAAGAACACACATGCAATGACCACTGGTTGATCCATAAGTGGTTTGTGGAAAGAACACACATGCAATGACCACTGGTTGATCCATAAGTGGTTTGTGGAAAAGAAAACACATGCAATGACTCTGGTTGGTCCATATGTGGTTTGTGGAAAGAACACACATGCAATGACTCTAGTGGTGGATCCATGTGTTGTTTGAGGAAAGAACACACATGCAATGACAGTGGTGGATCCATGTGTCGTTTGTGGATAGAACACACATGCAATGACTCTAGTGCTAGTTTTAGTATAAGAACACACATGCAATGTCTCTAATGGATCCATATCTGGTTTGTGGAAAGAACACACATGCAGTAACCACTGGTTGATCCATCAGTGGTTTGTAGAAACAACACAAATGCAATGACCACTGGTTGATCCATAAGTGGTTTGTGGAAAAGAAATCACATGCAATGACACTGGTTGGTCCATATGTGGTTTGTGTAAAGAACACACATGCACTGACCACTAGTTGATCCATGTGTGGTTTGTGAAATGAACACACATGCAATGCCACTGGTTGATCCATGTGTGGTTTGTGGAAAGAACACACATGCAATGGCTCTAGTGCTAGTTTTTGTATAAGAACACACATGCAATGTCTCTAATGGATCCTTATGTGGTTTGTGAAAAGAACACACATGCAATGACTCTAGTGCTAGTTTTTGTATAAGAACACACATGCAATGTCTCTAATGGATCCATATGTGGTTTGTGAAAAGAACACACATGCAATGACCACTTGCTGATCCATGTGTGGTTTGTGAAAATAACACACATGCAATGACTCTAGTGCTAGTTTTAGTATAAGAACACACATGTAATGACTCTAGTGGGTCCACATGTAGTTTGTGAAAAGAACACACATGCAATGACCACTGGTTGATCCATAAGTGGTTTGTGGAAAGAACACACATGCAATGACCACTGGTTGATCCATAAGTGGTTTGTGGAAAAGAAAACACATGCAATGACTCTGGTTGGTCCATATGTGGTTTGTGGAAAGAACACACATGCAATGACTCTAGTGGTGGATCCATGTGTTGTTTGAGGAAAGAACACACATGGAATGACAGTGGTGGATCCATGTGTCGTTTGTGGATAGAACACACATGCAATGACTCTAGTGCTAGTTTTAGTATAAGAACACACATGCAATGTCTCTAATGGATCCATATGTGGTTTGTGAAAAGAACACACATGCAATGACCACTGGTTGATCCATAAGTGGTTCGTGGAAAAGAAAACACATGTTATGACTCTGGTTGGTCCATATGTGGTTTGTGGAAAGAACACACATGCATTGACCACTGGTTGATCCATATGTGACTTGTGAAAAGAACACACATGCAATGCCACTAGTTGATCCATGTGTGGTTTGTGGAAAGAACACACATGCAATGACTCTAGTGGTAGTTTTAGTATAAGATCACACATGCAATGACTCTAATGGATCCATATGTGGTTTGTGAAAATAACACACATGCAATGACCACTTGTTGATCCATGTGTGGTTTGTGAAAATAACACACATGCAATGACTCTAGTGCTAGTTTTAGTATAAGAACACACATGCAGTGACTCTAGTGGGTCCACATGTAGTTTGTGAAAAGAACACACATGCAATGACCACTGGTTGATCCATAAGTGGTTTGTGGAAAGAACACACATGCAATGACCACTGGTTGATCCATAAGTGGTTTGTGGAAAAGAAAACACATGCAATGACTCTGGTTGGTCCATATGTGGTTTGTGGAAAGAACACACATGCATTGACAACTGGTTGATCCATATGTGGCTTGTGAAAAGAACAAACATGCAATGACACTAGTTGATCCATGTGTGGTTTGTGTTAAGAACACACATGCAATGACTCTAGTGGTAGTTTTAGTATAAGAACACACATGCAATGACTCTAGTGGGTCCACATGTAGTTTGTGAAAAGAACACACATGCAATGACCACTGGTTGATCCATAAGTGGTTTGTGGAAAGAACACACATGCAATGACCACTGGTTGATCCATAAGTGGTTTGTGGAAAATAAAACACATGCAATGACTCTGGTTGGTCCATATGTGGTTTGTGGAAAGAACACACATGCAATAACCACTGGTTGATCCATAAGTGGTTTGTAGAAACAACACACATGCAATGACCACTGGCTGATCCATAAGTGGTTTGTGGAAAAGAAATCACATGCAATGACTCTGGTTGGTCCATATGTGGTTTGTGTCAAGAACACACATGCACTGACCACTGGTTGATCCATGTGTGGTTTGTGAAATGAACACACATGCAATGCCACTGGTTGATCCATGTGTGGTTTGTGGAAAGAACACACATGCAATGGCTCTAGTGCTAGTTTTTGTATAAGAACACACATGCAATGTCTCTAATGGATCCTTATGTGGTTTGTGAAAAGAACACACATGCAATGACTCTAGTGCTAGTTTTTGTATTAGAACACACATGCAATGTCTCTAATGGATCCATATGTGGTTTGTGAAAAGAACACACAGGCAATGACCACTTGCTGATCCATGTGTGGTTTGTGAAAAGAACACACATGCAATGACTCTAGTGCTAGTTTTAGTATAAGAACACACATGCAATGACTCTAGTGGGTCCACATGTAGTTTGTGAAAAGAACACACATGCAATGACCACTGGTTGATCCATAAGTGGTTTGTGGAAAGAACACACATGCAATGACCACTGGTTGATCCATAAGTGGTTTGTGGAAAATAAAACACATGCAATGACTCTGGTTGGTCCATATGTGGTTTGTGGAAAGAACACACATGCAATGACTCTAGTGGTGGATCCATGTGTTGTTTGAGGAAAGAACACACATGCAATGACAGTGGTGGATCCATGTGTCGTTTGTGGATAGAACACACATGCAATGACTCTAGTGCTAGTTTTAGTATAAGAACACACATGCAATGTCTCTAATGGATCCATATGTGGTTTGTGAAAAGAACACACATGCAATGACCACTTGTTGATCCATGTGTGGTTTGTGAAAAGAACACCCATGCAATGACTCTAGTGCTAGATTTAATATAAGAACATACATGCAATGACTCTAGTGGGTCCACATGTAGTTTGTGAAAAGAACACACATGCAATAACCACTGGTTGATCCATAAGTGGTTTGTGGAAAGAACACACATGCAATAACCACTGGTTGATCCATAAGTGGTTTGTGGAAAAGAAAACACATGCAATGACTCTGGTTGGTCCATATGTGGTTTGTGGAAAGAACACACATGCATTGACCACTGGTTGATCCATATATGGCTTGTGAAAAGAACACACATGCAATGACACTAGTTGATCCATGTGTGGTTTGTGGAAGGAACACACATGCAATGACTCTAGTGGTAGTTTTAGTATAAGATCACACATGCAATGACTCTAATGGATCCATATGTGGTTTGTGAAAATAACACACATGCAATGACCACTTGTTGATCCATGTGTGGTTTGTGAAAAGAACACACATGCAATGACTCTAGTGCTAGTTTTAGTATAAGAACACACATGCAATGACTCTAGTGGGTCCACATGTAGTTTGTGAAAAGAACACACATGTAATGACCACTGGTTGATCCATAAGTGGTTTGTGGAAAGAACACACATGCAATGACCACTGGTTGATCCATAAGTGGTTTGTGGAAAAGAAAACACATGCAATGACTCTGGTTGGTCCATATGTGGTTTGTGGAAAGAACACACATGCATTGACAACTGGTTGATCCATATGGCTTGTGAAAAGAACAAACATGCAATGACACTAGTTGATCCATGTGTGGTTTGTGTTAAGAACACACATGCAATGACTCTAGTGGTAGTTTTAGTATAAGAACACACATGCAATGACTCTAGTGGGTCCACATGTAGTTTGTGAAAAGAACACACATGCAATGACCACTGGTTGATCCATAAGTGGTTTGTGGAAAGAACACACATGCAATGACCACTGGTTGATCCATAAGTGGTTTGTGGAAAATAAAACACATGCAATGACTCTGGTTGGTCCATATGTGGTTTGTGGAAAGAACACACATGCAGTAACCACTGGTTGATCCATAAGTGGTTTGTAGAAACAACACACATGCAATGACCACTGGCTGATCCATAAGTGGTTTGTGGAAAAGAAATCACATGCAATGACTCTGGTTGGTCCATATGTGGTTTGTGGAAAGAACACACATGCAATGACTCTAGTGGTGGATCCATGTGTTGTTTGTGGAAAGAACACACATGCAATAACAGTGGTGGATCCATGTGTCGTTTGTGGATAGAACACACATGCAATAACTCTAGTGCTAGTTTTAGTATAAGAACACACATGCAATGTCTCTAATGGATCCATATGTGGTTTGTGAAAAGAACACACATGCAATGACCACTTGTTGATCCATGTGTGGTTTGTGAAAAGAACATCCATGCAATGACTCTAGTGCTAGATTTAATATAAGAACATACATGCAATGATTCTAGTGGGTCCACATGTAGTTTGTGAAAAGAACACACATGCAATAACCACTGGTTGATCCATAAGTGGTTTGTGGAAAGAACACACATGCCATGACCACTGGTTGATCCATAAGTGGTTTGTGGAAAAGAAAACACATGCAATGACTCTGGTTGGTCCATATGTGGTTTGTGGAAAGAACACACATGCAGTAACCACTGGTTGATCCATAAGTGGTTTGTAGAAACAACACACATGCAATGACCACTGGTTGATCCATAAGTGGTTTGTGGAAAAGAAATCACATGCAATGACTCTGGTTGGTCCATATGTGGTTTGTGGAAAGAACACACATGCAATGACTCTAGTGGTGGATCCATGTGTTGTTTGAGGAAAGAACACACATGCAATGACAGTGGTGGATCCATGTGTCGTTTGTGGATAGAACACACATGCAATGACTCTAGTGCTAGTTTTAGTATAAGAACACACATGCAATGTCTCTAATGGATCCATATGTGGTTTGTGAAAAGAACACACATGCAATGACCACTTGTTGATCCATGTGTGGTTTGTGAAAAGAACACCCATACAATGACTCTAGTGCTAGATTTAATATAAGAACATACATGCAATGACTCTAGTGGGTCCACATGTAGTTTGTGAAAAGAACACACATGCAATAACCACTGGTTGATCCATAAGTGGTTTGTGGAAAGAACACACATGCAATAACCACTGGTTGATCCATAAGTGGTTTGTGGAAAAGAAAACACATGCAATGACTCTGGTTGGTCCATATGTGGTTTGTGGAAAGAACACACATGCATTGACCACTGGTTGATCCATATATGGCTTGTGAAAAGAACACACATGCAATGACACTAGTTGATCCATGTGTGGTTTGTGGAAGGAACACACATGCAATGACTCTAGTGGTAGTTTTAGTATAAGATCACACATGCAATGACTCTAATGGATCCATATGTGGTTTGTGAAAATAACACACATGCAATGACCACTTGTTGATCCATGTGTGGTTTGTGAAAAGAACACACATGCAATGACTCTAGTGCTAGTTTTAGTATAAGAACACACATGCAATGACTCTAGTGGGTCCACATGTAGTTTGTGAAAAGAACACACATGTAATGACCACTGGTTGATCCATAAGTGGTTTGTGGAAAGAACACACATGCAATGACCACTGGTTGATCCATAAGTGGTTTGTGGAAAAGAAAACACATGCAATGACTCTGGTTGGTCCATATGTGGTTTGTGGAAAGAACACACATGCATTGACAACTGGTTGATCCATATGTGGCTTGTGAAAAGAACAAACATGCAATGACACTAGTTGATCCATGTGTGGTTTGTGTTAAGAACACACATGCAATGACTCTAGTGGTAGTTTTAGTATAAGAACACACATGCAATGACTCTAGTGGGTCCACATGTAGTTTGTGAAAAGAACACACATGCAATGACCACTGGTTGATCCATAAGTGGTTTGTGGAAAGAACACACATGCAATGACCACTGGTTGATCCATAAGTGGTTTGTGGAAAATAAAACACATGCAATGACTCTGGTTGGTCCATATGTGGTTTGTGGAAAGAACACACATGCAGTAACCACTGGTTGATCCATAAGTGGTTTGTAGAAACAACACACATGCAATGACCACTGGCTGATCCATAAGTGGTTTGTGGAAAAGAAATCACATGCAATGACTCTGGTTGGTCCATATGTGGTTTGTGGAAAGAACACACATGCAATGACTCTAGTGGTGGATCCATGTGTTGTTTGTGGAAAGAACACACATGCAATAACAGTGGTGGATCCATGTGTCGTTTGTGGATAGAACACACATGCAATGACTCTAGTGCTAGTTTTAGTATAAGAACACACATGCAATGTCTCTAATGGATCCATATGTGGTTTGTGAAAAGAACACACATGCAATGACCACTTGTTGATCCATGTGTGGTTTGTGAAAAGAACACCCATGCAATGACTCTAGTGCTAGATTTAATATAAGAACATACATGCAATGACTCTAGTGGGTCCACATGTAGTTTGTGAAAAGAACACACATGCAATAACCACTGGTTGATCCATAAGTGGTTTGTGGAAAGAACACACATGCAATAACCACTGGTTGATCCATAAGTGGTTTGTGGAAAAGAAAACACATGCAATGACTCTGGTTGGTCCATATGTGGTTTGTGGAAAGAACACACATGCATTGACCACTGGTTGATCCATATATGGCTTGTGAAAAGAACACACATGCAATGACACTAGTTGATCCATGTGTGGTTTGTGGAAGGAACACACATGCAATGACTCTAGTGGTAGTTTTAGTATAAGATCACACATGCAATGACTCTAATGGATCCATATGTGGTTTGTGAAAATAACACACATGCAATGACCACTTGTTGATCCATGTGTGGTTTGTGAAAAGAACACACATGCAATGACTCTAGTGCTAGTTTTAGTATAAGAACACACATGCAATGACTCTAGTGGGTCCACATGTAGTTTGTGAAAAGAACACACATGTAATGACCACTGGTTGATCCATAAGTGGTTTGTGGAAAGAACACACATGCAATGACCACTGGTTGATCCATAAGTGGTTTGTGGAAAAGAAAACACATGCAATGACTCTGGTTGGTCCATATGTGGTTTGTGGAAAGAACACACATGCATTGACAACTGGATGATCCATATGGCTTGTGAAAAGAACAAACATGCAATGACACTAGTTGATCCATGTGTGGTTTTTGTTAAGAACACACATGCAATGACTCTAGTGGTAGTTTTAGTATAAGAACACACATGCAATGACTCTAGTGGGTCCACATGTAGTTTGTGAAAAGAACACACATGCAATGACCACTGGTTGATCCATAAGTGGTTTGTGGAAAGAACACACATGCAATGACCACTGGTTGATCCATAAGTGGTTTGTGGAAAATAAAACACATGCAATGACTCTGGTTGGTCCATATGTGGTTTGTGGAAAGAACACACATGCAGTAACCACTGGTTGATCCATAAGTGGTTTGTAGAAACAACACACATGCAATGACCACTGGCTGATCCATAAGTGGTTTGTGGAAAAGAAATCACATGCAATGACTCTGGTTGGTCCATATGTGGTTTGTGGAAAGAACACACATGCAATGACTCTAGTGGTGGATCCATGTGTTGTTTGTGGAAAGAACACACATGCAATAACAGTGGTGGATCCATGTGTCGTTTGTGGATAGAACACACATGCAATAACTCTAGTGCTAGTTTTAGTATAAGAACACACATGCAATGTCTCTAATGGATCCATATGTGGTTTGTGAAAAGAACACACATGCAATGACCACTTGTTGATCCATGTGTGGTTTGTGAAAAGAACATCCACGCAATGACTCTAGTGCTAGATTTAATATAAGAACATACATGCAATGACTCTAGTGGGTCCACATGTAGTTTGTGAAAAGAACACACATGCAATAACCACTGGTTGATCCATAAGTGGTTTGTGGAAAGAACACACATGCCATGACCACTGGTTGATCCATAAGTGGTTTGTGGAAAAGAAAACACATGCAATGACTCTGGTTGGTCCATATGTGGTTTGTGGAAAGAACACACATGCAGTAACCACTGGTTGATCCATAAGTGGTTTGTAGAAACAACACACATGCAATGACCACTGGTTGATCCATAAGTGGTTTGTGGAAAAGAAATCACATGCAATGACTCTGGTTGGTCCATATGTGGTTTGTGTAAAGAACACACATGCACTGACCACTGGTTGATCCATGTGTGGTTTGTGAAATGAACACACATGCAATGCCACTGGTTGATCCATGTGTGGTTTGTGGAAAGAACACACATGCAATGGCTCTAGTGCTAGTTTTTGTATAAGAACACACATGCAATGTCTCTAATGGATCCTTATGTGGTTTGTGAAAAGAACACACATGCAATGACTCTAGTGCTAGTTTTTGTATAAGAACACACATGCAATGTCTCTAATGGATCCATATGTGGTTTGTGAAAAGAACACACATGCAATGACCACTTGCTGATCCATGTGTGGTTTGTGAAAAGAACACACATGCAATGACTCTAGTGCTAGTTTTAGTATAAGAACACACATGCCATGACTCTAGTGGGTCCACATGTAGTTTCTGAAAAGAACACACATGCAATGACCACTGGTTGATCCATAAGTGGTTTGTGGAAAGAACACACATGCAATGACCACTGGTTGATCCATAAGTGGTTTGTGGAAAAGAAAACACATGCAATGACTCTGGTTGGTCCATATGTGGTTTGTGGAAAGAACACACATGCAATGACTCTAGTGGTGGATCCATGTGTTGTTTGTGGAAAGAACACACATGCAATGACAGTGGTGGATCCATGTGTCGTTTGTGGATAGAACACACATGCAATGACTCTAGTGCTAGTTTTAGTATAAGAACACACATGCAATGTCTCTAATGGATCCATATGTGGTTTGTGAAAAGAACACACATGCAATGACCACTTGTTGATCCATGTGTGGTTTGTGAAAAGAACACCCATGCAATGACTCTAGTGCTAGATTTAATATAAGAACATACATGCAATGACTCTAGTGGGTCCACATGTAGTTTGTGAAAAGAACACACATGCAATAAGCACTGGTTGATCCATAAGTGTTTTGTGGAAAGAACACAGATGCAATGACCACTGGTTGATCCATAAGTGGTTTGTGGAAAAGAAAACACATGCAATGACTCTGGTTGGTCCATATGTGGTTTGTGGAAAGAACACACATGCATTGACCACTGGTTGATCCATATATGGCTTGTGAAAAGAACACACATGCAATGCCACTAGTTGATCCATGTGTGGTTTGTGGAAAGAACACACATGCAATGACTCTAGTGGTAGTTTTAGTATAAGATCACACATGCAATGACTCTAATGGATCCATATGTGGTTTGTGAAAATAACACACATGCAATGACCACTTGTTGATCCATGTGTGGTTTGTGAAAAGAACACACATGCAATGACTCTAGTGCTAGTTTTAGTATAAGAACACACATGCAATGACTCTAGTGGGTCCACATGTAGTTTGTGAAAAGAACACACATGTAATGACCACTGGTTGATCCATAAGTGGTTTGTGGAAAGAACACACATGCAATGACCACTGGTTGATCCATAAGTGGTTTGTGGAAAAGAAAACACATGCAATGACTCTGGTTGGTCCATATGTGGTTTGTGGAAAGAACACACATGCATTGACAACTGGTTGATCCATATGTGGCTTGTGAAAAGAACAAACATGCAATGACACTAGTTGATCCATGTGTGGTTTTTGTTAAGAACACACATGCAATGACTCTAGTGGTAGTTTTAGTATAAGAACACACATGCAATGACTCTAGTGGGTCCACATGTAGTTTGTGAAAAGAACACACATGCAATGACCACTGGTTGATCCATAAGTGGTTTGTGGAAAGAACACACATGCAATGACCACTGGTTGATCCATAAGTGGTTTGTGGAAAATAAAACACATGCAATGACTCTGGTTGGTCCATATGTGGTTTGTGGAAAGAACACACATGCAGTAACCACTGGTTGATCCATAAGTGGTTTGTAGAAACAACACACATGCAATGACCACTGGCTGATCCATAAGTGGTTTGTGGAAAAGAAATCACATGCAATGACTCTGGTTGGTCCATATGTGGTTTGTGGAAAGAACACACATGCAATGACTCTAGTGGTGGATCCATGTGTTGTTTGTGGAAAGAACACACATGCAATAACAGTGGTGGATCCATGTGTCGTTTGTGGATAGAACACACATGCAATAACTCTAGTGCTAGTTTTAGTATAAGAACACACATGCAATGTCTCTAATGGATCCATATGTGGTTTGTGAAAAGAACACACATGCAATGACCACTTGTTGATCCATGTGTGGTTTGTGAAAAGAACATCCACGCAATGACTCTAGTGCTAGATTTAATATAAGAACATACATGCAATGACTCTAGTGGGTCCACATGTAGTTTGTGAAAAGAACACACATGCAATAACCACTGGTTGATCCATAAGTGGTTTGTGGAAAGAACACACATGCCATGACCACTGGTTGATCCATAAGTGGTTTGTGGAAAAGAAAACACATGCAATGACTCTGGTTGGTCCATATGTGGTTTGTGGAAAGAACACACATGCAGTAACCACTGGTTGATCCATAAGTGGTTTGTAGAAACAACACACATGCAATGACCACTGGTTGATCCATAAGTGGTTTGTGGAAAAGAAATCACATGCAATGACTCTGGTTGGTCCATATGTGGTTTGTGTAAAGAACACACATGCACTGACCACTGGTTGATCCATGTGTGGTTTGTGAAATGAACACACATGCAATGCCACTGGTTGATCCATGTGTGGTTTGTGGAAAGAACACACATGCAATGGCTCTAGTGCTAGTTTTTGTATAAGAACACACATGCAATGTCTCTAATGGATCCTTATGTGGTTTGTGAAAAGAACACACATGCAATGACTCTAGTGCTAGTTTTTGTATAAGAACACACATGCAATGTCTCTAATGGATCCATATGTGGTTTGTGAAAAGAACACACATGCAATGACCACTTGCTGATCCATGTGTGGTTTGTGAAAAGAACACACATGCAATGACTCTAGTGCTAGTTTTAGTATAAGAACACACATGCCATGACTCTAGTGGGTCCACATGTAGTTTCTGAAAAGAACACACATGCAATGACCACTGGTTGATCCATAAGTGGTTTGTGGAAAGAACACACATGCAATGACCACTGGTTGATCCATAAGTGGTTTGTGGAAAAGAAAACACATGCAATGACTCTGGTTGGTCCATATGTGGTTTGTGGAAAGAACACACATGCAATGACTCTAGTGGTGGATCCATGTGTTGTTTGTGGAAAGAACACACATGCAATGACAGTGGTGGATCCATGTGTCGTTTGTGGATAGAACACACATGCAATGACTCTAGTGCTAGTTTTAGTATAAGAACACACATGCAATGTCTCTAATGGATCCATATGTGGTTTGTGAAAAGAACACACATGCAATGACCACTTGTTGATCCATGTGTGGTTTGTGAAAAGAACACCCATGCAATGACTCTAGTGCTAGATTTAATATAAGAACATACATGCAATGACTCTAGTGGGTCCACATGTAGTTTGTGAAAAGAACACACATGCAATAAGCACTGGTTGATCCATAAGTGTTTTGTGGAAAGAACACAGATGCAATGACCACTGGTTGATCCATAAGTGGTTTGTGGAAAAGAAAACACATGCAATGACTCTGGTTGGTCCATATGTGGTTTGTGGAAAGAACACACATGCATTGACCACTGGTTGATCCATATATGGCTTGTGAAAAGAACACACATGCAATGCCACTAGTTGATCCATGTGTGGTTTGTGGAAAGAACACACATGCAATGACTCTAGTGGTAGTTTTAGTATAAGATCACACATGCAATGACTCTAATGGATCCATATGTGGTTTGTGAAAATAACACACATGCAATGACCACTTGTTGATCCATGTGTGGTTTGTGAAAAGAACACACATGCAATGACTCTAGTGCTAGTTTTAGTATAAGAACACACATGCAATGACTCTAGTGGGTCCACATGTAGTTTGTGAAAAGAACACACATGTAATGACCACTGGTTGATCCATAAGTGGTTTGTGGAAAGAACACACATGCAATGACCACTGGTTGATCCATAAGTGGTTTGTGGAAAAGAAAACACATGCAATGACTCTGGTTGGTCCATATGTGGTTTGTGGAAAGAACACACATGCATTGACAACTGGTTGATCCATATGTGGCTTGTGAAAAGAACAAACATGCAATGACACTAGTTGATCCATGTGTGGTTTGTGTTAAGAACACACATGCAATGACTCTAGTGGTAGTTTTAGTATAAGAACACACATGCAATGACTCTAGTGGGTCCACATGTAGTTTGTGAAAAGAACACACATGCAATGACCACTGGTTGATCCATAAGTGGTTTGTGGAAAGAACACACATGCAATGACCACTGGTTGATCCATAAGTGGTTTGTGGAAAATAAAACACATGCAATGACTCTGGTTGGTCCATATGTGGTTTGTGGAAAGAACACACATGCAGTAACCACTGGTTGATCCATAAGTGGTTTGTAGAAACAACACACATGCAATGACCACTGGCTGATCCATAAGTGGTTTGTGGAAAAGAAATCACATGCAATGACTCTGGTTGGTCCATATGTGGTTTTTGGAAAGAACACACATGCAATGACTCTAGTGGTGGATCCATGTGTTGTTTGTGGAAAGAACACACATGCAATAACAGTGGTGGATCCATGTGTCGTTTGTGGATAGAACACACATGCAATAACTCTAGTGCTAGTTTTAGTATAAGAACACACATGCAATGTCTCTAATGGATCCATATGTGGTTTGTGAAAAGAACACACATGCAATGACCACTTGTTGATCCATGTGTGGTTTGTGAAAAGAACACCCATGCAATGACTCTAGTGCTAGATTTAATATAAGAACATACATGCAATGACTCTAGTGGGTCCACATGTAGTTTGTGAAAAGAACACACATGCAATAACCACTGGTTGATCCATAAGTGGTTTGTGGAAAGAACACACATGCCATGACCACTGGTTGATCCATAAGTGGTTTGTGGAAAAGAAAACACATGCAATGACTCTGGTTGGTCCATATGTGGTTTGTGGAAAGAACACACATGCAGTAACCACTGGTTGATCCATAAGTGGTTTGTAGAAACAACACACATGCAATGACCACTGGTTGATCCATAAGTGGTTTGTGGAAAAGAAATCACATGCAATGACTCTGGTTGGTCCATATGTGGTTTGTGTAAAGAACACACATGCACTGACCACTGGTTGATCCATGTGTGGTTTGTGAAATGAACACACATGCAATGCCACTGGTTGATCCATGTGTGGTTTGTGGAAAGAACACACATGCAATGGCTCTAGTGCTAGTTTTTGTATAAGAACACACATGCAATGTCTCTAATGGATCCTTATGTGGTTTGTGAAAAGAACACACATGCAATGACTCTAGTGCTAGTTTTTGTATAAGAACACACATGCAATGTCTCTAATGGATCCATATGTGGTTTGTGAAAAGAACACACATGCAATGACCACTTGCTGATCCATGTGTGGTTTGTGAAAAGAACACACATGCAATGACTCTAGTGCTAGTTTTAGTATAAGAACACACATGCCATGACTCTAGTGGGTCCACATGTAGTTTCTGAAAAGAACACACATGCAATGACCACTGGTTGATCCATAAGTGGTTTGTGGAAAGAACACACATGCAATGACCACTGGTTGATCCATAAGTGGTTTGTGGAAAAGAAAACACATGCAATGACTCTGGTTGGTCCATATGTGGTTTGTGGAAAGAACACACATGCAATGACTCTAGTGGTGGATCCATGTGTTGTTTGTGGAAAGAACACACATGCAATGACAGTGGTGGATCCATGTGTCGTTTGTGGATAGAACACACATGCAATGACTCTAGTGCTAGTTTTAGTATAAGAACACACATGCAATGTCTCTAATGGATCCATATGTGGTTTGTGAAAAGAACACACATGCAATGACCACTTGTTGATCCATGTGTGGTTTGTGAAAAGAACACCCATGCAATGACTCTAGTGCTAGATTTAATATAAGAACATACATGCAATGACTCTAGTGGGTCCACATGTAGTTTGTGAAAAGAACACACATGCAATAAGCACTGGTTGATCCATAAGTGTTTTGTGGAAAGAACACAGATGCAATGACCACTGGTTGATCCATAAGTGGTTTGTGGAAAAGAAAACACATGCAATGACTCTGGTTGGTCCATATGTGGTTTGTGGAAAGAACACACATGCATTGACCACTGGTTGATCCATATATGGCTTGTGAAAAGAACACACATGCAATGCCACTAGTTGATCCATGTGTGGTTTGTGGAAAGAACACACATGCAATGACTCTAGTGGTAGTTTTAGTATAAGATCACACATGCAATGACTCTAATGGATCCATATGTGGTTTGTGAAAATAACACACATGCAATGACCACTTGTTGATCCATGTGTGGTTTGTGAAAAGAACACACATGCAATGACTCTAGTGCTAGTTTTAGTATAAGAACACACATGCAATGACTCTAGTGGGTCCACATGTAGTTTGTGAAAAGAACACACATGTAATGACCACTGGTTGATCCATAAGTGGTTTGTGGAAAGAACACACATGCAATGACCACTGGTTGATCCATAAGTGGTTTGTGGAAAAGAAAACACATGCAATGACTCTGGTTGGTCCATATGTGGTTTGTGGAAAGAACACACATGCATTGACAACTGGTTGATCCATATGTGGCTTGTGAAAAGAACAAACATGCAATGACACTAGTTGATCCATGTGTGGTTTGTGTTAAGAACACACATGCAATGACTCTAGTGGTAGTTTTAGTATAAGAACACACATGCAATGACTCTAGTGGGTCCACATGTAGTTTGTGAAAAGAACACACATGCAATGACCACTGGTTGATCCATAAGTGGTTTGTGGAAAGAACACACATGCAATGACCACTGGTTGATCCATAAGTGGTTTGTGGAAAATAAAACACATGCAATGACTCTGGTTGGTCCATATGTGGTTTGTGGAAAGAACACACATGCAGTAACCACTGGTTGATCCATAAGTGGTTTGTAGAAACAACACACATGCAATGACCACTGGCTGATCCATAAGTGGTTTGTGGAAAAGAAATCACATGCAATGACTCTGGTTGGTCCATATGTGGTTTTTGGAAAGAACACACATGCAATGACTCTAGTGGTGGATCCATGTGTTGTTTGTGGAAAGAACACACATGCAATAACAGTGGTGGATCCATGTGTCGTTTGTGGATAGAACACACATGCAATAACTCTAGTGCTAGTTTTAGTATAAGAACACACATGCAATGTCTCTAATGGATCCATATGTGGTTTGTGAAAAGAACACACATGCAATGACCACTTGTTGATCCATGTGTGGTTTGTGAAAAGAACACCCATGCAATGACTCTAGTGCTAGATTTAATATAAGAACATACATGCAATGACTCTAGTGGGTCCACATGTAGTTTGTGAAAAGAACACACATGCAATAACCACTGGTTGATCCATAAGTGGTTTGTGGAAAGAACACACATGCCATGACCACTGGTTGATCCATAAGTGGTTTGTGGAAAAGAAAACACATGCAATGACTCTGGTTGGTCCATATGTGGTTTGTGGAAAGAACACACATGCAGTAACCACTGGTTGATCCATAAGTGGTTTGTAGAAACAACACACATGCAATGACCACTGGTTGATCCATAAGTGGTTTGTGGAAAAGAAATCACATGCAATGACTCTGGTTGGTCCATATGTGGTTTGTGTAAAGAACACACATGCACTGACCACTGGTTGATCCATGTGTGGTTTGTGAAATGAACACACATGCAATGCCACTGGTTGATCCATGTGTGGTTTGTGGAAAGAACACACATGCAATGGCTCTAGTGATAGTTTTTGTATAAGAACACACATGCAATGTCTCTAATGGATCCTTATGTGGTTTGTGAAAAGAACACACATGCAATGACTCTAGTGCTAGTTTTTGTATAAGAACACACATGCAATGTCTCTAATGGATCCATATGTGGTTTGTGAAAAGAACACACATGCAATGACCACTTGCTGATCCATGTCTGGTTTGTGAAAAGAACACACATGCAATGACTCTAGTGCTAGTTTTAGTATAAGAACACACATGCCATGACTCTAGTGGGTCCACATGTAGTTTCTGAAAAGAACACACATGCAATGACCACTGGTTGATCCATAAGTGGTTTGTGGAAAGAACACACATGCAATGACCACTGGTTGATCCATAAGTGGTTTGTGGAAAACAAAACACATGCAATGACTCTGGTTGGTCCATATGTGGTTTGTGGAAAGAACACACATGCAATGACTCTAGTGGTGGATCCATGTGTTGTTTGTGGAAAGAACACACATGCAATGACAGTGGTGGATCCATGTGTCGTTTGTGGATAGAACACACATGCAATGACTCTAGTGCTAGTTTTAGTATAAGAACACACATGCAATGTCTCTAATGGATCCATATGTGGTTTGTGAAAAGAACACACATGCAATGACCACTTGTTGATCCATGTGTGGTTTGTGAAAAGAACACCCATGCAATGACTCTAGTGCTAGATTTAACATAAGAACATACATGCAATGACTCTAGTGGGTCCACATGTAGTTTGTGAAAAGAACACACATGCAATAACCACTGGTTGATCCATAAGTGGTTTGTGGAAAGAACACACATGCAATGACCACTGGTTGATCCATAAGTGGTTTGTGGAAAAGAAAACACATGCAATGACTCTGGTTGGTCCATATGTGGTTTGTGGAAAGAACACACATGCATTGACCACTGGTTGATCCATATGTGGCTTGTGAAAAGAACACACATGCAATGCCACTAGTTGATCCATGTGTGGTTTGTGGAAAGAACACACATGCAATGACTCTAGTGGTAGTTTTAGTATAAGATCACACATGCAATGACTCTAATGGATCCATATGTGGTTTGTGAAAATAACACACATGCAATGACCACTTGTTGATCCATGTGTGGTTTGTGAAAAGAACACACATGCAATGACTCTAGTGCTAGTTTTAGTATAAGAACACACATGCAATAACTCTAGTGGGTGCACATGTAGTTTGTGAAAAGAACACACATGCAATGACCACTGGTTGATCCATAAGTGGTTTGTGGAAAGAACACACATGCAATGACCACTGGTTGATCCATAAGTGGTTTGTGGAAAATAAAACAAATGCAATGACTCTGGTAGGTCCATATGTGGTTTGTGGAAAGAACACACATGCAATGACTCTAGTGGTGGATCCATGTGTTGTTTGTGGAAAGAACACACATGCAATGACAGTGGTGGATCCATGTGTCGTTTGTGGATAGAATACACATGCAATGACTCTAGTGCTAGTTTTAGTATAAGAACACACATGCAATGTCTCTAATGGATCCATATGTGGTTTGTGAAAAGAACACACATGCAATGACCACTTGTTGATCCATGTGTGATTTGTGAAAAGAACACCCATGCAATGACTCTAGTGCTAGTTTTAGTATAAGAACACACATGCAATGACTCTAGTGGGTCCACATGTAGTTTGTGAAAAGAACACACATGCAATGACCACTGGTTGATCCATAAGTGGTTTGTGGAAAGAACACACATGCAATGACCACTAGTTGATCCATAAGTGGTTTGTGGAAAAGAAAACACATGCAATGACTCTGGTTGGTCCATATGTGGTTTGTGGAAAGAACACACATGCAATGACTCTAGTGGTGGATCCATGTGTTGTTTGAGGAAAGAACACACATGCAATGACAGTGGTGGATACATGTGTCGTTTGTGGATAGAACACACATGCAATGACTCTAGTGCTAGTTTTAGTATAAGATCACACATGCAATGTCTCTAATGGATCCATATGTGGTTTGTGGAAAGAACACACATGCAGTAACCACTGGTTGATCCATCAGTGGTTTGTAGAAACAACACACATGCAATGACCACTGGTTGATCCATAAGTGGTTTGTGGAAAAGAAATCACATGCAATGACTCTGGTTGGTCCATATGTGGTTTGTGAAAAGAACACACATGCACTGACCACTAGTTGATCCATGTGTGGTTTGTGAAATGAACACACATGCAATGCCACTGGTTGATCCATGTGTGGTTTGTGGAAAGAACACACATGCAATGGCTCTAGTGCTAGTTTTTGTATAAGAACACACATGCAATGTCATAATGGATCCTTATGTGGTTTGTGAAAAGAACACACATGCAATGACTCTAGTGCTAGTTTTTGTATAAGAACACACATGCAATGTCTCTAATGGATCCATATGTGGTTTGTGAAAAGAACACACATGCAATGACCACTTGCTGATCCATGTGTGGTTTGTGAAAAGAACACACATGCAATGACTCTAGTGCTAGTTTTAGTATAAGAACACACATGCAATGACTCTAGTGGGTCCACATGTAGTTTGTGAAAAGAACACACATGCAATGACCACTGGTTGATCCATAAGTGGTTTGTGGAAAGAACACACATGCAATGACCACTGGTTGATCCATAAGTGGTTTGTGGAAAAGAAAACACATGCAATGACTCTGGTTGGTCCATATGTGGTTTGTGGAAAGAACACACATGCAATGACTCTAGTGGTGGATCCATGTGTTGTTTGAGGAAAGAACACACATGCAATGACAGTGGTGGATCCATGTGTCGTTTGTGGATAGAACACACATGCAATGACTCTAGTGCTAGTTTTAGTATAAGAACACACATGCAATGTCTCTAATGGATCCATATGTGGTTTGTGAAAAGAACACACATGCAATGACCACTGGTTGATCCATAAGTGTTTTGTGGAAAAGAAAACACATGCAATGACTCGGGTTGGTCCATATGTGGTTTGTGGAAAGAACACACATGCATTGACCACTGGTTGATCCATATGTGGCTTGTGAAAAGAACACACATGCAATGCCACTAGTTGATCCATGTGTGGTTTGTGGAAAGAACACACATGCAATGACTCTAGTGGTAGTTTTAGTATAAGATCACACATGCAATGACTCTAATGGATCCATATGTGGTTTGTGAAAATAACACACATGCAATGACCACTTGTTGATCCATGTGTGGTTTGTGAAAATAACACACATGCAATGACTCTAGTGCTAGTTTTAGTATAAGAACACACATGCAATGACTCTAGTGGGTCCACATGTTGTTTGTGAAAAGAACACACATCCAATGACCACTGGTTGATCCATAAGTGGTTTGTGGAAAGAACACACATGCAATGACCACTGGTTGATCCATAAGTGGTTTGTGGAAAAGAAAACACATGCAATGACTCTGGTTGGTCCATATGTGGTTTGTGGAAAGAACACACATGCATTGACAACTGGTTGATCCATATGTGGCTTGTGAAAAGAACAAACATGCAATGACACTAGTTGATCCATGTGTGGTTTGTGTTAAGAACACACATGCAATGACTCTAGTGGTAGTTTTAGTATAAGAACACACATGCAATGACTCTAGTGGGTCCACATGTAGTTTGTGAAAAGAACACACATGCAATGACCACTGGTTGATCCATAAGTGGTTTGTTGAAAGAACACACATGCAATGACCACTGGTTGATCCATAAGTGGTTTGTGGAAAATAAAACACATGCAATGACTCTAGTTGGTCCATATGTGCTTTCTGGAAAGAACACACATGCAGTAACCACTGGTTGATCCATAAGTGGTTTGTAGAAACAACACACATGCAATGACCACTGGTTGATCCATAAGTGGTTTGTGGAAAAGAAATCACATGCAATGACTCTGGTTGGTCCATATGTGGTTTGTGTAAAGAACACACATGCACTGACCACTGGTTGATCCATGTGTGGTTTGTGAAATGAACACACATGCAATGCCACTGGTTGATCCATGTGTTGTTTGTGGAAAGAACACACATGCAATGGCTCTAGTGCTAGTTTTTGTATAAGAACACACATGCAATGTCTCTAATGGATCCTTATGTGGTTTGTGAAAAGAACACACATGCAATGACTCTAGTGCTAGTTTTTGTATAAGAACACACATGCAATGTCTCTAATGGATCCATATGTGGTTTGTGAAAAGAACACACATGCAATGACCACTTGCTGATCCATGTGTGGTTTGTGAAAAGAACACACATGCAATGACTCTAGTGCTAGTTTTAGTATAAGAACACACATGCCATGACTCTAGTGGGTCTACATGTAGTTTCTGAAAAGAACACACATGCAATGACCACTGGTTGATCCATAAGTGGTTTGTGGAAAGAACACACATGCAATGACCACTGGTTGATCCATAAGTGGTTTGTGGAAAACAAAACACATGCAATGACTCTGGTTGGTCCATATGTGGTTTGTGGAAAGAACACACATGCAATGACTCTAGTGGTGGATCCATGTGTTGTTTGTGGAAAGAACACACGTGCAATGACAGTGGTGGATCCATGTGTCGTTTGTGGATAGAACACACATGCAATGACTCTAGTGCTAGTTTTAGTATAAGAACACACATGCAATGTCTCTAATGGATCCATATGTGGTTTGTGAAAAGAACACACATGCAATGACCACTTGTTGATCCATGTGTGGTTTGTGAAAAGAACACCCATGCAATGACTCTAGTGCTAGATTTAACATAAGAACATACATGCAATGACTCTAGTGGGTCCACATGTAGTTTGTGAAAAGAACACACATGCAATAACCACTGGTTGATCCATAAGTGGTTTGTGGAAAGAACACACATGCAATGACCACTGGTTGATCCATAAGTGGTTTGTGGAAAAGAAAACACATGCAATGACTCTGGTTGGTCCATATGTGGTTTGTCGAAAGAACACACATGCATTGACCACTGGTTGATCCATATGTGGCTTGTGAAAAGAACACACATGCAATGCCACTAGTTGATCCATGTGTGGTTTGTGGAAAGAACACACATGCAATGACTCTAGTGGTAGTTTTAGTATAAGATCACACATGCAATGACTCTAATGGATCCATATGTGGTTTGTGAAAATAACACACATGCAATGACCACTTGTTGATCCATGTGTGGTTTGTGAAAAGAACACACATGCAATGACTCTAGTGCTAGTTTTAGTATAAGAACACACATGCAATAACTCTAGTGGGTGCACATGTAGTTTGTGAAAAGAACACACATGCAATGACCACTGGTTGATCCATAAGTGGTTTGTGGAAAGAACACACATGCAATGACCACTGGTTGATCCATAAGTGGTTTGTGGAAAAGAAAACAAATGCAATGACTCTGGTAGGTCCATATGTGGTTTGTGGAAAGAACACACATGCAATGACTCTAGTGGTGGATCCATGTGTTGTTTGTGGAAAGAACACACATGCAATGACAGTGGTGGATCCATGTGTCGTTTGTGGATAGAACACACATGCAATGACTCTAGTGCTAGTTTTAGTATAAGAACACACATGCAATGTCTCTAATGGATCCATATGTGGTTTGTGAAAACAACACACATGCAATGACCACTTGTTGATCCATGTGTGATTTGTGAAAAGAACACCCATGCAATGACTCTAGTGCTAGTTTTAGTATAAGAACACACATGCAATGACTCTAGTGGGTCCACATGTAGTTTGTGAAAAGAACACACATGCAATGACCACTGGTTGATCCATAAGTGGTTTGTGGAATTCACACACATGCAATGACCACTGGTTGATCCATAAGTGGTTTGTGGAAAAGAAAACACATGCAATGACTCTGGTTGGTCCATATGTGGTTTGTGGAAAGAACACACATGCAATGACTCTAGTGGTGGATCCATGTGTTGTTTGAGGAAAGAACACACATGCAATGACAGTGGTGGATCCATGTGTCGTTTGTGGATAGAACACACATGCAATGACTCTAGTGCTAGTTTTAGTATAAGAACACACATGCAATGTCTCTAATGGATCCATATGTGGTTTGTGGAAAGAACACACATGCAGTAACCACTGGTTGATCCATCAGTGGTTTGTAGAAACAACACACATGCAATGACCACTGGTTGATCCATAAGTGGTTTGTGGAAAAGAAATCACATGCAATGACTCTGGTTGGTCCATATGTGGTTTGTGTAAAGAACACACATGCACTGACCACTAGTTGATCCATGTGTGGTTTGTGAAATGAACACACATGCAATGCCACTGGTTGATCCATGTGTGGTTTGTGGAAAGAACACACATGCAATGGCTCTAGTGCTAGTTTTTGTATAAGAACACACAT
This sequence comes from Avena sativa, assembly GCA_916181665.1. Taxonomy (NCBI): domain Eukaryota; kingdom Viridiplantae; phylum Streptophyta; class Magnoliopsida; order Poales; family Poaceae; genus Avena; species Avena sativa. The sequence goes on along the minus strand of OV702292.1, from coordinate 14,691,592 downwards.
GCAATGTCTCTAATGGATCCTTATGTGGTTTGTGAAAAGAACACACATGCAATGACTCTAGTGCTAGTTTTTGTATAATAACACACATGCAATGTCTCTAATGGATCCATATGTGGTTTGTGAAAAGAACACACATGCAATGACCACTTGCTGATCCATGTGTGGTTTGTGAAAAGAACACACATGCAATGACTCTAGTGCTAGTTTTAGTATAAGAACACACATGCAATGACTCTAGTGGGTCCACATGTAGTTTGTGAAAAGAACACACATGCAATGACCACTAGTTGATCCATAAGTGGTTTGTGGAAAGAACACACATGCAATGACCACTGGTTGATCCATAAGTGGTTTGTGGAAAAGAAAACACATGCAATGACTCTGGTTGGTCCATATGTGGTTTGTGGAAAGAACACACATGCAATGACTCTAGTGGTGGATCCATGTGTTGTTTGAGGAAAGAACACACATGCAATGACAGTGGTGGATCCATGTGTCGTTTGTGGATAGAACACACATGCAATGACTCTAGTGCTAGTTTTAGTATAAGAACACACATGCAATGTCTCTAATGGATCCATATGTGGTTTGTGAAAAGAACACACATGCAATGACCACTGGTTGATCCATAAGTGGTTTGTCGAAAAGAAAACACATGCAATGACTCTGGTTGGTCCATATGTGGTTTGTGGAAAGAACACACATGCATTGACCACTGGTTGATCCATATGTGGCTTGTGAAAAGAACACACATGCAATGCCACTAGTTGATCCATGTGTGGTTTGTGGAAAGAACACACATGCAATGACTCTAGTGGTAGTTTTAGTATAAGATCACACATGCAATGACTCTAATGGATCCATATGTGGTTTGTGAAAATAACACACATGCAATGACCACTTGTTGATCCATGTGTGGTTTGTGAAAATAACACACATGCAATGACTCTAGTGCTAGTTTTAGTATAAGAACACACATGCAATGACTCTAGTGGGTCCACATGTAGTTTGTGAAAAGAACACACATGCAATGACCACTGGTTGATCCATAAGTGGTTTGTGGAAAGAACACACATGCAATGACCACTGGTTGATCCATAAGTGGTTTGTGGAAAATAAAACACATGCAATGACTCTGGTTGGTCCATATGTGGTCTGTGGAAAGAACACACATGCATTGACAACTGGTTGATCCATATGTGGCTTGTGAAAAGAACAAACATGCAATGACACTAGTTGATCCATGTGTGGTTTGTGTTAAGAACACACATGCAATGACTCTAGTGGTAGTTTTAGTATAAGAACACACATGCAATGACTCTAGTGGGTCCACATGTAGTTTGTGAAAAGAACACACATGCAATGACCACTGGTTGATCCATAAGTGGTTTGTGGAAAGAACACACATGCAATGACCACTGGTTGATCCATAAGTGGTTTGTGGAAAATAAAACACATGCAATGACTCTGGTTGGTCCATATGTGGTTTCTGGAAAGAACACACATGCAGTAACCACTGGTTGATCCATAAGTGGTTTGTAGAAACAACACACATGCAATGACCACTGGCTGATCCATAAGTGGTTTGTGGAAAAGAAATCACATGCAATGACTCTGGTTGGTCCATATGTGGTTTGTGGAAAGAACACACATGCAATGACTCTAGTGGTGGATCCATGTGTTGTTTGTGGAAAGAACACACATGCAATAACAGTGGTGGATCCATGTGTCATTTTTGGATAGAACACACATGCAATAACTCTAGTGCTAGTTTTAGTATAAGAACACACATGCAATGTCTCTAATGGATCCATATGTGGTTTGTGAAAAGAACACACATGCAATGACCACTTGTTGATCCATGTGTGGTTTGTGAAAAGAACACCCATGCAATGACTCTAGTGCTAGATTTAATATAAGAACATACATGCAATGACTCTAGTGGGTCCACATGTAGTTTGTGAAAAGAACACACATGCAATAACCACTGGTTGATCCATAAGTGGTTTGTGGAAATAACACACATGCCATGACCACTGGTTGATCCATAAGTGGTTTGTGGAAAAGAAAACACATGCAATGACTCTGGTTGGTCCATATGTGGTTTGTGGAAAGAACACACATGCATTGACCACTGGTTGATCCATATGTGGCTTGTGAAAAGAACACACATGCAATGCCACTAGTTGATCCGTGTGTGGTTTGTGGAAAGAACACACATGCAATGACTCTAGTGGTAGTTTTAGTATAAGGTCACACATGCAATGACTCTAATGGATCCATATGTGGTTTGTGAAAATAACACACATGCAATGACCACTTGTTGATCCATGTGTGGTTTGTGAAAAGAACACACATGCAATGACCCTAGTGCTAGTTTTAGTATAAGAACACACATGCAATGACTCTGGTGGGTGCACATGTAGTTTGTGAAAAGAACACACATGCAATGACCACTGGTTGATCCATAAGTGGTTTGTGGAAAGAACACACATGCAATGACCACTGGTTGATCCATAAGTGGTTTGTGGAAAATAAAACACATGCAATGACTCTGGTTGGTCCATATGTGGTTTCTGGAAAGAACACACATGCAGTAACCACTGGTTGATCCATAAGTGGTTTGTAGAAAGAACACACATGCAATGACCACTGGCTGATCCATAAGTGGTTTGTGGAAAAGAAATCACATGCAATGACTCTGGTTGGTCCATATGTGGTTTGTGTAAAGAACACACATGCACTGACCACTGGTTGATCCATGTGTGGTTTGTGAAATGAACACACATGCAATTCCACTGGTTGATCCATGTGTGGTTTGTGGAAAGAACACACATGCAATGGCTCTAGTGCTAGTTTTTGTATAAGAACACACATGCAATGTCTCTAATGGATCCTTATGTGGTTTGTGAAAAGAACACACATGCAATGACCACTTGTTGATCCATGTGTGGTTTGTGAAAAGAACACACATGCAATGACTCTAGTGCTAGTTTTAGTATAAGAACACACATGCAATGACTCTAGTGGGTCCACATGTAGTTTGTGAAAAGAACACACGTGCAATGACCACTGGTTGATCCATAAGTGGTTTGTGGAAAGAACACACATGCAATGACCACTGGTTGATCCATAAGTGGTTTGTGGAAAAGAAAACACATGCAATGACTCTGGTTGGTCCATATGTGGTTTGTGGAAAGAACACACATGCAATGACTCTAGTGGTGGATCCATGAGTTGTTTGAGGAAAGAACACACATGCAATGACAGTGGTGGATCCATGTGTCGTTTGTGGATAGAACACACATGCAATGACTCTAGTGCTAGTTTTAGTATAAGAACACACATGCAATGTCTCTAATGGATCCATATGTGGTTTGTGAAAAGAACACACATGCAATGACCACTTGTTGATCCATGTGTGGTTTGTGAAAAGAACACCCATGCAATGACTCTAGTGCTAGATTTAATATAAGAACATACATGCAATGACTCTAGTGGGTCCACATGTAGTTTGTGAAAAGAACACACATGCAATAACCACTGGTTGATCCATAAGTGGTTTGTGGAAAGAACACACATGCAATGACCACTGGTTGATCCATAAGTGGTTTGTGGAAAAGAAAACACATGCAATGACTCTGGTTGGTCCATATGTGGTTTGTGGAAAGAACACACATGCATTGACCACTGGTTGATCCATATATGGCTTGTGAAAAGAACACACATGCAATGCCACTAGTTGATCCATGTGTGGTTTGTGGAAAGAACACACATGCAATTACTCTAGTGGTAGTTTTAGTATAAGATCACACATGCAATGACTCTAATGGATCCATATGTGGTTTGTGAAAATAACACACATGCAATGACCACTTGTTGATCCATGTGTGGTTTGTGAAAAGAACACACATGCAATGACTCTAGTGCTATTTTTAGTATAAGAACACACATGCAATGACTCTAGTGGGTCCACATGTAGTTTGTGAAAAGAACACACATGTAATGACCACTGGTTGATCCATTAGTGGTTTGTGGAAAGAACACACATGCAATGACCACTGGTTGATCCATAAGTGGTTTGTGGAAAAGAAAACACATGCAATGACTCTGGTTGGTCCATATGTGGTTTGTGGAAAGAACACACATGCATTGACAACTGGTTGATCCATATGTGGCTTGTGAAAAGAACAAACATGCAATGACACTAGTTGATCATTGTGTGGTTTGTGTTAAGAACACACATGCAATGACTCTAGTGGTAGTTTTAGTATAAGAACACACATGCAATGACTCTAGTGGGTCCACATGTAGTTTGTGAAAAGAACACACATGCAATGACTACTGGTTGATCCATAAGTGGTTTGTGGAAAGAACACACATGCAATGACCACTGGTTGATCCATAAGTGGTTTGTGGAAAATAAAACACATGCAATGACTCTGGTTGGTCCATATGTGGTTTGTGGAAAGAACACACATGCAGTAACCACTGGTTGATCCATAAGTGGTTTGTAGAAACAACACACATGCAATGACCACTGGCTGATCCATAAGTGGTTTGTGGAAAAGAAATCACATGCAATGACTCTGGTTGGTCCATATGTGGTTTGTGGAAAGAACACACATGCAATGACTCTAGTGGTGGATCCATGTGTTGTTTGTGGAAAGAACACACATGCAATAACAGTGGTGGATCCATGTGTCGTTTTTGGATAGAACACACATGCAATAACTCTAGTGCTAGTTTTAGTATAAGAACACACATGCAATGTCTCTAATGGATCCATATGTGGTTTGTGAAAAGAACACACATGCAATGACCACTTGTTGATCCATGTGTGGTTTGTGAAAAGAACACCCATGCAATGACTCTAGTGCTAGATTTAATATAAGAACATACATGCAATGACTCTAGTGGGTCCACATGTAGTTTGTGAAAAGAACACACATGCAATAACCACTGGTTGATCCATAAGTGGTTTGTGGAAATAACACACATGCCATGACCACTGGTTGATCCATAAGTGGTTTGTGGAAAAGAAAACACATGCAATGACTCTGGTTGGTCCATATGTGGTTTGTGGAAAGAACACACATGCATTGACGACTGGTTGATCCATATGTGGCTTGTGAAAAGAACACACATGCAATGCCACTAGTTGATCCGTGTGTGGTTTGTGGAAAGAACACACATGCAATGACTCTAGTGGTAGTTTTAGTATAAGGTCACACATGCAATGACTCTAATGGATCCATATGTGGTTTGTGAAAATAACACACATGCAATGACCACTTGTTGATCCATGTGTGGTTTGTGAAAAGAACACACATGCAATGACCCTAGTGCTAGTTTTAGTATAAGAACACACATGCAATGACTCTGGTGGGTGCACATGTAGTTTGTGAAAAGAACACACATGCAATGACCACTGGTTGATCCATAAGTGGTTTGTGGAAAGAACACACATGCAATGACCACTGGTTGATCCATAAGTGGTTTGTGGAAAATAAAACACATGCAATGACTCTGGTTGGTCCATATGTGGTTTCTGGAAAGAACACACATGCAGTAACCACTGGTTGATCCATAAGTGGTTTGTAGAAACAACACACATGCAATGACCACTGGCTGATCCATAAGTGGTTTGTGGAAAAGAAATCACATGCAATGACTCTGGTTGGTCCATATGTGGTTTGTGTAAAGAACACACATGCACTGACCACTGGTTGATCCATGTGTGGTTTGTGAAATGAACACACATGCAATTCCACTGGTTGATCCATGTGTGGTTTGTGGAAAGAACACACATGCAATGGCTCTAGTGCTAGTTTTTGTATAAGAACACACATGCAATGTCTCTAATGGATCCTTATGTGGTTTGTGAAAAGAACACACATGCAATGACTCTAGTGCTAGTTTTTGTATTAGAACACACATGCAATGTCTCTAATGGATCCATATGTGGTTTGTGAAAAGAACACACATGCAATGACCACTTGTTGATCCATGTGTGGTTTGTGAAAAGAACACACATGCAATGACTCTAGTGCTAGTTTTAGTATAAGAACACACATGCAATGACTCTAGTGGGTCCACATGTAGTTTGTGAAAAGAACACACGTGCAATGACCACTGGTTGATCCATAAGTGGTTTGTGGAAAGAACACACATGCAATGACCACTGGTTGATCCATAAGTGGTTTGTGGAAAAGAAAACACATGCAATGACTCTGGTTGGTCCATATGTGGTTTGTGGAAAGAACACACATGCAATGACTCTAGTGGTGGATCCATGAGTTGTTTGAGGAAAGAACACACATGCAATGACAGTGGTGGATCCATGTGTCGTTTGTGGATAGAACACACATGCAATGACTCTAGTGCTAGTTTTAGTATAAGAACACACATGCAATGTCTCTAATGGATCCATATGTGGTTTGTGAAAAGAACACACATGCAATGACCACTTGTTGATCCATGTGTGGTTTGTGAAAAGAACACCCATGCAATGACTCTAGTGCTAGATTTAATATAAGAACATACATGCAATGACTCTAGTGGGTCCACATGTAGTTTGTGAAAAGAACACACATGCAATAACCACTGGTTGATCCATAAGTGGTTTGTGGAAAGAACACACATGCAATGACCACTGGTTGATCCATAAGTGGTTTGTGGAAAAGAAAACACATGCAATGACTCTGGTTGGTCCATATGTGGTTTGTGGAAAGAACACACATGCATTGACCACTGGTTGATCCATATATGGCTTGTGAAAAGAACACACATGCAATGCCACTAGTTGATCCATGTGTGGTTTGTGGAAAGAACACACATGCAATTACTCTAGTGGTAGTTTTAGTATAAGATCACACATGCAATGACTCTAATGGATCCATATGTGGTTTGTGAAAATAACACACATGCAATGACCACTTGTTGATCCATGTGTGGTTTGTGAAAAGAACACACATGCAATGACTCTAGTGCTATTTTTAGTATAAGAACACACATGCAATGACTCTAGTGGGTCCACATGTAGTTTGTGAAAAGAACACACATGTAATGACCACTGGTTGATCCATTAGTGGTTTGTGGAAAGAACACACATGCAATGACCACTGGTTGATCCATAAGTGGTTTGTGGAAAAGAAAACACATGCAATGACTCTGGTTGGTCCATATGTGGTTTGTGGAAAGAACACACATGCATTGACAACTGGTTGATCCATATGTGGCTTGTGAAAAGAACAAACATGCAATGACACTAGTTCATCATTGTGTGGTTTGTGTTAAGAACACACATGCAATGACTCTAGTGGTAGTTTTAGTATAAGAACACACATGCAATGACTCTAGTGGGTCCACATGTAGTTTGTGAAAAGAACACACATGCAATGACCACTGGTTGATCCATAAGTGGTTTGTGGAAAGAACACACATGCAATGACCACTGGTTGATCCATAAGTGGTTTGTGGAAAATAAAACACATGCAATGACTCTGGTTGGTCCATATGTGGTTTGTGGAAAGAACACACATGCAGTAACCACTGGTTGATCCATAAGTGGTTTGTAGAAACAACACACATGCAATGACCACTGGCTGATCCATAAGTGGTTTGTGGAAAAGAAATCACATGCAATGACTCTGGTTGGTCCATATGTGGTTTGTGGAAAGAACACACATGCAATGACTCTAGTGGTGGATCCATGTGTTGTTTGTGGAAAGAACACACATGCAATAACAGTGGTGGATCCATGTGTCATTTTTGGATAGAACACACATGCAATAACTCTAGTGCTAGTTTTAGTATAAGAACACACATGCAATGTCTCTAATGGATCCATATGTGGTTTGTGAAAAGAACACACATGCAATGACCACTTGTTGATCCATGTGTGGTTTGTGAAAAGAACACCCATGCAATGACTCTAGTGCTAGATTTAATATAAGAACATACATGCAATGACTCTAGTGGGTCCACATGTAGTTTGTGAAAAGAACACACATGCAATAACCACTGGTTGATCCATAAGTGGTTTGTGGAAATAACACACATGCCATGACCACTGGTTGATCCATAAGTGGTTTGTGGAAAAGAAAACACATGCAATGACTCTGGTTGGTCCATATGTGGTTTGTGGAAAGAACACACATGCATTGACCAGTGGTTGATCCATATGTGGCTTGTGAAAAGAACACACATGCAATGCCACTAGTTGATCCGTGTGTGGTTTGTGGAAAGAACACACATGCAATGACTCTAGTGGTAGTTTTAGTATAAGGTCACACATGCAATGACTCTAATGGATCCATATGTGGTTTGTGAAAATAAGACACATGCAATGACCACTTGCTGATCCATGTGTGGTTTGTGAAAAGAACACACATGCAATGACTCTAGTGCTAGTTTTAGTATAAGAACACACATGCAATGACTCTAGTGGGTCCACATGTAGTTTGTGAAAAGAACACACATGCAATGACCACTAGTTGATCCATAAGTGGTTTGTGGAAAGAACACACATGACATGACCACTTGTTGATTCTTAAGTGGTTTGTGGAAAAGAAAACACATGCAATGACTCTGGTTGGTCCATATGTGGTTTGTGGAAAGAACACACATGCAGTAACCACTGGTCGATCCATGTGTGGTTTGTGAAATGAACACACATGCAATGCCACTGGTTGATCCATGTGTGGGTTGTGGAAAGAACACACATGCAATGACTCTAGTGCTAGTTTTAGTATAAGAACACACATGCAATGTCTCTAATGGATCCATATGTGGTTTGTGAAAAGAACACACATGCAATGACCACTTGTTGATCCATGTGTGGTTTGTGAAAAGAACACCCATGCAATGACTCTAGTGCTAGATTTAATATAGGAACATACATGCAATGACTCTAGTGGGTCCACATGTAGTTTGTGAAAAGAACATACATGCAATAACCACTGGTTGATCCATAAGTGGTTTGTGGAAAGAACACACATGCAATGACCACTGGTTGATCCATAAGTGGTTTGTGGAAAAGAAAACACATGCAATGACTCTGGTTGGTCCATATGTAGTTTGTGGAAAGAACACACATGCATTGACCACTGGTTGATCCATATGTGGCTTGTGAAAAGAACACACATGCAATTCCACTAGTTGATCCATGTGTGGTTTGTGGAAAGAACACACATGCAATGACTCTAGTGGTAGTTTTCGTACAAGATCACACATGCAATGACTCTAATGGATCCATATGTGGTTTGTGAAAAGAACACACATGCAATGACCACTTGTTGATCCATGTGTGATTTGTGAAAAAAACACCCATGCAATGACTCTAGTGCTAGTTTTAGTATAAGAACATACATGCAATGACTCTAGTGGGTCCACATGTAGTTTGTGAAAAGAACACACATGCAATGACCACTGGTTGATCCATAAGTGGTTTGTGTAAAGAACACACATGCAATGCCACTGGTTGATCCATAAGTGGTTTGTGGAAAAGAAAACACATGCAATGACTCTGGTTGGTCCATATGTGGTTTGTGGAAAGAACACACATGCAGTGACCACTGGTTGATCCATGTGTGGTTTGTGAAATGAACACACATGCAATGCCACTGGTTGATCCATGTGTGGTTTGTGGAAAGAACACACATGCAATGACTCTAGTGCTAGTTTTTGTATAAGAACACACATGCAATGTCTCTAATGGATCCATATGTGGTTTGTGAAAAGAACACACATGCAATGACCACTTGTTGATCCATGTGTGGTTTGTGAAAAGAACACACATGCAATGACTCTAGTGCTAGTTTTAGTATAAGAACACACATGCAATGACTCTAGTGAGTCCACATGTAGTTTGCGAAAAAAACACACATGCAATGACCACTTGTTGATCCATAAGTGGTTTGTGGAAAGAACACACATGACATGACCACTTGTTGATTATTAAGTGGTTTGTGGAAAAGAAAACACATGCAATGACTCTGGTTGGTCCATATGTTGTTTGTGGAAAGAACACACATGTAGTAACCACTGGTTGATCCATTTGTGGTTTGTGAAATGAACACACATGCAATGCCACTGGTTGATCCATGTGTGGGTTGTGGAAAGAACACACATGCAATGACTCTAGTGCTAGTTTTAGTATAAGAACACACATGCAATGTCTCTAATGGATCCATATGTGGTTTGTGAAAAGAACACACATGCAATGACCACTTGTTGATCCATGTGTGGTTTGTGAAAATAACACCCATGCAATGACTCTAGTGCTAGATTTAATATAGGAACATACATGCAATGACTCTAGTGGGTCCACATGTAGTTTGTGAAAAGAACATACATGCAATAACCACTGGTTGATCCATAAGTGGTTTGTGGAAAGAACACACATGCAATGACCACTGGTTGATCCATAAGTGGTTTGTGGAAAAGAAAACACATGCAATGACTCTGGTTGGTCCATATGTGGTTTGTGGAAAGAACACACATGCATTGACCACTGGTTGATCCATATGTGGCTTGTGAAAAGAACACACATGCAATGCCACTAGTTTATCCATGTGTGGTTTGTGGAAAGAACACACATGCAATGACTCTAGTGGTAGTTTTACTATAAGATCACACATGCAATGACTAATGGATCCATATGTGGTTTGTGAAAAGAACACACATGCAATGACCACTTGTTAATCCATGTGTGGTTTGTGAAAAGAACACACATGCAATGACTCTAGTGCTAGTTTTAGTATAAGAACACACATGCAATGACTCTAGTGGGTCCACATGTAGTTTGTGAAAAGAACACACATGCAATGACCACTGGTTGATCCATAAGTGGTTTGTGGAAAGAACACACATGCAATGACCACTGGTTGATCCATAAGTGGTTTGTGGAAAAGAAAACACATGCAATGACTCTGGTTGGTCCATATGTGGTTTGTGGAAAGAACACACATGCAGTAACCACTGGTTGATCCATAAGTGGTTTGTAGAAACAACACACATGCAATGACCACTCGTTGATCCATAAGTGGTTTGTGGAAAAGATATCACATGCAATGACTCTGGTTGGTCCATATGTGGTTTGTGTAAAGAACACACATGCGCTGACCACTGGTTGATCCATGTGTGGTTTGTGAAATGAACACACATGCAATGCCACTGGTTGATCCATGTGTGGTTTGTGGAAAGAACACACATGCAATGGCTCTAGTGCTAGTTTTTGTATAAGAACACACATGCAATGTCTCTAATGGATCCTTATGTGGTTTGTGAAAAGAACACACATGCAATGACTCTAGTGCTAGTTTTTGTATAAGAACACACATGCAATGTCTCTAATGGATCCATATGTGGTTTGTGAAAAGAACACACATGAAATGACCACTTGCTGATCCATGTGTGGTTTGTGAAAAGAACACACATGCAATGACTCTAGTGCTAGTTTTAGTATAAGAACACACATGCAATTACTCTAGTGGGTCCACATGTAGTTTGTGAAAAGAACACACATGCAATGACCACTGGTTGATCCATAAGTGGTTTGTGGAAAGAACACACATGAAATGACCACTTGTTGATCCATAAGTGGTTTGTGCAAAATGAAAACACATGCAGTGACTCTGGTTGGTCCATACGTGGTTTGTGGAAAGAACACACATGCAGTAACCACTGGTTGATCCATGTGTGGTTTGTGAAATGAACACACATGCAATGCCACTGGTTGATCCATGTGTGGTTTGTGGAAAGAACACACATGCAATGACTCTAGTGCTAGTTTTTGTATAAGAACACACATGCAATGTCTCTAATGGATCCAAATGTGGTTTGTGAAAAGAACACACATGCAATGACCACTTGTTGATCCATGTGTGGTTTGTGAAAAGAACACACATGCAATGACTCTAGTGCTAGTTTTAGTATAAGAACACACATGCAATGACTCTAGTGGGTCCACATGTAGTTTGTGAAAAGAACACACATGCAATGACCACTGGTTGATCCATAAGTGGTTTGTGGAAAGAACACACATGACATGACCACTTGTTGATTCTTAAGTGGTTTGTGGAAAAGAAAACACATGCAATGACTCTGGTTGGTCCATATGTGTTTTATGGAAAGAACACACATGCAGTAACCACTGGTTGATCCATGTGTGGTTTGTGAAATGAACACACATGCAATGCCACTGGTTTATCCATGTGTGGGTTGTGGAAAGAACACACATGCAATGACTCTGGTGCTAGTTTTAGTATAAGAACACACATGCAATGTCTCTAATGGATCCATATGTGGTTTGAGAAAAGAACACACATGCAATGACCACTTGTTGATCCATGTGTGGTTTGTGAAAAGAACACCCATGCAATGACTCTAGTGCTAGATTTAATATATGAACATACATGCAATGACTCTAGTGGGTCCACATGTAGTTTGTGAAAAGAACACACATGCAATAACCACTGGTTGATCCATATGTGGTTTGTGGAAAGAACACACATGCAATGACCACTGGTTGATCCATAAGTGGTTTGTGGAAAAGAAAACACATGCAATGACTCTGGTTGGTCCATATGTGGTTTGTGGAAAGAACACACATGCATTGCCACTGGTTGATCCATATTTGGCTTGTGAAAAGAACACACATGCAATGCCAATAGTTGATCCATGTGTGGTTTGTGGAAAGAACACACATGCAATGACTCTAGTGGTAGTTTTACTATAAGATCACACATGCAATGACTCTAATGGATCCATATGTGGTTTGTGAAAATAACACACATGCAATGACCACTTGTTGATCCATGTGTGGTTTGTGAAAAGAACACACATGCAATGACTCTAGTGCTAGTTTTAGTATTAGAACACACATGCAATGACTCTAGTGGGTCCACATGTAGTTTGTGAAAAGAACACACATGCAATGACCACTGGTTGATCCATACGTGGTTTGTGGAAAGAACACACATGACATGAGCACTTGTTGATTCTTATGTGGTTTGTGGAAAAGAAAACACATGCAATGACTCTGGTTGGTCCATATGTGGTTTGTGGAAAGAACACACATGCAGTAACCACTGGTTGATCCATAAGTGGTTTGTAGAAACAACACACATGCAATGACCACTCGTTGATCCATAAGTGGTTTGTGGAAAAGATATCACATGCAATGACTCTGGTTGGTCCATATGTGGTTTGTGTAAAGAACACACATGCGCTGACCACTGGTTGATCCATGTGTGGTTTGTGAAAAGAACACACATGCAATGACCACTTGTTGATCCATGTGTGGTTTGTGAAAAGAACACCCATGCAATGACTCTAGTGCTAGATTTAATATAAGAACATACATGCAATGACTCTAGTGGGTCCACATGTAGTTTGTGAAAAGAACACACATGCAATAACCACTGGTTGATCCATAAGTGGTTTGTGGAAATAACACACATGCCATGACCACTGGTTGATCCATAAGTGGTTTGTGGAAAAGAAAACACATGCAATGACTCTGGTTGGTCCATATGTGGTTTGTGGAAAGAACACACATGCATTGACCAGTGGTTGATCCATATGTGGCTTGTGAAAAGAACACACATGCAATGCCACTAGTTGATCCGTGTGTGGTTTGTGGAAAGAACACACATGCAATGACTCTAGTGGTAGTTTTAGTATAAGGTCACACATGCAATGACTCTAATGGATCCATATGTGGTTTGTGAAAATAAGACACATGCAATGACCACTTGCTGATCCATGTGTGGTTTGTGAAAAGAACACACATGCAATGACTCTAGTGCTAGTTTTAGTATAAGAACACACATGCAATGACTCTAGTGGGTCCACATGTAGTTTGTGAAAAGAACACACATGCAATGACCACTAGTTAATCCATAAGTGGTTTGTGGAAAGAACACACATGACATGACCACTTGTTGATTCTTAAGTGGTTTGTGGAAAAGAAAACACATGCAATGACTCTGGTTGGTCCATATGTGGTTTGTGGAAAGAACACACATGCAGTAACCACTGGTCGATCCATGTGTGGTTTGTGAAATGAACACACATGCAATGCCACTGGTTGATCCATGTGTGGGTTGTGGAAAGAACACACATGCAATGACTCTAGTGCTAGTTTTAGTATAAGAACACACATGCAATGTCTCTAATGGATCCATATGTGGTTTGTGAAAAGAACACACATGCAATGACCACTTGTTGATCCATGTGTGGTTTGTGAAAAGAACACCCATGCAATGACTCTAGTGCTAGATTTAATATAGGAACATACATGCAATGACTCTAGTGGGTCCACATGTAGTTTGTGAAAAGAACATACATGCAATAACCACTGGTTGATCCATAAGTGGTTTGTGGAAAGAACACACATGCAATGACCACTGGTTGATCCATAAGTGGTTTGTGGAAAAGAAAACACATGCAATGACTCTGGTTGGTCCATATGTAGTTTGTGGAAAGAACACACATGCATTGACCACTGGTTGATCCATATGTGGCTTGTGAAAAGAACACACATGCAATTCCACTAGTTGATCCATGTGTGGTTTGTGGAAAGAACACACATGCAATGACTCTAGTGGTAGTTTTCGTACAAGATCACACATGCAATGACTCTAATGGATCCATATGTGGTTTGTGAAAAGAACACACATGCAATGACCACTTGTTGATCCATGTGTGATTTGTGAAAAAAACACCCATGCAATGACTCTAGTGCTAGTTTTAGTATAAGAACATACATGCAATGACTCTAGTGGGTCCACATGTAGTTTGTGAAAAGAACACACATGCAATGACCACTGGTTGATCCATAAGTGGTTTGTGTAAAGAACACACATGCAATGCCACTGGTTGATCCATAAGTGGTTTGTGGAAAAGAAAACACATGCAATGACTCTGGTTGGTCCATATGTGGTTTGTGGAAAGAACACACATGCAGTGACCACTGGTTGATCCATGTGTGGTTTGTGAAATGAACACACATGCAATGCCACTGGTTGATCCATGTGTGGTTTGTGGAAAGAACACACATGCAATGACTCTAGTGCTAGTTTTTGTATAAGAACACACATGCAATGTCTCTAATGGATCCATATGTGGTTTGTGAAAAGAACACACATGCAATGACCACTTGTTGATCCATGTGTGGTTTGTGAAAAGAACACACATGCAATGACTCTAGTGCTAGTTTTAGTATAAGAACACACATGCAATGACTCTAGTGAGTCCACATGTAGTTTGCGAAAAAAACACACATGCAATGACCACTTGTTGATCCATAAGTGGTTTGTGGAAAGAACACACATGACATGACCACTTGTTGATTATTAAGTGGTTTGTGGAAAAGAAAACACATGCAATGACTCTGGTTGGTCCATATGTTGTTTGTGGAAAGAACACACATGTAGTAACCACTGGTTGATCCATTTGTGGTTTGTGAAATGAACACACATGCAATGCCACTGGTTGATCCATGTGTGGGTTGTGGAAAGAACACACATGCAATGACTCTAGTGCTAGTTTTAGTATAAGAACACACATGCAATGTCTCTAATGGATCCATATGTGGTTTGTGAAAAGAACACACATGCAATGACCACTTGTTGATCCATGTGTGGTTTGTGAAAATAACACCCATGCAATGACTCTAGTGCTAGATTTAATATAGGAACATACATGCAATGACTCTAGTGGGTCCACATGTAGTTTGTGAAAAGAACATACATGCAATAACCACTGGTTGATCCATAAGTGGTTTGTGGAAAGAACACACATGCAATGACCACTGGTTGATCCATAAGTGGTTTGTGGAAAAGAAAACACATGCAATGACTCTGGTTGGTCCATATGTGGTTTGTGGAAAGAACACACATGCATTGACCACTGGTTGATCCATATGTGGCTTGTGAAAAGAACACACATGCAATGCCACTAGTTTATCCATGTGTGGTTTGTGGAAAGAACACACATGCAATGACTCTAGTGGTAGTTTTACTATAAGATCACACATGCAATGACTAATGGATCCATATGTGGTTTGTGAAAAGAACACACATGCAATGACCACTTGTTAATCCATGTGTGGTTTGTGAAAAGAACACACATGCAATGACTCTAGTGCTAGTTTTAGTATAAGAACACACATGCAATGACTCTAGTGGGTCCACATGTAGTTTGTGAAAAGAACACACATGCAATGACCACTGGTTGATCCATAAGTGGTTTGTGGAAAGAACACACATGCAATGACCACTGGTTGATCCATAAGTGGTTTGTGGAAAAGAAAACACATGCAATGACTCTGGTTGGTCCATATGTGGTTTGTGGAAAGAACACACATGCAGTAACCACTGGTTGATCCATAAGTGGTTTGTAGAAACAACACACATGCAATGACCACTCGTTGATCCATAAGTGGTTTGTGGAAAAGATATCACATGCAATGACTCTGGTTGGTCCATATGTGGTTTGTGTAAAGAACACACATGCGCTGACCACTGGTTGATCCATGTGTGGTTTGTGAAATGAACACACATGCAATGCCACTGGTTGATCCATGTGTGGTTTGTGGAAAGAACACACATGCAATGGCTCTAGTGCTAGTTTTTGTATAAGAACACACATGCAATGTCTCTAATGGATCCTTATGTGGTTTGTGAAAAGAACACACATGCAATGACTCTAGTGCTAGTTTTTGTATAAGAACACACATGCAATGTCTCTAATGGATCCATATGTGGTTTGTGAAAAGAACACACATGAAATGACCACTTGCTGATCCATGTGTGGTTTGTGAAAAGAACACACATGCAATGACTCTAGTGCTAGTTTTAGTATAAGAACACACATGCAATTACTCTAGTGGGTCCACATGTAGTTTGTGAAAAGAACACACATGCAATGACCACTGGTTGATCCATAAGTGGTTTGTGGAAAGAACATACATGAAATGACCACTTGTTGATCCATAAGTGGTTTGTGCAAAATGAAAACACATGCAGTGACTCTGGTTGGTCCATACGTGGTTTGTGGAAAGAACACACATGCAGTAACCACTGGTTGATCCATGTGTGGTTTGTGAAATGAACACACATGCAATGCCACTGGTTGATCCATGTGTGGTTTGTGGAAAGAACACACATGCAATGACTCTAGTGCTAGTTTTTGTATAAGAACACACATGCAATGTCTCTAATGGATCCAAATGTGGTTTGTGAAAAGAACACACATGCAATGACCACTTGTTGATCCATGTGTGGTTTGTGAAAAGAACACACATGCAATGACTCTAGTGCTAGTTTTAGTATAAGAACACACATGCAATGACTCTAGTGGGTCCACATGTAGTTTGTGAAAAGAACACACATGCAATGACCACTGGTTGATCCATAAGTGGTTTGTGGAAAGAACACACATGACATGACCACTTGTTGATTCTTAAGTGGTTTGTGGAAAAGAAAACACATGCAATGACTCTGGTTGGTCCATATGTGTTTTATGGAAAGAACACACATGCAGTAACCACTGGTTGATCCATGTGTGGTTTGTGAAATGAACACACATGCAATGCCACTGGTTTATCCATGTGTGGGTTGTGGAAAGAACACACATGCAATGACTCTGGTGCTAGTTTTAGTATAAGAACACACATGCAATGTCTCTAATGGATCCATATGTGGTTTGAGAAAAGAACACACATGCAATGACCACTTGTTGATCCATGTGTGGTTTGTGAAAAGAACACCCATGCAATGACTCTAGTGCTAGATTTAATATATGAACATACATGCAATGACTCTAGTGGGTCCACATGTAGTTTGTGAAAAGAACACACATGCAATAACCACTGGTTGATCCATATGTGGTTTGTGGAAAGAACACACATGCAATGACCACTGGTTGATCCATAAGTGGTTTGTGGAAAAGAAAACACATGCAATGACTCTGGTTGGTCCATATGTGGTTTGTGGAAAGAACACACATGCATTGCCACTGGTTGATCCATATTTGGCTTGTGAAAAGAACACACATGCAATGCCAATAGTTGATCCATGTGTGGTTTGTGGAAAGAACACACATGCAATGACTCTAGTGGTAGTTTTACTATAAGATCACACATGCAATGACTCTAATGGATCCATATGTGGTTTGTGAAAATAACACACATGCAATGACCACTTGTTGATCCATGTGTGGTTTGTGAAAAGAACACACATGCAATGACTCTAGTGCTAGTTTTAGTATTAGAACACACATGCAATGACTCTAGTGGGTCCACATGTAGTTTGTGAAAAGAACACACATGCAATGACCACTGGTTGATCCATACGTGGTTTGTGGAAAGAACACACATGACATGAGCACTTGTTGATTCTTATGTGGTTTGTGGAAAAGAAAACACATGCAATGACTCTGGTTGGTCCATATGTGGTTTGTGGAAAGAACACACATGCAGTAACCACTGGTTGATCCATGTGTGGTTTGTGAAATGAACACACATGCAATGCCACTGGTTGAACCATGTGTGGGTTGTGGAAAGAACACACATGCAATGACTCTAGTGCTAGTTTTAGTATAAGAACACACATGCAATGTCTCTAATGGATCCATATGTGGTTTGTGAAAAGAACACACATGCAATGACCACTTGTTGATCCATGTGTGGTTTGTGAAAAGAACACACATGCAATGACTCTAGTGCTAGTTTTAGTATAAGAACGCACATGCAATGACTCTAGTGAGTCCACATGTAGTTTGTGAAAAAAAAACACATGCAATGACCACTGGTTGATCCATAAGTGGTTTGTGGAAAGAACACACATGACATGACCACTTGTTGATTATTAAGTGGTTTGTGGAAAAGAAAACACATGCAATGACTCTGGTTGGTCCATATGTTGTTTGTGGAAAGAACACACATGTAGTAACCACTGGTTGATCCATGTGTGGTTTGTGACATGAACACACATGCAATGCCACTGGTTGATCCATGTGTGGGTTGTGGAAAGAACACACATGCAATGACTCTAGTGGTAGTTTTAGTATAAGAACACACATGCAATGTCTCTAATGGATCCATATGTGGTTTGTGAAAAGAACACACATGCAATGACCACTTGTTGATCCATGTGTGGTTTGTGAAAAGAACACCCATGCAATGACTCTAGTGCTAGATTTAATACAGGAACATACATGCAATGACTCTAGTGGGTCCACATGTAGTTTGTGAAAAGAACATACATGCAATAACCACTGGTTGATCCATAAGTGGTTTGTGGAAAGAACACACATGCAATGACCACTGGTTGATCCATAAGTGGTTTGTGGAAAAGAAAACACATGCAATTACTCTGGTTGGTCCATATGTGGTTTGTGGAAAGAACACACATGCATTGACCACTGGTTGATCCATATGTGGCTTGTGAAAAGAACACACATGCAATGCCACTAGTTGATCCATGTGTGGTTTGTGGAAAGAACACACATGCAATGACTCTAGTGGTAGTTTTACTATAAGATCACACATGCAATGACTAATGGATCCATATGTGGTTTGTGAAAAGAACACACATGCAATGACCACTTGTTGATCCATGTGTGGTTTGTGAAAAGAACACACATGCAATGACTCTAGTGCTAGTTTTAGTATAAGAACACACATGCAATGACTCTAGTGGGTCCACATGTAGTTTGTGAAAAGAACACACATGCAATGACCACTGTTTGATCCATAAGTGGTTTGTGGAAAGAACACACATGCAATGACCACTGGTTGATCCATAAGTGGTTTGTGGAAAAGAAAACACATGCAATGACTCTGGTTGGTCCATATGTGGTTTGTGGAAAGAACACACATGCAGTAACCACTGGTTGATCCATAAGTGGTTTGTAGAAACAACACACATGCAATGACCACTCGTTGATCCATAAGTGGTTTGTGGAAAAGATATCACATGCAATGACTCTGGTTGGTCCATATGTGGTTTGTGTAAAGAACACACATGCGCTGACCACTGGTTGATCCATGTGTGGTTTGTGAAAATAACACACATGCAATGCCACTGGTTGATCCATGTGTGGTTTGTGGAAAGAACACACATGCAATGGCTCTAGTGCTAGTTTTTGTATAAGAACACACATGCAATGTCTCTAATGGATCCTTATGTGGTTTGTGAAAAGAACACACATGCAATGACTCTAGTGCTAGTTTTTGTATAATAACACACATGCAATGTCTCTAATGGATCCATATGTGGTTTGTGAAAAGAACACACATGCAATGACAACTTGCTGATCCATGTGTGGTTTGTGAAAAGAACACACATGCAATGACTCTAGTGATAGTTTTAGTATAAGAACACACATGCAATTACTGTAGTGGGTCCATATGTAGTTTGTGAAAAGAACACACATGCAATGACCACTGGTTGATCCATAAGTGGTTTGTGGAAAGAACACACATGACATGACCACTTGTTGATTCTTAAGTGGTTTGTGGAAAAGAAAACACATGCAATGACTCTGGTTGGTCCATATGTGGTTTATGGAAAGAACACACATGCAGTAACCACTGGTTGATCCATGTGTGGTTTGTGAAATGAACACACATGCAATGTCACTGGTTGATGCATGTGTGGGTTGTGGAAAGAACACACATGCAATGACTCTGGTGCTAGTTTTAGTATAAGACCACACATGCAATGTCTCTAATGGATCCATATGTGGTTTGAGAAAAGAACACACATGCAATGACCACTTGTTGATCCATGTGTGGTTTGTGAAAAGAACACCCATGCAATGACTCTAGTGCTAGATTTAATATAGGAACATACATGCAATGACTCTAGTGGGTCCACATGTAGTTTGTGAAAAGAACACACATGCAATAACCACTGGTTGATCCATAAGTGGTTTGTGGAAAGAACACACATGCAATGACCACTGGTTGATCCATAAGTGGTTTGTGGAAAAGAAAACACATGCAATGACTCTGGTTGGTCCATATGTGGTTTGTGGAAAGAACACACATGCAATGACTCTAGTGGTGGATCCATGTGTTGTTTGTGGAAAGAACACACATGCAATAACAGTGGTGGATCCATGTGTCGTTTTTGGATAGAACACACATGCAATGACTCTAGTGCTAGTTTTTGTATAAGAACACACATGCAATGTCTCTAATGGATCCATATGTGGTTTGTGAAAAGAACACACATGCAATGACAACTTGCTGATCCATGTGTGGTTTGTGAAAAGAACACACATGCAATGACTCTAGTGCTAGTTTTAGTATAAGAACACACATGCAATTACTGTAGTGGGTCCACATGTAGTTTGTGAAAAGAACACACATGCAATAACCACTGGTTGATCCATAAGTGGTTTGTGGAAAGAACACACATGAAATGACCACTGGTTGATCCATAAGTGGTTTGTGGAAAAGAAAACACATGCAATGACTCTGGTTGGTCCATATGTGGTTGGTGGAAAGAACACACATGCATTGACCACTGGTTGATCAATATGTGGCTTGTGAAAAGAACACACATGCAATGCCACTAGTTGATCCATGTGTGGTTTGTGGAAAGAACACACATGCAATGACTCTAGTGCTAGTTTTTGTATAAGGTCACACATGCAATGACTCTAATGGATCCATATGTGGTTTGTGAAAATAACACACATGCAATGACCACTTGTTGATCCATGTGTGGTTTGTGAAAAGAACACACATGCAATGACCCTAGTGCTAGTTTTAGTATAAGAACACACATGCAATGACTCTAGTGGGTGCACATGTAGTTTGTGAAAAGAACACACATGCAATGACCACTGGTTGATCCATAAGTGGTTTGTGGAAAGAACACACATGCAATGACCACTGGTTGATGCATAAGTGGTTTGTGGAAAAGAAAACACATGCAATGACTCTGGTTGGTCCATATGTTGTTTGTGGAAAGAACACACATGTAGTAACCACTGGTTGATCCATGTGTGGTTTGTGAAATGAACACACATGCAATGCCACTGGTTGATCCATGTGTGGGTTGTGGAAAGAACACACATGCAATGACTCTAGTGCTAGTTTTAGTATAAGAACACACATGCAATGTATCTAATGGATCCATATGTGGTTTGTGAAAAGAACACACATGCAATGACCACTTGCTGATCCATGTGTGGTTTGTGAAAAGAACACACATGCAATGACTCTAGTGCTAGTTTTAGTATAAGAACACACATGCAATTACTCTAGTGGGTCCACATGTAGTTTGTGAAAAGAACATACATGCAATGACCACTGGTTGATCCATAAGTGGTTTGTGGAAAGAACACACATGCAATGACCACTGGTTGATCCATAAGTGGTTTGTGGAAATGAAAACACATGCAGTGACTCTGGTTGGTCCATACGTGGTTTGTGGAAAGAACACACATGCAGTAACCACTGGTTGATCCATGTGTGGTTTGTGAAATGAACACACATGCAATGCCACTGGTTGATCCATGTGTGGTTTGTGGAAAGAACACACATGCAATGACTCTAGTGCTAGTTTTTGTATAAGAACACACATGCAATGTCTCTAATGGATCCAAATGTGGTTTGTGAAAAGAACACACATGCAATGACCACTCGTTGATCCATGTGTGGTTTGTGAAAAGAACACACATGCAATGACTCTAGTGCTAGTTTTACTATAAGAACACACATGCAATGACTCTAGTGGGTCCACATGTAGTTTGTGAAAAGAACACAGATGCAATGACCACTGGTTGATCCATAAGTGGTTTGTGTAAAGAACACACATGCAATGACCACTGGTTGATCCATAAGTGGTTTGTGGAAAAGAAAACACATGCAATGACTCTGGTTGGTCCATATGTGGTTTGTGGAAAGAACACACATGCAGTGACCACTGGTTGATCCATGTGTGGTTTGTGAAATGAACACACATGCAATGCCACTGGTTGATCCATGTGTGGTTTGTGGAAGGAACACACATGCAATGACTCTAGTGCTAGTTTTTGTATAAGAACACACATGCAATGTCTCTAATGGATCCATATGTGGTTTGTGAAAAGAACACACATGCAATGACCACTTGTTGATCCATGTGTGGTTTGTGAAAAGAACACACATGCAATGACTCTAGTGCTAGTTTTAGTATAAGAACACACATGCAATGACTCTAGTGAGTCCACATGTAGTTTGCGAAAAAAACACACATGCAATGACCACTTGTTGATCCATAAGTGGTTTGTGGAAAGAACACACATGACATGACCACTTGTTGATTATTAAGTGGTTTGTGGAAAAGAAAACACATGCAATGACTCTGGTTGGTCCATATGTTGTTTGTGGAAAGAACACACATGTAGTAACCACTGGTTGATCCATTTGTGGTTTGTGAAATGAACACACATGCAATGCCACTGGTTGATCCATGTGTGGGTTGTGGAAAGAACACGCATGCAATGACTCTAGTGCTAGTTTTAGTATAAGAACACACATGCAATGTCTCTAATGGACCCATATGTGGTTTGTGAAAAGAACACACATGCAATGACCACTTGTTGATCCATGTGTGGTTTGTGAAAATAACACCCATGCAATGACTCTAGTGCTAAATTTAATATAGGAACATACATGCAATGACTATAGTGGGTCCACATGTAGTTTGTGAAAAGAACATACATGCAATAACCACTAGTTGATCCATAAGTGGTTTGTGGAAAGAACACACATGCAATGACCACTGGTTGATCCATAAGTGGTTTGTGGAAAAGAAAACACATGCAATGACTCTGGTTGGTCCATATGTGGTTTGTGGAAAGAACACACATGCATTGACCACTAGTTGATCCATATGTGGCTTGTGAAAAGAACACACATGCAATGCCACTAGTTTATCCATGTGTGGTTTGTGGAAAGAACACACATGCAATGACTCTAGTGGTAGTTTTACTATAAGATCACACATTCAATGACTCTAATGGATCCATATGTGGTTTGTGAAAATAACACACATGCAATGACCACTTGTTGATCCATGTGTGGTTTGTCAAAAGAACACACATGCAATGACTCTAGTGCTAGTTTTAGTATAAGAACACACATGCAATGACTCTAGTGGGTCCACATGTAGTTTGTGAAAAGAACACACATGCAATGACCACTGGTTGATCCATACGTGGTTTGTGGAAAGAACACACATGACATGAGCACTTGTTGATTCTTAAGTGGTTTGTGGAAAAGAAAACACATGCAATGACTCTGGTTGGTCCATATGTGGTTTGTGGAAAGAACACACATGCAGTAACCACTGGTTGATCCATGTGTGGTTTGTGAAATGAACACACAAGCAATGCCACTGGTTGATCCATGTGTGGGTTGTGGAAAGAACACACATGCAATGACTCTAGTGCTAGTTTTAGTATAAGAACACACATGCAATGTCTCTAATGGATCCATATGTGGT
This sequence comes from Avena sativa, assembly GCA_916181665.1. NCBI lineage: Eukaryota > Viridiplantae > Streptophyta > Magnoliopsida > Poales > Poaceae > Avena > Avena sativa. Next base: position 14,667,077 of record OV702292.1, on the reverse strand, counting down.
TTGTGAAAAGAACACACATGCAATGACCACTTGTTGATCCATGTGTGGTTTGTGAAAAGAACACACATGCAATGACTCTAGTGCTAGTTTTAGTATAAGAACGCACATGCAATGACTCTAGTGAGTCCACATGTAGTTTGTGAAAAAACACACATGCAATGACCACTGGATGATCCATAAGTGGTTTGTGGAAAGAAGACATAGACATGACCACTTGTTGATTATTAAGTGGTTTGTGGAAAAGAAAACACATGCAATGACTCTGGTTGGTCCATATGTTGTTTGTGGAAAGAACACACATGTAGTAACCACTGGTTGATCCATGTGTGGTTTGTGAAATGAACACACATGCAATGCCACTGGTTGATCCATGTGTGGGTTGTGGAAAGAACACACATGCAGTGACTCTAGTGCTAGTTTTAGTATAAGAACACACATGCAATGTCTCTAATGGATCCATATGTGGTTTGTGAAAAGAACACACATGCAATGACCACTGGTTGATCCATAAGTGGTTTGTGGAAAGAACACACATGCAATGACCACTGGTTGATCCATAAGTGGTTTGTGGAAAAGAAAACACATGCAATGACTCTGGTTGGTCCATATGTGGTTTGTGGAAAGAACACACATGCATTGACAACTGGTTGATCCATATGTGGCTTGTGAAAAGAACAAACATGCAATGACACTAGTTGATCCATGTGTGGTTTGTGTTAAGAACACACATGCAATGACTCTAGTGGTAGTTTTAGTATAGGAACACACATGCAATGACTCTAGTGGGTCCACATGTAGTTTGTGAAAAGAACACACATGCAATGACCACTGGTTGATCCATAAGTGGTTTGTGGAAAGAACACACATGCAATGACCACTGGTTGATCCATAAGTGGTTTGTGGAAAAGAAAACACATGCAATGACTCTGGTTGGTCCATATGTGGTTTGTGGAAAGAACACACATGCAATGACTCTAGTGGTGGATCCATGTGTTGTTTGTGGAAAGAACACACATGCAATGACAGTGGTGGATCCATGTGTCGTTTGTGGATAGAACACACATGCAATGACTCTGGTTGGTCCATATGTGGTTTCTGGAAAGAACACGCATGCAGTAACCACTGGTTGATCCATAAGTGGTTTGTAGAAACAACAGACATGCAATGACCACTGGTTGATCCATAAGTGGTTTGTGGAAAAGAAATCACATGCAATGACTCTGGTTGGTCCATATGTGGTTTCTGGAAAGAACACACATGCAGTAACCACTGGTTGATCCATAAGTGGTTTGTAGAAACAACAGACATGCAATGACCACTGGTTGATCCATAAGTGGTTTGTGGAAAAGAAATCACATGCAATGACTCTGGTTGGTCCATATGTGGTTTGTGTAAAGAACACACATGCACTGACCACTGGTTGATCCATGTGTGGTTTGTGAAATGAACACACATGCAATGCCACTGGTTGATCCATGTGTGGTTTGTGGAAAGAACACACATGCAATGGCTCTAGTGCTAGTTTTTGTATAAGAACACACATGCAATGTCTCTAATGGATCCTTATGTGGTTTGTGAAAAGAACACACATGCAATGACTCTAGTGCTAGTTTTTGTATAAGAACACACATGCAATGTCTCTAATGGATCCATATGTGGTTTGTGAAAAGAACACACATGCAATGACCACTTGCTGATCCATGTGTGGTTTGTGAAAAGAACACACATGCAATGACTCTAGTGCTAGTTTTAGTATAAGAACACACATGCCATGACTCTAGTGGGTCCACATGTAGTTTCTGAAAAGAACACACATGCAATGACCACTGGTTGATCCATAAGTGGTTTGTGGAAAGAACACACATGCAATGACCACTGGTTGATCCATAAGTGGTTTGTGGAAAACAAAACACATGCAATGACTCAGGTTGGTCCATATGTGGTTTGTGGAAAGAACACACATGCAATGACTCTAGTGGTGGATCCATGTGTTGTTTGTGGAAAGAACACACGTGCAATGACAGTGGTGGATCCATGTGTCGTTTGTGGATAGAACACACATGCAATGACTCTAGTGCTAGTTTTAGTATAAGAACACACATGCAATGTCTCTAATGGATCCATATGTGGTTTGTGAAAAGAACACACATGCAATGACCACTTGTTGATCCATGTGTGGTTTGTGAAAAGAACACCCATGCAATGACTCTAGTGCTAGATTTAACATAAGAACATACATGCAATGACTCTAGTGGGTCCACATGTAGTTTGTGAAAAGAACACACATGCAATAACCACTGGTTGATCCATAAGTGGTTTGTGGAAAGAACACACATGCAATGACCACTGGTTGATCCATAAGTGGTTTGTGGAAAAGAATACACATGCAATGACTCTGGTTGGTCCATATGTGGTTTGTGGAAAGAACACACATGCATTGACCACTGGTTGATCCATATGTGGCTTGTGAAAAGAACACACATGCAATGCCACTAGTTGATCCATGTGTGGTTTGTGGAAAGAACACACATGCAATGACTCTAGTGGTAGTTTTAGTATAAGATCACACATGCAATGACTCTAATGGATCCATATGTGGTTTGTGAAAAAAACACACATGCAATGACCACTTGTTGATCCATGTGTGGTTTGTGAAAAGAACACACATGCAATGACTCTAGTGCTAGTTTTAGTATAAGAACACACATGCAATAACTCTAGTGGGTGCACATGTAGTTTGTGAAAAGAACACACATGCAATGACCACTGGTTGATCCATAAGTGGTTTGTGGAAACAACACACATGCAATGACCACTGGTTGATCCATAAGTGGTTTGTGGAAAAGAAAACAAATGCAATGACTCTGGTAGGTCCATATGTGGTTTGTGGAAAGAACACACATGCAATGACTCTAGTGGTGGATCCATGTGTTGTTTGTGGAAAGAACACACATGCAATGACAGTGGTGGATCCATGTGTCGTTTGTGGATAGAACACACATGCAATGACTCTAGTGCTAGTTTTAGTATAAGAACACACATGCAATGTCTCTAATGGATCCATATGTGGTTTGTGAAAAGAACACACATGCAATGACCACTTGTTGATCCATGTGTGATTTGTGAAAAGAACACCCATGTAATGACTCTAGTGCTAGTTTTAGTATAAGAACACACATGCAATGACTCTAGTGGGTCCACATGTAGTTTGTGAAAAGAACACACATGCAATGACCACTGGTTGATCCATAAGTGGTTTGTGGAAAGAACACACATGCAATGACCACTGGTTGATCCATAAGTGGTTTGTGGAAAAGAAAACACATGCAATGACTCTGGTTGGTCCATATGTGGTTTGTGGAAAGAACACACATGCAATGACTCTAGTGGTGGATCCATGTGTTGTTTGAGGAAAGAACACACATGCAATGACAGTGGTGGATCCATGTGTCGTTTGTGGATAGAACACACATGCAATGACTCTAGTGCTAGTTTTAGTATAAGAACACACATGCAATGTCTCTAATGGATCCATATGTGGTTTGTGGAAAGAACACACATGCAGTAACCACTGGTTGATCCATCAGTGGTTTGTAGAAACAACACAGATGCAATGACCACTGGTTGATCCATAAGTGGTTTGTGGAAAAGAAATCACATGCAATGACTCTGGTTGGTCCATATGTGGTTTGTGTAAAGAACACACATGCACTGACCACTAGTTGATCCATGTGTGGTTTGTGAAATGAACACACATGCAATGCCACTGGTTGATCCATGTGTGGTTTGTGGAAAGAACACACATGCAATGGCTCTAGTGCTAGTTTTTGTATAAGAACAAACATGCAATGTCTCTAATGGATCCTTATGTGGTTTGTGAAAAGAACACACATGCAATGACTCTAGTGCTAGTTTTTGTATAAGAACACACATGCAATGTCTCTAATGGATCCATATGTGGTTTGTGAAAAGAACACACATGCAATGACCACTTGCTGATCCATGTGTGGTTTGTGAAAAGAACACACATGCAATGACTCTAGTGCTAGTTTTAGTATAAGAACACACATGCAATGAATCTAGTGGGTCCACATGTAGTTTGTGAAAAGAACACACATGCAATGACCACTAGTTGATCCATAAGTGGTTTGTGGAAAGAACACAAATGCAATGACCACTGGTTGATCCATAAGTGGTTTGTGGAAAAGAAAACACATGCAATGACTCTGGTTGGTCCATATGTGGTTTGTGGAAAGAACACACATGCAATGACTCTAGTGGTGGATCCATGTGTTGTTTGAGGAAAGAACACACATGCAATGACAGTGGTGGATCCATGTGTCGTTTGTGGATAGAACACACATGCAATGACTCTAGTGCTAGTTTTAGTATAAGAACACACATGCAATGTCTCTAATGGATCCATATGTGGTTTGTGAAAAGAACACACATGCAATGACCACTGGTTGATCCATAAGTGGTTTGTGGAAAAGAAAACACATGCAATGACTCTGGTTGGTCCATATGTGGTTTGTGGAAAGAACACACATGCATTGACCACTGGTTGATCCATATGTGGCTTGTGAAAAGAACACACATGCAATGCCACTAGTTGATCCATGTGTGGTTTGTGGAAAGAACACACATGCAATGACTCTAGTGGTAGTTTTAGTATAAGATCACACATGCAATGACTCTAATGGATCCATATGTGGTTTGTGAAAATAACACACATGCAATGACCACTTGTTGATCCATGTGTGGTTTGTGAAAATAACACACATGCAATGACTCTAGTGCTAGTTTTAGTATAAGAACACACATGCAATGATTCTAGTGGGTCCACATGTAGTTTGTGAAAAGAACACACATGCAATGACCACTGGTTGATCCATAAGTGGTTTGTGGAAAGAACACACATGCAATGACCACTGGTTGATCCATAAGTGGTTTGTGGAAAAGAAAACACATGCAATGACTCTGGTTGGTCCATATGTGGTTTGTGGAAAGAACACACATGCATTGACAACTGGTTGATCCATATGTGGCTTGTGAAAAGAACAAACATGCAATGACACTAGTTGATCCATGTGTGGTTTGTGTTAAGAACACACATGCAATGACTCTAGTGGTAGTTTTAGTATAAGAACACACATGCAATGACTCTAGTGGGTCCACATGTAGTTTGTGAAAAGAACACACATGCAATGACCACTGGTTGATCCATAAGTGGTTTGTGGAAAGAACACACATGCAATGACCACTGGTTGATCCATAAGTGGGTTGTGGAAAATAAAACACATGCAATGACTCTGGTTGGTCCATATGTGGTTTCTGGAAAGAACACACATGCAGTAACCACTGGTTGATCCATAAGTGGTTTGTAGAAACAACACACATGCAATGACCACTGGCTGATCCATAAGTGGTTTGTGGAAAAGAAATCACATGCAATGACTCTGGTTGGTCCATATGTGGTTTGTGTAAAGAACACACATGCACTGACCACTGGTTGATCCATGTGTGGTTTGTGAAATGAACACACATGCAATGCCACTGGTTGATCCATGTGTGGTTTGTGGAAAGAACACACATGCAATGGCTCTAGTGCTAGTTTTTGTATATGAACACACATGCAATGTCTCTAATGGATCCTTATGTGGTTTGTGAAAAGAACACACATGCAATGACTCTAGTGCTAGTTTTTGTATTAGAACACACATGCAATGTCTCTAATGGATCCATATGTGGTTTGTGAAAAGAACACACATGCAATGACCACTTGCTGATCCATGTGTGGTTTGTGAAAAGAACACACATGCAATGACTCTAGTGCTAGTTTTAGTATAAGAACACACATGCAATGACTCTAGTGGGTCCACATGTAGTTTGTGAAAAGAACACACATGCAATGACCACTGGTTGATCCATAAGTGGTTTGTGAAAAGAACACACATGCAATGACCACTTGTTGATCCATGTGTGGTTTGTGAAAAGAACACCCATGCAATGACTCTAGTGCTAGATTTAATATAAGAACATACATGCAATGACTCTAGTGGGTCCACATGTAGTTTGTGAAAAGAACACACATGCAATAACCACTGGTTGATCCATAAGTGGTTTGTGGAAAGAACACACATGCAATGACCACTGGTTGATCCATAAGTGGTTTGTGGAAAAGAAAACACATGCAATGACTCTGGTTGGTCCATATGTGGTTTATGGAAAGAACACACATGCATTGACCACTGGTTGATCCATATATGGCTTGTGAAAAGAACACACATGCAATGCCACTAGTTGATCCATGTGTGGTTTGTGGAAAGAACACACATGCAATGACTCTAGTGGTAGTTTTAGTATAAGATCACACATGCAATGACTCTAATGGATCCATATGTGGTTTGTGAAAATAACACACATGCAATGACCACTTGTTGATCCATGTGTGGTTTGTGAAAAGAACACACATGCAATGACTCTAGTGCTAGTTTTAGTATAAGAACACACATGCAATGACTCTAGTGGGTCCACATGTAGTTTGTGAAAAGAACACACATGTAATGACCACTGGTTGATCCATAAGTGGTTTGTGGAAAGAACACACATGCAATGACCACTGGTTGATCCATAAGTGGTTTGTGGAAAAGAAAACACATGCAATGACTCTGGTTGGTCCATATGTGGTTTGTGGAAAGAACACACATGCATTGACAACTGGTTGATCCATATGTGGCTTGTGAAAAGAACAAACATGCAATGACACTAGTTGATCCATGTGTGGTTTGTGTTAAGAACACACATGCAATGACTCTAGTGGTAGTTTTAGTATAAGAACACACATGCAATGACTCTAGTGGGTCCACATGTAGTTTGTGAAAAGAACACACATGCAATGACCACTGGTTGATCCATAAGTGGTTTGTGGAAAGAACACACATGCAATGACCACTGGTTGATCCATAAGTGGTTTGTGGAAAATAAAACACATGCAATGACTCTGGTTGGTCCATATGTGGTTTGTGGAAAGAACACACATGCAGTAACCACTGGTTGATCCATAAGTGGTTTGTAGAAACAACACACATGCAATGACCACTGGCTGATCCATAAGTGGTTTGTGGAAAAGAAATCACATTCAATGACTCTGGTTGGTCCATATGTGGTTTGTGGAAAGAACACACATGCAATGACTCTAGTGGTGGATCCATGTGTTGTTTGTGGAAAGAACACACATGCAATAACAGTGGTGGATCCATGTGTCGTTTTTGGATAGAACACACATGCAATAACTCTAGTGCTAGTTTTAGTATAAGAACACACATGCAATGTCTCTAATGGATCCATATGTGGTTTGTGAAAAGAACACACATGCAATGACCACTTGTTGATCCATGTGTGGTTTGTGAAAAGAACACCCATGCAATGACTCTAGTGCTAGATTTAATATAAGAACATACATGCAATGACTCTAGTGGGTCCACATGTAGTTTGTGAAAAGAACACACATGCAATAACCACTGGTTGATCCATAAGTGGTTTGTGGAAAGAACACACATGCCATGACCACTGGTTGATCCATAAGTGGTTTGTGGAAAAGAAAACACATGCAATCACTCTGGTTGGTCCATATGTGGTTTGTGGAAAGAACACACATGCATTGACCACTGGTTGATCCATATGTGGCTTGTGAAAAGAACACACATGCAATGCCACTAGTTGATCCATGTGTGGTTTGTGGAAAGAACACACATGCAATGACTCTAGTGGTAGTTTTAGTATAAGGTCACACATGCAATGACTCTAATGGATCCATATGTGGTTTGTGAAAATAACACACATGCAATGACCACTTGTTGATCCATGTGTGGTTTGTGAAAAGAACACACATGCAATGACCCTAGTGCTAGTTTTAGTATAAGAACACACATGCAATGACTCTGGTGGGTGCACATGTAGTTTGTGAAAAGAACACACATGCAATGACCACTGGTTGATCCATAAGTGGTTTGTGGAAAGAACACACATGCAATGACCACTGGTTGATGCATAAGTGGTTTGTGGAAAAGAAAACACATGCAATGACTCTGGTTGGTCCATATGTTGTTTGTGGAAAGAACACACATGTAGTAACCACTGGTTGATCCATGTGTGGTTTGTGAAATGAACACACATGCAATGCCACTGGTTGATCCATGTGTGGGTTGTGGAAAGAACACATATGCAATGACTCTAGTGCTAGTTTTAGTATAAGAACACACATGCAATGTCTCTAATGGATCCATATGTGGTTTGTGAAAAGAACACACATGCAATGACCACTTGTTGATCCATGTGTGGTTTGTGAAAAGAACACCCATGCAAAGACTCTAGTGCTAGATTTAATATAGGAACATACATGCAATGACTCTAGTGGGTCCACATGTAGTTTGTGAAAAGAACATACATGCAATAACCACTGGTTGATCCATAAGTGCTTTGTGGAAAGAACACACATGCAATGACCACTGGTTGATCCATAAGTGGTTTGTGGAAAAGAAAACACATGCAATGACTCTGGTTGGTCCATATGTAGTTTGTGGAAAGAACACACATGCATTGACCACTGGTTGATCCATATGTGGCTTGTGAAAAGAACACACATGCAATTCCACTAGTTGATCCATGCGTGGTTTGTGGAAAGAACACACATGCAATGACTCTAGTGGTAGTTTTCGTAAAAGATCACACATGCAATGACTCTAATGGATCCATATGTGGTTTGTGAAAAGAACACACATGCAATGACCACTTGTTGATCCATGTGTGATTTGTGAAAAAAACACCCATGCAATGACTCTAGTGCTAGTTTTAGTATAAGAACATACATGCAATGACTCTAGTGGGTCCACATGTAGTTTGTGAAAAGAACACACATGCAATGACCACTGGTTGATCCATAAGTGGTTTGTGTAAAGAACACACATGCAATGACCACTGGTTGATCCATAAGTGGTTTGTGGAAAAGAAAACACATGCAATGACTCTGGTTGGTCCATATGTGGTTTGTGGAAAGAACACACATGCAGTGACCACTGGTTGATCCATGTGTGGTTTGTGAAATGAACACACATGCAATGCCACTGGTTGATCCATGTGTGGTTTGTGGAAAGAACACACATGCAATGACTCTAGTGCTAGTTTTTGTATAAGAACACACATGCAATGTCTCTAATGGATCCATATGTGGTTTGTGAAAAGAACACACATGCAATGACCACTTGTTGATCCATGTGTGGTTTGTGAAAAGAACACACATGCAATGACTCTAGTGCTAGTTTTAGTATAAGAACACACATGCAATGACTCTAGTGAGTCCACATGTAGTTTGCGAAAAAAACACACATGCAATGACCACTTGTTGATCCATAAGTGGTTTGTGGAAAGAACACACATGACATGACCACTTGTTGATTATTAAGTGGTTTGTGGAAAAGAAAACACATGCAATGACTCTGGTTGGTCCATATGTTGTTTGTGGAAAGAACACACATGTAGTAACCACTGGTTGATCCATTTGTGGTTTGTGAAATGAACACACATGCAATGCCACTGGTTGATCCATGTGTGGGTTCTAGAAAGAACACACATGCAATGACTCTAGTGCTAGTTTTAGTATAAGAACACACATGCAATGTCTCTAATGGATCCATATGTGGTTTGTGAAAAGAACACACATGCAATGACCACTTGTTGATCCATGTGTGGTTTGTGAAAATAACACCCATGCAATGACTCTAGTGCTGGATTTAATATAGGAACATACATGCAATGACTCTAGTGGGTCCACATGTAGTTTGTGAAAAGAACATACATGCAATAACCACTGGTTGATCCATAAGTGGTTTGTGGAAAGAACACACATGCAATGACCACTGGTTGATCCATAAGTGGATTGTGGAAAAGAAAACACATGCAATGACTCTGGTTGGTCCATATGTGGTTTGTGGAAAGAACACACATGCATTGACCACTGGTTGATCCATATGTGGCTTGTGAAAAGAACACACATGCAATGCCACTAGTTTATCCATGTGTGGTTTGTGGAAAGAACACACATGCAATGACTCTAGTGGTAGTTTTACTATAAGATCACACATGCAATGACTAATGGATCCATATTTGGCTTGTGAAAAGAACACACATGCAATGCCAATAGTTGATCCATGTGTGGTTTGTGGAAAGAACACACATGCAATGACTCTAGTGGTAGTTTTAGTATAAGAACACACATGCAATGACTCTAGTGGGTCCACATGTAGTTTGTGAAAAGAACACACATGCAATGACCACTGGTTGATCCATAAGTGGTTTGTGGAAAGAACACACATGCAATGACCACTGGTTGATCCATAAGTGGTTTGTGGAAAAGAAAACACATGCAATGACTCTGGTTGGTCCATATGTGGTTTGTGGAAAGAACACACATGCAGTAACCACTGGTTGATCCATAAGTGGTTTGTAGAAACAACACACATGCAATGACCACTCGTTGATCCATAAGTGGTTTGTGGAAAAGATATCACATGCAATGACTCTGGTTGGTCCATATGTGGTTTGTGTAAAGAACACACATGCGCTGACCACTGGTTGATCCATGTGTGGTTTGTGAAATGAACACACATGCAATGCCACTGGTTGATCCATGTGTGGTTTGTGGAAAGAACACACATGCAATGGCTCTAGTGCTAGTTTTTGTATAAGAACACACATGCAATGTCTCTAATGGATCCTTATGTGGTTTGTGAAAAGAACACACATGCAATGACTCTAGTGCTAGTTTTTGTATAAGAACACACATGCAATGTCTCTAATGGATCCATATGTGGTTTGTGAAAAGAACACACATGCAATGACCACTTGCTGATCCATGTGTGGTTTGTGAAAAGAACACACATGCAATGACTCTAGTGCTAGTTTTAGTATAAGAACACACATGCAATTACTCTAGTGGGTCCACATGTAGTTTGTGAAAAGAACACACATGCAATGACCACTGGTTGATCCATAAATGGTTTGTGGAAAGAACACACATGAAATGACCACTTGTTGATCCATAAGTGGTTTGTGGAAATGAAAACACATGCAGTGACTCTGGTTGGTCCATACGTGGTTTGTGGAAAGAACACACATGCAGTAACCACTGGTTGATCCATGTGTGGTTTGTGAAATGAACACACATGCAATGCCACTGGTTGATCCATGTGTGGTTTGTGGAAAGAACACACATGCAATGACTCTAGTGCTAGTTTTTGTATAAGAACACACATGCAATGTCTCTAATGGATCCAAATGTGGTTTGTGAAAAGAACACACATGCAATGACCACTTGTTGATCCATGTGTGGTTTGTGAAAAGAACACACATGCAATGACTCTAGTGCTAGTTTTAGTATAAGAACACACATGCAATGACTCTAGTGGGTCCACATGTAGTTTGTGAAAAGAACACACATGCAATGACCACTGGTTGATCCATAAGTGGTTTGTGGAAAGAACACACATGACATGACCACTTGTTGATTCTTAAGTGGTTTGTGGAAAAGAAAACACATGCAATGACTCTGGTTGGTCCATATGTGGTTTATGGAAAGAACACACATGCAGTACCCACTGGTTGATCCATGTGTGGTTTGTGAAATGAACACACATGCAATGCCACTGGTTGATCCATGTGTGGGTTGTGGAAAGAACACACATGCAATGACTCTGGTGCTAGTTTTAGTATAAGAACACACATGCAATGTCTCTAATGGATCCATATGTGGTTTGAGAAAAGAACACACATGCAATGACCACTTGTTGATCCATGTGTGGTTTGTGAAAAGAACACCCATGCAATGACTCTAGTGCTAGATTTAATAAAGGAACATACATGCAATGACTCTAGTGGGTCCACATGTAGTTTGTGAAAAGAACACACATGCAATAACCACTGGTTGATCCATAAGTGGTTTGTGGAAAGAACACACATGCAATGACCACTGGTTGATCCATAAGTGGTTTGTGGAAAAGAAAACACATGCAATGACTCTGGTTGGTCCTTATGTGGTTTGTGGAAAGAACACACATGCATTGCCACTGGTTGATCCATATTTGGCTTGTGAAAAGAACACACATGCAATGCCAATAGTTGATCCATGTGTGGTTTGTGGAAAGAACACACATGCAATGACTCTAGTGGTAGTTTTACTATAAGATCACACATGCAATGACTCTAATGGATCCATATGTGGTTTGTTAAAATAACACACATGCAATGACCACTTGTTGATCCATGTGTGGTTTGTGAAAAGAACACACATGCAATGTCTCTAGTGCTAGTTTTAGTATAAGAACACACATGCAATGACTCTAGTGGGTCCACATGTAGTTTGTGAAAAGAACACACATGCAATGACCACTGGTTAAACCATACGTGGTTTGTGGAAAGAACACACATGACATGAGCACTTGTTGATTCTTATGTGGTTTGTGGAAAAGAAAACACATGCAATGACTCTGGTTGGTCCATATGTGGTTTGTGGAAAGAACACACATGCATTGACCACTGGTTGATCCATATGTGGCTTGTGAAAAGAACACACATGCAATGCCACTAGTTGATCCATGTGTGGTTTGTGGAAAGAACACACATGCAATGACTCTAGTGGTAGTTTTAGTATAAGATCACACATGCAATGACTCTAATGGATCCATATGTGGTTTGTGAAAATAACACACATGCAATGACCACTTGTTGATCCATGTGTGGTTTGTGAAAAGAACACACATGCAATGACTCTAGTGCTAGTTTTAGTATAAGAACGCACATGCAATGACTCTAGTGAGTCCACATGTAGTTTGTGACAAAAACACACATGCAATGACCACTGGTTGATCCATAAGTGGTTTGTGGAAAGAACACACATGACATGACCACTTGTTGATTATTAAGTGGTTTGTGGAAAATAAAACACATGCAATGACTCTGGTTGGTCCATATGTTGTTTGTGGAAAGAACACACATGTAGTAACCACTGGTTGATCCATGTGTGGTTTGTGAAATGAACACACATGCAATGCCACTGGTTGATCCATGTGTGGGTTGTGGAAAGAACACACATGCAATGACTCTAGTGCTAGTTTTAGTATAAGAACACACATGCAATGTCTCTAATGGATCCATATGTGGTTTGTGAAAAGAACACACATGCAATGACCACTTGTTGATCCATGTGTGGTTTGTGAAAAGAACACCCATGCAATGACTCTAGTGCTAGATTTAATATAGGAACATACATGCAATGACTCTAGTGGGTCCACATGTAGTTTGTGAAAAGAACATACATGCAATAACCACTGGTTGATCCATAAGTGGTTTGTGGAAAGAACACACATGCAATGACCACTGGTAGATCCATAAGTGGTTTGTGGAAAAGAAAACACATGCAATTACTCTGGTTGGTCCATATGTGGTTTGTGGAAAGAACACACATGCATTGACCACTGGTTGATCCATATGTGGCTTGTGAAAAGAACACACATGCAATGCCACTAGTTGATCCATGTGTGGTTTGTGGAAAGAACACACATGCAATGACTCTAGTGGTAGTTTTACTATAAGATCACACATGCAATGACTAATGGATCCATATGTGGTTTGTGAAAAGAACACACATGCAATGACCACTTGTTGATCCATGTGTGGTTTGTGAAAAGAACACACATGCAATGACTCTAGTGCTAGTTTTAGTATAAGAACACACATGCAATGACTCTGGTGGGTCCACATGTAGTTTGTGAAAAGAACACACATGCAATGACCACTGTTTGATCCATAAGTGGTTTGTGGAAAGAACACACATGCAATGACCACTGGTTGATCCATAAGTGGTTTGTGGAAAAGAAAACACATGCAATGACTCTGGTTGGTCCATATGTGGTTTGTGGAAAGAACACACATGCAGTAACCACTAGTTGATCCATAAGTGGTTTGTAGAAACAACACACATGCAATGACCACTCGTTGATCCATAAGTGGTTTGTGGAAAAGATATCACATGCAATGACTCTGGTTGGTCCATATGTGGTTTGTGTAAAGAACACACATGCGCTGACCACTGGTTGATCCATGTGTGGTTTGTGAAATGAACACACATGCAATGCCACTGGTTGATCCATGTGTGGTTTGTGGAAAGAACACACATGCAATGGCTCTAGTGCTAGTTTTTGTATAAGAACACACATGCAATGTCTCTAATGGATCCTTATGTGGTTTGTGAAAAGAACACACATGCAATGACCCTAGTGCTAGTTTTTGTATAATAACACACATGCAATGTCTCTAATGGATCCATATGTGGTTTGTGAAAAGAACACACATGCAATGACCACTTGCTGATCCATGTGTGGTTTGTGAAAAGAACACACATGCAATGACTCTAGTGCTAGTTTTAGTATAAGAACACACATGCAATTACTCTAGTGGGTCCACATGTAGTTTGTGAAAAGAACACACATGCAATGACCACTGGTTGATCCATAAGTGGTTTGTGGAAAGAACACACATGAAATGACCACTTGTTGATCCATAAGTGGTTTGTGGAAAAGAAAACACATGCAGTGACTCTGGTTGGTCCATACGTGGTTTGTGGAAAGAACACACATGCAGTAACCACTGGTTGATCCATGTGTGGTTTGTGAAATGAACACACATGCAATGCCACTGGTTGATCCATGTGTGGTTTGTGGAAAGAACACACATGCAATGACTCTAGTGCTAGTTTTTGTATAAGAACACACATGCAATGTCTCTAATGGATCCAAATGTGGTTTGTGAAAAGAACACACATGCAATGACCACTTGTTGATCCATGTGTGGTTTGTGAAAAGAACACACATGCAATGACTCTAGTGCTAGTTTTACTATAAGAACACACATGCAATGACTCTAGTGGGTCCACATGTAGTTTGTGAAAAGAACACACATGCAATGACCACTGGTTGATCCATAAGTGGTTTGTGGAAAGAACACACATGACATGACCACTTGTTGATTCTTAAGTGGTTTGTGGAAAAGAAAACACATGCAATGACTCTGGTTGGTCCATATGTGGTTTATGGAAAGAACACACATGCAGTAACCACTGGTTGATCCATGTGTGGTTTGTGAAATGAACACACATGCAATGCCACTGGTTGATCCATGTGTGGGTTGTGGAAAGAACACACATGCAATGACTCTGGTGCTAGTTTTAGTATAAGAACACACATGCAATGTCTCTAATGGATCCATATGTGGTTTGTGAAAAGAACACACATGCAATGACCACTTGCTGATCCATGTGTGGTTTGTGAAAAGAACACACATGCAATGACTCTAGTGCTAGTTTTAGTATAAGAACACACATGCAATTACTCTAGTGGGTCCACATGTAGTTTGTGAAAAGAACACACATGCAATGACCACTGGTTGATCCATAAGTGGTTTGTGGAAAGAACACACATGAAATGACCACTTGTTGATCCATAAGTGGTTTGTGGAAAAGAAAACACATGCAGTGACTCTGGTTGGTCCATACGTGGTTTGTGGAAAGAACACACATGCAGTAACCACTGGTTGATCCATGTGTGGTTTGTGAAATGAACACGCATGCAATGCCACTGGTTGATCCATGTGTGGTTTGTGGAAAGAACACACATGCAATGACTCTAGTGCTAGTTTTTGTATAAGAACACACATGCAATGTCTCTAATGGATCCAAATGTGGTTTGTGAAAAGAACACACATGCAATGACCACTTGTTGATCCATGTGTGGTTTGTGAAAAGAACACACATGCAATGACTCTAGTGCTAGTTTTACTATAAGAACACACATGCAATGACTCTAGTGGGTCCACATGTAGTTTGTGAAAAGAACACACATGCAATGACCACTGGTTGATCCATAAGTGGTTTGTGGAAAGAACACACATGACATGACCACTTGTTGATTCTTAAGTGGTTTGTGGAAAAGAAAACACATGCAGTGACTCTGGTTGGTCCATATGTGGTTTATGGAAAGAACACACATGCAGTAACCACTGGTTGATCCATGTGTGGTTTGTGAAATGAACACACATGCAATGTCACTGGTTGATGCATGTGTGGGTTGTGGAAAGAACACACATGCAATGACTCTGGTGCTAGTTTTAGTATAAGACCACACATGCAATGTCTCTAATGGATCCATATGTGGTTTGAGAAAAGAACACACATGCAATGACCACTTGTTGATCCATGTGTGGTTTGTGAAAAGAACACCCATGCAATGACTCTAGTGCTAGATTTAATATAGGAACATACATGCAATGACTCTAGTGGGTCCACATGTAGTTTGTGAAAAGAACACACATGCAATAACCAGTGGTTGATCCATAAGTGGTTTGTGGAAAGAACACACATGCAATGACCACTGGTTGATCCATAAGTGGTTTGTGGAAAAGAAAACACATGCAATGACTCTGGTTGGTCCATATGTGGTTTGTGGAAAGAACACACATGCATTGCCACTGGTTGATCCATATTTGGCTTGTGAAAAGAACACACATGCAATGCCACTAGTTGATCCATGTGTGGTTTGTGGAAAGAACACACATGCAATAACTCTAGTGGTAGTTTTACTATAAGATCACACATGCAATGACTCTAATGGATCCATATGTGGTTTGTGAAAATAACACACATTCAATGACCACTTGTTGATCCATGTGTGGTTTGTCAAAAGAACACACATGCAATGACTCTAGTGCTAGTTTTAGTATAAGAACACACATGCAATGACTCTAGTGGGTCCACATGTAGTTTGTGAAAAGAACACACATGCAATGACCACTGGTTGATCCATACGTGGTTTGTGGAAAGAACACACATGACATGAGCACTTGTTGATTCTTAAGTGGTTTGTGGAAAAGAAAACACATGCAATGACTCTGGTTGGTCCATATGTGGTTTGTGGAAAGAACACACATGCAGTAACCACTGGTTGATCCATGTGTGGTTTGTGAAATGAACACACATGCAATGCCACTGGTTGATCCATGTGTGGGTTGTGGAAAGAACACACATGCAATGACTCTAGTGCTAGTTTTAGTATAAGAACACACATGCAATGTCTCTAATGGATCCATATGTGGTTTGTGAAAAGAACACACATGCAATGACCACTTGTTGATCCATGTGTGGTTTGTGAAAAGAACACACATGCAATGACTCTAGTGCTAGTTTTAGTATAAGAACGCACATGCAATGACTCTAGTGAGTCCACATGTAGTTTGTGAAAAAACACACATGCAATGACCACTGGTTGATCCGTAAGTGGTTTATGGAAAGAACACACAGACATGACCACTTGTTGATTATTAAGTGGTTTGTGGAAAAGAAAACACATGCAATGACTCTGGTTGGTCCATATGTTGTTTGTGGAAAGAACACACATGGAGTAACCACTGGTTGATCCATGTGTGGTTTGTGAAATGAACACACATGCAATGCCACTGGTTGATCCATGTGTGGGTTGTGGAAAGAACACACATGCAATGACTCTAGTGCTAGTTTTAGTATAAGAACACACATGCAATGTCTCTAATGGATCCATATGTGGTTTGTGAAAAGAACACACATACCATGACCACTTGTTGATCCATGTGTGGTTTGTGAAAAGAACACCCATGCAATGACTCTAGTGCTAGATTTAATATAGGAACATACATGCAATAACTCTAGTGGGTCCACATGTAGTTTGTGAAAAGAACACACATGCAATAACCAGTGGTTGATCCATAAGTGGTTTGTGGAAAGAACACACATGCAATGACCACTGGTTGATCCATAAGTGGTTTGTGGAAAAGAAAACACATGCAATGACTCTGGTTGGTCCATATGTGGTTTGTGGAAAGAACACACATGCATTGCCACTGGTTGATCCATATTTGGCTTGTGAAAAGAACACACATGCAATGCCACTAGTTGATCCATGTGTGGTTTGTGGAAAGAACACACATGCAATAACTCTAGTGGTAGTTTTACTATAAGATCACACATGCAATGACTCTAATGGATCCATATGTGGTTTGTGAAAATAACACACATTCAATGACCACTTGTTGATCCATGTGTGGTTTGTCAAAAGAACACACATGCAATGACTCTAGTGCTAGTTTTAGTATAAGAACACACATGCAATGACTCTAGTGGGTCCACATGTAGTTTGTGAAAAGAACACACATGCAATGACCACTGGTTGATCCATACGTGGTTTGTGGAAAGAACACACATGACATGAGCACTTGTTGATTCTTAAGTGGTTTGTGGAAAAGAAAACACATGCAATGACTCTGGTTGGTCCATATGTGGTTTGTGGAAAGAACACACATGCAGTAACCACTGGTTGATCCATGTGTGGTTTGTGAAATGAACACACATGCAATGCCACTGGTTGATCCATGTGTGGGTTGTGGAAAGAACACACATGCAATGACTCTAGTGCTAGTTTTAGTATAAGAACACACATGCAATGTCTCTAATGGATCCATATGTGGTTTGTGAAAAGAACACACATGCAATGACCACTTGTTGATCCATGTGTGGTTTGTGAAAAGAACACACATGCAATGACTCTAGTGCTAGTTTTAGTATAAGAACGCACATGCAATGACTCTAGTGAGTCCACATGTAGTTTGTGAAAAAACACACATGCAATGACCACTGGTTGATCCATAAGTGGTTTATGGAAAGAACACACAGACATGACCACTTGTTGATTATTAAGTGGTTTGTGGAAAAGAAAACACATGCAATGACTCTGGTTGGTCCATATGTTGTTTGTGGAAAGAACACACATGGAGTAACCACTGGTTGATCCATGTGTGGTTTGTGAAATGAACACACATGCAATGCCACTGGTTGATCCATGTGTGGGTTGTGGAAAGAACACACATGCAATGACTCTAGTGCTAGTTTTAGTATAAGAACACACATGCAATGTCTCTAATGGATCCATATGTGGTTTGTGAAAAGAACACACATGCAATGACCACTTGTTGATCCATGTGTGGTTTGTGAAAAGAACACCCATGCAATGACTCTAGTGCTAGATTTAATATAGGAACATACATGCAATGACTCTAGTGGGTCCACATGTAGTTTGTGAAAAGAACATACATGCAATAACCACTGGTTGATCCATAAGTGGTTTGTGGAAAGAACACACATGCAATGACCACTGGTTGATCCATAAGTGGTTTGTGGAAAAGAAAACACATGCAATGACTTTGGTTGGTCCATATGTGGTTTGTGGAAAGAACACACATGCATTGACCACTGGTTGATCCATATGTGGCTTGTGAAAAGAACACACATGCAATGCCACTAGTTGATCCATGTGTGGTTTGTGGAAAGAACACACATGCAATGACTCTAGTGGTAGTTTTACTATAAGATCACACATGCAATGACTAATGGATCCATATGTGGTTTGTGAAAAGAACACACATGCAATGACCACTTGTTGATCCATGTGTGGTTTGTGAAAAGAACACACATGCAATGACTCTAGTGCTAGTTTTAGTATAAGAACACACATGCAATGACTCTAGTGGGTCCACATGTAGTTTGTGAAAAGAACACACATGCAATGACCACTGGTTGATCCATAAGTGGTTTGTGGAAAGAACACACATGCAATGACCACTGGTTGATCCATAAGTGGTTTGTGGAAAAGAAAACACATGCAATGACTCTGGTTGGTCCATATGTGGTTTGTGGAAAGAACACACATGCAGTAACCACTGGTTGATCCATAAGTGGTTTGTAGAAACAACACACATGCAATGACCCCTCGTTGATCCATAAGTAGTTTGTGGAAAAGATATCACATGCAATGACTCTGGTTGGTCCATATGTGGTTTGTGTAAAGAACACACATGCGCTGACCACTGGTTGATCCATGTGTGGTTTGTGAAATGAACACACATGCAATGCCACTGGTTGATCCATGTGTGGTTTGTGGAAAGAACACACATGCAATGGCTCTAGTGCTAGTTTTTGTATAAGAACACACATGCAATGTCTCTAATGGATCCTTATGTGGTTTGTGAAAAGAACACACATGCAATGACTCTAGTGCTAGTTTTTGTATAAGAACACACATGCAATGTCTCTAATGGATCCATATGTGGTTTGTGAAAAGAACACACATGCAATGACCACTTGCTGATCCATGTGTGGTTTGTGAAAAGAACACACATGCAATTACTCTAGTGGGTCCACATGTAGTTTGTGAAAAGAACACACATGCAATGACCACTGGTTGATCCATAAGTCGTTTGTGGAAAGATCACACATGAAACGACCACTTGTTGATCCATAAGTGGTTTGTGGAAATGAAAACACATGCAGTGACTCTGGTTGGTCCATACGTGGTTTGTGGAAAGAACACACATGCAGTAACCACTGGTTGATCCATGTGTGGTTTGTGAAATGAACACACATGCAATGCCACTGGTTGATCCATGTGTGGTTTGTGGAAAGAACACACATGCAATGACTCTAGTGCTAGGTTTTGTATAAGAACACACATGCAATGTCTCTAATGGATCCAAATGTGGTTTGTGAAAAGAACACACATGCAATGACCACTTGTTGATCCATGTGTGGTTTGTGAAAAGAACACACATGCAATGACTCTAGTGCTAGTTTTAGTATAAGAACACACATGCAATGACTCTAGTGCTAGTTTTAGTATAAGAACACACATGCAATGACTATAGTGGGTCCACATGTAGTTTGTGAAAAGAACACACATGCAATGACCACTGGTTGATCCATAAGTGGTTTGTGGAAAGAACACACATGACATGAGCACTTGTTGATTCTTAAGTGGTTTGTGGAAAAGAAAACACATGCAATGACTCTGGTTGGTCCATATGTGGTTTATGGAAAGAACACACATGTAGTAACCACTGGTTGGTCCATGTGTGGTTTGTGAAATGAACACACATGCAATGCCACTGGTTGATCCATGTGTGGGTTGTGGAAAGAACACAGATGCAATGACTCTGGTGCTAGTTTTAGTATAAGAACACACATGCAATGTCTCTAATGGATCCAAATGTGGTTTGTGAAAAGAACACACATGCAATGACCACTTGTTGATCCATGTGTGGTTTGTGAAAAGAACACCCATGCAATGACTCTAGTGCTAGATTTAATATAGGAACATACATGCAATGACTCTAGTGGGTCCACATGTAGTTTGTGAAAAGAACACACATGCAATAACCACTGGTTGATCCATAAGTGGTTTGTGGAAAGAACACACATGCAATGACCACTGGTTGAGCCATAAGTGGTTTGTGGAAAAGAAAACACATGCAATGACTCTGGTTGGTCCATATGTGGTTTGTGGAAAGAACACACATGCATTGCCACTGGTTGATCCATATTTGGCTTGTGAAAAGAACACACATGCAATGCCACTAGTTGATCCATGTGTGGTTTGTGGAAAGAACACACATGCAATAACTCTAGTGGTAGTTTTACTATAAGATCACACATGCAATGACTCTAATGGATCCATATGTGGTTTGTGAAAATAACACACATGCAATGACCACTTGTTGATCCATGTGTGGTTTGTCAAAAGAACACACATGCAATGACTCTAGTGCTAGTTTTAGTATAAGAACACACATGCAATGACTCTAGTGGATCCACATGTAGTTTGTGAAAAGAACACACATGCAATGACCACTGGTTGATCCATGCGTGGTTTGTGGAAAGAACACACATGACATGAGCACTTGTTGATTCTTAAGTGGTTTGTGGAAAAGAAAACACATGCAACGACTCTGGTTGGTCCATATGTGGTTTGTGGAAAGAACACACATGCAGTAACCACTGGTTGATCCATGTGTGGTTTGTGAAATGAACACACATGCAATGCCACTTGTTGATCCATGTGTGGGTTGTGGAAAGAACACACATGCAATGACTCTAGTGCTAGTTTTAGTATAAGAACACACATGCAATGTCTCTAATGGATCCATATGTGGTTTGTGAAAAGAACACACATGCAATGACCACTTGTTGATCCATGTGTGGTTTGTGAAAAGAACACCCATGCAATGACTCTAGTGCTAGTTTTAGTATAAGAACATACATGAAATGACTCTAGTGGGTCCACATGTAGTTTGTGAAAAGAACACACATGCAATGACCACTAGTTGATCCATAAGTGGTTTGTGGAAAGAACCCACATGCAATGACCACTGGTTGATGCATAAGTGGTTTGTGGAAAAGAAAACACATGCAATGACTCTGGTTGGTCCATATGTGGTTTGTGGAACGAACACACATGCAGTAACCACTGGTTGATCCATGTGTGGTTTGTGAAATGACCACACATGCAATGCCACTGGTTGATCCATGTGTGGTTTGTGGAAAGAACACACATGCAATGACTCTAGTGCTAGTTTTAGTATAAGAACACACATGCAATGTCTCTAATGGATCCATATGTGGTTTGTGAAAAGAACACACATACAATGACCACTTGTTGATCCAAGTGTGATTTGTCAAAAAAACACCGATGCAATGACTCTAGTGCTAGTTTTAGTATAAGAACATACATGCAATGACTCTAGTGGGTCCACATGTAGTTTGTGAAAAGAACACACATGCAATGACCACTGGTTGATCCATAAGTGGTTTGTGGAAAGAACACGCATGCAATGACCACTGGTTTATCCATACGTGGTTTGTGGAAACGAAAACACATGCAATGACTCTAGTTGGTCCATATGTGGTTTGTGGAAAGAACACACATGCAGTGACCACTGGTTGATCCATGTGTGGTTTGTGAAATGAACATACATGCAATGCCACTGGTTGATCAATGTGTGGTTTGTGGAAAGAACACACATGCAATGACTCTAGTGCTAGTTTTAGTATAAGAACACACATGCAATGACTCTAGTGGGTCCACATGTAGTTTGTGAAAAGAACACACATGCAATGACCACTGGTTGATCCATACGTGGTTTGTGGAAAGAACACACATGACATGAGCACTTGTTGATTCTTAAGTGGTTTGTGGAAAAGAAAACACATGCAATGACTCTGGTTGGTCCATATGTGGTTTGTGGAAAGAACACACATGCAGTAACCAGTGGTTGATCCATGTGTGGTTTGTGAAATGAACACACATGGAATGCCACTGGTTGATCCATGTGTGGGTTGTGGAAAGAACACACATGTAATGACTCTAGTGCTAGTTTTAGTATAAGAACACACATGCAATGTCTCTAATGGATCCATATGTGGTTTGTGAAAAGAACACACATGCAATGACCACTTGTTGATCCATGTGTGGTTGGTGAAAAGAACACACATGCAATGACTCTAGTGCTAGTTTTAGTATAAGAACGCACATGCAATGACTCTAGTGAGTCCACATGTAGTTTGTGAAAAAAACACACATGCAATGACCACTGGTTGATCCATAAGTGGTTTGTGGAAAGAACACACATGACATGACCACTTGTTGATTATTAAGTGGTTTGTGGAAAAGAAAACACATGCAATGACTCTGGTTGGTCCATATGTTGTTTGTGGAAAGAACACACATGTAGTAACCACTGGTTGATCCATGTGTGGTTTGTGAAATGAACACACATGCAATGCCACTAGTTGATCCATGTGTGGGTTGTGGAAAGAACACACATGCAATGACTCTAGTGCTAGTTTTAGTATAAGAACACACATGCAATGTCTCTAATGGATCCATATGTGGTTTGTGAAAAGAACACACATGCAATGACCACTTGTTGATCCATGTGTGGTTTGTGAAAAGAACACCCATGCAATGACTCTAGTGCTAGATTTAATATAGGAACATACATGCAATGACTCTAGTGGGTCCACATGTAGTTTGTGAAAAGAACATACATGCAATAACCACTGGTTGATCCATAAGTGGTTTGTGGAAAGAACACACATGCAATGACCACTGGTTGATCCATAAGTGGTTTGTGGAAAAGAAAACACATGCAATGACTCTGGTTGGTCCATATGTGGTTTGTGGAAAGAACACACATGCATTGACCACTGGTTGATCCATATGTGGCTTGTGAAAAGAACTCACATGCAATGCCACTAGTTGATCCATGTGTGGTTTGTGGAAAGAGCACACATGCAATGACTCTAGTGGTAGTTTTACTATAAGATCACACATGCAATGACTAATGGATCCATATGTGGTTTGTGAAAAGAACACACATGCAATGACCACTTGTTGATCCATGTGTGGTTTGTGAAAAGAACACACATGCAATGACTCTAGTGCTAGTTTTAGCATAAGAACACACATGCAATGACTCTAGTGGGTCCACATGTAGTTTGTGAAAAGAACACACATGCAATGACCACTGGTTGATCCATAAGTGGTTTGTGGAAAGAACACACATGCAATGACCACTTGTTGATCCATAAGTGGTTTGTGGAAAAGAAAACACATGCAATGACTCTGGTTGGTCCATATGTGGTTTGTGGAAAGAACACACATGCAGTAACCACTGGTTGATCCATAAGTGGTTTGTAGAAACAACACACATGCAATGACCACTCGTTGATCCATAAGTGGTTTGTGGAAAAGATATCACATGCAATGACTCTGGTTGGTCCATATGTGGTTTGTGTAAAGAACACACATGCGCTGACCACTGGTTGATCCATGTGTGGTTTGTGAAATGAACACACATGCAATGCCACTGGTTGATCCATGTGTGGTTTGTGGAAAGAACACACATGCAATGGCTCTAGTGCTAGTTTTTGTATAAGAACACACATGCAATGTCTCTAATGGATCCTTATGTGGTTTGTGAAAAGAACACACATGCAATGACTCTAGTGCTAGTTTTTGTATAAGAACACACATGCAATGTCTCTAATGGATCCATATGTGGTGTGTGAAAAGAACACACATGCAATGACCACTTGCTGATCCATGTGTGGTTTGTGAAAAGAACACACATGCAATGACTCTAGTGCTAGTTTTAGTATAAAAACACACATGCAATTACTCTAGTGGGTCCACATGTAGTTTGTGAAAAGAACACACATGCAATGACCACTGGTTGATCCATAAGTGGTTTGTGGAAAGAACACACATGAAATGACCACTTGTTGATCCATAAGTGGTTTGTGGAAATGAAAACAAATGCAGTGACTCTGGTTGGTCCAAACGTGGTTTGTGGAAAGAACACACATGCAGTAACCACTGGTTGATCCATGTGTGGTTTGTGAAATGAACACACATGCAATGCCACTGGTTGATCCATGTGTGGTTTGTGGAAAGAACACACATGCAATGACTCTAGTGCTAGTTTTTGTATAAGAACACACATGCAATGTCTCTAATGGATCCAAATGTGGTTTGTGAAAAGAACACACATGCAATGACCACTTGTTGATCCATGTGTGGTTTGTGAAAAGAACACACATGCAATGACTCTAGTGCTAGTTTTAGTATAATAACACACATGCAATGACTCTAGTGGGTCCACATGTAGTTTGTGAAAAGAGCACACATGCAATGACCACTGGTTGATCCATAAGTGGTTTGTGGAAAGAACACACATGACATGACCACTTGTTGATTCTTAAGTGGTTTGTGGAAAAGAAAACACATGCAATGACTCTGGTTGGTCCATATGTGGTTTATGGAAAGAACACACATGCAGTAACCACTGGTTGATCCATGTGTGGTTTGTGAAATGAACACACATGCAATGCCACTGGTTGATCCATGTGTGGGTTGTGGAAAGAACACACATGCAATGACTCTGGTGCTAGTTTTAGTATAAGAACACACATGCAATGTCTCTAATGGATCCATATGTGGTTTGAGAAAAGAACACACATGCAATGACCACTTGTTGATCCATGTGTGGTTTGTGAAAAGAACACCCATGCAATGACTCTAGTGCTAGATTTAATATAGGAACATACATGCAATGACTCTAGTGGGTCCACATGTAGTTTGTGAAAAGAACACACATGCAATAACCACTGGTTGATCCATAAGTGGTTTGTGGAAAGAACACACATGCAATGACCACTGGTTGATCCATAAGTGGTTTGTGGAAAAGAAAACACATGCAATGAATCTGGTTGGTCCATATGTGGTTTGTGGAAAGAACACACATGCATTGCCACTGGTTGATCCATATTTGGCTTGTGAAAATAACACACATGCAATGCCACTAGTTGATCCATGTGTGGTTTGTGGAAAGAACACACATGCAATGACTCTAGTGGTAGTTTTACTATAAGATCACACATGCAATGACTCTAATGGATCCATATGTGGTTTGTGAAAATAACACAGATGCAATGACCACTTGTTGATCCATGTGTGGTTTGTCAAAAGAACACACATGCAATGACTCTAGTGCTAGTTTTAGTATAAGAACACACATGCAATGACTCTAGTGGGTCCACATGTAGTTTGTGAAAAGAACACACATGTAATGACCACTGGTTGATCCATACGTGGTTTGTGGAAAGAACACACATGACATGAGCACTTGTTGATTCTTAAGTGGTTTGTGGAAAAGAAAACACATGCAATGACTCTGGTTGGTCCATATGTGGTTTGTGGAAAGAACACACATGCAGTAACCACTGGTTGATCCATGTGTGGTTTGTGAAATGAACACACATGCAATGCCACTGGTTGATCCATGTGTGGGTTGTGGAAAGAACACACATGCAATGACTCTAGTGCTAGTTTTAGTATAAGAACACACATGCAATGTCTCTAATGGATCCATATGTGGTTTGTGAAAAGAACACACATGCAATGACCACTTGTTGATCCATGTGTGGTTTGTGAAAAGAACACACATGCAATGACCACTTGTTGATCCATATGTGGTGTGTGAAAAGAATACACATGCAATGACCACTTGCTGATCCATGTGTGGTTTGTGAAAAGAACACACATGCAATGACTCTAGTGCTAGTTTTAGTATAAAAACACACATGCAATTACTCTAGTGGGTCCACATGTAGTTTGTGAAAAGAACACACATGCAATGACCACTGGTTGATCCATAAGTGGTTTGTGGAAAGAACACACATGAAATGACCACTTGTTGATCCATAAGTGGTTTGTGGAAATGAAAACACATGCAGTGACTCTGGTTGGTCCAAACGTGGTTTGTGGAAAGAACACACATGCAGTAACCACTGGTTGATCCATGTGTGGTTTGTGAAATGAACACACATGCAATGCCACTGGTTGATCCATGTGTGGTTTGTGGAAAGAACACACATGCAATGACTCTAGTGCTAGTTTTTGTATAAGAACACACATGCAATGTCTCTAATGGATCCAAATGTGGTTTGTGAAAAGAACACACATGCAATGACCACTTGTTGATCCATGTGTGGTTTGTGAAAAGAACACACATGCAATGACTCTAGTGCTAGTTTTAGTATAATAACACACATGCAATGACTCTAGTGGGTCCACATGTAGTTTGTGAAAAGAGCACACATGCAATGACCACTGGTTGATCCATAAGTGGTTTGTGGAAAGAACACACATGACATGACCACTTGTTGATTCTTAAGTGGTTTGTGGAAAAGAAAACACATGCAATGACTCTGGTTGGTCCATATGTGGTTTATGGAAAGAACACACATGCAGTAACCACTGGTTGATCCATGTGTGGTTTGTGAAATGAACACACATGCAATGCCACTGGTTGATCCATGTGTGGGTTGTGGAAAGAACACACATGCAATGACTCTGGTGCTAGTTTTAGTATAAGAACACACATGCAATGTCTCTAATGGATCCATATGTGGTTTGAGAAAAGAACACACATGCAATGACCACTTGTTGATCCATGTGTGGTTTGTGAAAAGAACACCCATGCAATGACTCTAGTGCTAGATTTAATATAGGAACATACATGCAATGACTCTAGTGGGTCCACATGTAGTTTGTGAAAAGAACACACATGCAATAACCACTGGTTGATCCATAAGTGGTTTGTGGAAAGAACACACATGCAATGACCACTGGTTGATCCATAAGTGGTTTGTGGAAAAGAAAACACATGCAATGAATCTGGTTGGTCCATATGTGGTTTGTGGAAAGAACACACATGCATTGCCACTGGTTGATCCATATTTGGCTTGTGAAAAGAACACACATGCAATGCCACTAGTTGATCCATGTGTGGTTTGTGGAAAGAACACACATGCAATGACTCTAGTGGTAGTTTTACTATAAGATCACACATGCAATGACTCTAATGGATCCATATGTGGTTTGTGAAAATAACACAGATGCAATTACCACTTGTTGATCCATGTGTGGTTTGTCAAAAGAACACACATGCAATGACTCTAGTGCTAGTTTTAGTATAAGAACACACATGCAATGACTCTAGTGGGTCCACATGTAGTTTGTGAAAAGAACACACATGCAATGACCACTGGTTGATCCATACGTGGTTTGTGGAAAGAACACACATGACATGAGCACTTGTTGATTCTTAAGTGGTTTGTGGAAAAGAAAACACATGCAATGACTCTGGTTGGTCCATATGTGGTTTGTGGAAAGAACACACATGCAGTAACCACTGGTTGATCCATGTGTGGTTTGTGAAATGAACACACATGCAATGCCACTGGTTGATCCATGTGTGGGTTGTGGAAAGAACACACATGCAATGACTCTAGTGCTAGTTTTAGTATAAGAACACACATGCAATGTCTCTAATGGATCCATATGTGGTTTGTGAAAAGAACACACATGCAATGACCACTTGTTGATCCATGTGTGGTTTGTGAAAAGAACACACATGCAATGACTCTAGTGCTAGTTTTAGTATAAGAATGCACATGCAATGACTCTAGTGAGTCCACATGTAGTTTGTGAAAAAA
This sequence comes from Avena sativa, assembly GCA_916181665.1. Taxonomy (NCBI): domain Eukaryota; kingdom Viridiplantae; phylum Streptophyta; class Magnoliopsida; order Poales; family Poaceae; genus Avena; species Avena sativa. The sequence goes on along the minus strand of OV702292.1, from coordinate 14,638,054 downwards.
ACACAGATGCAATGACCACTGGTTGATCCATAAGTGGTTTGTGGAAAGAACACACATGACATGACCACTTGTTGATTATTAAGTGGTTTGTGGAAAAGAAGACACATGCAATGACTCTGGTTGGTCCATATGTTGTTTGTGGAAAGAACACACATGTAGTAACCACTGGTTGACCCATGTGTGGTTTGTGAAATGAACACACATGCAATGCCACTGGTTGATCCATGTGTGGGTTGTGGAAAGAACACACATGCAATGACTCTAGTGCTAGTTTTAGTATAAGAACACACATGCAATGTCTCTAATGGATCCATATGTGGTTTGTGAAAAGAACACACATGCAATGACCACTTGTTGATCCATGTGTGGTTTGTGAAAACAACACCCATGCAATGACTCTAGTGCTAGTTTTAGTATAAGAACATACATGAAATGACTCTAGTGGGTCCACATGTAGTTTGTGAAAAGAACACACATGCAATGACCACTAGTTGATCCATAAGTGGTTTGTGGAAAGAACCCACATGCAATGACCACTGGTTGATGCATAAGTGGTTTGTGGAAAAGAAAACACATGCAATGACTCTGGTTGGTCCATATGTGGTTTGTGGAACGAACACACATGCAGTAACCACTGGTTGATCCATGTGTGGTTTGTGAAATGACCACACATGCAATGCCACTGGTTGATCCATGTGTGGTTTGTGGAAAGAACACACATGCAATGACTCTAGTGCTAGTTTTAGTATAAGAACACACATGCAATGTCTCTAATGGATCCATATGTGGTTCGTGAAAAGAACACACATACAATGACCACTTGTTGATCCAAGTGTGATTTGTGAAAAAAACACCCATGCAATGACTCTAGTGCTAGTTTTAGTATAAGAACATACATGCAATGACTCTAGTGGGTCCACATGTAGTTTGTGAAAAGAACACACATGCAATGACCACTGGTTGATCCATAAGTGGTTTGTGGAAAGAACACGCATGCAATGACCACTGGTTGATCCATAAGTGGTTTGTGGAAAAGAAAACACATGCAATGACTCTGGTTGGTCCATATGTGGTTTGTGGAAAGAACACACATGCAGTGACCACTGGTTGATCCATGTGTGGTTTGTGAAATGAACACACATGCAATGCCACTGGTTGATCCATGTGTGGTTTGATGAAAGAACACACATGCAATGACTCTAGTGCTAGTTTTTGTATAAGAACACACATGCAATGTCTCTAATGGATCCATATGTGGTTTGTGAAAAGAACACACATGCAATGACCACTTGTTGATCCATGTGTGGTTTGTGAAAAGAACACACATGCAATGACTCTAGTGCTAGTTTTAGTATAAGAACACACATGCAATGACTCTAGTGGGTCCACATGTAGTTTGTGAAAAGAACACACATGGAATGACCACTGGTTGATCCATAAGTGGTTTGTGGAAAGAACACACATGACATGACCACTGGTTGATTCTTAAGTGGTTTGTGGAAAAGAAAACACATGCAATGACTCTGGTTTGTCCATATGTGGTTTGTGGAAAGAACACACATGCAGTAACCACTGGTTGATCCATGTGTGGTTTGTGAAATGAACACACATGCAATGCCACTGGTTGATCCATGTGTGGGTTGTGGAAAGAACACACATGCAATGACTCTGGTGCTAGTTTTAGTATAAGAACACACATGCAATGTCTCTAATGGATCCATATGTGGTTTGAGAAAAGAACACACATGCAATGACCACATGTTGATCCATGTGTGGTTTGTGAAAAGAACACCCATGCAATGACTCTAGTGCTAGATTTAATATAGGAACATACATGCAATGACTCTAGTGGGTCCACATGTAGTTTGTGAAAAGAACACACATGCAATAACCACTGGTTGATCCATAAGTGGTTTGTGGAAAGAACACACATGCAATGACCACTGGTTGATCCATAAGTGGTTTGTGGAAAGAACACACATGCAATGACCACTGGTTGATCCATAAGTGGTTTGTGGAAAATAAAACACATGCAATGACTCTGGTTGGTCCATATGTGGTTTGTGGAAAGAACACACATGCATTGCCACTGGTTGATCCATATTTGGCTTGTGAAAAGAACACACATGCAATGCCACTAGTTGATCCATGTGTGGTTTGTGGAAAGAACACACATGCAATGACTCTAGTGCTAGTTTTAGTATAAGAACACACATGCAATGTCTCTAATGGATCCATATGTGGTTTGTGAAAAGAACGCACATGCAATGACCACTTGTTGATCCATGTGTGGTTTGTGAAAAGAACACCCATGCAATGACTCTAGTGCTAGTTTTAGTATAAGAACATACATGAAATGACTCTAGTGGGTCCACATGTAGTTTGTGAAAAGAACACACATGCAATGACCACTAGTTGATCCATAAGTGGTTTGTGGAAAGAACCCACATGCAATGACCACTGGTTGATGCATAAGTGGTTTGTGGAAAAGAAAACACATGCAATGACTCTGGTTGGTCCATATGTGGTTTGTGGAACGAACACACATGCAGTAACCACTGGTTGATCCATGTGTGGTTTGTGAAATGACCACACATGCAATGCCACTGGTTGATCCATGTGTGGTTTGTGAAAAGAACACACATGCAATGACCACTGGTTGATCCATAAGTGGTTTGTGGAAAGAACACACAGACATGACCACTTGTTGATTATTAAGTGGTTTGTGGAAAAGAAAACACATGCAATGACTCTGGTTGGTCCATATGTTGTTTGTGGAAAGAACACACATGTAGTAACCACTGGTTGATCCATGTGTGGTTTGTGAAATGAACACACATGCAAGGCCACTAGTTGATCCATGTGTGGGTTGTGGAAAGAACACACATGCAATGACTCTAGTGCTAGTTTTAGTATAAGAACACACATGCAATGTCTCTAATGGATCCATATGTGGTTTGTGAAAAGAACACACATGCAATGACCACTTGTTGATCCATGTGTGGTTTGTGAAAAGAACACCCATGCAATGACTCTAGTGCTAGATTTAATATAGGAACATACGTGCAATGACTCTAGTGGGTCCACATGTAGTTTGTGAAAAGAACATACATGCAATAACCACTGGTTGATCCATAAGTGGTTTGTGGAAAGAACACACATGCAATGACCACTGGTTGATCCATAAGTGGTTTGTGGAAAAGAAAACACATGCAATGACTTTGGTTGGTCCATATGTGGTTTGTGGAAAGAACACACATGCATTGACCACTGGTTGATCCATATGTGGCTTGTGAAAAGAACACACATGCAATGCCACTATTTGATCCATGTGTGGTTTGTGGAAAGAACACACATGTAATGACTCTAGTGGTAGTTTTACTATAAGATCACACATGCAATGACTAATGGATCCATATGTGGTTTGTGAAAAGAACACACATGCAATGACCACTTGTTGATCCATGTGTGGTTTGTGAAAAGAACACACATGCAATGACTCTAGTGCTAGTTTTAGTATAAGAACACACATGCAATGACTCTAGTGGGTCCACATGTAGTTTATGAAAAGAACACACATGCAATGACCACTGGTTGATCCATAAGTGGTTTGTGGAAAGAACACACATGCAATGACCAGTGGTTGATCCATAAGTGGTTTGTGGAAAAGAAAACACATGCAATGACTCTGGTTGGTCCATATGTGGTTTGTGGAAAGAACACACATGCAGTAACCACTGGTAGATCCATAAGTGGTTTGTAGAAACAACACACATGCAATGACCCCTCGTTGATCCATAAGTAGTTTGTGGAAAAGATATCACATGCAATGACTCTGGTTGGTCCATATGTGGTTTGTGTAAAGAACACACATGCGCTGACCACTGGTTGATCCATGTGTGGTTTGTGAAATGAACACACATGCAATGCCACTGGTTGATCCATGTGTGGTTTGTGGAAAGAAAACACATGCAATGGCTCTAGTGCTAGTTTTTGTATAAGAACACACATGCAATGTCTCTAATGGATCCTTATGTGGTTTGTGAAAAGAACACACATGCAATGACTCTAGTGCTAGTTTTTGTATAAGAACACACATGCAATGTCTCTAATGGATCCATATGTGGTTTGTGAAAAGAACACACATGCAATGACCACTTGCTGATCCATGTGTGGTTTGTGAAAAGAACACACATGCAACGACTCTAGTGCTAGTTTTAGTATAAGAACACACATGCAATTACTCTAGTGGGTCCACATGTAGTTTGTGAAAAGAACACACATGCAATGACCACTGGTTGATCCATAAGTGGTTTGTGAAAAGAACACACATGCAATGACCACTTGTTGATCCATGTGTGGTTTGTGAAAAGAACACACATGCAATGACTCTAGTGCTAGTTTTAGTATAATAACACACATGCAATGACTCTAGTGGGTCCACATGTAGTTTGTGAAAAGAGCACACATGCAATGACCACTGGTTGATCCATAAGTGGTTTGTAGAAAGAACACACATGACATGACCACTTGTTGATTCTTAAGTGGTTTGTGGAAAAGAAAACACATGCAATGACTCTGGTTGGTCCATATGTGGTTTATGGAAAGAACACACATGCAGTAACCACTGGTTGATCCATGTGTGGTTTGTGAAATGAACACACATGCAATGCCACTTGTTGATCCATGTGTGGGTTGTGGAAAGAACACACATGCAATGACTCTAGTGCTAGTTTTAGTATAAGAACACACATGCAATGTCTCTAATGGATCCATATGTGGTTTGTGAAAAGAACACACATGCAATGACCACTTGTTGATCCATGTGTGGTTTGTGAAAAGAACACACATGCAATGACTCTAGTGCTAGTTTTAGTATAAGAACGCACATGCAATGACTCTAGTGAGTCCACATGTAGTTTGTGAAAAGAACACACATGCAATGACCACTAGTTGATCCATAAGTGGTTTGTGGAAAGAACCCACATGCAATGACCACTGGTTGATGCATAAGTGGTTTGTGGAAAAGAAAACACATGCAATGACTCTGGTTGGTCCATATGTGGTTTGTGGAACGAACACACATGCAGTAACCACTGGTTGATCCATGTGTGGGTTGTGAAATGACCACACATGCAATGCCACTGGTTGATCCATGTGTGGTTTGTGGAAAGAACACACATGCAATGACTCTAGTGCTAGTTTTAGTATAAGAACACACATGCAATGTCTCTAATGGATCCATATGTGGCTTGTGAAAAGAACGCACATGCAATGACCACTTGTTCATCCAAGTGTGATTTGTGAAAAAAACACCGATGCAATGACTCTAGTGCTAGTTTTAGTATAAGAACATACATGAAATGACTCTAGTGGGTCCACATGTTGTTTGTGAAAAGAACACACATGCAATGACCACTAGTTGATCCATAAGTGGTTTGTGGAAAGAACCCACATGCAATGACCACTGGTTGATGCATAAGTGGTTTGTGGAAAAGAAAACACATGCAATGACTCTGGTTGGTCCATATGTGGTTTGTGGAACGAACACACATGCAGTAACCACTGGTTGATCCATGTGTGGTTTGTGAAATGACCACACATGCAATGCCACTGGTTGATCCATGTGTGGTTTGTGGAAAGAACACACATGCAATGACTCTAGTGCTAGTTTTAGTATAAGAACACACATGCAATGTCTCTAATGGATCCATATGTGGTTCGTGAAAAGAACACACATACAATGACCACTTGTTGATCCAAGTGTGATTTGTGAAAAAAACACCCATGCAATGACTCTAGTGCTAGTTTTAGTATAAGAACATACATGCAATGACTCTAGTGGGTCCACATGTAGTTTGTGAAAAGAACACACATGCAATGACCACTGGTTGATCCATAAGTGGTTTGTGGAAAGAACACGCATGCAATGACCACTGGTTGATCCATAAGTGGTTTGTGGAAAAGAAAACACATGCAATGACTCTGGTTGGTCCATATGTGGTTTGTGGAAAGAACACACATGCAGTGACCACTGGTTGATCCATGTGTGGTTTGTGAAATGAACACACATGCAATGCCACTGGTTGATCCATGTGTGGTTTGATGAAAGAACACACATGCAATGACTCTAGTGCTAGTTTTTGTATAAGAACACACATGCAATGTCTCTAATGGATCCATATGTGGTTTGTGAAAAGAACACACATGCAATGACCACTTGTTGATCCATGTGTGGTTTGTGAAAAGAACACACATGCAATGACTCTAGTGCTAGTTTTAGTATAAGAACACACATGCAATGACTCTAGTGGGTCCACATGTAGTTTGTGAAAAGAACACACATGCAATGACCACTGGTTGATCCATAAGTGGTTTGTGGAAAGAACACACATGACATGACCACTGGTTGATTCTTAAGTGGTTTGTGGAAAAGAAAACACATGCAATGACTCTGGTTGGTCCATATGTGGTTTGTGGAAAGAACACACATGCAGTAACCACTGGTTGATCCATGTGTGGTTTGTGAAATGAACACACATGCAATGCCACTGGTTGATCCATGTGTGGGTTGTGGAAAGAACACACATGCAATGACTCTGGTGCTAGTTTTAGTATAAGAACACACATGCAATGTCTCTAATGGATCCATATGTGGTTTGAGAAAAGAACACACATGCAATGACCACATGTTGATCCATGTGTGGTTTGTGAAAAGAACACCCATGCAATGACTCTAGTGCTAGATTTAATATAGGAACATACATGCAATGACTCTAGTGGGTCCACATGTAGTTTGTGAAAAGAACACACATGCAATAACCACTGGTTGATCCATAAGTGGTTTGTGGAAAGAACACACATGCAATGACCACTGGTTGATCCATAAGTGGTTTGTGGAAAGAACACACATGCAATGACCACTGGTTGATCCATAAGTGGTTTGTGGAAAAGAAAACACATGCAATGACTCTGGTTGGTCCATATGTGGTTTGTGGAAAGAACACACATGCATTGCCACTGGTTGATCCATATTTGGCTTGTGAAAAGAACACACATGCAATGCCACTAGTTGATCCATGTGTGGTTTGTGGAAAGAACACACATGCAATGACTCTAGTGCTAGTTTTAGTATAAGAACACACATGCAATGTCTCTAATGGATCCATATGTGGTTTGTGAAAAGAACGCACATGCAATGACCACTTGTTCATCCATGTGTGGTTTGTGAAAAGAACACCCATGCAATGACTCTAGTGCTAGTTTTAGTATAAGAACATACATGAAATGACTCTAGTGGGTCCACATGTAGTTTGTGAAAAGAACACACATGCAATGACCACTAGTTGATCCATAAGTGGTTTGTGGAAAGAACCCACATGCAATGACCACTGGTTGATGCATAAGTGGTTTGTGGAAAAGAAAACACATGCAATGACTCTGGTTGGTCCATATGTGGTTTGTGGAACGAACACACATGCAGTAACCACTGGTTGATCCATGTGTGGTTTGTGAAATGACCACACATGTAATGCCACTGGTTGATCCATGTGTGGTTTGTGGAAAGAACACACATGCAATGACTCTAGTGCTAGTTTTACTATAAGAACACACATGCAATGTCTCTAATGGATCCATATGTGGTTCGTGAAAAGAACACACATACAATGACCACTTGTTGATCCAAGTGTGATTTGTGAAAAAAACACCCATGCAATGACTCTAGTGCTAGTTTTAGTATAAGAACATACATGCAATGACTCTAGTGAGTCCACATGTAGTTTGTGAAAAGAACACACATGCAATGACCACTGGTTGATCCATAAGTGGTTTGTGGAAAGAACACGCATGCAATGACCACTGGTTTATCCATACGTGGTTTGTGGAAACGAAAACACATGCAATGACTCTAGTTGGTCCATATGTGGTTTGTGGAAAGAACACACATGCAGTGACCACTGGTTGATCCATGTGTGGTTTGTGAAATGAACATACATGCAATGCCACTGGTTGATCAATGTGTGGTTTGTGGAAAGAACACACATGCAATGACTCTAGTGCTAGTTTTAGTATAAGAACACACATGCAATGACTCTAGTGGGTCCACATGTAGTTTGTGAAAAGAACACACATGCAATGACCACTGGTTGATCCATACGTGGTTTGTGGAAAGAACACACATGACATGAGCACTTGTTGATTCTTAAGTGGTTTGTGGAAAAGAAAACACATGCAATGACTCTGGTTGGTCCATATGTGGTTTGTGGAAAGAACACACATGCAGTAACCAGTGGTTGATCCATGTGTGGTTTGTGAAATGAACACACATGCAATGCCACTGGTTGATCCATGTGTGGGTTGTGGAAAGAACACACATGCAATGACTCTAGTGCTAGTTTTAGTATAAGAACACACATGCAATGTCTCTAATGGATCCATATGTGGTTTGTGAAAAGAACACACATGCAATGACCACTTGTTGATCCATGTGTGGTTTGTGAAAAGAACACACATGCAATGACTCTAGTGCTAGTTTTAGTATAAGAACGCACATGCAATGACTCTAGTGAGTCCACATGTAGTTTGTGAAAAAAACACACATGCAATGACCACTGGTTGATCCATAAGTGGTTTGTGGAAAGAACACACATGACATGACCACTTGTTGATTATTAAGTGGTTTGTGGAAAAGAAAACACATGCAATGACTCTGGTTGGTGCATATGTTGTTTGTGGAAAGAACACACATGTAGTAACGACTGGTTGATCCATGTGTGGTTTGTGAAATGAACACACATGCAATGCCACTGGTTGATCCATGTGTGGGTTGTGGAAAGAACACACATGCAATGACTCTAGTGCTAGTTTTAGTATAAGAACACACATGCAATGTCTCTAATGGATCCATATGTGGTTTGTGAAAAGAACACACATGCAATGACCACTTGTTGATCCATGTGTGGTTTGTGAAAAGAACACCCATGCAATGACTCTAGTGCTAGATTTAATATAGGAACATACATGCAATGACTCTAGTGGGTCCACATGTAGTTTGTGAAAAGAACATACATGCAATAACCACTGGTTGATCCATAAGTGGTTTGTGGAAAGAACACACATGCAATGACCACTGGTTGATCCATAAGTGGTTTGTGGAAAAGAAAACACATGCAATGACTCTGGTTGGTCCATATGTGGTTTGTGGAAAGAACACACATGCATTGACCACTGGTTGATCCATATGTGGCTTGTGAAAAGAACACACATGCAATGCCACTAGTTGATCCATGTGTGGTTTGTGGAAAGAACACACATGCAATGACTCTAGTGGTAGTTTTACTATAAGATCACACATGCAATGACTAATGGATCCATATGTGGTTTGTGAAAAGAACACACATGCAATGACCACTTGTTGATCCATGTGTGGTTTGTGAAAAGAACACGCATGCAATGACTCTAGTGCTAGTTTTAGTATAAGAACACACATGCAATGACTCTAGTGGGTCCACATGTAGTTTGTGAAAATAACACACATGCAATGACCACTGGTTGATCCATAAGTGGTTTGTGGAAAGAACACACATGCAATGACCACTTGTTGATCCATAAGTGGTTTGTGGAAAAGAAAACACATGCAATGACTCTGGTTGGTCCATATGTGGTTTGTGGAAAGAACACACATGCAGTAACCACTGGTTGATCCATAAGTGGTTTGTAGAAACAACACACATGCAATGACCACTCGTTGATCCACAAGTGGTTTGTGGAAAAGATATCACATGCAATGACTCTGGTTGGTCCATATGTGGTTTGTGTAAAGAACACACATGCGCTGACCACTGGTTGATCCATGTGTGGTTTGTGAAATGAACACACATGCAATGCCACTGGTTGATCCATGTGTGGTTTGTGGAAAGAACACACATGCAATGGCTCTAGTGCTAGTTTTTGTATAAGAACACACATGCAATGTCTCAAATGGATCCTTATGTGGTTTGTGAAAAGAACACACATGCAATGACTCTAGTGCTAGTTTTTGTATAAGAACACACATGCAATGTCTCTAATGGATCCATATGTGGTTTGTGAAAAGAACACACATGCAATGACCACTTGCTGATCCATGTGTGGTTTGTGAAAAGAACACACATGCAATGACTCTAGTGCTAGTTTTAGTATAAGAACACACATGCAATTACTCTAGTGGGTCCACATGTAGTTTGTGAAAAGAACACACATGCAATGACCACTGGTTGATCCATAAGTGGATTGTGGAAAGAACACACATGACATGACCACTGGTTGATTCTTAAGTGGTTTGTGGAAAAGAAAACACATGCAATGACTCTGGTTGGTCCATATGTGGTTTGTGGAAAGAACACACATGCAGTAACCACTGGTTGATCCATGTGTGGTTTGTGAAATGAACACACATGCAATGCCACTGGTTGATCCATGTGTGGGTTGTGGAAAGAACACACATGCAATGACTCTGGTGCTAGTTTTAGTATAAGAACACACATGCAATGTCTCTAATGGATCCATATGTGGTTTGAGAAAAGAACACACATGCAATGACCACATGTTGATCCATGTGTGGTTTGTGAAAAGAACACCCATGCAATGACTCTAGTGCTAGATTTAATATAGGAACATACATGCAATGACTCTAGTGGGTCCACATGTAGTTTGTGAAAAGAACACACATGCAATAACCACTGGTTGATCCATAAGTGGTTTGTGGAAAGAACACACATGCAATGACCACTGGTTGATCCATAAGTGGTTTGTGGAAAGAACACACATGCAATGACCACTGGTTGATCCATAAGTGGTTTGTGGAAAAGAAAACACATGCAATGACTCTGGTTGGTCCATATGTGGTTTGTGGAAAGAACACACATGCATTGCCACTGGTTGATCCATATTTGGCTTGTGAAAAGAACACACATGCAATGCCACTAGTTGATCCATGTGTGGTTTGTGGAAAGAACACACATGCAATGACTCTAGTGCTAGTTTTAGTATAAGAACACACATGCAATGTCTCTAATGGATCCATATGTGGTTTGTGAAAAGAACGCACATGCAATGACCACTTGTTCATCCATGTGTGGTTTGTGAAAAGAACACCCATGCAATGACTCTAGTGCTAGTTTTAGTATAAGAACATACATGAAATGACTCTAGTGGGTCCACATGTAGTTTGTGAAAAGAACACACATGCAATGACCACTAGTTGATCCATAAGTGGTTTGTGGAAAGAACCCACATGCAATGACCACTGGTTGATGCATAAGTGGTTTGTGGAAAAGAAAACACATGCAATGACTCTGGTTGGTCCATATGTGGTTTGTGGAACGAACACACATGCAGTAACCACTGGTTGATCCATGTGTGGTTTGTGAAATGACCACACATGCAATGCCACTGGTTGATCCATGTGTGGTTTGTGGAAAGAACACACATGCAATGACCACTCGTTGATCCACAAGTGGTTTGTGGAAAAGATATCACATGCAATGACTCTGGTTGGTCCATATGTGGTTTGTGTAAAGAACACACATGCGCTGACCACTGGTTGATCCATGTGTGGTTTGTGAAATGAACACACATGCAATGCCACTGGTTGATCCATGTGTGGTTTGTGGAAAGAACACACATGCAATGGCTCTAGTGCTAGTTTTTGTATAAGAACACACATGCAATGTCTCAAATGGATCCTTATGTGGTTTGTGAAAAGAACACACATGCAATGACTCTAGTGCTAGTTTTTGTATAAGAACACACATGCAATGTCTCTAATGGATCCATATGTGGTTTGTGAAAAGAACACACATGCAATGACCACTTGTTGATCCATGTGTGGTTTGTGAAAAGAACACGCATGCAATGACTCTAGTGCTAGTTTTAGTATAAGAACACACATGCAATGACTCTAGTGGGTCCACATGTAGTTTGTGAAAATAACACACATGCAATGACCACTGGTTGATCCATAAGTGGTTTGTGGAAAGAACACACATGCAATGACCACTTGTTGATCCATAAGTGGTTTGTGGAAAAGAAAACACATGCAATGACTCTGGTTGGTCCATATGTGGTTTGTGGAAAGAACACACATGCAGTAACCACTGGTTGATCCATAAGTGGTTTGTAGAAACAACACACATGCAATGACCACTCGTTGATCCACAAGTGGTTTGTGGAAAAGATATCACATGCAATGACTCTGGTTGGTCCATATGTGGTTTGTGTAAAGAACACACATGCGCTGACCACTGGTTGATCCATGTGTGGTTTGTGAAATGAACACACATGCAATGCCACTGGTTGATCCATGTGTGGTTTGTGGAAAGAACACACATGCAATGGCTCTAGTGCTAGTTTTTGTATAAGAACACACATGCAATGTCTCAAATGGATCCTTATGTGGTTTGTGAAAAGAACACACATGCAATGACTCTAGTGCTAGTTTTTGTATAAGAACACACATGCAATGTCTCTAATGGATCCATATGTGGTTTGTGAAAAGAACACACATGCAATGACCACTTGCTGATCCATGTGTGGTTTGTGAAAAGAACACACATGCAATGACTCTAGTGCTAGTTTTAGTATAAGAACACACATGCAATTACTCTAGTGGGTCCACATGTAGTTTGTGAAAAGAACACACATGCAATGACCACTGGTTGATCCATAAGTGGATTGTGGAAAGAACACACATGACATGACCACTGGTTGATTCTTAAGTGGTTTGTGGAAAAGAAAACACATGCAATGACTCTGGTTGGTCCATATGTGGTTTGTGGAAAGAACACACATGCAGTAACCACTGGTTGATCCATGTGTGGTTTGTGAAATGAACACACATGCAATGCCACTGGTTGATCCATGTGTGGGTTGTGGAAAGAACACACATGCAATGACTCTGGTGCTAGTTTTAGTATAAGAACACACATGCAATGTCTCTAATGGATCCATATGTGGTTTGAGAAAAGAACACACATGCAATGACCACATGTTGATCCATGTGTGGTTTGTGAAAAGAACACCCATGCAATGACTCTAGTGCTAGATTTAATATAGGAACATACATGCAATGACTCTAGTGGGTCCACATGTAGTTTGTGAAAAGAACACACATGCAATAACCACTGGTTGATCCATAAGTGGTTTGTGGAAAGAACACACATGCAATGACCACTGGTTGATCCATAAGTGGTTTGTGGAAAGAACACACATGCAATGACCACTGGTTGATCCATAAGTGGTTTGTGGAAAAGAAAACACATGCAATGACTCTGGTTGGTCCATATGTGGTTTGTGGAAAGAACACACATGCATTGCCACTGGTTGATCCATATTTGGCTTGTGAAAAGAACACACATGCAATGCCACTAGTTGATCCATGTGTGGTTTGTGGAAAGAACACACATGCAATGACTCTAGTGCTAGTTTTAGTATAAGAACACACATGCAATGTCTCTAATGGATCCATATGTGGTTTGTGAAAAGAACGCACATGCAATGACCACTTGTTCATCCATGTGTGGTTTGTGAAAAGAACACCCATGCAATGACTCTAGTGCTAGTTTTAGTATAAGAACATACATGAAATGACTCTAGTGGGTCCACATGTAGTTTGTGAAAAGAACACACATGCAATGACCACTAGTTGATCCATAAGTGGTTTGTGGAAAGAACCCACATGCAATGACCACTGGTTGATGCATAAGTGGTTTGTGGAAAAGAAAACACATGCAATGACTCTGGTTGGTCCATATGTGGTTTGTGGAACGAACACACATGCAGTAACCACTGGTTGATCCATGTGTGGTTTGTGAAATGACCACACATGCAATGCCACTGGTTGATCCATGTGTGGTTTGTGGAAAGAACACACATGCAATGACTCTAGTGCTAGTTTTAGTATAAGAACACACATGCAATGTCTCTAATGGATCCATATGTGGTTTGTGAAAAGAACACACATGCAATGACCACTTGTTGATCCATGTGTGGTTTGTGAAAAGAACACACATGCAATGACTCTAGTGCTAGTTTTAGTATAAGAACGCACATGCAATGACTCTAGTGAGTCCACATGTAGTTTGTGAAAAAAACACACATGCAATGACCACTGGTTGATCCATAAGTGGTTTGTGGAAAGAACACACATGACATGACCACTTGTTGATTATTAAGTGGTTTGTGGAAAAGAAAACACATGCAATGACTCTGGTTGGTGCATATGTTGTTTGTGGAAAGAACACACATGTAGTAACGACTGGTTGATCCATGTGTGGTTTGTGAAATGAACACACATGCAATGCCACTGGTTGATCCATGTGTGGGTTGTGGAAAGAACACACATGCAATGACTCTAGTGCTAGTTTTAGTATAAGAACACACATGCAATGTCTCTAATGGATCCATATGTGGTTTGTGAAAAGAACACACATGCAATGACCACTTGTTGATCCATGTGTGGTTTGTGAAAAGAACACCCATGCAATGACTCTAGTGCTAGATTTAATATAGGAACATACATGCAATGACTCTAGTGGGTCCACATGTAGTTTGTGAAAAGAACATACATGCAATAACCACTGGTTGATCCATAAGTGATTTGTGGAAAGAACACACATGCAATGACCACTGGTTGATCCATAAGTGGTTTGTGGAAAAGAAAACACATGCAATGACTCTGGTTGGTCCATATGTGGTTTGTGGAAAGAACACACATGCATTGACCACTGGTTGATCCATATGTGGCTTGTGAAAAGAACACACATGCAATGCCACTAGTTGATCCATGTGTGGTTTGTGGAAAGAACACACATGCAATGACTCTAGTGGTAGTTTTACTATAAGATCACACATGCAATGACTAATGGATCCATATGTGGTTTGTGAAAAGAACACACATGCAATGACCACTTGTTGATCCATGTGTGGTTTGTGAAAAGAACACGCATGCAATGACTCTAGTGCTAGTTTTAGTATAAGAACACACATGCAATGACTCTAGTGGGTCCACATGTAGTTTGTGAAAATAACACACATGCAATGACCACTGGTTGATCCATAAGTGGTTTGTGGAAAGAACACACATGCAATGACCACTTGTTGATCCATAAGTGGTTTGTGGAAAAGAAAACACATGCAATGACTCTGGTTGGTCCATATGTGGTTTGTGGAAAGAACACACATGCAGTAACCACTGGTTGATCCATAAGTGGTTTGTAGAAACAACACACATGCAATGACCACTCGTTGATCCACAAGTGGTTTGTGGAAAAGATATCACATGCAATGACTCTGGTTGGTCCATATGTGGTTTGTGTAAAGAACACACATGCGCTGACCACTGGTTGATCCATGTGTGGTTTGTGAAATGAACACACATGCAATGCCACTGGTTGATCCATGTGTGGTTTGTGGAAAGAACACACATGCAATGGCTCTAGTGCTAGTTTTTGTATAAGAACACACATGCAATGTCTCAAATGGATCCTTATGTGGTTTGTGAAAAGAACACACATGCAATGACTCTAGTGCTAGTTTTTGTATAAGAACACACATGCAATGTCTCTAATGGATCCATATGTGGTTTGTGAAAAGAACACACATGCAATGACCACTTGCTGATCCATGTGTGGTTTGTGAAAAGAACACACATGCAATGACTCTAGTGCTAGTTTTAGTATAAGAACACACATGCAATTACTCTAGTGGGTCCACATGTAGTTTGTGAAAAGAACACACATGCAATGACCACTGGTTGATCCATAAGTGGTTTGTGGAAAGAACACACATGAAATGACCACTTGTTGATCCATAAGTGGTTTGTGGAAATGAAAACACATGCAGTGACTCTGGTTGGTCCATACGTGGTTTGTGCAAAGAACACACATGCAGTAACCACTGGTTGATCCATGTGTGGTTTGTGAAATGAACACACATGCAATGCCACTGGTTGATCCATGTGTGGTTTGTGGAAAGAACACACATGCAATGACTCTAGTGCTAGTTTTTGTATAAGAACACACATGCAATGTCTCTAATGGATCCAAATGTGGTTTGTGAAAAGAACACACATGCAATGACCACTTGTTGATCCATGTGTGGTTTGTGAAAAGAACACACATGCAATGACTCTAGTGCTAATTTTAGTATAAGAACACACATGCAATGACTCTAGTGGGTCCACATGTAGTTTGTGAAAAGAACACACATGCAATGACCACTGGTTGATCCATAAGTGGTTTGTGGAAAGAACACACATGACATGACCACTTGTTGATTCTTAAGTGGTTTGTGGAAAAGAAAACACATGCAATGACTCTGGTTGGTCCATATGTGGTTTATGGAAAGAACACACATGCAGTAACCACTGGTTGATCCATGTGTGGTTTGTGAAATGAACACACATGCAATGCCACTGGTTGATCCATGTGTGGGTTGTGGAAAGAACACACATGCAATGACTCTGGTGCTAGTTTTAGTATAAGAACACACATGCAATGTCTCTAATGGATCCATATGTGGTTTGAGAAAAGAACACACATGCAATGACCACTTGTTGATCCATGTGTGGTTTGTGAAAAGAACACCCATGCAATGACTCTAGTGCTAGATTTAATATAGGAACATACATGCAATGACTCTAGTGGGTCCACATGTAGTTTGTGAAAAGAACACACATGCAATAACCACTGGTTGATCCATAAGTGGTTTGTGGAAAGAACACACATGCAATGACCACTGGTTGATCCATAAGTGGTTTGTGGAAAAGAAAACACATGCAATGACTCTGGTTGGTCCATATGTGGTTTGTGGAAAGAACACACATGCATTGCCACTGGTTGATCCATATTTGGCTTGTGAAAAGAACACACATGCAATGCCACTAGTTGATCCATGTGTGGTTTGTGGAAAGAACACACATGCAATGACTCTAGTGGTAGTTTTACTATAAGATCACACATGCAATGACTCTAATGGATCCATATGTGGTTTGTGAAAATAACACACATGCAATGACCACTTCTTGATCCATGTGTGGTTTGTGAAAAGAACACACATGCAATGACTCTAGTGCTAGTTTTAGTATAAGAACACACATGCAATGACTCTAGTGGGTCCACATGTAGTTTGTGAAAAGAACACACATGCAATGACCACTGGTTGATCCATACGTGGTTTGTGGAAAGAACACACATGACATGAGCACTTGTTGATTCTTAAGTGGTTTGTGGAAAAGAAAACACATGCAATGACTCTGGTTGGTCCATATGTGGTTTGTGGAAAGAACACACATGCAGTAACCACTAGTTGATCCATGTGTGGTTTGTGAAATGAACACACATGCAATGCCACTGGTTGATCCATGTGTGGGTTGTGGAAAGAACACACATGCAATGACTCTAGTGCTAGTTTTAGTATAAGAACACACATGCAATGTCTCTAATGGATCCATATGTGGTTTGTGAAAAGAACACACATGCAATGACCACTTGTTGATCCATGTGTGGTTTGTGAAAAGAACACACATGCAATGACTCTAGTGCTAGTTTTAGTATAAGAACGCACATGCAATGACTCTAGTGAGTCCACATGTAGTTTGTGAAAAAAACACACATGCAATGACCACTGGTTGATCCATAAGTGGTTTGTGGAAAGAACACACATGACATGACCACTTGTTGATTATTAAGTGGTTTGTGGAAAAGAAAACACATGCAATGACTCTGGTTGGTCCATATGTTGTTTGTGGAAATAACACACATGTAGTAACCACTGGTTGATCCATGTGTGGTTTGTGAAATGAACACACATGCAATGCCACTGGTTGATCCATGTGTGGGTTGTGGAAAGAACACACATGCAATGACTCTAGTGCTAGTTTTAGTATAAGAACACACATGCAATGTCTCTAATGGATCCATATGTGGTTTGTGAAAAGAACACACATGCAATGACCACTTGTTGATCCATGTGTGGTTTGTGAAAAGAACACCCATGCAATGACTCTAGTGCTAGTTTTAGTATAAGAACATACATGAAATGACTCTAGTGGGTCCACATGTAGTTTGTGAAAAGAACACACATGCAATGACCACTAGTTGATCCATAAGTGGTTTGTGGAAAGAACCCACATGCAATGACCACTGGTTGATGCATAAGTGGTTTGTGGAAAAGAAAACACATGCAATGACTCTAGTTGGTCCATATGTGGTTTGTGGAACGAACACACATGCAGTAACCACTGGTTGATCCATGTGTGGTTTGTGAAATGACCACACATGCAATGCCACTGGTTGATCCATGTGTGGTTTGTGGAAAGAACACACATGCAATGACTCTAGTGCTAGTTTTAGTATAAGAACACACATGCAATGTCTATAATGGATCCATATGTGGTTCGTGAAAAGAACACACATACAATGACCACTTGTTGATCCAAGTGTGATTTGTGAAAAAAACACCCATGCAATGACTCTAGTGCTAGTTTTAGTATAAGAACATACATGCAATGACTCTAGTGGGTCCACATGTAGTTTGTGAAAAGAACACACATGCAATGACCACTGGTTGATCCATAAGTGGTTTGTGGAAAGAACACGCATGCAATGACCACTGGTTGATCCATAAGTGGTTTGTGGAAAAGAAAACACATGCAATGACTCTGGTTGGTCCATATGTGGTTTGTGGAAAGAACACACATGAAGTGACCACTGGTTGATCCATGTGTGGTTTGTGAAATGAACACACATGCAATGCCACTGGTTGATCCATGTGTGGTTTGATGAAAGAACACACATGCAATGACTCTAGTGCTAGTTTTTGTATAAGAACACACATGCAATGTCTCTAATGGATCCATATGTGGTTTGTGAAAAGAACACACATGCAATGACCACTTGCTGATCCATGTGTGGTTTGTGAAAAGAACACACATGCAATGACTCTAGTGCTAGTTTTAGTATAAGAACACACATGCAATTACTCTAGTGGGTCCACATGTAGTTTGTGAAAAGAACACACATGCAATGACCACTGGTTGATCCATAAGTGGTTTGTGGAAAGAACACACATGAAATGACCACTTGTTGATCCATAAGTGGTTTGTGGAAATGAAAACACATGCAGTGACTCTGGTTGGTCCATACGTGGTTTGTGGAAAGAACACACATGCAGTAACCACTGGTTGATCCATGTGTGGTTTGTGAAATGAACACACATGCAATGCCACTGGTTGATCCATGTGTGGTTTGTGGAAAGAACACACATGCAATGACTCTAGTGCTAGTTTTTGTATAAGAACACACATGCAATGTCTCTAATGGATCCAAATGTGGTTTGTGAAAAGAACACACATGCAATGACCACTTGTTGATCCATGTGTGGTTTGTGAAAAGAACACACATGCAATGACTCTAGTGCTAGTTTTAGTATAAGAACACACATGCAATGACTCTAGTGGGTCCACATGTAGTTTGTGAAAAGAACACACATGCAATGACCACTGGTTGATCCATAAGTGGTTTGTGGAAAGAACACACATGACATGACCACTTGTTGATTCTTAAGTGGTTTGTGGAAAAGAAAACACATGCAATGACTCTGGTTGGTCCATATGTGGTTTATGGAAAGAACACACATGCAGTAACCACTGGTTGATCCATGTGTGGTTTGTGAAATGAACACACATGCAATGCCACTGGTTGATCCATGTGTGGGTTGTGGAAAGAACACACATGCAATGACTCTGGTGCTAGTTTTAGTATAAGAACACACATGCAATGTCTCTAATGGATCCATATGTGGTTTGAGAAAAGAACACACATACAATGACCACTTGTTGATCCAAGTGTGATTTGTGAAAAAAACACCCATGCAATGACCACTTGTTGATCCATGTGTGGTTTGTGAAATGAACACACATGCAATGCCACTGGTTGATCCATGTGTGGGTTGTGGAAAGAACACACATGCAATGACTCTGGTGCTAGTTTTAGTATAAGAACACACATGCAATGTCTCTAATGGATCCATATGTGGTTTGTGAAAAGAACACACATGCAATGACCACTTGTTGATCCATGTGTGGTTTGTGAAAAGAACACCCATGCAATGACTCTAGTGCTAGTTTTAGTATAAGAACATACATGAAATGACTCTAGTGGGTCCACATGTAGTTTGTGAAAAGAACACACATGCAATGACCACTAGTTGATCCATAAGTGGTTTGTGGAAAGAACCCACATGCAATGACCACTGGTTGATGCATAAGTGGTTTGTGGAAAAGAAAACACATGCAATGACTCTGGTTGGTCCATATGTGGTTTGTGGAACGAACACACATGCAGTATCCACTGGTTGATCCATGTGTGGTTTGTGAAATGACCACACATGCAATGCCACTGGTTGATCCATGTGTGGTTTGTGGAAAGAACACACATGCAATGACTCTAGTGCTAGTTTTAGTATAAGAACACACATGCAATGTCTCTAATGGATCCATATGTGGTTTGTGGAAAAGAAAACACATGCAATGACTCTGGTTGGTCCATATGTGGTTTGTGGAAAGAACACACATGCAGTGACCACTGGTTGATCCATGTGTGGTTTGTGAAATGAACACACATGCAATGCCACTGGTTGATCCATGTGTGGTTTGATGAAAGAACACACATGCAATGACTCTAGTGCTAGTTTTTGTATAAGAACACACATGCAATGTCTCTAATGGATCCATATGTGGTTTGTGAAAAGAACACACATGCAATGACCACTTGTTGATCCATGTGTGGTTTGTGAAAAGAACACACATGCAATGACTCTAGTGCTAGTTTTAGTATAAGAACACACATGCAATGACTCTAGTGGGTCCACATGTAGTTTGTGAAAAGAACACACATGCAATGACCACTGGTTGATCCATAAGTGGTTTGTGGAAAGAACACACATGACATGACCACTTGTTGATTCTTAAGTGGTTTGTGGAAAAGAAAACACATGCAATGACTCTGGTTGGTCCATATGTGGTTTATGGAAAGAACACACATGCAGTAACCACTGGTTGATCCATGTGTGGTTTGTGAAATGAACACACATGCAATGCCACTGGTTGATCCATGTGTGGGTTGTGGAAAGAACACACATGCAATGACTCTGGTGCTAGTTTTAGTATAAGAACACACATGCAATGTCTCTAATGGATCCATATGTGGTTTGAGAAAAGAACACACATACAATGACCACTTGTTGATCCAAGTGTGATTTGTGAAAAAAACACCCATGCAATGACCACTTGTTGATCCATGTGTGGTTTGTGAAATGAACACACATGCAATGCCACTGGTTGATCCATGTGTGGGTTGTGGAAAGAACACACATGCAATGACTCTGGTGCTAGTTTTAGTATAAGAACACACATGCAATGTCTCTAATGGATCCATATGTGGTTTGTGAAAAGAACACACATGCAATGACCACTTGTTGATCCATGTGTGGTTTGTGAAAAGAACACCCATGCAATGACTCTAGTGCTAGTTTTAGTATAAGAACATACATGAAATGACTCTAGTGGGTCCACATGTAGTTTGTGAAAAGAACACACATGCAATGACCACTAGTTGATCCATAAGTGGTTTGTGGAAAGAACCCACATGCAATGACCACTGGTTGATGCATAAGTGGTTTGTGGAAAAGAAAACACATGCAATGACTCTGGTTGGTCCATATGTGGTTTGTGGAACGAACACACATGCAGTAACCACTGGTTGATCCATGTGTGGTTTGTGAAATGACCACACATGCAATGCCACTGGTTGATCCATGTGTGGTTTGTGGAAAGAACACACATGCAATGACTCTAGTGCTAGTTTTAGTATAAGAACACACATGCAATGTCTCTAATGGATCCATATGTGGTTTGTGGAAAAGAAAACACATGCAATGACTCTGGTTGGTCCATATGTGGTTTGTGGAAAGAACACACATGCAGTGACCACTGGTTGATCCATGTGTGGTTTGTGAAATGAACACACATGCAATGCCACTGGTTGATCCATGTGTGGTTGTATGAAAGAACACACATGCAATGACTCTAGTGCTAGTTTTTGTATAAGAACACACATGCAATGTCTCTAATGGATCCATATGTGGTTTGTGAAAAGAACACACATGCAATGACCACTTGTTGATCCATGTGTGGTTTGTGAAAAGAACACACATGCAATGACTCTAGTGCTAGTTTTAGTATAAGAACACACATGCAATGACTCTAGTGGGTCCACATGTAGTTTGTGAAAAGAACACACATGCAATGACCACTGGTTGATCCATAAGTGGTTTGTCGAAAGAACACACATGACATGACCACTTGTTGATTCTTAAGTGGTTTGTGGAAAAGAAAACACATGCAATGACTCTGGTTGGTCCATATGTGGTTTATGGAAAGAACACACATGCAGTAACCACTGGTTGATCCA
Source organism: Avena sativa (assembly GCA_916181665.1). Taxonomy (NCBI): domain Eukaryota; kingdom Viridiplantae; phylum Streptophyta; class Magnoliopsida; order Poales; family Poaceae; genus Avena; species Avena sativa. The sequence continues at coordinate 14,615,543 of OV702292.1, read as the reverse complement.
TGTGTGGTTTGTGAAATGAACACACATGCAATGCCACTGGTTGATCCATGTGTGGGTTGTGGAAAGAACACACATGCAATGACTCTGGTGCTAGTTTTAGTATAAGAACACACATGCAATGTCTCTAATGGATCCATATGTGGTTTGAGAAAAGAACACACATGCAATGACCACTTGTTGATCCATGTGTGGTTTGTGAAAAGAACACCCATGCAATGACTCTAGTGCTAGATTTAATATCGGAACATACATGCAATGACTCTAGTGGGTCCACATGTAGTTTGTGAAAAGAACACACATGCAATAACCACTGGTTGATCCATAAGTGGTTTATGGAAAGAACACACATGCAATGACCACTGGTTGATCCATAAGTGGTTTGTGGAAAAGAAAACACATGCAATGACTCTGGTTGGTCCGTATGTGGTTTGTGGAAAGAACACACATGCATTGCCACTGGTTGATCCATATTTGGCTTGTGAAAAGAACACACATGCAATGCCACTAGTTGATCCATGTGTGGTTTGTGGAAAGAACACACATGCAATGACTCTAGTGGTAGTTTTACTATAAGATCACGCATGCAATGACTCTAATGGATCCATATGTGGTTTGTGAAAATAACACACATGCAATGACCACTTGTTGATCCATGTGTGGTTTGTCAAAAGAACACACATGCAATGACTCTAGTGCTAGTTTTAGTATAAGAACACACATGCAATGACTCTAGTGGGTCCACATGTAGTTGTGAAAAGAAAACACATGCAATGACCACTGGTTGATCCATACGTGGTTTGTGGAAAGAACACACATGACATGAGCACTTGTTGATTCTTAAGTGGTTTGTGGAAAAGAAAACACATGCAATGACTCTGGTTGGTCCATATGTGGTTTGTGGAAAGAACACACATGCAGTAACCACTTGTTGATCCATGTGTGGTTTGTGAAATGAACACACATGCAATGCCACTGGTTGATCCATGTGTGGGTTGTGGAAAGAACACACATGCAATGACTCTAGTGCTAGTTTTAGTATAAGAACACACATGCAATGTCTCTAATGGATCCATATGTGGTTTGTGAAAAGAACACACATGCAATGACCACTTGTTGATCCATGTGTGGTTTGTGAAAAGAACACACATGCAATGACTCTAGTGCTAGTTTTAGTATAAGAACGCACATGCAATGACTCTAGTGAGTCCACATGTAGTTTGTGAAAAAAACACACATGCAATGACCACTGGTTGATCCATAAGTGGTTTGTGGAAAGAACACACATGACATGACCATTTGTTGATTATTAAGTGGTTTGTGGAAAAGAAAACACATGCAATGACTCTGGTTGGTCCATATGTTGTTTGTGGAAAGAACACACATGTAGTAACCACTGGTTGATCCATTTGTGGTTTGTGAAATGAACACACATGCAATTCCACTGGTTGATCCATGTGTGGGTTGTGGAAAGAACACACATGCAATGACTCTAGTGCTAGTTTTAGTATAAGAACACACATGCAATGTCTCTAATGGATCCATATGTGGTTTGTGAAAAGAACACACATGCAATGACCACTTGTTGATCCATGTGTGGTTTGTGAAAAGAACACCCATGCAATGACTCTAGTGCTAGTTTTAGTATAAGAACATACATGAAATGACTCTAGTGGGTCCACATGTAGTTTGTGAAAAGAACACACATGCAATGACCACTAGTTGATCCATAAGTGGTTTGTGGAAAGAACCCACATGCAATGACCACTGGTTGATGCATAAGTTGTTTGTGGAAAAGAAAACACATGCAATGACTCTGGTTGGTCCATATGTGGTTTGTGGAACGAACACACATGCAGTAACCACTGGTTGATCCATGTGTGGTTTGTGAAATGACCACACATGCAATGCCACTGGTTGATCCATGTGTGGTTTGTGGAAAGAACACACATGCAATGACTCTAGTGCTAGTTTTAGTATAAGAACACACATGCAATGTCTCTAATGGATCCATATGTGGTTCGTGAAAAGAACACACATACAATGACCACTTGTTGATCCACGTGTGATTTGTGAAAAAAACACCCATGCAATGACTCTAGTGCTAGTTTTAGTATAAGAACATACATGCAATGACTCTAGTGGGTCCACATGTAGTTTGTGAAAAGAACACACATGCAATGACCACTGGTTGATCCATAAGTGGTTTGTGGAAAGAACACGCATGCAATGACCACTTGTTGATCCATAAGTGGTTTGTGGAAAAGAAAACACATGCAATGACTATGGTTGGTCCATATGTGGTTTGTGGAAAGAACACACATGCAGTGACCACTGGTTGATCCATGTGTGGTTTGTGAAATGAACACACATGCAATGCCACTGGTTGATCCATGTGTGGTTTGATGAAAGAACACACATGCAATGACTCTAGTGCTAGTTTTTGTATAAGAACACACATGCAATGTCTCTAATGGATCCATATGTGGTTTGTGAAAAGAACACACATGCAATGACCACTTGTTGATCCATGTGTGGTTTGTGAAAAGAACACACATGCAATGACTCTAGTCCTAGTTTTACTATAAGAACACACATGCAATGACTCTAGTGGGTCCACATGTAGTTTGTGAAAAGAACACACATGCAATGACCACTGGTTGATCCATAAGTGGTTTGTGGAAAGAACACACATGACATGACCACTTGTTGAATCTTAAGTGGTTTGTGGAAAAGAAAACACATGCAATGACTCTGGTTGGTCCATATGTGGTTTGTGGAAAGAACACACATGCAGTAACCACTGGTTGATCCATGTGTGGTTTGTGAAATGAACACACATGCAATGCCACTGGTTGATCCATGTGTGGGTTGTGGAAAGAACACACATGCAATGACTCTGGTGCTAGTTTTAGTATAAGAACACACATGCAATGTCTCTAATGGATCCATATGTGGTTTGAGAAAAGAACACACATGCAATGACCACATGTTGATCCATGTGTGGTTTGTGAAAAGAACACCCATGCAATGACTCTAGTGCTAGATTTAATATAGGAACATACATGCAATGACTCTAGTGGGTCCACATGTAGTTTGTGAAAAGAACACACATGCAATAACCACTCGTTGATCCATAAGTGGTTTGTGGAAAGAACACACATGCAATGACCACTGGTTGATCCATAAGTGGTTTGTGGAAAAGAAAACACATGCAATGACTCTGGTTGGTCAATATGTGGTTTGTGGAAAGAACACACATGCATTGACCACTGGTTGATCCATATTTGGCTTGTGAAAAGAACACACATGCAATGCCACTAGTTGATCCATGTGTGGTTTGTGGAAAGAACACACATGCAATGACTCTAGTGCTAGTTTTACTATAAGATCACACATGCAATGACTCTAATGGATCCATATGTGGTTTGTGAAAATAACACACATGCAATGACCACTTGTTGATCCATGTGTGGTTTGTGAAAAGAACACACATGCAATGACTCTAGTGCTAGTTTTAGTATAAGAACACACATGCAATGACTCTAGTAGGTCCACATGTAGTTTGTGAAAAGAACACACATGCAATGACCACTGGTTGATCCATACGTGGTTTGTGGAAAGAACACACATGACATGAGCACTTGTTGATTCTTAAGTGGTTTGTGGAAAAGAAAACACATGCAATGACTCTGGTTGGTCCATATGTGGTTTGTGGAAAGAATACACATGCAGTAACCACTGGTTGATCCATGTGTGGTTTGTGAAATGAACACACATGCAATGCCACTGGTTGATCCATGTGTGGTTTGTGGAAAGAACACACATGCAATGACTCTAGTCCTAGTTTTTGTATAAGAACACACATGCAATGTCTCTAATGGATCCATATGTGGTTTGTGAAAAGAACACACATGCAATGACCACTTGTTGATCCATGTGTGGTTTGTGAAAAGAACACACATGCAATGACTCTTGTGCTAGTTTTAGTATAAGAACACACATGCAATGACTCTAGTGGGTCCACATGTAGTTTGTGAAAAGAACACACATGCAATGACCACTGGTTGATCCATAAGTGGTTTGTGGAAAGAACACACATGACATGACCACTTGTTGATTCTTAAGTGGTTTGTGGAAAAGAAAACACATGCAATGACTCTGGTTGGTCCATATGTGGTTTGTGGAAAGAACACACATGCAGTAACCACTGGTTGATCCATGTGTGGTTTGTGAAATGAACACACATGCAATGCCACTGGTTGATCCATGTGTGGGTTGTGGAAAGAACACACATGCAATGACTCTGGTGCTAGTTTTAGTATAAGAACACACATGCAATGTCTCTAATGGATCCATATGTGGTTTGAGAAAAGAACACACATGCAATGACCACATGTTGATCCATGTGTGGTTTGTGAAAAGAACACCCATGCAATGACTCTAGTGCTAGATTTAATATAGGAACATACATGCAATGACTCTAGTGGGTCCACATGTAGTTTGTGAAAAGAACACACATGCAATAACCACTGGTTGATCCATAAGTGGTTTGTGGAAAGAACACACATGCAATGACCACTGGTTGATCCATAAGTGGTTTGTGGAAAAGAAAACACATGCAATGACTCTGGTTGGTCAATATGTGGTTTGTGGAAAGAACACACATGCATTGACCACTGGTTGATCCATATTTGGCTTGTGAAAAGAACACACATGCAATGCCACTAGTTGATCCATGTGTGGTTTGTGGAAAGAACACACATGCAATGACTCTAGTGCTAGTTTTACTATAAGATCACACATGCAATGACTCTAATGGATCCATATGTGGTTTGTGAAAATAACACACATGCAATGACCACTTGTTGATCCATGTGTGGTTTGTGAAAAGAACACACATGCAATGACTCTAGTGCTAGTTTTAGTATAAGAACACACATGCAATGACTCTAGTAGGTCCACATGTAGTTTGTGAAAAGAACACACATGCAATGACCACTGGTTGATCCATACGTGGTTTGTGGAAAGAACACACATGACATGAGCACTTGTTGATTCTTAAGTGGTTTGTGGAAAAGAAAACACATGCAATGACTCTGGTTGGTCCATATGTGGTTTGTGGAAAGAATACACATGCAGTAACCACTGGTTGATCCATGTGTGGTTTGTGAAATGAACACACATGCAATGCCACTGGTTGATCCATGTGTGGTTTGTGGAAAGAACACACATGCAATGACTCTAGTCCTAGTTTTTGTATAAGAACACACATGCAATGTCTCTAATGGATCCATATGTGGTTTGTGAAAAGAACACACGTGCAATGACCACTTGTTGATCCATGTGTGGTTTGTGAAAAGAACACACATGCAATGACTCTTGTGCTAGTTTTAGTATAAGAACACACATGCAATGACTCTAGTGGGTCCACATGTAGTTTGTGAAAAGAACACACATGCAATGACCACTGGTTGATCCATAAGTGGTTTGTGGAAAGAACACACATGACATGACCACTTGTTGATTCTTAAGTGGTTTGTGGAAAAGAAAACACATGCAATGACTCTGGTTGGTCCATATGTGGTTTGTGGAAAGAACACACATGCAGTAACCACTGGTTGATCCATGTGTGGTTTGTGAAATGAACACACATGCAATGCCACTGGTTGATCCATGTGTGGGTTGTGGAAAGAACACACAAGCAATGACTCTAGTGCTAGTTTTAGTATAAGAACACACATGCAATGTCTCTAATGGATCCATATGTGGTTTGAGAAAAGAACACACATGCAATGACCACATATTGATCCATGTGTGGTTTGTGAAAAGAACACCCATGCAATGACTCTAGTGCTAGATTTAATATAGGAACATACATGCAATGACTCTAGTGGGTCCACATGTAGTTTGTGAAAAGAACACACATGCAATAACCACTGGTTGATCCATAAGTGGTTTGTGGAAAGAACACACATGCAATGACCACTGGTTGATCCATAAGTGGTTTGTGGAAAAGAAAACACATGCAATGACTCTGGTTGGTCCATATGTGGTTTGTGGAAAGAACACACATGCATTGACCACTAGTTGATCCATATTTGGCTTGTGAAAAGAACACACATGCAATGCCACTAGTTGATCCATGTGTGGTTTGTGGAAAGAACACACATGCAATGACTCTAGTGGTAGTTTTACTATAAGATCACACATGCAATGACTCTAATGGATCCATATGTGGTTTGTGAAAATAACACACATGCAATGACCACTTGTTGATCCATGTGTGGTTTGTGAAAAGAACACACATGCAATGACTCTAGTGCTAGTTTTAGTATAAGAACACACATGCAATGACTCTAGTGGGTCCACATGTAGTTTGTGAAAAGAACACACATGCAATGACCACTGGTTGATCCATACGTGGTTTGTGGAAAGAACACACATGACATGAGCACTTGTTGATTCTTAAGTGGTTTGTGGAAAAGAAAACACATGCAATGACTCTGGTTGGTCCATATGTGGTTTGTGGAAAGAACACACATGCAGTAACCACTGGTTGATCCATGTGTGGTTTGTGAAATGAACACACATGCAATGCCACTGGTTGATCCATGTGTGGGTTGTGGAAAGAACACACATGCAATGACTCTAGTGCTAGTTTTAGTATAAGAACACACATGCAATGTCTCTAATGGATCCATATGTGGTTTGTGAAAAGAACACACATGCAATGACCACTTGTTGATCCATGTGTGGTTTGTGAAAAGAACACCCATGCAATGACTCTAGTGCTAGTTTTAGTATAAGAAAATACATGAAATGACTCTAGTGGGTCCACATGTAGTTTGTGAAAAGAACACATGCAATGACCACTAGTTGATCCATAAGTGGTTTGTGGAAAGAACACACATGCAATGACCACTGGTTGATGCATAAGTGGTTTGTGGAAAAGAAAACACATGCAATGACTCTGGTTGGTCCATATGTGGGTTGTGGAAAGAACACACATGCAGTAACCACTGGTTGATCCATGTGTGGTTTGTGAAATGACCACACATGCAATGCCACTGGTTGATCCATGTGTGGTTTGTGGAAAGAACACACATGCAATGACTCTAGTGCTAGTTTTAGTATAAGAACACACATGCAATGTCTTTAATGGATCCATATGTGGTTCGTGAAAAGAACACACATACAATGACCACTTGTTGATCCATGTGTGATTTGTGAAAAAAACACCCATGCAATGACTCTAGTGCTAGTTTTAGTATAAGAACATACATGCAATGACTCTAGTGGGTCCACATGTAGTTTGTGAAAAGAACACACATGCAATGACCACTGGTTGATCCATAAGTGGTTTGTGGAAAGAACACACATGCAATGACCATTGGTTGATCCATAAGTGGTTTGTGGAAAAGAAAACACATGCAATGACTCTGGTTGGTCCATATGTGGTTTGTGGAAAGAACACACATGCAGTAACCACTGGTTGATCCATGTGTGGTTTGTGAAATGAACACACATGCAATGCCACTGGTTGATCCATGTGTGGGTTGTGGAAAGAACACACATGCAATGACTCTAGTGCTAGTTTTTGTATAAGAACACACATGCAATGTCTCTAATGGATCCATATGTAGTTTGTGAAAAGAACACACATGCAATGACCACTTGTTGATCCATGTGTGGTTTGTGAAAAGAACACCCATGCAATGACTCTAGTGCTAGATTTAATATAGGAACATACATGCAATGACTCTAGTGGGTCCACATGTAGTTTGTGAAAAGAACACACGTGCAATAACCACTGGTTGATCCATAAGTGGTTTGTGGAAAGAACACACATGCAATGACCACTGGTTGATCCATAAGTGGTTTGTGGAAAAGAAAACACATGCAATGACTCTGGTTGGTCCAGATGTGGTTTGTGGAAAGAACACACATGCATTGACCACTGGTTGATCCATATGTGGCTTGTGAAAAGAACACACATGCAATGCCACTAGTTGATCCATGTGTGGTTTGTCGAAAGAACACACATGCAATGACTCTAGTGGTAGTTTTACTATAAGATCACACATGCAATGACTCTAATGGATCCATATGTGGTTTGTGAAAATAACACACATGCAATGACCACTTGTTGATCCATGTGTGGTTTGTGAAAAGAACACACATGCAATGACTCTAGTGCTAGTTTTAGTATAAGAACACACATGCAATGACTCTAGTGGGTCCACATGTAGTTTGTGAAAAGAACACACATGCAATGACCACTGGTTGATCCATAAGTGGTTTGTGGAAAGAACACACATGACATGACCACTTGTTGATTCTTAAGTGGTTTGTGGAAAAGAAAACACATGCAATGACTCTGGTTGGTCCATATGTGGTTTGTGGAAAGAACACACATGCAGTAACCACTGGTTGATCCATGTGTGGTTTGTGAAATGAACACACATGCAATGCCACTGGTTGATCCATGTGTGGGTTCTGGAAAGAACACACATGCAATGACTCTAGTGCTAGTTTTAGTATAAGAACACACATGCATTGTCTCTAATGGATCCATATGTGGTTTGTGAAAAGAACACACATGCAATGACCACTTGTTGATCCATGTGTGGTTTGTGAAAAGAACACCCATGCAATGACTCTTGTCCTAGATTTAATATAGGAACATACATGCAATGACTCTAGTGGGTCCACATGTAGTTTGTGAAAAGAACACACATGCAATAACCACTGGTTGATCCATAAGTGGTTTGTGGAAAGAACACACATGCAATGACCACTGGTTGATCCATAAGTGTTTTTTGGAAAAGAAAACACATGCAATGACTCTGGTTGGTCCATATGTGGTTTGTGGAAAGAACACACATGCATTGACCACTGGTTGATCCATATATGGCTTGTGAAAAGAACACACATGCAATGCCACTAGTTGATCCATGTGTGGTTTGTGGAAAGAACACACATGCAATGACTCTAGTGGTAGTTTTACTATAAGATCACACATGCAATGACTCTAATGGATCCATATGTGGTTTGTGAAAATAACACACATGCAATGACCACTTGTTGATCCATGTGTGGTTTGTGAAAAGAACACACATGCAATGACTCTAGTGCTAGTTTTAGTATAAGAACACACATGCAATGACTCTAGTGGGTCCACATGTAGTTTGTGAAAATAACACACATGCAATGACCACTGGTTGATCCATAAGTGGTTTCTGGAAAGAACACACATGCAATGACCACTGGTTGATCCATAAGTGGTTTGTGGAAAAGAAAACACATGCAATGACTCTGGTTGGTCCATATGTGGTTTGAGGAAAGAACACACATGCAGTAACCACTGGTTGATCCATAAGTGGTTTGTAGAAACAACACACATGCAATGACCACTCGTTGATCCATAAGTGGTTTGTGGAAAAGATATCACATGCAATGACTCTGGTTGGTCCATATGTGGTTTGTGTAAAGAACACACATGCGATGACCACTGGTTGATCCATGTGTGGTTTGTGAAATGAACACACATGCAATGCCACTGCTTGATCCATGTGTGGTTTGTGGAAAGAACACACATGCAATGGCTCTAGTGCTAGTTTTTGTATAAGAAAACACATGCAATGTCTCTAATGGATCCTTATTTGGTTTGTGAAAAGAACACACATGCAATGACTCTAGTGCTAGTTTTTGTATAAGAACACACATGCAATGTCTCTAATGGATCCATATGTGGTTTGTGAAAAGAACACACATGCAATGACCACTTGCTGATCCATGTGTGGTTTGTGAAAAGAACACACATGCAATGACTCTAGTGCTAGTTTTAGTATAAGAACACACATGCAATTACTCTAGTGGGTCCACATGTAGTTTGTGAAAAGAACACACATGCAATGACCACTGGTTGATCCATAAGTGGTTTGTGGAAAGAACACACATGAAATGACCACTTGTTGATCCATAAGTGGTTTGTGGAAAGGAAAACACACGCAATGACTCTGGTTGGTCCATACGTGGTTTGTGGAAAGAACACACATGCAGTAACCACTGGTTGATCCATGTGTGGTTTGTGAAATGAACACACATGCAATGCCACTGGTTGATCCATGTGTGGTTTGTGGAAAGAACACACATGCAATGACTCTAGTGCTAGTTTAAGTATAAGAACACACATGCAATGTCTCTAATGGATCCATATGTGGTTTGTGAAAAGAACACACATGCAATGACCACTTGTTGATCCATGTGTGATTTGTGAAAAGAACACACATGCAATGACTCTAGTGCTAGTTTTAGTATAAGAACACACATGCAATGACTCTAGTGGGTCCACATGTAGTTTGTGCAAAGAACACACATGCAATGACCACTGGTTGATCCATAAGTGGTTTGTGGAAAGAACACACATGACATGACCACTTGTTGATTCTTAAGTGGTTTGTGGAAAAGAAAACACATGCAATGACGCTGGTTGGTCCATATGTGGTTTGTGGAAAGAACACACATGCAGTAACCACTGGTTGATCCATGTGTGGTTTGTGAAATGAACACACATGCAATGCCACTGGTTGATCCATGTGTGGGTTGTGGAAAGAACACAGATGCAATGACTCTGGTGCTAGTTTTAGTATAAGAACACACATGCAATGTCTCTAATGGATCCATATGTGGTTTGTGAAAAGAACACACATGCAATGACCACTTGTTGATCCATGTGTGGTTTGTGAAAAGAACACCCATGCAATGACTCTAGTGCTAGATTTAATATAGGAACATACATGCAATGACTCTAGTGGGTCCACATGTAGTTTGTGAAAAGAACACACATGCAATAACCACTGGTTGATCCATAATTGGTTTGTGGAAAGAACACACATGCAATGACCACTGGTTGATCCATAAGTGGTTTGTGGAAAAGAAAACACATGCAATGACTCTGGTTGGTCCATATGTGGTTTGTGGAAAGAACACAGATGCATTGACCACTGGTTGATCCATATGTGGCTTGTGAAAAGAACACACATGCAATGCCACAAGTTGATCCATGTGTGATTTGTGGAAAGAACACACATGCAATGACTCTAGTGGTAGTTTTACTATAAGATCACACATGCAATGACTCTAATGGATCCATATGTGGTTTGTGAAAATAACACACATGCAATGACCACTTGTTGATCCATGTGTGGTTTGTGAAAAGAACACACATGCAATGACTCTAGTGCTAGTTTTAGTATAAGAACACACATGCAATGACTCTAGTGGGTCCACATGTAGTTTGTGAAAAGAACACACATGCAATGACCACTGGTTGATCCATAAGTGGTTTGTGGAAAGAACACACATGCAATGACCACTGGTTGATCCATAAGTGGTTTGTGGAAAAGAAAACACATGCAATGACTCTTGTTGGTCCATATGTGGTTTGTGGAAAGAACACACATGCAGTAACCACTGGTTGATCCATAAGTGGTTTGTAGAAACAACACACATGCAATGACCACTCGTTGATCCATAAGTGGTTTGTGGAAAAGATATCACATGCAATGACTCTGGTTGGTCCATATGTGGTTTGTGTAAAGAACACACATGCGCTGACCACTGGTGGATCCATGTGTGGTTTGTGAAATGAACACACATGCAATGCCACTGGTTAATCCATGTGTGGTTTGTGGAAAGAACACACATGCAATGGCTCTAGTGCTAGTTTTTGTATCAGAACACACATGCAATGTCTCTAATGGATCCTTATGTGGTTTGTGAAAAGAACACACATGCAATGACTCTAGTGCTAGTTTTTGTATAAGAACACACATGCAATGTCTCTAATGGATCCATATGTGGTTTGTGAAAAGAACACACATGCAATGACCACTTGCTGATCCATGTGTGGTTTGTGAAAAGAACACACATGCAATGACTCTAGTGCTAGTTTTAGTATAAGAACACACATGCAATGACTCTAGTGGGTCCACATGTAGTTTGCGAAAAGAACACACATGCAATGACCACTGGTTGATCCATAAGTGGTTTGTGGAAAGAACACACATGAAATGACCACTTGTTGATCCATAAGTGGTTTGTGGAAAAGAAAACACATGCAATGACTCTGGTTGGTCCATACGTGGTTTGGGGAAAGAACACACATGCAGTAACCACTGGTTGACCCATGTGTGGTTTGTGAAATGAACACACATGCAATGCCACTGGTTGATCCATGTGAGGTTTGTGGAAAGAACACACATGCAATGACTCTAGTGCTAGTTTTTGTATAAGAACACACATGCAATGTCTCTAATGGATCCATATGTGGTTTGTGAAAAGAACACACATGCAATGACCACTTGTTGATCCATGTGTGGTTGGTGAAAAGAACACACATGCAATGACTCTAGTGCTAGTTTTAGTATAAGAACACACATGCAATGACTCTAGTGGGTCCACATGTAGTTTGTGAAAAGAACACACATGCAATGACCACTGGTTGATCCATACGTGGTTTGTGGAAAGAACACACATGACATGAGCACTTGTTGATTCTTAAGTGGTTTATGGAAAAGAAAACACATGCAATGACTCTGGTTGGTCCATGTGTGGTTTGTGAAATGAACACACATGCAATGCCACTGGTTGATCCATGTGTGGTTTGTGGAAAGAACACACATGCAATGGCTCTAGTGCTAGTTTTTGTATAAGAACACACATGCAATGTCTCTAATGGATCCTTATGTGGTTTGTGAAAAGAACACACATGCAATGACTCTAGTGCTAGTTTTTGTATAAGAACACACATGCAATGTCTCTAATGGATCCATATGTGGTTTGTGAAAAGAACACACATGTAATGACCACTTGCTGATCCATGTGTGGTTTGTGAAAAGAACACACATGCAATGACTCTAGTGCTAGTTTTAGTATAAGAACACACATGCAATTACTCTAGTGGGTCCACATGTAGTTTGTGAAAAGAACACACATGCAATGACCACTGGTTGATCCATAAGTGGTTTGTGGAAAGAACACACATGAAATGACCACTTGTTGATCCATAAGTGGTTTGTGGAAATGAAAACACATGCAGTGACTCTGGTTGGTCCATACGTGGTTTGTGGAAAGAACACACATGCAGTAACCACTGGTTGATCCATGTGTGGTTTGTGAAATGAACACACATGCAATGCCACTGGTTGATCCATGTGTGGTTTGTGGAAAGAACACACATGCAATGACTCTAGTGCTAGTTTTTGTATAAGAACACACATGCAATGTCTCTAATGGATCCATATGTAGTGTGTGAAAAGAACACACATGCAATGACCACTTGTTGATCCATGTGTGATTTGTGAAAAGAACACACATGCAATGACTCTAGTGCTAGTTTTAGTATAAGAACACACATGCAATGACTCTAGTGGGTCCACATGTAGTTTGTGAAAAGAACACACATGCAATGACCACTGGTTGATCCATAAGTGGGTTGTGGAAAGAACACACATGACATGACCACTTGTTGATTCTTAAGTGGTTTGTGGAAAAGAAAACACATGCAATGACGCTGGTTGGTCCATATGTGGTTTGTGGAAAGAACACACATGCAGTAACCACTGGTTGATCCATGTGTGGTTTGTGAAATGAACACACATGCAATGCCACTGGTTGATCCATGTGTGGGTTGTGGAAAGAACACAGATGCAATGACTCTGGTGCTAGTTTTAGTATAAGAACACACATGCAATGTCTCTAATGGATCCATATGTGGTTTGTGAAAAGAACACACATGCAATGACCACTTGTTGATCCATGTGTGGTTTGTGAAAAGAACACCCATGCAATGACTCTAGTGCTAGATTTAATATAGGAACATACATGCAATGACTCTAGTGGGTCCACATGTAGTTTGTGAAAAGAACACACATGCAATAACCACTGGTTGATCCATAATTGGTTTGTGGAAAGAACACACATGCAATGACCACTGGTTGATCCATAAGTGGTTTGTGGAAAAGAAAACACATGCAATGACTCTGGTTGGTCCATATGTGGTTTGTGGAAAGAACACAGATGCATTGACCACTGGTTGATCCATATGTGGCTTGTGAAAAGAACACACATGCAATGCCACAAGTTGATCCATGTGTGATTTGTGGAAAGAACACACATGCAATGACTCTAGTGGTAGTTTTACTATAAGATCACACATGCAATGACTCTAATGGATCCATATGTGGTTTGTGAAAATAACACACATGCAATGACCACTTGTTGATCCATGTGTGGTTTGTGAAAAGAACACACATGCAATGACTCTAGTGCTAGTTTTAGTATAAGAACACACATGCAATGACTCTAGTGGGTCCACATGTAGTTTGTGAAAAGAACACACATGCAATGACCACTGGTTGATCCATAAGTGGTTTGTGGAAAGAACACACATGCAATGACCACTGGTTGATCCATAAGTGGTTTGTGGAAAAGAAAACACATGCAATGACTCTTGTTGGTCCATATGTGGTTTGTGGAAAGAACACACATGCAGTAACCACTGGTTGATCCATAAGTGGTTTGTAGAAACAACACACATGCAATGACCACTCGTTGATCCATAAGTGGTTTGTGGAAAAGATATCACATGCAATGACTCTGGTTGGTCCATATGTGGTTTGTGTAAAGAACACACATGCGCTGACCACTGGTGGATCCATGTGTGGTTTGTGAAATGAACACACATGCAATGCCACTGGTTAATCCATGTGTGGTTTGTGGAAAGAACACACATGCAATGGCTCTAGTGCTAGTTTTTGTATCAGAACACACATGCAATGTCTCTAATGGATCCTTATGTGGTTTGTGAAAAGAACACACATGCAATGACTCTAGTGCTAGTTTTTGTATAAGAACACACATGCAATGTCTCTAATGGATCCATATGTGGTTTGTGAAAAGAACACACATGCAATGACCACTTGCTGATCCATGTGTGGTTTTTGAAAAGAACACACATGCAATGACTCTAGTGCTAGTTTTAGTATAAGAACACACATGCAATGACTCTAGTGGGTCCACATGTAGTTTGCGAAAAGAACACACATGCAATGACCACTGGTTGATCCATAAGTGGTTTGTGGAAAGAACACACATGAAATGACCACTTGTTGATCCATAAGTGGTTTGTGGAAAAGAAAACACATGCAATGACTCTGGTTGGTCCATACGTGGTTTGGGGAAAGAACACACATGCAGTAACCACTGGTTGATCCATGTGTGGTTTGTGAAATGAACACACATGCAATGCCACTGGTTGATCCATGTGAGGTTTGTGGAAAGAACACACATGCAATGACTCTAGTGCTAGTTTTTGTATAAGAACACACATGCAATGTCTCTAATGGATCCATATGTGGTTTGTGAAAAGAACTCACATGCAATGACCACTTGTTGATCCATGTGTGGTTGGTGAAAAGAACACACATGCAATGACTCTAGTGCTAGTTTTAGTATAAGAACACACATGCAATGACTCTAGTTGGTCCACATGTAGTTTGTGAAAAGAACACACATGCAATGACCACTGGTTGATCCATACGTGGTTTGTGGAAAGAACACACATGACATGAGCACTTGTTGATTCTTAAGTGGTTTATGGAAAAGAAAACACATGCAATGACTCTGGTTGGTCCATGTGTGGTTTGTGAAATGAACACACATGCAATGCCACTGGTTGATCCATGTGTGGTTTGTGGAAAGAACACACATGCAATGGCTCTAGTGCTAGTTTTTGTATAAGAACACACATGCAATGTCTCTAATGGATCCTTATGTGGTTTGTGAAAAGAACACACATGCAATGACTCTAGTGCTAGTTTTTGTATAAGAACACACATGCAATGTCTCTAATGGATCCATATGTGGTTTGTGAAAAGAATACACATGTAATGACCACTTGCTGATCCATGTGTGGTTTGTGAAAAGAACACACATGCAATGACTCTAGTGCTAGTTTTAGTATAAGAACACACATGCAATTACTCTAGTGGGTCCACATGTAGTTTGTGAAAAGAACACACATGCAATGACCACTGGTTGATCCATAAGTGGTTTGTGGAAAGAACACACATGAAATGACCACTTGTTGATCCATAAGTGGTTTGTGGAAATGAAAACACATGCAGTGACTCTGGTTGGTCCATACGTGGTTTGTGGAAAGAACACACATGCAGTAACCACTGGTTGATCCATGTGTGGTTTGTGAAATGAACACACATGCAATGCCACTGGTTGATCCATGTGTGGTTTGTGGAAAGAACACACATGCAATGACTCTAGTGCTAGTTTTTGTATAAGAACACACATGCAATGTCTCTAATGGATCCAAATGTGGTTTGTGAAAAGAACACACATGCAATGACCACTTGCTGATCCATGTGTGGTTTGTGAAAAGAACACACATGCAATGACTCTAGTGCTAGTTTTAGTATAAGAACACACATGCAATGACTCTAGTGGGTCCACATGTAGTTTGTGAAAAGAACACACATGCAATGACCACTGGTTGATCCATAAGTGGTTTGTGGAAAGAACACGCATGCAATGACCACTGGTTGATCCATAAGTGGTTTGTGGAAAAGAAAACACATGCAATGACTCTGGTTGGTCCATATGTGGTTTGTGGAAAGAACACACATGCAGTGACCACTGGTTGATCCATGTGTGGTTTGTGAAATGAACACACATGCAATGCCACTGGTTGATCCATGTGTGGTTTGTGGAAAGAACACACATGCAATGACTCTAGTGCTAGTTTTTGTATAAGAACACACATGCAATGTCTCTAATGGATCCATATGTGGTTTGTGAAAAGAACACACATGCAATGACCACATGCTGATCCATGTGTGGTTTGTGAAAAGAACACACATGCAATGACTCTAGTGCTAGTTTTAGTATAAGAACACACATGCAATGACTCTAGTGGGTCCACATGTAGTTTGTGAAAAGAACACACATGCAATGACCACTGGTTGATCCATAAGTGGTTTGTGGAAAGAACACACATGACATGACCACTTGTTGATTCTTAAGTGGTTTGTGGAAAAGAAAACACATGCAATGACTGTGGTTGGTCCATATGTGGTTTGTGGAAAGAACACACATGCAGTAACCACTGGTTGATCCATGTGTGGTTTGTGAAATGAACACACATGCAATGCCACTGGTTGATCCATGTGTGGGTTGTGGAAAGAACACACATGCAATGACTCTAGTGGTAGTTTTACTATAAGATCACACATGCAATGACTCTAATGGATCCATATGTGGTTTGTGAAAATAACACACATGCAATGACCACTTGTTGATCCATGTGTGGTTTGTGAAAAGAACACACATGCAATGACTCTAGTTCTAGTTTTAGTATAAGAACACACATGCAATGACTCTAGTGGGTCCACATGTAGTTTGTGAAAAGAACACACATGCAATGACCACTGGTTGATCCATAAGTGGTTTGTGGAAAGAACACACATGCAATGACCACTGGTTGATGCATAAGTGGTTTGTGGAAAAGAAAACACATGCAATGACTCTGGTTGGTCCATATGTGGTTTGTGGAAAGAACACACATGCAGTAACCACTGGTTGATCCATGTGTGGTTTGTGAAATGACCACACATGCAATGCCACTGGTTGATCCCTGTGTGGTTTGTGGAAAGAACACACATGCAATGACTCTAGTGCTAGTTTTAGTATAAGAACACACATGCAATGTCTCTAATGGATCCATACGTGGTTCGTGAAAAGAACACACATGCAATGACCACTTGTTGATCCATGTGTGATTTGTGAAAAAAACACCCATGCAATGACTCTAGTGCTAGTTTTAGTATAAGAACATACATGCAATGACTCTAGTGGGTCCACATGTAGTTTGTGAAAAGAACACACATGCAATGACCACTGGTTGATCCATAAGTGGTTTGTGGAAAGAACACACATGCAATGACCATTGGTTGATCCATAAGTGGTTTGTGGAAAAGAAAACACATGCAATGACTCTGGTTGGTCCATATGTGGTTTGTGGAAAGAACACAGATGCATTGACCACTGGTTGATCCATATGTGGCTTGTGAAAAGAACACACATGCAATGCCACTAGTTGATCCATGTGTGGTTTGTGGAAAGAACACACATGCAATGACCACTGGTTGATCCATAAGTGGTTTGTGGAAAAGAAAACACATGCAATGACTCTGGTTGGTCCATATGTGGTTTGAGGAAAGAACACACATGCAGTAACCACTGGTTGATCCATAAGTGGTTTGTAGAAACAACACACATGCAATGACCACTCGTTGATCCATAAGTGGTTTGTGGAAAAGATATCACATGCAATGACTCTGGTTGGTCCATATGTGGTTTGTGTAAAGAACACACATGCGCTGACCACTGGTTGATCCATGTGTGGTTTGTGAAATGAACACACATGCAATGCCACTGGTTGATCCATGTGTGGGTTGTGGAAAGAACACAGATGCAATGACTCTGGTGCTAGTTTTAGTATAAGAACACACATGCAATGTCTCTAATGGATCCATATGTGGTTTGTGAAAAGAACACACATGCAATGACCACATGCTGATCCATGTGTGGTTTGTGAAAAGAACACACATGCAATGACTCTAGTGCTAGTTTTAGTATAAGAACACACATGCAATGACTCTAGTGGGTCCACATGTAGTTTGTGAAAAGAACACACATGCAATGACCACTGGTTGATCCATAAGTGGTTTGTGGAAAGAACACACATGAAATGACCACTTGTTGATCCATAAGTGGTTTGTGGAAAGGAAAACACATGCAATGACTCTGGTTGGTCCATACGTGGTTTGTGGAAAGAACACACATGCAGTAACCACTAGTTGATCCATGTGTGGTTTGTGAAATGAACACACATGCAATGCCACTGGTTGATCCATGTGTGGTTTGTGGAAATAACACACATGCAATGACTCTAGTGCTAGTTTTTGTATAAGAACACACATGCAATGTCTCTAATGGATCCATATGTGGTTTGTGAAAAGAACACACATGCAATGACCACTTGTTGATCCATGTGTGGTTTGTGAAAAGAACACACATGCAATGACTCTAGTGCTAGTTTTAGTATAAGAACACACATGCAATGACTCTAGTGGGTCCACATGTAGTTTGTGAAAAGAACACACATGCAATGACCACTGGTTGATCCATAAGTGGTTTGTGGAAAGAACACACATGACATGACCACTTGTTGATTCTTAAGTGGTTTGTGGAAAAGAAAACACATGCAATGACTCTGGTTGGTCCATATGTGGTTTGTGGAAAGAACACACATGCAGTAACCACTGGTTGATCCATGTGTGGTTTGTGAAATGAACACACATGCAATGCCACTGGTTGATCCATGTGTGGGTTGTGGAAAGAACACACATGCAATGACTCTAGTGGTAGTTTTACTATAAGATCACACATGCAATGACTCTAATGGATCCATATGTGGTTTGTGAAAAAAACACACATGCAATGACCACTTGTTGATCCATGTGTGGTTTGTGAAAAGAACACACATGCAATGACTCTAGTGCTAGTTTTAGTATAAGAACACACATGCAATGACTCTAGTGGGTCCACATGTAGTTTGTGAAAAGAACACACATGCAATGACCACTGGTTGATCCATAAGTGGTTTGTGGAAAGAACACACATGCAATGACCACTGGTTGATCCATATGTGGTTTGTGGAAAAGAAAACACATGCAATGACTCTGGTTGGTCCATAAGTGGTTTGTGGAAAGAACACACATGCAGTAACCACTGGTTGATCCATAAGTGGTTTGTAGAAACAACACACATGCAATGACCACTCGTAGATCCATAAGTGGTTTGTGGACAAGATATCACATGCAATGACTCTGGTTGGTCCATATGTGGTTTGTGTAAAGAACACACATGCGCTGACCACTGGTTGATCCATGTGTGGTTTGTGAAACGAACACACATGCAATGCCACTGGTTAATCCATGTGTGGTTTGTGGAAAGAACACACATGCAATGGCTCTAGTGCTAGTTTTTGTATAAGAACACACATGCAATGTCTCTAATGGATCCTTATGTGGTTTGTGAAAAGAACACACATGCAGTGACTCTAGTGCTAGTTTTTGTATAAGAACACACATGCAATGTCTCTAATGGATCCATATGTGGTTTGTGAAAAGAACCCACATGCAATGACCACTTGCTGATCCATGTGTGGTTTGTGAAAAGAACACACATGCAATGACTCTAGTGCTAGTTTTAGTATAAGAACACACATGCAATGACTCTAGTGGGTCCACATGTAGTTTGTGAAAAGAACACACATGCAATGACCACTAGTTGATCCATCAGTGGTTTGTGGAAAGAACACACATGAAATGACCACTTGTTGATCCATAAGTGGTTTGTGGAAAAGAAAATACATGCAATGACTCTGGTTGGTCCATACGTGGTTTGTGGAAAGAACACACATGCAGTAACCACTGGTTGATCCATGTGTGGTTTGTGAAATGAACACACATGCAATGCCACTGGTTGATCCATGTGAGGTTTGTGGAAAGAACACACATGCAATGACTCTAGTGCTAGTTTTTGTATAAGAACACACATGCAATGTCTCTAATGGATCCATATGTGGTTTGTGAAAAGAACACACATGCAATGACCACTTGTTGATCCATGTGTGGTTGGTGAAAAGAACACACATGCAATGACTCTAGTGCTAGTTTTAGTATAAGAACACACATGCAATGACTCTAGTGGGTCCACATGTAGTTTGTGAAAAGAACACACATGCAATGACCACCGGTTGATCCATAAGTGGTTTGTGGAAAGAACACACATGAAATAACCACTTGTTGATCCATCAGTGGTTTGTGGAAAATAAAATACATGCAATGACTCTGGTTGGTCCATATGTGGTTTGTGGAAAGAACACACATGCAGTAACCACTGGTTGATCCATGTGTGGTTTGTGAAATGAACAAATATGCAATGCCACTGGTTGATCCATGTGTGGTTTGTGGAAAGAACACACATGCAATGACTCTAGTGGTAGTTTTAGTATAAGATCACACATGCAATTACTCTAATGGATCCATATGTGGTTTGTGAAAATAACACACATGCAATGACCACTTGTTGATCCATGTGTGGTTTGTGAAAAGAAAACACATGCAATGACTCTAGTGCTAGTTTTAGTATAAGAACACACATGCAATGACTCTAGTGTGTCCACATGTAGTTTGTGGAAAGAACACACATGCAATGACTCTAGTGCTAGTTTTAGTATAAGAACACACATGCAATTTCTCTAGTTGGTCCACATGTAGTTTGTGAAAAGAACACACATGCAATGACCACTTGTTGATCCATGTGTCTTTTGTGAAAACACCACACATACAATGACTCTAGTGGGTCCACATATAGTTTGTGAAAAGAACACACATCCAATGACCTCTGGTTGATCCATAAGTTGTTTGTGGAAAATAACACACATGCAATGAACACTGGTTGATCCATGTGTGGATTGTGCAGAAGAACACATGCAATGACCACTAGTTGATCCATATGTGTTTTGTGAAAAGAACACACATGCAATGACTGTAGTGCTAGTTTTAGTATAAGAACACACATGCAATGACTCTAGTGGGTCCACATGTAGTTTGTAAAAATAACACACATGCAATGACCACTGGTTGATCCATAAGTGGTTTGTAGAAATAACACACATGCAATGACCACTGGTTGATCCATAAGTGGTTTGTGGAAAAGGACACACATGCAATGACTCTGGTTGGTCCATACGTGGTTTGTGGAAAGAACACACATGCATTGACCACTAGTTGATCAATATGTGGTTTGTGAAATGAACTCACATGCAATGCCACTGGTTGATCCATGTGTGGTTTGTGGAAAGAACACACATGCAATGACTCTAGTGCTAGTTTTAGTATAAGAACACACATGCAATGTGTCTAATGGATCTATATGTGGTTTGTGAAAAGAACACACATGCAATGACCACTTGTTGATCCATGTGTGGTTTGTGAAAAGAACACCCATGCAATGACTCTAGTGCTAGTTTTAGTATAAGAACATACATGCAATGACTCTAGTGGGTCCACATGTAGTTTGTGAAAAGAACACACATGCAATGACCACTAGTTGATCCATAAGTTGTTTGTGGAAAGAACACACATGCAATGACCACTGGTTGATCCATAAGTGGTTTGTGGAAAAGAAAACACATGCAATGACTCTGGTTGGTCCATATGTGGGTTGTGGAAAGAACACACATGCATTGACCACTGGTTGATCCATATGTGGCTTGTGAAAAGAACACACATGCAATGCCACTGCTTGATCCATGTGTGGTTTGTGGAAAGAACACACATGCAATGACTCTAGCGGTAGTTTTAGTATAAGATCACACATGCAATGACTCTAATGGATCCATATGTGGTTTGTGAAAAGAACACACATGCAATGACCACTTTATGATCCATGTGTGGTTTGTGAAAAGAACACACATGCAATGACTTTAGTGCTAGTTTTATTATAAGAACATACATGCAATGACTCTAGTGGGTCCACATGTAGTTTGTGAAAAGAATACACATGCAATGACCACTTGTTGATCCATGTGTGTTTTGTGAAAAGAACACACATACAATGACTCTAGTGGGTCCACATGTAGTTTTTGAAAAGAACACACATGCAATGACCACTAGTTGATCCATAAGTTGTTTGTGGAAAAGAACACACATGCAATGAACACTAGTTGATCAATGTGTGGTTTGTGCAAAAGAACACATGCAATGAATCTGGTTGGTCCGTATGTGGTTTGTGGAAAGAACACACATGTAGTGACCACTGGTTGATCCATGTGTGGTTTGTGAAATGAACACACATGCAATGCCACTGGTTGATCCATGTGTGGTTTGTGGAAAGAACACACATGCAATGACTCTAGTGCCAGTTTTTGTATAAGAACACACATGCCATGTCTCTAATGGATCCATATGTGGTTTGTGATAAGAACACACATGCAATGACTCTAGTGGGTCCACATGTAGTTTGTGAAAATGACACACACGAAATGACCACTTGTTGATCCATAAGCGGTTTGTGGAAAGTACACAGATGCAATGACCACTGGTTGATCCATAAGTGGTTTGTGGAAAAGAAAACACATGCAATGACTCTGGTTGGTCCATATGTGGTTTGTGGGAAGAACACACATGCATTGACCACTGGTTGATCCATATGTGGCTTGTGAAAAGAACCCACATGCAATGCCACTGGTTGATCCATGTGTGATTTGTGGAAAGAACACACATGCAATGACTCTAGTGCTAGTTTTTGTATAAGAACACACATGCAAAGTCTCTAATGGCTCCATATGTGGTTTGTGAAAAGAACACACATGCAATGACCACTTGTTGATCCATGTGTGGTTTGTGAAAAGAACACACATGCAATGACTCTAGTGCTAGTTTTAGTATAAGAACACACATGCAATGACTCTAGTGGGTCCACATGTAGTTTGTGGAAAGAACACACATGCAA
The DNA here is from genome assembly GCA_916181665.1 of Avena sativa. Classification (NCBI taxonomy): domain Eukaryota; kingdom Viridiplantae; phylum Streptophyta; class Magnoliopsida; order Poales; family Poaceae; genus Avena; species Avena sativa. Next base: position 14,591,882 of record OV702292.1, on the reverse strand, counting down.
TGACTCTAGTGCTAGTTTTAGTATAAGAACACACATGCAATTTCTCTAGTTGGTCCACATGTAGTTTGTGAAAAGAAGACACATGCAATGACCACTTGTTGATCCATGTGTCTTTTGTGAAAACACCACACATACAATGACTCTAGTGGGTCCACATATAGTTTGTGAAAAGAACACACATGCAATGACCACTGGTTGATCCATAAGTTGTTTGTGGAAAAGAACACACATGCAATGAACACTGGTTGATCCATGTGTGGATTGTGCAGAAGAACACATGCAATGACCACTGGTTGATCCATATGTGGTTTGTGAAAAGAACACACATGCAATGACTGTAGTGCTAGTTTTAGTATAAGAACACACATGCAATGACTCTAGTGGGTCCACATGTATTTTGTAAAAATAACACACATGCAATGACCACTGGTTGATCCATAAGTGGTTTGTAGAAATAACACACATGCAATGACCACTGGTTGATCCATAAGTGGTTTGTGGAAAAGGACACACATGCAATGACTCTGGTTGGTCCATATGTGGTTTGTGGAAAGAACACACATGCATTGACCACTAGTTGATCAATATGTGGTTTGTGAAATGAACACACATGCAATGCCACTGGTTGATCCATGTGTGGTTTGTGGAAAGAACACACATGCAATGACTCTAGTGCTAGTTTTAGTATAAGAACACACATGCAATGTGTCTAATGGATCCATATGTGGTTTGTGAAAAGAACACACATGCAATGACCACTTGTTGATCCATGTGTGGTTTGTGAAAAGAACACCCATGCAATGACTCTAGTGCTAGTTTTAGTATAAGAACATACATGCAATGAATCTAGTGGGTCCACATGTAGTTTGTGAAAAGAACACACATGCAATGACCACTAGTTGATCCATAAGTGGTTTGTGGAAAGAACACACATGCAATGACCACTGTTGATCCATAAGTGGTTTGTGGAAAAGAAAACTATGCAATGACTCTGGTTGGTCCATATGTGGTTTGTGGAAAGAACACACATGCATTGACCACTGGTTGATCCATATGTGGCTTGTGAAAAGAACACACATGCAATGCCACTGGTTGATCCATGTGTGGTGTGTGGAAAGAACACACATGCAATGACTCTAGTTGTAGTTTTAGTACAAGATCACACATGCAATGTCTCTAATGGATCCATATGTGGTTTGTTAAAAGAACACACATGCGATGACCACTTGTTGATTCATGTCTGGTTTGTGAAAAGAACACCCATGCAATGACTCTAGTGCTAGTTTTAGTATAAGAACATACATGCAATGACTCTAGTGGGTCCACATGTAGTTTGTGAAAAGAACACACATGGAATGACCACTAGTTGATCCATAAGTGGTTTGTGGAAAGAATACACATGCAATGACCACTGGTTGATCCATAAGTGGTTTGTGGAAAAGAAAACACATGCAATGACTCTGGTTGGTCCATATGTGGTTTGTGGAAAGAACACACATGCATTGACCACTGGTTGATCTATATGTGGCTTGTGAAAAGAACACACATGCAATGCCACTGCTTGATCCATGTGTGGTTTGTGGAAAGAACACACATGCAATGACTCTAGTGGTAGTTTTAGTATAAGATCACACATGCAATGACTCTAATGGATCCATATGTGGTTTGTGAAAAGAACACACATGCAATGACCACTTTATGATCCATGTGTGGTTTGTGAAAAGAACACACATGCAATGACTCTAGTGCTAGTTTTATTATAAGAACACACATGCAATGACTCTAGTGGGTCCACATGTAGTTTGTGAAAAGAATACACATGCAATGACCACTTGTTGATCCATGTGTGTTTTGTGAAAAGAACACACATACAATGACTCTAGTGGGCCCACATGTAGTTTTTGAAAAGAACACACATGCAATGACCACTAGTTGATCCATAAGTTGTTTGTGGAAAAGAACACACATGCAATGAACACTAGTTGATCAATGTGTGGTTTGTGCAAAAGAACACATGCAATGAATCTGGTTGGTCCGTATGTGGTTTGTGGAAAGAACACACATGTAGTGACCACTGGTTGATCCATGTGTGGTTTGTGAAATGAACACACATGCAATGCCACTGGTTGATCCATGTGTGGTTTGTGGAAAGAACACACATGCAATGACTCTAGTGCCAGTTTTTGTATAAGAACACACATGCCATGTCTCTAATGGATCCATATGTGGTTTGTGATAAGAACACACATGCAATGACTCTAGTGGGTCCACATGTAGTTTGTGAAAATAACACATACGAAATGACCACTTGTTGATCCATAAGTGGTTTGTGGAAAGAACACACATGCAATGACCACTGGTTGATCCATAAGTGGTTTGTGGAAAAGAAAACACATGCAATGACTCTGGTTGGTCCATATGTCGTTTGTGGAAAGAACACACATGCAGTGACCACTGGTTGATCCATGTGTGGTTTGTGAAATGAACACACATGCAATGCCACTGGTTGATCCATGTGTGGTTTGTGGAAAGAACACACATGCAATGACTCTAGTGCTAGTTTTTGTATAAGAACACACATGCAATATCTCCAATGGATCCATATGTGGTTTGTGAAAATAACACACATGCAATGACCACTTGTTGATCCATGTGTGGTTTGTGAAAAGAACACACATACAATGATTCTAGTGCTAGTTTTAGTATAAGAACACACATGCAATGACTCTAGTGGGTCCACATGTAGTTTGTGAAAAGAACACACATGCAATGACCACTGGTTGATCCATAAGTGGTTTGTGGAAAGAACACACATGAAATAACCACTTGTTGATCCATCAGTGGTTTGTAGAAAATAAAACACATGCAATGACTCTGGTTGGTCCATATGTGGTTTGTGGAAAGAACACACATGCAGTAACCACTGGTTGATCCATGTGTGGTTTGTGAAATGAACACATATGCGATGCCACTGGTTGATCCATGTGTGGTTTGTGGAAAGAACACACATGCAATGACTCTAGTGCTAGTTTTTGTATAAGAACACACATGCAATGTCTCTAATGGATCCATATGTGGTTTGTGAAAAGAACACACATGCAATGACCACTTGTTGATCCATGTGTGGTTTGTGAAAAGAACACCCATGCAATTACTCTAGTGCTAGTTTTAGTATAAGAACATACATGCAATGACTCTAGTGGGTCCACATGTAGTTTGTGAAAAGAACACACATGCAATGACCACTGGTTGATCCATAAGTTGTTTGTGGAAAGAACACGCATGCAATGACCACTGGTTGATCCATAAGTGGTTTGTGGAAAAGAAAACACATGCAATGACTCTGGTTGGTCCATATGTGGTTTGTGGGAAGAACACACATGCATTGACCACTGGTTGATCCATATGTGGCTTGTGAAAAGAACACACATGCAATGCCACTGGTTGATCCATGTGTGATTTGTCGAAAGAACACATATGCAATGACTCTAGTGCTAGTTTTTGTATAAGAACACACATGCAAAGTCTCTAATGGATCCATATGTGGTTTGTGAAAAGAACACACATGCAATGACCACTTGTTGATCCATGTGTGGTTTGTGAAAAGAACACACATGCAATGACTCTAGTGCTAGTTTTAGTATAAGAACACACATGCAATGACTCTAGTGGGTATACATGTAGTTTGTGGAAAGAACACACATGCAATGACTCTAGTGCTAGTTTTAGTATAAGAACACACATGCAATTACTCTAGTTGGTCCACATGTAGTTTGTGAAAAGAACACACATGCAATGACCACTTGTTGATCCATGTGTCTTTTGTGAAAACACCACACATACAATGACTCTAGTGGGTCCACATGTAGTTTGTGAAAAGAACACACATGCAATGACCACTGGTTGATCCATAAGTTGTTTGTTGAAAAGAACACACATGCAATGAACACTGGTTGATCCATGTGTGGATTGTGCAGAAGAACACATGCAATGACCACTGGTTGATCCATGTGTGGTTTGTGAAAAGAACACACATGCAATGACTGTAGTGCTAGTTTTAGTATAAGAACACACATGCAATGACTCTAGTGGGTCCACATGTAGTTTGTAAAAATAACACACATGCAATGACCTCTGGTTGATCCATAAGTGGTTTGTAGAAATAACACACATGCAATGACCACTGGTTGATCCATAAGTGGTTTGTGGAAAAGGACACACATGCAATGACTCTGGTTGGTCCATATGTGGTTTGTGGAAAGAACACACATGCATTGACCACTAGTTGATCAATATGTGGTTTGTGAAATGAACACACATTCAATGCCACTGGTTGATCCATGTGTGGTTTGTGGAAAGAACACAGATGCAATGACTCTAGTGCTAGTTTTAGTATAAGAACACACATGCAATGTGTCTAATGGATCCATATGTGGTTTGTGAAAAGAACACACATGCAATGACCACTTGTTGATCCATGTGTGGTTTGTGAAAAGAACACCCATGCAATGTCTCTAGTGGGTCCACATGTAGTTTGTGAAAAGAACACACATGCAATGACCACTAGTTGATCCATAAGTTGTTTGTGGAAAGAACACACATGCAATGACCACTGGTTGATCCATAAGTGGTTTGTGGAAAAGAAAACACATGCAATGACTCTGGTTGGTCCATATGTGGTTTGTGGAAAGAACACACATGCATTGACCACTGGTTGATCCATGTGTGGTTTGTGGAAAGAACACACATGCAATGACTCTAGTGGTAGTTTTAGTACAAGATCACACATGCAATGACTCTAATGGATCCATATGTGGTTTGTGAAAAGAACACACATGCAATGACCACTTGTTGATCCATGTGTGGTTTGTGAAAAGAACACACATGCAATGACTCTAGTGCTAGTTTTATTATAAGAACACACATGCAATGACTCTAGTGGGTCCACATGTAGTTTGTGAAAAGAATACACATGCAATGACCACTTGTTGATCCATGTATGTTTTGTGAAAAGAACACACATACAATGATTCTAGTGGGTCCACATGTAGTTTGTGAAAAGAACACACATGCAATGACCACTAGTTGATCCATAAGTTGTTTGTGGAAAAGAACACACATGCAATGAACACTGGTTGATCAATGTGTGGTTTGTGCAACAGAACACATGCAATGAATCTGGTTGGTCCATATGTGGTTTGTGGAAAGAACACACATGTAGTGACCACTGGTTGATCCATGTGTGGTTTGTGAAATGAACACACATGCAATGCCACTGGTTGATCCATGTGTGGTTTGTGGAAAGAACACACATGCAATGACTCTAGTGCCAATTTTTGTATAAGAACACACATGCCATGTCTCTAATGGATCCATATGTGGTTTGTGATAAGAACACACATGCAATGACTCTAGTGGGTCCACATGTAGTTTGTGAAAATAACACACATGCAATGACCACTGGTTGATCCATAAGTGGTTTGTGGAAAGAACACACATGCAATGATCACTGGTTGATCCATAAGTGGTTTGTGGAAAAGAAAACACATGCAATGACTCTGGTTGGTCCATATGTGGTTTGTGGAAAGAACACACATGTAGTGACCACTGGTTGATCCATGTGTGGTTTGTGAAATGAACACACATGCAATGCCACTGGTTGATTCTTGTGTGGTTTGTGGAAAGAACACACATGCAATGACTCTAGTGCTAGTTTTTGTAAAAGAACACACATGCAATGTCTCTAATGGATCCATATGTGGTTTGTGAAAAGAACACACATGCAATGACCACTTGTTGATCCATGTGTGGTTTGTGAAAAGAACACACATGCAATGACTCTAGTGCTAGTTTTAGTATAAGAACACACATGCAATGACTCTAGTGGGTCCACATGTAGTTTGTGAAAAGAACACACATGCAATGACCACTGGTTGATCCATAAGTGGTTTGTGGAAAGAACACACATGAAATAACCATTTGTTGATCCATCAGTGGTTTGTGGAAAAGAAAACACATGCAATGACTCTGGTTGGTCCATATGTGGTTTGTGGAAAGAACACACATGCAGTAACCACTGGTTGATCCATGTGTGGTTTGTGAAATGAAGACACATGCAATGCCACTGGTTGATCCATGTGTGGTTTGTGGAAAGAACACATATGCAATGACTCTAGTGCTAGTTTTTGTATAAGAACACACATGCGATGTCTCTAATGGATCCATATGTGGTTTGTGAAAAGAACACACATGCAATGACCACTTGTTGATCCATGTGTGGTTTGTGAAAAGAACACCCATGCAATTACTCTAGTGCTAGTTTTAGTATAAGAACATACATGCAATGACTCTAGTGGGTCCACATGTAGTTTGTGAAAAGAACACACATGCAATGACCACTGGTTGATCCATAAGTGGTTTGTGGAAAAGAAAACACATGCAATGACTCTGGTTGGTCCATATGTGGTTTGTGGAAAGAACACACATGCATTGACCACTGGTTGATCCATGTGTGGTTTGTGGAAAGAACACACATGCAATGACTCTAGTGGTAGTTTTAGTACACGATCACACATGCAATGACTCTAATGGATCCATATGTGGTTTGTGAAAGGAACACACATGCAATGACCACTTGTTGATCCATGTGTGGTTTGTGAAAAGAACACACATGCAATGACTCTAGTGCTAGTTTTATTATAAGAACACACATGCAATGACTCTAGTGGGTCCACATGTAGTTTGTGAAAAGAATACACATGCAATGACCACTTGTTGATCCATGTATGTTTTGTGAAAAGAACACACATACAATGACTCTAGTGGTTCCACATGTAGTTTGTGAAAAGAACACACATGCAATGACCACTGGTTGATCCATAAGTTGTTTGTGGAAAAGAACACACATGCAATGAACACTGGTTGATCAATGTGTGGTTTGTGCAAAAGAACACATGCAATGAATCTGGTTGGTCCGTATGTGGTTTCTGGAAAGAACACACATGTAGTGACCACTGGTTGATCCATGTGTGGTTTGTGAAATGAACACACATGCAATGCCACTGCTTGATCCATGTGTGGTTTGTGGAAAGAACACACATGCAATGACTCTAGTGCCAATTTTTGTATAAGAACACACATGCCATGTCTCTAATGGATCCATATGTGGTTTGTGATAAGAACACACATGCAATGACTCTAGTGGGTCCACATGTAGTTTGTGAAAATAACACACATGCAATGACCACTGGTTGATCCATAAGTGGTTTGTGGAAAGAACACACATGCAATGACCACTGGTTGATCCATAAGTGGTTTGTGGAAAAGAAAACACATGCAATGACTCTGGTTAGTCCATATGTGGTTTGTGGAAAGAACACACATGTAGTGACCACTGGTTGATCCATGTGTGGTTTGTGAAATGAACACACATGCAATGCCACTGGTTGATTCTTGTGTGGTTTGTGGAAAGAACACACATGCAATGACTCTAGTGCTAGTTTTTGTAAAAGAACACACATGCAATGTCTCTAATGGATCCATATGTGGTTTGTGAAAAGAACACACATGCAATGACCACTTGTTGATCCATGTGTGGTTTGTGAAAAGAACACACATGCAATGACTCTAGTGCTAGTTTTAGTATAAGAACACACATGCAATGACTCTAGTGGGTCCACATGTAGTTTGTGAAAAGAACACACATGCAATGACCACTGGTTGATCCATAAGTGGTTTGTGGAAAGAACACACATGAAATAACCATTTGTTGATCCATCAGTGGTTTGTGGAAAAGAAAACACATGCAATGACTCTGGTTGGTCCATATGTGGTTTGTGGAAAGAACACACATGCAGTAACCACTAGTTGATCCATGTGTGGTTTGTGAAATGAAGACACATGCAATGCCACTGGTTGATCCATGTGTGGTTTGTGGAAAGAACACATATGCAATGACTCTAGTGCTAGTTTTTGTATAAGAACACACATGCAATGTCTCTAATGGATCCATATGTGGTTTGTGAAAAGAACACACATGCAATGACCACTTGTTGATCCATGTGTGGTTTGTGAAAAGAACACCCATGCAATTACTCTAGTGCTAGTTTTAGTATAAGAACATACATGCAATGACTCTAGTGGGTCCATATGTAGTTTGTGAAAAGAACACACATGCAATGACCACTGGTTGATCCATAAGTGGTTTGTGGAAAAGAAAACACATGCAATGACTCTGGTTGGTCCATATGTGGTTTGTGGAAAGAACACACATGCATTGACCACTGGTTGATCCATGTGTGGTTTGTGGAAAGAACACACATGCAATGACTCTAGTGCTAGTTTTAGTATAAGAACACACATGCAATGACTCTAGTGGGTCCACATGTAGTTTGTGAAAAGAACACACATGCAATGACTCTAATGGATCCATATGTGGTTTGTGAAAAGAACACACATGCAATGACCACTTGTTGATCCATGTGTGGTTTGTGAAAAGAACACACATGCAATGACTCTAGTGCTAGTTTTATTATAAGAACACACATGCAATGACTCTACTGGGTCCACATGTAGTTTGTGAAAAGAATACACATGCAATGACCACTTGTTGATCCATGTATGTTTTGTGAAAAGAACACACATACAATGACTCTAGTGGGTCCACATGTAGTTTGTGAAAAGAACACACATGCAATGACCACTGGTTGATCCATAAGTTGTTTGTGGAAAAGAACACACATGCAATGAACACTAGTTGATCAATGTGTGGTTTGTGCAAAAGAACACATGCAATGAGTCTGGTTGGTCCGTATGTGGTTTCTGGAAAGAACACACATGTAGTGACCACTGGTTGATCCATGTGTGGTTTGTGAAATGAACACACATGCAATGCCACTGGTTGATCCATGTGTGGTTTGTGGAAAGAACACACATGCAATGACTCTAGTGCCAATTTTTGTATAAGAACACACATGCCATGTCTCTAATGGATCCATATGTGGTTTGTGATAAGAACACACATGCAATGACTCTAGTGGGTCCACGTGTAGTTTGTGAAAATAACACACATGCAATGACCACTGGTTGATCCATAAGTGGTTTGTGGAAAGAACACACATGCAATGACCACTGGTTGATCCATAAGTGGTTTGTGGAAAAGAAAACACATGCAATGACTCTGGTTGGTCCATATGTGGTTTGTGGAAAGAACACACATGTAGTGACCACTGGTTGATCCATGTGTGGTTTGTGAAATGAACACACATGCAATGCCACTGTTTGATCCATGTGTGGTTTGTGGAAAGAACACACATGCAATGACTCTAGTGCTAGTTTTTGTAAAAGAACACACATGCATTGTCTCTAATGGATCCATATGTGGTTTGTGAAAAGAACACACATGCAATGACCACTTGTTGATCCATGTGTGGTTTGTGAAAAGAACACACATGCAATGACTCTAGTGCTAGTTTTAGTATAAGAACACACATGCAATGACTCTAGTGGGTCCACATGTAGTTTGTGAAAAGAACACACATGCAATGACCACTGGTTGATCCATAAGTGGTTTGTGGAAAGAACACACATGAAATAACCATTTGTTGATCCATCAGTGGTTTGTGGAAAAGAAAACACATGCAATGACTCTGGTTGGTCCATATGTGGTTTGTGGAAAGAACACACATGCAGTAACCACTAGTTGATCCATGTGTGGTTTGTGAAATGAAGACACATGCAATGCCACTGGTTGATCCATGTGTGGTTTGTGGAAAGAACACATATGCAATGACTCTAGTGCTAGTTTTTGTATAAGAACACACATGCCATGTCTCTAATGGATCCATATGTGGTTTGTGAAAAGAACACACATGCAATGACCACTTGTTGATCCATGTGTGGTTTGTGAAAAGAACACCCATGCAATTACTCTAGTGCTAGTTTTAGTATAAGAACATACATGCAATGACTCTAGTGGGTCCATATGTAGTTTGTGAAAAGAACACACATGCAATGACCACTGGTTGATCCATAAGTGGTTTGTGGAAAAGAAAACACATGCAATGACTCTGGTTGGTCCATATGTGGTTTGTGGAAAGAACACACATGCATTGACCACTGGTTGATCCATGTGTGGTTTGTGGAAAGAACACACATGCAATGACTCTAGTGCTAGTTTTAGTATAAGAACACACATGCAATGACTCTAGTGGGTCCACATGTAGTTTGTGAAAAGAACACACATGCAATGACTCTAATGGATCCATATGTGGTTTGTGAAAAGAACACACATGCAATGACCACTTGTTGATCCATGTGTGGTTTGTGAAAAGAACACACATGCAATGACTCTAGTGCTAGTTTTATTATAAGAACACACATGCAATGACTCTACTGGGTCCACATGTAGTTTGTGAAAAGAATACACATGCAATGACCACTTGTTGATCCATGTATGTTTTGTGAAAAGAACACACATACAATGACTCTAGTGGGTCCACATGTAGTTTGTGAAAAGAACACACATGCAATGACCACTGGTTGATCCATAAGTTGTTTGTGGAAAAGAACACACATGCAATGAACACTAGTTGATCAATGTGTGGTTTGTGCAAAAGAACACATGCAATGAGTCTGGTTGGTCCGTATGTGGTTTCTGGAAAGAACACACATGTAGTGACCACTGGTTGATCCATGTGTGGTTTGTGAAATGAACACACATGCAATGCCACTGGTTGATCCATGTGTGGTTTGTGGAAAGAACACACATGCAATGACTCTAGTGCCAATTTTTGTATAAGAACACACATGCCATGTCTCTAATGGATCCATATGTGGTTTGTGATAAGAACACACATGCAATGACTCTAGTGGGTCCACGTGTAGTTTGTGAAAATAACACACATGCAATGACCACTGGTTGATCCATAAGTGGTTTGTGGAAAGAACACACATGCAATGACCACTGGTTGATCCATAAGTGGTTTGTGGAAAAGAAAACACATGCAATGACTCTGGTTGGTCCATATGTGGTTTGTGGAAAGAACACACATGTAGTGACCACTGGTTGATCCATGTGTGGTTTGTGAAATGAACACACATGCAATGCCACTGTTTGATCCATGTGTGGTTTGTGGAAAGAACACACATGCAATGACTCTAGTGCTAGTTTTTGTAAAAGAACACACATGCATTGTCTCTAATGGATCCATATGTGGTTTGTGAAAAGAACACACATGCAATGACCACTTGTTGATCCATGTGTGGTTTGTGAAAAGAACACACATGCAATGACTCTAGTGCTAGTTTTAGTATAAGAACACACATGCAATGACTCTAGTGGGTCCACATGTAGTTTGTGAAAAGAACACACATGCAATGACCACTGGTTGATCCATAAGTGGTTTGTGGAAAGAACACACATGAAATAACCATTTGTTGATCCATCAGTGGTTTGTGGAAAAGAAAACACATGCAATGACTCTGGTTGGTCCATATGTGGTTTGTGGAAAGAACACACATGCAGTAACCACTGGTTGATCCATGTGTGGTTTGTGAAATGAAGACACATGCAATGCCACTGGTTGATCCATGTGTGGTTTGTGGAAAGAACACATATGCAATGACTCTAGTGCTAGTTTTTGTATAAGAACACACATGCGATGTCTCTAATGGATCCATATGTGGTTTGTGAAAAGAACACACATGCAATGACCACTTGTTGATCCATGTGTGGTTTGTGAAAAGAACACCCATGCAATTACTCTAGTGCTAGTTTTAGTATAAGAACATACATGCAATGACTCTAGTGGGTCCACATGTAGTTTGTGAAAAGAACACACATGCAATGACCACTGGTTGATCCATAAGTGGTTTGTGGAAAAGAAAACACATGCAATGACTCTGCTTGGTCCATATGTGGTTGGTGGAAAGAACACACATGCATTGACCACTGGTTGATCCATGTGTGGTTTGTGGAAAGAACACACATGCAATGACTCTAGTGGTAGTTTTAGTACACGATCACACATGCAATGACTCTAATGGATCCATATGTGGTTTGTGAAAAGAACACACATGCAATGACCACTTGTTGATCCATGTGTGGTTTGTGAAAAGAACACACATGCAATGACTCTAGTGCTAGTTTTATTATAAGAACACACATGCAATGACTCTAGTGGGTCCACATGTAGTTTGTGAAAAGAATACACATGCAATGACCACTTGTTGATCCGTGTATGTTTTGTGAAAAGAACACACATACAATGACTCTAGTGGGTCCACATGTAGTTTGTGAAAAGAACACACATGCAATGACCACTGGTTGATCCATAAGTTGTTTGTGGAAAAGAACACACATGCAATGAACACTTGTTGATCAATGTGTGGTTTGTGCAAAAGAACACATGCAATGAATCTGGTTGGTCTGTATGTGGTTTCTGGAAAGAACACACATGTAGTGACCACTGGTTGATCCATGTGTGGTTTGTGAAATGAACACACATGCAATGCCACTGGTTGATCCATGTGTGGTTTGTGGAAAGAACACACATGCAATGACTCTAGTGCCAATTTTTGTATAAGAACACACATGCCATGTCTCTAATGGATCCATATGTGGTTTGTGATAAGAACACACATGCAATGACTCTAGTGGGTCCACGTGTAGTTTGTGAAAATAACACACATGCAATGACCACTGGTTGATCCATAAGTGGTTTGTGGAAAGAACACACATGCAATGACCACTGGTTGATCCATAAGTGGTTTGTGGAAAAGAAAACACATGCAATGACTCTGGTTGGTCCATATGTGGTTTGTGGAAAGAACACACATGTAGTGACCACTGGTTGATCCATGTGTGGTTTGTGAAATGAACACACATGCAATGCCACTGGTTGATCCATGTGTGGTTTGTGGAAAGAACACACATGCAATGACTCTAGTGCTAGTTTTTGTAAAAGAACACACATGCATTGTCTCTAATGGATCCATATGTGGTTTGTGAAAAGAACACACATGCAATGACCACTTGTTGATCCATGTGTGGTTTGTGAAAAGAACACACATGCAATGACTCTAGTGCTAGTTTTAGTATAAGAACACACATGCAATGACCACTGGTTGATCCATAAGTGGTTTGTGGAAAGAACACACATGAAATAACCATTTGTTGATCCATCAGTGGTTTGTGGAAAAGAAAACACATGCAATGACTCTGGTTGGTCCATATGTGGTTTGTGGAAAGAACACACATGCAGTAACCACTGGTCAATCCATGTGTGGTTTGTGAAATGAAGACACATGCAATGCCACTGGTTGATCCATGTGTGGTTTGTGGAAAGAACACATATGCAATGACCCTAGTGCTAGTTTTTGTATAAGAACACACATGCAATGTCTCTAATGGATCCATATGTGGTTTGTGAAAAGAACACACATGCAATGACCACTTGTTGATCCATGTGTGGTTTGTGAAAAGAACACCCATGCAATTACTCTAGTGCTAGTTTTAGTATAAGAACATACATGCAATGACTCTAGTGGGTCCACATGTAGTTTGTGAAAAGAACACACATGCAATGACCACTTGTTGATCCATAAGTTGTTTGTGCAAAGAACACACATGCAATGACCACTGGTTGATCCATAAGTGGTTTGTCGAAAAGAAAACACATGCAATGACTCTGGTTGGTCCATATGTGGTTTGTGGAAAGAACACACACGCATTGACCACTGGTTGATCCATATGTGGCTTGTGAAAAGAACACACATGCAATGCCACTGGTTGATCCATGTGTGGTTTGTGGAAAGAACACACATGCAATGACTCTAGTGGTAGTTTTAGTATAAGATCACACACGCAATGACTCTAATGGATCCATATGTGGTTTCTGAAAAGAACACACATGCAATGACCAGTTGTTGATCCATGTGTGGTTTGTGAAAAGAACACCCATGCAATGACTCTAGTGCTAGTTTTAGTATAAGAACATACATGCAACGACTCTAGTAGGTCCACATGTAGTTTGTGAAAAGAACACACATGCAATGACCACTAGTTGATCCATAAGTGGTTTGTGGAAATAACACACATGCAATGACCACTGGTTGATCCATAAGTGGTTTGTGGAAAAGAAAACACATGCAATGACTCTGGTTGGTCCATATGTGGTTTGTGGAAAGAACACACATGCATTGACCACTGGTTGATCCATATGTGGCTTGTGAAAAGAACACACATGCAATGCCACTAGTTGATCCATGTGTGGTTTGTGGAAAGAACACACATGCAATGACTCTAGTGGTAGTTTTAGTATAAGATCACACATGCAATGACTCTAATAGATCCATATGTGGTTTGTGAAAAGAACACACATGCAATGACCACTTGTTGATCCATGTGTGGTTTGTGAAAAGAACACACATGCAATGACTCTAGTGCTAGTTTTATTATAAGAACACACATGCAATGACTATAGTAGGTCCACATGTAGTTTGTGAAAAGAATACACATGCAATGACCACTTGTTGATCCATGTGTGTTTTGTGAAAAGAACACACATACAATGACTCTAGTGGGTCCACATGTAGTTTGTGAAAAGAACACACATGCAATGACCACTGGTTGATCCATAAGTTGTTTGTGGAAAAGAACACACATGCAATGAACACTGGTTGATCAATGTGTGGTTTGTGCAAAAGAACACATGCAATGAATCTGGTTGGTCCGTATGTGGTTTGTGGAAAGAACACACATGCATTGACCACTGGTTGATCCATATGTGGCTTGTAAAAATAACACACATGCAATGACCACTGGTTGATCCATCTGTGGTTTGTGAAAAGAACACACATGCAATGCCACTGGTTGATCCATCTGTGGTTTGTGAAAAGAACACCCATGCAATGACTCTAGTGCTAGTTTTAGTATAAGAACATACATTCAATGACTCTAGTGGGTCCACATGTAGTTTGTGAAAAGAACACACCTGCAATGACCACTAGTTGATCCATAAGTGGTTTGTGGAAAGAACACACATGCAATGACCACTGGTTGATCCATAAGTGGTTTGTGGAAAAGAAAACACATGCAATGACTCTGGTTGGTCCATATGTAGTTTGTGGAAAGAACACACTTGCATTGACCACTGGTTGATCCAAATGTGGCTTGTGAAAAGAACAAACATGCAATGCCACTGGTTGATCCATCTGTGGTTTGTGGAAAGAACACACATGCAGTGACTCTAGTGGTAGTTTTAGTATAAGATCACACATGCAATGACTCTGGTTGGTCCATATGTAGTTTGTGGAAAGAACACACATGCATTGACCACTGGTTGATCCATATATGGCTTGTGAAAAGAACACACATGCAATGCCACTGGTTGATCCATCTGTGGTTTGTGGAAAGAACACACATGCAATGAACACTGGTTGATCCATGTGTGGTTTGTGCAAAAGAACACATGCAATGACCACTGGTTGATCCATGTGTGGTTTGTGAAAATAACACACATGCAATGACTATAGTGCTAGTTTTAGTATAAGAACACACATGCAGTGACTCTAGTGGATCCACATGTAGTTTGTAAAAATAACACACATGCAATGACCACTGGTTGATCCATAAGTTATTTGTGGAAATAACACACATGCAATGACCACTGGTTGATCCATAAGTGGTTTGTGGAAAAGAACACACATGCAATGACTCTGGTTGGTCCATATGTGGTTTGTGGAAAAAAAAACTCATGCATTGACCACTAGTTGATCCATATGTGGTTTGTGAAATGAACACACATGCAATGCCACTGGTTGATCCATGTGTGGTTTGTGAAAGGAACACACATGCAATGACTCTGGTGCTAGTTTTAGTATAAGAACACACATCCAATGACTCTAGTGGGTCCACATGTGGTTTGTGAAAAGAACACACATGCAATGACCACTTGTTGATCCATGTGTGTTTTGTGAAAAGAACACACATACAATGACTCTAGTGGGTCCACATGTAGTTTGTGAAAAGAACACACATGCAATGACCACTGGTTGATCCATAAGTTATTTGTGGAACAGAACACACATGCAATGAACACTGGTTGATCGATGTGTGGTTTGTGCAAAAGAGCACATGCAATGAATCTGGTTGGTCCTTATGTGGTTCGTGGAAAGAACACACATGCAGTGACCACTGGTTGATCCATGTGTGGTTTGTGAAATGAACACACATGCAATGCCACTGGTTGATCCATGTGTGGTTTGTGGAAAGAACACACATGCAATGACTCTAGTGCTAGTTTTTGTATAAGAACACACATGCAATGTCTCTAATGGATCCATATGTGGTTTGTGAAAAGAACACACACGCAATGATCACTCTTTGATCCATGTGTGGTTTGTGAAAAGAACACACATGCAATGACTCTAGTGCTAGTTTTAGTATAAGAACACACATGCAATGACTCTAGTGGGTCCACATGTAGTTTGTGAAAAGAACACACATGCAATGACCACTTGTTGATCCATGTGTCTTTTGTGAAAAGAACAAACATACAATGACTCTAGTGGGTCCACATGTAGTTTGTGAAAAGAACACACATGCAATGACCACTGGTTGATCCATAAGTTGTTTGTGGAAAAGAACACACATTCAATGAACACTGGTTGATCCATGTGTGGTTTGTGCAAAAGAACACATGCATTGACCACTGGTTGATCCATGTGTGGTTTGTGAAAAGAACAGACATGCAATGACTATAGTGCTAGTTTTAGTATAAGAACACACATGCAATGACTCTAGTGGGTCCACATGTAGTTTTTAAAAATAACACACATGAAATGACCACTTGTTGATCCATAAGTGGTTTGTGGAAATAACACACATGCAATGACCACTGGTTGATCCATGTGTGGTTTGTGCAAAAGAACACATGCAATGAATCTGGTTGGTCCGTATGTGGTTTGTGGAAAGAACACACATGGAGTGACCACTGGTTGATCCATGTGTGGTTTGTGAAATGAACACACATGCAATGCCACTGGTTGATCCATGTGTGGTTTGTGGAAAGAACACACATGCAATGACTCTAGTGCTAGTTTTTGTATAAGAACACACATGCAATGTCTCTAATGGATCCATATGTGGTTTGTGAAAAGAACACACATGCAATGACCACTTGTTGATCCATGTGTGGTTTGTGAAAAGAACACACATGCAATGACTCTAGTGCTAGTTTTAGTATAAGAACACACATGCAATGACTCTAGTGGGTCCACATGTAGTTTGTGAAAAGAACACACATGCAATGACTCTAGTGCTAGTTTTAGTATTAGAACACACATGCAATTACTCTAGTTGGTCCACATGTAGTTTGTGAAAAGAACACACATGCAATGACCACTTGTTGATCCATGTGTCTTTTGTGAAAAGACCACACATACATTGACTCTAGTGGGTCCACATGTAGTTTGTGAAAAGAACACACATGCAATGACCACTGGTTGATCCATAAGTTGTTTGTGGAAAAGAACACACATGCAATGAACACTGGTTGATCCATGTGTGGTTTGTGCAAAAGAACACATGCAATGACCATTGGTTGATCCTTGTGTGGTTTGTGAAAAAAACACACATGCAATGACTATAGTGCTAGTTTTAGTATAAGAACACACATGCAGTGACTCTAGTGGGTCCAAATGTAGTTTGTAAAAATAACACACATGCAAATTTCCACTGGTTGATCCATAAGTGGTTTGTGGAAATAACACACATGCAATGACCAATGGTTGATCCATAAGTGGTTTGTGGAAAAGAACACACATGCAATGACTCTAGTTGGTCCATATGTGGTCTCTGGAAAAAAAACACATGCATTGACCACTAGTTGATCCATATGTGGTTTGTGAAATGAACACACATGCAATGCCACTGGTTGATCCATGTGTGGTTTGTGGAAAGAACACACATGCAATGACTCTAGTGCTAGTTTTTGTATAAGAACACACATGCAATGTCTATAATGGATCCATATGTGGTTTGTGAAAAGAACACACATGCAATGACCACTTGTTGATCCATGTGTGGTTTGTGAAAACAACACACATGCAATGACTCTAGTGATAGTTTTAGTATAAGAACATACATGCAATGACTCTAATGGGTCCACATGTAGTTTGTGAAAAGAACACACATGCAATGACTCTAGTGCTAGTTTTAGTATTAGAACACACATGCAATTACTCTAGTTGGTCCACATGTAGTTTGTGAAAAGAACACACATGCAATGACCACTTGTTGATCCATGTGTCTTTTGTGAAAAGACCACACATACAATGACTCTAGTGAGTCCACATGTAGTTTGTGAAAAGAACACACATGCAATGACCACTGGTTGATCCATAAGTTGTTTGTGGAAAAGAACACACATGCAATGAACACTGGTTGATCGATGTGTGGTTTGTGCAAAAGAACACATGCAATGACCACTGGTTGATCCTTGTGTGGTTTGTGAAAAAAAACACATGCAATGACTGTAGTGCTAGTTTTAGTATAAGAACACACATGCAGTGACTCTAGTGGGTCCAAATGTAGTTTGTAAAAATAACACACATGCAATGACCACTGGTTGATCCATAAATGGTTTGTGGAAATAACACACATGCAATGACCAATGGTTGATCCATAAGTGGTTTGTGGAAAAGAACACACATGCAATGACTCTGGTTGGTCCATATGTGGTTTGTGGAAAAAACACATGCATTGACCACTAGTTGATCCATATGTGGTTTGTGAAATGAACACACATGCAATGCCACTGGTTGATCCATGTGTGGTTTGTGAAAAGAACACACATGCAATGACTCTAGTGCTAGTTTTAGTATAAGAACACACATGCAATGACTCTAGTGGGTCCACATGTAGTTTGTGAAAAGAACACACATGCAATGACTCTAGTGCTAGTTTTAGTATTAGAACACACATGCAATTACTCTAGTTGGTCCACATGTAGTTTGTGAAAAGAACACACATGCAATGACCACTTGTTGATCCATGTGTCTTTTGTGAAAAGACCACACATACATTGACTCTAGTGGGTCCACATGTAGTTTGTGAAAAGAACACACATGCAATGACCACTGGTTGATCCATAAGTTGTTTGTGGAAAAGAACACACATGCAATGAACACTGGTTGATCCATGTGTGGTTTGTGCAAAAGAACACATGCAATGACCATTGGTTGATCCTTGTGTGGTTTGTGAAAAAAACACACATGCAATGACTATAGTGCTAGTTTTAGTATAAGAACACACATGCAGTGACTCTAGTGGGTCCAAATGTAGTTTGTAAAAATAACACACATGCAAATTTCCACTGGTTGATCCATAAGTGGTTTGTGGAAATAACACACATGCAATGACCAATGGTTGATCCATAAGTGGTTTGTGGAAAAGAACACACATGCAATGACTCTAGTTGGTCCATATGTGGTCTCTGGAAAAAAAACACATGCATTGACCACTAGTTGATCCATATGTGGTTTGTGAAATGAACACACATGCAATGCCACTGGTTGATCCATGTGTGGTTTGTGGAAAGAACACACATGCAATGACTCTAGTGCTAGTTTTTGTATAAGAACACACATGCAATGTCTATAATGGATCCATATGTGGTTTGTGAAAAGAACACACATGCAATGACCACTTGTTGATCCATGTGTGGTTTGTGAAAAGAACACACATGCAATGACTCTAGTGATAGTTTTAGTATAAGAACATACATGCAATGACTCTAATGGGTCCACATGTAGTTTGTGAAAAGAACACCCATGCAATGACTCTAGTGCTAGATTAGTATAAGAACATACATGCAATGACTCTAGTGGGTCCACATGTAGTTTGTGAAAAGAACACACATGCAATGACCACAAGTTGATCCATAAGTGGTTTGTGGAAAGAACACACATGCAATGACCACTGGTTGATCCATAAGTGGTTTGTGGAAAAGAAAACACATGCAATGACTCCGGTTGGTCCATATGTGGTTTGTGGAAAGAACACACACGCATTGACCACTGGTTGATCCATATGTGGCTTGTGAAAAGAACACACATGCAATGACCACTTGTTGATCCATGTGTGGTTTGTGAAAAGAACACCCATGCAATGACTCTAGTGCTAGATTTAATATAGGAACATACATGCAATGACTCTAGTGGGTCCACATGTAGTTTGTGAAAAGAACACACATGCAATAACCACTGGTTGATCCATAAGTGGTTTGTGGAAATAACACACATGCAATGACCAATGGTTGATCCATGAGTGGTTTGTGGAAAAGAACACACATGCAATGACTCTGGTTGGTCCATATGTGGTTTGTGGAAAAAAACACATGCATTGACCACTAGTTGATCCATATGTGGTTTGTGAAATGAACACACATGCAATGCCACTGGTTGATCCATGTGTGGTTTGTGGAAGAACACACATGCAATGACTCTAGTGCTAGTTTTAGTATAAGAACACACATGAAATGTCTCTAATGGATCCATATGTGGTTTGTGAAAAGAACACACATGCGATGACCACTTGTTGATCCATGTGTGGTTTGTGAAAAGAACACCCATGCAATGACTCTAGTGCTAGATTAGTATAAGAACATACATGCAATGACTCTAGTGGGTCCACATGTAGTTTGTGAAAAGAACACACATGCAATGACCACAAGTTGATCCATAAGTGGTTTGTGGAAAGAACACACATGCAATGACCACTGGTTGATCCATAAGTGGTTTGTGGAAAAGAAAACACATGCAATGACTCCGGTTGGTCCATATGTGGTTTGTGGAAAGAACACACACGCATTGACCACTGGTTGATCCATATGTGGCTTGTGAAAAGAACACACATGCAATGCCACTGGTTGATCCATGTGTGGTTTGTGGAAAGAACACACATGCAATGACTCTAGTGGTAGTTTTAGTATAAGATCACACACGCAATGACTCTAATGGATCCATATGTGGTTTCTGAAAAGAACACACATGCAATGACCACTTGTTGATCCATGTGTGGTTTGTGAAAAGAACACCCATGCAATTACTCTAGTGCTAGTTTTAGTATAAGAACATACATGCAATGACTCGGTCCACATGTAGTTTGTGAAAAGAACACACATGCAATGACCACTAGTTGATCCATAAGTTGTTTGTGGAAAAGAACACACATTCAATGAACACTGGTTGATCCATGTGTGGTTTGTGCAAAAGAACACATGCATTGACCACTGGTTGATCCATGTGTGGTTTGTGAAAAGAACAGACATGCAATGACTATAGTGCTAGTTTTAGTATATAAGAACACACATGCAATGACTCTAGTGGGTCCACATGTAGTTTTTAAAAATAACACACATGAAATGACCACTTGTTGATCCATAAGTGGTTTGTGGAAATAACACACATGCAATGACCACTGGTTGATCCATGTGTGGTTTGTGCAAAAGAACACATGCAATGAATCTGGTTGGTCCGTATGTGGTTTGTGGAAAGAACACACATGGAGTGACCACTGGTTGATCCATGTGTGGTTTGTGAAATGAACACACATGCAATGCCACTGGTTGATCCATGTGTGGTTTGTGGAAAGAACACACATGCAATGACTCTAGTGCTAGTTTTTGTATAAGAACACACATGCAATGTCTCTAATGGATCCATATGTGGTTTGTGAAAAGAACACACATGCAATGACCACTTGTTGATCCATGTGTGGTTTGTGAAAAGAACACACATGCAATGACTCTAGTGCTAGTTTTAGTATAAGAACACACATGCAATGACTCTAGTGGGTCCACATGTAGTTTGTGAAATGAACACACATGCAATGACTCTAGTGCTAGTTTTAGTATTAGAACACACATGCAATTACTCTAGTTGGTCCACATGTAGTTTGTGAAAAGAACACACATGCAATGACCACTTGTTGATCCATGTGTCTTTTGTGAAAAGACCACACATACAATGACTCTAGTGAGTCCACATGTCGTTTGTGAAAAGAACACACATGCAATGACCACTGGTTGATCCATAAGTTGTTTGTGGAAAAGAACACACATGCAATGAACACTGGTTGATCCATGTGTGGTTTGTGCAAAAGAACACATGCAATGACCACTGGTTGATCCTTATGTGGTTTGTGAAAAGAAAACACATGCAATGACTGTCGTGCTAGTTTTAGTATAAGAACACACATGCAGTGACTCTAGTGGGTCCAAATGTAGTTTGTAAAAATAACACACATGCAATGACCACTGGTTGATCCATAAGTGGTTTGTGGAAATAACACACATGCAATGACCAATGGTTGATCCATAAGTGGTTTGTGGAAAAGAACACACATGCAATGACTCTGGTTGGTCCATATGTGGTTTGTGGAAAAAAACACATGCATTGACCACTAGTTGATCCATATGTGGTTTGTGAAATGAACACACATGCAATGCCACTGGTTGATCCATGTGTGGTTTGTGGAAAGAACACACATGCAATGACTCTAGTGCTAGTTTTAGTATAAGAACACACATGAAATGTCTCTAATGGATCCATATGTGGTTTGTGAAAAGAACACACATGCGATGACCACTTGTTGATCCATGTGTGGTTTGTGAAAAGAACACCCATGCAATGACTCTAGTGCTAGATTAGTATAAGAACATACATGCAATGACTCTAGTGGGTCCACATGTAGTTTGTGAAAAGAACACACATGCAATGACCACAAGTTGATCCATAAGTGGTTTGTGGAAAGAACACACATGCAATGACCACTGGTTGATCCATAAGTGGTTTATGGAAAAGAAAACACATGCAATGACTCTGGTTGGTCCATATGTGGTTTGTGGAAAGAACACACACGCATTGACCACTAGTTGATCCATATGTGGCTTGTGAAAAGAACACACATGCAATGCGACTGGTTGATCCATGTGTGGTTTGTCGAAAGAACACACATGCAATGACTCTAGTGGTAGTTTTAGTATAAGATCACACACGCAATGACTCTAATGGATCCATATGTGGTTTCTGAAAAGAACACACATGCAATGACCACTTGTTGATCCATGTGTGGTTTGTGAAAAGAACACCCATGCAATTACTCTAGTGCTAGTTTTAGTATAAGAACATACATGCAATGACTCGGTCCACATGTAGTTTGTGAAAAGAACACACATGCAATGACCACTAGTTGATCCATAAGTGGTTTATGGAAAGAACACAAATGCAACGACCACTGGTTGATCCATAAGTGGTTTGTGGAAAAGAAAACACATGCAATGACTCTAGTTGGTCCATATGTGGTTTGTGGAAAGAACACACATGCATTGACCACTAGTTGATCCATATGTGGTTTGTGAAATGAACACACATGCAATGCCACTGGTTGATCCATGTGTGGTTTGTGGAAAGAACACACATGCAATGACTCTAGTGCTAGTTTTTGTATAAGAACACACATGCAATGTCTCTAATGGATCCATATGTGGTTTGTGAAAAGAACACACATGCAATGACCACTTGTTGATCCATGTGTGGTTTGTGAAAAGAACACACATGCAATGACTCTAGTGCTAGTTTTAGTATAAGAACACACATGCAATGACTCTAGTGGGTCCACATGTAGTTTGTGAAAAGAACACACATGCAATGACTCTAGTGCTAGTTTTAGTATAAGAACACACATGCAATGACTCTAGTGGGTCCACATGTAGTTTGTGAAAAGAACACACATGCAATGACCACTTGTTGATCCATGTGTCTTTTGTGAAAAGAACACACATACAATGACTCTAGTGGGTCCACATGTAGTTTGTGAAAAGAACACACATGCAATGACCACTGGTTGATCCATAAGTTGTTTGTGGAAAAGAACACACATTCAATGAACACTGGTTGATCCATGTGTGGTTTGTGCAAAAGAACACATGCATTGACCACTGGTTGATCCATGTGTGGTTTGTGAAAAGAACAGACATGCAATGACTATAGTGCTAGTTTTAGTATAAGAACACACATGCAATGACTCTAGTGGGTCCACATGTAGTTTTTAAAAATAACACACATGAAATGACCACTTGTTGATCCATAAGTGGTTTGTGTAAATAACACACATGCAATGACCACTGGTTGATCCATGTGTGGTTTGTGCAAAAGAACACATGCAATGAATCTGGTTGGTCCGTATGTGGTTTGTGGAAAGAACACACATGGAGTGACCACTGGTTGATCCATGTGTGGTTTGTGAAATGAACACACATGCAATGCCACTGTTTGATCCATGTGTGGTTTGTGGAAAGAACACACATGCAATGACTCTAGTGCTAGTTTTTGTATAAGAACACACATGCAATGTCTCTAATGGATCCATATGTGGTTTGTGAAAAGAACACACATGCAATGACCACTTGTGGATCCATGTGTGGTTTGTGAAAAGAACACACATGCAATGACTCTAGTGCTAGTTTTAGTATAAGAACACACATGCAATGACTCTAGTGGGTCCACATGTAGTTTCTGAAAAGAACACACATGCAATGACTCTAGTGCTAGTTTTAGTATTAGAACACACATGCAATTACTCTAGTTGGTCCACATGTAGTTTGTGAAAAGAACACACATGCAATGAACACTGGTTGATCCATGTGTGGTTTGTGCAAAAGAGCACATGCAATGAATCTGGTTGGTCCGTATGTGGTTTGTGGAAAGAACACACATGCAGTGACCACTGGTTGATCCATGTGTGGTTTGTGAAATGAACACACATGCAATGCCACTGGTTGATCCATGTGTGGTTTGTGGAAAGAACACACATGCAATGACTCTAGTGCTAGTTTTTGTATAAGAACACACATGCAATGTCTCTAATGGATCCATATGTGGTTTGTGAAAAGAACACACATGCAATGACTCTAGTGCTAGTTTTTGTATAAGAACACACATGCAATGTCTCTAATGGATCCATATGTGGTTTGTGAAAAGAACACACATGCAATGACTGTAGTGCTAGTTTTAGTATAAGAACACACATGCAGTGACTCTAGTGGGTCCAAATGTAGTTTGTAAAAATAACACACATGCAATGACCACTGGTTGATCCATAAGTGGTTTGTGGAAATAACACACATGCAATGACCAATGGTTGATCCATAAGTGGTTTGTGGAAAATAACACACATGCAATGACTCTGGTTGGTCCATATGTGGTTTGTGGAAAAAAACACATGCATTGACCACTAGTTGATCCATATGTGGTTTGTGAAATGAACACACATGCAATGCCACTGGTTGATCCATGTGTGGTTTGTGGAAAGAACACACATGCAATGACTCTAGTGCTAGTTTTAGTATAAGAACACACATGAAATGTCTCTAATGGATCCATATGTGGTTTGTGAAAAGAACACACATGCGATGACCACTTGTTGATCCATGTGTGGTTTCTGAAAAGAACACCCATGCAATGACTCTAGTGCTAGATTAGTATAAGAACATACATGCAATGACTCTAGTGGGTCCACATGTAGTTTGTGAAAAGAACACACATGCAATGACCACAAGTTGATCCATAAGTGGTTTGTGGAAAGAACACACATGCAATGACCACTGGTTGATCCATAAGTGGTTTATGGAAAAGAAAACACATGCAATGACTCTGGTTGGTCCATATGTGGTTTGTGGAAAGAACACACACGCATTGACCACTAGTTGATCCATATGTGGCTTGTGAAAAGAACACACATGCAATGCGACTGGTTGATCCATGTGTGGTTTGTCGAAAGAACACACATGCAATGACTCTAGTGGTAGTTTTAGTATAAGATCACACACGCAATGACTCTAATGGATCCATATGTGGTTTCTGAAAAGAACACACATGCAATGACCACTTGTTGATCCATGTGTGGTTTGTGAAAAGAACACCCATGCAATTACTCTAGTGCTAGTTTTAGTATAAGAACATACATGCAATGACTCGGTCCACATGTAGTTTGTGAAAAGAACACACATGCAATGACCACTAGTTGATCCATAAGTGGTTTATGGAAAGAACACAAATGCAACGACCACTGGTTGATCCATAAGTGGTTTGTGGAAAAGAAAACACATGCAATGACTCTAGTTGGTCCATATGTGGTTTGTGGAAAGAACACACATGCATTGACCACTAGTTGATCCATATGTGGTTTGTGAAATGAACACACATGCAATGCCACTGGTTGATCCATGTGTGGTTTGTGGAAAGAACACACATGCAATGACTCTAGTGCTAGTTTTTGTATAAGAACACACATGCAATGTCTCTAATGGATCCATATGTGGTTTGTGAAAAGAACACACATGCAATGACCACTTGTTGATCCATGTGTGGTTTGTGAAAAGAACACACATGCAATGACTCTAGTGCTAGTTTTAGTATAAGAACACACATGCAATGACTCTAGTGGGTCCACATGTAGTTTGTGAAAAGAACACACATGCAATGACTCTAGTGCTAGTTTTAGTATAAGAACACACATGCAATGACTCTAGTGGGTCCACATGTAGTTTGTGAAAAGAACACACATGCAATGACCACTTGTTGATCCATGTGTCTTTTGTGAAAAGAACACACATACAATGACTCTAGTGGGTCCACATGTAGTTTGTGAAAAGAACACACATGCAATGACCACTGGTTGATCCATAAGTTGTTTGTGGAAAAGAACACACATTCAATGAACACTGGTTGATCCATGTGTGGTTTGTGCAAAAGAACACATGCATTGACCACTGGTTGATCCATGTGTGGTTTGTGAAAAGAACAGACATGCAATGACTATAGTGCTAGTTTTAGTATAAGAACACACATGCAATGACTCTAGTGGGTCCACATGTAGTTTTTAAAAATAACACACATGAAATGACCACTTGTTGATCCATAAGTGGTTTGTGTAAATAACACACATGCAATGACCACTGGTTGATCCATGTGTGGTTTGTGCAAAAGAACACATGCAATGAATCTGGTTGGTCCGTATGTGGTTTGTGGAAAGAACACACATGGAGTGACCACTGGTTGATCCATGTGTGGTTTGTGAAATGAACACACATGCAATGCCACTGTTTGATCCATGTGTGGTTTGTGGAAATAACACACATGCAATGACTCTAGTGCTAGTTTTTGTATAAGAACACACATGCAATGTCTCTAATGGATCCATATGTGGTTTGTGAAAAGAACACACATGCAATGACCACTTGTGGATCCATGTGTGGTTTGTGAAAAGAACACACATGCAATGACTCTAGTGCTAGTTTTAGTATAAGAACACACATGCAATGACTCTAGTGGGTCCACATGTAGTTTCTGAAAAGAACACACATGCAATGACTCTAGTGCTAGTTTTAGTATTAGAACACACATGCAATTACTCTAGTTGGTCCACATGTAGTTTGTGAAAAGAACACACATGCAATGAACACTGGTTGATCCATGTGTGGTTTGTGCAAAAGAGCACATGCAATGAATCTGGTTGGTCCGTATGTGGTTTGTGGAAAGAACACACATGCAGTGACCACTGGTTGATCCATGTGTGGTTTGTGAAATGAACACACATGCAATGCCACTGGTTGATCCATGTGTGGTTTGTGGAAAGAACACACATGCAATGACTCTAGTGCTAGTTTTTGTATAAGAACACACATGCAATGTCTCTAATGGATCCATATGTGGTTTGTGAAAAGAACACACATGCAATGACTCTAGTGCTAGTTTTTGTATAAGAACACACATGCAATGTCTCTAATGGATCCATATGTGGTTTGTGAAAAGAACACACATGCAATGACTGTAGTGCTAGTTTTAGTATAAGAACACACATGCAGTGACTCTAGTGGGTCCAAATGTAGTTTGTAAAAATAACACACATGCAATGACCACTGGTTGATCCATAAGTGGTTTGTGGAAATAACACACATGCAATGACCAATGGTTGATCCATAAGTGGTTTGTGGAAAAGAACACACATGCAATGACTCTGGTTGGTCCATATGTGGTTTGTGGAAAAAAACACATGCATTGACCACTAGTTGATCCATATGTGGTTTGTGAAATGAACACACATGCAATGCCACTGGTTGATCCATGTGTGGTTTGTGGAAAGAACACACATGCAATGACTCTAGTGCTAGTTTTAGTATAAGAACACACATGAAATGTCTCTAATGGATCCATATGTGGTTTGTGAAAAGAACACACATGCGATGACCACTTGTTGATCCATGTGTGGTTTGTGAAAAGAACACCCATGCAATGACTCTAGTGCTAGATTAGTATAAGAACATACATGCAATGACTCTAGTGGGTCCACATGTAGTTTGTGAAAAGAACACACATGCAATGACCACAAGTTGATCCATAAGTGGTTTGTGGAAAGAACACACATGCAATGACCACTGGTTGATCCATAAGTGGTTTATGGAAAAGAAAACACATGCAATGACTCTGGTTGGTCCATATGTGGTTTGTGGAAAGAACACACACGCATTGACCACTAGTTGATCCATATGTGGCTTGTGAAAAGAACACACATGCAATGCGACTGGTTGATCCATGTGTGGTTTGTCGAAAGAACACACATGCAATGACTCTAGTGGTAGTTTTAGTATAAGATCACACACGCAATGACTCTAATGGATCCATATGTGGTTTCTGAAAAGAACACACATGCAATGACCACTTGTTGATCCATGTGTGGTTTGTGAAAAGAACACCCATGCAATTACTCTAGTGCTAGTTTTAGTATAAGAACATACATGCAATGACTCGGTCCACATGTAGTTTGTGAAAAGAACACACATGCAATGACCACTAGTTGATCCATAAGTGGTTTATGGAAAGAACACAAATGCAACGACCACTGGTTGATCCATAAGTGGTTTGTGGAAAAGAAAACACATGCAATGACTCTAGTTGGTCCATATGTGGTTTGTGGAAAGAACACACATGCATTGACCACTAGTTGATCCATATGTGGTTTGTGAAATGAACACACATGCAATGCCACTGGTTGATCCATGTGTGGTTTGTGGAAAGAACACACATGCAATGACTCTAGTGCTAGTTTTTGTATAAGAACACACATGCAATGTCTCTAATGGATCCATATGTGGTTTGTGAAAAGAACACACATGCAATGACCACTTGTTGATCCATGTGTGGTTTGTGAAAAGAACACACATGCAATGACTCTAGTGCTAGTTTTAGTATAAGAACACACATGCAATGACTCTAGTGGGTCCACATGTAGTTTGTGAAAAGAACACACATGCAATGACTCTAGTGCTAGTTTTAGTATAAGAACACACATGCAATGACTCTAGTGGGTCCACATGTAGTTTGTGAAAAGAACACACATGCAATGACCACTTGTTGATCCATGTGTCTTTTGTGAAAAGAACACACATACAATGACTCTAGTGGGTCCACATGTAGTTTGTGAAAAGAACACACATGCAATGACCACTGGTTGATCCATAAGTTGTTTGTGGAAAAGAACACACATTCAATGAACACTGGTTGATCCATGTGTGGTTTGTGCAAAAGAACACATCCATTGACCACTGGTTGATCCATGTGTGGTTTGTGAAAAGAACAGACATGCAATGACTATAGTGCTAGTTTTAGTATAAGAACACACATGCAATGACTCTAGTGGGTCCACATGTAGTTTTTAAAAATAACACACATGAAATGACCACTTGTTGATCCATAAGTGGTTTGTGGAAATAACACACATGCAATGACCACTGGTTGATCCATGTGTGGTTTGTGCAAAAGAACACATGCAATGAATCTGGTTGGTCCGTATGTGGTTTGTGGAAAGAACACACATGGAGTGACCACTGGTTGATCCATGTGTGGTTTGTGAAATGAACACACATGCAATGCCACTGTTTGATCCATGTGTGGTTTGTGGAAAGAACACACATGCAATGACTCTAGTGCTAGTTTTTGTATAAGAACACACATGCAATGTCTCTAATGGATCCATATGTGGTTTGTGAAAAGAACACACATGCAATGACCACTTGTGGATCCATGTGTGGTTTGTGAAAAGAACACACATGCAATGACTCTAGTGCTAGTTTTAGTATAAGAACACACATGCAATGACTCTAGTGGGTCCACATGTAGTTTCTGAAAAGAACACACATGCAATGACTCTAGTGCTAGTTTTAGTATTAGAACACACATGCAATTACTCTAGTTGGTCCACATGTAGTTTGTGAAAAGAACACACATGCAATGAACACTGGTTGATCCATGTGTGGTTTGTGCAAAAGAGCACATGCAATGAATCTGGTTGGTCCGTATGTGGTTTGTGGAAAGAACACACATGCAGTGACCACTGGTTGATCCATGTGTGGTTTGTGAAATGAACACACATGCAATGCCACTGGTTGATCCATGTGTGGTTTGTGGAAAGAACACACATGCAATGACTCTAGTGCTAGTTTTTGTATAAGAACACACATGCAATGTCTCTAATGGATCCATATGTGGTTTGTGAAAAGAACACACATGCAATGACCACTCTTTGATCCATGTGTGGTTTGTGAAAAGAACACACATGCAATGACTCAGTGCTAGTTTTAGTATAAGAACACACATGCAATGACTCTAGTGGGTCCACATGTAGTTTGTGAAAAGAACACACATGCAATGACTCTAGTGCTAGTTTTAGTATAAGAACACACATGCAATGACTCTAGTGGGTCCACATGTAGTTTTTAAAAATAACACACATGAAATGACCACTTGTTGATCCATAAGTGGTTTGTGGAAATAACACACATGCAATGACCACTGGTTGATCCATGTGTGGTTTGTGCAAAAGAACACATGCAATGAATCTGGTTGGTCCGTATGTGGTTTGTGGAAAGAACACACATGGAGTGACCACTGGTTGATCCATGTGTGGTTTGTGAAATGAACAAACATGCAATGCCACTGGTTGATCCATGTGTGGTTTGTGGAAATAACACACATGCAATGACTCTAGTGCTAGTTTTTGTATAAGAACACACATGCAATGTCTCTAATGGATCCATATGTGGTTTGTGAAAAGAACACACATGCAATGACCACTTGTGGATCCATGTGTGGTTTGTGAAAAGAACACACATGCAATGACTCTAGTGCTAGTTTTAGTATAAGAACACACATGCAATGACTCTAGTGGGTCCACATGTAGTTTCTGAAAAGAACACACATGCAATGACTCTAGTGCTAGTTTTAGTATTAGAACACACATGCAATTACTCTAGTTGGTCCACATGTAGTTTGTGAAAAGAACACACATGCAATGAACACTGGTTGATCCATGTGTGGTTTGTGCAAAAGAGCACATGCAATGAATCTGGTTGGTCCGTATGTGGTTTGTGGAAAGAACACACATGCAGTGACCACTGGTTGATCCATGTGTGGTTTGTGAAATGAACACACATGCAATGCCACTGGTTGATCCATGTGTGGTTTGTGGAAAGAACACACATGCAATGACTCTAGTGCTAGTTTTTGTATAAGAACACACATGCAATGTCTCTAATGGATCCATATGTGGTTTGTGAAAAGAACACACATGCAATGACTCTAGTGCTAGTTTTTGTATAAGAACACACATGCAATGTCTCTAATGGATCCATATGTGGTTTGTGAAAAGAACACACATGCAATGACTGTAGTGCTAGTTTTAGTATAAGAACACACATGCAGTGACTCTAGTGGGTCCAAATGTAGTTTGTAAAAATAACACACATGCAATGACCACTGGTTGATCCATAAGTGGTTTGTGGAAATAACACACATGCAATGACCAATGGTTGATCCATAAGTGGTTTATGGAAAAGAACACACATGCAATGACTCTGGTTGGTCCATATGTGGTTTGTGGAAAAAACACATGCATTGACCACTAGTTGATCCATATGTGGTTTGTGAAATGAACACACATGCAATGCCACTGGTTGATCCATGTGTGGTTTGTGGAAAGAACACACATGCAATGACTCTAGTGCTAGTTTTAGTATAAGAACACACATGAAATGTCTCTAATGGATCCATATGTGGTTTGTGAAAAGAACACACATGCGATGACCACTTGTTGATCCATGTGTGGTTTGTGAAAAGAACACCCATGCAATGACTCTAGTGCTAGATTAGTATAAGAACATACATGCAATGACTCTAGTGGGTCCACATGTAGTTTGTGAAAAGAACACACATGCAATGACCACAAGTTGATCCATAAGTGGTTTGTGGAAAGAACACACATGCAATGACCACTGGTTGATCCATAAGTGGTTTATGGAAAAGAAAACACATGCAATGACTCTGGTTGGTCCATATGTGGTTTGTGGAAAGAACACACACGCATTGACCACTAGTTGATCCATATGTGGCTTGTGAAAAGAACACACATGCAATGCGACTGGTTGATCCATGTGTGGTTTGTCGAAAGAACACACATGCAATGACTCTAGTGGTAGTTTTAGTATAAGATCACACACGCAATGACTCTAATGGATCCATATGTGGTTTCTGAAAAGAACACACATGCAATGACCACTTGTTGATCCATGTGTGGTTTGTGAAAAGAACACCCATGCAATTACTCTAGTGCTAGTTTTAGTATAAGAACATACATGCAATGACTCGGTCCACATGTAGTTTGTGAAAAGAACACACATGCAATGACCACTAGTTGATCCATAAGTGGTTTATGGAAAGAACACAAATGCAACGACCACTGGTTGATCCATAAGTGGTTTGTGGAAAAGAAAACACATGCAATGACTCTAGTTGGTCCATATGTGGTTTGTGGAAAGAACACACATGCATTGACCACTAGTTGATCCATATGTGGTTTGTGAAATGAACACACATGCAATGCCACTGGTTGATCCATGTGTGGTTTGTGGAAAGAACACACATGCAATGACTCTAGTGCTAGTTTTTGTATAAGAACACACATGCAATGTCTCTAATGGATCCATATGTGGTTTGTGAAAAGAACACACATGCAATGACCACTTGTTGATCCATGTGTGGTTTGTGAAAAGAACACACATGCAATGACTCTAGTGCTAGTTTTAGTATAAGAACACACATGCAATGACTCTAGTGGGTCCACATGTAGTTTGTGAAAAGAACACACATGCAATGACTCTAGTGCTAGTTTTAGTATAAGAACACACATGCAATGACTCTAGTGGGTCCACATGTAGTTTGTGAAAAGAACACACATGCAATGACCACTTGTTGATCCATGTGTCTTTTGTGAAAAGAACACACATACAATGACTCTAGTGGGTCCACATGTAGTTTGTGAAAAGAACACACATGCAATGACCACTGGTTGATCCATAAGTTGTTTGTGGAAAAGAACACACATTCAATGAACACTGGTTGATCCATGTGTGGTTTGTGCAAAAGAACACATCCATTGACCACTGGTTGATCCATGTGTGGTTTGTGAAAAGAACAGACATGCAATGACTATAGTGCTAGTTTTAGTATAAGAACACACATGCAATGACTCTAGTGGGTCCACATGTAGTTTTTAAAAATAACACACATGAAATGACCACTTGTTGATCCATAAGTGGTTTGTGGAAATAACACACATGCAATGACCACTGGTTGATCCATGTGTGGTTTGTGCAAAAGAACACATGCAATGAATCTGGTTGGTCCGTATGTGGTTTGTGGAAAGAACACACATGGAGTGACCACTGGTTGATCCATGTGTGGTTTGTGAAATGAACACACATGCAATGCCACTGTTTGATCCATGTGTGGTTTGTGGAAAGAACACACATGCAATGACTCTAGTGCTAGTTTTTGTATAAGAACACACATGCAATGTCTCTAATGGATCCATATGTGGTTTGTGAAAAGAACACACATGCAATGACCACTTGTGGATCCATGTGTGGTTTGTGAAAAGAACACACATGCAATGACTCTAGTGCTAGTTTTAGTATAAGAACACACATGCAATGACTCTAGTGGGTCCACATGTAGTTTCTGAAAAGAACACACATGCAATGACTCTAGTGCTAGTTTTAGTATTAGAACACACATGCAATTACTCTAGTTGGTCCACATGTAGTTTGTGAAAAGAACACACATGCAATGAACACTGGTTGATCCATGTGTGGTTTGTGCAAAAGAGCACATGCAATGAATCTGGTTGGTCCGTATGTGGTTTGTGGAAAGAACACACATGCAGTGACCACTGGTTGATCCATGTGTGGTTTGTGAAATGAACACACATGCAATGCCACTGGTTGATCCATGTGTGGTTTGTGGAAAGAACACACATGCAATGACTCTAGTGCTAGTTTTTGTATAAGAACACACATGCAATGTCTCTAATGGATCCATATGTGGTTTGTGAAAAGAACACACATGCAATGACCACTCTTTGATCCATGTGTGGTTTGTGAAAAGAACACACATGCAATGACTCAGTGCTAGTTTTAGTATAAGAACACACATGCAATGACTCTAGTGGGTCCACATGTAGTTTGTGAAAAGAACACACATGCAATGACTCTAGTGCTAGTTTTAGTATAAGAACACACATGCAATGACTCTAGTGGGTCCACATGTAGTTTTTAAAAATAACACACATGAAATGACCACTTGTTGATCCATAAGTGGTTTGTGGAAATAACACACATGCAATGACCACTGGTTGATCCATGTGTGGTTTGTGCAAAAGAACACATGCAATGAATCTGGTTGGTCCGTATGTGGTTTGTGGAAAGAACACACATGGAGTGACCACTGGTTGATCCATGTGTGGTTTGTGAAATGAACAAACATGCAATGCCACTGGTTGATCCATGTGTGGTTTGTGGAAATAACACACATGCAATGACTCTAGTGCTAGTTTTTGTATAAGAACACACATGCAATGTCTCTAATGGATCCATATGTGGTTTGTGAAAAGAACACACATGCAATGACCACTTGTTGATCCATGTGTGGTTTGTGAAAAGAACACACATGCAATGACTCTAGTGCTAGTTTTAGTATAAGAACACACATGCAATGACTCTAGTCGGTCCACATGTAGTTTGTGAAAAGAACACACATGCAATGACTCTAGTGCTAGTTTTAGTATTAGAACACACATGCAATTACTCTAGTTGGTCCACATGTAGTTTGTGAAAAGAACACACATGCAATGACCACTTGTTGATCCATGTGTCTTTTGTGAAAAGACCACACATACAATGACTCTAGTGAGTCCACATGTAGTTTGTGAAAAGAACACACATGCAATGACCACTGGTTGATCCATAAGTTGTTTGTGGAAAAGAACACACATGCAATGAACACTGGTTGATCCATGTGTGGTTTGTGCAAAAGAACACATGCAATTACCACTGGTTGATCCTTGTGTGGTTTGTGAAAAAAAAACACATGCAATGACTGTAGTGCTAGTTTTAGTATAAGAACACACATGCAGTGACTCTAGTGGGTCCAAATGTAGTTTGTAAAAATAACACACATGCAATGACCACTGGTTGATCCATAAGTGGTTTGTGGAAATAACACACATGCAATGACCAATGGTTGATCCATAAGTGGTTTGTGGAAAAGAACACACATGCAATGACTCTGGTTGGTCCATATGTGGTTTGTGGAAAAAAACACATGCATTGACCACTAGTTGATCCATATGTGGTTTGTGAAATGAACACACATTCTATGCCACTGGTTGATCCATGTGTGGTTTGTGGAAAGAACACACATGCAATGACTCTAGTGCTAGTTTTAGTATAAGAACACACATGAAATGTCTCTAATGGATCCATATGTGGTTTGTGAAAAGAACACACATGCGATGACCAGTTGTTGATCCATGTGTGGTTTGTGAAAAGAACACCCATGCAATGACTCTAGTGCTAGATTAGTATAAGAACATACATGCAATGACTCTAGTGGGTCCACATGTAGTTTGTGAAAAGAACACACATGCAATGACCACAAGTTGATCCATAAGTGGTTTGTGGAAAGAACACACATGCAATGACCACTGGTTGATCCATAAGTGGTTTGTGGAAAAGAAAACACATGCAATGACTCTGGTTGGTCCATATGTGGTTTGTGGAAAGAACACACACGCATTGACCACTGGTTGATCCATATGTGGCTTGTGAAAAGAACACACATGCAATGCCACTGGTTGATCCATGTGTGGTTTGTGGAAAGAACACACATGCAATGACTCTAGTGGTAGTTTTAGTATAAGATCACACACGCAATGACTCTAATGGATCCATATGTGGTTTCTGAAAAGAACACACATGCAATGACCACTTGTTGATCCATGTGTGGTTTGTGAAAAGAACACCCATGCAATTACTCTAGTGCTAGTTTTAGTATAAGAACATACATGCAATGACTCGGTCCATATGTAGTTTGTGAAAAGAACACACATGCAATGACCACTAGTTGATCCATAAGTGGTTTATGGAAAGAACACAAATGCAATGACCACTGGTTGATCCATAAGTGGTTTGTGGAAAAGAAAACACATGCAATTACTCTAGTTGGTCCACATGTAGTTTGTGAAAAGAACACACATGCAATGAACACTGGTTGATCCATGTGTGGTTTGTGCAAAAGAGCACATGCAATGAATCTGGTTGGTCCGTATGTGGTTTGTGGAAAGAACACACATGCAGTGACCACTGGTTGATCCATGTGTGGTTTGTGAAATGAACACACATGCAATGCCACTGGTTGATCCATGTGTGGTTTGTGGAAAGAACACACATGCAATGACTCTAGTGCTAGTTTTTGTATAAGAACACACATGCAATGTCTCTAATGGATCCATATGTGGTTTGTGAAAAGAACACACATGCAATGACCACTCTTTGATCCATGTGTGGTTTGTGAAAAGAACACACATGCAATGACTCTAGTGCTAGTTTTAGTATAAGAACACACATGCAATGACTCTAGTGGGTCCACATGTAGTTTGTGAAAAGAACACACATGCAATGACTCTAGTGCTAGTTTTAGTATAAGAACACACATGAAATGACTCTAGTGGGTCCACATGTAGTTTGTGAAATGAACACACATGCAATGACCACTTGTTGATCCATGTGTCTTTTGTGAAAAGAACACACATACAATGACTCTAGTGGGTCCACATGTAGTTTGTGAAAAGAAGACACATGCAATGACCACTGGTTGATCCATAAGTTGTTTGTGGAAAAGAACACACATTCAATGAACACTGGTTGATCCATGTGTGGTTTGTGCAAAAGAACACATGCATTGACCACTGGTTGATCCATGTGTGGTTTATGAAAAGAACAGACATGCAATGACTATAGTGCTGGTTTTAGTATAAGAACACACATGCAATGACTCTAGTGGGTCCACATGTAGTTTTTAAAAATAACACACATGAAATGACCACTTGTTGATCCATAAGTGGTTTGTGGAAATAACACACATGCAATGACCACTGGTTGATCCATGTGTGGTTTGTGCAAAAGAACACATGCAATGAATCTGGTTGGTCCATATGTGGTTTGTGGAAAGAACACACATGGAGTGACCACTGGTTGATCCATGTGTGGTTTGTGAAATGAACACACATGCAATGCCACTGGTTGATCCATGTGTGGTTTGTGGAAAGAACACACATGCAATGACTCTAGTGCTAGTTTTTGTATAAGAACACACATGCAATGTCTCTAATGGATCCATATGTGGTTTGTGAAAAGAACACACATGCAATGACCACTTGTTGATCCATGTGTGGTTTGTGAAAAGAACACACATGCAATGACTCTAGTGCTAGTTTTAGTATAAGAACACACATGCAATGACTCTAGTGGGTCCACATGTAGTTTGTGAAAAGAACACACATGCAATGACTCTAGTGCTAGTTTTAGTATTAGAACACACATGCAATTACTCTAGTTGGTCCACATGTAGTTTGTGAAAAGAACACACATGCAATGACCACTTGTTGATCCATGTGTCTTTTGTGAAAAGACCACACATACATTGACTCTAGTGGGTCCACATGTAGTTTGTGAAAAGAACACACATGTAATGACCACTGGTTGATCCATAAGTTGTTTGTGGAAAAGAACACACATGCAATGAACACTGGTTGATCCATGTGTGGTTTGTGCAAAAGAACACGTGCAATGACCATTGGTTGATCCTTGTGTGGTTTGTGAAAAAAACACACATGCAATGACTATAGTGCTAGTTTTAGTATAAGAACACACATGCAGTGACTCTAGTGGGTCCAAATGTAGTTTGTAAAAATAACACACATGCAATGACCACTGGTTGATCCATAAGTGGTTTGTGGAAATAACACACATGCAATGACCAATGGTTGATCCATAAGTGGTTTGTGGAAAAGAACACACATGCAATGACTCTGGTTGGTCCATATGTGTCTTGTGGAAAAAAAACACATGCATTGACCACTAGTTGATCCATATGTGGTTTGTGAAATGAACACACATGCAATGCCACTGGTTGATCCATGTGTGGTTTGTGGAAAGAACACACATGCAATGACTCTAGTGCTAGTTTTTGTATAAGAACACACATGCAATGTCTCTAATGGATCCATATGTGGTTTGTGAAAAGAACACACATGCAATGAC
The DNA here is from genome assembly GCA_916181665.1 of Avena sativa. Lineage (NCBI taxonomy): Eukaryota > Viridiplantae > Streptophyta > Magnoliopsida > Poales > Poaceae > Avena > Avena sativa. The sequence continues at coordinate 14,553,108 of OV702292.1, read as the reverse complement.
CACTTGTTGATCCATGTGTGGTTTGTGAAAAGAACACACATGCAATGACTCTAGTGCTAGTTTTAGTATAAGAACACACATGCAATGACTCTAGTCGGTCCACATGTAGTTTGTGAAAAGAACACACATGCAATGACTCTAGTGCTAGTTTTATTATTAGAACACACATGCAATTACTCTAGTTGGTCCACATGTAGTTTGTGAAAAGAACACACATGCAATGACCACTTGTTGATCCATGTGTCTTTTGTGAAAAGACCACACATACAATGACTCTAGTGAGTCCACATGTAGTTTGTGAAAAGAACACACATGCAATGACCACTGGTTGATCCATAAGTTGTTTGTGGAAAAGAACACACATGCAATGAACACTGGTTGATCCATGTGTGGTTTGTGCAAAAGAACACATGCAATGACCACTGGTTGATCCTTGTGTGGTTTGTGAAAAAAAAACACATGCAATGACTGTAGTGCTAGTTTTAGTATAAGAACACACATGCAGTGACTCTAGTGGGTCCAAATGTAGTTTGTAAAAATAACACACATGCAATGACCACTGGTTGATCCATAAGTGGTTTGTGGAAATAACACACATGCAATGACCAATGGTTGATCCATAAGTGGTTTGTGGAAAAGAACACACATGCAATGACTCTAGTTGGTCCATATGTGGTTTGTGGAAAAAAACACATGCATTGACCACTAGTTGATCCATATGTGGTTTGTGAAATGAACACACATTCTATGCCACTGGTTGATCCATGTGTGGTTTGTGGAAATAACACACATGCAATGACTCTAGTGCTAGTTTTAGTATAAGAACACACATGAAATGTCTCTAATGGATCCATATGTGGTTTGTGAAAAGAACACACATGCGATGACCACTTGTTGATCCATGTGTGGTTTGTGAAAAGAACACCCATGCAATGACTCTAGTGCTAGATTAGTATAAGAACATACATGCAATGACTCTAGTGGGTCCACATGTAGTTTGTGAAAAGAACACACATGCAATGACCACAAGTTGATCCATAAGTGGTTTGTGGAAAGAACACACATGCAATGACCACTGGTTGATCCATAAGTGGTTTGTGGAAAAGAAAACACATGCAATGACTCTGGTTGGTCCATATGTGGTTTGTGGAAAGAACACACACGCATTGACCACTGGTTGATCCATATGTGGCTTGTGAAAAGAACACACATGCAATGCCACTGGTTGATCCATGTGTGGTTTGTGGAAAGAACACACATGCAATGACTCTAGTGGTAGTTTTAGTATAAGATCACACACGCAATGACTCTAATGGATCCATATGTGGTTTCTGAAAAGTAAACACATGCAATGACCACTTGTTGATCCATGTGTGGTTTGTGAAAAGAACACCCATGCAATTACTCTAGTGCTAGTTTTAGTATAAGAACATACATGCAATGACTCGGTCCACATGTAGTTTGTGAAAAGAACACACATGCAATGACCACTAGTTGATCCATAAATGGTTTATGGAAAGAACACAAATGCAATGACCACTGGTTGATCCATAAGTGGTTTGTGGAAAAGAAAACACATGCAATTACTCTAGTTGGTCCACATGTAGTTTGTGAAAAGAACACACATGCAATGAACACTGGTTGATCCATGTGTGGTTTGTGCAAAAGAGCACATGCAATGAATCTGGTTGGTCCGTATGTGGTTTGTGAAAACAACACACATACAATGACTCTAGTGGGTCCACATGTAGTTTGTGAAAAGAACACACATGCAATGACCACTGGTTGATCCATAAGTTGTTTGTGGAAAAGAACACACATTCAATGAACATTGGTTGATCCATGTGTGGTTTGTGCAAAAGAACACATGCATTGACCACTGGTAGATCCATGTGTAGTTTGTGAAAAGAACACACATGCAATGACTCTAGTGCTAGTTTTAGTATAAGAACACACATGCAATGACTCTAGTGGGTCCACATGTAGTTTTTAAAAATAACACACATGAAATGACCACTTGTTGATCCATAAGTGGTTTGTGGAAATAACACACATGCAATGACCACTGGTTGATCCATGTGTGGTTTGTGCAAAAGAACACATGCAATGAATCTGGTTGGTCCGTATGTGGTTTGTGGAAAGAACACACATGGAGTGACCACTGGTTGATCCATGTGTGGTTTGTGAAATGAACACACATGCAATGCCACTGGTTGATCCATGTGTGGTTTGTGGAAAGAACACACATGCAATGACTCTAGTGCTAGTTTTTGTATAAGAACACACATGCAATGTCTCTAATGGATCCATATGTGGTTTGTGAAAAGAACACACATGCAATGACCACTTGTTGATCCATGTGTGGTTTGTGAAAAGAACACACATGCAATGACTCTAGTGCTAGTTTTAGTATAAGAACACACATGAAATGACTCTAGTGGGTCCACATGTAGTTTGTGAAATGAACACACATGCAATGACTCTAGTGCTAGTTTTAGTATTAGAACACACATGCAATTACTCTAGTTGGTCCACATGTAGTTTGTGAAAAGAACACACATGCAATGACCACTTGTTGATCCATGTGTCTTTTGTGAAAAGACCACACATACAATGACTCTAGTGAGTCCACATGTCGTTTGTGAAAAGAACACACATGCAATGACCACTGGTTGATCCATAAGTTGTTTGTGGAAAAGAACACACATGCAATGAACACTGGTTGATCCATGTGTGGTTTGTGCAAAAGAACACATGCAATGACCACTGGTTGATCCTTATGTGGTTTGTGAAAAGAAAACACATGCAATGACTGTAGTGCTAGTTTTAGTATAAGAACACACATGCAGTGACTCTAGTGGGTCCAAATGTAGTTTGTAAAAATAACACACATGCAATGACCACTGGTTGATCCATAAGTGGTTTGTGGAAATAACACACATGCAATGACCAATGGTTGATCCATAAGTGGTTTGTGGAAAAGAACACACATGCAATGACTCTGGTTGGTCCATATGTGGTTTGTGGAAAAAAACACATGCATTGACCACTAGTTGATCCATATGTGGTTTGTGAAATGAACACACATGCAATGCCACTGGTTGATCCATGTGTGGTTTGTGGAAAGAACACACATGCAATGACTCTAGTGCTAGTTTTAGTATAAGAACACACATGAAATGTCTCTAATGGATCCATATGTGGTTTGTGAAAAGAACACACATGCGATGACCACTTGTTGATCCATGTGTGGTTTGTGAAAAGAACACCCATGCAATGACTCTAGTGCTAGATTAGTATAAGAACATACATGCAATGACTCTAGTGGGTCCACATGTAGTTTGTGAAAAGAACACACATGCAATGACCACAAGTTGATCCATAAGTGGTTTGTGGAAAGAACACACATGCAATGACCACTGGTTGATCCATAAGTGGTTTATGGAAAAGAAAACACATGCAATGACTCTGGTTGGTCCATATGTGGTTTGTGGAAAGAACACACACGCATTGACCACTAGTTGATCCATATGTGGCTTGTGAAAAGAACACACATGCAATGCGACTGGTTGATCCATGTGTGGTTTGTCGAAAGAACACACATGCAATGACTCTAGTGGTAGTTTTAGTATAAGATCACACACGCAATGACTCTAATGGATCCATATGTGGTTTCTGAAAAGAACACACATGCAATGACCACTTGTTGATCCATGTGTGGTTTGTGAAAAGAACACCCATGCAATTACTCTAGTGCTAGTTTTAGTATAAGAACATACATGCAATGACTCGGTCCACATGTAGTTTGTGAAAAGAACACACATGCAATGACCACTAGTTGATCCATAAGTGGTTTATGGAAAGAACACAAATGCAACGACCACTGGTTGATCCATAAGTGGTTTGTGGAAAAGAAAACACATGCAATGACTCTAGTTGGTCCATATGTGGTTTGTGGAAAGAACACACATGCATTGACCACTAGTTGATCCATATGTGGTTTGTGAAATGAACACACATGCAATGCCACTGGTTGATCCATGTGTGGTTTGTGGAAAGAACACACATGCAATGACTCTAGTGCTAGTTTTTGTATAAGAACACACATGCAATGTCTCTAATGGATCCATATGTGGTTTGTGAAAAGAACACACATGCAATGACCACTTGTTGATCCATGTGTGGTTTGTGAAAAGAACACACATGCAATGACTCTAGTGCTAGTTTTAGTATAAGAACACACATGCAATGACTCTAGTGGGTCCACATGTAGTTTGTGAAAAGAACACACATGCAATGACTCTAGTGCTAGTTTTAGTATAAGAACACACATGCAATGACTCTAGTGGGTCCACATGTAGTTTGTGAAAAGAACACACATGCAATGACCACTTGTTGATCCATGTGTCTTTTGTGAAAAGAACACACATACAATGACTCTAGTGGGTCCACATGTAGTTTGTGAAAAGAACACACATGCAATGACCACTGGTTGATCCATAAGTTGTTTGTGGAAAAGAACACACATTCAATGAACACTGGTTGATCCATGTGTGGTTTGTGCAAAAGAACACATGCATTGACCACTGGTTGATCCATGTGTGGTTTGTGAAAAGAACAGACATGCAATGACTATAGTGCTAGTTTTAGTATAAGAACACACATGCAATGACTCTAGTGGGTCCACATGTAGTTTTTAAAAATAACACACATGAAATGACCACTTGTTGATCCATAAGTGGTTTGTGGAAATAACACACATGCAATGACCACTGGTTGATCCATGTGTGGTTTGTGCAAAAGAACACATGCAATGAATCTGGTTGGTCCGTATGTGGTTTGTGGAAAGAACACACATGGAGTGACCACTGGTTGATCCATGTGTGGTTTGTGAAATGAACACACATGCAATGCCACTGTTTGATCCATGTGTGGTTTGTGGAAAGAACACACATGCAATGACTCTAGTGCTAGTTTTTGTATAAGAACACACATGCAATGTCTCTAATGGATCCATATGTGGTTTGTGAAAAGAACACACATGCAATGACCACTTGTGGATCCATGTGTGGTTTGTGAAAAGAACACACATGCAATGACTCTAGTGCTAGTTTTAGTATAAGAACACACATGCAATGACTCTAGTGGGTCCACATGTAGTTTCTGAAAAGAACACACATGCAATGACTCTAGTGCTAGTTTTAGTATTAGAACACACATGCAATTACTCTAGTTGGTCCACATGTAGTTTGTGAAAAGAACACACATGCAATGAACACTGGTTGATCCATGTGTGGTTTGTGCAAAAGAGCACATGCAATGAATCTGGTTGGTCCGTATGTGGTTTGTGGAAAGAACACACATGCAGTGACCACTGGTTGATCCATGTGTGGTTTGTGAAATGAACACACATGCAATGCCACTGGTTGATCCATGTGTGGTTTGTGGAAAGAACACACATGCAATGACTCTAGTGCTAGTTTTTGTATAAGAACACACATGCAATGTCTCTAATGGATCCATATGTGGTTTGTGAAAAGAACACACATGCAATGACCACTCTTTGATCCATGTGTGGTTTGTGAAAAGAACACACATGCAATGACTCAGTGCTAGTTTTAGTATAAGAACACACATGCAATGACTCTAGTGGGTCCACATGTAGTTTGTGAAAAGAACACACATGCAATGACTCTAGTGCTAGTTTTTGTATAAGAACACACATGCAATGACTCTAGTGGGTCCACATGTAGTTTTTAAAAATAACACACATGAAATGACCACTTGTTGATCCATAAGTGGTTTGTGGAAATAACACACATGCAATGACCACTGGTTGATCCATGTGTGGTTTGTGCAAAAGAACACATGCAATGAATCTGGTTGGTCCGTATGTGGTTTGTGGAAAGAACACACATGGAGTGACCACTGGTTGATCCATGTGTGGTTTGTGAAATGAACAAACATGCAATGCCACTGGTTGATCCATGTGTGGTTTGTGGAAATAACACACATGCAATGACTCTAGTGCTAGTTTTTGTATAAGAACACACATGCAATGTCTCTAATGGATCCATATGTGGTTTGTGAAAAGAACACACATGCAATGACCACTTGTTGATCCATGTGTGGTTTGTGAAAAGAACACACATGCAATGACTCTAGTGCTAGTTTTAGTATAAGAACACACATGCAATGACTCTAGTCGGTCCACATGTAGTTTGTCAAAAGAACACACATGCAATGACTCTAGTGCTAGTTTTAGTATTAGAACACACATGCAATTACTCTAGTTGGTCCACATGTAGTTTGTGAAAAGAACACACATGCAATGACCACTTGTTGATCCATGTGTCTTTTGTGAAAAGACCACACATACATTGACTCTAGTGGGTCCACATGTAGTTTGTGAAAAGAACACACATGTAATGACCACTGGTTGATCCATAAGTTGTTTGTGGAAAAGAACACACATGCAATGAACACTGGTTGATCCATGTGTGGTTTGTGCAAAAGAACACGTGCAATGACCATTGGTTGATCCTTGTGTGGTTTGTGAAAAAAACACACATGCAATGACTATAGTGCTAGTTTTAGTATAAGAACACACATGCAGTGACTCTAGTGGGTCCAAATGTAGTTTGTAAAAATAACACACATGCAATGACCACTGGTTGATCCATAAGTGGTTTGTGGAAATAACACACATGCAATGACCAATGGTTGATCCATAAGTGGTTTGTGGAAAAGAACACACATGCAATGACTCTGGTTGGTCCATATGTGTCTTGTGGAAAAAAAACACATGCATTGACCACTAGTTGATCCATATGTGGTTTGTGAAATGAACACACATGCAATGCCACTGGTTGATCCATGTGTGGTTTGTGGAAAGAACACACATGCAATGACTCTAGTGCTAGTTTTTGTATAAGAACACACATGCAATGTCTCTAATGGATCCATATGTGGTTTGTGAAAAGAACACACATGCAATGACCACTTGTTGATCCATGTGTGGTTTGTGAAAAGAACACACATGCAATGACTCTAGTGCTAGTTTTAGTATAAGAACACACATGCAATGACTCTAGTCGGTCCACATGTAGTTTGTGAAAAGAACACACATGCAATGACTCTAGTGCTAGTTTTAGTATTAGAACACACATGCAATTACTCTAGTTGGTCCACATGTAGTTTGTGAAAAGAACACACATGCAATGACCACTTGTTGATCCATGTGTCTTTTGTGAAAAGACCACACATACAATGACTCTAGTGAGTCCACATGTAGTTTGTGAAAAGAACACACATGCAATGACCACTGGTTGATCCATAAGTTGTTTGTGGAAAAGAACACACATGCAATGAACACTGGTTGATCCATGTGTGGTTTGTGCAAAAGAACACATGCAATGACCACTGGTTGATCCTTGTGTGGTTTGTGAAAAAAAACACATGCAATGACTGTAGTGCTAGTTTTAGTATAAGAACACACATGCAGTGACTCTAGTGGGTCCAAATGTAGTTTGTAAAAATAACACACATGCAATGACCACTGGTTGATCCATAAGTGGTTTGTGGAAATAACACACATGCAATGACCAATGGTTGATCCATAAGTGGTTTGTGGAAAAGAACACACATGCAATGACTCTGGTTGGTCCATATGTGGTTTGTGGAAAAAAACACATGCATTGACCACTAGTTGATCCATATGTGGTTTGTGAAATGAACACACATTCTATGCCACTGGTTGATCCATGTGTGGTTTGTGGAAATAACACACATGCAATGACTCTAGTGCTAGTTTTAGTATAAGAACACACATGAAATGTCTCTAATGGATCCGTATGTGGTTTGTGAAAAGAACACACATGCGATGACCACTTGTTGATCCATGTGTGGTTTGTGAAAAGAACACCCATGCAATGACTCTAGTGCTAGATTAGTATAAGAACATACATGCAATGACTCTAGTGGGTCCACATGTAGTTTGTGAAAAGAACACACATGCAATGACCACAAGTTGATCCATAAGTGGTTTGTGGAAAGAACACACATGCAATGACCACTGGTTGATCCATAAGTGGTTTGTGGAAAAGAAAACACATGCAATGACTCTGGTTTGTCCATATGTGGTTTGTGGAAAGAACACACACGCATTGACCACTGGTTGATCCATATGTGGCTTGTGAAAAGAACACACATGCAATGCCACTGGTTGATCCATGTGTGGTTTGTGGAAAGAACACACATGCAATGACTCTAGTGGTAGTTTTAGTATAAGATCACACACGCAATGACTCTAATGGATCCATATGTGGTTTCTGAAAAGTACACACATGCAATGACCACTTGTTGATCCATGTGTGGTTTGTGAAAAGAACACCCATGCAACTACTCTAGTGCTAGTTTTAGTATAAGAACATACATGCAATGACTCGGTCCACATGTAGTTTGTGAAAAGAACACACATGCAATGACCACTAGTTGATCCATAAATGGTTTATGGAAAGAACACAAATGCAATGACCACTGGTTGATCCATAAGTGGTTTGTGGAAAAGAAAACACATGCAATTACTCTAGTTGGTCCACATGTAGTTTGTGAAAAGAACACACATGCAATGAACACTGGTTGATCCATGTGTGGTTTGTGCAAAAGAGCACATGCAATGAATCTGGTTGGTCCGTATGTGGTTTGTGGAAAGAACACACATGCAGTGACCACTGGTTGATCCATGTGTGGTTTGTGAAATGAACACACATGCAATGCCACTGGTTGATCCATGTGTGGTTTGTGGAAAGAACACACATGCAATGACTCTAGTGCTAGTTTTTGTATAAGAACACACATGCAATGTCTCTAATGGATCCATATGTGGTTTGTGAAAAGAACACACATGCAATGACCACTCTTTGATCCATGTGTGGTTTGTGAAAAGAACACACATGCAATGACTCTAGTGCTAGTTTTAGTATAAGAACACACATGCAATGACTCTAGTGGGTCCACATGTAGTTTGTGAAAAGAACACACATGCAATGACTCTAGTGCTAGTTTTAGTATAAGAACACACATGCAATGACTCTAGTGGGTCCACATGTAGTTTGTGAAATGAACACACATGCAATGACCACTTGTTGATCCATGTGTCTTTTGTGAAAAGAACACACATACAATGACTCTAGTGGGTCCACATGTAGTTTGTGAAAAGAACACACATGCAATGACCACTGGTTGATCCATAAGTTGTTTGTGGAAAAGAACACACATTCAATGAACACTGGTTGATCCATGTGTGGTTTGTGCAAAAGAACACATGCATTGACCACTGGTTGATCCATGTGTGGTTTATGAAAAGAACAGACATGCAATGACTATAGTGCTAGTTTTAGTATAAGAACACACATGCAATGACTCTAGTGGGTCCACATGTAGTTTTTAAAAATAACACACATGAAATGACCACTTGTTGATCCATAAGTGGTTTGTGGAAATAAAACACATGCAATGACCACTGGTTGATCCATGTGTGGTTTGTGCAAAGGAACACATGCAATGAATCTGGTTGGTCCGTATGTGGTTTGTGGAAAGAACACACATGGAGTGACCACTGGTTGATCCATGTGTGGTTTGTGAAATGAACACACATGCAATGCCACTGGTTGATCCATGTGTGGTTTGTGTAAAGAACACACATGCAATGACTCTAGTGCTAGTTTTTGTATAAGAACACACATGCAATGTCTCTAATGGATCCATATGTGGTTTGTGAAAAGAACACACATGCAATGACCACTTGTTGATCCATGTGTGGTTTGTGAAAAGAACACACATGCAATGACTCTAGTGCTAGTTTTAGTATAAGAACACACATGCAATGACTCTAGTGGGTCCACATGTAGTTTGTGAAAAGAACACACATGCAATGACTCTAGTGCTAGTTTTAGTATTAGAACACACATGCAATTACTCTAGTTGGTCCACATGTAGTTTGTGAAAAGAACACACATGCAATGACCACTTGTTGATCCATGTGTCTTTTGTGAAAAGACCACACATACATTGACTCTAGTGGGTCCACATGTAGTTTGTGAAAAGAACACACATGCAATGACCACTGGTTGATCCATAAGTTGTTTGTGGAAAAGAACACACATGCAATGAACACTGGTTGATCCATGTGTGGTTTGTGCAAAAGAACACGTGCAATGACCATTGGTTGATCCTTGTGTGGTTTGTGAAAAAAACACACATGCAATGACTATAGTGCTAGTTTTAGTATAAGAACACACATGCAGTGACTCTAGTGGGTCCAAATGTAGTTTGTAAAAATAACACACATGCAATGACCACTGGTTGATCCATAAGTGGTTTGTGGAAATAACACACATGCAATGACCAATGGTTGATCCATAAGTGGTTTGTGGAAAAGAACACACATGCAATGACTCTGGTTGGTCCATATGTGTCTTGTGGAAAAAAACACATGCATTGACCACTACTTGATCCATATGTGGTTTGTGAAATGAACACACATGCAATGCCACTGGTTGATCCATGTGTGGTTTGTGGAAAGAACACACATGCAATGACTCTAGTGCTAGTTTTTGTATAAGAACACACATGCAATGTCTCTAATGGATCCATATGTGGTTTGTGAAAAGAACACACATGCAATGACCACTTGTTGATCCATGTGTGGTTTGTGAAAAGAACACACATGCAATGACTCTAGTTGGTCCACATGTAGTTTGTGAAAAGAACACACATGCAATGACCACTTGTTGATCCATGTGTCTTTTGTGAAAAGACCAAACATACATTGACTCTAGTGGGTCCACATGTAGTTTGTGAAAAGAACACACATGCAATGACCACTGGTTGATCCATAAGTTGTTTGTGGAAAAGAACACACATGCAATGAACACTGGTTGATCCATGTGTGGTTTGTGCAAAAGAACACGTGCAATGACCATTGGTTGATCCTTGTGTGGTTTGTGAAAAAAACACACATGCAATGACTATAGTGCTAGTTTTAGTATAAGAACACACATGCAGTGACTCTAGTGGGTCCAAATGTAGTTTGTAAAAATAACACACACGCAATGACCACTGGTTGATCCATAAGTGGTTTGTGGAAATAACACACATGCAATGACCAATGGTTGATCCATAAGTGGTTTGTGGAAAAGAACACACATGCAATGACTCTGGTTGGTCCATATGTGTCTTGTGGAAAAAAAACACATGCATTGACCACTACTTGATCCATATGTGGTTTGTGAAATGAACACACATGCAATGCCACTGGTTGATCCATGTGTGGTTTGTGGAAAGAACACACATGCAATGACTCTAGTGCTAGTTTTTGTATAAGAACACACATGCAATGTCTCTAATGGATCCATATGTGGTTTGTGAAAAGAACACACAGCAATGACCACTTGTTGATCCATGTGTGGTTTGTGAAAAGAACACACATGCAATGACTCTAGTGCTAGTTTTAGTATAAGAACACACATGCAATGACTCTAGTCGGTCCACATGTAGTTTGTGAAAAGAACACACATGCAATGACTCTAGTGCTAGTTTTAGTATTAGAACACACATGCAATTACTCTAGTTGGTCCACATGTAGTTTGTGAAAAGAACACACATGCAATGACCACTTGTTGATCCATGTGTCTTTTGTGAAAAGACCACACATACAATGACTCTAGTGAGTCCACATGTAGTTTGTGAAAAGAACACACATGCAATGACCACTGGTTGATCCATAAGTTGTTTGTGGAAAAGAACACACATGCAATGAACACTGGTTGATCCATGTGTGGTTTGTGCAAAAGAACACATGCAATGACCACTGGTTGATCCTTGTGTGGTTTGTGAAAAAAAACACATGCAATGACTGTAGTGCTAGTTTTAGTATAAGAACACACATGCAGTGACTCTAGTGGGTCCAAATGTAGTTTGTAAAAATAACACACATGCAATGACCACTGGTTGATCCATAAGTGGTTTGTGGAAATAACACGCATGCAATGACCAATGGTTGATCCATAAGTGGTTTGTGGAAAAGAACACACATGCAATGACTCTGGTTGGTCCATATGTGGTTTGTGGAAAAAAACACATGCATTGACCACTAGTTGATCCATATGTGGTTTGTGAAATGAACACACATTCTATGCCACTGGTTGATCCATGTGTGGTTTGTGGAAAGAACACACATGCAATGACTCTAGTGCTAGTTTTAGTATAAGAACACACATGAAATGTCTCTAATGGATCCATATGTGGTTTGTGAAAAGAACACACATGCGATGACCACTTGTTGATCCATGTGTGGTTTGTAAAAAGAACACCCATGCAATGATTCTAGTGCTAGATTAGTATAAGAACATACATGCAATGACTCTAGTGGGTCCACATGTAGTTTGTGAAAAGAACACACATGCAATGACTCTAGTGCTAGTTTTAGTATTAGAACACACATGCAATTACTCTAGTTGGTCCACATGTAGTTTGTGAAAAGAACACACATGCAATGACCACTTGTTGATCCATGTGTCTTTTGTGAAAAGACCACACATACAATGACTCTAGTGAGTCCACATGTAGTTTGTGAAAAGAACACACATGCAATGACCACTGGTTGATCCATAAGTTGTTTGTGGAAAAGAACACACATGCAATGAACACTGGTTGATCCATGTGTGGTTTGTGCAAAAGAACACATGCAATGACCACTGGTTGATCCTTGTGTGGTTTGTGAAAAAAAACACATGCAATGACTGTAGTGCTAGTTTTAGTATAAGAACACACATGCAGTGACTCTAGTGGGTCCAAATGTAGTTTGTAAAAATAACACACATGCAATGACCACTGGTTGATCCATAAGTGGTTTGTGGAAATAACACACATGCAATGACCAATGGTTGATCCATAAGTGGTTTGTGGAAAAGAACACACATGCAATGACTCTGGTTGGTCCATATGTGGTTTGTGGAAAAAAACACATGCATTGACCACTAGTTGATCCATATGTGGTTTGTGAAATGAACACACATTCTATGCCACTGGTTGATCCATGTGTGGTTTGTGGAAAGAACACACATGCAATGACTCTAGTGCTAGTTTTAGTATAAGAACACACATGCAATGACTCTAGTCGGTCCACATGTAGTTTGTGAAAAGAACACACATGCAATGACTCTAGTGCTAGTTTTAGTATTAGAACACACATGCAATTACTCTAGTTGGTCCACATGTAGTTTGTGAAAAGAACACACATGCAATGACCACTTGTTGATCCATGTGTCTTTTGTGAAAAGACCACACATACAATGACTCTAGTGAGTCCACATGTAGTTTGTGAAAAGAACACACATGCAATGACCACTGGTTGATCCATAAGTTGTTTGTGGAAAAGAACACACATGCAATGAACACTGGTTGATCCATGTGTGGTTTGTGCAAAAGAACACATGCAATGACCACTGGTTGATCCTTGTGTGGTTTGTGAAAAAAAACACATGCAATGACTGTAGTGCTAGTTTTACTATAAGAACACACATGCAGTGACTCTAGTGGGTCCAAATGTAGTTTGTAAAAATAACACACATGCAATGACCACTGGTTGATCCATAAGTGGTTTGTGGAAATAACACGCATGCAATGACCAATGGTTGATCCATAAGTGGTTTGTGGAAAAGAACACACATGCAATGACTCTGGTTGGTCCATATGTGGTTTGTGGAAAAAAACACATGCATTGACCACTAGTTGATCCATATGTGGTTTGTGAAATGAACACACATTCTATGCCACTGGTTGATCCATGTGTGGTTTGTGGAAAGAACACACATGCAATGACTCTAGTGCTAGTTTTAGTATAAGAACACACATGAAATGTCTCTAATGGATCCATATGTGGTTTGTGAAAAGAACACACATGCGATGACCACTTGTTGATCCATGTGTGGTTTGTGAAAAGAACACCCATGCAATGACTCTAGTGCTAGATTAGTATAAGAACATACATGCAATGACTCTAGTGGGTCCACATGTAGTTTGTGAAAAGAACACACATGCAATGACTCTAGTGCTAGTTTTAGTATTAGAACACACATGCAATTACTCTAGTTGGTCCACATGTAGTTTGTGAAAAGAACACACATGCAATGACCACTTGTTGATCCATGTGTCTTTTGTGAAAAGACCACACATACAATGACTCTAGTGAGTCCACATGTAGTTTGTGAAAAGAACACACATGCAATGACCACTGGTTGATCCATAAGTTGTTTGTGGAAAAGAACACACATGCAATGAACACTAGTTGATCCATGTGTGGTTTGTGCAAAAGAACACATGCAATGACCATTGGTTGATCCTTGTGTGGTTTGTGAAAAAAAACACATGCAATGACTGTAGTGCTAGTTTTAGTATAAGAACACACATGCAGTGACTCTAGTGGGTCCAAATGTAGTTTGTAAAAATAACACACATGCAATGACCACTGGTTGATCCATAAGTGGTTTGTGGAAATAACACACATGCAATGACCAATGGTTGATCCATAAGTGGTTTGTGGAAAAGAACACACATGCAATGACTCTGGTTGGTCCATATGTGGTTTGTGGAAAAAAACACATGCATTGACCACTAGTTGATCCATATGTGGTTTGTGAAATGAACACACATTCTATGCCACTGGTTGATCCATGTGTGGTTTGTGGAAAGAACACACATGCAATGACTCTAGTGCTAGTTTTAGTATAAGAACACACATGAAATGTCTCTAATGGATCCATATGTGGTTTGTGAAAAGAACACACATGCGATGACCACTTGTTGATCCATGTGTGGTTTGTGAAAAGAACACCCATGCAATGACTCTAGTGCTAGATTAGTATAAGAACATACATGCAATGACTCTAGTGGGTCCACATGTAGTTTGTGAAAAGAACACACATGCAATGACCACAAGTTGATCCATAAGTGGTTTGTGGAAAGAACACACATGCAATGACCACTGGTTGATCCATAAGTGGTTTGTGGAAAAGAAAACACATGCAATGACTCTGGTTGGTCCATATGTGGTTTGTGGAAAGAACACACACGCATTGACCACTGGTTGATCCATATGTGGCTTGTGAAAAGAACACACATGCAATGCCACTGGTTGATCCATGTGTGGTTTGTGGAAAGCACACACATGCAATGACTCTAGTGGTAGTTTTAGTATAAGATCACACACGCAATGACTCTAATGGATCCATATGTGGTTTCTGAAAAGAACACACATGCAATGACCACTTGTTGATCCATGTGTGGTTTGTGAAAAGAACACCCATGCAATTACTCTAGTGCTAGTTTTAGTATAAGAACATACATGCAATGACTCGGTCCACATGTAGTTTGTGAAAAGAACACACATGCAATGACCACTAGTTGATCCATAAATGGTTTATGGAAAGAACACAAATGCAATGACCACTGGTTGATCCATAAGTGGTTTGTGGAAAAGAAAACACATGCAATTACTCTAGTTGGTCCACATGTAGTTTGTGAAAAGAACACACATGCAATGAACACTGGTTGATCCATGTGTGGTTTGTGCAAAAGAGCACATGCAATGAATCTGGTTGGTCCGTATGTGGTTTGTGGAAAGAACACACATGCAGTGACCACTGGTTGATCCATGTGTGGTTTGTGAAATGAACACACATGCAATGCCACTGGTTGATCCATGTGTGGTTTGTGGAAAGAACACACATGCAATGACTCTAGTGCTAGTTTTTGTATAAGAACACACATGCAATGTCTCTAATGGATCCATATGTGGTTTGTGAAAAGAACACACATGCAATGACCACTCTTTGATCCATGTGTGGTTTGTGAAAAGAACACACATGCAATGACTCTAGTGCTAGTTTTAGTATAAGAACACACATGCAATGACTCTAGTGGGTCCACATGTAGTTTGTGAAAAGAACACACATGCAATGACCACAAGTTGATCCATAAGTGGTTTGTGGAAAGAACACACATGCAATGACCACTGGTTGATCCATAAGTGGTTTGTGGAAAAGAAAACACATGCAATGACTCTGGTTGGTCCATATGTGGTTTGTGGAAAGAACACACACGCATTGACCACTGGTTGATCCATATGTGGCTTGTGAAAAGAACACACATGCAATGCCACTGGTTGATCCATGTGTGGTTTGTGGAAAGCACACACATGCAATGACTCTAGTGGTAGTTTTAGTATAAGATCACACACGCAATGACTCTAATGGATCCATATGTGGTTTCTGAAAAGAACACACATGCAATGACCACTTGTTGATCCATGTGTGGTTTGTGAAAAGAACACCCATGCAATTACTCTAGTGCTAGTTTTAGTATAAGAACATACATGCAATGACTCGGTCCACATGTAGTTTGTGAAAAGAACACACATGCAATGACCACTAGTTGATCCATAAATGGTTTATGGAAAGAACACAAATGCAATGACCACTGGTTGATCCATAAGTGGTTTGTGGAAAAGAAAACACATGCAATTACTCTAGTTGGTCCACATGTAGTTTGTGAAAAGAACACACATGCAATGAACACTGGTTGATCCATGTGTGGTTTGTGCAAAAGAGCACATGCAATGAATCTGGTTGGTCCGTATGTGGTTTGTGGAAAGAACACACATGCAGTGACCACTGGTTGATCCATGTGTGGTTTGTGAAATGAACACACATGCAATGCCACTGGTTGATCCATGTGTGGTTTGTGGAAAGAACACACATGCAATGACTCTAGTGCTAGTTTTTGTATAAGAACACAAATGCAATGTCTCTAATGGATCCATATGTGGTTTGTGAAAAGAACACACATGCAATGACCACTCTTTGATCCATGTGTGGTTTGTGAAAAGAATACACATGCAATGACTCTAGTGCTAGTTTTAGTATAAGAACACACATGCAATGACTCTAGTGGGTCCACATGTAGTTTGTGAAAAGAACACACATGCAATGACTCTAGTGCTAGTTTTAGTATAAGAACACACATGCAATGACTCTAGTGGGTCCACATGTAGTTTGTGAAATGAACACACATGCAATGACCACTTGTTGATCCATGTGTCTTTTGTGAAAAGAACACACATACAATGACTCTAGTGGGTCCACATGTAGTTTGTGAAAAGAACACACATGCAATGACCACTGGTTGATCCATAAGTTGTTTGTGGAAAAGAACACACATTCAATGAACACTGGTTGATCCATGTGTGGTTTGTGCAAAAGAACACATGCATTGACCACTGGTTGATCCATGTGTGGTTTATGAAAAGAACAGACATGCAATGACTATAGTGCTAGTTTTAGTATAAGAACACACATGCAGTGACTCTAGTGGGTCCACATGTAGTTTTTAAAAATAACACACATGAAATGACCACTTGTTGATCCATAAGTGGTTTGTGGAAATAACACACATGCAATGACCACTGGTTGATCCATGTGTGGTTTGTGCAAAAGAACACATGCAATGAATCTGGTTGGTCCGTATGTGGTTTGTGGAAAGAACACACATGGAGTGACCACTGGTTGATCCATGTGTGGTTTGTGAAATGAACACACATGCAATGCCACTGGTTGATCCATGTGTGGTTTGTGGAAAGAACACACATGCAATGACTCTAGTGCTAGTTTTTGTATAAGAACACACATGCAATGTCTCTAATGGATCCATATGTGGTTTGTGAAAAGAACACACATGCAATGACCACTTGTTGATCCATGTGTGGTTTGTGAAAAGAACACACATGCAATGACTCTAGTGCTAGTTTTAGTATAAGAACACACATGCAATGACTCTAGTGGGTCCACATGTAGTTTGTGAAAAGAACACACATGCAATGACTCTAGTGCTAGTTTTAGTATTAGAACACACATGCAATTACTCTAGTTGGTCCACATGTAGTTTGTGAAAAGAACACACATGCAATGACCACTTGTTGATCCATGTGTCTTTTGTGAAAAGACCACACATACATTGACACTAGTGGGTCCACATGTAGTTTGTGAAAAGAACATACATGCAATGACCACTGGTTGATCCATAAGTTGTTTGTGGAAAAGAACACACATGCAATGAACACTGGTTGATCCATGTGTGGTTTGTGCAAAAGAACACGTGCAATGACCATTGGTTGATCCTTGTGTGGTTTGTGAAAAAAACACACATGCAATGACTATAGTGCTAGTTTTAGTATAAGAACACACATGCAGTGACTCCAGTGGGTCCAAATGTAGTTTGTAAAAATAACACACATGCAATGACCACTGGTTGATCCATAAGTGGTTTGTGGAAATAACACACATGCAATGACCAATGGTTGATCCATAAGTGGTTTGTGGAAAAGAACACACATGCAATGACTCTGGTTGGTCCATATGTGTCTTGTGGAAAAAAAACACATGCATTGACCACTAGTTGATCCATATGTGGTTTGTGAAATGAACACACATGCAATGCCACTGGTTGATCCATGTGTGGTTTGTGGAAAGAACACACATGCAATGACTCTAGTGCTAGTTTTTGTATAAGAACACACATGCAATGTCTCTAATGGATCCATATGTGGTTTGTGAAAAGAACACACATGCAATGACCACTTGTTGATCTATGTGTGGTTTGTGAAAAGAACACACATGCAATGACTCTAGTGCTAGTTTTAGTATAAGAACATACATGCAATGACTCTAGTGGGTCCACATGTAGTTTCTGAAAAGAACACACATGCAATGACTCTAGTGCTAATTTTAGTATTAGAACACACATGCAATTACTCTAGTGGGTCCACATGTAGTTTGTGAAAAGTGTAGGGGTTCGTAGCATGGAAAACAAAAATTTTCTATCGCATACAAACAAACAAGCCAATATCTATCTACTAGATTGTAGCAACGAGTCGATGGAATAACTCACCCTCGAAGATTCCAAAGTGTTTAACGAGAGCAGATTCTCGTGGGTGATGTAGTCGTACTCTTTCTGATCTCAAGATCGCGTAGACGATCCTTCCGGCGCCACGTTCCAGCAGCGCTCCCGCAGTCGGTCACACGTTCGGTACTCGACGAAGACCTTCCTCTCCCTTGTTCCAGCAGGCAGCGGAGGTTGTAGCACTCTCCTCGCGATTCCGGCAGCACAACGGCGTGGTACCGGAGGTAGAGGGGAAATCCCGCAGGGCTTCGCCTTAAGCCGGTGCGAGTATGGTGGAGCTTATGAGAGAGGCTATTAGTGGTCTAGTAATTAGACACACCAATTAGAAGGCTCTAAACCAATTAGAAGGCTCTAAACCGAATAGCTCTAAACCGGGGTCTAGATCTAGGGTTTAGTTTAGAGGATAGGAAACTTGTGTGTGCTAGGAGGGAGCCCTGCCCCTCCTTATATAGGTGGGAGGGCTGGCCGGCCAAGGGGAGGAGTTCCTCCCCAACTCGGCCTAGGGAGGTGCGCCGGCCAAGGGGAGGAATTCCCCTCCAACTCGGCCTCCACCTCTCCTCCTCTTTTCCCACTTCCCAAAACTGCCGTTTGACTTTCAAACTAGCCGTTTGACTTTTCAATTTAGGATTTAAATAAACCCTTTATTTTGGACAGCAAGAACACCTAGTACATGATGCAATCATTCCAACTTACAATGACACATTCATGTACCCTTCCCCCTCCGGAGTGCCGGACATTCCGGGACCTTCTAGAATGTTCCCGATGAAAACACCGGAACCATTCCCCAACTCCGAAACGGGACTTTCCTTATATGAATCTTATTCTCCGGACCATTCCGGATCACCTCGTGATATCCCGGATCCCATCCGAGACTCCGAATAACATTCGGTCTCTTTCTCATAATACCATAACTACTCAAACAACGTCGAATCCTTAAGTGTGTCTCCCTACGGTTCGTGAACTATGCGGACATGATCGAGACACTTCTCCGAACAATAACCAATAGAGGAATCTGGAAATTCATATGGCTCCCACATATTTCTACGATTACTTTGCGATCGAATGAACCACTTACATACGATACCAATTTCCCTTTGTCTCACGATATGTTACTTATCCGAGGTTATGATCGTCGGTATCTCTGCATACCTAGTTCAACCTTGTTACCGATAAGTACTCTTTTCTCGTTCCCGTGATATGTGATCCCTTGTGACCATGTCACATGCTTGCAAGCTAATTGGATGACATTCCACCGAGAGGGCCCAGAGTATATCTATCCGTCATGTGGATGGACAAATCCCACTCTTGATCCATGTGTTTCAACCAATACTTTCCGAACACTTAATGCCACCTTTATAGCCACCCAGTTACGGTGTGGTGTTTGATGTTATCAAAGCATCCATCCGGCAAAGGTGATATGCATGATCTCATGGTCGAAGGAATTAGGTTACTATGTATCAGAAAGCATATAGCAATTGAACTATTGAAATGACTTGATCTTTATGCTACGCTTATCTATAGGAGTATGTCCACCATATCATTCTCCTAACGATATGATCTTGTTGTTGATAACATCTCAATGTTCATGATATGGAAACCACAATCATTTAATCAACCAACAAGCTAGTGAAGTATAGAGGCTATACTAGGGACTTCAATTTAAGTTTACAATTCACACAAGTATTAATGTTTCCTTGTTAATACTATTATAGCATGAATATAAACATTTATCATAAACACAAAGATATAATAATAACTATATTTATTATTGCCTCTAGGGCATATCTCCAACAGTCTCCCACTTGCACTAGAGTCATCTAATCTAGATTACATGGTAATATACCGAACACCCATGGCAGTTTGGTGTTGGTCATGTTTTGCCCTCGGGAGAGGTTTAGTCAACGGATCCGCCACATTCAGATCTGTGTGTACTTTGCAAATCTTTATATCCCCATCCTGGATATGTTCTCGAATAGCGTGAAAACGCAGCTTGATATGCTTCAGCTTCTTGTGTGACCTTGGTTCTTGCGCATTGGCTATGGCGCCCATGTTATCACAGTAGATAGACATTGGGTCCAGCGCACTAGGAACCACACCCAGCTCTGTAATGAACTCTTTCATCCATATCGCTTCTTGTGAAGCCTCCGAAGTAGCCATGTATTCCGATTTAGTTGAAGATCTCGCCACAACGCTTTGCTTTGCACTCCTCCAGCTAACTGCTGCACCATTCAAAATAAATACGTATCCAGATTGTGATTTAGAATCATCTGGATCGGTGTTCCAACTAGCATCGGTGTAACCATTAACAACGAGCTGTTCATCACCTCCATAAGAAAGAACCATATCCTTAGTTCTTCTCAAGTGCTTAAGGATGTTCTTGACCGCTGTCCAATGATCCACTCCTGGATCACTTTGATATCTGCTAGTTAGACTAACAGCATATGCGATGTCGGGTCTAGTACATAGCATGGCATACATTAGAGATCCTATGGCTGAGGCATAGGGAGTCTTACTCATCCTTTCTCTATCTTCTGCCGATGTCGGACTTTGAGTTTCACTCAAGGTCGTATTGGGCAATATGGGCAAGAACCCTTTCTTGCTTTCTTCCATTCCAAACCTCTTTAGAACTTTGTCCAAATATGTACTTTGTGACAATGATATTTGGCGTTTCGATCTATCTCTATAAATCTTTATGCCTAATATGTAAGCTGCTTCGCCAAGATCCTTCATTGAAAAACTATTATTCAAATATTCCTTGACACTATTAAGAAGGTCTACATCATTCCCAATCAACAATATGTCATCCACATACAGTATTAAGAATGCTACAGAGCTCCCACTCACTTTCTTGTAAATACAAGCTTCTCCATAAGTTTGTATAAAACCAAAACTTTTGATTACCTTATCAAAACGTTGATTCCAACTTCGGGATGCCTGCTTCAATCCATAGATGGACCGTTGAAGTTTGCATACCTTGTTAGCATCTTTAGGATCGACAAAACCTTTGGGTTGCATCATATACAACTCTTCATCAATGTCTGCATTGAGGAATGCTGTTTTGACATCCATCTGCCATATCTCATAATCATAATATGCAGCGATTGCTAACATAATCCTCACAGACTTTAGCTTCGCTACCGGTGAGAAAGTCTCATCGTAGTCAACTCCTTGAATTTGTCGAAACCCTTTTGCGACAAGTCGAGCTTTATAGACAGTAACATTACCATCAGCATCTGTTTTCTTCTTGAAAATCCATTTGTTCTCGACAGCCTTCCGGCCATCCGGTAAGTCCACCAAAGTCCATACTTGGTTTTCGTACATGGATCCAATCTCGGATTTCATGGCTTCTTGCCATTTATTGGAATCTGGGCTCATCATTGCTTCCTCATATGTCTCAGGGTCATCGGTGTTGTCCACCAACATGACATTCATAACGGAATCATACCAATCTGGAGTGGTATGAGTTCTCGTTGACCTTCGAGGCTCTGCAGTAACTTCAACCGAAGTTTCATGATCACCATCATTAGCTTCCTCTCTTATTGGTGCAGGCACCACAGGAACTTCTTCCGGTGCTGCACTACTCGCAATTTCGAGAGAAGGTTCGACAACCTCGTCGAGTTCTACTTTCCTTCCAGTCACTTCTTTCGAGAGAAATTCCTTCTCTAGAAAGGATCCATTCTTGGCAACGAAGATTTTGCCTTCGGATCTATGATAGAAGGTATACCCAATAGTTTCCTTCGGGTATCCTATGAAGACGCATTTTTCCGCTTTGGGTTCAAGCTTGTCCGGCTGTAACTTCTTTACATAGGCTTCGCATCCCCAAACTTTAAGGAACGACAATTTAGGTTTCTTCCCAAACCATAATTCATACGGTGTCGTTTCAACGGATTTAGATGGTGCCCTATTTAAAGTGAATGCGGCTGTTTTTAATGCATAACCCCAAAATGTTAGCGGTAAATCTGTAAGTGACATCATAGAACAAACCATATCTAAGAGGGTTCGATTACGACGTTCAGACACACCATTACGCTGTGGTGTTCCCGGCGGTGTCAATTGTGAAAGTATTCCACATTTCTTCAAATGCTCGCCAAACTCGTAACTTAGATATTCACCTCCACGATCAGAACGTAGAAATTTAATCTTCTTGTTACGTTGATTCTCTACCTCACTTTGAAACTCCTTAAACTTCTCGAAAGTTTCGGACTTATGTTTCATGAAATAGATATACCCATATCTACTCAAGTCATCCGTGAAGGTAAGAACATAACGATAACCACCGCGCGATGCTACACTCATTGGACCACACACATCGGTATGTATGATTTCCAATAAGTCCGTAGCTCGCTCCATCATACCAGAAAATGGAGTCTTAGTCATTTTACCCATCAGACATGCTTCGCATCTTTCAAGTGATTCAAAATCAAGTGATTCAAGAAGTCCATCGGAATGGAGTTTCTTCATACGTTTCACTCCAATGTGACCAAGACGACAGTGCCACATATAGGTCAAATTATCGCTTGATTTCAAACGTTTAGCTTCAATATTGTTGATATGTGTATTTCCACTATCGAGATTCAACAAGAATAGACCATCTATCAAAGGTGCATGTGCGTAAAACATATTACTCATATAAATCGAACAACCATTATTCTTTGACTTAAACAAGTAACCGTCTCGCAATAAACAAGATCCTGATATAATGTTCATGCTCAACGCAGGCACTAAATAACAATTATTTAAGTATAAAACTAATCCCGATGGTAGATGAAGAGGTAGCGTGCCGACCGCGATCACATCAACCTTTGATCCGTTTCCCACGCGCATCGTCACCTCGTTCTTCGCTAGCTTCCGTTTATTCTGCAGCACCTGTTTCGAGTTACAAATATGAGCAACCGAACCAGTATCAAATACCCAGGCACTACTACGAATACTAGTGAGATACACATCAATAACATGTATATCAGATATACCTTTCTTGTTGATGTTGCCGTTCTTCAAATCCGCCAAGTACTTTGGGCAATTCCGCTTCCAGTGACCTTCTCCCTTGCAGTAAAAGCACTCAGTATCAGGCTTTGGTCCAGCCTTGGTTTTCTTCGTCGGCGTGGTAACTTTCTTACCACCCTTCTTGAAGTGTCCCTTTTGCTTAGACTTGCCCTTCTTGAATTTGGTGGTCTTATTGACCATCAACACTTGGTGCTCTTTCTTGATCTCCACTTCTGCAGATTTTAACATAGCAAATAGTTCTGGCAACTCTTTGTTCATGTTCTGCATGTTGTAGTTCATCACAAAGTTCCTGTAACTTGGTGGTAGTGATTGGAGGACACGGTAAATCCCCAAAGCATTAGGAATCACTATACCCAAGCTTTGAAGTTTGTTTGCGTGCCCAGACATCTTAAGCACATGCTCACTGACGGAGCTGCCTTCTTCCATCTTGCAGTTAAAGAACTTTTCAGAAGCCTCATAGCTTTCAATTGCCGCATGAGTCTCAAAAATTAATTTGAGATCCTCGACAATATCATATGGGTCTGACTCTTCAAACCTTTTCTGAAGCTTCGATTCCAAACCATACAAGATAGCACACTGAACTATGGAGTACTGATTCTTCCGAGCAAGGTAAACATTCTTTACTTCATCGGGAGCATCAGCTGCAGGTGGGTCACCCAGCGGTGCATCCAGCACATAGGTCAAATTACCAGCTGTGAGGACAATCCTCAAATTGCGGAACCAATCCGCGAAGTTGCTTCCATTGTTTTTCAACTTTTCTTTCTCTAGGAACGCATTAAAATTGATGGTAGGGGCTGCCATTGATCTACAACATATTTGCAATAGTTTAGACTAAGTTTATGACAAATTGAGTTCAAATTAATTAATGAAATTAAACTAGGTGAACTCCCACTCAAAACAACATCCCTCACATTGTTTTAGTGATCACACGAACCAAATCCACTACATCAACACCGATCATCACGAGAGTTGATATAGTTTCAATGGCGAACAATCGACATGTTCATCATATCTACTATATGATTCATGCTTTACCTTTCGGTGATCCGTGTTCCTGAGGCCATGTCTGTACATGCTAGGCTCGTCAAGATCAAACCTTAGCTACCGCATAAGCAAATCTGGCTTGCTTACGTTGTATTCACCCGCGGAATCAAAGACACCCGATCATCACGTGGTGCTTTGAAGCAGCAAGCTTTGGTAACGGTGCATACTAAGGGTGAACACTTTAGAACTTGAAATTTATGTGCATGAGGGATCATCTTATAATGCTACCGTCGTCCACTAAGCAATACAAGATGCATAAAGGATTAACATCACATGCAATTCATAATATGTGATATGATATGGCCTTTCTTCTTTGTGCTTCCGATCTCCATCTTCAAACACGAACATGATCTCCATCATCACCGGCATAGCATCAAGGTCAATGACGCTTCTTCATGGTTGTCGTCCACCAGCTTCAACTATTACAACTATTTTGAATAGACACGCAGGTCTTAACAGAAATTAAAGACAACCATATGGCTCCTGCCGGTTGCCAACTTACAATAAGGAACATTGCATACATCAAATATAATCACAATCATGGCCATATCACATCACTGCACACCCCTGCAAAACAAAGTTAGACGCCTCTACTTTCTTTGCATATTTTACGCGGTTTGGGGCTTTCAATAAGTGTCGTTCTAACTTACGAACAAGAACCACAACATTGATACTAGCATTGTTGATTACCCGTTGTAAATTGGATCTTAACTATGCTAGGAGAAACAGGCACCCGCAAAGCCACTTATGCAATACAAGTTGCATGTCAAACGTGGAGCAAGTCTCATGAACGATGTCATGTAAGGTTATCCCGGGCCGCTTCATCCCAACATACCGCAAGATGCAAAGTACACAAAAAGCAATCTACAATAAAAGCATCAACGCCCACAATGACCATTGTGTTCTACTCGTGCAAAAGATCTACATATAGACACGGCTCTGATACCACTGTAGGGGTTCGTAGCATGGAAAACAAAAATTTTCTATCGCATACAAACAAACAAGCCAAGATCTATCTACTAGATTGTAGCAACGAGTCGATGGAATAACTCACCCTCGAAGATTCCAAAGTGTTTAACGAGAGCAGATTCTCGTGGGTGATGTAGTCGTACTCTTTCCGATCTCAAGATCGCGTAGACGATCCTTCCGGCGCCACGTTCCAGCAGCGCTCCCGCAGTCGGTCACACGTTCGGTACTCGACGAAGACCTTCCTCTCCCTTGTTCCAGCAGGCAGCGGAGGTTGTAGCACTCTCCTCGCGATTCCGGCAGCACAACGGCGTGGTACCGGAGGTAGAGGGGAAATCCCGCAGGGCTTCGCCTTAAGCCGGTGCGAGTATGGTGGAGCTTATGAGAGAGGCTATTAGTGGTCTAGTAATTAGACACACCAATTAGAAGGCTCTAAACCAATTAGAAGGCTCTAAACCGAATAGCTCTAAACCGGGGTCTAGATCTAGGGTTTAGTTTAGAGGATAGGAAACTTGTGTGTGCTAGGAGGGAGCCCTGCCCCTCCTTATATAGGTGGGAGGGCTGGCCGGCCAAGGGGAGGAGTTCCTCCCCAACTCGGCCTAGGGAGGTGCGCCGGCCAAGGGGAGGAATTCCCCTCCAACTCGGCCTCCACCTCTCCTCCTCTTTTCCCACTTCCCAAAACTGCCGTTTGACTTTCAAACTAGCCGTTTGACTTTTCAATTTAGGATTTAAATAAACCCTTTATTTTGGACAGCAAGAACACCTAGTACATGATGCAATCATTCCAACTTACAATGACACATTCATGTACCCTTCCCCCTCCGGAGTGCCGGACATTCCGGGACCTTCTAGAATGTTCCCGATGAAAACACCGGAACCATTCCCCAACTCCGAAACGGGACTTTCCTTATATGAATCTTATTCTCCGGACCATTCCGGATCACCTCGTGATATCCCGGATCCCATCCGAGACTCCGAACAACATTCGGTCTCTTTCTCATAATACCATAACTACTCAAACAACGTCGAATCCTTAAGTGTGTCTCCCTACGGTTCGTGAACTATGCGGACATGATCGAGACACTTCTCCGAACAATAACCAATAGAGGAATCTGGAAATTCATATGGCTCCCACATATTTCTACGATTACTTTGCGATCGAATGAACCACTTACATACGATACCAATTTCCCTTTGTCTCACGATATGTTACTTATCCGAGGTTATGATCGTCGGTATCTCTGCATACCTAGTTCAACCTTGTTACCGATAAGTACTCTTTTCTCGTTCCCGTGATATGTGATCCCTTGTGACCATGTCACATGCTTGCAAGCTAATTGGATGACATTCCACCGAGAGGGCCCAGAGTATATCTATCCGTCATGTGGATGGACAAATCCCACTCTTGATCCATGTGTTTCAACCAATACTTTCCGAACACTTAATGCCACCTTTATAGCCACCCAGTTACGGTGTGGTGTTTGATGTTATCAAAGCATCCATCCGGCAAAGGTGATATGCATGATCTCATGGTCGAAGGAATTAGGTTACTATGTATCAGAAAGCATATAGCAATTGAACTATTGAAATGACTTGATCTTTATGCTACGCTTATCTATAGGAGTATGTCCACCATATCATTCTCCTAACGATATGATCTTGTTGTTGATAACATCTCAATGTTCATGATATGGAAACCACAATCATTTAATCAACCAACAAGCTAGTGAAGTATAGAGGCTATACTAGGGACTTCAATTTAAGTTTACAATTCACACAAGTATTAATGTTTCCTTGTTAATACTATTATAGCATGAATATAAACATTTATCATAAACACAAAGATATAATAATAACTATATTTATTATTGCCTCTAGGGCATATCTCCAACAAAAAGAACATACATGCAATGACCACTGGTTGATCCATAAGTTGTTTGTGGAAAAGAACACACATCCAATGAACACTGGTTGATCCATGTGTGGTTTGTGCAAAAGAACACGTGCAATGACCATTGGTTGATCCTTGTGTGGTTTGTGAAAAAAACACACATGCAATGACTATAGTGCTAGTTTTAGTATAAGAACACACATGCAGTGACTCTAGTGGGTCCAAATGTAGTTTGTAAAAATAACACACATGCAATGACCACTGGTTGATCCATAAGTGGTTTGTGGAAATAACACACATGCAATGACCAATGGTTGATCCATAAGTGGTTTGTGGAAAAGAACACACATGCAATGACTCTGGTTGGTCCATATGTGTCTTGTGGAAAAAAAACACATGCATTGACCACTAGTTGATCCATATGTGGTTTGTGAAATGAACACACATGCAATGCCACTGGTTGATCCATGTGTGGTTTGTGGAAAGAACACACATGCAATGACTCTAGTGCTAGTTTTTGTATAAGAACACACATGCAATGTCTCTAATGGATCCATATGTGGTTTGTGAAAAGAACACACATGCAATGACCACTTGTTGATCTATGTGTGGTTTGTGAAAAGAACACACATGCAATGACTCTAGTGCTAGTTTTAGTATAAGAACATACATGCAATGACTCTAGTGGGTCCACATGTAGTTTGTGAAAAGAACACACATGCAATGACTCTAGTGTTAGTTTTAGTATTAGAACACACATGCAATTACTCTAGTTGGTCCACATGTAGTTTGTAAAAAGAACACACATGCAATGACCACTTGTTGATCCATGTGTCTTTTGTGAAAAGACCACACATACAATGACTCTAGTGAGTCCACATGTAGTTTGTGAAAAGAACACACATGCAATGACCACTGGTTGATCCATAAGTTGTTTGTGGAAAAGAACACACATGCAATGAACACTGGTTGATCCATGTGTGGTTTGTGCAAAAGAACACATGCAATGACCACTGGTTGATCCTTGTGTGGTTTGTGAAAAAAAAACACATGCAATGACTGTAGTGCTAGTTTTAGTATAAGAACACACATGCAGTGACTCTAGTGGGTCCAAATGTAGTTTGTAAAAATAACACACATGCAATGACCACTGGTTGATCCATAAGTGGTTTGTGGAAATAACACACATGCAATGACCAATGGTTGTTCCATAAGTGGTTTGTGGAAAAGAACACACATGCAATGACTCTGGTTGGTCCATATGTGGTTTGTGGAAAAGAACACATGCATTGACCACTAGTTGATCCATATGTGGTTTGTGAAATGAACACACATTCTATGCCACTGGTTGATCCATGTGTGGTTTGTGGAAAGAACACACATGCAATGACTCTAGTGCTAGTTTTAGTATAAGAACACACATGAAATGTCTCTAATGGATCCATATGTGGTTTGTGAAAAGAACACACATGCGATGACCACTTGTTGATCCATGTGTGGTTTGTGAAAAGAACACCCATGCAATGACTCTAGTGCTAGATTAGTATAAGAACATACATGCAATGACTCTAGTGGGTCCACATGTAGTTTGTGAAAAGAACACACATGCAATGACCACAAGTTGATCCATAAGTGGTTTGTGGAAAGAACACACATGCAATGACCACTGGTTGATCCATAAGTGGTTTGTGGAAAAGAAAACACATGCAATGACTCTGGTTGGTCCATATGTGGTTTGTGGAAAGAACACACACGCATTGACCACTGGTTGATCCATATGTGGCTTGTGAAAAGAACACACATGCAATGCCACTGGTTGATCCATGTGTGGTTTGTGGAAAGAACACACATGCAATGACTCTAGTGGTAGTTTTAGTATAAGATCACACACGCAATGACTCTAATGGATCCATATGTGGTTTCTGAAAAGAACACACATGCAATGACCACTTGTTGATCCATGTGTGGTTTGTGAAAAGAACACCCATGCAATTACTCTAGTGCTAGTTTTAGTATAAGAACATACATGCAATGACTCGGTCCACATGTAGTTTGTGAAAAGAACACACATGCAATGACCACTAGTTGATCCATAAGTGGTTTATGGAAAGAACACAAATGCAATGACCACTGGTTAATCCATAAGTGGTTTGTGGAAAAGAAAACACATGCAATGACTCTGGTTGGTCCATATGTGGTTTGTGGAAAGAACACACATGCATTGACCACTAGTTGATCCATATGTGGTTTGTGAAATGAACACACATGCAATGCCACTGGTTGATCCATGTGTGGTTTGTGGAAAGAACACACATGCAATGACTCTAGTGCTAGTTTTTGTATAAGAACACACATGCAATGTCTCTAATGGATCCATATGTGGTTTGTGAAAAGAACACACATGCAATGACCACTTGTTGATCCATGTGTGGTTTGTGAAAAGAACACACATGCAATGACTCTAGTGCTAGTTTTAGTATAAGAACACACATGCAATGACTCTAGTGGGTCCACATGTAGTTTGTGAAAAGAACACACATGCAATGAATCTAGTGCTAGTTTTAGTATAAGAACACACATGCAATGACTCTAGTGGGTCCACATGTAGTTTGTGAAAAGAACACACATGCAATGACCACTTGTTGATCCATGTGTCTTTTGTGAAAAGAACACACATACAATGACTCTAGTGGGTCCACATGTAGTTTGTGAAAAGAACACACATGCAATGACCACTGGTTGATCCATAAGTTGTTTGTGGAAAAGAACACACATTCAATGAACATTGGTTGATCCATGTGTGGTTTGTGCAAAAGAACACATGCATTGACCACTGGTAGATGTGTGGTTTGTGAAAAGAACAGACATGCAATGACTATAGTGCTAGTTTTAGTATAAGAACACACATGCAATGACTCTAGTGGGTCCACATGTAGTTTTTAAAAATAACACACATGAAATGACCACTTGTTGATCCATAAGTGGTTTGTGGAAATAACACACATGCAGTGACCACTGGTTGATCCATGTGTGGTTTGTGCAAAAGAACACATGCAATGAATCTGGTTGGTCCGTATGTGGTTTTTGGAAAGAACACACATGGAGTGACCACTGGTTGATCCATGTGTGGTTTGTGAAATGAACACAAATGCAATGCCACTGGTTGATCCATGTGTGGTTTGTGGAAAGAACACACATGCAATGACTCTAGTGCTAGTTTTTGTATAAGAACACACATGCAATGTCTCTAATGGATCCATATGTGGTTTGTGAAAAGAACACACATGCAATGACCACTTGTTGATCCATGTGTGGTTTGTGAAAAGAACACACATGCAATGACTCTAGTGCTAGTTTTAGTATAAGAACACACATGCAATGACTCTAGTGGGTCCACATGTAGTTTCTGAAAAGAACACACATGCAATGACTCTAGTGCTAGTTTTAGTATTAGAACACACATGCAATGACCACTTGTTGATCCATGTGTCTTTTGTGAAAAGACCACACATACAATGACTCTAGTGAGTCCACATGTAGTTTGTGAAAAGAACACACATGCAATGACCACTGGTTGATCCATAAGTTGTTTGTGGAAAAGAACACACATGCAATGAACACTGGTTGATCCATGTGTGGTTTGTGCAAAAGAACACATGCAATGACCACTGGTTGATCCTTGTGTGGTTTGTGAAAAAAACACACATGCAATGACTGTAGTGCTAGTTTTAGTATATGAACACACATGCAGTGACTCTAGTGCTAGTTTTAGTATAAGAACACACATGCAATGACTCTAGTGGGTCCACATGTAGTTTGTGAAAAGAACACACATGCAATGAATCTAGTGCTAGTTTTAGTATAAGAACACACATGCAATGACTCTAGTGGGTCCACATGTAGTTTGTGAAAAGAACACACATGCAATGACCACTTGTTGATCCATGTGTCTTTTGTGAAAAGAACACACATACAATGACTCTAGTGGGTCCACATGTAGTTTGTGAAAAGAACACACATGCAATGACCACTGGTTGATCCATAAGTTGTTTGTGGAAAAGAACACACATTCAATGAACATTGGTTGATCCATGTGTGGTTTGTGCAAAAGAACACATGCATTGACCACTGGTAGATGTGTGGTTTGTGAAAAGAACAGACATGCAATGACTATAGTGCTAGTTTTAGTATAAGAACACACATGCAATGACTCTAGTGGGTCCACATGTAGTTTTTAAAAATAACACACATGAAATGACCACTTGTTGATCCATAAGTGGTTTGTGGAAATAACACACATGCAGTGACCACTGGTTGATCCATGTGTGGTTTGTGCAAAAGAACACATGCAATGAATCTGGTTGGTCCGTATGTGGTTTTTGGAAAGAACACACATGGAGTGACCACTGGTTGATCCATGTGTGGTTTGTGAAATGAACACAAATGCAATGCCACTGGTTGATCCATGTGTGGTCTGTGGAAAGAACACACATGCAATGACTCTAGTGCTAGTTTTTGTATAAGAACACACATGCAATGTCTCTAATGGATCCATATGTGGTTTGTGAAAAGAACACACATGCAATGACCACTTGTTGATCCATGTGTGGTTTGTGAAAAGAACACACATGCAATGACTCTTGTGCTAGTTTTAGTATAAGAACACACATGCAATGACTCTAGTGGGTCCACATGTAGTTTCTGAAAAGAACACACATGCAATGACTCTAGTGCTAGTTTTAGTATTAGAACACACATGCAATTACTCTAGTTGGTCCACATGTAGTTTGTGAAAAGAACACACATGCAATGACCACTTGTTGATCCATGTGTCTTTTGTGAAAAGACCACACATACAATGACTCTAGTGAGTCCACATGTAGTTTGTGAAAAGAACACACATGCAATGACCACTGGTTGATCCATAAGTTGTTTGTGGAAAAGAACACACATGCAATGAACACTGGTTGATCCATGTGTGGTTTGTGCAAAAGAACACATGCAATGACCACTGGTTGATCCTTGTGTGGTTTGTGAAAAAAACACACATGCAATGACTGTAGTGCTAGTTTTAGTATATGAACACACATGCAGTGACTCTAGTGGGTCCAAATGTAGTTTGTAAAAATAACACACATGCAATGACCACTGGTTGATCCATAAGTGGTTTGTGGAAATAAAACACATGCAATGACCACTGGTTGATCCATAAGTGGTTTGTGGAAAAGAACACACATGCAATGACTCTGGTTGGTCCATATGTGGTTTGTGGAAAAAACACATGCATTGACCACTAGTTGATCCATATGTGGTTTGTGAAATGAACACACATGCAATGCCACTGGTTGATCCATGTGTGGTTTGTGGAAAGAACACACATGCAATGACTCTAGTGCTAGTTTTAGTATAAGAACACACATGAAATGTCTCTAATGGATCCATATGTTGTTTGTGAAAAGAACACACATGCGATGACCACTTCTTGATCCATGTGTGGTTTGTGAAAAGAACACCCATGCAATGACTCTAGTGCTAGTTTAGTATAAGAACATACATGCATTGACTCTAGTGGGTCCACATGTAGTTTGTGAAAAGAACACACATGCAATGACCACTAGTTGATCCATAAGTGGTTTGTGGAAAGAACACACATGCAATGACCACTGGTTGATCCATAAGTGGTTTGTGGAAAAGAAACCACATGCAATGACTCTGGGGTGTCCATATGTGGTTTGTGGAAAGAACACACACGCATTGACCACTGGTTGATGTAGGGGTTCGTAGCATGGAAAACAAAAATTTTCTATCGCATACAAACAAACAAGCCAAGATCTATCTACTAGATTGTAGCAACGAGTCGATGGAATAACTTACCCTTGAAGATTCCAAAGCGGTTAACGAGAGCAGATTCTCGTGGGTGATGTAGTCGTACTCTTTCCGATCTCAAGATCGTGTAGACGATCCTTCCGGCGCCACGTTCCAGCAGCGCTCCCGTAGTCGGTCACACGTTCGGTACTCGACGAAGACCTTCCTCTCCCTTGTTCCAGCAGGCAGCGGAGGTTGTAGCACTCTCCTCGTGATTCCTGCAGCACAACGGCGTGGTACCGGAAGTAGAGGGGAAATCCCGCAGGGCTTCGCCTTAAGCCGGTGCGAGTATGGTGGAGCTTATGAGAGAGGCTATTAGTGGTCTAGTAATTAGACACACCAATTAGAAGGCTCTAAACCAATTAGAAGGCTCTAAACCGCAGGCTAAAGCAATTAGAAGCTCTAAACCAAAACGGCTCTAAACCGGAGGTAGAAGATAGGAACTTGTGTGTTCTAGGAGGGGAGCCCTGCCCCTCCTTATATAGATGGGAGGGTCTTGGCGCGCCAGGGGAGGGAGGGAGTCCCTCCCCAACTCGGCCTAGGCTGGCCGCCGGCTTGGAGGAGAGAAACTCCTCCTCCAAGTCGATTCCAACTCCTCTTGCTTGTTTCCCACAGTTTCTTGTTTTAGCCGTTTGACTTTCAAACTGGACATTTGACTTTTCTGTTTTAGGATTCAATTTAATCCTTTATTTGGGACAGCAAGAACACTTAGTATATGATGCAATCATTCCAATATGTAATGACACATTCATGTACCCCTCCCCCCCCGGAGTGCCGGACAATCCGGACCCTTCTAGAACATTCCCGATGAAAACACCGGAATCATTCCCGAACTCCGAAACGGGACTTTCCTAATATGAATCTTATTCTCCGGACCATTCCGGATCACCTCGTGATATCCCGGATCCCATCCGAGACTCCGAACAACATTCGGTCTCTTTCTCATAATACCATAACTACTCAAACAACGTCGAATCCTTAAGTGTGTCTCCCTACGGTTCGTGAATTATGCGGACATGATCGAGACACTTCTCCGAACAATAACCAATAGAGGAATCTGGAAATTCATATGGCTCCCACATATTTCTACGATTACTTTGCGATCGAATGAACCACTTACATACGATACCAATTTCCCTTTGTCTCACGATAGTTTACTTATCCGAGGTTATGATCGTCGGTATCTCTGCATACCTAGTTCAACCTCGTTACTGATAAGTACTCTTTTCTCGTTCCCGTGATATGTGATCCCTTGTGACCCAGTCACATGCTTGCAAGCTAATTGGATGACATTCCACCGAGAGGGCCCAGAGTATATCTATCCGTCATATGGATGGACAAATCCCACTCTTGATCCATGTGTTTCAACCAATACTTTCCGAACACTCAATGCCACTTTTATAGCCACCCTGTTACGGTGTGGTGTTTGATGTCATCAAAGCATCCATCCGGCAAAGGTGATATGCATGATCTCATGGTCGAAGGAATTAGGTTACTATGTATCAGAAAGCATATAGCAATTGAACTATTTAAATGACTTGATCTTTATGCTACGCTTATCTATAGGAGTATGTCCATCACATCATTCTCCTAATGATATGATCCTGTTGTTAATAACATCTCTATGTTCATGATCAGGAAACCATGATCATATATTAACCAACAAGCTAGTTTAACAAGAGGCTTTACTAGGGACTCTTATTTTAGTTTACAAATCACACAAGTATTAATGTTTCCGGTTAATACAATTATAGCATGGTATGTAAACATTTATCATAAGTGTGAAGATATGATAATAACCACTTTATTATTGCCTCTTGGGCATATCTCCAACAGTTGATCCATATGTGGCTTGTGAAAAGAACACACATGCAATGCCACTGGTTGATCCATGTGTGGTTTGTGGAAAGAACACACATGCAATGACTCTAGTGGTAGTTTTAGTATAAGATCACACACGCAATGTCTCTAATGGATCCATATGTGGTTCGTGAAAAGAACACACATACAATGACCACTTGTTGATCCATGTGTGGTTTGTGAAAAGAACACACATGCAATGACTCTACTGCTAGTTTTAGTATAAGAACACACATGCAATGACTCTAGTGGGTCCACATGTAGTTTGTGAAAAGAATACACATGCAATGACCACTTGTTGATCCATGTGTGTTTTGTGAAAAGAACACACATATAATGACTCTAGTGGGTCCACATGTAGTTTGTGAAAAGAACACACATGCAATGACCACTGGTTGATCCATAAGTTGTTTGTGGAAAAGAAAACACATGCAATGAACACTGGTTGATCAATGAGTGTATTGTGCAAAAGAACACATGCAATGAATCTGGTTGGTCCGTATGTGGTTTGTGGAAAGAACACACATGTAGTGACCACTGGTTGATCCATGTGTGGTTTGTGAAATGAACACACATGCAATGCCACTGGTTGATCCATGTGTGGTTTGTGGAAAGAACACACATGCAATGACTCTAGTGCCAGTTTTTGTATAAGAACACACATGCAATGTCTCTAATGGATCCATATGTGGTTTGTGATAAGAACACACATGCAATGACTCTAGTGGGTCCACATGTAGTTTGTGAAAATAACACACATGCAATGACCACTGGTTGATCCATAAGTGGTCTGTGGAAAGAACACACATGCAATGAATCTGGTTGGTCCGTATGTGGTTTGTGGAAAGAACACACATGCAGTGACCACTGGTTTATCCATGTGTGGTTTGTGAAATGAACACACATGCAATGCCACTGGTTGATCCATGTGTGGTTTGTGGAAAGAACACACATGCAATGACTCTAGTGCTAGTTTTTGTATAAGAACACACATGCTTTGTCTCTAATGGATCCATATGTGGTTTGTGAAAAGAACACACATGCAATGACCACTCTTTGATCCATGTGTGGTTTGTGAAAAGAACACACATGCAATGACTCTAGTGCTAGTTTTAGTATAAGAACACACATGAAATGTCTCTAATGGATCCATATGTTGTTTGTGAAAAGAACACACATGCGATGACCACTTCTTGATCCATGTGTGGTTTGTGAAAAGAACACCCATGCAATGACTCTAGTGCTAGATTAGTATAAGAACATACATGCAATGACTCTAGTGGGTCCACATGTAGTTTGTGAAAAGAACACACATGCAATGACCACAAGTTGATCCATAAGTGGTTTGTGGAAAGAACACACATGCAATGACCACTGGTTGATCCATAAGTGGTTTGTGGAAAAGAAAACACATGCAATGACTCTGGTTGGTCCATATGTGGTTTGTGGAAAGAACACACACGCATTGACCACTGGTTGATACATATGTGGCTTGTGAAAAGAACACACATGCAATGCCACTGGTTGATCCATGTGTGGTTTGTGGAAAGAACACACATGCAATGACTCTAGTGGTAGTTTTAGTATAAGATCACACACGCAATGACTCTAATGGATCCATATGTGGTTTCTGAAAAGAACACACATGCAATGACCACTTGTTGATCCATGTGTGGTTTGTGAAAAGAACACCCATGCAATTACTCTAGTGCTAGTTTTAGTATAAGAACATACATGCAATGACTCGGTCCACATGTAGTTTGTGAAAAGAACACACATGCAATGACCACTAGTTGATCCATAAATGGTTTATGGAAAGAACACAAATGCAATGACCACTGGTTGATCCATAAGTGGTTTGTGGAAAAGAAAACACATGCAATTACTCTAGTTGGTCCACATGTAGTTTGTGAAAAGAACACACATGCAATGAACACTGGTTGATCCATGTGTGGTTTGTGCAAAAGAGCACATGCAATGAATCTGGTTGGTCCGTATGTGGTTTGTGGAAAGAACACACATGCAGTGACCACTGGTTGATCCATGTGTGGTTTGTGAAATGAACACACATGCAATGCCACTGGTTGATCCATGTGTGGTTTGTGGAAAGAACACACATGCAATGACTCTAGTGCTAGTTTTTGTATAAGAACACACATGCAATGTCTCTAATGGATCCATATGTGGTTTGTGAAAAGAACACACATGCAATGACCACTCTTTGATCCATGTGTGGTTTGTGAAAAGAACACACATGCAATGACTCTAGTGCTAGTTTTAGTATAAGAACACACATGCAATGACTCTAGTGGGTCCACATGTAGTTTGTGAAAAGAACACACATGCAATGACTCTAGTGCTAGTTTTAGTATAAGAACACACATGCAATGACTCTAGTGGGTCCACATGTAGTTTGTGAAATGAACACACATGCAATGACCACTTGTTGATCCATGTGTCTTTTGTGAAAAGAACACACATACAATGACTCTAGTGGGTCCACATGTAGTTTGTGAAAAGAACACACATGCAATGACCACTGGTTGATCCATAAGTTGTTTGTGGAAAAGAACACACATTAAATGAACACTGGTTGATCCATGTGTGGTTTGTGCAAAAGAACACATGCATTGACCACTGGTTGATCCATGTGTGGTTTATGAAAAGAACAGACATGCAATGACTATAGTGCTAGTTTTAGTATAAGAACACACATGCAATGACTCTAGTGGGTCCACATGTAGTTTTAAAAAATAACACACATGAAATGACCACTTGTTGATCCATAAGTGGTTTGTGGAAATAACACACATGCAATGACCACTGGTTGATCCATGTGTGGTTTGTGCAAAAGAACACATGCAATGAATCTGGTTGGTCCGTATGTGGTTTGTGGAAAGA
This sequence comes from Avena sativa, assembly GCA_916181665.1. Taxonomy (NCBI): domain Eukaryota; kingdom Viridiplantae; phylum Streptophyta; class Magnoliopsida; order Poales; family Poaceae; genus Avena; species Avena sativa. Next base: position 14,514,560 of record OV702292.1, on the reverse strand, counting down.
ACACACATGGAGTGACCACTGGTTGATCCATGTGTGGTTTGTGAAATGAACACACATGCAATGCCACTGGTTGATCCATGTGTGGTTTGTGGAAAGAACACACATGCAATGACTCTAGTGCTAGTTTTTGTATAAGAACACACATGCAATGTCTCTAATGGATCCATATGTGGTTTGTGAAAAGAACACACATGAAATGACCACTTGTTGATCCATGTGTGGTTTGTGAAAAGAACACACATGCAATGACTCTAGTGCTAGTTTTAGTATAAGAACACACATGCAATGACTCTAGTGGGTCCACATGTAGTTTGTGAAAAGAACAAACATGCAATGACTCTAGTGCTAGTTTTAGTATTAGAACACACATGCAATTACTCTAGTTGGTCCACATGTAGTTTGTGAAAAGAACACACATGCAATGACCACTTGTTGATCCATGTGTCTTTTGTGAAAAGACCACACATACATTGACTCTAGTGGGTCCACATGTAGTTTGTGAAAAGAACACACATGCAATGACCACTGGTTGATCCATAAGTTGTTTGTGGAAACGAACACACATGCAATGAACACTGGTTGATCCATGTGTGGTTTCTGCAAAAGAACACGTGCAATGACCATTGGTTGATCCTTGTGTGGTTTGTGAAAAAAACACACATGCAATGACTATAGTGCTAGTTTTAGTATAAGAACACACATGCAGTGACTCTAGTGGGTCCAAATGTAGTTTGTAAAAATAACACACATGCAATGACCACTGGTTGATCCATAAGTGGTTTGTGGAAATAACACACATGCAATGACCAATGGTTGATCCATAAGTGGTTTGTGGAAAAGAACACACATGCAATGACTCTGGTTGGTCCATATGTGTCTTGTGGAAAAAAAAAACACATGCATTGACCACTAGTTGATCCATATGTGGTTTGTGAAATGAACACACATGCAATGCCACTGGTTGATCCATGTGTGGTTTGTGGAAAGAACACACATGCAATGACTCTAGTGCTAGTTTTTGTATAAGAACACACATGCAATGTCTCTAATGGATCCATATGTGGTTTGTGAAAAGAACACACATGCAATGACCACTTGTTGATCCATGTGTGGTTTGTGAAAAGAACACACATGCAATGACTCTAGTGCTAGTTTTAGTATAAGAACATACATGCAATGACTCTAGTGGGTCCACATGTAGTTTGTGAAAAGAACACACATGCAATGACTCTAGTGCTAGTTTTAGTATTAGAACACACATGCAATTACTCTAGTTGGTCCACATGTAGTTTGTGAAAAGAACACACATGCAATGACCACTTGTTGATCCATGTGTCTTTTGTGAAAAGACCACACATACAATGACTCTAGTGAGTCCACATGTAGTTTGTGAAAAGAACACACATGCAATGACCACTGGTTGATCCATCAGTTGTTTGTGGAAAAGAACACACATGCAATGAACACTGGTTGATCCATGTGTGGTTTGTGCAAAAGAACACATGCAATGACCACTGGTTGATCCTTATGTGGTTTGTGAAAAAAAAACACATGCAATGACTGTAGTGCTAGTTTTAGTATAAGAACACACATGTAGTGACTCTAGTGGGTCCAAATGTAGTTTGTAAAAATAACACACATGCAATGACCACTGGTTGATCCATAAGTGGTTTGTGGAAATAACACACATGCAATGACCAATGGTTGTTCCATAAGTGGTTTGTGGAAAAGAACACACATGCAATGACTCTGGTTGGTCCATATGTGGTTTGTGGAAAAAAACACATGCATTGACCACTAGTTGATCCATACGTGGTTTGTGAAATGAACACACATTCTATGCCACTGGTTGATCCATGTGTGGTTTGTGGAAATAACACACATGCAATGACTCTAGTGCTAGTTTTAGTATAAGAACACACATGAAATGTCTCTAATGGATCCATATGTGGTTTGTGAAAAGAACACACATGCGATGACCACTTGTTGATCCATGTGTGGTTTGTGAAAAGAACACCCATGCAATGACTCTAGTGCTAGATTAGTATAAGAACATACATGCAATGACTCTAGTGGGTCCACATGTAGTTTGTGAAAAGAACACACATGCAATGACCACAAGTTGATCCATAAGTGGTTTGTGGAAAGAACACACATGCAATGACCACTGGTTGATCCATAAGTGGTTTGTGGAAAAGAAAACACATGCAATGAATCTGGTTGGTCCATATGTGGTTTGTGGAAAGAACACACACGCATTGACCACTGGTTGATCCATATGTGGCTTGTGAAAAGAACACACATGCAATGCCACTGGTTGATCCATGTGTGGTTTGTGGAAAGAACACACATGCAATGATTCTAGTGGTAGTTTTAGTATAAGATCACACACGCAATGACTCTAATGGATCCATATGTGGTTTCTGAAAAGAACACACATACAATGACCACTTGTTGATCCATGTGTGGTTTGTGAAAAGAACACCCATGCAATTACTCTAGTGCTAGTTTTAGTATAAGAACATACATGCAATGACTCGGTCCACATGTAGTTTGTGAAAAGAACACACATGCAATGACCACTAGTTGATCCATAAGTGGTTTATGGAAAGAACACAAATGCAATGACCACTTGTTGATCCATAAGTGGTTTGTGGAAAAGAAAACACATGCAATGACTCTGGTTGGTCCATATGTGGTTTGTGGAAAGAACACACATGCATTGACCACTAGTTGATCCATATGTGGTTTGTGAAATGAACACACATGCAATGCCACTGGTTGATCCATGTGTGGTTTGTGGAAAGAACACACATGCAATGACTCTAGTGCTAGTTTTTGTATAAGAACACACATGCAATGTCTCTAATGGATCCATATGTGGTTTGTGAAAAGAACACACATGCAATGACCACTTGTTGATCCATGTGTGGTTTGTGAAAAGAACACACATGCAATGACTCTAGTGCTAGTTTTAGTATAAGAACACACATGCAATGACTCTAGTGGGTCCACATGTAGTTTGTGAAAAGAACACACATGCAATGACTCTAGTGCTAGTTTTAGTATAAGAACACACATGCAATGACTCTAGTGGGTCCACATGTAGTTTGTGAAAAGAACACACATGCAATGACCACTTGTTGATCCATGTGTCTTTTTTGAAAAGAACACACATACAATGACTCTAGTGGGTCCACAAGTAGTTTGTGAAAAGAACACACATGCAATGACCACTTGTTGATCCATAAGTTGTTTGTGGAAAAGAACACACATTCAATGAACACTGGTTGATCCATGTGTGGTTTGTGCAAAAGAACACATGCATTGACCACTGGTTGATCCATGTGTGGTTTATGAAAAGAACAGACATGCAATGACTATAGTGCTAGTTTTAGTATAAGAACACACATGCAATGACTCTAGTGGGTCCACATGTAGTTTTTAAAAATAACACACATGAAATGACCACTTGTTGATCCATAAGTGGTTTGTGGAAATAACACACATGCAATGACCACTAGTTGATCCATGTGTGGTTTGTGCAAAAGAACACATGCAATGAATCTGGTTGGTCCGTATGTGGTTTGTGGAAAGAACACACATGGAGTGACCACTGGTTGATCCATGTGTGGTTTGTGAAATGAACACACATGCAATGCCACTGGTTGATCCATGTGTGGTTTGTGGAAAGAACACACATGCAATGACTCTAGTGCTAGTTTTTGTATAAGAACACACATGCAATGTCTCTAATGGATCCATATGTGGTTTGTGAAAAGAACACACATGCAATGACCACTTGTTGATCCATGTGTGGTTTGTGAAAAGAACACACATGCAATGACTCTAGTGCTAGTTTTAGTATAAGAACACACATGCAATGACTCTAGTGGGTCCACATGTAGTTTGTGAAAAGAACACACATGCAATGACCACTTCTTGATGCATGTGTCTTTTGTGAAAAGAACACACATACAATGACTCTAGTGGGTCCACAAGTAGTTTGTGAAAAGAACACACATGCAATGACCACTTGTTGATCCATAAGTTGTTTGTGGAAAAGAACACACATTCAATGAACACTGGTTGATCCATGTGTGGTTTGTGCAAAAGAACACATGCATTGACCACTGGTTGATCCATGTGTGGTTTATGAAAAGAACAGACATGCAATGACTATAGTGCTAGTTTTAGTATAAGAACACACATGCAATGACTCTAGTGGGTCCACATGTAGTTTTTAAAAATAACACACATGAAATGACCACTTGTTGATCCATAAGTGGTTTGTGGAAATAACACACATGCAATGACCACTAGTTGATCCATGTGTGGTTTGTGCAAAAGAACACATGCAATGAATCTGGTTGGTCCGTATGTGGTTTGTGGAAAGAACACACATGGAGTGACCACTGGTTGATCCATGTGTGGTTTGTGAAATGAACACACATGCAATGCCACTGGTTGATCCATGTGTGGTTTGTGGAAAGAACACACATGCAATGACTCTAGTGCTAGTTTTTGTATAAGAACACACATGCAATGTCTCTAATGGATCCATATGTGGTTTGTGAAAAGAACACACATGCAATGACCACTTGTTGATCCATGTGTGGTTTGTGAAAAGAACACACATGCAATGACTCTAGTGCTAGTTTTAGTATAAGAACACACATGCAATGACTCTAGTGGGTCCACATGTAGTTTGTGAAAAGAACACACATGCAATGACCACTTGTTGATCCATGTGTCTTTTTTGAAAAGAACACACATACAATGACTCTAGTGGGTCCACAAGTAGTTTGTGAAAAGAACACACATGCAATGACCACTTGTTGATCCATAAGTTGTTTGTGGAAAAGAACACACATTCAATGAACACTGGTTGATCCATGTGTGGTTTGTGCAAAAGAACACATGCATTGACCACTGGTTGATCCATGTGTGGTTTATGAAAAGAACAGACATGCAATGACTATAGTGCTAGTTTTAGTATAAGAACACACATGCAATGACTCTAGTGGGTCCACATGTAGTTTTTAAAAATAACACACATGAAATGACCACTTGTTGATCCATAAGTGGTTTGTGGAAATAACACACATGCAATGACCACTAGTTGATCCATGTGTGGTTTGTGCAAAAGAACACATGCAATGAATCTGGTTGGTCCGTATGTGGTTTGTGGAAAGAACACACATGGAGTGACCACTGGTTGATCCATGTGTGGTTTGTGAAATGAACACACATGCAATGCCACTGGTTGATCCATGTGTGGTTTGTGGAAAGAACACACATGCAATGACTCTAGTGCTAGTTTTTGTATAAGAACACACATGCAATGTCTCTAATGGATCCATATGTGGTTTGTGAAAAGAACACACATGCAATGACCACTTGTTGATCCATGTGTGGTTTGTGAAAAGAACACACATGCAATGACTCTAGTGCTAGTTTTAGTATAAGAACACACATGCAATGACTCTAGTGGGTCCACATGTAGTTTGTGAAAAGAACACACATGCAATGACCACTTCTTGATGCATGTGTCTTTTGTGAAAAGAACACACATACAATGACTCTAGTGGGTCCACAAGTAGTTTGTGAAAAGAACACACATGCAATGACCACTTGTTGATCCATAAGTTGTTTGTGGAAAAGAACACACATTCAATGAACACTGGTTGATCCATGTGTGGTTTGTGCAAAAGAACACATGCATTGACCACTGGTTGATCCATGTGTGGTTTATGAAAAGAACAGACATGCAATGACTATAGTGCTAGTTTTAGTATAAGAACACACATGCAATGACTCTAGTGGGTCCACATGTAGTTTTTAAAAATAACACACATGAAATGACCACTTGTTGATCCATAAGTGGTTTGTGGAAATAACACACATGCAATGACCACTAGTTGATCCATGTGTGGTTTGTGCAAAAGAACACATGCAATGAATCTGGTTGGTCCGTATGTGGTTTGTGGAAAGAACACACATGGAGTGACCACTGGTTGATCCATGTGTGGTTTGTGAAATGAACACACATGCAATGCCACTGGTTGATCCATGTGTGGTTTGTGGAAAGAACACACATGCAATGACTCTAGTGCTAGTTTTTGTATAAGAACACACATGCAATGTCTCTAATGGATCCATATGTGGTTTGTGAAAAGAACACACATGCAATGACCACTTGTTGATCCATGTGTGGTTTGTGAAAAGAACACACATGCAATGACTCTAGTGCTAGTTTTAGTATAAGAACACACATGCAATGACTCTAGTGGGTCCACATGTAGTTTGTGAAAAGAACACACATGCAATGACTCTAGTGCTAGTTTTAGTATTAGAACACACATGCAATTACTCTAGTTGGTCCACATGTAGTTTGTGAAAAGAACACACATGCAATGACCACTTGTTGATCCATGTGTCTTTTGTGAAAAGACCACACATACATTGACTCTAGTGGGTCCACATGTAGTTTGTGAAAAGAACACACATGCAATGACCACTGGTTGATCCATAAGTTGTTTGTGGAAAAGAACACACATGCAATGAACACTGGTTGATCCATGTGTGGTTTGTGCAAAAGAACACGTGCAATGACCATTGGTTGATCCTTGTGTGGTTTGTGAAAAAAACACACATGCAATGACTATAGTGCTAGTTTTAGTATAAGAACACACATGCAGTGACTCTAGTGGGTCCAAATGTAGTTTGTAAAAATAACACACATGCAATGACCACTGGTTGATCCATAAGTGGTTTGTGGAAATAACACACATGCAATGACCAATGGTTGATCCATAAGTGGTTTGTGGAAAAGAACACACATGCAATGACTCTGGTTGGTCCATATGTGTCTTGTGGAAAAAAAACACATGCATTGACCACTAGTTGATCCATATGTGGTTTGTGAAATGAACACACATGCAATGCCACTGGTTGATCCATGTGTGGTTTGTGGAAAGAACACACATGCAATGACTCTAGTGCTAGTTTTTGTATAAGAACACACATGCAATGTCTCTAATGGATCCATATGTGGTTTGTGAAAAGAACACACATGCAATGACCACTTGTTGATCCATGTGTGGTTTGTGAAAAGAACACACATGCAATGACTCTAGTGCTAGTTTTAGTATAAGAACATACATGCAATGACTCTAGTGGGTCCACATGTAGTTTGTGAAAAGAACACACATGCAATGACTCTAGTGCTAGTTTTAGTATTAGAACACACATGCAATTACTCTAGTTGGTACACATGTAGTTTGTGAAAAGAACACACATGCAATGACCACTTGTTGATCCATGTGTCTTTTGTGAAAAGACCACACATACAATGACTCTAGTGAGTCCACATGTAGTTTGTGAAAAGAACACACATGCAATGACCACTGGTTGATCCATCAGTTGTTTGTGGAAAAGAACACACATGCAATGAACACTGGTTGATCCATGTGTGGTTTGTGCAAAAGAACACATGCAATGACCACTGGTTGATCCTTATGTGGTTTGTGAAAAAAAAACACATGCAATGACTGTAGTGCTAGTTTTAGTATAAGAACACACATGCAGTGACTCTAGTGGGTCCAAATGTAGTTTGTAAAAATAACACACATGCAATGACCACTGGTTGATCCATAAGTGGTTTGTGGAAATAACACACATGCAATGACCAATGGTTGTTCCATAAGTGGTTTGTGGAAAAGAACACACATGCAATGACTCTGGTTGGTCCATATGTGGTTTGTGGAAAAAAACACATGCATTGACCACTAGTTGATCCATACGTGGTTTGTGAAATGAACACACATTCTATGCCACTGGTTGATCCATGTGTGGTTTGTGGAAATAACACACATGCAATGACTCTAGTGCTAGTTTTAGTATAAGAACACACATGAAATGTCTCTAATGGATCCATATGTGGTTTGTGAAAAGAACACACATGCGATGACCACTTGTTGATCCATGTGTGGTTTGTGAAAAGAACACCCATGCAATGACTCTAGTGCTAGATTAGTATAAGAACATACATGCAATGACTCTAGTGGGTCCACATGTAGTTTGTGAAAAGAACACACATGCAATGACCACAAGTTGATCCATAAGTGGTTTGTGGAAAGAACACACATGAAATGACCACTGGTTGATCCATAAGTGGTTTGTGGAAAAGAAAACACATGCAATGAATCTGGTTGGTCCATATGTGGTTTGTGGAAAGAACACACACGCATTGACCACTGGTTGATCCATATGTGGCTTGTGAAAAGAACACACATGCAATGCCACTGGTTGATCCATGTGTGGTTTGTGGAAAGAACACACATGCAATGACTGTAGTGGTAGTTTTAGTATAAGATCACACACGCAATGACTCTAATGGATCCATATGTGGTTTCTGAAAAGAACACACATACAATGACCACTTGTTGATCCATGTGTGGTTTGTGAAAAGAACACCCATGCAATTACTCTAGTGCTAGTTTTAGTATAAGAACATACATGCAATGACTCGGTCCACATGTAGTTTGTGAAAAGAACACACATGCAATGACCACTAGTTGATCCATAAGTGGTTTATGGAAAGAACACAAATGCAATGACCACTGGTTGATCCATAAGTGGTTTGTGGAAAAGAAAACACATGCAATGACTCTGGTTGGTCCATATGTGGTTTGTGGAAAGAACACACATGCATTGACCACTAGTTGATCCATATGTGGTTTGTGAAATGAACACACATGCAATGCCACTGGTTGATCCATGTGTGGTTTGTGGAAAGAACACACATGCAATGACTCTAGTGCTAGTTTTTGTATAAGAACACACATGCAATGTCTCTAATGGATCCATATGTGGTTTGTGAAAAGAACACACATGCAATGACCACTTGTTGATCCATGTGTGGTTTGTGAAAAGAACACACATGCAATGACTCTAGTGCTAGTTTTAGTATAAGAACACACATGCAATGACTCTAGTGGGTCCACATGTAGTTTGTGAAAAGAACACACATGCAATGACTCTAGTGCTAGTTTTAGTATAAGAACACACATGCAATGACTCTAGTGGGTCCACATGTAGTTTGTGAAAAGAACACACATGCAATGACCACTTGTTGATCCATGTGTCTTTTGTGAAAAGAACACACATACAATGACTCTAGTGGGTCCACAAGTAGTTTGTGAAAAGAACACACATGCAATGACCACTTGTTGATCCATAAGTTGTTTGTGGAAAAGAACACACATTCAATGAACATTGGTTGATCCATGTGTGGTTTGTGCAAAAGAACACATGCATTGACCACTGGTAGATCCATGTGTGGTTTGTGAAAAGAACAGACATGCAATGACTATAGTGCTAGTTTTAGTATAAGAACACACATGCAATGACTCTAGTGGGTCCACATGTAGTTTTTAAAAATAACACACATGAAATGACCACTTGTTGATCCATAAGTGGTTTGTGGAAATAACACACATGCAATGACCACTGGTTGATCCATGTGTGGTTTGTGCAAAAGAACACATGCAATGAATCTGGTTGGTCCATATGTCGTTTTTGGAAAGAACACACATGGAGTGACCACTGGTTGATCCATGTGTGGTTTGTGAAATGAACACAAATGCAATGCCACTGGTTGATCCATGTGTGGTTTGTGGAAAGAACACACATGCAATGACTCTAGTGCTAGTTTTTGTATAAGAACACACATGCAATGTCTCTAATGGATCCATATGTGGTTTGTGAAAAGAACACACATGCAATGACCACTCGTTGATCCATGTGTGGTTTGTGAAAAGAACACACATGCAATGACTCTAGTGCTAGTTTTAGTATAAGAACACACATGCAATGACTCTAGTGGGTCCACATGTAGTTTCTGAAAAGAACACACATGCAATGACTCTAGTGCTAGTTTTAGTATTAGAACACACATGCAATTACTGTAGTTGGTCCACATGTAGTTTGTGAAAAGAACACACATGCAATGACCACTTGTTGATCCATGTGTCTTTTGTGAAAAGACCACACATACAATGACTCTAGTGTGTCCACATGTAGTTTGTGAAAAGAACACACATGCAATGACCACTGGTTGATCCATAAGTTGTTTGTGGAAAAGAACACACATGCAATGAACACTGGTTGATCCATGTGTGGTTTGTGCAAAAGAACACATGCAATGACCACTGGTTGATCCTTGTGTGGTTTGTGAAAAAAACACACATGCAATGACTGTAGTGCTAGTTTTAGTATATGAACACACATGCAGTGACTCTAGTGGGTCCAAATGTAGTTTGTAAAAATAACACACATGCAATGACCACTGGTTGATCCATAAGTGGTTTGTGGAAATAAAACACATGCAATGACCACTGGTTGATCCATAAGTGGTTTGTGGAAAAGAACACACATGCAATGACTCTGGTTGGTCCATATGTGGTTTGTGGAAAAAAACACATGCATTGACCACTAGTTGATCCATATGTGGTTTGTGAAATGAACACACATGCAATGCCACTGGTTGATCCATGTGTGGTTTGTGGAAAGAACACACATGCAATGACTCTAGTGCTAGTTTTAGTATAAGAACACACATGAAATGTCTCTAATGGATCCATATGTTGTTTGTGAAAAGAACACACATGCGATGACCACTTCTTGATCCATGTGTGGTTTGTGAAAAGAACACCCATGCAATGACTCTAGTGCTAGTTTAGTATAAGAACATACATGCAATGACTCTAGTGGGTCCACATGTAGTTTGTGAAAAGAACACACATGCAATGACCACTAGTTGATCCATAAGTGGTTTGTGGAAAGAACACACATGCAATGACCACTGGTTGATCCATAAGTGGTTTGTGGAAAAGAAACCACATGCAATGACTCTGGGGTGTCCATATGTGGTTTGTGGAAAGAACACACATGCATTGACCACTGGTTGATCCATATGTGGCTTGTGAAAAGAACACACATGCAATGCCACTGGTTGATCCATGTGTGGTTTGTGGAAAGAACACACATGCAATGACTCTAGTGGTAGTTTTAGTATAAGATCACACACGCAATGACTCTAATGGATCCATATGTGGTTTGTGAAAAGAACACACATGCAATGACCACTTGTTGATCCATGTGTGGTTTGTGAAAAGAACACACATGCAATGACTCTACTGCTAGTTTTAGTATAAGAACACACATGCAATGACTCTAGTGGGTCCACATGTAGTTTGTGAAAAGAATACACATGCAATGACCACTTGTTGATCCATGTGTGTTTTGTGAAAAGAACACACATATAATGACTCTAGTGGGTCCACATGTAGTTTGTGAAAAGAACACACATGCAATGACCACTGGTTGATCCATAAGTTGTTTGTGGAAAAGAAAACACATGCAATGAACACTGGTTGATCAATGAGTGTATTGTGCAAAAGAACACATGCAATGAATCTGGTTGGTCCGTATGTGGTTTGTGGAAAGAACACACATGTAGTGACCATTGGTTGATCCATGTGTGATTTGTGAAATGAACACACATGCAATGCCACTGGTTGATCCATGTGTGGTTTGTGGAAAGAACACACATGCAATGACTCTAGTGCCAGTTTTTGTATAAGAACACACATGCAATGTCTCTAATGGATCCATATGTGGTTTGTGATAAGAACACACATGAAATGACTCTAGTGGGTCCACATGTAGTTTGTGAAAATAACACACATGCAATGACCACTGGTTGATCCATAAGTGGTTTGTGGAAAGAACACACATGCAATGACCACTGGTTGATCCATAAGTGGTTTGTGGAAAAGAAAACACATGCAATGAATCTGGTTGGTCCGTATGTGGTTTGTGGAAAGAACACACATGCAGTGACCACTGGTTGATCCATGTGTGGTTTGTGAAATGAACACACATGCAATGCCACTGGTTGATCCATGTGTGGTTTGTGGAAAGAACACACATGCAATGACTCTAGTGCTAGTTTTTGTATAAGAACACACATGCTTTGTCTCTAATGGATCCATATGTGGTTTGTGAAAAGAACACACATGCAATGACCACTCTTTGATCCATGTGTGGTTTGTGAAAAGAACACACATGCAATGACTCTAGTGCTAGTTTTAGTATAAGAACACACATGCAATGACTCTAGTGGGTCCACATGTAGTTTGTGAAAAGAACACACATGCAATGACTCTAGTGCTAGTTTTAGTATAAGAACACACATGCAATGACTCTAGTGGGTCCACATGTAGTTTGTGAAAAGAACACACATGCAATGACCACTTGTCGATCCATGTGTCTTTTGTGAAAAGAACACACATACAATGACTCTAGTGGGTCCACATGTAGTTTGTGAAAAGAACACACATGCAATGACCACTGGTTGATCCATAAGTTGTTTGTGGAAAAGAACACACATTCAATGAACACTGGTTGAGTGTGGTTTGTGCAAAAGAACACATGCATTGACCACTGGTTGATCCATGTGTGGTTTGTGAAAAGAACAGACATGCAATGACTATAGTGCTAGTTTTAGTATAAGAACACACATGCAATGACTCTAGTTGGTCCACATGTAGTTTTTAAAAATAACACACATGAAATGACCACTTGTTGATCCATAAGTGGTTTGTGGAAATAACACACATGCAATGACCACTGGTTGATCCATGTGTGGTTTGTGCAAAAGAAAACATGCAATGAATCTGGTTGGTCCGTATGTGGTTTGTGGAAAGAACACACATGGAGTGACCACTGGTTGATCCATGTGTGGTTTGTGAAATGAACACACATGCAATGCCACTGGTTGATCCATGTGTGGTTTGTGGAAAGAACACACATGCAATGACTCTAGTGCTAGTTTTTGTATAAGAACACACATGCAATGTCTCTAATGGATCCATATGTGGTTTGTGAAAAGAACACACATGCATTGACCACTTGTTGATCCATGTGTGGTTTGTGAAAAGAACACACATGCAATGACTCTAGTGCTAGTTTTAGTATAAGAACACACATGCAATGACTCTAGTGGGTCCACATGTAGTTTGTGAAAAGAACACACATGCAATGACTCTAGTGCTAGTTTTAGTGTTAGAACACACATGCAATTACTCTAGTTGGTCCACATGTAGTTTGTGAAAAGAACACACATGCAATGACCACTTGTTGATCCATGTGTCTTTTGTGAAAAGACCACACATACATTGACTCTAGTGGGTCCACATGTAGTTTGTGAAAAGAACACACATGCAATGACCACTGGTTGATCCATAAGTTGTTTGTGGAAAAGAACATACATGCAATGAACACTGGTTGATCCATGTGTGGTTTGTGCAAAAGAACACATGCAATGACCATTGGTTGATCCTTGTGTGGTTTGTGAAAAAAACACACATGCAATGACTATAGTGCTAGTTTTAGTATAAGAACACACATGCAGTGACTCTAGTGGGTCCAAATGTAGTTTGTAAAAATAACACACATGCAATGACCACTGGTTGATCCATAAGTGGTTTGTGGAAATAACACACATGCAATGACCAATGGTTGATCCATAAGTGGTTTGTGGAAAAGAACACACATGCAATGACTCTGGTTGGTCCATATGTGGTTTGTGGAAAATAACACATGCATTGACCACTAGTTGATCCATATGTGGTTTGTGAAATGAACACACATGCAATGCCACTGGTTGATCCATGTGTGGTTTGTGGAAAGAACACACATGCAATGACTCTAGTGCTAGTTTTTGTATAAGAACACACATGCAATGTCTCTAATGGATCCATATGTGGTTTGTGAAAAGAACACACATGCAATGACCACTTGTTGATCCATGTGTGGTTTGTGAAAAGAACACACATGCAATGACTCTAGTGCTAGTTTTAGTATAAGAACATACATGCAATGACTCTAGTGGGTCCACATGTAGTTTGTGAAAAGAACACACATGCAATGACTCTAGTGCTAGTTTTAGTATTAGAACACACATGCAATTACTCTAGTAGGTCCACATGTAGTTTGTGAAAAGAACACACATGCAATGACCCTTGTTGATCCATGTGTCTTTTGTGAAAAGACCACACATACAATGACTCTAGTGAGTCCACATGTAGTTTGTGAAAAGAACACACATGCAATGACCACTGGTTGATCCATAAGTTGTTTGTGGAAAAGAACACACATGCAATGAACACTGGTTGATCCATGTGTGGTTTGTGCAAAAGAACACATGCAATGACCACTGGTTGATCCTTGTGTGGTTTGTGAAAAAAAACACATGCAATGACTGTGTGCTAGTTTTAGTATAAGAACACACATGCAGTGACTGTAGTGGGTCCAAATGTAGTTTGTAAAAATAACACACATGCAATGACCACTTGTTGATCCATAAGTGGTTTGTGGAAATAACACACATGCAATGACCAATGGTTGATCCATAAGTGGTTTGTGGAAAAGAACACACATGCAATGACTCTGGTTGGTCCATATGTGGTTTGTGGAAAAAACACATGCATGGACCACTAGTTGATCCATATGTGGTTTGTGAAATGAACACACATTCTATGCCACTGGTTGATCCATGTGTGGTTTGTGGAAAGAACACACATGCAATGACTCTAGTGCTAGTTTTAGTATAAGAACACACATGAAATGTCTCTAATGGATCCATATGTGGTTTGTGAAAAGAACACACATGCAATGACCACTTGTTGATCCATGTGTGGTTTGTGAAAAGAACACCCATGCAATGACTGTAGTGCTAGATTAGTATAAGAACATACATGCAATGACTCTAGTGGGTCCACATGTAGTTTGTGAAAAGAACACACATGCAATGACCACAAGTTGATCCATAAGTGGTTTGTGGAAAGAACACACATGCAATGACCACTGGTTGATCCATAAGTGGTTTGTGGAAAAGAAAACACATGCAATGACTCTGGTTGGTCCATATGTGGTCTGTGGAAAGAACACACACGCATTAACCACTGGTTGATCCATATGTGGCTTGTGAAAAGAACACACATGCAATGCCACTGGTTGATCCATGCGTGGTTTGTGGAAAGAACACACATGCAATGACTCTAGTGGTAGTTTTAGTATAAGATCACACACGCAATGACTCTAATGGATCCATATGTGGTTTCTGAAAAGAACACACATGCAATGACCACTTGTTGATCCATGTGTGGTTTGTGAAAAGAACACCCATGCAATTACTCTAGTGCTAGTTTTAGTATAAGAACATACATGCAATGACTCGGTCCACATGTAGTTTGTGAATAGAACACACATGCAATGACCAATAGTTGATCCATAAGTGGTTTATGGAAAGAACACAAATGCAATGACCACTCGTTGATCCATAAGTGGTTTGTGGAAAAGAAAACACATGCAATGACTCTGGTTGGTCCATATGTGGTTTGTGGAAAGAACACACATGCATTGACCACTAGTTGATCCATATGTGGTTTGTGAAATGAACACACATGCAATGCCACTGGTTGATCCATGTGTGGTTTGTGGAAAGAACACACATGCAATGACTCTAGTGCTAGTTTTTGTATAAGAACACACATGCTTTGTCTCTAATGGATCCATATGTGGTTTGTGAAAAGAACACACATGCAATGACCACTCTTTGATCCATGTGTGGTTTGTGAAAAGAACACACATGCAATGACTCTAGTGCTAGTTTTAGTATAAGAACACACATGCAATGACTCTAGTGGGTCCACATGTAGTTTGTGAAAAGAACACACATGCAATGACTCTAGTGCTAGTTTTAGTATAAGAACACACATGCAATGACTCTAGTGGGTCCACATGTAGTTTGTGAAAAGAACACACATGCAATGACCACTTGTTGATCCATGTGTCTTTTGTGAAAAGAACACACATACAATGACTCTAGTGGGTCCACATGTAGTTTGTGAAAAGAACACACATGCAATGACCACTGGTTGATCCATAAGTTGTTTGTGGAAAAGAACACACATTCAATGAACACTGGTTGATCCATGTGTGGTTTGTGCAAAAGAACACATGCATTGACCACTGGTTGATCCATGTGTGGTTTGTGAAAAGAACAGACATGCAATGACTATAGTGCTAGTTTTAGTATAAGAACACACATGCAATGACTCTAGTGGGTCCACATGTAGTTTTTAAAAATAACACACATGAAATGACCACTTGTTGATCCATAAGTGGTTTGTGGAAATAACACACATGCAATGACCACTAGTTGATCCATGTGTGGTTTGTGCAAAAGAACACATGCAATGAATCTGGTTGGTCCGTATGTGGTTTGTGGAAAGAACACACATGGAGTGACCACTGGTTGATCCATGTGTGGTTTGTGAACTGAACACACATGCAATGCCACTTGTTGATCCATGTGTGGTTTGTGGAAAGAACACACATGCAATGACCACTAGTTGATCCATAAGTTGTTTGTGGAAAAGAACACACATGCAATGAACACTAGTTGATCAATGTGTGGTTTGTGCAAAAGAACACATGCAATGAATCTGGTTGGTCCGTATGTGGTTTGTGGAAAGAACACACATGTAGTGACCACTGGTTGATCCATGTGTGGTTTGTGAAATGAACACACATGCAATGCCACTGGTTGATCCATGTGTGGTTTGTGGAAAGAACACACATGCAATGACTCTAGTGCCAGTTTTTGTATAAGAACACACATGCCATGTCTCTAATGGATCCATATGTGGTTTGTGATAAGAACACACATGCAATGACTCTAGTGGGTCCACATGTAGTTTGTGAAAATAACACACACGAAATGACCACTTGTTGATCCAAAAGCGGTTTGTGGAAAGAACACACATGCAATGACCACTGGTTGATCCATAAGTGGTTTGTGGAAAAGAAAACACATGCAATGACTCTGGTTGGTCCATATGTGGTTTTTGGGAAGAACACACATGCATTGACCACTGGTTGATCCATATGTGGCTTGTGAAAAGAACCTACATGCAATGCCACTGGTTGATCCATGTGTGATTTGTGGAAAGAACACACATGCAATGACTCTAGTGCTAGTTTTTGTATAAGAACACACATGCAAAGTCTCTAATGGCTCCATATGTGGTTTGTGAAAAGAACACACATGCAATGACCACTTGTTGATCCATGTGTGGTTTGTGAAAAGAACACACATGCAATGACTCTAGTGCTAGTTTTAGTATAAGAACACACATGCAATGACTCTAGTGGGTCCACATGTAGTTTGTGAAAAGAATACACATGCAATGACCACTTGTTGATCCATGTGTGTTTTGTGAAAAGAACACACATACAATGGCTCTAGTGGGTCCACATGTAGTTTTTGAAAAGAACACACATGCAATGACCACTAGTTGATCCATAAGTTGTTTGTGGAAAAGAACACACATGCAATGAACACTAGTTGATCAATGTGTGGTTTGTGCAAAAGAACACATGCAATGAATCTGGTTGGTCCGTATGTGGTTTGTGGAAAGAACACACATGTAGTGACCACTGGTTGATCCATGTGTGGTTTGTGAAATGAACACACATGCAATGCCACTGGTTGATCCATGTGTGGTTTGTGGAAAGAACACACATGCAATGACTCTAGTGCCAGTTTTTGTATAAGAACACACATGCCATGTCTCTAATGGATCCATATGTGGTTTGTGATAAGAACACACATGCAATGACTCTAGTGGGTCCACATGTAGTTTGTGAAAATAACACACACGAAATGACCACTTGTTGATCCATAAGCGGTTTGTGGAAAGAACACACATGCAATGACCACTGGTTGATCCATAAGTGGTTTGTGGAAAAGAAAACACATGCAATGACTCTGGTTGGTCCATATGTGGTTTGTGGGAAGAACACACATGCATTGACCACTGGTTGATCCATATGTGGCTTGTGAAAAGAACCCACATGCAATGCCACTGGTTGATCCATGTGTGATTTGTGGAAAGAACACACATGCAATGACTCTAGTGCTAGTTTTTGTATAAGAACACACATGCAAAGTCTCTAATGGCTCCATATGTGGTTTGTGAAAAGAACACACATGCAATGACCACTTGTTGATCCATGTGTGGTTTGTGAAAAGAACACACATGCAATGACTCTAGTGCTAGTTTTAGTATAAGAACACACATGCAATGACTCTAGTGGGTCCACATGTAGTTTGTGAAAAGAACACACATGCAATGACTCTAGTGCTAGTTTTAGTATTAGAACACACATGCAATTACTCTAGTTGGTCCACATATAGTTTGTGAAAAGAACACACATGCAATGAACACTTGTTGATCCATGTGTCTTTTGTGAAAAGACCACACATACATTGACTCTAGTGGGTCCACATGTAGTTTGTGAAAAGAACACACATGCAATGACCACTGGTTGATCCATAAGTTGTTTGTGGAAAATAACACACATGCAATGAACACTGGTTGATCCATGTGTGGTTTGTGCAAAAGAACACATGCAATGACCATTGGTTGATCCTTGTGTGGTTTGTGAAAAAAAAACACATGCAATGACTATAGTGCTAGTTTTAGTATAAGAACACACATGCAGTGACTCTAGTGGTTCCAAATGTAGTTTGTAAAAATAACACACATGCAATGACCACTGGTTGATCCGTAAGTGGTTTGTGGAAATAACACACATGCAATGACCAATGGTTGATCCATAAGTGGTTTGTGGAAAAGAACACACATGCAATGACTCTGGTTGGTCCATATGTGGTTTGTGGAAAAAAAACACATGCATTGACCACTAGTTGATCCATATGTGGTTTGTGAAATGAACACACATGCAATGCCACTGGTTGATCCATGTGTGGTTTGTGGAAAGAACACACATGCAATGACTCTAGTGCTAGTTTTTGTATAAGAACACACATGCAATGTCTCTAATGGATCCATATGTGGTTTGTGAAAAGAACACACATGCAATGACCACTTGTTGATCCATGTGTGGTTTGCGAAAAGAACACACATGCAATGACTCTAGTGCTAGTTTTAGTATAAGAACATACATGCAATGACTCTAGTGGGTCCACATGTAGTTTGTGAAAAGAACACACATGCAATGACTCTAGTGCTAGTTTTAGTATTAGAACACACATGCAATTACTCTAGTTGGTCCACATGTAGTTTGTGAAAAGAACACACATGCAATGACCACTTGTTGATCCATGTGTCTTTTGTGAAAAGACCACACATACAATGACTCTAGTGAGTCCACATGTAGTTTGTGAAAAGAACACACATGCAATGACCACTGGTTGATCCATAAGTTGTTTGTGGAAAAGAACACACATGCAATGAACACTGGTTGATCCATGTGTGGTTCGTGCAAAAGAACACATGCAATGACCACTGGTTGATCCTTGTGTGGTTTGTGAAAAAAAACACATGCAATGACTGTAGTGCTAGTTTTAGTATAAGAACACACATGCAGTGACTCTAGTGGGTCCAAATGTAGTTTGTAAAAATAACACACATGCAATGACCACTGGTTGATCCATAAGTGGTTTGTGGAAATAACACACATGCAATGACCAATGGTTGATCCAAAAGTGGTTTGTGGAAAAGAACACACATGCAATGACTCTGGTTGGTCCATATGTGGTTTGTGGAAAAAAACACATGCATTGACCACTAGTTGATCCATATGTGGTTTGTGAAATGAACACACATTCTATGCCACTGGTTGATCCATGTGTGGTTTGTGGAAAGAACACACATGCAATGACTCTAGTGCTAGTTTTAGTGTAAGAACACACATGAAATGTCTCTAATGGATCCATATGTGGTTTGTGAAAAGAACACACATGCGATGACCACTTGTTGATCCATGTGTGGTTTGTGAAAAGAACACCCATGCAAAGACTCTAGTGCTAGATTAGTATAAGAACATACATGCAATGACTCTAGTGGGTCCACATGTAGTTTGTGAAAAGAACACACATGCAATGACCACAAGTTGATCCATAAGTGGTTTGTGGAAAGAACACACATGCAATGACCACTGGTTGATCCATAAGTGGTTTGTGGAAAAGAAAACACATGCAATGACTCTGGTTGGTCCATATGTGGTTTGTGGAAAGAACACACACGCATTGACCACTGGTTGATCCATATGTGGCTTGTGAAAAGAACACACATGCAATGCCACTGGTTGATCCATGTGTGGTTTGTGGAAAGAACACACATGCAATGACTCTAGTGGTAGTTTTAGTATAAGATCACACACGCAATGACTCTAATGGATCCATATGTGGTTTCTGAAAAGAACACACATGCAATGACCACTTGTTGATCCATGTGTGGTTTGTGAAAAGAACACCCATGCAATTACTCTCGTGCTAGTTTTAGTATAAGAACATACATGCAATGACTCGGTCCACATGTAGTTTGTGAATAGAACACACATGCAATGACCACTAGTTGATCCATAAGTGGTTTATGGAAAGAACACAAATGCAATGACCACTGGTTGATCCATAAGTGGTTTGTGGAAAAGAAAACACATGCAATGACTCTGGTTGGTCCATATGTGGTTTGTGGAAAGAACACACATGCATTGACCACTAGTTGATCCATATGTGGTTTGTGAAATGAACACACATGCAATGCCACTGGTTGATCCATGTGTGGTTTGTGGAAAGAACACACATGCAATGACTCTAGTGCTAGTTTTTGTATAAGAACACACATGCAATGTCTCTAATGGATCCATATGTGGTTTGTGAAAAGAACACACATGCAATGACCACTTGTTGATCCATGTGTGGTTTGTGAAAAGAACACACATGCAATGACTCTAGTGCTAGTTTTAGTATAAGAACACACATGCAATGCCACTGGTTGATCCATGTGTGGTTTGTGGAAAGAACACACATGCAATGAATCTAGTGCTAGTTTTAGTATAAGAACACACATGCAGTGACTCTAGTGGGTCCACATGTAGTTTGTGAAAAGAACACACATGCAATGACCACTTGTTGATCCATGTGTCTTTTGTGAAAAGAACACACATACAATGACTCGAGTGGGTCCACATGTAGTTTGTGAAAAGAACACACATGCAATGACCACTGGTTGATCCATAAGTTGTTTGTGGAAAAGAACACACATTCAATGAACATTGGTTGATCCATGTGTGGTTTGTGCAAAAGAACACATGCATTGACCACTGGTAGATCCATGTGTAGTTTGTGAAAAGAACACACATGCAATGACTCTAGTGCTAGTTTTAGTATAAGAACACACATGCAATGACTCTAGTGGGTCCACATGTAGTTTTTAAAAATAACACACATGAAATGACCACTTGTTGATCCATAAGTGGTTTGTGGAAATAACACACATGCAATGACCACTGGTTGATCCATGTGTGGTTTGTGCAAAAGAACACATGCAATGAATCTGGTTGGTCCGTATGTGGTTTGTGGAAAGAACACACATGGAGTGACGACTGGTTGATCCATGTGTGGTTTGTGAAATGAACACACATGCAATGCCACTGGTTGATCCATGTGTGGTTTGTGGAAAGAACACACATGCAATGACTCTAGTGCTAGTTTTTGTATAAGAACACACATGCAATGTCTCCAATGGATCCATATGTGGTTTGTGAAAAGAACACATGCAATGACCACTTGTTGATCCATGTGTGGTTTGTGAAAAGAACACACATGCAATGACTATAGTGCTAGTTTTAGTATAAGAACACACATGCAATGACTCTAGTGGGTCCACATGTAGTTTCTGAAAAGAACACACATGCAATGACTCTAGTGCTAGTTTTAGTATTAGAACACACATGCAATTACTCTAGTTGGTCCACATATAGTTTGTGAAAAGAATACACATGCAATGACCACTTGTTGATCCATGTGTCTTTTGTGAAAAGACCACACATACATTGACTCTAGTGGGTCCACATGTAGTTTGTGAAAAGAACACACATGCAATGACCACTGGTTGATCCATAAGTTGTTTGTGGAAAATAACACACATGCAATGAACACTGGTTGATCCATGTGTCGTTTGTGCAAAAGAACACATGCAATGACCATTGGTTGATCCTTCTGTGGTTTGTGAAAAAAACACACATGCAATGACTATAGTGCTAGTTTTAGTATATGAACACACATGCAGTGACTCTAGTGGGTCCAAATGTAGTTTGTAAAAATAACACACATGCAATGACCACTGGTTGATCCATAAGTGGTTTGTGGAAATAAAACACATGCAATGACCACTCGTTGATCCATAAGTGGCTTGTGGAAAAGAACACACATGCAATGACTCTGGTTGGTCCATATGTGGTTTGTGGAAAAAAACACATGCATTGACCACTAGTTGATCCATATGTGGTTTGTGAAATGAACACACATGCAATGCCACTGGTTGATCCATGTGTGGTTTGTGGAAAGAACACACATGCAATGACTCTAGTGCTAGTTTTAGTATAAGAACACACATGAAATGTCTCTAATGGATCCATATGTGGTTTGTGAAAAGAACACACATGCGATGACCACTTCTTGATCCATGTGTGGTTTGTGAAAAGAACACCCATGCAATGACTCTAGTGCTAGTTTAGTATAAGAACATACATGCAATGACTCTAGTGGGTCCACATGTAGTTTGTGAAAAGAACACACATGCAATGACCACTAGTTGATCCATAAGTGGTTTGTGGAAAGAACACACATGCAATGACCACTGGTTGATCCATAAGTGGTTTGTGGAAAGGAAACCACATGCAATGACTCTGGGGTGTCCATATGTGGTTTGTGGAAAGAACACAGACGCATTAACCATTGGTTGATCCATATGTGGCTTGTGAAAAGAACACACATGCAATGCCACTGGTTGATCCATGTGTGGTTTGTGGAAAGAACACACATGCAATGACTCTAGTGGTAGTTTTAGTATAAGATCACACACGCAATGACTCTAATGGATCCATATGTGGTTTGTGAAAAGAACACACATGCAATGACCACTTGTTGATCCATGTGTGGTTTGTGAAAAGAACACACATGCAATGACTCTACTGCTAGTTTTAGTATAAGAACACACATGCAATGACTCTAGTGGGTCCACATGTAGTTTGTGAAAAGAATACACATGCAATGACCACTTGTTGATCCATGTGTGTTTTGTGAAAAGAACACACATATAATGACTCTAGTGGGTCCACATGTCGTTTGTGAAAACATCACACATGCAATGACCACTGGTTGATCCATAAGTTGTTTGTGGAAAAGAAAACACATGCAATGAACACTGGTTGATCAATGAGTGTATTGTGCAAAAGAACACATGCAATGAATCTGGTTGGTCCGTATGTGGTTTGTGGAAAGAACACACATGTAGTGACCACTGGTTGATCCATGTGTGGTTTGTGAAATGAACACACATGCAATGCCACTGGTTGATCCATGTGTGGTTTGTGGAAAGAACACACATGCAATGACTCTAGTGCCAGTTTTTGTATAAGAACACACATGCAATGTATCTAATGGATCCATATGTGGTTTGTGATAAGAACACACATGCAATGACTCTAGTGGGTCCACATGTAGTTTGTGAAAATAACACACATGCAATGACCACTGGTTGATCCATAAGTGGTTTGTGGAAAGAACACACATGCAATGACCACTGGTTGATCCATAAGTGGTTTGTGGAAAAGAAAACACATGCAATGACTCTGGTTGGTCCATATGTGGTTTGTGCAAAGAACACACATGCAGTGACCACTGGTTGATCCATGTGTGGTTTGTGAAATGAACACACATGCAATGCCACTAGTTGATCCATGTGTGGTTTGTGGAAAGAACACACACGCAATGACTCTAGTGCTAGTTTTTGTATAAGAACACACATGTAATGTCTCCAATGGATCCATATGTGGTTTGTGAAAATAACACACATGCAATGACCACTTATTGATCCAAGTGTGGTTTGTGAAAACAACACACATGCAATGACTCTAGTGCTAGTTTTAGTATAAGAACACACATGCAATGACTCTAGTGGGTCCACATGTAGTTTGTGAAAAGAACACACATGCAATGACCACTTGTTGATCCATAAGTGGTTTGTGGAAAGAACACACATGAAATAACCACTTGTTGATCCATAGGTGGTTTGTGGAAAAGAAAACACATGCAATGACTCTGGTTGGTCCATATGTGGTTTGTGGAAAGAACACACATGCAGTAACCACTGGTTGATCCAAGTGTGGTTTGTGAAATGAACACACATCCAATACCACTAGTTGATCCATGTGTGGTTTGTGGAAAGAACACACATGCAATGACTCTAGCGCTAGTTTTTGTATAAGAACACACATGCAAAGTCTCTAATGGATCCATATGTGGTTTCTGAAAAGAACACACATGCAATGACCACTTGTTGATCCATGTGTGATTTGTGAAAAGAACACCCATGCAATTACTCTAGTGCTAGTTTTAGTATAAGAACATACATGTAATGACTCGGTCCACATGTAGTTTGTGAAAAGAACACACATGCAATGACCACTAGTTGATCCATAAGAGGTTTATGGAAAGAACACAAATGCAATGACCACTGGTTGATCCATAAGTGGTTTGTGGAAAAGAAAACACATGCAATGACTCTGGTTGGTCCATATGTGGTTTGTGGAAAGAACACACATGCATTGACCACTAGTTGATCCATATGTGGTTTGTGAAATGAACACACATGCAATGCCACTGGTTGATCCATGTGTGGTTTGTGGAAAGAACACACATGCAATGACTCTAGTGCTAGTTTTAGTATAAGAACACACATGAAATGTCTCTAATGGATCCATATGTGGTTTGTGAAAAGAACACACATGCGATGACCACTTGTTGATCCATGTGTGGTTTGTGAAAAGAACACCCATGCAATGACTCTAGTGCTAGTTTAGTATAAGAACATACATGCAATGACTCTAGTGGGTCCACATGTAGTTTGTGAAAAGAACACACATGCAATGACCACTAGTTGATCCATAAGTGGTTTGTGGAAAGAACACACATGCAATGACCACTGGTTGATCCATAAGTGGTTTGTGGAAAAGAAACCACATGCAATGACTCTGGGGTGTCCATATGTGGTTTGTGGAAAGAACACACATGCATTGACCACTGGTTGATCCATATGTGGCTTGTGAAAAGAACACACATGCAATGCCACTGGTTGATCCATGTGTGGTTTGTGGAAAGAACACACATGCAATGACTCTAGTGGTAGTTTTAGTATAAGATCACACACGCAATGACTCTAATGGATCCATATGTGGTTTCTGAAAAGAACACACATGCAATGACCACTTGTTGATCCATGTGTGGTTTGTGAAAAGAACACCCATGCAATGACTCTAGTGCTAGTTTTAGTATAAGATCATACATGCAATGACTCTAGTGGGTCCACATGTAGTTTGTGAAAAGAACACACATGCAATGACCACTAGTTGATCCATAAGTGGTTTATGGAAAGAACACAAATGCAATGACCACTGGTTGATCCATAAGTGGTTTGTGGAAAAGAAAACACATGCAATGACTCTGGTTGGTCCATATGTGGTTTGTGGAAAGAACACACATGCATTGACCACTAGTTGATCCATATGTGGTTTGTGAAATGAACACACATGCAATGCCACTGGTTGATCCATGTGTGGTTTGTGGAAAGAACACACATGCAATGACTCTAGTGCTAGTTTTTGTATAAGAACACACATGCAATGTCTCTAATGGATCCATATGTGGTTTGTGAAAAGAACACACATGCAATGACCACTTGTTGATCCATGTGTGGTTTGTGAAAAGAACACACATGCAATGACTCTAGTGCTAGTTTTAGTATAAGAACACACACGCAATGACTCTAGTGGGTCCACATGTAGTTTGTGAAAAGAACACACATGCATTGACTCTAGTGCTAGTTTTAGTATAAGAACACACATGCAATGACTCTAGTGGGTCCACATGTAGTTTGTGAAAAGAACACACATGCAATGACCACTTGTTGATCCATGTGTCTTTTGTGAAAAGAACACACATACAATGACTCTAGTGGGTCCACATGTAGTTTGTGAAAAGAACACACATGCAATGACCACTGGTTGATCCATAAGTTGTTTGTGGAAAAGAACACACATTCAATGAACATTGGTTGATCCATGTGTGGTTTGTGCAAAAGAACACATGCATTGACCACTGGTAGATCCATGTGTGGTTTGTGAAAAGAACAGACATGCAATGACTATAGTGCTAGTTTTAGTATAAGAACACACATGCAATGACTCTAGTGGGTCCACATGTAGTTTTTAAAAATAACACACATGAAATGACCACTTGTTGATCCATAAGTGGTTTGTGGAAATAACACACATGCAATGACCACTGGTTGATCCATGTGTGGTTTGTGCAAAACAACACATGCAATGAATCTGGTTGGTCCGTATGTGGTTTGTGGAAAAAACACACATGGAGTGACCACTGGTTGATCCATGTGTGGTTTGTGAAATGAACACACATGCAATGCCACTGGTTGATCTATGTGTGGTTTGTGGAAAGAACACACATGCAATGACTCTAGTGCTAGTTTTTGTATAAGAACACACATGCAATGTCTCTAATGGATCCATATGTGGTTTGTGAAAAGAACACACATGCAATGACCACTTGTTGATCCATGTGTGGTTTGTGAAAAGAACACACATGCAATGACTCTAGTGCTAGTTTTAGTATAAGAACACACATGCAATGACTCTAGTGGGTCCACATGTAGTTTCTGAAAAGAACACACATGCAATGACTCTAGTGCTAGTTTTAGTATTAGAACACACATGCAATTACTCTAGTTGGTCCACATGTAGTTTGTGAAAAGAACACACATGCAATGACCACTTGTTGATCCATGTGTCTTTTGTGAAAAGACCACACATACAATGACTCTAGTGAGTCCACATGTAGTTTGTGAAAAGAACACACATGCAATGACCACTCGTTGATCCATAAGTTGTTTGTGGAAAAGAACATACATGCAATGAACACTAGTTGATCCATGTGTGGTTTGTGCAAAAGAACACATGCAATGACCACTGGTTGATCCTTGTCTGGTTTGTGAAAAAAACACACATGCAATGACTGTAGTGCTAGTTTTAGTATATGAACACACATGAAGTGACTCTAGTGGGTCCAAATGTAGTTTGTAAAAATAACACACATGCAATGACCACTGGTTGATCCATAAGTGGTTTGTGGAAATAAAACACATGCAATGACCACTGGTTGATCCATAAGTGGTTTGTGGAAAAGAACACACATGCAATGACTCTGGTTGGTCCATATGTGGTTTGTGGAAAAAAACACATGCATTGACCACTAGTTGATCCATATGTGGTTTGTGAAATGAACACACATGCAATGCCACTGGTTGATCCATGTGTGGTTTGTGGAAAGAACACACATGCAATGACTCTAGTGCTAGTTTTAGTATAAGAACACACATGAAATGTCTCTAATGGATCCATATGTGGTTTGTGAAAAGAACACACATGCGATGACCACTTCTTGATCCATGTGTGGTTTGTGAAAAGAACACCCATGCAATGACTCTAGTGCTAGTTTAGTATAAGAATATACATGCAATGACTCTAGTGGGTCCACATGTAGTTTGTGAAAAGAACACACATGCAATGACCACTAGTTGATCCATAAGTGGTTTGTGGAAAGAACACACATGCAATGACCACTGGTTGATCCATAAGTGGTTTGTGGAAAAGAAACCACATGCAATGACTCTGGGGTGTCCATATGTGGTTTGTGGAAAGAACACACACGCATTGACCACTGGTTGATCCATATGTGGCTTGTGAAAAGAACACACATGCAATGCCACTAGTTGATCCATGTGTGGTTTGTGGAAAGAACACACATGCAATGACTCTAGTGGTAGATTTAGTATAAGATCACACACGGAATGACTCTAATGGATCCATATGTGGTTTGTGAAAAGAACACACATGCAATGACCACTTGTTGATCCATGTGTGGTTTTTGAAAAGAACACAAATGCAATGACTCTACTGCTAGTTTTAGTATAAGAACACACATGCAATGACTCTAGTGGGTCCACATGTAGTTTGTGAAAAGAATACACATGCAATGACCACTTGTTGATCCATGTGTGTTTTGTGAAAAGAACACACATATAATGACTCTAGTGGGTCCACATGTAGTTTGTGAAAAGAACACACATGCAATGACCACTGGTTGATCCATAAGTTGTTTGTGGAAAAGAAAACACATGCAATGAACACTGGTTGATCAATGAGTGTATTGTGCAAAAGAACACATGCAATGAATCTGGTTGGTCCGTATGTGGTTTGTGGAAAGAACACACATGCAGTGACCACTGGTTGATCCATGTGTGGTTTCTGAAATGAACACACATGCAATGCCACTGGTTGATCCATGTGTGGTTTGTGGAAAGAACACACATGCAATGACTCTAGTGCCAGTTTTTGTATAAGAACACACATGCAATGTCTCTAATGGATCCATATGTGGTTTGTGATAAGAACACACATGCAATGACTCTAGTGGGTCCACATGTAGTTTGTGAAAATAACACACATGCAATGACCACTGGTTCATCCATAAGTGGTTTGTGGAAAGAACACAAATGCAATGACCACTGGTTGATCCATAAGTGGTTTGTGGAAAAGAAAACACATGCAATGACTCTGGTTGGTCCATATGTGGTTTGTGGAAATAACACACATGCATTAACCACTAGTTGATCCATATGTGGTTTGTGAAATGAACACACATGCAATGCCACTGGTTGATCCATGTGTGGTTTGTGGAAAGAACACACATGCAATGACTCTAGTGCTAGTTTTAGTATAAGAACACACATGAAATGTCTCTAATGGATCCATATGTGGTTTGTGAAAAGAACACACATGCGATGACCACTTGTTGATCCATGTGTGGTTTGTGAAAAGAACACCCATGCAATGACTCTAGTGCTAGTTTAGTATAAGAACATACATGCAATGACTCTAGTGGGTCCACATGTAGTTTGTGAAAAGAACACACATGCAATGACCACTAGTTGATCCATAAGTGGTTTGTGGAAAGAACACACATGCAATGACCACTGGTTGATCCATAAGTGGTTTGTGGAAAAGAAAACACATGCAATGACTCTGGGGTATCCATATGTGGTTTGTGGAAAGAACACACACGCATTGACCACTGGTTGATCCATATGTGGCTTGTGAAAAGAACACACATGCAATGCCACTGGTTGATCCATGTGTGGTTTGTGGAAAGAACACACATGCAATGACTCTAGTGGTAGTTTTAGTATAAGATCACACACACAATGACTCTAATGGATCCATATGTGGTTTGTGAAAAGAACACACATGCAATGACCACTTGTTGATCCATGTGTGGTTTGTGAAAAGAACACACATGCAATGACTCTACTGCTAGTTTTAGTATAAGAACACACATGCAATGACTCTAGTGGGTCCACATGTAGTTTGGGAAAAGAATACACATGCAATGACCACTTGTTGATCCATGTGTGTTTTGTGAAAAGAACACACATACAATGACTCTACTGGGTCCACATGTAGTTTGTGAAAAGAACACACATGCAATGACCACTGGTTGATCCATAAGTTGTTTGTGGAAAAGAAAACACATGCAATGAACACTGGTTTATCAATGTGTGTATTGTGCAAAAGAACACATGCAATGAATCTGGTTGGTCCGTATGTGGTTTGTGGAAAGAACACACATGCAGTGACCACTGGTTGATCCATGTGTGGTTTGTGAAATGAACACACATGCAATGCCACTGGTTGATCCATGTGTGGTTTGTGGAAAGAACACACATGCAATGACTCTAGTTCCAGTTTTTGTATAAGAACACACATGCAATGTCTCTAATGGATCCATATGTGGTTTGTGATAAGAACACACATGCAATGAATCTAGTGGGTCCACATGTAGTTTGTGAAAATAACACACATGCAATGACCACTGGTTGATCCATAAGTGGTTTGTGGAAAGGACACACATGCAATGACCACTGGTTGATCCATAAGTGGTTTGTGGAAAAGAAAACACATGCAATGACTCTGGTTGGTCCATATATGGTTTGTGCAAAGAACACACATTCATGACCACTGGTTGATCCATGTGTGGTTTGTGAAATGAACACACATGCAATGCCACTGGTTGATCCATGTGTGGTTTGTGGAAAGAACACACATGCAATGACTCTAGTGCTAGTTTTTGTATAAGAACACACATGTAATGTCTCCAATGGATCCATATGTGGTTTGTGAAAATAAAACACATGCAATGACCACTTGTTGATCCATGTGTGGTTTGTGAAAAGAACACACATGCAATAAATCTAGTGCTAGTTTTAGTATAAGAACACACATGCAATGACTCTAGTGGGTCCACATGTAGTTTGTGAAAAGAACACACATGCAATGACCACTTGTTGATCCATAAGTGGTTTGTGGAAAGAACACACATGAAATAACCACTTGTTGATCCATAGGTGGTTTGTGGAAAAGAAAACACATGCAATGACTCTGGTTGGTCCATATGTGGTTTGTGGAAAGAACACACATGCAGTAACCACTGGTTGATCCATGTGTGGTTTGTGAAATGAACACACATCCAATGCCACTAGTTGATCCATGTGTGGTTTGTGGAAAGAACACACATGCAATGACTCTAGTGCTAGTTTTTGTATAAGAACACACATGCAAAGTCTCTAATGGATCCATATGTGGTTTCTGAAAAGAACACACATGCAATGACCACTTGTTGATCCATGTGTGGTTTGTGAAAAGAACACCCATGCAATTACTCTAGTGCTAGTTTTAGTATAAGAACATACATGCAATGACTCTGTCCACATGTAGTTTGTGAAAAGAACACACATGCAATGACCACTAGTTGATCCATAAGAGGTTTATGGAAAGAACACAAATGCAATGACAACTGGTTGATCCATAAGTGGTTTGTGGAAAAGAAAACACATGCAATGACTCTGATTGGTCCATATGTGGTTTGTGGAAAGAACACACATCCATTAACCACTAGTTGATCCATATGTGGTTTGTGAAATGAACACACATGCAATGCCACTGGTTGATCCATGTGTGGTTTGTGGAAAGAACACACATGCAATGACTCTAGTGCTAGTTTAGTTATAAGAACACACATGCAATGTCTCTAATCGATCCATATGTGGTTTGTGAAAAGAACACACATGCAATGACGACTTGTTGATCCATGTGTGGTTTGTGAAAAGAACACACATGCAATGACTGTAGTGCTAGTTTTAGTATAAGAACACACATGCAATGACTCTAGTGGGTCCACATGTAGTTTGTGAAAAGAACACACATGCAATGACTCTAGTGCTAGTTTTAATATAAGAACACACATGCAATGACTCTAGTGGGTCCACATGTAGTTTGTGAAAAGAACACACATGCAATGACCACTTGTTGATCCATGTGTCTTTTGTGAAAAGAACACACATACAATGACTCTAGTGGGTCCACATGTATTTTGTGAAAAGAACACACATGCAATGACCACTGGTTGATCCATAAGTTGTTTGTGGAAAAGAACACACATGCAATGAACACTGGTTGATCCATGTGTGGTTTGTGCAAAAGAACACATGCAATGACCACTGGTTGATCCATGTGTGGTTTGTGAAAAGAACACACATGTAATGACTATAGTGCTAGTTTTAGTATAAGAACACACATGCAATGACTCTAGTGGGTCCACATGTAGTTTGTAAAAATAACACACATGCAATGACCACTGGTTGATCCATAAGTGGTTTGTGGAAATAACACACATGCAATGACCACTGGTTGATCCATAAGTGGTTTGTGGAAAAGAACACACATGCAATGACTCTGGTTGGTCCATATGTGGTTTGTGGAAAGAACACACATGTAGTGACCACTGGTTGATCCATGTGTGGTTTGTGAAAAGAACACACATGCAATGCCACTGGTTGATCCATGTGTGGTTTGTGGAAAGAACACACATGCAATTACTCTGGTGCTAGTTTTGTAGGGGTTCGTAGCATGGAAAACAAAAATTTTCTATCGCATACAAACAAACAAGCCAAGATCTATCTACTAGATTGTAGCAACGAGTCGATGGAATAACTCACCCTCGAAGATTCCAAAGTGTTTAACGAGAGCAGATTCTCGTGGGTGATGTAGTCGTACTCTTTCCGATCTCAAGATCGCGTAGACGATCCTTCCGGCGCCACGTTCCGGCAGCGCTCCCGTAGTCGGTCACACGTTCGGTACTCGACGAAGACCTTCCTCTCCCTTGTTCCAGCAGGCAGCGGAGGTTGTAGCACTCTCCTCGTGATTCCGGCAGCACAACGGCGTGGTACCGGAAGTAGAGGGGAGATCCCGCAGGGCTTCGCCTTAAGCCGGTGCGAGTATGGTGGAGCATATGAGAGAGGCTATTAGTGGTCTAGTAATTAGACACACCAATTAGAAGGCTCTAAACCAATTAGAAGGCTCTAAACCGAATAGCTCTAAACCGGGGTCTAGATCTAGGGTTTAGTTTAGAGGATAGGAAACTTGTGTGTATCTAGGAGGAGCCCTGCCCCTCCTTTTATGGGAGGGGGGTCTTGGCGCGCCAGGGGAGGGAGGGAGTCCCTCCCCAACTCGGCCTAGGGCTGGCCGCCGGCCTGGAGGAGTCCAACTCCTCCTCCAGGTTGGTTCCAACTCCTCTTGCTTGTTTCCCACAGTTTCTTGTTTTGGCAGTTTGACTTTCAAACTGGACATTTGACTTTTCTGTTTTAGGATTCAATTTAATCCTATATTTGGGACAGCAAGAACACTTAGTACATGATGCAATCATTCCAATATGTAATGACACATTCATGTACCCCTTCCCCCCCGGAGTGCCGGACAATCCGGAACCTTCTAGAATATCCCCGATGAAAACACCGGAATCATTCCCGAACTCCGAAACGGGACTTTCCTTATATGAATCTTATTCTCCGGACCATTCCGGATCACCTCGTGATATCCCGGATCCCATCCGAGACTCCGAACAACATTCGGTCTCTTTCTCATAATACCATAACTACTCAAACAACGTCGAATCCTTAAGTGTGTCTCCCTACGGTTCGTGAATTATGCGGACATGATCGAGACACTTCTCCGAACAATAACCAATAGAGGAATCTGGAAATTCATATGGCTCCCACATATTTCTACGATTACTTTGCGATCGAATGAACCACTTACATACGATACCAATTTCCCTTTGTCTCACGATATGTTACTTATCCGAGGTTATGATCGTCGGTATCTCTGCATACCTAGTTCAACCTCGTTACTGATAAGTACTCTTTTCTCGTTCCCGTGATATGTGATCCCTTGTGACCAAGTCACATGCTTGCAAGCTAATTGGATGACATTTCACCGAGAGGGCCCAGAGAATATCTATCCGTCATGTGGATGGACAAATCCCACTCTTGATCCATGTGTTTCAACCAATACTTTCCGAACACTCAATGCCACTTTTATAGCCACCCTGTTACGGTGTGGTGTTTGATGACATCAAAGCATCCATCCAGTAAAGGTGATATGCATGATCTCATGGTCGAAGGAATTAGGTTACTATGTATCAGAAAGCATATAGCAATTGAACTATTGAAATGACTTGATCTTTATGCTACGCTTATCTATAGGAGTATGTCCATCACATCATTCTCCTAATGACATGATCCTGTTGTTAATAACATCTCTATGTTCATGATCAGGAAACAATGATCATATATTAACCAACAAGCTAGTTTAACAAGAGGCTTTACTAGGGACTCTTATTTTAGTTTACAAATCACACAAGTATTAATGTTTCCGGTTAATACAATTATAGCATGGTATGTAAACATTTATCATAAGTGTGAAGACATGATAATAACCACTTTATTATTGCCTCTTGGGCATATCTCCAACAGTCTCCCACTTGCACTAGAGTCAATAATCTAGTTTCGAACCTTTGTGTATATAACACCTATGGCTTTCCAGTGTTGTATGTACACGATTGCTAGTGGTCAACTGATCTCCGGATCTGACACTTCCAGGTCCGTGTGTAATTGCATGTCTTTGCGTCTCTACGCATCACTCATTCTATAATGAGATGGCTTTGTATAAATTTGGTCTTTCGGTGTGACCTTTAGTTCTTTGGGGTTAAAACATTTTGATAATATTGTCGCACAATATATCTTCATAGTATTATCCCACTGTGAACTACACCTAGTTTGATAACAAACTTCTTGACACAAATGCCCTCTTTTGCTGTTATAATAGCAGTCATATACTTAGCCTTTTGTTGTAGTATCTGTCACAATGTCTTAACTTTGGAAATCATCCAAATCCATTATGGAACTCACTTTCCATTATATTGTGCCACCCTTAGTTTAGATTGAGATAAACTTAATTTGTACTTTGTGACAAAGCTAGTATCAATGTAGTACTTTTACAATGAACTAACCATCTATTTGT
Source organism: Avena sativa (assembly GCA_916181665.1). Taxonomy (NCBI): domain Eukaryota; kingdom Viridiplantae; phylum Streptophyta; class Magnoliopsida; order Poales; family Poaceae; genus Avena; species Avena sativa. The sequence goes on along the minus strand of OV702292.1, from coordinate 14,479,847 downwards.
CACTTCTACAAATAATATACTCTTAGTTCTTCCAAAAGATCATAAGAATATCCTTACTATTGTCCAATGATCGTCTTACGAATCATTCTGGTAAATGCTCACAATTTTTTAGAGCATAGGACATATCTGGATTTGTACATATCACAGTATGATTGATATAAATATTCTTTGTGATTTCATACATCAAGTATCAATCTATACTTGATTATTTCTTTCACTTTACCAAATGTCAATACACTTGAATATATCATCAACATTGAACTCATTCAATCCTTTCTGTGCGACAAGAACCTTCTCTTTGTAGTTTCTATATTGAACTCATTCAATACCTTGTCTATGTACTTCTGGCACAACCATATTAGCGTCTATTGATGCCAAATATTTGGGTTTTGCCTAAGTCTTTCATCGGGATGAAATTCTTAATATGTGTTAATAAAAGATACATTATTTCCAATCAACAATATGTCTTCCACATAATGTATTAGAAACATGTCTTAGCGCTCCCACTTAATTTCTTGCAAACGCAAGCATCTTCATTGTCTCTGATGAAATTAAACTCTTTTAACAGTTTCATCATAGTGAAGATTCCAACTCCGTGATGCTCACTTCAACCATTGAAGTTTGCATATGCTTTTAGCATCCTTTGAATTAACAAAACCCTATGGACCGTGTTATGCACATGTCCTAGGTAACGATTCTATTAGAAGAACTTGTTTTGTTTATTCAACTACCATATAACAAATTATATGTAGTGGTTGCTACATTAATCCGTCTAGACTAAATATCACTATGAAAGATCAAAATCTTGTCATAGTCAACCTTTGAACATTGTTGTGAACTCTTTCCCAACATGTCGACTAGATGTGAAACATCCATGTCTATTTCTTTATAGATCCAGACACAACTATAAGGTCTTACACCTTTCTCGAGGGTCCTTCAAGTTCAAAACTTGATTTCTCGTGTATGGAACTATCACGGATTTTATGGCTTCAAGCCATTTTACGGAGTCAGGGCCCATCATCGCTTCTCTGCATGTAGTCGGTTCATTATTCTCAAATAATGATTCAACCCTCAAATCTTGGTATTTGATTGTTCATCCGACCTACTTGTTTCAATAGGAACTTGGATCTCCGTGACCACAACCTTTGAGGTACGTGAACCATGAGCATTGTTGCTGCCTTCGAAACACTTTTCGGCGCTGCGCAACTCTGCACATATAGCTAAGGTTCTTTTAACCTTATCAAAGTTTCTATTGTCCTCCCACTTAACTTTTCACGAAAAATTCCTTCTCAAAGAAACTTGACGTTTTAAGTGACAAACACTTTTGTCTCCAATGTTATGGAGGAGTACTTAACAGTTATTCGAAATAACATACAGAGACAGGTTCATCCGACTTTGGTTGCAAACATCTTTCTTATGCATAGCATACCAATGTTTAAGAAAGGACAACTTGGGTTTTATCCCAAACCATAACCTTATATGGTGTCATTTCAACGGATTATGATGGAGCTCTTTTCAGTGGAAAAACGGTAATCTCTAAAGCTTTTAATCTTTAAAATACAATGGCAGTTTTATGAATTACACCTTTCGATCTTACCATGTCAAACAAGGTTTAATTACATATCTCGAACGCTCCATACTCTTATGGTGTTTCGGAAAATGCAAATCCACGGAACGATTCCTTCAATCTTAGGTATTATGCTAAACTTGTAACTTAAATATTTTCCTTTATGATCTTATCATAAACTATTCATATTCTTGTTACAATGATTTTGCACTTCATCTTGAAAGTCTTTGAACTTTTCAAGTGTTTCATACTTCATCCTTATTAAGTAAATATTCATATATTCACTCAAATTTTCGGAGAAAGCATATGAAGTTGAAATCCATCGCTCTTGACTACACATAATGGATTTCATACAACAATATGTACAAGTTCCAATGAGCTAGTCATTCGTTCCCTTTCGGCCTATGAACGAAGTTTTAATTATCTCTAGGAAAGTTTCACAAGCGTCATTTGATCAAAATCAGAAGACTCCAAAATTCCATCCACATGGAGTTTCTTCATGTTTTCTTTCCATTATAATTTAAACGGCGATGTCACTTCCTAAGTGATCTTTCAATCAATTTGTCTTTAGACATTTTTAGCACTTGTTTTATGGATGTGATTTCTCCAACGAGATTTGTGAATCATCCATCTTTTATGGGTTACAGCAATTATTTGAACAACCCTTTTGTTCTCATAATACCTGATAAAACAAATCTTGAAGGCAAGCTTTGATGTTTAACGAGCAACACAATAACCCTTTATTTGTTCTCGATGAACATCATCACATATTCTTTTGCTAGTTCCTTAGGCCATTGTAGTTCATGAATTGTGTTGTTTCGTATGACGATTCACACCAACAAATTCAGTATCAAATACTTGAGAACCACATTGTTTAATAAGCAAAGAATATAGCCATAACATGTATATCTTCTATATACTTAAACTGAACAATTCTAGTCTTTTCTTTTCTGCCATATATTTATGAGATTCTCTTTCAGTATTTCCTTTTCTATTTGAAAGAATCTATCAATATCAATAGTGGAGTCATACATATGACATATAGTCCAAAGCGTGTATAGTTAAATACCAATGTCTTTGGACTTTGCACTTTGAAGTAGATCACCATCATCAAATGTTTGGTGTTCTTTCAAATTCCTTTCTTTAGTAATCTCTTGGTGTAGTAAACATTTTACCTACATCAAATATTCACCCTTATCATGGAATCGTCCATGATCAAGCTACTTTTAGCTTACAACGATGAATTATGAGTATAATGTTGCTATCCAAAACCTTTTGGAGGATTAGGACAACAAGTGTCTCCAACCTTTTTGCAAATTCTCATCAAATATGAGAACATGACTTTTGCCATATTATACTCTATCATGTTGCAACCAAAACTTCGTTTCAGATATCACAATATCTTCCACACATCATGGTTTCTGAAACAACTCTTTCAGATCCTAGATAACCTTGATATTAAGAGAATCCTTTGAATATCAAGAATCATGGAGACAAACATGATACTTATATACTAACACTTGGAATTGTTACTCTTGATTTAATACTAATTATTAAACTTCATGGAGTAACCGGAACTTACTGAAAGTTTGCAATAGGACTTTTAAACTTTAGATTAACACTTCAAAACAATACGATACCAGTTCGTAAAGTATCTAACCAGAATTCTATAGTTCTATCATCTCAATTATAACTAAGCGCAAGGTGGTAAACGGATGCCAATGACTACAACAACTATGCAAATTCACTTTGATTTAGTTTATGATAAATTGAGTTCTAATTAATAATTAAATTAATCTAGGTGAACTCCCACTCAAAACAATATCCCTCACATTGTTTTAGTGATCACACGAACCAAATCCACTACATCAACACCGATCATCACGAGAGCTGATATAGTTTTAATGGCGAACAATCATCATGTTCATCATATCTACTATATGATTCATGCTTTGCCTTTCGGCGATCCGTGTTCCTGAGGCCATGTCTGTACATGCTAGGCTCGTCAAGATCAAACCTTAGCTACCGCATAAGCAAATCTGGCTTGCTTACGTTGTATTCACCCGCGGAATCAAAGACACCCGATCATCACGTGGTGCTTCGAAGCAACAAGCTTTGGCAACGGTGCATACTAAGGGTGAACACTTTAGAACTTGAAATTTATGTGCATGAGGGATCATCTTATAATGCTACCGTCGTCTACTAAGCAATACAAGATGCATAAAGGATTAACATCACATGCAATTCATAATATGTGATATGATATGGCCTTTCTTCTTTGTGCTTTCGATCTCCATCTTCAAGCACGAACATGATCTCCATCATCACCGGCATAGCATCAAGGTCAATGATGCTTCTTCATGGTTGTCGTCCACCAGCATCAACTATTACAACTATTTTGAATAGACACGCAGGTCTTAACAGAAATTAAAGACAACCATATGGCTCCTGCCGGTTGCCAACTTACAATAAGGAACATTGCATACATCAAATATAATCACAATCATGGCCATATCACATCACTGCACACCCCTGCAAAACAAAGTTAGACGCCTCTACTTTCTTTGCATATTTTACGTGGTTTGGGGCTTTCAATAAGTGTCGTTCTAACTTACGAACAAGAACCACAACATTGATACTAGCATTGTTGATTACCCGTTGTAAATTGGATCTTAACTATGCTAGGAGAAACAGGCACCCGCAGAGCCACTTATGCAATACAAGTTGCATGTTAAGCGTGGAGCAAGTCTCATGAACGATGTCATGTAAGGTTAGCCCGGGCCGCTTCATCCCAACATACCGCAAGATACAAAGTACACAAGAAGCAATCGACAATAAAAGCATCAACGCCCACAATGACCATTGTGTTCTACTCGTGCAACAGATCTACATATAGACACGGCTCTGATACCACTGTAGGGGTTCGTAGCATGGAAAACAAAAATTTTCTATCGCATACAAACAAACAAGCCAAGATCTATCTACTAGATTGTAGCAACGAGTCGATGGAATAACTCACCCTCGAAGATTCCAAAGTGTTTAACGAGAGCAGATTCTCGTGGGTGATGTAGTCGTACTCTTTCCGATCTCAAGATCGCGTAGACGATCCTTCCGGCGCCACGTTCCGGCAGCGCTCCCGTAGTCGGTCACACGTTCGGTACTCGACGAAGACCTTCCTCTCCCTTGTTCCAGCAGGCAGCGGAGGTTGTAGCACTCTCCTCGTGATTCCGGCAGCACAACGGCGTGGTACCGGAAGTAGAGGGGAGATCCCGCAGGGCTTCGCCTTAAGCCGGTGCGAGTATGGTGGAGCATATGAGAGAGGCTATTAGTGGTCTAGTAATTAGACACACCAATTAGAAGGCTCTAAACCAATTAGAAGGCTCTAAACCGAATAGCTCTAAACCGGGGTCTAGATCTAGGGTTTAGTTTAGAGGATAGGAAACTTGTGTGTATCTAGGAGGAGCCCTGCCCCTCCTTTTATGGGAGGGGGGTCTTGGCGCGCCAGGGGAGGGAGGGAGTCCCTCCCCAACTTGGCCTAGGGCTGGCCGCCGGCCTGGAGGAGTCCAACTCCTCCTCCAGGTTGGTTCCAACTCCTCTTGCTTGTTTCCCACAGTTTCTTGTTTTGGCAGTTTGACTTTCAAACTGGACATTTGACTTTTCTGTTTTAGGATTCAATTTAATCCTATATTTGGGACAGCAAGAACACTTAGTACATGATGCAATCATTCCAATATGTAATGACACATTCATGTACCCCTTCCCCCCCGGAGTGCCGGACAATCCGGAACCTTCTAGAATATCCCCGATGAAAACACCGGAATCATTCCCGAACTCCGAAACGGGACTTTCCTTATATGAATCTTATTCTCCGGACCATTCCGGATCACCTCGTGATATCCCGGATCCCATCCGAGACTCCGAACAACATTCGGTCTCTTTCTCATAATACCATAACTACTCAAACAACGTCGAATCCTTAAGTGTGTCTCCCTACGGTTCGTGAATTATGCGGACATGATCGAGACACTTCTCCGAACAATAACCAATAGAGGAATCTGGAAATTCATATGGCTCCCACATATTTCTACGATTACTTTGCGATCGAATGAACCACTTACATACGATACCAATTTCCCTTTGTCTCACGATATGTTACTTATCCGAGGTTATGATCGTCGGTATCTCTGCATACCTAGTTCAACCTCGTTACTGATAAGTACTCTTTTCTCGTTCCCGTGATATGTGATCCCTTGTGACCAAGTCACATGCTTGCAAGCTAATTGGATGACATTTCACCGAGAGGGCCCAGAGAATATCTATCCGTCTTGTGGATGGACAAATCCCACTCTTGATCCATGTGTTTCAACCAATACTTTCCGAACACTCAATGCCACTTTTATAGCCACCCTGTTACGGTGTGGTGTTTGATGACATCAAAGCATCCATCCAGTAAAGGTGATATGCATGATCTCATGGTCGAAGGAATTAGGTTACTATGTATCAGAAAGCATATAGCAATTGAACTATTGAAATGACTTGATCTTTATGCTACGCTTATCTATAGGAGTATGTCCATCACATCATTCTCCTAATGACATGATCCTGTTGTTAATAACATCTCTATGTTCATGATCAGGAAACAATGATCATATATTAACCAACAAGCTAGTTTAACAAGAGGCTTTACTAGGGACTCTTATTTTAGTTTACAAATCACACAAGTATTAATGTTTCCGGTTAATACAATTATAGCATGGTATGTAAACATTTATCATAAGTGTGAAGACATGATAATAACCACTTTATTATTGCCTCTTGGGCATATCTCCAACAAGTTTTAGTATAAGAACACACATGCAATGACTCTAATGGATCCATATGTGGTTTGTGAAAAGAACATACATGCAATGACCACTTGTTGATCCTTGTGTGGTTTGTGGAAAGAACACACATGCAATGACAATGGTGGATCCATGTGTGGTTTGTGAAAAGAGCACACATGCAATTAGTCTAGTTCTGGTCTTAGTATAAGAACACACATCCAATGACTCTAGTGGGTCCACAGGTGGTTTGTGAAAAGAACACACATGCAATGACACCGGTTGATCCATATGTGGTTGCGGAAAAGAACACACATGCAACGAAAATCCTAGAAAAAGGGCGCGCTCATGGGAGGTTGGGCCGCGTCGTTGCTACTGCCTGCACATGGCGGGTGCGGAGTGCCTCACGCGTTGTACCAGCCTTCTCCCGTGTGACACGTGGTGGATGCGGAGAGGGTCGCAGGTCCTTTTTCCTTTTCTTTTTGTAGATTTAAACATGAAAACTGCGATATCTTTCAAACGGAGAGTCCAAATCGATATCCGTTTTCACAACCTTGCTTGTCACGTCCAGATCTTCAAAATTAGATCCATTGTTGATATGTTTCGATGAACTTTTTTCTCGTACTGCCTTTGAAAAATTGCAAACATCATAAAAAATCCTTCACAAAATGACCTATCATGTTCGAGTTTTCATGGCATTTAGGTCAAACCACCAATGTTATGGATAGAATCAGGGCATAGTTTGTGATAATGTGCCCATATTGTGCACACATGTGCATCTTGGGATGGCTTACGATGTTGCAGGAGGACGTTTTCCCTTTCGACGCACGAAAAAGCCAACCGAGACTAAAGCTGTCGGTGGGATAAGGACGCGTGGGTAACCTTTAGTCCCGGCTGGTGGGTGCAACCGAGACTAAAGATGTCAGTGGGATAAGGACGTGTGGGTAACCTTTAGTCTCGGCTGGTGGGTGCAACCGAGACTAAAGCTTCTCGAAGATATCATTGGTGTGCATGCCCTACGGTATCTTCGGAAGCTCCGCCTCGGCAAAATTTCCCTGCAAGCCCGTGAAAGACTCCATCTCTTCTAAGAGTGTGGGAAAGGGTTGAGAAATCTCCCGTGGCAAAGCTTCTCGAAGATGTCGTTGGTGCACACGCCCTACGGCATCTTCGGAAGCTCCGCCTCGGAAAAAGAACACACATATAATGACTCTAGTGGGTCCACATGTAGTTTGTGAAAAGAACACACATGCAATGACCACTGGTTGATCCATAAGTTGTTTGTGGAAAAGAAAACACATGCAATGAACACTGGTTGATCAATGAGTGTATTGTGCAAAAGAACACATGCAATGAATCTGGTTGGTCCGTATGTGGTTTGTGGAAAGAACACACATGCAGTGACCACTGGTTGATCCATGTGTGGTTTCTGAAATGAACACACATGCAATGCCACTGGTTGATCCATGTGTGGTTTGTGGAAAGAACACACATGCAATGACTCTAGTGCCAGTTTTTGTATAAGAACACACATGCAATGTCTCTAATGGATCCATATGTGGTTTGTGATAAGAACACACATGCAATGACTCTAGTGGGTCCACATGTAGTTTGTGAAAATAACACACATGCAATGACCACTGGTTCATCCATAAGTGGTTTGTGGAAAGAACACAAATGCAATGACCACTGGTTGATCCATAAGTGGTTTGTGGAAAAGAAAACACATGCAATGACTCTGGTTGGTCCATATGTGGTTTGTGGAAATAACACACATGCATTAACCACTAGTTGATCCATATGTGGTTTGTGAAATGAACACACATGCAATGCCACTGGTTGATCCATGTGTGGTTTGTGGAAAGAACACACATGCAATGACTCTAGTGCTAGTTTTAGTATAAGAACACACATGAAATGTCTCTAATGGATCCATATGTGGTTTGTGAAAAGAACACACATGCGATGACCACTTGTTGATCCATGTGTGGTTTGTGAAAAGAACACCCATGCAATGACTCTAGTGCTAGTTTAGTATAAGAACATACATGCAATGACTCTAGTGGGTCCACATGTAGTTTGTGAAAAGAACACACATGCAATGACCACTAGTTGATCCATAAGTGGTTTGTGGAAAGAACACACATGCAATGACCACTGGTTGATCCATAAGTGGTTTGTGGAAAAGAAAACACATGCAATGACTCTGGGGTATCCATATGTGGTTTGTGGAAAGAACACACACGCATTGACCACTGGTTGATCCATATGTGGCTTGTGAAAAGAACACACATGCAATGCCACTGGTTGATCCATGTGTGGTTTGTGGAAAGAACACACATGCAATGACTCTAGTGGTAGTTTTAGTATAAGATCACACACACAATGACTCTAATGGATCCATATGTGGTTTGTGAAAAGAACACACATGCAATGACCACTTGTTGATCCATGTGTGGTTTGTGAAAAGAACACACATGCAATGACTCTACTGCTAGTTTTAGTATAAGAACACACATGCAATGACTCTAGTGGGTCCACATGTAGTTTGGGAAAAGAATACACATGCAATGACCACTTGTTGATCCATGTGTGTTTTGTGAAAAGAACACACATACAATGACTCTACTGGGTCCACATGTAGTTTGTGAAAAGAACACACATGCAATGACCACTGGTTGATCCATAAGTTGTTTGTGGAAAAGAAAACACATGCAATGAACACTGGTTTATCAATGTGTGTATTGTGCAAAAGAACACATGCAATGAATCTGGTTGGTCCGTATGTGGTTTGTGGAAAGAACACACATGCAGTGACCACTGGTTGATCCATGTGTGGTTTGTGAAATGAACACACATGCAATGCCACTGGTTGATCCATGTGTGGTTTGTGGAAAGAACACACATGCAATGACTCTAGTTCCAGTTTTTGTATAAGAACACACATGCAATGTCTCTAATGGATCCATATGTGGTTTGTGATAAGAACACACATGCAATGAATCTAGTGGGTCCACATGTAGTTTGTGAAAATAACACACATGCAATGACCACTGGTTGATCCATAAGTGGTTTGTGGAAAGGACACACATGCAATGACCACTGGTTGATCCATAAGTGGTTTGTGGAAAAGAAAACACATGCAATGACTCTGGTTGGTCCATATATGGTTTGTGCAAAGAACACACATTCATGACCACTGGTTGATCCATGTGTGGTTTGTGAAATGAACACACATGCAATGCCACTGGTTGATCCATGTGTGGTTTGTGGAAAGAACACACATGCAATGACTCTAGTGCTAGTTTTTGTATAAGAACACACATGTAATGTCTCCAATGGATCCATATGTGGTTTGTGAAAATAAAACACATGCAATGACCACTTGTTGATCCATGTGTGGTTTGTGAAAAGAACACACATGCAATAAATCTAGTGCTAGTTTTAGTATAAGAACACACATGCAATGACTCTAGTGGGTCCACATGTAGTTTGTGAAAAGAACACACATGCAATGACCACTTGTTGATCCATAAGTGGTTTGTGGAAAGAACACACATGAAATAACCACTTGTTGATCCATAGGTGGTTTGTGGAAAAGAAAACACATGCAATGACTCTGGTTGGTCCATATGTGGTTTGTGGAAAGAACACACATGCAGTAACCACTGGTTGATCCATGTGTGGTTTGTGAAATGAACACACATCCAATGCCACTAGTTGATCCATGTGTGGTTTGTGGAAAGAACACACATGCAATGACTCTAGTGCTAGTTTTTGTATAAGAACACACATGCAAAGTCTCTAATGGATCCATATGTGGTTTCTGAAAAGAACACACATGCAATGACCACTTGTTGATCCATGTGTGGTTTGTGAAAAGAACACCCATGCAATTACTCTAGTGCTAGTTTTAGTATAAGAACATACATGCAATGACTCTGTCCACATGTAGTTTGTGAAAAGAACACACATGCAATGACCACTAGTTGATCCATAAGAGGTTTATGGAAAGAACACAAATGCAATGACAACTGGTTGATCCATAAGTGGTTTGTGGAAAAGAAAACACATGCAATGACTCTGATTGGTCCATATGTGGTTTGTGGAAAGAACACACATCCATTAACCACTAGTTGATCCATATGTGGTTTGTGAAATGAACACACATGCAATGCCACTGGTTGATCCATGTGTGGTTTGTGGAAAGAACACACATGCAATGACTCTAGTGCTAGTTTAGTTATAAGAACACACATGCAATGTCTCTAATCGATCCATATGTGGTTTGTGAAAAGAACACACATGCAATGACGACTTGTTGATCCATGTGTGGTTTGTGAAAAGAACACACATGCAATGACTGTAGTGCTAGTTTTAGTATAAGAACACACATGCAATGACTCTAGTGGGTCCACATGTAGTTTGTGAAAAGAACACACATGCAATGACTCTAGTGCTAGTTTTAATATAAGAACACACATGCAATGACTCTAGTGGGTCCACATGTAGTTTGTGAAAAGAACACACATGCAATGACCACTTGTTGATCCATGTGTCTTTTGTGAAAAGAACACACATACAATGACTCTAGTGGGTCCACATGTATTTTGTGAAAAGAACACACATGCAATGACCACTGGTTGATCCATAAGTTGTTTGTGGAAAAGAACACACATGCAATGAACACTGGTTGATCCATGTGTGGTTTGTGCAAAAGAACACATGCAATGACCACTGGTTGATCCATGTGTGGTTTGTGAAAAGAACACACATGTAATGACTATAGTGCTAGTTTTAGTATAAGAACACACATGCAATGACTCTAGTGGGTCCACATGTAGTTTGTAAAAATAACACACATGCAATGACCACTGGTTGATCCATAAGTGGTTTGTGGAAATAACACACATGCAATGACCACTGGTTGATCCATAAGTGGTTTGTGGAAAAGAACACACATGCAATGACTCTGGTTGGTCCATATGTGGTTTGTGGAAAGAACACACATGTAGTGACCACTGGTTGATCCATGTGTGGTTTGTGAAAAGAACACACATGCAATGCCACTGGTTGATCCATGTGTGGTTTGTGGAAAGAACACACATGCAATTACTCTGGTGCTAGTTTTAGTATAAGAACACACATGCAATGACTCTAATGGATCCATATGTGGTTTGTGAAAAGAACATACATGCAATGACCACTTGTTGATCCTTGTGTGGTTTGTGGAAAGAACACACATGCAATGACAATGGTGGATCCATGTGTGGTTTGTGAAAAGAGCACACATGCAATTAGTCTAGTTCTGGTCTTAGTATAAGAACACACATCCAATGACTCTAGTGGGTCCACAGGTGGTTTGTGAAAAGAACACACATGCAATGACACCGGTTGATCCATATGTGGTTGCGGAAAAGAACACACATGCAACGAAAATCCTAGAAAAAGGGCGCGCTCATGGGAGGTTGGGCCGCGTCGTTGCTACTGCCTGCACATGGCGGGTGCGGAGTGCCTCACGCGTTGTACCAGCCTTCTCCCGTGTGACACGTGGTGGATGCGGAGAGGGTCGCAGGTCCTTTTTCCTTTTCTTTTTGTAGATTTAAACATGAAAACTGCGATATCTTTCAAACGGAGAGTCCAAATCGATATCCGTTTTCACAACCTTGCTTGTCACGTCCAGATCTTCAAAATTAGATCCATTGTTGATATGTTTCGATGAACTTTTTTCTCGTACTGCCTTTGAAAAATTGCAAACATCATAAAAAATCCTTCACAAAATGACCTATCATGTTCGAGTTTTCATGGCATTTAGGTCAAACCACCAATGTTATGGATAGAATCAGGGCATAGTTTGTGATAATGTGCCCATATTGTGCACACATGTGCATCTTGGGATGGCTTACGATGTTGCAGGAGGACGTTTTCCCTTTCGACGCACGAAAAAGCCAACCGAGACTAAAGCTGTCGGTGGGATAAGGACGCGTGGGTAACCTTTAGTCCCGGCTGGTGGGTGCAACCGAGACTAAAGATGTCAGTGGGATAAGGACGTGTGGGTAACCTTTAGTCTCGGCTGGTGGGTGCAACCGAGACTAAAGCTTCTCGAAGATATCATTGGTGTGCATGCCCTACGGTATCTTCGGAAGCTCCGCCTCGGCAAAATTTCCCTGCAAGCCCGTGAAAGACTCCATCTCTTCTAAGAGTGTGGGAAAGGGTTGAGAAATCTCCCGTGGCAAAGCTTCTCGAAGATGTCGTTGGTGCACACGCCCTACGGCATCTTCGGAAGCTCCGCCTCGGAAAAATTTCCCTACAAGCCCGTGAAAGACTCCATCTCCTCTAAGAGTGTGGGAAAGGGTTGAGAAATCTCCCGTGGCGGAGCTTCTCGAAGATGTCGTTGGTGCACACGCCCTACGGCATCTTCGGAAGCTCCGCCTCGGAAAAATTTCCCTGCAAGCCCATGAAAGACTGCATTACATAAAGTTTCAATACATCACATAAAGTTTCCATACATTACATAGATTTACATAGGGTTTAGGGTTTAGGATATGAATCCTTCGTCGTGTATGTCGATCCCTTGCCTATGATCGCTTCTTAGGCCGTAACCATGGAGCATGTTCTTTGCTTAACGGGATGCTTGGGTGAGTTTTCATGGTGAAGGGCGGAATTTCATCAAACTTATCATAATCTGCTGACATGTCTGTCTTGTCCTCGACTTCCGCGATGTTTCTTTTCCCAGAAAGAACAATGTGACGCCTGGGCTCATCGTCTGATGTATTCGTTTCCTTATTTTTTCTTTTCTTCGGTCTAGAGGACATGTCCTTCACATAAAAAACCTGAGCCACATCATTGGCTAGGATGAATGGTTCGTCTCTTTAACCAAGATTCTTGAGATCCATTGTTGTAATTCTGTATAGCTAGTCTACCTTTACCCCTTCTCCATTCATGTTGACCCAACTGCACCGAAACAATGGGACCTTAAAAGTAGGTCCATAGTCAAGTTCCCATATCTCCTCTATGTAACCATAGTATGTGTCCTTTTTCCCATTCTCGCATGTTGCATCAAAGCAGACACCACTGTTTTGGTTGGTTCTCTTTTTATCTTGGGCAATCGTGTAAAATGTATTCCCATTTATCTCGTACCCTTGGAAAGTCAATAAAGTCGTAGATGGTGCTGCGGCCAACAAGTAGAGCTGATCTCCAATAGTGGTGTCATTCATGAGATGTAATTGCAACCAAGTGCCGAAAGTCTCCATGCGATTTTTTTAATCCAGTAGTCATCCTTCCCCGGGAACTTGGAGCGTACAACATTCATGTGTTCCTCGATATATGGAGCCACGAAGGTAGAACTTTGGAGAACTATGTAGTGTGCTTGATTCAAAGAAGGTCTGTCCCTAAATATCATTGCTTTCTTTCCTAGCGCGCCTTTTCCACTCAGTCTCCCCTCATACCGTGATTCAGGAACACCAATCGGCTTAAGGTCAGGAAGAAAGTCTACACATAACCCAATGACCTCCTCTGTTCCATAGCCCTTGGAGATGCTTCCTTCTGGCCTAGCACGGTTACGAACATATTTCTTTAAGACTCCCATGAACCTCTCGAAGGGGAACATATTGTGCAGAAATACAGGACCGAGAATATAAATCTATTCGACTAGGTGAACTAAGAGATGCGTCATAATATTGAAGAAGGACGGGGGGAACACCAACTCAAAACTGACAAGACATTGGATCACATCCTTATGTAGCCTTTCCATACTTTCTCGATCAATTACCTTCTAAGATATTGCATTGAGGAATGCACATAGCTTCACAATGGCTAATCTAACATTTTCCGGTAGAAGCCCCCTCAATGCAACCGGAAGCAACTATGTCATAATCACGTGGCAATCATGAGAATTCAGGTTCTAAATTTTTTTCTCTGCCATATTTATTATTCTCTTTATATTTGACGAGAAGCCAGCCAGGACGTTGATACTGTAAAGGACTTCGAAAAAGATTTCCTTCTCTGCATTGGTAAGAGCGTAACTACTTAAGTATTTACGTCCTTTATTAGTATACTTGTTGTGTGGGTATTTGATACGTTGCTGGTCCTCCCATGCTTCTGGTATATCTTTTGTCTTCCCATACACGCCCAAGAAGCCTAGAAGGTTCACGCAAAGATTCTTCGTCACGTGCATCACGTCGATTGAAGAACGGACCTCTAGGTCTTTCCAATACTCAAGCTCCCAAAGTATAGATTTCTTTTTCCACATGGCCGTGTGTCCGGTAATGGGGTCTTTCAGAACAGATTGACCGCCAGGAGCCTTTCCAAAGATTACTTCTAGATCCTTCACCATACCAAATACATCAGCACCTTTAGGGAGCTTAGGCTTCTTCCGGTAATCTGCCTCACCGTTGAAATTATTGCCTTTCTTTCTTACTTGATGATTGGTCAGAAGAAATTTATGACACCCCAGGTACACAACCTTCTTACATTTATCCAAATATGTACCTTTAGTATTATCTAAACAGTGTGTGCATGCATTGTATCCCTTGTTTGACTGTCCGGAAATGTTACTTAGAGCAGGCCAATCATTGATGGTTACGAACAACAACGCTCGTAGGTCAAATGGCTCCTGTTTGTGCTCATCCCACACCTTTACACCTGGTTCTGCCCACAACTGCAAAAGTTCATCGACTAATTGCCTTAGGTACACATCAATGTCGTTGCCGGGTTGCTTTGGTCCTTGGATGAGCACTGGCATCATAATGAACATCCGCTTCATGCACAACCAAGGAGGAAGGTTGTAGATACATAGAGTCACTGGCCAGGTGTTGTGACTACAGCTCTGCTCCCCAAAGGGATTCATGTCGTCTGTACTTAGACCAAACCATAAGTTCCTCACGTCACCTGCAAAGTTTGAGTACTTTCTCTTGATGTTTCTCCACTGCGACCCATCGGCGGGGTGTCTCAGTTTCCCATCTTTCTTACGCTATTCTTTGTGCCATCACAACAACCTGGCATGCTCTTTATTTCTGAACAGACGTTTCAACCGTGGTATTATATGAGCATACCACATAACCTTAGCAGGAACCCTCTTCTTGGAGGGCTCGTCATCGCCCTCAACATCACCAGGGTCATCTTGTCTGATCTTGTATCGACATGCATTGCATACCGGGCATTTATCCATATTCTCGTACTTCTCACCGTGGTATAGGATGCAGTCATTAATGCATGCATGTATCTTCTCCACATCTAATCCTAGAGGGCAGATAGTCTTCTTTGCTTCGTACGTGGTCTCAGGCAGCTCGTTATCCTTTGGAAGCTTCGGCTACATTATTTTCAGTAACTTCTCAAATCCCTTATCAGATAAGCCAGTCTCTGCCTTCCATTTCAGCAGTTCAAGTGTGGTACCGAGCTTTGTGCTGCCATCTTCGCAATTTGGGTACAACAACTTTTTGTGGCCTCCAACTTAAGATTCTCCCTTTCTGTATCACATTGTTGCTTTGCATCAGAAATGACCCGACCAAGACCATCAGCGGGCTCATCCGATGCCCGTTGTTCTTCTTCATTGCCGCCTCCCTCTTCTTCATTGTCTTCCATTGCAGTATCACTGTATTCTTCAGGGGACATATGATAGCTGTCATCATCCTCCTCTTCTTCATTTTCTTCCAGCCTAACCCCTCTTTCTCTGTGCATGGCCCAACAATAATATGCGCGCATGAAACCTCTCCGAAGCAGATGGCTTTGAAGGATTCTCAGGACAGAGTGCTCTGCCACGTTCCGACAGTCGACACAGAGACAAGGCATAAAATTATCCACTTTGTTTGCCTTAGCCAAATCGATAAATTTATGGAGGCCTGCAATAAAACCAAAATGGCGTCGGTCGCCATACATCCATCGCATCCGTGCATTGATTTTCATCATAATAATTAACCATTACAATAACATAGTGAATAGTAAAATGACCACCCTACATGGACATATGCAATATTTTTGTATCAGTTACAGATAAAGAAGATAAGGTTGCTAACCTTAGCCGAGGATACCATGTTGTGCGAACTAAAGTGTGGCTCGGACATTTCGTCGAACACCTTGTGTGCAATCAAAGAAAAAAAAAAGCTAGCACCCACACCTCACACACAATCCAGCAAAATTTGGTGGGCAAAGGGCTAGGTTTATATATAGCCAGGGGAGGGTTTTTGGTCCCGGTTATTGCCATGAACCGGGACCAAAGCCCCTCCAGCGTGACACGTGGCGGCCCAGCAGCTCGACCCCACCCAGGTCATTGGTCCCGGTTAATGGCACGACCCGGGACCAATGACCTCGGTGGGGGGCACGCTGCTGGGCCGCCATGTGTCGCTCGGGAGGGGCTTTGGTACCGGTTCTTGGCAATAACCGGGACCAATGCCCCCGTCGCTTCGTCGTCCCCGTGTATAAATATGAGTCCATAGCGCTCGCTTTCGCCATCGCCTCTGCCTCTCTGTAGTCCCTCTCCACCCCACCACTTTAGCAATCGCCTCTCCACCGCATCGTCGTCTCGCCTCCCCTCCTTCTCCAATCTCCACCGCGCCGTCATGGAGGTGCCCACGCTCAACCACTATGAGGTGGTGATGTTTGCGGTCTACGGCATCCTCGCGCCGCCGCGCGTGACCGTGGCCGCCGGATTTCACATCAGCGAGGGGGGTGTGCTGGTGGCTCCGATCCTCAACCCCCGCGGATAAGAGATGGAGTACGTCATCGCGGAGCGTCGCCGCCAACTGCCCGTGTGAATGAGGGCGTTGCCCCGATACGCGGCGGCCAGCGAGTACTGGCCCCGGCTGTTCAAGAAGGAGCGGAAGGCCAAGCTTGGCAACCGTTTCGTGGACGGGCGCCTGGTGCACCCGGATCACCGCAACCAAGAAGGGCGGGAGATGTTCTGGTCCGTCCCTGGATGGACCATCTACAGCGACATCAATGCCGCTAGGCGCGCAGACGAGCTCCGTCTCCCGAACAACGTCGAAATCGTGGAGATTTCGTCCGATGATGACGAGGAAGCCGGCGGCTCGGAGGACAATGGCTCAAAGGACAGCGACAACGGAAGTGTCGTCGACTAGGAATTTGTAAAGTCACATCTTTGTATAGAAAAATTTGTGGTCGAATAATAAAATGTCTCAATTTAGACCTTTGTCTCGATTAATTCATGAAAGATTTTTTCAAAAATAGTGATCAATTCAATTTCTACCTCGAATTAATTTCTACCTCGAATTAATTTCTGCCCCGAATTAATTTACATTAATTGTCCTGGACTGCTGATCGTCGCGGGGTTTTTGGTCCCGATTGGTGGCATGAACCGGGACCAATGCCCCGTAGAGCGCCACGTGTGCGATGCGGGGGCATTGGTCCCGGTTCGTGCCACCAACCGGGACCAATGCTTACAGATGAACCGGGACCAATGCCCTGGCGGCATGAACCAGGACCGGTGGTTGGCATTGTTCCCGATTATGGAAACAAACTGAGACCAATGGAATTTGGGCGCTGGACCAAAGGCCATCTTTCTACCAGTGTGAAAAGAACACACATACAATGCCAATGGTTGATCCATGTGTGGTTTGTCAAAAGAACACACATGCAATGACTCTGGTGCTAGTTTTAGTATAAGATCACACATGCAATGACTCTAATGGATCCATATGTGGTTTGTGAAAAGAACACACATGCAATGACCACTTGTTGATCCATGTGTGGTTTGTGAAAAGAACACACATGCAATGACTCTAGTGCTAGTTTTAGTATAAGAACACACATGCAATGACTCTAGTGGGTCCACATGTAGTTTGTGAAAAGAACACACATGCAATGACCACTGGTTGATTCATAACTAGTTTGTGGAAAGCACACATACAATGACCACTGGTTGATCCATAAGTGGTTTGTGGAAAAGAACACACATGCAATGACTTTGGTTGGTCCATATGTGGTTTGTGGAAAGAACACACATGCTGTGACCACTCGTTGATGCATGTGTGGATTGTGAAAAGAACACACATGCAATTCCATTGGTTGATCCATGTGTGGTTTGTGGAAAGAACACACATGCAATGATTCTAGTGCTAGTTTTAGTATAAGAACACACATGCAATGACTCTAATGGATCCACATGTGGTTTGTGAAAAGAACACACATGCAATGACCACTTGTTGATCCATGTGTGGTTTGTGGAAAGAACAAACATGCAATGACAATGGTGGATCCATGTGTGGTTTGTGAAAAGAACACACATGCAATGACCACTGGTCGATCTATATGTGGTTTGTGGAAAAGAACACACATGCAATGAACACTAGTTGATCCATGTGTGGTTTGTGAAAAGAACACACATGCAATGCCACTGGTTGATCCGTGTGTGGTTTGTGGAAAGAACACACATGCAATGACTCTAGTGCTAGTTTTAGTATAAGAACAAACATGCAATGACTCTAATGGATCCATATGTGGTTTGTGAAAAGAACACACATGCAATGACCACTTATTGATCCATATGTGGTTTGTGGAAGGAACACACATGCAATGATAGTGGTGGATCCATGTGTGGTTTGTGAGAAGAACACACATACAATGAGTCTAGTGCAGGTTTTAGTATAAGAACATACATGCAATGACTCTAGTGGGTCCACATGTGGTTTGTGAAAAGAACACACATGCAATCACACTGGTTGATCCATATGTGGTTCGTCAAAAGAACACAGATGCAATGAACACTGGTGGATCCATAAGTGGTTTGTGAAAAGAACACACATGTAATGACCACTGGTTGATCCATGAGTTGTTTGTGGAAAAGAACACACATGCAATGACCACAGGTTGATCCATATGTGGTTTGTGGAAAAGAACACACATGTAATGACCACTGGTTGAACCATGTGTGGTTTGTGAAAAGAACACACATGCAATGACTCTAGTGCTAGTTTTAGTATAAGATCACACATGCAATGACTCTAATGGATCCACATGTGGTTTGTGAAAAGAACACACATGCAATGACCACTTGTTGATCCATGTGTGGTTTGTGGAAAGGACAAACATGCAATGACAATGGTGGATCCATGTGTGTTTGTGAAAAGAACACACATGCAATGACCACTGGTCGATCCATATATGGTTTGTGGAAAAGAACACACATGCAATGAAATATAGTTGATCCATGTGTGGTTTGTGAAAAGAACACACATGCAATGCCACTGGTTGATCCATGTGTGGTTTGTGGAAAGAACACACCTGCAATGACTCTAGTGCTAGTTTTAGTATAAGAACAAACATGCAATGACTCTAATGGATCCATATGTGGTTTGTGAAAAGAACACACATGCAATGACCACTTATTGATCCATGTATGGTTTGTGGAAAGAACACACATGCAATGATAGTGGTGGATCCATGTGTGGTTTGTGAGAAGAACACACATGCAATGAGTCTAGTGCTGGTTTTAGTATAAGAACATACATGCAATGACTCTAGTGGGTCCACATGTGGTTTGTGAAAAGAACACACATGCAATGACACTGGTTGATCCATATGTGGTTTGTGAAAAGAACACACATGCAATGAACACTGGTGGATCCATAAGTGGTTTGTGAAAAGAACACATATGCAATGACCACTGGTTGATCCATAAGTTGTTTGTGGAAAAGAACACACATGAAATGACCACTGGTTGATCCATATGTGGTTTGTTGAAAAGAACACACATGTAATGACCACTGGTTGAACCATGTGTGGTTTGTGAAAAGAACACACATGCAATGACTCTAGTGCTAGTTTTAGTATAAGATCACACATGCAATGACTCTAATGGATCCTTATGTGGTTTGTGAAAAGAACACACATGCAATGACCACTTGTTGATCCATGTGTAATTTGTGAAAAGAACACAGATGCAATGACTCTAGTGCTAGTTTTAGTATAAGAACACACATGCAATGACTCTAGTGGGTCTACATGTAGTTTGTGAAAAGAACACACATGCAATGACCACTGGTTGATCCATAAGTGGTTTGTTATAAGAACACACATGCAATGACCACTTGCTGATCCATAAGTGGTTTGTGGAAAAGAAACCACATGCAATGACTCTGGTTGGTCCATACGTGGTTTGTGGAAAGAACACACATGCAGTGACCACTGGTTGATCCATGTGTGGTTTGTGAAATGAACACACATGCAATTCCATTGGCTGATCCATGTGTGGTTTGTGGAAAGAACACACATGCAATGATTATAGTGCTAGTTTTAGTATAAGAACACACATGCAATGACTCTAATGGATCCACATGTGGTTTGTGAAAAGAACACACATGCAATGACCACTTGTTGATCCATGTGTGGTTTGTGGAAAGAACACACATGCAATGACAATGGTGGATCCATGTGTGGTTTGTGAAAAGAACACACATGCAATGACCACTGGTCGATCCATATGTGGTTTATCGAAAAGAACACACATGCAATGAACACTAGTTGATCCATGTGTGGTTTGTGAAAAGAACACACATGCACTGCCACTGGTTGATCCATGTGTGGTTTGTGGAAAGAACACACATGCAATGACTCTAGTGCTAGTTTTAGTATAAGAACAAACATGCAATGACTCTAATGGATCCATATGTGGTTTGTGAAAAGAACACACATGCAATGACCACTTATTGATCCATGTATGGTTTATGGAAAGAACACACATGCAATGATAGTGGTGGATCCATGTGTGGTTTGTGAGAAGAACACACATACAATGAGTCTAGTGCAGGTTTTAGTATAAGAAAATACATGCAATGACTCTACTGGGTCCACATGTGGTTTGTGAAAAGAACAGACATGCAATCACACTGGTTGATCCATATGTGGTTCGTCAAAAGAACACAGATGCAATGAACACTGGTGGATCCATAAGTGGTTTGTGAAAAGAATACACATGTAATGACCACTGGTTGATCCATGAGTTGTTTGTGGAAAAGAACACACATGCAATGACCACTGGTTGATCCATATGTGGTTTGTGGAAAAGAACACACATGTAATGACCACTGGTTGAACCATGTGTGGTTTGTGAAAAGAACACACATGCAGTGACTCTAGTGCTAGTTTTAGTATAAGAACACACATGCAATGACTCTAGTGGGTCCACATGTAGTTTGTGAAAAGAACACACATGCAATGACCACTGGTTGATCCATAAGTGGTTTGTTATAAGAACACACATGCAATGACCACTTGTTGATCCATAAGTGGTTAGTGGAAAAGAAAACACATGCAATGACTCTGGTTGGTCCATATGTGGTTTGTGGAAAGAACACACATGCAGTGACCACTGGTTGATCCATGTGTGGTTTGTGAAATGAACACACATGCAATGCCACTGGTTGATCCATGTTTGGTTTGTGGAAAGAACACACATGCAATAACTCTAGTGCAAGTTTTAGTATAAGAACACACATGCAATGTCTCTAATGGATCTATATGTGGTTTGTGAAAAGAACACACATGCAGTGACCACTTGTTGATCCATGTGTGGTTTGTGAAAAGAACACACATGCAATGACTCTAGTGCTAGTTTTAGTATAAGAACACACACGCAATGACTCTAGTGGGTCCACATGTAGTTTGTGAAAAGAACACACGTGCAATGACCACTGGTTGATCCATAAGTGGTTTGTGGAAAGAACACACATGCAATGACCACTTGTTGATCCATAAGTGGTTTGTGGAAAAGAAAACACATGCAATGACTCTGGTTGGTCCATATGTGGTTTGTGGAAAGAACACACATGCAGTGACCACTGGTTGATCCATGTGTGGTTTGTGAAATGAACACACATGCAATGCCACTGGTTGATCCATGTGTGGTTTGTGGAAAGAACACACATGCAATGACTCTAGTGCTAGTTTTAGTATAAGAACACACATGCAATGTCTCTAATGGATCCATATGTGGTTTGTGAAAAGAACACACATGCAATGATCACTTGTTGATCCATGTGTGGGTTGTGAAAAGAACACCCATGCAATGACTCTAGTGCTAGTTTTAGTATAAGAACATACATGCAATGACTCTAGTGGGTCCACATGTAGTTTGTGAAAAGAACACACATGCAATGACCACTAGTTGATCCATAAGTGGTTTGTGGAAAGAAAACACATGCAATGACTCTGGTTGGTCCATATGTGGTTTGTGGAAAGAATACACATGCATTGACCACTGGTTGATCCATATGTGGCTTGTGAAAAGAACACACATGCAATGCCACTGGTTGATCCATGTGTGGTTTGTGGAAAGAACACACATGCAATGACTCTAGTGGTAGTTTTAGTATAAGATTACACATGCCTCTAATGGATCCATATGTGGTTTGTGAAAAGAACACACATGCAATGACCACTTGTTGACCCATGTGTGGTTTGTGAAAAGAACACACATGCAATGACTCTAGTGCTAGTTTTATTATAAGAACACACATGCAATGAATCTAGTAGGTCCACATGTAGTTTGTGAAAAGGACACACATGCAATGACCACTCGTTGATCCATGAGTGGTTTGTGGAAAGAACATACATGCAATGACCACTGGTTGATCCATAAGTGGTTTGTGGAAAAAACACACATGCAATGACTCTAGTTGGTCCATATGTGGTTTGTGGAAAGAACACACAAGAACTGACCACTGGTTGATCCATGTGTGGTTTGTGAAATGAACATACATGCAATGCCACTGGTTGATCCATGTGTGGTTTGTGGAAAGAACACACATGCAATGACTCTAGTGCTAGTTTTTGTATAAGAACACACATGCAATGTCTCTAATGGATCCATATGTGGTTTGTGAAAACAACACACATGCAATGACCACTTGTTGATCCATGTGTGGTTTGTGAAAAGAACACCCATGCAATGACTCTAGTGCTAGTTTTAGTATAAGAACACACATGTAATGACTCTAGTGGGTCCACATGTAGTTTGTGAAAAGAACACACATGCAATGACCACTGGTTGATCCATAAGTGGTTTGTGGAAAGAACACACATGAAATGACCACTTGTTGATCCATAAGTGGTTTGTGGAAAAGAAAACACATGCAATGACTCTGGTTGGTCCATATGTGGTTTGTGGAAAGAACGCACATGCAGTAACCACTGGTCGATCCATATGTGGTTTGTGGAAAAGAACACACATGCAATGAACACTAGTTGATCCATGTTCGGTTTGTGAAATGAACACACATGCAATGCCACTGGTTGATCCATGTGTGGTTTGTGGAAAGAACACACATGCAATGACTCTAGTGCTAGTTTTAGTATAAGAACACACATGCAATGTCTCTAATGGATCCATATGTGGTTTGTGAAAAGAACACACATGCAATTACCACTTGTTGATCCATGTGTGGTTTGTGAAAAGAACACCCATGCAATGACCCTAGTGCTAGTTTTAGTATAAGAACATACATGCAATGACTCTAGTGGTTCCACATGTAGTTTGTGAAAAGAACACACATGCAATGACTACTGGTTGATCAATAAGTGGTTTGTGGAAAGAAGACACATATAATGACTCTAGTGGGTCCACATGTAGTTTGTGAAAAGAACACACATGCAATGAGCAGTCGTTGATCCATAAGTTCTTTGTGGAAAAGAACACACATGCAATGAACACTGGTTGATCCATGTGTGTTTTGTGGAAAAGAACGCACATGTAATGACCACTTGTTGATCCATGTGTGTTTTGTGAAAAGAACACACATACAATGACTCTAGTGGGTCCACATGTAGTTTGTGAAAACAACACACATACAATGAGCACTGGTTGATACATAAGTTGCTTGTGGAAAAGAACACACATGCAATGAACACTGGTTGATCCATGTGTGGTTTGTGCAAAAGAACACATGCAATGACCACTGGTTGATCCATGTGTGGTTTGTGAAAAGAACACACATGCAATGACTCTAGTGCTAGTTTTAGTATAAGAACACACATGCAATGACTCTAGTGGGTCCACATGTAGTTTGTGACAAGAACACACATGCAATAACCACTGGTTGATCCATAAGTGGTTTGTGGAAAGAACACACATGCAATGACCACTAGTTCATCCATAAGTGGTTTGTGGAAAAGAAAACACATGCCATGAATCTGGTTGGTCCATATGTGGTTTGTGGAAAGAACACACATGCAGTGACCACATGTTGATCCATGTGCGGTTTGTGAAATGAACACACGTGCAATGCCACTGGTTGATCCATGTGTGGTTTGTGGAAAGAACACACATGCAATGACCACTGGTTGATCCATAAGTGGTTTGTGGAAAAGAAAACACATGCAATGAATCTGGTTGGTCCATATGTGGTTTGTAGAAAGAACACACATGCAGTGACCACTGGTTGATCCATGTGTGGTTTATGAAATGAACACACATGCAATGCCACTAGTTGATCCATGTGTGGTTTGTGGTAAGAACACACATGCAATGACTCTAGTGCTAGTTTTTGTATAAGAACACACATGCAATGTCTCTAATGGATCCATATGTGGTTTGTGAAAAGAACACACATGCAATGACCACTTGTGGATCAATGTGTGGTTTGTGAAAAGAACACACATGCAATGACTCTAGTGCTAGTTTTAGTATAAGAACACACATGCAATGACTCTAGAGGGTCCACATGTAGTTTGCAAAAAGAACACACATGCAATGACCACTGGTTGATCCATAAGTGGTTTGTGGAAAGAATACACATGCAATGACCACTGGTTGATCCATAAGTGGTTTGTGGAAAAGAAAACACATGCAATGACTCTGGTTGGTCCATATGTGGTTTGTGGAAAGAACACACATGCATTGACCACTGGTTGATCCATATGTGGCTTGGGAAAAGAACACACATGCAATGCCACTGGTTGATCCATGTGTGGTTTGTGGAAAGAACACACATGCAATGACTCTAGTGGTAGTTTTAGTATAAGATTACACATGCCTCTAATGGATCCATATGTGGTTTGTGAAAAGAACACATGCAATGACCACTTGTTGACCCATGTGTGGTTTGTGAAAAGAACACACTTGCAATGACTCTAGTGCTAGTTTTATTATAAGAACACACATGCAATGAATCTAGTAGGTCCACATGTAGTTTGTGGAAAGAACACTGGTTGATCCATGTGTGGTTTGTGGAAAGAACACACATGCAATGACTCTAGTGCTAGTTTTAGTATAAGAACACACGTGTAATGTCTGTAATGGATCCATATGTGGTTTGTGAAAAGAACACACATGCAATGACCACTTGTTGATCCATGTGTGGTTTGTGAAAAGAACACCAATGCAATGACTCTAGTGCTAGTTTTAGTATAAGAACATACATGCAATGACCCTAGTGGGTCCACATGTAGTTTGTGAAAAGAACACCCATGCAATAACCACTGGTTAATCCATAAGTGGTTTTGTGGAAAGAACACACATGCAATGACCACTAGTTGATCCATAAGTGGTTTGTGGAAAAGAAAACACATTCAGTGACTCTGGTTGGTCCATATGTGGTTTGTGGAAAGAACACACATGCATTGACCACTGGTTGATCCATATGTGGCTTGTGAAAAGAACACACATGCAATGCCACTGGTTGATCCATGTGTGGTTTGTGCAAAGAACACACATGCAATGACTCTAGTGGTAGTTTTAGTATAAGATCACACATGCAATGTCTCTAATGGAACCATATGTGGTTTGTGAAAAGAACACACATGCAATGACCACTTGTTGATCCATGTGTGGTTTGTGAAAAGAACACACATGCAATGACTCTAGTGCTAGTTTTAGTATAAGAACACACATACAATGACTCTAGTGGGTCCACATGTAGTTTGTGAAAAGAACACACATGCAATGACCACTCGTTGATCCATAAGTGGTTTGTGGAAAGAACACACATGCAATGACCACTGGTTGATCCATAAGTGGTTCGTGGAAAAGAAAACACATGCAATGACTCTGGTTGGTCCATATGTGGTTTATGGAAAGAACACACATGCAGTGACCACTAGTTGATCCATGTGTGGTTTGTGAAATGAACATACATGCACTGCCATTGGTTGATCTATATGTGGTTTGTGGAAAAGAACACACATGTAATGACCACTTGTTGAACCATGTGTGGTTTGTGAAAAGAACACACATGTAATGACTCTAGTGCTAGTTTTAGTATAAGATCACACATGCAATGACTCTAATGGATCCATATGTGGTTTGTGAAAAGAACACACATGCAATGACCACTTGTTGATCCATGTGTGGTTTGTGAAAACAACACACGTGCAATGACTCTAGTGCTAGTTTTAGTATAAGAACACACATGCAATGACTCTAGTGGGTCCACATGTAGTTTGTGAAAAGAACACACATGCAATGACCACTGGTTGATCCATAAGTAGTTTGTTATAAGAACACACATGCAATGACCACTTGTTGATCCATAAGTGGTTAGTGGAAAAGAAAACACATGCAATGACTCTGGTTGGTCCATATGTGGTTTGTGGAAAGAACACACATGCAGTGACCACTGGTTGATCCATGTGTGGTTTGTGAAATGAACACACATGAAATGCCACTGGTTGATCCATGTTTGGTTTGTGGAAAGAACACACATGCAATAACTCTAGTGCTAGTTTTAGTATAAGAACACACATGCAATGTCTCTAATGGATCCATATGTGGTTTGTGAAAAGAACACACATGCAGTGACCACTTGTTGATCCATGTGTGGTTTGTGAAAAGAACACACATGCAATGACTCTAGTGCTAGTTTTAGTATAAGAACACACACGCAATGACTCTAGTGGGTCCACATGTAGTTTGTGAAAAGAACACACGTGCAATGACTTATGGTTGATCCATCAGTGGTTTGTGGAAAGAACACACATGCAATGACCACTTGTTGATCCATAAGTGGTTTGTGGAAAAGAAAACACATGCAATGACTCTGGTTGGTCCATATGTGGTTTGTGGAAAGAACACACATGCAGTGACCACTAGTTGATCCATGTGTGGTTTGTGAAATGAACACACATGCAATGCCACTGGTTGATCCATGTGTGGTTTGTGGAAAGAACACACATGCAATGACTCTAGTGCTAGTTTTAGTATAAGAACACACATGCAATGTCTCTAATGGATCCATATGTGGTTTGTGAAAAGAACACACATGCAATGACCACTTGTTGATCTATGTGTGGGTTGTGAAAAGAACACCCATGCAATCACTCTAGTGCTAGTTTTAGTATAAGAACATACATGCAATGACTCTAGTGGGTCCACATGTAGTTTGTGAAAAGAACACACACGCAATGACCACTAGTTGATCCATAAGTGGTTTGTAGAAAGAAAACACATGCATTGACTCTGGTTGGTCCATATGTGGTTTGTGGAAAGAATACACATGCATTGACCACTGGTTGATCCATATGTGGCTTGTGAAAAGAACACACATGCAATGCCACTGGTTGATCCATGTGTGGTTTGTGGAAAGAACACACATACAATGACTCTAGTGGTAATTTTAGTATAAGATTACACATGCCTCTAATGGATCCATATGTGGTTTGTGAAAAGAACACACATGCAATGACCACTTGTTGACCCATGTGTGGTTTGTGAAAAGAACACACATGCAATGACTCTAGTGCTAGTTTTATTATAAGAACACACATGCAATGAATCTAGTAGGTCCACATGTAGTTTGTGAAAAGGACACACATGCAATGACCACTCGTTGATGCATGAGTGGTTTGTGGAAAGAACATAAATGCAATGACCACTGGTTGATCCATAAGTGGTTTGTGGAAAAAAAACACATGCAATGACTCTAGTTCGTCCATATGTGGTTTGTGGAAAGAACACACAAGAACTGACCACTGGTTGATCCATGTGTGGTTTGTAAATGAACATACATGCAATGCCACTGGTTGATCCATGCGTGGTTTGTGGAAAGAACACACATGCAATGACTATAGTGCTAGTTTTGTATAAGAACACCCATGCAATGTCTCTAATGGATCCATATGTGGTTTGTGAAAAGAACACACATGCAATGACCACTTGTTGATCCATGTGTGGTTTGTGAAAAGAACACCCATGCAATGACTCTAGTGCTAGTTTTAGTATAAGAACACACATGTAATGACTCTAGTGGGTCCACATGTAGTTTGTGAAAAGAACACACATGCAATGACCACTGGTTAATCCATAAGTGGTTTGTGGAAAGAACACACATGAAATGACCACTTGTTGATCCATAAGTGGTTTGTGGAAAAGGAAACACATGCAATGACTCTGGTTGGTCCATATGTGGTTTGTGGAAAGAACACACATGCAGTAACCACTGGTCGATCCATATGTGGTTTGTGGAAAAGAACACACATGCAATGAACACTAGTTGATCCATGTTCGGTTTGTGAAATGAACACACATGCAATGCCACTGGTTGATCCATGTGTGGTTTGTGGAAAGAACACACATGCAATGACTCTAGTGCTAGTTTTAGTATAAGAACACACATGCAATGTCTCTAATGGATCCATATGTGGTTTGTGAAAAGAACACACATGCAATGACCACTTGTTGATCCATGTGTGGTTTGTGAAAAGAACACCCATGCAATGACTCTAGTGCTAGTTTTAGTATAAGAACATACATGCAATGACTCTAGTGGGTCCACATGTAGTTTGTGAAAAGAACACACATGCAATGACTACTGGTTGATCAATAAGTGGTTTGTGGAAAGAAGACACATATAATGACTCTAGTGGGTCCACATGTAGTTTGTGAAAAGAACACACATGCAATGAGCAGTCGTTGATCCATAAGTTCTTTGTGGAAAAGAACACACATGCAATGAACACTGGTTGATCCATGTGTGTTTTGTGGAAAAGAACGCACATGTAATGACCACTTGTTGATCCATGTGTGTTTTGTGAAAAGAACACACATACAATGACTCTAGTGGGTCCACATGTAGTTTGTGAAAAGAACACACATACAATGAGCACTGGTTGATACATAAGTTGTTTGTGGAAAAGAACACACATGCAATGAACACTGGTTGATCCATGTGTGGTTTGTGCAAAAGAACACATGCAATGACCACTGGTTGATCCATGTGTGGTTTGTGAAAAGAACACACATGCAATGACTCTAGTGCTAGTTTTAGTATAAGAACACACATGCAATGACTCTAGTGGGTCCACATGTAGTTTGTGACAAGAACACACATGCAATAACCACTGGTTGATCCATAAGTGGTTTGTGGAAAGAACACACATGCAATGACCACTAGTTCATCCATAAGTGGTTTGTGGAAAAGAAAACACATGCCATGAATCTGGTTGGTCCATATGTGGTTTGTGGAAAGAACACACATGCAGTGACCACATGTTGATCCATGTGTGGTTTGTGAAATGAACACACGTGCAATGCCACTGGTTGATCCATGTGTGGTTTGTGGAAAGAACACACATGCAATGACCACTGGTTGATCCATAAGTGGTTTGTGGAAAAGAAAACACATGCAATGAATCTGGTTGGTCCATATGTGGTTTGTGGAAAGAACACACATGCAGTGACCACTGGTTGATCCATGTGTGGTTTATGAAATGAACACACATGCAATGCCACTAGTTGATCCATGTGTGGTTTGTGGTAAGAACACACATGCAATGACTCTAGTGCTAGTTTTTGTATAAGATCACACATGCAATGTCTCTAATGGATACATATGTGGTTTGTGAAAAGAACACACATGCAATGACCACTTGTGGATCAATGTGTGGTTTGTGAAAAGAACACACATGCAATGACTCTAGTGCTAGTTTTAGTATAAGAACACACATGCAATGACTCTAGAGGGTCCACATGTAGTTTGCAAAAAGAACAAACATGCAATGACCACTGGTTGATCCATAAGTGGTTTGTGGAAAGAATACACATGCAATGACCACTGGTTGATCCATAAGTGGTTTGTGGAAAAGAAAACACATGCAATGACTCTGGTTGGTCCATATGTGGTTTGTGGAAAGAACACACATGCATTGACCACTGGTTGATCCATATGTGGCTTGTGAAAAGAACACACATGCAATGCCACTGGTTGATCCATGTGTGGTTTGTGGAAAGAACACACATGCAATGACTCTAGTGGTAGTTTTAGTATAAGATTACACATGCCTCTAATGCATCCATATGTGGTTTGTGAAAAGAACACATGCAATGACCACTTGTTGACCCATGTGTGGTTTGTGAAAAGAACACACTTGCAATGACTCTAGTGCTCGTTTTATTATAAGAACACACATGCAATGAATCTAGTAGGTCCACATGTAGTTTGTGGAAAGAACACTGGTTGATCCATGTGTGGTTTGTGGAAAGAACACACATGCAATTACTCTAGTGCTAGTTTTAGTATAAGAACACACGTGCAATGTCTGTAATGGATCCATAAGTGGTTTGTAGAAAGAAAACACATGCATTGACTCTGGTTGGTCCATATGTGGTTTGTGGAAAGAATACACATGCATTGACCACTGGTTGATCCATATGTGGCTTGTGAAAGGAACACACATGCAATGCCACTGGTTGATCCATGTGTGGTTTGTGGAAAGAACACACATGCAATGACTCTAGTGGTAATTTTAGTATAAGATTACACATGCCTCTAATGGATCCATATGTGGTTTGTGAAAAGAACACACATGCAATGACCACTTGTTGACCCATGTGTGGTTTGTGAAAAGAACACACATGCAATGACTCTAGTGCTAGTTTTATTATAAGAACACACATGCAATGAATCTAGTAGGTCCACATGTAGTTTGTGAAAAGGACACACATGCAATGACCACTCGTTGATGCATGAGAGGTTTGTGGAAAGAACATACATGCAATGACCACTGGTTGATCCATAAGTGGTTTGTGGAAAAAAACACATGCAATGACTCTAGTTCGTCCATATGTGGTTTGTGGAAAGAACACACAAGAACTGACCACTGGTTGATCCATGTGTGGTTTGTGAAATGAACATACATGCAATGCCACTGGTTGATCCATGCGTGGTTTGTGGAAAGAACACACATGCAATGACTATAGTGCTAGTTTTGTATAAGAACACCCATGCAATGTCTCTAATGGATCCATATGTGGTTTGTGAAAAGAACACACATGCAATGACCAATTGTTGATCCATGTGTGGTTTGTGAAAAGAACACCCATGCAATGACTCTAGTGCTAGTTTTAGTATAAGAACACACATGTAATGACTCTAGTGGGTCCACATGTAGTTTGTGAAAAGAACACACATGCAATGACCACTGGTTGATCCATAAGTGGTTTGTGGAAAGAACACACATGAAATGACCACTTGTTGATCCATAAGTGGTTTGTGGAAAAGAAAACACATGCAATGACTCTGGTTGGTCCATATGTGGTTTGTGGAAAGAACACACATGAAGTGACCACTGGTTGATCCATGTGTGGTTTGTGAAATGAACACACATGCAATGCCACTGGTTGATCCATGTGTGGTTTGTGGAAAGAACACACATGCAATAACTCTAGTGCTAGTTTTAGTATAAGAACACACATGTAATGTCTCTAATGGATCCATATGTGGTTTGTGAAAAGAACACACATGCAGTGACCACTTGTTGATCCATGTGTGGTTTGTGAAAAGAACACACATGCAATGACTCTAGTGCTAGTTTTAGTATAAGAACACACGTGCAATGACTAGTGGGTCCACATGTAGTTTGTGAAAAGAACACACATGCAATGAGCAGTCGTTGATCCATAAGTTCTTTGTGGAAAAGAACACACATGCAATGAACACTGGTTGATCCATGTGTGTTTTGTGGAAAAGAACGCACATGTAATGACCACTTGTTGATCCATGTGTGTTTTGTGAAAAGAACACACATACAATGACTCTAGTGGGTCCACATGTAGTTTGTGAAAAGAACACACATACAATGAGCACTGGTTGATACATAAGTTGTTTGTGGAAAAGAACACACATGCAATGAACACTGGTTGATCCATGTGTGGTTTGTGCAAAAGAACACATGCAATGACCACTGGTTGATCCATGTGTGGTTTGTGAAAAGAACACACATGCAATGACTCTAGTGCTAGTTTTAGTATAAGAACACACATGCAATGACTCTAGTGGGTCCACATGTAGTTTGTGACAAGAACACACATGCAATAACCACTGGTTGATCCATAAGTGGTTTGTGGAAAGAACACACATGCAATGACCACTAGTTCATCCATAAGTGGTTTGTGGAAAAGAAAACACATGCCATGAATCTGGTTGGTCCATATGTGGTTTGTGGAAAGAACACACATGCAGTGACCACATGTTGATCCATGTGTGGTTTGTGAAATGAACACACGTGCAATGCCACTGGTTGATCCATGTGTGGTTTGTGGAAAGAACACACATGCAATGACCACTGGTTGATCCATAAGTGGTTTGTGGAAAAGAAAACACATGCAATGAATCTGGTTGGTCCATATGTGGTTTGTGGAAAGAACACACATGCAGTGACCACTGGTTGATCCATGTGTGGTTTATGAAATGAACACACATGCAATGCCACTAGTTGATCCATGTGTGGTTTGTGGTAAGAACACACATGCAATGACTCTAGTGGTAGTTTTAGTATAAGATTACACATGCCTCTAATGGATCCATATGTGGTTTGTGAAAAGAACACATGCAATGACCACTTGTTGACCCATGTGTGGTTTGTGAAAAGAACACACTTGCAATGACTCTAGTGCTAGTTTTATTATAAGAACACACATGCAATGAATCTAGTAGGTCCACATGTAGTTTGTGGAAAGAACACTGGTTGATCCATGTGTGGTTTGTGGAAAGAACACACATGCAATGACTCTAGTGCTAGTTTTAGTATAAGAACACACGTGCAATGTCTGTAATGGATCCATAAGTGGTTTGTAGAAAGAAAACACATGCATTGAATCTGGTTGGTCCATATGTGGTTTGTGGAAAGAATACACATGCATTGACCACTGGTTGATCCATATGTGGCTTGTGAAAAGAACACACATGCAATGCCACTGGTTGATCCATGTGTGGTTTGTGGAAAGAACACACATGCAATGACTCTAGTGGTAATTTTAGTATAAGATTACACATGCCTCTAATGGATCCATATGTGGTTTGTGAAAAGAACACACATGCAATGACCACTTGTTGACCCATGTGTGGTTTGTGAAAAGAACACACATGCAATGACTCTAGTGCTAGTTTTATTATAAGAACACACATGCAATGAATCTAGTAGGTCCACATGTAGTTTGTGAAAAGGACACACATGCAATGACCACTCGTTGATGCATGAGCGGTTTGTGGAAAGAACATACATGCAATGACCACTGGTTGATCCATAAGTGGTTTGTGGAAAAAAAACACATGCAATGACTCTAGTTCGTCCATATGTGGTTTGTGGAAAGAACACACAAGAACTGACCACTGGTTGATCCATGTGTGGTTTGTGAAATGAACATACATGCAATGCCACTGGTTGATCCATGTGTGGGTTGTGGAAAGAACACACATGCAATGACTCTAGTGCTAGTTTTAGTATAAGAACACATATGCAATGTCTCTAATGGATCCATATGTGGTTTGTGAAAAGAACACACATGCAATGACCACTTGTTGATCCATGTGTGGTTTGTGAAAAGAACACCAATGCAATGACTCTAGTGCTAGTTTTAGTATAAGAACATACATGCAATGACTCTAGTGGGTCCACATGTAGTTTGTGAAAAGAACACACATGCAATAACCACTGGTTGATCCATAAGTGGTTTGTGGAAAGAACACACATGCAATGACCACTGGTTGATCCATAAGTGGTTTGTGGAAAAGAAAACACATGCACTGACTCTGGTTGGTCCATATGTGGTTTGTGGAAAGAACACACATGCAATGACCACTGGTTGATCCATAAGTGGTTTGTGGAAAAGAAAACACATGCAATGACTCTGGTTGGTCCATATGTGGTTTGTGGAAAGAACACACATGCATTGACCACTGGTTGATCCATATTTGGCTTGTGAAAAGAACACACATGCAATGCCACTAGTTGATCCATGTGTGGTTTGTGGAAAGAACACACATGCAATGACTCTAGTGCTAGTTTTACTATAAGATCACACATGCAATGACTCTAATGGATCCATATGTGGTTTGTGGAAATAACACACATGCAATGACCACTTGTTGATCCATGTGTGGTTTGTGAAAAGAACACACATGCAATGACTCTAGTGCTAGTTTTAGTATAAGAACACACATGCAATGACTCTAGTAGGTCCACATGTAGTTTGTGAAAAGAACACACATGCAATGACCACTGGTTGATCCATACGTGGTTTGTGGAAAGAACACACATGACATGAGCACTTGTTGATTCTTAAGTGGTTTGTGGAAAAGAAAACACATGCAATGACTCTGGTTGGTCGATATGTGGTTTGTGGAAAGAACACACATGCAGTAACCACTGGTTGATCCATGTGTGGTTTGTGAAATGAACACACATGCAATGCCACTGGTTGATCCATGTGTGGTTTGTGGAAAGAACACACATGCAATGACTCTAGTCCTAGTTTTTGTATAAGAACACACATGCAATGTCTCTAATGGATCCATATGTGGTTTGTGAAAAGAACACACATGCAATGACCACTTGTTGATCCATGTGTGGTTTGTGAAAAGAACACACATGCAATGACTCTTGTGCTAGTTTTAGTATAAGAACACACATGCAATGACTCTAGTGGGTCCACATGTAGTTTGTGAAAAGAACACACATGCAATGACCACTAGTTGATCCATAAGTGGTTTGTGGAAAGAACACACATGACATGACCACTTATTGATTCTTAAGTGGTTTGTGGAAAAGAAAACACATGCAATGACTCTGGTTGGTCCATATGTGGTTTGTGGAAAGAACACACATGCAGTAACCACTGGTTGATCCATGTGTGGTTTGTGAAATGAACACACATGCAATGCCACTGGTTGATCCATGTGTGGGTTGTGGAAAGAACACACAAGCAATGACTCTGGTGCTAGTTTTAGTATAAGAACACACATGCAATGTCTCTAATGGATCCATATGTGGTTTGAGAAAAGAACACACATGCAATGACCACATATTGATCCATGTGTGGTTTGTGAAAAGAACACCCATGCAATGACTCTAGTGCTAGATTTAATATAGGAACATACATGCAATGACTCTAGTGGGTCCACATGTAGTTTGTGAAAAGAACACACATGCAATAACCACTGGTTGATCCATAAGTGGTTTGTGGAAAGAACACACATGCAATGACCACTGGTTGATCCATAAGTGGTTTGTGGAAAAGAAAACACATGCAATGACTCTGGTTGGTCCATATGTGGTTTGTGGAAAGAACACACATGCAGTGACCACTGGTTGATCCATATTTGGCTTGTGAAAAGAACACACATGCAATGCCACTAGTTGATCCATGTGTGGTTTGTGGAAAGAACACACATGCAATGACTCTAGTGCTAGTTTTACTATAAGATCACACATGCAATGACTCTAATGGATCCATATGTGGTTTGTGAAAATAACACACATGCAATGACCACTTGTTGATCCATGTGTGGTTTGTGAAAAGAACACACATGCAATGACTCTAGTGCTAGTTTTAGTATAAGAACACACATGCAATGACTCTAGAGGGTCCACATGTAGTTTGCAAAAAGAACAAACATGCAATGACCACTGGTTGATCCATAAGTGGTTTGTGGAAAGAATACACATGCAATGACCACTGGTTGATCCATAAGTGGTTTGTGGAAAAGAAAACACATGCAATGACTCTGGTTGGTCCATATGTGGTTTGTGGAAAGAACACACATGCATTGACCACTGGTTGATCCATATGTGGCTTGTGAAAAGAACACACATGCAATGCCACTGGTTGATCCATGTGTGGTTTGTGGAAAGAACACACATGCAATGACTCTAGTGGTAGTTTTAGTATAAGATTACACATGCCTCTAATGGATCCATATGTGGTTTGTGAAAAGAACACATGCAATGACCACTTGTTGACCCATGTGTGGTTTGTGAAAAGAACACACTTGCAATGACTCTAGTGCTAGTTTTATTATAAGAACACACATGCAATGAATCTAGTAGGTCCACATGTAGTTTGTGGAAAGAACACTGGTTGATCCATGTGTGGTTTGTGGAAAGAACACACATGCAATGACTCTAGTGCTAGTTTTAGTATAAGAACACACGTGCAATGTCTGTAATGGATCCATAAGTGGTTTGTAGAAAGAAAACACATGCATTGAATCTGGTTGGTCCATATGTGGTTTGTGGAAAGAATACACATGCATTGACCACTGGTTGATCCATATGTGGCTTGTGAAAAGAACACACATGCAATGCCACTGGTTGATCCATGTGTGGTTTGTGGAAAGAACACACATGCAATGACTCTAGTGGTAATTTTAGTATAAGATTACACATGCCTCTAATGGATCCATATGTGGTTTGTGAAAAGAACACACATGCAATGACCACTTGTTGACCCATGTGTGGTTTGTGAAAAGAACACACATGCAATGACTCTAGTGCTAGTTTTATTATAAGAACACACATGCAATGAATCTAGTAGGTCCACATGTAGTTTGTGAAAAGGACACACATGCAATGACCACTCGTTGATGCATGAGCGGTTTGTGGAAAGAACATACATGCAATGACCACTGGTTGATCCATAAGTGGTTTGTGGAAAAAAAACACATGCAATGACTCTAGTTCGTCCATATGTGGTTTGTGGAAAGAACACACAAGAACTGACCACTGGTTGATCCATGTGTGGTTTGTGAAATGAACATACATGCAATGCCACTGGTTGATCCATGTGTGGGTTGTGGAAAGAACACACATGCAATGACTCTAGTGCTAGTTTTAGTATAAGAACACATATGCAATGTCTCTAATGGATCCATATGTGGTTTGTGAAAAGAACACACATGCAATGACCACTTGTTGATCCATGTGTGGTTTGTGAAAAGAACACCAATGCAATGACTCTAGTGCTAGTTTTAGTATAAGAACATACATGCAATGACTCTAGTGGGTCCACATGTAGTTTGTGAAAAGAACACACATGCAATAACCACTGGTTGATCCATAAGTGGTTTGTGGAAAGAACACACATGCAATGACCACTGGTTGATCCATAAGTGGTTTGTGGAAAAGAAAACACATGCACTGACTCTGGTTGGTCCATATGTGGTTTGTGGAAAGAACACACATGCAATGACCACTGGTTGATCCATAAGTGGTTTGTGGAAAAGAAAACACATGCAATGACTCTGGTTGGTCCATATGTGGTTTGTGGAAAGAACACACATGCATTGACCACTGGTTGATCCATATTTGGCTTGTGAAAAGAACACACATGCAATGCCACTAGTTGATCCATGTGTGGTTTGTGGAAAGAACACACATGCAATGACTCTAGTGCTAGTTTTACTATAAGATCACACATGCAATGACTCTAATGGATCCATATGTGGTTTGTGGAAATAACACACATGCAATGACCACTTGTTGATCCATGTGTGGTTTGTGAAAAGAACACACATGCAATGACTCTAGTGCTAGTTTTAGTATAAGAACACACATGCAATGACTCTAGTAGGTCCACATGTAGTTTGTGAAAAGAACACACATGCAATGACCACTGGTTGATCCATACGTGGTTTGTGGAAAGAACACACATGACATGAGCACTTGTTGATTCTTAAGTGGTTTGTGGAAAAGAAAACACATGCAATGACTCTGGTTGGTCCATATGTGGTTTGTGGAAAGAACACACATGCAGTAACCACTGGTTGATCCATGTGTGGTTTGTGAAATGAACACACATGCAATGCCACTGGTTGATCCATGTGTGGTTTGTGGAAAGAACACACATGCAATGACTCTAGTCCTAGTTTTTGTATAAGAACACACATGCAATGTCTCTAATGGATCCATATGTGGTTTGTGAAAAGAACACACATGCAATGACCACTTGTTGATCCATGTGTGGTTTGTGAAAAGAACACACATGCAATGACTCTTGTGCTAGTTTTAGTATAAGAACACACATGCAATGACTCTAGTGGGTCCACATGTAGTTTGTGAAAAGAACACACATGCAATGACCACTGGTTGATCCATAAGTGGTTTGTGGAAAGAACACACATGACATGACCACTTGTTGATTCTTAAGTGGTTTGTGGAAAAGAAAACACATGCAATGACTCTGGTTGGTCCATATGTGGTTTGTGGAAAGAACACACATGCAGTAACCACTGGTTGATCCATGTGTGGTTTGTGAAATGAACACACATGCAATGCCACTGGTTGATCCATGTGTGGGTTGTGGAAAGAACACACAAGCAATGACTCTGGTGCTAGTTTTAGTATAAGAACACACATGCAATGTCTCTAATGGATCCAACTGTGGTTTGAGAAAAGAACACACATGCAATGACCACATATTGATCCATGTGTGGTTTGTGAAAAGAACACCCATGCAATGACTCTAGTGCTAGATTTAATATAGGAACATACATGCAATGACTCTAGTGGGTCCACATGTAGTTTGTGAAAAGAACACACATGCAATAACCACTGGTTGATCCATAAGTGGTTTGTGGAAAGAACACACATGCAATGACCACTGGTTGATCCATAAGTGGTTTGTGGAAAAGAAAACACATGCAATGACTCTGGTTGGTCCATATGTGGTTTGTGGAAAGAACACACATGCATTGACCACTGGTTGATCCATATTTGGCTTGTGAAAAGAACACACATGCAATGCCACTAGTTGATCCATGTGTGGTTTGTGGAAAGAACACACATGCAATGACTCTAGTGGTAGTTTTACTATAAGATCACACATGCAATGACTCTAATGGATCCATATGTGGTTTGTGAAAATAACACACATGCAATGACCACTTGTTGATCCATGTGTGGTTTGTGAAAAGAACACACATGCAATGACTCTAGTGCTAGTTTTAGTATAAGAACACACATGCAATGACTCTAGTGGGTCCACATGTAGTTTGTGAAAAGAACACACAATCAATGACCACTGGTTGATCCATACGTGGTTTGTGGAAAGAACACACATGACATGAGCACTTGTTGACTCTTAAGTGGTTTGTGGAAAAGGAAACACATGCAATGACTCTGGTTGGTCCATATGTGGTTTGTGGAAAGAACACACATGCAGTAACCACTGGTTGATCCATGTGTGGTTTGTGAAATGAACACACATGCAATGCCACTGGTTGATCCATGTGTGGGTTGTGGAAAGAACACACATGCAATGACTCTAGTGCTAGTTTTAGTATAAGAACACACATGCAATGTCTCTAATGGATCCATATGTGGTTTGTGAAAAGAACACACATGCAATGACCACTTGTTGATCCATGTGTGGTTTGTGAAAAGAACACCCATGCAATGACTCTAGTGCTAGTTTTAGTATAAGAACATACATGAAATGACTCTAGTGGGTCCACATGTAGTTTGTGAAAAGAACACATGCAATGACCACTAGTTGATCCATAAGTGGTTTGTGGAAAGAACACACATGCAATGACCACTGGTTGATGCCTAAGTGGTTTGTGGAAAAGAAAACACATGCAATGACTCTGGTTGGTCCATATGTGGTTTGTGGAAAGAACACACATGCACTAACCACTGGTTGATCCATGTGTGGTTTGTGAAATGACCACACATGCAATGCCACTGGTTGATCCATGTGTGGTTTGTGGAAAGAACACACATGCAATGACTCTAGTGCTAGTTTTAGTATAAGAACACACATGCAATGTCTTTAATGGATCCATATGTGGTTCATGAAAAGAACACACATGCAATGACCACTTGTTGATCCATGTGTGATTTGTGAAAAAAACACCCATGCAATGACTCTAGTGCTAGTTTTAGTATAAGAACATACATGCAATGACTCTAGTGGGTCCACATGTAGTTTGTGAAAAGAACACACATGCAATGACCACTGGTTGATCCATAAGTGGTTTATGGAAAGAACACACATGCAATGACCATTGGTTGATCCATAAGTGGTTTGTGGAAAAGAAAACACATGCAATGACTCTGGTTGGTCCATATGTGGTTTGTGGAAAGCACACACATGCAGTAACCACTGGTTGATCCATGTGTGGTTTGTGAAATGAACACACATGCAATGCCACTGGTTGATCCATGTGTGGGTTGTGGAAAGAACACACATGCAATGACTCTAGTGCTAGTTTTTGTATAAGAACACACATGCAATGTCTCTAATGGATCCATATGTGGTTTGTGAAAAGAACACACATGCAATGACCACTTGTTGATCCATGTGTGGTTTGTGAAAAGAACACCCATGCAATGACTCTAGTGCTAGATTTAATATAGGAACATACATGCAATGACTCTAGTGGGTCCACATGTAGTTTGTGAAAAGAACACACATGCAATAACCACTGGTTGATCCATAAGTGGTTTGTGGAAAGAACACACATGCAATGACCACTGGTTGATCCATAAGTGGTTTGTGGAAAAGAAAACACATGCAATGACTCTGGTTGGTCCAGATGTGGTTTGTGGAAAGAACACACGTGCATTGACCACTGGTTGATCCATATGTGGCTTGTGAAAAGAACACACATGCAATGCCACTAGTTGATCCATGTGTGGTTTGTCGAAAGAACACACATGCAATGACTCTAGTGGTAGTTTTACTATAAGATCACACATGCAATGACTCTAATGGATCCATATGTGGTTTGTGAAAATAACACACATGCAATGACCACTTGTTGATCCATGTGTGGTTTGTGAAAAGAACACACATGCAATGACTCTAGTGCTAGTTTTAGTATAAGAACACACATGCAATGACTCTAGTGGGTCCACACGTAGTTTGTGAAAAGAACACACATGCAATGACCACTGGTTGATCCATAAGTGGTTTGTGGAAAGAACACACATGACATGACCACTTGTTGATTCTTAAGTGGTTTGTGGAAAAGAAAACACATGCAATGACTCTGGTTGGTCCATATGTGGTTTGTGGAAAGAACACACATGCAGTAACCACTGGTTGATCCATGTGTGGTTTGTGAAATGAACACACATGCAATGCCACTGGTTGATCCATGTGTGGGATCTGGAAAGAACACACATGCAATGACTCTAGTGCTAGTTTTAGTATAAGAACACACATGCAATGTCTCTAATGGATCCATATGTGGTTTGTGAAAAGAACACACATGCAGTGACCACTTGTTGATCCATGTGTGGTTTGTGAAAAGAACACCCATGCAATGACTCTAGTCCTAGATTTAATATAGGAACATACATGCAATGACTCTAGTGGGTCCACATGTAGTTTGTGAAAAGAACACACATGCAATAACCACTGGTTGATCCATAAGTGGTTTGTGGAAAGAACACACATGCAATGACCACTGGTTGATCCATAAGTGGTTTGTGGAAAAGAAAACACATGCAATGACTCTGGTTGGTCCATATGTGGTTTGTGGAAAGAACACACATGCATTGACCACTGGTTGATCCATATTTGGCTTGTGAAAAGAACACACATGCAATGCCACTAGTTGATCCATGTGTGGTTTGTGGAAAGAACACACATGCAATGACTCTAGTGGTAGTTTTACTATAAGATCACACATGCAATGACTCTAATGGATCCATATGTGGTTTGTGAAAATAACACACATGCAATGACCACTTGTTGATCCATGTGTGGTTTGTGAAAAGAACACACATGCAATGACTCTAGTGCTAGTTTTAGTATAAGAACACACATGCAATGACTCTAGTGGGTCCACATGTAGTTTGTGAAAAGAACACACATGCAATGACCACTGGTTGATCCATACATGGTTTGTGGAAAGAACACACATGACATGAGCACTTGTTGACTCTTAAGTGGTTTGTGGAAAAGGAAACACATGCAATGACTCTGGTTGGTCCATATGTGGTTTGTGGAAAGAACACACATGCAGTAACCACTGGTTGATCCATGTGTGGTTTGTGAAATGAACACACATGCAATGCCACTGGTTGATCCATGTGTGGGTTGTGGAAAGAACACACATGCAATGACTCTAGTGCTAGTTTTAGTATAAGAACACACATGCAATGTCTCTAATGGATCCATATGTGGTTTGTGAAAAGAACACACATGCAATGACCACTTGTTGATCCATGTGTGGTTTGTGAAAAGAACACCCATGCAATGACTCTAGTGCTAGTTTTAGTATAAGAACATACATGAAATGACTCTAGTGGGTCCACATGTAGTTTGTGAAAAGAACACATGCAATGACCACTAGTTGATCCATAAGTGGTTTGTGGAAAGAACACACATGCAATGACCACTGGTTGATGCATAAGTGGTTTGTGGAAAAGAAAACACATGCAATGACTCTGGTTGGTCCATATGTGGTTTGTGGAAAGAACACACATGCACTAACCACTGGTTGATCCATGTGTGGTTTGTGAAATGACCACACATGCAATGCCACTGGTTGATCCATGTGTGGTTTGTGGAAAGAACACACATGCAATGACTCTAGTGCTAGTTTTAGTATAAGAACACACATGCAATGTCTTTAATGGATCCATATGTAGTTCGTGAAAAGAACACACATGCAATGACCACTTGTTGATCCATGTGTGATTTGTGAAAAAAACACCCATGCAATGACTCTAGTGCTAGTTTTAGTATAAGAACATACATGCAATGACTCTAGTGGGTCCACATGTAGTTTGTGAAAAGAACACACATGCAATGACCACTGGTTGATCCATAAGTGGTTTATGGAAAGAACACACATGCAATGACCATTGGTTGATCCATAAGTGGTTTGT
Organism: Avena sativa; assembly: GCA_916181665.1. NCBI lineage: Eukaryota > Viridiplantae > Streptophyta > Magnoliopsida > Poales > Poaceae > Avena > Avena sativa. The sequence continues at coordinate 14,436,404 of OV702292.1, read as the reverse complement.
GGAAAAGAAAACACATGCAATGACTCTGGTTGGTCCATATGTGGTTTGTGGAAAGCACACACATGCAGTAACCACTGGTTGATCCATGTGTGGTTTGTGAAATGAACACACATGCAATGCCACTGGTTGATCCATGTGTGGGTTGTGGAAAGAACACACATGCAATGACTCTAGTGCTAGTTTTAGTATAAGAACACACATGCAATGTCTCTAATGGATCCATATGTGGTTTGTGAAAAGAACACACATGCAATGACCACTTGTTGATCCATGTGTGGTTTGTGAAAAGAACACCCATGCAATGACTCTAGTGCTAGTTTTAGTATAAGAACATACATGAAATGACTCTAGTGGGTCCACATGTAGTTTGTGAAAAGAACACATGCAATGACCACTAGTTGATCCATAAGTGGTTTGTGGAAAGAACACACATGCAATGACCACTGGTTGATGCCTAAGTGGTTTGTGGAAAAGAAAACACATGCAATGACTCTGGTTGGTCCATATGTGGTTTGTGGAAAGAACACACATGCACTAACCACTGGTTGATCCATGTGTGGTTTGTGAAATGACCACACATGCAATGCCACTGGTTGATCCATGTGTGGTTTGTGGAAAGAACACACATGCAATGACTCTAGTGCTAGTTTTAGTATAAGAACACACATGCAATGTCTTTAATGGATCCATATGTGGTTCATGAAAAGAACACACATGCAATGACCACTTGTTGATCCATGTGTGATTTGTGAAAAAAACACCCATGCAATGACTCTAGTGCTAGTTTTAGTATAAGAACATACATGCAATGACTCTAGTGGGTCCACATGTAGTTTGTGAAAAGAACACACATGCAATGACCACTGGTTGATCCATAAGTCGTTTATGGAAAGAACACACATGCAATGACCATTGGTTGATCCATAAGTGGTTTGTGGAAAAGAAAACACATGCAATGACTCTGGTTGGTCCATATGTGGTTTGTGGAAAGCACACACATGCAGTAACCACTGGTTGATCCATGTGTGGTTTGTGAAATGAACACACATGCAATGCCACTGGTTGATCCATGTGTGGGTTGTGGAAAGAACACACATGCAATGACTCTAGTGCTAGTTTTTGTATAAGAACACACATGCAATGTCTCTAATGGATCCATATGTGGTTTGTGAAAAGAACACACATGCAATGACCACTTGTTGATCCATGTGTGGTTTGTGAAAAGAACACCCATGCAATGACTCTAGTGCTAGATTTAATATAGGAACATACATGCAATGACTCTAGTGGGTCCACATGTAGTTTGTGAAAAGAACACACATGCAATAACCACTGGTTGATCCATAAGTGGTTTGTGGAAAGAACACACATGCAATGACCACTGGTTGATCCATAAGTGGTTTGTGGAAAAGAAAACACATGCAATGACTCTGGTTGGTCCAGATGTGGTTTGTGGAAAGAACACACGTGCATTGACCACTGGTTGATCCATATGTGGCTTGTGAAAAGAACACACATGCAATGCCACTAGTTGATCCATGTGTGGTTTGTCGAAAGAACACACATGCAATGACTCTAGTGGTAGTTTTACTATAAGATCACACATGCAATGACTCTAATGGATCCATATGTGGTTTGTGAAAATAACACACATGCAATGACCACTTGTTGATCCATGTGTGGTTTGTGAAAAGAACACACATGCAATGACTCTAGTGCTAGTTTTAGTATAAGAACACACATGCAATGACTCTAGTGGGTCCACATGTAGTTTGTGAAAAGAACACACATGCAATGACCACTGGTTGATCCATAAGTGGTTTGTGGAAAGAACACACATGACATGACCACTTGTTGATTCTTAAGTGGTTTGTGGAAAAGAAAACACATGCAATGACTCTGGTTGGTCCAGATGTGGTTTGTGGAAAGAACACACATGCAGTAACCACTGGTTGATCCATGTGTGGTTTGTGAAATGAACACACATGCAATGCCACTGGTTGATCCATGTGTGGGATCTGGAAAGAACACACATGCAATGACTCTAGTGCTAGTTTTAGTATAAGAACACACATGCAATGTCTCTAATGGATCCATATGTGGTTTGTGAAAAGAACACACATGCAGTGACCACTTGTTGATCCATGTGTGGTTTGTGAAAAGAACACCCATGCAATGACTCTAGTCCTAGATTTAATATAGGAACATACATGCAATGACTCTAGTGGGTCCACATGTAGTTTGTGAAAAGAACACACATGCAATAACCATTGGTTGATCCATAAGTGGTTTGTGGAAAGAACACACATGCAATGACCACTGGTTGATCCATAAGTGGTTTGTGGAAAAGAAAACACATGCAATGACTCTGGTTGGTCCATATGTGGTTTGTGGAAAGAACACACATGCATTGACCACTGGTTGATCCATATTTGGCTTGTGAAAAGAACACACATGCAATGCCACTAGTTGATCCATGTGTGGTTTGTGGAAAGAACACACATGCAATGACTCTAGTGGTAGTTTTACTATAAGATCACACATGCAATGACTCTAATGGATCCATATGTGGTTTGTGAAAATAACACACATGCAATGACCACTTGTTGATCCATGTGTGGTTTGTGAAAAGAACACACATGCAATGACTCTAGTGCTAGTTTTAGTATAAGAACACACATGCAATGACTCTAGTGGGTCCACATGTAGTTTGTGAAAAGAACACACATGCAATGACCACTGGTTGATCCATACATGGTTTGTGGAAAGAACACACATGACATGAGCACTTGTTGACTCTTAAGTGGTTTGTGGAAAAGGAAACACATGCAATGACTCTGGTTGGTCCATATGTGGTTTGTGGAAAGAACACACATGCAGTAACCACTGGTTGATCCATGTGTGGTTTGTGAAATGAACACACATGCAATGCCACTGGTTGATCCATGTGTGGGTTGTGGAAAGAACACACATGCAATGACTCTAGTGCTAGTTTTAGTATAAGAACACACATGCAATGTCTCTAATGGATCCATATGTGGTTTGTGAAAAGAACACACATGCAATGACCACTTGTTGATCCATGTGTGGTTTGTGAAAAGAACACCCATGCAATGACTCTAGTGCTAGTTTTAGTATAAGAACATACATGAAATGACTCTAGTGGGTCCACATGTAGTTTGTGAAAAGAACACATGCAATGACCACTAGTTGATCCATAAGTGGTTTGTGGAAAGAACACACATGCAATGACCACTGGTTGATGCATAAGTGGTTTGTGGAAAAGAAAACACATGCAATGACTCTGGTTGGTCCATATGTGGTTTGTGGAAAGAACACACATGCACTAACCACTGGTTGATCCATGTGTGGTTTGTGAAATGACCACACATGCAATGCCACTGGTTGATCCATGTGTGGTTTGTGGAAAGAACACACATGCAATGACTCTAGTGCTAGTTTTAGTATAAGAACACACATGCAATGTCTTTAATGGATCCATATGTGGTTCGTGAAAAGAACACACATGCAATGACCACTTGTTGATCCATGTGTGATTTGTGAAAAAAACACCCATGCAATGACTCTAGTGCTAGTTTTAGTATAAGAACATACATGCAATGACTCTAGTGGGTCCACATGTAGTTTGTGAAAAGAACACACATGCAATGACCACTGGTTGATCCATAAGTGGTTTATGGAAAGAACACACATGCAATGACCATTGGTTGATCCATAAGTGGTTTGTGGAAAAGAAAACACATGCAATGACTCTGGTTGGTCCATATGTGGTTTGTGGAAAGCACACACATGCAGTAACCACTGGTTGATCCATGTGTGGTTTGTGAAATGAACACACATGCAATGCCACTGGTTGATCCATGTGTGGGTTGTGGAAAGAACACACATGCAATGACTCTAGTGCTAGTTTTAGTATAAGAACACACATGCAATGTCTCTAATGGATCCATATGTGGTTTGTGAAAAGAACACACATGCAATGACCACTTGTTGATCCATGTGTGGTTTGTGAAAAGAACACCCATGCAATGACTCTAGTCCTAGATTTAATATAGGAACATACATGCAATGACTCTAGTGGGTCCACATGTAGTTTGTGAAAAGAACACACATGCAATAACCATTGGTTGATCCATAAGTGGTTTGTGGAAAGAACACACATGCAATGACCACTGGTTGATCCATAAGTGGTTTGTGGAAAAGAAAACACATGCAATGACTCTGGTTGGTCCATATGTGGTTTGTGGAAAGAACACACATGCATTGACCACTGGTTGATCCATATTTGGCTTGTGAAAAGAACACACATGCAATGCCACTAGTTGATCCATGTGTGGTTTGTGGAAAGAACACACATGCAATGACTCTAGTGGTAGTTTTACTATAAGATCACACATGCAATGACTCTAATGGATCCATATGTGGTTTGTGAAAATAACACACATGCAATGACCACTTGTTGATCCATGTGTGGTTTGTGAAAAGAACACACATGCAATGACTCTAGTGCTAGTTTTAGTATAAGAACACACATGCAATGACTCTAGTGGGTCCACATGTAGTTTGTGAAAAGAACACACATGCAATGACCACTGGTTGATCCATACATGGTTTGTGGAAAGAACACACATGACATGAGCACTTGTTGACTCTTAAGTGGTTTGTGGAAAAGGAAACACATGCAATGACTCTGGTTGGTCCATATGTGGTTTGTGGAAAGAACACACATGCAGTAACCACTGGTTGATCCATGTGTGGTTTGTGAAATGAACACACATGCAATGCCACTGGTTGATCCATGTGTGGGTTGTGGAAAGAACACACATGCAATGACTCTAGTGCTAGTTTTAGTATAAGAACACACATGCAATGTCTCTAATGGATCCATATGTGGTTTGTGAAAAGAACACACATGCAATGACCACTTGTTGATCCATGTGTGGTTTGTGAAAAGAACACCCATGCAATGACTCTAGTGCTAGTTTTAGTATAAGAACATACATGAAATGACTCTAGTGGGTCCACATGTAGTTTGTGAAAAGAACACATGCAATGACCACTAGTTGATCCATAAGTGGTTTGTGGAAAGAACACACATGCAATGACCACTGGTTGATGCATAAGTGGTTTGTGGAAAAGAAAACACATGCAATGACTCTGGTTGGTCCATATGTGGTTTGTGGAAAGAACACACATGCACTAACCACTGGTTGATCCATGTGTGGTTTGTGAAATGACCACACATGCAATGCCACTGGTTGATCCATGTGTGGTTTGTGGAAAGAACACACATGCAATGACTCTAGTGCTAGTTTTAGTATAAGAACACACATGCAATGTCTTTAATGGATCCATATGTGGTTCGTGAAAAGAACACACATGCAATGACCACTTGTTGATCCATGTGTGATTTGTGAAAAAAACACCCATGCAATGACTCTAGTGCTAGTTTTAGTATAAGAACATACATGCAATGACTCTAGTGGGTCCACATGTAGTTTGTGAAAAGAACACACATGCAATGACCACTGGTTGATCCATAAGTGGTTTATGGAAAGAACACACATGCAATGACCATTGGTTGATCCATAAGTGGTTTGTGGAAAAGAAAACACATGCAATGACTCTGGTTGGTCCATATGTGGTTTGTGGAAAGCACACACATGCAGTAACCACTGGTTGATCCATGTGTGGTTTGTGAAATGAACACACATGCAATGCCACTGGTTGATCCATGTGTGGGTTGTGGAAAGAACACACATGCAATGACTCTAGTGCTAGTTTTAGTATAAGAACACACATGCAATGTCTCTAATGGATCCATATGTGGTTTGTGAAAAGAACACACATGCAATGACCACTTGTTGATCCATGTGTGGTTTGTGAAAAGAACACCCATGCAATGACTCTAGTGCTAGATTTAATATAGGAACATACATGCAATGACTCTAGTGGGTCCACATGTAGTTTGTGAAAAGAACACACATGCAATAACCACTGGTTGATCCATAAGTGGTTTGTGGAAAGAACACACATGCAATGACCACTGGTTGATCCATAAGTGGTTTGTGGAAAAGAAAACACATGCAATGACTCTGGTTGGTCCAGATGTGGTTTGTGGAAAGAACACACATGCATTGACCACTGGTTGATCCATATGTGGCTTGTGAAAAGAACACACATGCAATGCCACTAGTTGATCCATGTGTGGTTTGTCGAAAGAACACACATGCAATGACTCTAGTGGTAGTTTTACTATAAGATCACACATGCAATGACTCTAATGGATCCATATGTGGTTTGTGAAAATAACACACATGCAATGACCACTTGTTGATCCATGTGTGGTTTGTGAAAAGAACACACATGCAATGACTCTAGTGCTAGTTTTAGTATAAGAACACACATGCAATGACTCTAGTGGGTCCACATGTAGTTTGTGAAAAGAACACACATGCAATGACCACTGGTTGATCCATAAGTGGTTTGTGGAAATAACACACATGACATGACCACTTGTTGATTCTTAAGTGGTTTGTGGAAAAGAAAACACATGCAATGACTCTGGTTGGTCCATATGTGGTTTGTGGAAAGAACACACATGCAGTAACCACTGGTTGATCCATGTGTGGTTTGTGAAATGAACACACATGCAATGCCACTGGTTGATCCATGTGTGGGATCTGGAAAGAACACACATGCAATGACTCTAGTGCTAGTTTTAGTATAAGAACACACATGCAATGTCTCTAATGGATCCATATGTGGTTTGTGAAAAGAACACACATGCAGTGACCACTTGTTGATCCATGTGTGGTTTGTGAAAAGAACACCCATGCAATGACTCTAGTCCTAGATTTAATATAGGAACATACATGCAATGACTCTAGTGGGTCCACATGTAGTTTGTGAAAAGAACACACATGCAATAACCACTGGTTGATCCATAAGTGGTTTGTGGAAAGAACACACATGCAATGACCACTGGTTGATCCATAAGTGGTTTTTGGAAAAGAAAACACATGCAATGACTCTGGTTGGTCCATATGTGGTTTGTGGAAAGAACACACATGCATTGACCACTGGTTGATCCATATGTGGCTTGTGAAAAGAACACACATGCAATGCCACTAGTTGATCCATGTGTGGTTTGTGGAAAGAACACACATGCAATGACTCTAGTGGTAGTTTTACTATAAGATCACACATGCAATGACTCTAATGGATCCATATGTGGTTTGTGAAAATAACACACATGCAATGACCAGTTGTTGATCCATGTGTGGTTTGTGAAAAGAACACACATGCAATGACTCTAGTGCTAGTTTTAGTATAAGAACACACATGCAATGACTCTAGTGGGTCCACATGTAGTTTGTGAAAAGAACACACATGCAATGACCACTGGTTGATCCATAAGTGGTTTGTGGAAAGAACACACATGCAATGACCACTGGTTGATCCATAAGTGGTTTGTGGAAAAGAAAACACATGCAATGACTCTGGTTGGTCCATATGTGGTTTGAGGAAAGAACACACATGCAGTAACCACTGGTTGATCCATAAGTGGTTTGTAGAAACAACACACATGCAATGACCACTCGTTGATCCATAAGTGGTTTGTGGAAAAGATATCACATGCAATGACTCTGGTTGGTCCATATGTGGTTTGTGTAAAGAACACACATGCGATGACCACTGGTTGATCCATGTGTGGTTTGTGAAATGAACACAGATGCAATGCCACTGGTTGATCCATGTGTGGTTTGTGGAAAGAACACACATGCAAGGGCTCTAGTGCTAGTTTTTGTATAAGAACACACATGCAATGTCTCTAATGGATCCTTATGTGGTTTGTGAAAAGAACACAAATGCAATGACTCTAGTGCTAGTTTTTGTATAAGAACACACATGCAATGTCTCTAATGGATCCATATGTGGTTTGTGAAAAGAACACACATGCAATGACCACTTGCTGATCCATGTGTGGTTTGTGAAAAGAACACACATGCAATGAATCTAGTGCTAGTTTTAGTATAAGAACACACATGCAATAACTCTAGTGGGTCCACATGTAGTTTGTGAAAAGAACACACATGCAATGACCACTGGTTGATCCATAAGTGGTTTGTGGAAAGAACACACATGAAATGACCACTTGTTGATCCATAAGTGGTTTGTGGAAAGGAAAACACACACAATGACTCTGGTTGGTCCATACGTGGTTTGTGGAAAGAACACACATGCAGTAACCACTGGTTGATCCATGTGTGGTTTGTGAAATGAACACACATGCAATGCCACTGGTTGATCCATGTGTGGTTTGTGGAAAGAACACACATGCAATGACTCTAGTGCTAGTTTAAGTATAAGAACACACATGCAATGTCTCTAATGGATCCATATGTGGTTTGTGAAAAGAACACACATGCAATGACCACTTGTTGATCCATGTGTGATTTGTGAAAAGAACACCCATGCAATGACTCTAGTGCTAGATTTAATATAGGAACATACATGCAATGACTCTAGTGGGTCCACATGTAGTTTGTGAAAAGAACACACATGCAATAACCACTGGTTGATCCATAATTGGTTTGTGGAAAGAACACACATGCAATGACCACTGGTTGATCCATAAGTGGTTTGTGGAAAAGAAAACACATGCAATGACTCTGGTTGGTCCATATGTGGTTTGTGGAAAGAACACAGATGCATTGACCACTGGTTGATCCATATGTGGCTTGTGAAAAGAACACACATGCAATGCCACAAGTTGATCCATGTGTGATTTGTGGAAAGAACACACATGCAATGACTCTAGTGGTAGTTTTACTATAAGATCACACATGCAATGACTCTAATGGATCCATATGTGGTTTGTGAAAATAACACACATGCAATGACCACTTGTTGATCCATGTGTGGTTTGTGAAAAGAACACACATGCAATGACTCTAGTGCTAGTTTTAGTATAAGAACACACATGCAATGACTCTAGTGGGTCCACATGTAGTTTGTGAAAAGAACACACATGCAATGACCACTGGTTGATCCATAAGTGGTTTGTGGAAAGAACACACATGCAATGACCACTGGTTGATCCATAAGTGGTTTGTGGAAAAGAAAACACATGCAATGACTCTTGTTGGTCCATATGTGGTTTGTGGAAAGAACACACATGCAGTAACCACTGGTTGATCCATAAGTGGTTTGTAGAAACAACACACATGCAATGACCACTCGTTGATCCATAAGTGGTTTGTGGAAAAGATATCACATGCAATGACTCTGGTTGGTCCATATGTGGTTTGTGTAAAGAACACACATGCGCTGACCACTGGTTGATCCATGTGTGGTTTGTGAAATGAACACACATGCAATGCCACTGGTTAATCCATGTGTGGTTTGTGGAAAGAACACACATGCAATGGCTCTAGTGCTAGTTTTTGTATAAGAACACACATGCAATGTCTCTAATGGATCCTTATGTGGTTTGTGAAAAGAACACACATGCAATGACTCTAGTGCTAGTTTTTGTATAAGAACACACATGCAATGTCTCTAATGGATCCATATGTGGTTTGTGAAAAGAACACACATGCAATGACCACTTGCTGATCCATGTGTGGTTTGTGAAAATAACACACATGCAATGACTCTAGTGCTAGTTTTAGTATAAGAACACACATGCAATGACTCTAGTGGGTCCACATGTAGTTTGTGAAAAGAACACACATGCAATGACCACTGGTTGATCCATAAGTGGTTTGTGGAAAGAACACACATGAAATGACCACTTGTTGATCCATAAGTGGTTTGTGGAAAAGAAAACACATGCAATGACTCTGGTTGGTCCATACGTGGTTTGTGGAAAGAACACACATGCAGTAACCACTGGTTGATCCATGTGTGGTTTGTGAAATGAACACACATGCAATGCCACTGGTTGATCCATGTGAGGTTTGTGGAAAGAACACACATGCAATGACTCTAGTGCTAGTTTTTGTATAAGAACACACATGCAATGTCTCTAATGGATCCATATGTGGTTTGTGAAAAGAACACACATGCAATGACCACTTGTGGATCCATGTGTGGTTGGTGAAAAGAACACACATGCAATGACTCTAGTGCTAGTTTTAGTATAAGAACACACATGCAATGACTCTAGTGGGTCCACATGTAGTTTGTGAAAAGAACACACATGCAATGACCACTGGTTGATCCATACGTGGTTTGTGGAAAGAACACACATGACATGACCAATTGTTGATTCTGAAGTGGTTTATGGAAAAGAAAACACATGCAATGACTCTGGTTGGTCCATGTGTGGTTTGTGAAATGAATACACATGCAATGCCACTGGTTGATCCATGTGTGGTTTGTGGAAAGAACACACATGCAATGGCTCTAGTGCTAGTTTTTGTATAAGAACACACATGCAATGTCTCTAATGGATCCTTATGTGGTTTGTGAAAAGAACACACATGCAATGACTCTAGTGCTAGTTTTTGTATAAGAACACACATGCAATGTCTCTAATGGATCCATATGTGGTTTGTGAAAAGAACACACATGTAATGACCACTTGCTGATCCATGTGTGGTTTGTGAAAAGAACACACATGCAATGACTCTAGTGCTAGTTTTAGTATAAGAACACACATGCAATTACTCTAGTGGGTCCACATGTAGTTTCTGAAAAGAACACACATGCAATGACCACTGGTTGATCCATAAGTGGTTTGTGGAAAGAACACACATGAAATGACCACTTGTTGATCCATAAGTGGTTTGTGGAAATGAAAACACATGCAGTGACTCTGGTTGGTCCATACGTGGTTTGTGGAAAGAACACACATGCAGTAACCACTGGTTGATCCATGTGTGGTTTGTGAAATGAACACACATGCAATGCCACTGGTTGATCCATGTGTGGTTTGTGGAAAGAACACACATGCAATGACTCTAGTGCTAGTTTTTGTATAAGAACACACATGCAATGTCTCTAATGGATCCAAATGTGGTTTGTGAAAAGAACACACATGCAATGACCACTTACTGATCCATGTGTGGTTTGTGAAAAGAACACACATGCAATCACTCTAGTGCTAGTTTTAGTATAAGAACACACATGCAATGACTCTAGTGGGTCCACATGTAGTTTGTGAAAAGAACACACATGCAATGACCACTGGTTGATCCATAAGTGGTTTGTGGAAAGAACACGCATGCAATGACCACTGGTTGATCCATAAGTGGTTTGTGGAAAAGAAAACACATGCAATGACTCTGGTTGGTCCATATGTGGTTTGTGGAAAGAACACACATGCAGTGACCACTGGTTGATCCATGTGTGGTTTGTGAAATGAACACACATGCAATGCCACTGGTTTATCCATGTGTGGTTTGTGGAAAGAACACACATGCAATGACTCTAGTGCTAGTTTTTGTATAAGAACACACATGCAATGTCTCTAATGGATCCATATGTGGTTTGAGAAAAGAACACACATGCAATGACCACTTGTTGATCCATGTGTGGTTTGTGAAAAGAACACACATGCAATGACTCTAGTGCTAGTTTTAGTATAAGAACACACATGCAATGACTCTAGTGGGTCCACATGTAGTTTGTGAAAAGAACACACATGCAATGACCACTGGTTGATCCATAAGTGGTTTGTGGAAAGAACACACATGACATGACCACTTGTTGATTCTTAAGTGGTTTGTGGAAAAGAAAACACATGCAATGACTCTGGTTGGTCCATATGTGGTTTGTGGAAAGAACACACATGCAGTAACCACTGGTTGATCCATGTGTGGTTTGTGAAATGAACACACATGCAATGCCACTGGTTGATCCATGTGTGGGTTGTGGAAAGAACACACATGCAATGACTCTAGTGCTAGTTTTTGTATAAGAACACACATGCAATGTCTATAATGGATCCATATGTGGTTTGTGAAAAGAACACACATGCAATGACCACTTGTTGATCCATGTGTGGTTTGTGAAAAGAACACCCATGCAATGACTCTAGTGCTAGATTTAATATAGGAACATACATGCAATGACTCTAGTGGGTCCACATGTAGTTTGTGAAAAGAACACACATGCAATAACCACTGGTTGATCCATAAGTGGTTTGTGGAAAATAAAACACATGCAATGACTCTGGTTGGTCCATATGTGGTTTGTGGAAAGAACACACATGCATTGACCACTGGTTGATCCATATGTGGCTTGTGAAAAGAACGCACATGCAATGCCACTAGTTGATCCATGTGTGGTTTGTGGAAAGAACACACATGCAATGACTCTAGTGGTAGTTTTACTATAAGATCACACATGCAATGACTCTAATGGATCCATATGTGGTTTGTGAAAATAACACACATGCAATGACCACTTGTTGATCCATGTGTGGTTTGTGAAAAGAACACACATGCAATGACTCTAGTGCTAGTTTTAGTATAAGAACACACATGCAATGACTCTAGTGGGTCCACATGTAGTTTGTGAAAAGAACACACATGCAATGACCACTGGTTGATCCATAAGTGGTTTGTGGAAAGAACACACATGCAATGACCACTGGTTGATCCATAAGTGGTTTGTGGAAAAGAAAACACATGCAATGACTCTGGTTGGTCCATATGTGGTTTGTGGAAAGAACACACATGCAGTAACCACTGGTTGATCCATAAGTGGTTTGTAGAAACAACACACATGCAATGACCACTCGTTGATCCATAAGTGGTTTGTGGAGAAGATATCACATGCAATGACTCTGGTTGGTCCATATGTGGTTTGTGTAAAGAACACACATGCGCTGACCACTGGTTGATCCATGTGTGGTTTGTGAAATGAACACACATGCAATGCCACTGGTTGATCCATGTGTGGTTTGTGGAAAGAACACACATGCAATGGCTCTAGTGCTAGTTCTTGTATAAGAACACACATGCAATGTCTCTAATGGATCCTTATGTGGTTTGTGAAAAGAACACACATGCAATGACTCTAGTGCTAGTTTTTGTATAAGAACACACATGCAATGTCTCTAATGGATCCATATGTGGTTTGTGAAAAGAACACACATGCAATGACCACTTGCTGATCCATGTGTGGTTTGTGAAAAGAACACACATGCAATGACTCTAGTGCTAGTTTTAGTATAAGAACACACATGCAATGACTCTAGTGGGTCCACATGTAGTTTGTGAAAAGAACACACATGCAATGACCACTGGTTGATCCATAAGTGGTTTGTGGAAAGAACACACATGAAATGACCACTTGTTGATCCATAAGTGGTTTGTGGAAATGAAAACACATGCAATGACTCTGGTTGGTCCATACGTGGTTTGTGGAAAGAACACACATGCAGTAACCACTGGTTGATCCATGTGTGGTTTGTGAAATGAACACACATGCAATGCCACTGGTAGATCCATGTGTGGTTTGTGGAAAGAACACACATGCAATGACTCTAGTCCTAGTTTTTGTATAAGAACACACATGCAATGTCTCTAATGGATCCATATGTGGTTTGTGAAAAGAACACACATGCAATGACCACTTGTTGATCCATGTGTGGTTTGTGAAAAGAACACACATGCAATGACTCTAGTGCTAGTTTTAGTATAAGAACACACATGAAATGACTCTAGTGGGTTCACATGTAGTTTGTGAAAAGAACACACATGCAATGACCACTGGTTGATCCATAAGTGGTTTGTGGAAAGAACACACATGACATGACCACTTGTTGATTCCTAAGTGGTTTGTGGAAAAGAAAACACATGCAATGACTCTGGTTGGTCCATATGTGGTTTGTGGAAAGAACACACATGCAGTAACCACTGGTTGATCCATGTGTGGTTTGTGAAATGAACACACATGCAATGCCACTGGTTGATCCATGTGTGGGTTGTGGAAAGAACACACATGCAATGACTCTGGTGCTAGTTTTAGTATAAGAACACACATGCAATGTCTCTAATGGATCCATATGTGGTTTGAGAAAAGAACACACGTGCAATGACCACATGTTGATCCATGTGTGGTTTGTGAAAAGAACACCCATGCAATGACTCTAGAGCTAGATTTAATATAGGAACATACATGCAATGACTCTAGTGGGTCCACATGTAGTTTGTGAAAAGAACACACATGCAATAACCACTGGTTGATCCATAAGTGGTTTGTGGAAAGAACACACATGCAATGACCACTCGTTGATCCATAAGTGGTTTGTGGGAAAGAAAACACATGCAATGACTCTGGTTGGTCCATATGTGGTTTGTGGAAAGAACACACATGCATTGACCACTGGTTGATCCATATTTGGCTTGTGAAAAGAACACACATGCAATGCCACTAGTTGATCCATGTGTGGTTTGTGGAAAGAACACACATGCAATGACTCTAGTGGTAGTTTTACTATAAGATCACACATGCAATGACTCTAATGGATCCATATGTGGTTTGTGAAAATAACACACATGCAATGACCACTTGTTGATCCATGTGTGGTTTGTGAAAAGAACACACATGCAATGACTCTAGTGCTAGTTTTAGTATAAGAACACACATGCAATGTCTCTAATGGATCCATATGTGGTTTGTGAAAAGAACACACATGCAATGACCACTTGTTGATCCATGTGTGGTTTGTGAAAAGAACACCCATGCAATGACTCTAGTGCTAGTTTTAGTATAAGAACATACATGAAATGACTCTAGTGGGTCCACATGTAGTTTGTGAAAAGAACACATGCAATGACCACTAGTTGATCCATAAGTGGTTTGTGGAAAGAACACACATGCAATGACCACTGGTTGATGCATAAGTGGTTTGTGGAAAAGAAAACACATGCAATGACTCTGGTTGGTCCATATGTGGTTTGTGGAAAGAACACACATGCAGTAACCACTGGTTGATCCATGTGTGGTTTGTGAAATGACCACACATGCAATGCCACTGGTTGATCCGTGTGTGGTTTGTGGAAAGAACACACATGCAATGACTCTAGTGCTAGTTTTAGTATAAGAACACACATGCAATGTCTCTAATGGATCCATATGTGGTTCGTGAAAAGAACACACATGCAATGACCACTTGTTGATCCATGTGTGATTTGTGAAAAAAACACCCATGCAATGACTCTAGTGCTAGTTTTAGTATAAGAACATACATGCAATGACTCTAGTGGGTCCACATGTAGTTTGTGAAAAGAACACACATGCAATGACCACTGGTTGATCCATAAGTGGTTTGTGGAAAGAACACACATGCAATGACCATTGGTTGATCCATAAGTGGTTTGTGGAAAAGAAAACACATGCAATGACTCTGGTTGGTCCATATGTGGTTTGTGGAAAGAACACAGATGCATTGACCACTGGTTGATCCATATGTGGCTTGTGAAAAGAACACACATGCAATGCCACTAGTTGATCCATGTGTGGTTTGTGGAAAGAACACACATGCAATGACCACTGGTTGATCCATAAGTGGTTTGTGGAAAAGAAAACACATGCAATGACTCTGGTTGGTCCATATGTGGTTTGAGGAAAGAACACACATGCAGTAACCACTGGTTGATCCATAAGTGGTTTGTAGAAACAACACACATGCAATGACCACTCGTTGATCCATAAGTGGTTTGTGGAAAAGATATCACATGCAATGACTCTGGTTGGTCCATATGTGGTTTGTGTAAAGAACACACATGCGCTGACCACTGGTTGATCCATGTGTGGTTTGTGAAATGAACACACATGCAATGCCACTGGTTGATCCATGTGTGGTTTGTGGAAAGAACACACATGCAATGGCTCTAGTGCTAGTTTTTGTATAAGAACACACATGCAATGTCTCTAATGGATCCTTATGTGGTTTGTGAAAAGAACACACATGCAATGACTCTAGTGCTAGTTTTTGTATAAGAACACACATGCAATGTCTCTAATGGATCCATATGTGGTTTGTGAAAAGAACACACATGCAATGACTCTAGTGCTAGTTTTAGTATAAGAACACACATGCAATGACTCTAGTGGGTCCACATGTAGTTTGTGAAAAGAACACACATGCAATGACCACTGGTTGATCCATAAGTGGTTTGTGGAAAGAACACACATGAAATGACCACTTGTTGATCCATAAGTGGTTTGTGGAAAGGAAAACACATGCAATGACTCTGGTTGGTCCATACGTGGTTTGTGGAAAGAACACACATGCAGTAACCACTGGTTGATCCATGTGTGGTTTGTGAAATGAACACACATGCAATGCCACTGGTTGATCCATGTGTGGTTTGTGGAAATAACACACATGCAATGACTCTAGTGCTAGTTTTTGTATAAGAACACACATGCAATGTCTCTAATGGATCCGTATGTGGTTTGTGAAAAGAACACACATGCAATGACCACTTGTTGATCCATGTGTGGTTTGTGAAAAGAACACACATGCAATGACTCTAGTGCTAGTTTTAGTATAAGAACACACATGCAATGACTCTAGTGGGTCCACATGTAGTTTGTGAAAAGAACACACATGCAATGACCACTGGTTGATCCATAAGTGGTTTGTGGAAAGAACACACATGACATGACCACTTGTTGATTCTTAAGTGGTTTGTGGAAAAGAAAACACATGCAATGACTCTGGTTGGTCCATATGTGGTTTGTGGAAAGAACACACATGCAGTAACCACTGGTTGATCCATGTGTGGTTTGTGAAATGAACACACATGCAATGCCACTGGTTGATCCATGTGTGGGTTGTGGAAAGAACACACATGCAATGACTCTAGTGGTAGTTTTACTATAAGATCACACATGCAATGACTCTAATGGATCCATATGTGGTTTGTGAAAATAACACACATGCAATGACCACTTGTTGATCCATGTGTGGTTTGTGAAAAGAACACACATGCAATGACTCTAGTGCTAGTTTTAGTATAAGAACACACATGCAATGACTCTAGTGGGTCCACATGTAGTTTGTGAAAAGAACACACATGCAATGACCACTGGTTGATCCATAAGTGGTTTGTGGAAAGAACACACATGCAATGACCACTGGTTGATCCATAAGTGGTTTGTGGAAAAGAAAACACATGCAATGACTCTGGTTGGTCCAGATGTGGTTTGTGGAAAGAACACACATGCAGTAACCACTGGTTGATCCATAAGTGGTTTGTAGAAACAACACACATGCAATGACCACTCGTAGATCCATAAGTGGTTTGTGGAAAAGATATCACATGCAATGACTCTGGTTGGTCCATATGTGGTTTGTGTAAAGAACACACATGTTCTGACCACTGGTTGATCCATGTGTGGTTTGTGAAATGAACACACATGCAATGCCACTGGTTAATCCATGTCTGGTTTGTGGAAAGAACACACATGCAATGGCTCTAGTGCTAGTTTTTGTATAAGAACACACATGCAATGTCTCTAATGGATCCTTATGTGGTTTGTGAAAAGAACACACATGCAATGACTCTAGTGCTAGTTTTTGTATAAGAACACACATGCAATGTCTCTAATGGATCCATATGTGGTTTGTGAAAAGAACACACATGCAATGACCACTTGCTGATCCATGTGTGGTTTGTGAAAAGAACACACATGCAATGACTCTAGTGCTAGTTTTAGTATAAGAACACACATGCAATGACTCTAGTGGGTCCACATGTAGTTTGTGAAAAGAACACACATGCAATGACCACTGGTTGATCCATAAGTGGTTTGTGGAAAGAACACACATGAAATGACCACTTGTTGATCCATAAGTGGTTTGTGGAAAAGAAAACACATGCAATGACTCTGGTTGGTCCATACGTGGTTTGTGGAAAGAACACACATGCAGTAACCACTGGTTGATCCATGTGTGGTTTGTGAAATGAACACACATGCAATGCCACTGGTTGATCCATGTGAGGTTTGTGGAAAGAACACACATGCAATGACTCTAGTGCTAGTTTTTGTATAAGAACACACATGCAATGTCTCTAATGGATCCATATGTGGTTTGTGAAAAGAACACACATGCAATGACCACTTGTTGATCCATGTGTGGTTGGTGAAAAGAACACACATGCAATGACTCTAGTGCTAGTTTTAGTATAAGAACACACATGCAATGACTCTAGTGGGTCCACATGTAGTTTGTGAAAAGAACACACATGCAATGACCACCGGTTGATCCATAAGTGGTTTGTGGAAAGAACACACATGAAATAACCACTTGTTGATCCATCAGTGGTTTGTGGAAAATAAAATACATGCAATGACTCTGGTTGGTCCATATGTGGTTTGTGGAAAGAACACACATGCAGTAACCACTGGTTGATCCATGTGTGGTTTGTGAAATGAACAGATATGCAATGCCACTGGTTGATCCATGTGTGGTTTGTGGAAAGAACACACATGCAATGACTCTAGTGGTAGTTTTAGTATAAGATCACACATGCAATTACTCTAATGGATCCATATGTGGTTTGTGAAAATAACACACATGCAATGACCACTTGTTGATCCATGTGTGGTTTGTGAAAAGAACACACATGCAATGACTCTAGTGCTAGTTTTAGTATAAGAACACACATGCAATGACTCTAGTGGGTCCACATGTAGTTTGTGGAAAGAACACACATGCAATGACTCTAGTGCTAGTTTTAGTATAAGAACACACATGCAATTTCTCTAGTTGGTCCACATGTAGTTTGTGAAAAGAACACACATGCAATGACCACTTGTTGATCCATGTGTCTTTTGTGAAAACACCACACATACAATGACTCTAGTGGGTCCACATATAGTTTGTGAAAAGAACACACATCCAATGACCACTGGTTGATCCATAAGTTGTTTGTGGAAAATAACACACATGCAATGAACACTGGTTGATCCATGTGTGGATTGTGCAGAAGAACACATGCAATGACCACTAGTTGATCCATATGTGGTTTGTGAAAAGAACACACATGCAATGACTGTAGTGCTAGTTTTAGTATAAGAACACACATGCAATGACTCTAGTGGGTCCACATGTAGTTTGTAAAAATAACACACATGCAATGACCACTGGTTGATCCATAAGTGGTTTGTAGAAATAACACACATGCAATGACCACTGGTTGATCCATAAGTGGTTTGTGGAAAAGGACACACATGCAATGACTCTGGTTGGTCCATATGTGGTTTGTGGAAAGAACACACATGCATTGACCACTAGTTGATCAATATGTTGTTTGTGAAATGAACTCACATGCAATGCCACTGGTTGATCCATGTGTGGTTTGTGGAAAGAACACACATGCAATGACTCTAGTACTAGTTTTAGTATAAGAACACACATGCAATGTGTCTAATGGATCCATATGTGGTTTGTGAAAAGAACACACATGCAATGACCACTTGTTGATCCATGTGTGGTTTGTGAAAAGAACACCCATGCAATGACTCTAGGGCTAGTTTTAGTATAAGAACATACATGCAATGACTCTAGTGGGTCCACATGTAGTTTGTGAAAAGAACACACATGCAATGACCACTAGTTGATCCATAAGTGGTTTGTGGAAAGAACACACATGCAATGACCACTGTTGATCCATAAGTGGTTTGTGGAAAAGAAAACACATGCAATGACTCTGGTTGGTCCATATGTGGTTTGTGGAAAGAACACACATGCATTGACCACTGGTTGATCCATATGTGGCTTGTGAAAAGAACACACATGCAATGCCACTGGTTGATCCATGTGTGGTTTGTGGAAAGAACACACATGCAATGACTCTAGTGGTAGTTTTAGAACAAGATCACACATGCAATGTCTCTAATGGATCCATATGTGGTTTGTGAAAAGAACACACATGCGATGACCACTTGTTGATTCATGTCTGGTTTGTGAAAAGAACACCCATGCAATGACTCTAGTGCTAGTTTTAGTATAAGAACATAAATGCAATGACTCTAGTGGGTCCACATGTAGTTTGTGAAAAGAACACACATGCAATGACCACTAGTTGATCCATAAGTGGTTTGTGGAAAGAACACACATGCAATGACCACTGGTTGATCCATAAGTGGTTTGTGGAAAAGAAAACACATGCAATGACTCTGGTTGGTCCATATGTGGGTTGTGGAAAGAACACACATGCATTGACCACTGGTTGATCCATATGTGGCTTGTGAAAAGAACACACATGCAATGCCACTGCTTGATCCATGTGTGTTTTGTGGAAAGAACACACATGCAATGACTCTAGCGGTAGTTTTAGTATAAGATCACACATGCAATGACTCTAATGGATCCATATGTGGTTTGTGAAAAGAACACACATGCAATGACCACTTTATGATCCATGTGTGGTTTGTGAAAAGAACACACATGCAATGACTTTAGTGCTAGTTTTATTATAAGAACATACATGCAATGACTCTAGTGGGTCCACATGTAGTTTGTGAAAAGAATACACATGCAATGACCACTTGTTGATCCATGTGTGTTTTGTGAAAAGAACACACATACAATGACTCTAGTGGGTCCACATGTAGTTTTTGAAAATAACACACATGCAATGACCACTAGTTGATCCATAAGTTGTTTGTGGAAAAGAACACACATGCAATGAACACTAGTTGATCAATGTGTGGTTTGTGCAAAAGAACACATGCAATGAATCTGGTTGGTTCGTATGTGGTTTGTGGAAAGAACACACATGTAGTGACCACTGGTTGATCCATGTGTGGTTTGTGAAATGAACACACATGCAATGCCACTGGTTGATCCATGTGTGGTTTGTGGAAAGAACACACATGCAATGACTCTAGTGCCAGTTTTTGTATAAGAACACACATGCCATGTCTCTAATGGATCCATATGTGGTTTGTGATAAGAACACACATGCAATGACTCTAGTGGGTCCACGTGTAGTTTGTGAAAATAACACACACGAAATGACCACTTGTTGATCCATAAGCGGTTTGTGGAAAGAACACAGATGCAATGACCACTGGTTGATCCATAAGTGGTTTGTGGAAAAGAAAACACATGCTATGACTCTGGTTGGTCCATATGTGGTTTGTGGGAAGAACACACATGCATTGACCACTGGTTGATCCGTATGTGGCTTGTGAAAAGAACCCACATGCAATGCCACTGGTTGATCCATGTGTGATTTGTGGAAAGAACACACATGCAATGACTCTAGTGCTAGTTTTTGTATAAGAACACACATGCAAAGTCTCTAATGGCTCCATATGTGGTTTGTGAAAAGAACACACATGCAATGACCACTTGTTGATCCAAGTGTGGTTTGTGAAAAGAACACACATGCAATGACTCTAGTGCTAGTTTTAGTATAAGAACACACATGCAATGACTCTAGTGGGTCCACATGTAGTTTGTGGAAAGAACACACATGCAATGACTCTAGTGCTAGTTTTAGTATAAGAACACACATGCAATTTCTCTAGTTGGTCCACATGTAGTTTGTGAAAAGAAGACACATGCAATGACCACTTGTTAATCCATGTGTCTTTTGTGAAAACACCACACATACAATGACTCTAGTGGGTCCACATATAGTTTGTGAAAAGAACACACATGCAATGACCACTGGTTGATCCATAGGTTGTTTGTGGAAAAGAACACACATGCAATGAACACTGGTTGATCCATGTGTGGATTGTGCAGAAGAACACATGCAATGACCACTGGTTGATCCATATGTGGTTTGTGAAAAGAACACACATGCAATGACTGTAGTGCTAGTTTTAGTATAAGAACACACATGCAATGACTCTAGTGGGTCCACATGTAGTTTGTAAAAATAACACACATGCAATGACCACTGGTTGATCCATAAGTGGTTTGTAGAAATAACACACATGCAATGACCACTGGTTGATCCATAAGTGGTTTGTGGAAAAGGACACACATGCAATGACTCTGGTTGGTCCATATGTGGTTTGTGGAAAGAACACACATGCATTGACCACTAGTTGATCAATATGTGGTTTGTGAAATGAACACACATGCAATGCCACTGGTTGATCCATGTGTGGTTTGTGGAAAGAACACACATGCAATGACTCTAGTGCTAGTTTTAGTATAAGAACACACATGCAATGTGTCTAATGGATCCATATGTGTTTGTGAAAAGAACACACATGCAATGACCACTTGTTGATCCATGTGTGGTTTGTGAAAAGAACACCCATGCAATGACTCTAGTGCTAGTTTTAGTATAAGAACATACATGCAATGACTCTAGTGGGTCCACATGTAGTTTGTGAAAAGAACACACATGCAATGACCACTAGTTGATCCATAAGTGGTTTGTGGAAAGAACACACATGCAATGACCACTGTTGATCCATAAGTGGTTTGTGGAAAAGAAAACACATGCAATGACTCTGGTTGGTCCATATGTGGTTTGTGGAAAGAACACACATGCATTGACCACTGGTTGATCCATATGTGGCTTGTGAAAAGAACACACATGCAATGCCACTGGTTGATCCATGTGTGGTTTGTGGAAAGAACACACATGCAATGACTCTAGTGGTAGTTTTAGAACAAGATCACACATGCAATGTCTCTAATGGATCCATATGTGGTTTGTGAAAAGAACACACATGCGATGACCACTTGTTGATTCATGTCTGGTTTGTGAAAAGAACACCCATGCAATGACTCTAGTGCTAGTTTTAGTATAAGAACATAAATGCAATGACTCTAGTGGGTCCACATGTAGTTTGTGAAAAGAACACACATGCAATGACCACTAGTTGATCCATAAGTGGTTTGTGGAAAGAACACACATGCAATGACCACTGGTTGATCCATAAGTGGTTTGTGGAAAAGAAAACACATGCAATGACTCTGGTTGGTCCATATGTGGGTTGTGGAAAGAACACACATGCATTGACCACTGGTTGATCCATATGTGGCTTGTGAAAAGAACACACATGCAATGCCACTGCTTGATCCATGTGTGTTTTGTGGAAAGAACACACATGCAATGACTCTAGCGGTAGTTTTAGTATAAGATCACACATGCAATGACTCTAATGGATCCATATGTGGTTTGTGAAAAGAACACACATGCAATGACCACTTTATGATCCATGTGTGGTTTGTGAAAAGAACACACATGCAATGACTTTAGTGCTAGTTTTATTATAAGAACATACATGCAATGACTCTAGTGGGTCCACATGTAGTTTGTGAAAAGAATACACATGCAATGACCACTTGTTGATCCATGTGTGTTTTGTGAAAAGAACACACATACAATGACTCTAGTGGGTCCACATGTAGTTTTTGAAAAGAACACACATGCAATGACCACTAGTTGATCCATAAGTTGTTTGTGGAAAAGAACACACATGCAATGAACACTAGTTGATCAATGTGTGGTTTGTGCAAAAGAACACATGCAATGAATCTGGTTGGTCCGTATGTGGTTTCTGGAAAGAACACACATGTAGTGACCACTGGTTGATCCATGTGTGGTTTGTGAAATGAACACACATGCAATGCCACTGGTTGATCCATGTGTGGTTTGTGGAAAGAACACACATGCAATGACTCTAGTGCCAGTTTTTGTATAAGAACACACATGCCATGTCTCTAATGGATCCATATGTGGTTTGTGATAAGAACACACATGCAATGACTCTAGTGGGTCCACGTGTAGTTTGTGAAAATAACACACACGAAATGACCACTTGTTGATCCATAAGCGGTTTGTGGAAAGAACACAGATGCAATGACCACTGGTTGATCCATAAGTGGTTTGTGGAAAAGAAAACACATGCAATGACTCTGGTTGGTCCATATGTGGTTTGTGGGAAGAACACACATGCATTGACCACTGGTTGATCCGTATGTGGCTTGTGAAAAGAACCCACATGCAATGCCACTGGTTGATCCATGTGTGATTTGTGGAAAGAACACACATGCAATGACTCTAGTGCTAGTTTTTGTATAAGAACACACATGCAAAGTCTCTAATGGCTCCATATGTGGTTTGTGAAAAGAACACACATGCAATGACCACTTGTTGATCCAAGTGTGGTTTGTGAAAAGAACACACATGCAATGACTCTAGTGCTAGTTTTAGTATAAGAACACACATGCAATGACTCTAGTGGGTCCACATGTAGTTTGTGGAAAGAACACACATGCAATGACTCTAGTGCTAGTTTTAGTATAAGAACACACATGTAATTTCTCTAGTTGGTCCACATGTAGTTTGTGAAAAGAAGACACATGCAATGACCACTTGTTGATCCATGTGTCTTTTGTGAAAACACCACACATACAATGACTCTAGTGGGTCCACATATAGTTTGTGAAAAGAACACACATGCAATGACCACTGGTTGATCCATAGGTTGTTTGTGGAAAAGAACACACATGCAATGAACACTGGTTGATCCATGTGTGGATTGTGCAGAAGAACACATGCAATGACCACTGGTTGATCCATATGTGGTTTGTGAAAAGAACACACATGCAATGACTGTAGTGCTAGTTTTAGTATAAGAACACACATGCAATGACTCTAGTGGGTCCACATGTAGTTTGTAAAAATAACACACATGCAATGACCACTGGTTGATCCATAAGTGGTTTGTAGAAATAACACACATGCAATGACCACTGGTTGATCCATAAGTGGTTTGTGGAAAAGGACACACATGCAATGACTCTGGTTGGTCCATATGTGGTTTGTGGAAAGAACACACATGCATTGACCACTAGTTGATCAATATGTGGTTTGTGAAATGAACACACATGCAATGCCACTGGTTGATCCATGTGTGGTTTGTGGAAAGAACACACATGCAATGACTCTAGTGCTAGTTTTAGTATAAGAACACACATGCAATGTGTCTAATGGATCCATATGTGGTTTTTGAAAAGAACACACATGCAATGACCACTTGTTGATCCATGTGTGGTTTGTGAAAAGAACACCCATGCAATGACTCTAGTGCTAGTTTTAGTATAAGAACATACATGCAATGAATCTAGTGGGTCCACATGTAGTTTGTGAAAAGAACACACATGCAATGACCACTAGTTGATCCATAAGTGGTTTGTGGAAAGAACACACATGCAATGACCACTGTTGATCCATAAGTGGTTTGTGGAAAAGAAAACTATGCAATGACTCTGGTTGGTCCATATGTGGTTTGTGGAAAGAACACACATGCATTGACCACTGGTTGATCCATATGTGGCTTGTGAAAAGAACACACATGCAATGCCACTGGTTGATCCATGTGTGGTTTGTGGAAAGAACACACATGCAATGACTCTAGTTGTAGTTTTAGTACAAGATCACACATGCAATGTCTCTAATGGATCCATATGTGGTTTGTGAAAAGAACACACATGCGATGACCACTTGTTGATTCATGTCTGGTTTGTGAAAAGAACACCCATGCAATGACTCTAGTGCTAGTTTTAGTATAAGAACATACATGCAATGACTCTAGTGGGTCCACATGTAGTTTGTGAAAAGAACACACATGCAATGACCACTAGTTGATCCATAAGTGGTTTGTGGAAAGAATACACATGCAATGACCACTGGTTGATCCATAAGTGGTTTGTGGAAAAGAAAACACATGCAATGACTCTGGTTGGTCCATATGTGGTTTGTGGAAAGAACACACATGCATTGACCACTGGTTGATCCATATGTGGCTTGTGAAAAGAACACACATGCAATGCCACTGCTTGATCCATGTGTGGTTTGTGGAAAGAACACACATGCAATGACTCTAGTGGTAGTTTTAGTATAAGATCACACATGCAATGACTCTAATGGATCCATATGTGGTTTGTGAAAAGAACACACATGCAATGACCACTTTATGATCCATGTGTGGTTTGTGAAAAGAACACACATGCAATGACTCTAGTGCTAGTTTTATTATAAGAACACACATGCAATGACTCTAGTGGGTCCACATATAGTTTGTGAAAAGAATATACATGCAATGACCACTTGTTGATCCATGTGTGTTTTGTGAAAAGAACACACATACAATGACTCTAGTGGGTCCACATGTAGTTTTTGAAAAGAACACACATGCAATGACCACTAGTTGATCCATAAGTTGTTTGTGGAAAAGAACACACATGCAATGAACACTAGTTGATCAATGTGTGGTTTGTGCAAAAGAACACATGCAATGAATCTGGTTGGTCCGTATGTGGTTTGTGGAAAGAACACACATGTAGGGACCACTGGTTGATCCATGTGTGGTTTGTGAAATGAACACACATGCAATGCCACTGGTTGATCCATGTGTGGTTTGTGGAAAGAACACACATGCAATGACTCTAGTGCCAGTTTTTGTATAAGAACACACATGCCATGTCTCTAATGGATCCATATGTGGTTTGTGATAAGAACACACATGCAATGACTCTAGTGGGTCCACATGTAGTTTGTGAAAATAACACATACGAAATGACCACTTGTTGATCCATAAGTGGTTTGTGGAAAGAACACACATGCAATGACCACTGGTTGATCCATAAGTGGTTTGTGGAAAAGAAAACACATGCAATGACTCTAGTTGGTCCATATGTGGTTTGTGGAAAGAACACACATGCAGTGACCACTGGTTGATCCATGTGTGGTTTGTGAAATGAACACACATGCAATGCCACTGGTTGATCCATGTGTGGTTTGTGGAAAGAACACACATGCAATGACTCTAGTGCTAGTTTTTGTATAAGAACACACATGCAATATCTCCAATGGATCCATATGTGGTTTGTGAAAATAACACATATGCAATGACCACTTGTTGATCCATGTGTGGTTTGTGAAAAGAACACACATACAATGACTCTAGTGCTAGTTTTAGTATAAGAACACACATGCAATGACTCTAGTGGGTCCACATGTAGTTTGTGAAAAGAACACACATGCAATGACCACTGGTTGATCCATAAGTGGTTTGTGGAAAAGGACACACATGCAATGACTCTGGTTGGTCCATATGTGGTTTGTGGAAAGAACACACATGCATTGACCACTAGTTGATCAATATGTGGTTTGTGAAATGAACACACATGCAATGCCACTGGTTGATCCATGTGTGGTTTGTGGAAAGAACACACATGCAATGACTCTAGTGCTAGTTTTAGTATAAGAACACACATGCAATGTGTCTAATGGATCCATATGTGGTTTGTGAAAAGAACACACATGCAATGACCACTTGTTGATCCATGTGTGGTTTGTGAAAAGAACACCCATGCAATGACTCTAGTGCTAGTTTTAGTATAAGAACATACATGCAATGACTCTAGTGGGTCCACATGTAGTTTGTGAAAAGAACACACATGCAATGACCACTAGTTGATCCATAAGTGGTTTGTGGAAAGAACACACATGCAATGACCACTGTTGATCCATAAGTGGTTTGTGGAAAAGAAAACACATGCAATGACTCTGGTTGGTCCATATGTGGTTTGTGGAAAGAACACACATGCATTGACCACTGGTTGATCCATATGTGGCTTGTGAAAAGAACACACATGCAATGCCACTGGTTGATCCATGTGTGGTTTGTGGAAAGAACACACATGCAATGACTCTAGTGGTAGTTTTAGAACAAGATCACACATGCAATGTCTCTAATGGATCCATATGTGGTTTGTGAAAAGAACACACATGCGATGACCACTTGTTGATTCATGTCTGGTTTGTGAAAAGAACACCCATGCAATGACTCTAGTGCTAGTTTTAGTATAAGAACATAAATGCAATGACTCTAGTGGGTCCACATGTAGTTTGTGAAAAGAACACACATGCAATGACCACTAGTTGATCCATAAGTGGTTTGTGGAAAGAACACACATGCAATGACCACTGGTTGATCCATAAGTGGTTTGTGGAAAAGAAAACACATGCAATGACTCTGGTTGGTCCATATGTGGGTTGTGGAAAGAACACACATGCATTGACCACTGGTTGATCCATATGTGGCTTGTGAAAAGAACACACATGCAATGCCACTGCTTGATCCATGTGTGTTTTGTGGAAAGAACACACATGCAATGACTCTAGCGGTAGTTTTAGTATAAGATCACACATGCAATGACTCTAATGGATCCATATGTGGTTTGTGAAAAGAACACACATGCAATGACCACTTTATGATCCATGTGTGGTTTGTGAAAAGAACACACATGCAATGACTTTAGTGCTAGTTTTATTATAAGAACATACATGCAATGACTCTAGTGGGTCCACATGTAGTTTGTGAAAAGAATACACATGCAATGACCACTTGTTGATCCATGTGTGTTTTGTGAAAAGAACACACATACAATGACTCTAGTGGGTCCACATGTAGTTTTTGAAAAGAACACACATGCAATGACCACTAGTTGATCCATAAGTTGTTTGTGGAAAAGAACACACATGCAATGAACACTAGTTGATCAATGTGTGGTTTGTGCAAAAGAACACATGCAATGAATCTGGTTGGTCCGTATGTGGTTTGTGGAAAGAACACACATGTAGTGACCACTGGTTGATCCATGTGTGGTTTGTGAAATGAACACACATGCAATGCCACTGGTTGATCCATGTGTGGTTTGTGGAAAGAACACACATGCAATGACTCTAGTGCCAGTTTTTGTATAAGAACACACATGCCATGTCTCTAATGGATCCATATGTGGTTTGTGATAAGAACACACATGCAATGACTCTAGTGGGTCCACGTGTAGTTTGTGAAAATAACACACACGAAATGACCACTTGTTGATCCATAAGCGGTTTGTGGAAAGAACACAGATGCAATGACCACTGGTTGATCCATAAGTGGTTTGTGGAAAAGAAAACACATGCAATGACTCTGGTTGGTCCATATGTGGTTTGTGGGAAGAACACACATGCATTGACCACTGGTTGATCCGTATGTGGCTTGTGAAAAGAACCCACATGCAATGCCACTGGTTGATCCATGTGTGATTTGTGGAAAGAACACACATGCAATGACTCTAGTGCTAGTTTTTGTATAAGAACACACATGCAAAGTCTCTAATGGCTCCATATGTGGTTTGTGAAAAGAACACACATGCAATGACCACTTGTTGATCCAAGTGTGGTTTGTGAAAAGAACACACATGCAATGACTCTAGTGCTAGTTTTAGTATAAGAACACACATGCAATGACTCTAGTGGGTCCACATGTAGTTTGTGGAAAGAACACACATGCAATGAATCTAGTGCTAGTTTTAGTATAAGAACACACATGCAATTTCTCTAGTTGGTCCACATGTAGTTTGTGAAAAGAAGACACATGCAATGACCACTTGTTGATCCATGTGTCTTTTGTGAAAACACCACACATACAATGACTCTAGTGGGTCCACATATAGTTTGTGAAAGGAACACACATGCAATGACCACTGGTTGATCCATAGGTTGTTTGTGGAAAAGAACACACATGCAATGAACACTGGTTGATCCATGTGTGGATTGTGCAGAAGAACACATGCAATGACCACTGGTTGATCCATATGTGGTTTGTGAAAAGAACACACATGCAATGACTGTAGTGCTAGTTTTAGTATAAGAACACACATGCAATGACTCTAGTGGGTCCACATGTAGTTTGTAAAAATAACACACATGCAATGACCACTGGTTGATCCATAAGTGGTTTGTAGAAATAACACACATGCAATGACCACTGGTTGATCCATAAGTGGTTTGTGGAAAAGGACACACATGCAATGACTCTGGTTGGTCCATATGTGGTTTGTGGAAAGAACACACATGCTTTGACCACTAGTTGATCAATATGTGGTTTGCGAAATGAACACACATGCAATGCCACTGGTTGATCCATGTGTGGTTTGTGGAAAGAACACACATGCAATGACTCTAGTGCTAGTTTTAGTATAAGAACACACATGCAATGTGTCTAATGGATCCATATGTGGTTTGTGAAAAGAACACACATGCAATGACCACTTGTTGATCCATGTGTGGTTTGTGAAAAGAACACCCATGCAATGACTCTAGTGCTAGTTTTAGTATAAGAACATACATGCAATGAATCTAGTGGGTCCACATGTAGTTTGTGAAAAGAACACACATGCAATGACCACTAGTTGATCCATAAGTGGTTTCTGGAAAGAACACACATGCAATGACCACTGTTGATCCATAAGTGGTTTGTGGAAAAGAAAACTATGCAATGACTCTGGTTGGTCCATATGTGGTTTGTGGAAAGAACACACATGCATTGACCACTGGTTGATCCATATGTGGCTTGTGAAAAGAACACACATGCAATGCCACTGGTTGATCCATGTGTGGTTTGTGGAAAGAACACACATGCAATGACTCTAGTTGTAGTTTTAGTACAAGATCACACATGCAATGTCTCTAATGGATCCATATGTGGTTTGTGAAAAGAACACACATGCGATGACCACTTGTTGATTCATGTCTGGTTTGTGAAAAGAACACCCATGCAATGACTCTAGTGCTAGTTTTAGTATAAGAACATACATGCAATGACTCTAGTGGGTCCACATGTAGTTTGTGAAAAGAACACACATGCAATGACCACTAGTTGATCCATAAGTGGTTTGTGGAAAGAATACACATGCAATGACCACTGGTTGATCCATAAGTGGTTTGTGGAAAAGAAAACACATGCAATGACTCTGGTTGGTCCATATGTGGTTTGTGGAAAGAACACACATGCATTGACCACTGGTTGATCCATATGTGGCTTGTGAAAAGAACACACATGCAATGCCACTGCTTGATCCATGTGTGGTTTGTGGAAAGAACACACATGCAATGACTCTAGTGGTAGTTTTAGTATAAGATCACACATGCAATGACTCTAGTGGGTCCACATGTAGTTTGTAAAAATAACACACATGCAATGACCACTGGTTGATCCATAAGTGGTTTGTAGAAATAACACACATGCAATGACCACTGGTTGATCCATAAGTGGTTTGTGGAAAAGGACACACATGCAATGACTCTGGTTGGTCCATATGTGGTTTGTGGAAAGAACACACATGCTTTGACCACTAGTTGATCAATATGTGGTTTGCGAAATGAACACACATGCAATGCCACTGGTTGATCCATGTGTGGTTTGTGGAAAGAACACACATGCAATGACTCTAGTGCTAGTTTTAGTATAAGAACACACATGCAATGTGTCTAATGGATCCATATGTGGTTTGTGAAAAGAACACACATGCAATGACCACTTGTTGATCCATGTGTGGTTTGTGAAAAGAACACCCATGCAATGACTCTAGTGCTAGTTTTAGTATAAGAACATACATGCAATGAATCTAGTGGGTCCACATGTAGTTTGTGAAAAGAACACACATGCAATGACCACTAGTTGATCCATAAGTGGTTTCTGGAAAGAACACACATGCAATGACCACTGTTGATCCATAAGTGGTTTGTGGAAAAGAAAACTATGCAATGACTCTGGTTGGTCCATATGTGGTTTGTGGAAAGAACACACATGCATTGACCACTGGTTGATCCATATGTGGCTTGTGAAAAGAACACACATGCAATGCCACTGGTTGATCCATGTGTGGTTTGTGGAAAGAACACACATGCAATGACTCTAGTTGTAGTTTTAGTACAAGATCACACATGCAATGTCTCTAATGGATCCATATGTGGTTTGTGAAAAGAACACACATGCGATGACCACTTGTTGATTCATGTCTGGTTTGTGAAAAGAACACCCATGCAATGACTCTAGTGCTAGTTTTAGTATAAGAACATACATGCAATGACTCTAGTGGGTCCACATGTAGTTTGTGAAAAGAACACACATGCAATGACCACTAGTTGATCCATAAGTGGTTTGTGGAAAGAATACACATGCAATGACCACTGGTTGATCCATAAGTGGTTTGTGGAAAAGAAAACACATGCAATGACTCTGGTTGGTCCATATGTGGTTTGTGGAAAGAACACACATGCATTGACCACTGGTTGATCCATATGTGGCTTGTGAAAAGAACACACATGCAATGCCACTGCTTGATCCATGTGTGGTTTGTGGAAAGAACACACATGCAATGACTCTAGTGGTAGTTTTAGTATAAGATCACACATGCAATGACTCTAGTGGGTCCACATGTAGTTTGTAAAAATAACACACATGCAATGACCACTGGTTGATCCATAAGTGGTTTGTAGAAATAACACACATGCAATGACCACTGGTTGATCCATAAGTGGTTTGTGGAAAAGGACACACATGCAATGACTCTGGTTGGTCCATATGTGGTTTGTGGAAAGAACACACATGCTTTGACCACTAGTTGATCAATATGTGGTTTGCGAAATGAACACACATGCAATGCCACTGGTTGATCCATGTGTGGTTTGTGGAAAGAACACACATGCAATGACTCTAGTGCTAGTTTTAGTATAAGAACACACATGCAATGTGTCTAATGGATCCATATGTGGTTTGTGAAAAGAACACACATGCAATGACCACTTGTTGATCCATGTGTGGTTTGTGAAAAGAACACCCATGCAATGACTCTAGTGCTAGTTTTAGTATAAGAACATACATGCAATGAATCTAGTGGGTCCACATGTAGTTTGTGAAAAGAACACACATGCAATGACCACTAGTTGATCCATAAGTGGTTTCTGGAAAGAACACACATGCAATGACCACTGTTGATCCATAAGTGGTTTGTGGAAAAGAAAACTATGCAATGACTCTGGTTGGTCCATATGTGGTTTGTGGAAAGAACACACATGCATTGACCACTGGTTGATCCATATGTGGCTTGTGAAAAGAACACACATGCAATGCCACTGGTTGATCCATGTGTGGTTTGTGGAAAGAACACACATGCAATGACTCTAGTTGTAGTTTTAGTACAAGATCACACATGCAATGTCTCTAATGGATCCATATGTGGTTTGTGAAAAGAACACACATGCGATGACCACTTGTTGATTCATGTCTGGTTTGTGAAAAGAACACCCATGCAATGACTCTAGTGCTAGTTTTAGTATAAGAACATACATGCAATGACTCTAGTGGGTCCACATGTAGTTTGTGAAAAGAACACACATGCAATGACCACTAGTTGATCCATAAGTGGTTTGTGGAAAGAATACACATGCAATGACCACTGGTTGATCCATAAGTGGTTTGTGGAAAAGAAAACACATGCAATGACTCTGGTTGGTCCATATGTGGTTTGTGGAAAGAACACACATGCATTGACCACTGGTTGATCCATATGTGGCTTGTGAAAAGAACACACATGCAATGCCACTGCTTGATCCATGTGTGGTTTGTGGAAAGAACACACATGCAATGACTCTAGTGGTAGTTTTAGTATAAGATCACACATGCAATGACTCTAATGGATCCATATGTGGTTTGTGAAAAGAACACACATGCAATGACCACTTTATGATCCATGTGTGGTTTGTGAAAAGAACACACATGCAATGACTCTAGTGCTAGTTTTATTATAAGAACACACATGCAATGACTCTAGTGGGTCCACATGTAGTTTGTGAAAAGAATACACATGCAATGACCACTTGTTGATCCATGTGTGTTTTGTGAAAAGAACACACATACAATGACTCTAGTGGGTCCACATGTAGTTTTTGAAAAGAACACACATGCAATGACCACTAGTTGATCCATAAGTTGTTTGTGGAAAAGAACACACATGCAATGAACACTAGTTGATCAATGTGTGGTTTGTGCAAAAGAACACATGCAATGAATCTGGTTGGTCCGTATGTGGTTTGTGGAAAGAACACACATGTAGGGACCACTGGTTGATCCATGTGTGGTTTGTGAAATGAACACACATGCAATGCCACTGGTTGATCCATGTGTGGTTTGTGGAAAGAACACACATGCAATGACTCTAGTGCCAGTTTTTGTATAAGAACACACATGCCATGTCTCTAATGGATCCATATGTGGTTTGTGATAAGAACACACATGCAATGACTCTAGTGGGTCCACATGTAGTTTGTGAAAATAACACATACGAAATGACCACTTGTTGATCCATAAGTGGTTTGTGGAAAGAACACACATGCAATGACCACTGGTTGATCCATAAGTGGTTTGTGGAAAAGAAAACACATGCAATGACTCTAGTTGGTCCATATGTGGTTTGTGGAAAGAACACACATGCAGTGACCACTGGTTGATCCATGTGTGGTTTGTGAAATGAACACACATGCAATGCCACTGGTTGATCCATGTGTGGTTTGTGGAAAGAACACACATGCAATGACTCTAGTGCTAGTTTTTGTATAAGAACACACATGCAATATCTCCAATGGATCCATATGTAGTTTGTGAAAATAACACATATGCAATGACCACTTGTTGATCCATGTGTGGTTTGTGAAAAGAACACACATACAATGACTCTAGTGCTAGTTTTAGTATAAGAACACACATGCAATGACTCTAGTGGGTCCACATGTAGTTTGTGAAAAGAACACACATGCAATGACCACTGGTTGATCCATAAGTGGTTTGTGGAAAGAACACACATGAAATAACCACTTGTTGATCCATCAGTGGTTTGTAGAAAATAAAACACATGCAATGACTCTGGTTGGTCCATATGTGGTTTGTGGAAAGAACACACATGCAGTAACCACTGGTTGATCCATGTGTGGTTTGTGAAATGAACACATATGCGATGCCACTGGTTGATCCATGTGTGGTTTGTGGAAAGAACACACATGCAATGACTCTAGTGCTAGTTTTTGTATAAGAACACACATGCAATGTCTCTAATGGATCCATATGTGGTTTGTGAAAAGAACACACATGCAATGACCACTTGTTGATCCATGTGTGGTTTGTGAAAAGAACACCCATGCAATTACTCTAGTGCTAGTTTTAGTATAAGAACATACATGCAATGACTCTAGTGGGTCCACATGTAGTTTGTGAAAAGAACACACATGCAATGACCACTGGTTGATCCATAAGTTGTTTGTGGAAAGAACACACATGCAATGACCACTGGTTGATCCATAAGTGGTTTGTGGAAAAGAAAACACATGCAATGACTCTGGTTGGTCCATATGTGGTTTGTGGGAAGAACACACATGCATTGACCACTCGTTGATCCATATGTGGCTTGTGAAAAGAACACACATGCAATGCCACTGGTTGATCCATGTGTGATTTGTCGAAAGAACACAGATGCAATGACCACTGGTTGATCCATAAGTTGTTTGTTGAAAAGAACACACATGCAATGAACACTTGTTGATCCATATGTGGTTTGTGAAATGAACACACATGCAATGCCACTGGTTGATCCATGTGTGGTTTGTGGAAAGAACACACATGCAATGACTCTAGTGCTAGTTTTTGTATAAGAACACACATGCAATGTCTCTAATGGATCCATATGTGGTTTGTGAAAAGAACACACATGCAATGACCACTTGTTGATCCATGTGTGGTTTGTGAAAAGAACACCCATGCAATTACTCTAGTGCTAGTTTTAGTATAAGAACATACATGCAATGACTCTAGTGGGTCCACATGTAGTTTGTGAAAAGAACACACATGCAATGACCACTGGTTGATCCATAAGTTGTTTGTGGAAAGAACACACATGCAATGACCACTGGTTGATCCATAAGTGGTTTGTGGAAAAGAAAACACATGCAATGACTCTGGTTGGTCCATATGTGGTTTGTGGGAAGAACACACATGCATTGACCACTGGTTGATCCATATGTGGCTTGTGAAAAGAACACACATGCAATGCCACTGGTTGATCCATGTGTGATTTGTCGAAAGAACACAGATGCAATGACTCTAGTGCTAGTTTTTGTATAAGAACACACATGCAAAGTCTCTAATGGATCCATATGTGGTTTGTGAAAAGAACACACATGCAATGACCACTTGTTGATCCATGTGTGGTTTGTGAAAAGAACACACATGCAATGACTCTAGTGCTAGTTTTAGTATAAGAACACACATGCAATGACTCTAGTGGGTATACATGTAGTTTGTGGAAAGAACACACATGCAATGACTCTAGTGCTAGTTTTAGTATAAGAACACACATGCAATTACTCTAGTTGGTCCACATGTAGTTTGTGAAAAGAACACACATGCAATGACCACTTGTTGATCCATGTGTCTTTTGTGAAAACACCACACATACAATGACTCTAGTGGGTCCACATGTAGTTTGTGAAAAGAACACACATGCAATGACCACTGGTTGATCCATAAGTTGTTTGTTGAAAAGAACACACATGCAATGAACACTTGTTGATCCATGTGTGGATTGTGCAGAAGAACACATGCAATGACCACTGGTTGATCCATGTGTGGTTTGTGAAAAGAACACACATGCAATGACTGTAGTGCTAGTTTTAGTATAAGAACACACATGCAATGACTCTAGTGGGTCCACATGTAGTTTGTAAAAATAACACACATGCAATGACCACTGGTTGATCCATAAGTGGTTTGTAGAAATAACACACATGCAATGACCACTGGTTGATCCATAAGTGGTTTGTGGAAAAGGACACACATGCAATGACTCTGGTTGGTCCATATGTGGTTTGTGGAAAGAACACACATGCATTGACCACTAGTTGATCAATATGTGGTTTGTGAAATGAACACACATTCAATGCCACTGGTTGATCCATGTGTGGTTTGTGGAAAGAACACAGATGCAATGACTCTAGTGCTAGTTTTAGTATAAGAACACACATGCAATGTGTCTAATGGATCCATATGTGGTTTGTGAAAAGAACACACATGCAATGACCACTTGTTGATCCATGTGTGGTTTGTGAAAAGAACACCCATGCAATGTCTCTAGTGCTAGTTTTAGTATAAGAACATACATGCAATGACTCTAGTGGGTCCACATGTAGTTTGTGAAAAGAACACACATGCAATGACCACTAGTTGATCCATAAGTTGTTTGTGGAAAGAACACACATGCAATGACCACTGGTTGATCCATAAGTGGTTTGTGGAAAAGAAAACACATGCAATGACTCTGGTTGGTCCATATGTGGTTTGTGGAAAGAACACACATGCATTGACCACTGGTTGATCCATGTGTGGTTTGTGGAAAGAACACACATGCAATGACTCTAGTGGTAGTTTTAGTACAAGATCACACATGCAATGACTCTAATGGATCCATATGTGGTTTGTGAAAAGAACACACATGCAATGACCACTTGTTGATCCATGTGTGGTTTGTGAAAAGAACACACATGCAATGACTCTAGTGCTAGTTTTATTATAAGAACACACATGCAATGACTCTAGTGGGTCCACATGTAGTTTGTGAAAAGAATACACATGCAATGACCACTTGTTGATCCATGTATGTTTTGTGAAAAGAACACACATACAATGACTCTAGTGGGTCCACATGTAGTTTGTGAAAAGAACACACATGCAATGACCACTAGTTGATCCATAAGTTGTTTGTGGAAAAGAACACACATGCAATGAACACTGGTTGATCAATGTGTGGTTTGTGCAAAAGAACACATGCAATGAATCTGGTTGGTCCGTATGTGGTTTGTGGAAAGAACACACATGTAGTGACCACTGGTTGATCCATGTGTGGTTTGTGAAATGAACACACATGCAATGCCACTGGTTGATCCATGTGTGGTTTGTGGAAAGAACACACATGCAATGACTCTAGTGCCAATTTTTGTATAAGAACACACATGCCATGTCTCTAATGGATCCATATGTGGTTTGTGATAAGAACACACATGCAATGACTCTAGTGGGTCCACATGTAGTTTCTGAAAATAACACACATGCAATGACCACTGGTTGATCCATAAGTGGTTTGTGGAAAGAACACACATGCAATGCCCACTGGTTGATCCATAAGTGGTTTGTGGAAAAGAAAACACATGCAATGACTCTGGTTGGTCCATATGTGGTTTGTGGAAAGAACACACATGTAGTGACCACTGGTTGATCCATGTGTGGTTTGTGAAATGAACACACATGCAATGCCACTGGTTGATTCTTGTGTGGTTTGTGGAAAGAACACACATGCAATGACTCTAGTGCTAGTTTTTGTAAAATAACACACATGCAATGTCTCTAATGGATCCATATGTGGTTTGTGAAAAGAACACACATGCAATGACCACTTGTTGATCCATGTGTGGTTTGTGAAAAGAACATACATGCAATGACTCTAGTGCTAGTTTTAGTATAAGAACACACATGCAATGACTCTAGTGGGTCCACATGTAGTTTGTGAAAAGAACACACATGCAATGACCACTGGTTGATCCATAAGTGGTTTGTGGAAAGAACACACATGAAATAACCATTTGTTGATCCATCAGTGGTTTGTGGAAAAGAAAACACATGCAATGACTCTGGTTGGTCCATATGTGGTTTGTGGAAAGAACACACATGCAGTAACCACTGGTTGATCCATGTGTGGTTTGTGAAATGAAGACACATGCAATGCCACTGGTTGATCCATGTGTGGTTTGTGGAAAGAACACATATGCAATGACTCTAGTGCTAGTTTTTGTATAAGAACACACATGCAATGTCTCTAATGGATCCATATGTGGTTTGTGAAAAGAACACACATGCAATGACCACTTGTTGATCCATGTGTGGTTTGTGAAAAGAACACCCATGCAATTACTCTAGTGCTAGTTTTAGTATAAGAACATACATGCAATGACTCTAGTGGGTCCACATGTAGTTTGTGAAAAGAACACACATGCAATGACCACTGGTTGATCCATAAGTGGTTTGTGGAAAGGAAAACACATGCAATGACTCTTGTTGGTCCATACGTGGTTTGTGGAAAGAACACACATGCATTGACCACTGGTTGATCCATGTGTGGTTTGTGGAAAGAACACACATGCAATGACTCTAGTGGTAGTTTTAGTACACGATCACACATGCAATGACTCTAATG
Source organism: Avena sativa (assembly GCA_916181665.1). NCBI lineage: Eukaryota > Viridiplantae > Streptophyta > Magnoliopsida > Poales > Poaceae > Avena > Avena sativa. The sequence goes on along the minus strand of OV702292.1, from coordinate 14,397,295 downwards.
GATCCATATGTGGTTTGTGAAAAGAACACACATGCAATGCCCACTTGTTGATCCATGTGTGGTTTGTGAAAAGAACACACATGCAATGACTCTAGTGCTAGTTTTATTATAAGAACACACATGCAATGACTCTAGTGGGTCCACATGTAGTTTGTGAAAAGAATACACATGCAATGACCACTTGTTGATCCATGTAAGTTTTGTGAAAAGAACACACATACAATGACTCTAGTGGGTCCACATGTAGTTTGTGAAAAGAACACACATGCAATGACCACTGGTTGATCCATAAGTTGTTTGTGGAAAAGAACACACATGCAATGAACACTGGTTGATCAATGTGTGGTTTGTGCAAAAGAACCAATGCAATGAATCTGGTTGGTCCGTATGTGGTTTCTGGAAAGAACACACATGTAGTGACCACTGGTTGATCCATGTGTGGTTTGTGAAATGAACACACATGCAATGCCACTGGTTGATCCATGTGTGGTTTGTGGAAAGAACACACATGCAATGACTCTAGTGCCAATTTTTGTATAAGAACACACATGCCATGTCTCTAATGGATCCATATGTGGTTTGTGATAAGAACACACATGCAATGACTCTAGTGGGTCCACATGTAGTTTGTGAAAATAACACACATGCAATGACCACTGGTTGATCCATAAGTGGTTTGTGGAAAGAACACACATGCAATGACCACTGGTTGATCCATAAGTGGTTTGTGGAAAAGAAAACACATGCAATGACTCTGGTTGTCCATATGTGGTTTGTGGAAAGAACACACATGTAGTGACCACTGGTTGATCCATGTGTGGTTTGTGAAATGAACACACATGCAATGCCACTGGTTGATTCTTGTGTGGTTTGTGGAAAGAACACACATGCAATGACTCTAGTGCTAGTTTTTGTAAAAGAACACACATGCAATGTCTCTAATGGATCCATATGTGGTTTGTGAAAATAACACACATGCAATGACCACTTGTTGATCCATGTGTGGTTTGTGAAAAGAACACACATGCAATGACTCTAGTGCTAGTTTTAGTATAAGAACACACATGCAATGACTCTAGTGGGTCCACATGTAGTTTGTGAAAAGAACACACATGCAATGACCACTGGTTGATCCATAAGTGGTTTGTGGAAAGAACACACATGAAATAACCATTTGTTGATCCATTAGTGGTTTGTGGAAAAGAAAACACATGCAATGACTCTGGTTGGTCCATATGTGGTTTGTGGAAAGAACACACATGCAGTAACCACTGGTTGATCCATGTGTGGTTTGAGAAATGAAGACACATGCAATGCCACTGGTTGATCCATGTGTGGTTTGTGGAAAGAACACATATGCAATGACTCTAGTGCTAGTTTTTGTATAAGAACACACATGCAATGTCTCTAATGGATCCATATGTGGTTTGTGAAAAGAACACACATGCAATGACCACTTGTTGATCCATGTGTGGTTTGTGAAAAGAACACCCATGCAATTACTCTAGTGCTAGTTTTAGTATAAGAACATACATGCAATGACTCTAGTAGGTCCATATGTAGTTTGTGAAAAGAACACACATGCAATGACCACTGGTTGATCCATAAGTGGTTTGTGGAAAAGAAAACACATGCAATGACTCTGGTTGGTCCATATGTGGTTTGTGGAAAGAACACACATGCATTGACCACTGGTTGATCCATGTGTGGTTTGTGGAAAGAACACACATGCAATGACTCTAGTGGTAGTTTTAGTACAAGATCACACATGCAATGACTCTAATGGATCCATATGTGGTTTGTGAAAAGAACACACATGGAATGACCACTTGTTGATCCATGTGTGGTTTGTGAAAAGAACACACATGCAATGACTCTAGTGCTAGTTTTATTATAAGAACACACATGCAATGACTCTAGTGGGTCCACATGTAGTTTGTGAAAAGAATACACATGCAATGACCACTTGTTGATCCATGTATGTTTTGTGAAAAGAACACACATACAATGACTCTAGTGGGTCCACATGTAGTTTGTGAAAAGAACACACATGCAATGACCACTGGTTGATCCATAAGTTGTTTGTGGAAAAGAACACACATGCAATGAACACTGGTTGATCAATGTGTGGTTTGTGCAAAAGAACACATGCAATGAATCTGGTTGGTCCGTATGTGGTTTCTGGAAAGAACACACATGTAGTGACCACTGGTTGATCCATGTGTGGTTTGTGAAATGAACACACATGCAATGCCACTGGTTGATCCATGTGTGGTTTGTGGAAAGAACACACATGCAATGACTCTAGTGCCAATTTTTGTATAAGAACACACATGCCATGTCTCTAATGGATCCATATGTGGTTTGTGATAAGAACACACATGCAATGACTCTAGTGGGTCCACGTGTAGTTTGTGAAAATAACACATATGCAATGACCACTGGTTGATCCATGTGTGGTTTGTGAAATGAACACACATGCAATGCCAGTGGTTGATCCATGTGTGGTTTGTGGAAAGAACACACATGCAATGACTCTAGTGCCAATTTTTGTATAAGAACACACATGCCATGTCTCTAATGGATCCATATGTGGTTTGTGATAAGAACACACATGCAATGACTCTAGTGGGTCCACATGTAGTTTGTGAAAATAACACACATGCAACGACCACTGGTTGATCCATAAGTGGTTTGTGGAAAGAACACACATGCAATGACCACTGGTTGATCCATAACTGGTTTGTGGAAAAGAAAACACATGCAATGACTCTGGTTGTCCATATGTGGTTTGTGGAAAGAACACACATGTAGTGACCACTGGTTGATCCATGTGTGGTTTGTGAAATGAACACACATGCAATGCCACTGGTTGATTCTTGTGTGGTTTGTGGAAAGAACACACATGCAATGACTCTAGTGCTAGTTTTTGTAAAAGAACACACATGCAATGTCTCTAATGGATCCATATGTGGTTTGTGAAAATAACACACATGCAATGACCACTTGTTGATCCATGTGTGGTTTGTGAAAAGAACACACATGCAATGACTCTAGTGCTAGTTTTAGTATAAGAACACACATGCAATGACTCTAGTGGGTCCACATGTAGTTTGTGAAAAGAACACACATGCAATGACCACTGGTTGATCCATAAGTGGTTTGTGGAAAGAACACACATGAAATAACCATTTGTTGATCCATTAGTGGTTTGTGGAAAAGAAAACACATGCAATGACTCTGGTTGGTCCATATGTGGTTTGTGGAAAGAACACACATGCAGTAACCACTGGTTGATCCATGTGTGGTTTGAGAAATGAAGACACATGCAATGCCACTGGTTGATCCATGTGTGGTTTGTGGAAAGAACACATATGCAATGACTCTAGTGCTAGTTTTTGTATAAGAACACACATGCAATGTCTCTAATGGATCCATATGTGGTTTGTGAAAAGAACACACATGCAATGACCACTTGTTGATCCATGTGTGGTTTGTGAAAAGAACACCCATGCAATTACTCTAGTGCTAGTTTTAGTATAAGAACATACATGCAATGACTCTAGTGGGTCCATATGTAGTTTGTGAAAAGAACACACATGCAATGACCACTGGTTGATCCATAAGTGGTTTGTGGAAAAGAAAACACATGCAATGACTCTGGTTGGTCCATATGTGGTTTGTGGAAAGAACACACATGCATTGACCACTGGTTGATCCATGTGTGGTTTGTGGAAAGAACACACATGCAATGACTCTAGTGGTAGTTTTAGTACAAGATCACACATGCAATGACTCTAATGGATCCATATGTGGTTTGTGAAAAGAACACACATGGAATGACCACTTGTTGATCCATGTGTGGTTTGTGAAAAGAACACACATGCAATGACTCTAGTGCTAGTTTTATTATAAGAACACACATGCAATGACTCTAGTGGGTCCACATGTAGTTTGTGAAAAGAATACACATGCAATGACCACTTGTTGATCCATGTATGTTTTGTGAAAAGAACACACATACAATGACTCTAGTGGGTCCACATGTAGTTTGTGAAAAGAACACACATGCAATGACCACTGGTTGATCCATAAGTTGTTTGTGGAAAAGAACACACATGCAATGAACACTGGTTGATCAATGTGTGGTTTGTGCAAAAGAACACATGCAATGAATCTGGTTGGTCCGTATGTGGTTTCTGGAAAGAACACACATGTAGTGACCACTGGTTGATCCATGTGTGGTTTGTGAAATGAACACACATGCAATGCCACTGGTTGATCCATGTGTGGTTTGTGGAAAGAACACACATGCAATGACTCTAGTGCCAATTTTTGTATAAGAACACACATGCCATGTCTCTAATGGATCCATATGTGGTTTGTGATAAGAACACACATGCAATGACTCTAGTGGGTCCACGTGTAGTTTGTGAAAATAACACATATGCAATGACCACTGGTTGATCCATGTGTGGTTTGTGAAATGAACACACATGCAATGCCACTGGTTGATCCATGTGTGGTTTGTGGAAAGAACACACATGCAATGACTCTAGTGCCAATTTTTGTATAAGAACACACATGCCATGTCTCTAATGGATCCATATGTGGTTTGTGATAAGAACACACATGCAATGACTCTAGTGGGTCCACATGTAGTTTGTGAAAATAACACACATGCAATGACCACTGGTTGATCCATAAGTGGTTTGTGGAAAGAACACACATGCAATGACCACTGGTTGATCCATAAGTGGTTTGTGGAAAAGAAAACACATGCAATGACTCTGGTTGGTCCATATGTGGTTTGTGGAAAGAACACACATGTAGTGACCACTGGTTGATCCATGTGTGGTTTGTGAAATGAACACACATGCAATGCCACTGGTGGATTCTTGTGTGGTTTGTGGAAAGAACACACATGCAATGACTCTAGTGCTAGTTTTTGTAAATGAACACACATGCAATGTCTCTAATGGATCCATATGTGGTTTGTGAAAAGAACACACATGCAATGACCACTTGTTGATCCATGTGTGGTTTGTGAAAAGAACACACATGCAATGACTCTAGTGCTAGTTTTAGTATAAGAACACACATGCAATGACTCTAGTGGGTCCACATGTAGTTTGTGAAAAGAACACACATGCAATGACCACTGGTTGATCCATAAGTGGTTTGTGGAAAGAACACACATGAAATAACCATTTGTTGATCCATCAGTGGTTTGTGGAAAAGAAAACACATGCAATGACTCTGGTTGGTCCATATGTGGTTTGTGGAAAGAACACACATGCAGTAACCATTGGTTGATCCATGTGTGGTTTGTGAAATGAAGACACATGCAATGCCACTGGTTGATCCATGTGTGGTTTGTGGAAAGAACACATATGCAATGAATCTAGTGCTAGTTTTTGTATAAGAACACACATGCAATGTCTCTAATGGATCCATATGTGGTTTGTGAAAAGAACACACATGCAATGACCACTTGTTGATCCATGTGTGGTTTGTGAAAAGAACACCCATGCAATTACTCTAGTGCTAGTTTTAGTATAAGAACATACATGCAATGTCCACTAGTTGATCCATAAGTGGTTTGTGGAAATAACACACATGCAATGACCACTGGTTGATCCATAAGTGGTTTGTGGAAAAGAAAACACATGCAATGACTCTGGTTGGTCCATATGTGGTTTGTGGAAAGAACACACATGCATTGACCACTGGTTGATCCATGTGTGGTTTGTGGAAAGAACACACATGCAATGACTCTAGTGGTAGTTTTAGTACAAGATCACACATGCAATGACTCTAATGGATCCATATGTGGTTTGTGAAAAGAACACACATGGAATGACCACTTGTTGATCCATGTGTGGTTTGTGAAAAGAACACACATGCAATGACTCTAGTGCTAGTTTTATTATAAGAACACGCATGCAATGACTCTAGTGGGTCCACATGTAGTTTGTGAAAAGAATACACATGCAATGACCACTTGTTGATCCATGTATGTTTTGTGAAAAGAACACACATACAATGACTCTAGTGGGTCCACATGTAGTTTGTGAAAAGAACACACATGCAATGACCACTGGTTGATCCATAAGTTGTTTGTGGAAAAGAACACACATGCAATGAACACTGGTTGATCAATGTGTGGTTTGTGCAAAAGAACACATGCAATGAATCTGGTTGGTCCGTATGTGGTTTCTGGAAAGAACACACATGTAGTGACCACTGGTTGATCCATGTGTGGTTTGTGAAATGAACACACATGCAATGCCACTGGTTGATCCATGTGTGGTTTGTGGAAAGAACACACATGCAATGACTCTAGTGCCAATTTTTGTATAAGAACACACATGCCATGTCTCTAATGGATCCATATGTGGTTTGTGATAAGAACACACATGCAATGACTCTAGTGGGTCCACGTGTAGTTTGTGAAAATAACACATATGCAATGACCACTGGTTGATCCATGTGTGGTTTGTGAAATGAACACACATGCAATGCCACTGGTTGATCCATGTGTGGTTTGTGGAAAGAACACACATGCAATGACTCTAGTGCCAATTTTTGTATAAGAACACACATGCCATGTCTCTAATGGATCCATATGTGGTTTGTGATAAGAACACACATGCAATGACTCTAGTGGGTCCACATGTAGTTTGTGAAAATAACACACATGCAATGACCACTGGTTGATCCATAAGTGGTTTGTGGAAAGAACACACATGCAATGACCACTGGTTGATCCATAAGTGGTTTGTGGAAAAGAAAACACATGCAATCACTCTGGTTGGTCCATATGTGGTTTGTGGAAAGAACACACATGTAGTGACCACTGGTTGATCCATGTGTGGTTTGTGAAATGAACACACATGCAATGCCACTGGTGGATTCTTGTGTGGTTTGTGGAAAGAACACACATGCAATGACTCTAGTGCTAGTTTTTGTAAATGAACACACATGCAATGTCTCTAATGGATCCATATGTGGTTTGTGAAAAGAACACACATGCAATGACCACTTGTTGATCCATGTGTGGTTTGTGAAAAGAACACACATGCAATGACTCTAGTGCTAGTTTTAGTATAAGAACACACATGCAATGACTCTAGTGGGTCCACATGTAGTTTGTGAAAAGAACACACATGCAATGACCACTGGTTGATCCATAAGTGGTTTGTGGAAAGAACACACATGAAATAACCATTTGTTGATCCATCAGTGGTTTGTGGAAAAGAAAACACATGCAATGACTCTGGTTGGTCCATATGTGGTTTGTGGAAAGAACACACATGCAGTAACCATTGGTTGATCCATGTGTGGTTTGTGAAATGAAGACACATGCAATGCCACTGGTTGATCCATGTGTGGTTTGTGGAAAGAACACATATGCAATGAATCTAGTGCTAGTTTTTGTATAAGAACACACATGCAATGTCTCTAATGGATCCATATGTGGTTTGTGAAAAGAACACACATGCAATGACCACTTGTTGATCCATGTGTGGTTTGTGAAAAGAACACCCATGCAATTACTCTAGTGCTAGTTTTAGTATAAGAACATACATGCAATGACTCTAGTGGGTCCATATGTAGTTTGTGAAAAGAACACACATGCAATGACCACTGGTTGATCCATAAGTGGTTTGTGGAAAAGAAAACACATGCAATGACTCTGGTTGGTCCATATGTGGTTTGTGGAAAGAACACACATGCATTGACCACTGGTTGATCCATGTGTGGTTTGTGGAAAGAACACACATGCAATGACTCTAGTGGTAGTTTTAGTACAAGATCACACATGCAATGACTCTAATGGATCCATATGTGGTTTGTGAAAAGAACACACATGCAATGACCACTTGTTGATCCATGTGTGGTTTGTGAAAAGAACACACATGCAATGACTCTAGTGCTAGTTTTATTATAAGAACACGCATGCAATGACTCTAGTGGGTCCACATGTAGTTTGTGAAAAGAATACACATGCAATGACCACTTGTTGATCCATGTATGTTTTGTGAAAAGAACACACATACAATGACTCTAGTGGGTCCACATGTAGTTTGTGAAAAGAACACACATGCAATGACCACTGGTTGATCCATAAGTTGTTTGTGGAAAAGAACACACATGCAATGAACACTGGTTGATCAATGTGTGGTTTGTGCAAAAGAACACATGCAATGAATCTGGTTGGTCCGTATGTGGTTTCTGGAAAGAACACACATGTAGTGACCACGTGTTGATCCATGTGTGGTTTGTGAAATGAACACACATGCAATGCCACTGGTTGATCCATGTGTGGTTTGTGGAAAGAACACACATGCAATGACTCTAGTGCCAATTTTTGTATAAGAACACACATGCCATGTCTCTAATGGATCCATATGTGGTTTGTGATAAGAACACACATGCAATGACTCTAGTGGGTCCACGTGTAGTTTGTGAAAATAACACACATGCAATGACAACTGGTTGATCCATAAGTGGTTTGTGGAAAGAACACACATGCAATGACCACTGGTTGATCCATAAGTGGTTTGTGGAAAAGAAAACACATGCAATGACTCTGGTTGGTCCATATGTGGTTTGTGGAAAGAACACACATGTAGTGACCACTGGTTGATCCATGTGTGGTTTGTGAAATGAACACACATGCAATGCCACTGGTTGATCCATGTGTGGTTTGTGGAAAGAACACACATGCAATGACTCTAGTGCTAGTTTTTGTAAAAGAACACACATGCATTGTCTCTAATGGATCCATATGTGGTTTGTGAAAAGAACACACATGCAATGACCACTTGTTGATCCATGTGTGGTTTGTGAAAAGAACACACATGCAATGACTCTAGTGCTAGTTTTAGTATAAGAACACACATGCAATGACTCTAGTGGGTCCACATGTAGTTTGTGAAAAGAACACACATGCAATGACCACTGGTTGATCCATAAGTGGTTTGTGGAAGAACACACATGAAATAACCATTTGTTGATCCATCAGTGGTTTGTGGAAAAGAAAACACATGCAATGACTCTGGTTGGTCCATATGTGGTTTGTGGAAAGAACACACATGCAGTAACCACTGGTTGATCCATGTGTGGTTTGTGAAATGAACACACATGCAATGCCACTGGTTGATCCATGTGTGGTTTGTGGAAAGAACACATATGCAATGACTCTAGTGCTAGTTTTTGTATAAGAACACACATGCAATGTCTCTAATGGATCCATATGTGGTTTGTGAAAAGAACACACATGCAATGACCACTTGTTGATCCATGTGTGGTTTGTGAAAAGAACACCCATGCAATTACTCTAGTGCTAGTTTTAGTATAAGAACATACATGCAATGACTCTAGTGGGTCCACATGTAGTTTGTGAAAAGAACACACATGCAATGACCACTGGTTGATCCATAAGTGGTTTGTGGAAAAGAAAACACATGCAATGACTCTGGTTGGTCCATATGTGGTTTGTGGAAAGAACACACATGCATTGACCACTGGTTGATCCATGTGTGGTTTGTGGAAAGAACACACATGCAATGACTCTAGTGGTAGTTTTAGTACAAGATCACACATGCAATGACTCTAATGGATCCATATGTGGTTTGTGAAAAGAACACACATGCAATGACCACTTGTTGATCCATGTGTGGTTTGTGAAAAGAACACACATGCAATGACTCTAGTGCTAGTTTTATTATAAGAACACACATGCAATGACTCTAGTGGGTCCACATGTAGTTTGTGAAAAGAATACACATGCAATGACCACTTGTTGATCCATGTATGTTTTGTGAAAAGAACACACATACAATGACTCTAGTGGGTCCACATGTAGTTTGTGAAAAGAACACACATGCAATGACCACTGGTTGATCCATAAGTTGTTTGTGGAAAAGAACACACACGCAATGACCACTCTTTGATCCATGTGTGGTTTGTGAAAAGAACACACATGCAATGACCACTTGTTGATCCATGTGTGGTTTGTGAAAAGAACACACATGCAATGACTCTAGTGCTAGTTTTAGTATAAGAACACACATGCAATGACTCTAGTGGGTCCACATGTAGTTTGTGAAAAGAACACACATGCAATGACCACTGGTTGATCCATAAGTGGTTTGTGGAAGAACACACATGAAATAACCATTTGTTGATCCATCAGTGGTTTGTGGAAAAGAAAACACATGCAATGACTCTGGTTGGTCCATATGTGGTTTGTGGAAAGAACACACATGCAGTAACCACTGGTTGATCCATGTGTGGTTTGTGAAATGAACACACATGCAATGCCACTGGTTGATCCATGTGTGGTTTGTGGAAAGAACACATATGCAATGACTCTAGTGCTAGTTTTTGTATAAGAACACACATGCAATGTCTCTAATGGATCCATATGTGGTTTGTGAAAAGAACACACATGCAATGACCACTTGTTGATCCATGTGTGGTTTGTGAAAAGAACACCCATGCAATTACTCTAGTGCTAGTTTTAGTATAAGAACATACATGCAATGACTCTAGTGGGTCCACATGTAGTTTGTGAAAAGAACACACATGCAATGACCACTGGTTGATCCATAAGTGGTTTGTGGAAAAGAAAACACATGCAATGACTCTGGTTGGTCCATATGTGGTTTGTGGAAAGAACACACATGCATTGACCACTGGTTGATCCATGTGTGGTTTGTGGAAAGAACACACATGCAATGACTCTAGTGGTAGTTTTAGTACAAGATCACACATGCAATGACTCTAATGGATCCATATGTGGTTTGTGAAAAGAACACACATGCAATGACCACTTGTTGATCCATGTGTGGTTTGTGAAAAGAACACACATGCAATGACTCTAGTGCTAGTTTTATTATAAGAACACACATGCAATGACTCTAGTGGGTCCACATGTAGTTTGTGAAAAGAATACACATGCAATGACCACTTGTTGATCCATGTATGTTTTGTGAAAAGAACACACATACAATGACTCTAGTGGGTCCACATGTAGTTTGTGAAAAGAACACACATGCAATGACCACTGGTTGATCCATAAGTTGTTTGTGGAAAAGAACACACATGCAATGAACACTGGTTGATCAATGTGTGGTTTGTGCAAAAGAACACATGCAATGAATCTGGTTGGTCCGTATGTGGTTTCTGGAAAGAACACACATGTAGTGACCACTGGTTGATCCATGTGTGGTTTGTGAAATGAACACACATGCAATGCCACTGGTTGATCCATGTGTGGTTTGTGGAAAGAACAGACATGCAATGACTCTAGTGCCAATTTTTGTATAAGAACACACATGCCATGTCTCTAATGGATCCATATGTGGTTTGTGATAAGAACACACATGCAATGACTCTAGTGGGTCCACGTGTAGTTTGTGAAAATAACACACATGCAATGACCACTGGTTGATCCATAAGTGGTTTGTGGAAAGAACACACATGCAATGACCACTGGTTGATCCATAAGTGGTTTGTGGAAAAGAAAACACATGCAATGACTCTGGTTGGTCCATATGTGGTTTGTGGAAAGAACACACATGTAGTGACCACTGGTTGATCCATGTGTGGTTTGTGAAATGAACACACATGCAATGCCACTGGTTGATCCATGTGTGGTTTGTGGAAAGAACACACATGCAATGACTCTAGTGCTAGTTTTTGTAAAAGAACACACATGCATTGTCTCTAATGGATCCATATGTGGTTTGTGAAAAGAACACACATGCAATGACCACTTGTTGATCCATGTGTGGTTTGTGAAAAGAACACACATGCAATGACTCTAGTGCTAGTTTTAGTATAAGAACACACATGCAATGACTCTAGTGGGTCCACATGTAGTTTGTGAAAAGAACACACATGCAATGACCACTGGTTGATCCATAAGTGGTTTGTGGAAAGAACACACATGAAATAACCATTTGTTGATCCATCAGTGGTTTGTGGAAAAGAAAACACATGCAATGACTCTGGTTGGTCCATATGTGGTTTGTGGAAAGAACACACATGCAGTAACCACTGGTTGATCCATGTGTGGTTTGTGAAATGAAGACACATGCAATGCCACTGGTTGATCCATGTGTGGTTTGTGGAAAGAACACATATGCAATGACTCTAGTGCTAGTTTTTGTATAAGAACACACATGCAATGTCTCTAATGGATCCATATGTGGTTTGTGAAAAGAACACACATGCAATGACCACTTGTTGATCCATGTGTGGATTGTGAAAAGAACACCCATGCAATTACTCTAGTGCTAGTTTTAGTATAAGAACATACATGCAATGACTCTAGTGGGTCCACATGTAGTTTGTGAAAAGAACACACATGCAATGACCACTTGTTGATCCATAAGTTGTTTGTGCAAAGAACACACATGCAATGACCACTGGTTGATCCATAAGTGGTTTGTCGAAAAGAAAACACATGCAATGACTCTGGTTGGTCCATATGTGGTTTGTGGAAAGAACACACATGCATTTACCACTAGTTGATCCATATGTGGTTTGTGAAATGAACACACATGCAATGCCACTGGTTGATCCATGTGTGGTTTGTGGAAAGAACACACATGCAATGACTCTAGTGCTCGTTTTAGTATAAGAACACACATGCAATGTCTCTAATGGATCCATATGTGGTTTGTGAAAAGCACACACATGCAATGACCAGTTGTTGATCCATGTGTGGTTTGTGAAAAGAACACCCATGCAATGACTCTAGTGCTAGTTTTAGTATAAGAACATACATGCAACGACTCTAGTAGGTCCACATGTAGTTTGTGAAAAGAACACACATGCAATGTCCACTAGTTGATCCATAAGTGGTTTGTGGAAATAACACACATGCAATGACCACTGGTTGATCCATAAGTGGTTTGTGGAAAAGAAAACACATGCAATGACTCTGGTTGGTCCATATGTGGTTTGTGGAAAGAACACACATGCATTGACCACTGGTTGATCCATATGTGGCTTGTGAAAAGAACACACATGCAATGCCACTAGTTGATCCATGTGTGGTTTGTGGAAAGAACACACATGCAATGACTCTAGTGGTAGTTTTAGTATAAGATCACACATGCAATGACTCTAATAGATCCATATGTGGTTTGTGAAAAGAACACACATGCAATGACCACTTGTTGATCCATGTGTGGTTTGTGAAAAGAACACACATGCAATGACTCTAGTGCTAGTTTTATTATAAGAACACACATGCAATGACTATAGTAGGTCCACATGTAGTTTGTGAAAAGAATACACATGCAATGACCACTTGTTGATCCATGTGTGTTTTGTGAAAAGAACACACATACAATGACTCTAGTGGGTCCACATGTAGTTTGTGAAAAGAACACACATGCAATGACCACTGGTTGATCCATAAGTTGTTTGTGGAAAAGAACACACATGCAATGAACACTGGTCGATCAATGTGTGGTTTGTGCAAAAGAACACATGCAATGAATCTGGTTGGTCCGTATGAGGTTTGTGGAAAGAACACACATGCATTGACCACTGGTTGATCCATATGTGGCTTGTAAAAATAACACACATGCAATGACCACTGGTTGATCCATCTGTGGTTTGTGAAAAGAACACACATGCAATGCCACTGGTTGATCCATCTGTGGTTTGTGAAAAGAACACCCATGCAATGACTCTAGTGCTAGTTTTAGTATAAGAACATACATTCAATGACTCTAGTGGGTCCACATGTAGTTTGTGAAAAGAACACACCTGCAATGACCACTAGTTGATCCATAAGTGGTTTGTGGAAAGAACACACATGCAATGACCACTGGTTGATCCATAAGTGGTTTGTGGAAAAGAAAACACATGCAATGACTCTGGTTGGTCCATATGTAGTTTGTGGAAAGAACAGACTTGCATTGACCACTGGTTGATCCATATGTGGCTTGTGAAAAGAACAAACATGCAATGCCACTGGTTGATCCATCTGTGGTTTGTGGAAAGAACACACATGCAGTGACTCTAGTGGTAGTTTTAGTATAAGATCACACATGCAATGACTCTGGTTGGTCCATATGTAGTTTGTGGAAAGAACACACATGCATTGACCACTGGTTGATCCATATATGGCTTGTGAAAAGAACACACATGCAATGCCACTGGTTGATCCATCTGTGGTTTGTGGAAAGAACACACATGCAATGAACACTGGTTGATCCATGTGTGGTTTGTGCAAAAGAACACATGCAATGACCACTGGTTGATCCATGTGTGGTTTGTGAAAATAACACACATGCAATGACTATAGTGCTAGTTTTAGTATAAGAACACACATGCAGTGATTCTAGTGGGTCCACATGTAGTTTGTAAAAATAACACACATGCAATGACCACTGGTTGATCCATAAGTTATTTGTGGAAATAACACACATGCAATGACCACTGGTTGATCCATAAGTGGTTTGTGGAAAAGAACACACATGCAATGACTCTGGTTGGTCCATATGTGGTTTGTGGAAAAAAAACTCATGCATTGACCACTAGTTGATCCATATGTGGTTTGTGAAATGAACACACATGCAATGCCACTGGTTGATCCATGTGTGGTTTGTGAAAGGAACACACATGCAATGACTCTGGTGCTAGTTCTAGTATAAGAACACACATCCAATGACTCTAGTGGGTCCACATGTGGTTTGTGAAAAGAACACACATGCGATGACCACTTGTTGATCCATGTGTGTTTTGTGAAAAGAACACACATACAATGACTCTAGTGGGTCCACATGTAGTTTGTGAAAAGAACACACATGCAATGACCACTGGTTGATCCATAAGTTGTTTGTGGAAAAGAACACACATGCAATGAACACTGGTTGATCAATGTGTGGCTTGTGCAAAAGAGCACATGCAATGAATCTGGTTGGTCCGTATGTGGTTTGTGGAAAGAACACACATGCATTGACCACTGGTTGATCCATATGTGGCTTGTAAAAATAACACACATGCAATGACCACTGGTTGATCCATCTGTGGTTTGTGAAAAGAACACACATGCAATGCCACTGGTTGATCCATCTGTGGTTTGTGAAAAGAACACCCATGCAATGACTCTAGTGCTAGTTTTAGTATAAGAACATACATTCAATGACTCTAGTGGGTCCACATGTAGTTTGTGAAAAGAACACACCTGCAATGACCACTAGTTGATCCATAAGTGGTTTGTGGAAAGAACACACATGCAATGACCACTGGTTGATCCATAAGTGGTTTGTGGAAAAGAAAACACATGCAATGACTCTGGTTGGTCCATATGTAGTTTGTGGAAAGAACAGACTTGCATTGACCACTGGTTGATCCATATGTGGCTTGTGAAAAGAACAAACATGCAATGCCACTGGTTGATCCATCTGTGGTTTGTGGAAAGAACACACATGCAGTGACTCTAGTGGTAGTTTTAGTTTAAGATCACACATGCAATGACTCTGGTTGGTCCATATGTAGTTTGTGGAAAGAACACACATGCTTTGACCACTGGTTGATCCATATATGGCTTGTGAAAAGAACACACATGCAATGCCACTGGTTGATCCATCTGTGGTTTGTGGAAAGAACACACATGCAATGAACACTGGTTGATCCATGTGTGGTTTGTGCAAAAGAACACATGCAATGACCACTGGTTGATCCATGTGTGGTTTGTGAAAATAACACACATGCAATGACTATAGTGCTAGTTTTAGTATAAGAACACACATGCAGTGATTCTAGTGGGTCCACATGTAGTTTGTAAAAATAACACACATGCAATGACCACTGGTTGATCCATAAGTTATTTGTGGAAATAACACACATGCAATGACCACTGGTTGATCCATAAGTGGTTTGTGGAAAAGAACACACATGCAATGACTCTGGTTGGTCCATATGTGGTTTGTGGAAAAAAAACTCATGCATTGACCACTAGTTGATCCATATGTGGTTTGTGAAATGAACACACATGCAATGCCACTGGTTGATCCATGTGTGGTTTGTGAAAGGAACACACATGCAATGACTCTGGTGCTAGTTTTAGTATAAGAACACACATCCAATGACTCTAGTGGGTCCACATGTGGTTTGTGAAAAGAACACACATGCAATGACCACTTGTTGATCCATGTGTGTTTTGTGAAAAGAACACACATACAATGACTCTAGTGGGTCCACATGTAGTTTGTGAAAAGAACACACATGCAATGACCACTGGTTGATCCATAAGTTGTTTGTGGAAACGAACACACATGCAATGAACACTGGTTGATCAATGTGTGGTTTGTGCAAAAGAGCACATGCAATGAATCTGGTTGGTCCGTATGTGGTTTGTGGAAAGAACACACATGCATTGACCACTGGTTGATCCATATGTGGCTTGTAAAAATAACACACATGCAATGACCACTGGTTGATCCATCTGTGGTTTGTGAAAAGAACACACATGCAATGCCACTGGTTGATCCATCTGTGGTTTGTGAAAAGAACACCCATGCAATGACTCTAGTGCTAGTTTTAGTATAAGAACATACATTCAATGACTCTAGTGGGTCCACATGTAGTTTGTGAAAAGAACACACCTGCAATGACCACTAGTTGATCCATAAGTGGTTTGTGGAAAGAACACACATGCAATGACCACTGGTTGATCCATAAGTGGTTTGTGGAAAAGAAAACACATGCAATGACTCTGGTTGGTCCATATGTAGTTTGTGGAAAGAACACACTTGCATTGACCACTGGATGATCCATATGTGGCTTGTGAAAAGAACAAACATGCAATGCCACTGGTTGATCCATCTGTGGTTTGTGGAAAGAACACACATGCAGTGACTCTAGTGGTAGTTTTAGTATAAGATCACACATGCAATGACTCTGGTTGGTCCATATGTAGTTTGTGGAAAGAACACACATGCATTGACCACTGGTTGATCCATATATGGCTTGTGAAAAGAACACACATGCAATGCCACTGGTTGATCCATCTGTGGTTTGTGGAAAGAACACACATGCAATGAACACTGGTTGATCCATGTGTGGTTTGTGCAAAAGAACACATGCAATGACCACTGGTTGATCCATGTGTGGTTTGTGAAAATAACACACATGCAATGACTATAGTGCTAGTTTTAGTATAAGATCACACATGCAGTGACTCTAGTGGGTCCACATGTAGTTTGTAAAAATAACACACATGCAATGACCACTGGTTGATCCATAAGTTATTTGTGGAAATAACACAGATGCAATGACCACTGGTTGATCCATAAGTGGTTTGTGGAAAAGAACACACATGCAATGACTCTGGTTGGTCCATATGTGGTTTGTGGAAAAAAACTCATGCATTGACCACTAGTTGATCCATATGTGGTTTGTGAAATGAACACACATGCAATGCCACTGGTTGATCCATGTGTGGTTTGTGAAAGGAACACACATGCAATGACTCTGGTGCTAGTTTTAGTATAAGAACACACATCCAATGACTCTAGTGGGTCCACATGTGGTTTGTGAAAAGAACACACATGCAATGACCACTTGTTGATCCATGTGTGTTTTGTGAAAAGAACACACATACAATGACTCTAGTGGGTCCACATGTAGTTTGTGAAAAGAACACACATGCAATGACCACTGGTTGATCCATAAGTTATTTGTGGAACAGAACACACATGCAATGAACACTGGTTGATCCATGTGTGGTTTGTGCAAAAGAGCACATGCAATGAATCTGGTTGGTCCGTATGTGGTTTGTGGAAAGAACACACATGCAGTGACCACTGGTTGATCCATGTGTGGTTTGTGAAATGAACACACATGCAATGCCACTGGTTGATCCATGTGTGGTTTGTGGAAAGAACACACATGCAATGACTCTAGTGCTAGTTTTTGTATAAGAACACACATGCAATGTCTCTAATGGATCCATATGTGGTTTGTGAAAAGAACACACACGCAATGACCACTCTTTGATCCATGTGTGGTTTGTGAAAAGAACACACATGCAATGACCACTTGTTGATCCATGTGTGGTTTGTGAAAAGAACACACATGCAATGACTCTAGTGCTAGTTTTAGTATAAGAACACACATGCAATGACTCTAGTGGGTCCACATGTAGTTTGTGAAAAGAACACACATGCAATGACCACTGGTTGATCCATAAGTGGTTTGTGGAAGAACACACATGAAATAACCATTTGTTGATCCATCAGTGGTTTGTGGAAAAGAAAACACATGCAATGACTCTGGTTGGTCCATATGTGGTTTGTGGAAAGAACACACATGCAGTAACCACTGGTTGATCCATGTGTGGTTTGTGAAATGAACACACATGCAATGCCACTGGTTGATCCATGTGTGGTTTGTGGAAAGAACACATATGCAATGACTCTAGTGCTAGTTTTTGTATAAGAACACACATGCAATGTCTCTAATGGATCCATATGTGGTTTGTGAAAAGAACACACATGCAATGACCACTTGTTGATCCATGTGTGGTTTGTGAAAAGAACACCCATGCAATTACTCTAGTGCTAGTTTTAGTATAAGAACATACATGCAATGACTCTAGTGGGTCCACATGTAGTTTGTGAAAAGAACACACATGCAATGACCACTGGTTGATCCATAAGTGGTTTGTGGAAAAGAAAACACATGCAATGACTCTGGTTGGTCCATATGTGGTTTGTGGAAAGAACACACATGCATTGACCACTGGTTGATCCATGTGTGGTTTGTGGAAAGAACACACATGCAATGACTCTAGTGGTAGTTTTAGTACAAGATCACACATGCAATGACTCTAATGGATCCATATGTGGTTTGTGAAAAGAACACACATGCAATGACCACTTGTTGATCCATGTGTGGTTTGTGAAAAGAACACACATGCAATGACTCTAGTGCTAGTTTTATTATAAGAACACACATGCAATGACTCTAGTGGGTCCACATGTAGTTTGTGAAAAGAATACACATGCAATGACCACTTGTTGATCCATGTATGTTTTGTGAAAAGAACACACATACAATGACTCTAGTGGGTCCACATGTAGTTTGTGAAAAGAACACACATGCAATGACCACTGGTTGATCCATAAGTTGTTTGTGGAAAAGAACACACATGCAATGAACACTGGTTGATCAATGTGTGGTTTGTGCAAAAGAACACATGCAATGAATCTGGTTGGTCCGTATGTGGTTTCTGGAAAGAACACACATGTAGTGACCACTGGTTGATCCATGTGTGGTTTGTGAAATGAACACACATGCAATGCCACTGGTTGATCCATGTGTGGTTTGTGGAAAGAACAGACATGCAATGACTCTAGTGCCAATTTTTGTATAAGAACACACATGCCATGTCTCTAATGGATCCATATGTGGTTTGTGATAAGAACACACATGCAATGACTCTAGTGGGTCCACGTGTAGTTTGTGAAAATAACACACATGCAATGACCACTGGTTGATCCATAAGTGGTTTGTGGAAAGAACACACATGCAATGACCACTGGTTGATCCATAAGTGGTTTGTGGAAAAGAAAACACATGCAATGACTCTGGTTGGTCCATATGTGGTTTGTGGAAAGAACACACATGTAGTGACCACTGGTTGATCCATGTGTGGTTTGTGAAATGAACACACATGCAATGCCACTGGTTGATCGATGTGTGGTTTGTGGAAAGAACACACATGCAATGACTCTAGTGCTAGTTTTTGTAAAAGAACACACATGCATTGTCTCTAATGGATCCATATGTGGTTTGTGAAAAGAACACACATGCAATGACCACTTGTTGATCCATGTGTGGTTTGTGAAAAGAACACACATGCAATGACTCTAGTGCTAGTTTTAGTATAAGAACACACATGCAATGACTCTAGTGGGTCCACATGTAGTTTGTGAAAAGAACACACATGCAATGACCACTGGTTGATCCATAAGTGGTTTGTGGAAAGAACACACATGAAATAACCATTTGTTGATCCATCAGTGGTTTGTGGAAAAGAAAACACATGCAATGACTCTGGTTGGTCCATATGTGGTTTGTGGAAAGAACACACATGCAGTAACCACTGGTTGATCCATGTGTGGTTTGTGAAATGAAGACACATGCAATGCCACTGGTTGATCCATGTGTGGTTTGTGGAAAGAACACATATGCAATGACTCTAGTGCTAGTTTTTGTATAAGAACACACATGCAATGTCTCTAATGGATCCATATGTGGTTTGTGAAAAGAACACACATGCAATGACCACTTGTTGATCCATGTGTGGTTTGTGAAAAGAACACCCATGCAATTACTCTAGTGCTAGTTTTAGTATAAGAACATACATGCAATGACTCTAGTGGGTCCACATGTAGTTTGTGAAAAGAACACACATGCAATGACCACTTGTTGATCCATAAGTTGTTTGTGCAAAGAACACACATGCAATGACCACTGGTTGATCCATAAGTGGTTTGTCGAAAAGAAAACACATGCAATGACTCTGGTTGGTCCATATGTGGTTTGTGGAAAGAACACACATGCATTTACCACTAGTTGATCCATATGTGGTTTGTGAAATGAACACACATGCAATGCCACTGGTTGATCCATGTGTGGTTTGTGGAAAGAACACACATGCAATGACTCTAGTGCTCGTTTTAGTATAAGAACACACATGCAATGTCTCTAATGGATCCATATGTGGTTTGTGAAAAGCACACACATGCAATGACCAGTTGTTGATCCATGTGTGGTTTGTGAAAAGAACACCCATGCAATGACTCTAGTGCTAGTTTTAGTATAAGAACATACATGCAACGACTCTAGTAGGTCCACATGTAGTTTGTGAAAAGAACACACATGCAATGTCCACTAGTTGATCCATAAGTGGTTTGTGGAAATAACACACATGCAATGACCACTGGTTGATCCATAAGTGGTTTGTGGAAAAGAAAACACATGCAATGACTCTGGTTGGTCCATATGTGGTTTGTGGAAAGAACACACATGCATTGACCACTGGTTGATCCATATGTGGCTTGTGAAAAGAACACACATGCAATGCCACTAGTTGATCCATGTGTGGTTTGTGGAAAGAACACACATGCAATGACTCTAGTGGTAGTTTTAGTATAAGATCACACATGCAATGACTCTAATAGATCCATATGTGGTTTGTGAAAAGAACACACATGCAATGACCACTTGTTGATCCATGTGTGGTTTGTGAAAAGAACACACATGCAATGACTCTAGTGCTAGTTTTATTATAAGAACACACATGCAATGACTATAGTAGGTCCACATGTAGTTTGTGAAAAGAATACACATGCAATGACCACTTGTTGATCCATGTGTGTTTTGTGAAAAGAACACACATACAATGACTCTAGTGGGTCCACATGTAGTTTGTGAAAAGAACACACATGCAATGACCACTGGTTGATCCATAAGTTGTTTGTGGAAAAGAACACACATGCAATGAACACTGGTCGATCAATGTGTGGTTTGTGCAAAAGAACACATGCAATGAATCTGGTTGGTCCGTATGAGGTTTGTGGAAAGAACACACATGCATTGACCACTGGTTGATCCATATGTGGCTTGTAAAAATAACACACATGCAATGACCACTGGTTGATCCATCTGTGGTTTGTGAAAAGAACACACATGCAATGCCACTGGTTGATCCATCTGTGGTTTGTGAAAAGAACACCCATGCAATGACTCTAGTGCTAGTTTTAGTATAAGAACATACATTCAATGACTCTAGTGGGTCCACATGTAGTTTGTGAAAAGAACACACCTGCAATGACCACTAGTTGATCCATAAGTGGTTTGTGGAAAGAACACACATGCAATGACCACTGGTTGATCCATAAGTGGTTTGTGGAAAAGAAAACACATGCAATGACTCTGGTTGGTCCATATGTAGTTTGTGGAAAGAACAGACTTGCATTGACCACTGGTTGATCCATATGTGGCTTGTGAAAAGAACAAACATGCAATGCCACTGGTTGATCCATCTGTGGTTTGTGGAAAGAACACACATGCAGTGACTCTAGTGGTAGTTTTAGTATAAGATCACACATGCAATGACTCTGGTTGGTCCATATGTAGTTTGTGGAAAGAACACACATGCATTGACCACTGGTTGATCCATATATGGCTTGTGAAAAGAACACACATGCAATGTCACTGGTTGATCCATCTGTGGTTTGTGGAAAGAACACACATGCAATGAACACTGGTTGATCCATGTGTGGTTTGTGCAAAAGAACACATGCAATGACCACTGGTTGATCCATGTGTGGTTTGTGAAAATAACACACATGCAATGACTATAGTGCTAGTTTTAGTATAAGAACACACATGCAGTGATTCTAGTGGGTCCACATGTAGTTTGTAAAAATAACACACATGCAATGACCACTGGTTGATCCATAAGTTATTTGTGGAAATAACACACATGCAATGACCACTGGTTGATCCATAAGTGGTTTGTGGAAAAGAACACACATGCAATGACTCTGGTTGGTCCATATGTGGTTTGTGGAAAAAAAACTCATGCATTGACCACTAGTTGATCCATATGTGGTTTGTGAAATGAACACACATGCAATGCCACTGGTTGATCCATGTGTGGTTTGTGAAAGGAACACACATGCAATGACTCTGGTGCTAGTTTTAGTATAAGAACACACATCCAATGACTCTAGTGGGTCCACATGTGGTTTGTGAAAAGAACACACATGCAATGACCACTTGTTGATCCATGTGTGTTTTGTGAAAAGAACACACATACAATGACTCTAGTGGGTCCACATGTAGTTTGTGAAAAGAACACACATGCAATGACCACTGGTTGATCCATAAGTTGTTTGTGGAAAAGAACACACATGCAATGAACACTGGTTGATCAATGTGTGGTTTGTGCAAAAGAGCACATGCAATGAATCTGGTTGGTCCGTATGTGGTTTGTGGAAAGAACACACATGCATTGACCACTGGTTGATCCATATGTGGCTTGTAAAAATAACACACATGCAATGACCACTGGTTGATCCATCTGTGGTTTGTGAAAAGAACACACATGCAATGCCACTGGTTGATCCATCTGTGGTTTGTGAAAAGAACACCCATGCAATGACTCTAGTGCTAGTTTTAGTATAAGAACATACATTCAATGACTCTAGTGGGTCCACATGTAGTTTGTGAAAAGAACACACCTGCAATGACCACTAGTTGATCCATAAGTGGTTTGTGGAAAGAACACACATGCAATGACCACTGGTTGATCCATAAGTGGTTTGTGGAAAAGAAAACACATGCAATGACTCTGGTTGGTCCATATGTAGTTTGTGGAAAGAACACACTTGCATTGACCACTGGATGATCCATATGTGGCTTGTGAAAAGAACAAACATGCAATGCCACTGGTTGATCCATCTGTGGTTTGTGGAAAGAACACACATGCAGTGACTCTAGTGGTAGTTTTAGTATAAGATCACACATGCAATGACTCTGGTTGGTCCATATGTAGTTTGTGGAAAGAACACACATGCATTGACCACTGGTTGATCCATATATGGCTTGTGAAAAGAACACACATGCAATGCCACTGGTTGATCCATCTGTGGTTTGTGGAAAGAACACACATGCAATGAACACTGGTTGATCCATGTGTGGTTTGTGCAAAAGAACACATGCAATGACCACTGGTTGATCCATGTGTGGTTTGTGAAAATAACACACATGCAATGACTATAGTGCTAGTTTTAGTATAAGATCACACATGCAGTGACTCTAGTGGGTCCACATGTAGTTTGTAAAAATAACACACATGCAATGACCACTGGTTGATCCATAAGTTATTTGTGGAAATAACACAGATGCAATGACCACTGGTTGATCCATAAGTGGTTTGTGGAAAAGAACACACATGCAATGACTCTGGTTGGTCCATATGTGGTTTGTGGAAAAAAAACTCATGCATTGACCACTAGTTGATCCATATGTGGTTTGTGAAATGAACACACATGCAATGCCACTGGTTGATCCATGTGTGGTTTGTGAAAGGAACACACATGCAATGACTCTGGTGCTAGTTTTAGTATAAGAACACACATCCAATGACTCTAGTGGGTCCACATGTGGTTTGTGAAAAGAACACACATGCAATGACCACTTGTTGATCCATGTGTGTTTTGTGAAAAGAACACACATACAATGACTCTAGTGGGTCCACATGTAGTTTGTGAAAAGAACACACATGCAATGACCACTGGTTGATCCATAAGTTATTTGTGGAACAGAACACACATGCAATGAACACTGGTTGATCCATGTGTGGTTTGTGCAAAAGAGCACATGCAATGAATCTGGTTGGTCCGTATGTGGTTTGTGGAAAGAACACACATGCAGTGACCACTGGTTGATCCATGTGTGGTTTGTGAAATGAACACACATGCAATGCCACTGGTTGATCCATGTGTGGTTTGTGGAAAGAACACACATGCAATGACTCTAGTGCTAGTTTTTGTATAAGAACACACATGCAATGTCTCTAATGGATCCATATGTGGTTTGTGAAAAGAACACACACGCAATGACCACTCTTTGATCCATGTGTGGTTTGTGAAAAGAACACACATGCAATGACTTAGTTTGTGAAAAGAACACACATGCAATGACTCTAGTGCTAGTTTTAGTATAAGAACACACATGCAATGACTCTAGTGGGTCCACATGTAGTTTGTGAAAAGAACACACATGCAATGACCACTTGTTGATCCATGTGTCTTTTGTGAAAAGAACAAACATACAATGACTCTAGTGGGTCCACATGTAGTTTGTGAAAAGAACACACATGCAATGACCACTGGTTGATCCATAAGTTGTTTGTGGAAAAGAACACACATTCAATGAACACTGGTTGATCCATGTGTGGTTTGTGCAAAAGAACACATGCATTGACCACTGGTTGATCCATGTGTGGTTTGTGAAAAGAACAGACATGCAATGACTATAGTGCTAGTTTTAGTATAAGAACACACATGCAATGACTCTAGTGGGTCCACATGTAGTTTTTAAAAATAACACACATGAAATGACCACTTGTTGATCCATAAGTGGTTTGTGGAAATAACACACATGCAATGACCACTGGTTGATCCATGTGTGGTTTGTGCAAAAGAACACATGCAATGAATCTGGTTGGTCCGTATGTGGTTTGTGGAAAGAACACACATGGAGTGACCACTGGTTGATCCATGTGTGGTTTGTGAAATGAACACACATGCAATGCCACTGGTTGATCCATGTGTGGTTTGTGGAAAGAACACACATGCAATGACTCTAGTGCTAGTTTTTGTATAAGAACACACATGCAATGTCTCTAATGGATCCATATGTGGTTTGTGAAAAGAACACACATGCAATGACCACTTGTTGATCCATGTGTGGTTTGTGAAAAGAACACACATGCAATGACTCTAGTGCTAGTTTTAGTATAAGAACACACATGCAATGACTCTAGTGGGTCCACATGTAGTTTGTGAAAAGAACACACATGCAATGACTCTAGTGCTAGTTTTAGTATTAGAACACACATGCAATTACTCTAGTTGGTCCACATGTAGTTTGTGAAAAGAACACACATGCAATGACCACTTGTTGATCCATGTGTCTTTTGTGAAAAGACCACACATACATTGACTCTAGTGGGTCCACATGTAGTTTGTGAAAAGAACACACATGCAATGACCACTGGTTGATCCATAAGTTGTTTGTGGAAAAGAACACACATGCAATGAACACTGGTTGATCCATGTGTGGTTTGTGCAAAAGAACACATGCAATGACCATTGGTTGATCCTTGTGTGGTTTGTGAAAAAAACACACATGCAATGACTATAGTGCTAGTTTTAGTATAAGAACACACATGCAGTGACTCTACTGGGTCCAAATGTAGTTTGTAAAAATAACACACATGCAAATTTCCACTGGTTGATCCATAAGTGGTTTGTGGAAATAACACACATGCAATGACCAATGGTTGATCCATAAGTGGTTTGTGGAAAAGAACACACATGCAATGACTCTGGTTGGTCCATATGTGGTTTGTGGAAAAAAAACACATGCATTGACCACTAGTTGATCTATATGTGGTTTGGGAAATGAACACACATGCAATGCCACTGGTTGATCCATGTGTGGTTTGTGGAAAGAACACACATGCAATGACTCTAGTGCTAGTTTTTGTATAAGAACACACATGCAATGTCTCTAATGGATCCATATGTGGTTTGTGAAAAGTACACACATGCAATGACCACTTGTTGATCCATGTGTGGTTTGTGAAAAGAACACACATGCAATGACTCTAGTGCTAGTTTTAGTATAAGAACATACATGCAATGACTCTAGTGGGTCCACATGTAGTTTGTGAAAAGAACACACATGCAATGACTCTAGTGCTAGTTTTAGTATTAGAACACACATGCAATTACTCTAGTTGGTCCACATGTAGTTTGTGAAAAGAACACACATGCAATGACCACTTGTTGATCCATGTGTCTTTTGTGAAAAGACCACACATACAATGACTCTAGTGAGTCCACATGTAGTTTGTGAAAAGAACACACATGCAATGACCACTGGTTGATCCATAAGTTGTTTGTGGAAAAGAACACACATGCAATGAACACTGGTTGATCGATGTGTGGTTTGTGCAAAAGAACACATGCAATGACCACTGGTTGATCCTTGTGTGGTTTGTGAAAAAAAACACATGCAATGACTGTAGTGCTAGTTTTAGTATAAGAACACACATGAAGTGACTCTAGTGGGTCCAAATGTAGTTTGTAAAAATAACACACATGCAATGACCACTGGTTGATCCATAAGTGGTTTGTGGAAATAACACACATGCAATGACCAATGGTTGATCCATAAGTGGTTTGTGGAAAAGAACACACATGCAATGACTCTGGTTGGTCCATATGTGGTTTGTGGAAAAAAACACATGCATTGACCACTAGTTGATCCATATGTGGTTTGTGAAATGAACACACATGCAATGCCACTGGTTGATCCATGTGTGGTTTGTGGAAAGAACACACATGCAATGACTCTAGTGCTAGTTTTAGTATAAGAACACACATGAAATGTCTCTAATGGATCCATATGTGGTTTGTGAAAAGAACACACATGCGATGACCACTTGTTGATCCATGTGTGGTTTGTGAAAAGAACACCCATGCAATGACTCTAGTGCTAGATTAGTATAAGAACATACATGCAATGACTCTAGTGGGTCCACATGTAGTTTGTGAAAAGAACACACATGCAATGACCACAAGTTGATCCATAAGTGGTTTGTGGAAAGAACACACATGCAATGACCACTGGTTGATCCATAAGTGGTTTGTGGAAAAGAAAACACATGCAATGACTCTGGTTGGTCCATATGTGGTTTGTGGAAAGAACACACACGCATTGACCACTGGTTGATCCATATGTGGCTTGTGAAAAGAACACACATGCAATGCCACTGGTTGATCCATGTGTGGTTTGTGGAAAGAACACACATGCAATGACTCTAGTGGTAGTTTTAGTATAAGATCACACACGCAATGACTCTAATGGATCCATATGTGGTTTCTGAAAAGAACACACATGCAATGACCACTTGTTGATCCATGTGTGGTTTGTGAAAAGAACACCCATGCAATTACTCTAGTGCTAGTTTTAGTATAAGAACATACATGCAATGACTCGGTCCACATGTAGTTTGTGAAAAGAACACACATGCAATGACCACTAGTTGATCCATAAGTGGTTTATGGAAAGAACACAAATGCAATGACCACTGGTTGATCCATAAGTGGTTTGTGGAAAAGAAAACACATGCAATGACTCTGGTTGGTCCATATGTGGTTTGTGGAAAGAACACACATGCATTGACCACTAGTTGATCCATATGTGGTTTGTGAAATGAACACACATGCAATGCCACTGGTTGATCCATGTGTGGTTTGTGGAAAGAACACACATGCAATGACTCTAGTGCTAGTTTTTGTATAAGAACACACATGCAATGTCTCTAATGGATCCATATGTGGTTTGTGAAAAGAACACACATGCAATGACCACTTGTTGATCCATGTGTGGTTTGTGAAAAGAACACACATGCAATGACTCTAGTGCTAGTTTTAGTATAAGAACACACATGCAATGACTCTAGTGGGTCCACATGTAGTTTGTGAAAAGAACACACATGCAATGACTCTAGTGCTAGTTTTAGTATAAGAACACACATGCAATGACTCTAGTGGGTCCACATGTAGTTTGTGAAAAGAACACACATGCAATGACCACTTGTTGATCCATGTGTCTTTTGTGAAAAGAACACACATACAATGACTCTAGTGGGTCCACATGTAGTTTGTGAAAAGAACACACATGCAATGACCACTGGTTGATCCATAAGTTGTTTGTGGAAAAGAACACACATTCAATGAACACTGGTTGATCCATGTGTGGTTTGTGCAAAAGAACACATGCATTGACCACTGGTTGATCCATGTGTGGTTTGTGAAAAGAACAGACATGCAATGACTATAGTGCTAGTTTTAGTATAAGAACACACATGCAATGACTCTAGTGGGTCCACATGTAGTTTTTAAAAATAACACACATGAAATGACCACTTGTTGATCCATAAGTGGTTTGTGGAAATAACACACATGCAATGACCACTGGTTGATCCATTTGTGGTTTGTGCAAAAGAACACATGCAATGAATCTGGTTGGTCCGTATGTGGTTTGTGGAAAGAACACACATGGAGTGACCACTGGTTGATCCATGTGTGGTTTGTGAAATGAACACACATGCAATGCCACTGGTTGATCCATGTGTGGTTTGTGGAAAGAACACACATGCAATGACTCTAGTGCTAGTTTTTGTATAAGAACACACATGCAATGTCTCTAATGGATCCATATGTGGTTTGTGAAAAGAACACACATGCAATGACCACTTGTTGATCCATGTGTGGTTTGTGAAAAGAACACACATGCAATGACTCTATTGCTAGTTTTAGTATAAGAACACACATGCAATGACTCTAGTGGGTCCACATGTAGTTTGTGAAAAGAACACACATGCAATGACTCTAGTGCTAGTTTTAGTATTAGAACACACATGCAATTACTCTAGTTGGTCCACATGTAGTTTGTGAAAAGAACACACATGCAATGACCACTTGTTGATCCATGTGTCTTTTGTGAAAAGACCACACATACAATGACTCTAGTGAGTCCACATGTAGTTTGTGAAAAGAACTCACATGCAATGACCACTGGTTGATCCATAAGTTGTTTGTGGAAAAGAACACACATGCAATGAACACTGGTTGATCCATGTGTGGTTTGTGCAAAAGAACACATGCAATGACCACTGGTTGATCCTTGTGTGGTTTGTGAAAAGAAAACACATGCAATGACTGTAGTGCTAGTTTTAGTATAAGAACACACATGAAGTGACTCTAGTGGGTCCAAATGTAGTTTGTAAAAATAACACACATGCAATGACCACTGGTTGATCCATAAGTGGTTTGTGGAAATAACACACATGCAATGACCAATGGTTGATCCATAAGTGGTTTGTGGAAAAGAACACACATGCAATGACTCTGGTTGGTCCATATGTGGTTTGTGGAAAAAAACACATGCATTGACCACTAGTTGATCCATATGTGGTTTGTGAAATTAACACACATGCAATGCCACTGGTTGATCCATGTGTGGTTTGTGGAAAGAACACACATGCAATGACTCTAGTGCTAGTTTTAGTATAAGAACACACATGAAATGTCTCTAATGGATCCATATGTGGTTTGTGAAAAGAACACACATGCGATGACCACTTGTTGATTCATGTGTGGTTTGTGAAAAGAACACCCATGCAATGACTCTAGTGCTAGATTAGTATAAGAACATACATGCAATGACTCTAGTGGGTCCACATGTAGTTTGTGAAAAGAACACACATGCAATGACCACAAGTTGATCCATATGTGGTTTGTGGAAAGAACACACATGCAATGACCACTGGTTGATCCATAAGTGGTTTGTGGAAAAGAAAACACATGCAATGACTCCGGTTGGTCCATATGTGGTTTGTGGAAAGAACACACACGCATTGACCACTGGTTGATCCATATGTGGCTTGTGAAAAGAACACACATGCAATGCCACTGGTTGATCCATGTGTGGTTTGTGAAAAGAACACACATGCAATGACTCTAGTGGTAGTTTTAGTATAAGATCACACACGCAATGACATTAATGGATCCATATGTGGTTTCTGAAAAGAACACACATGCAATGACCACTTGTTGATCCATGTGTGGTTTGTGAAAAGAACACCCATGCAATTACTCTAGTGCTATTTTTAGTATAAGAACATACATGCAATGACTCGGTCCACATGTAGTTTGTGAAAAGAACACACATGCAATGACCACTAGTTGATCCATAAGTTGTTTGTGGAAAAGAACACACATTCAATGAACACTGGTTGATCCATGTGTGGTTTGTGCAAAAGAACACATGCATTGACCACTGGTTGATCCATGTGTGGTTTGTGAAAAGAACAGACATGCAATGACTATAGTGCTAGTTTTAGTATAAGAACACACATGCAATGACTCTAGTGGGTCCACATGTAGTTTTTAAAAATAACACACATGAAATGACCACTTGTTGATCCATAAGTGGTTTGTGGAAATAACACACATGCAATGACCACTGGTTGATCCATGTGTGGTTTGTGCAAAAGAACACATGCAATGAATCTGGTTGGTCCGTATGTGGTTTGTGGAAAGAACACACATGGAGTGACCACTGGTTGATCCATGTGTGGTTTGTGAAATGAACACACATGCAATGCCACTGGTTGATCCATGTGTGGTTTGTGGAAAGAACACACATGCAATGACTCTAGTGCTAGTTTTTGTATAAGAACACACATGCAATGTCTCTAATGGATCCATATGTGGTTTGTGAAAAGAACACACATGCAATGGCCACTTGTTGATCCATGTGTGGTTTGTGAAAAGAACACACATGCAATGACTCTAGTGCTAGTTTTAGTATAAGAACACACATGCAATGACTCTAGTGGTCCACATGTAGTTTCTGAAAAGAACACACATGCAATGACTCTAGTGCTAGTTTTAGTATTAGAACACACATGCAATTACTCTAGTTGGTCCACATGTAGTTTGTGAAAAGAACACACATGCAATGAACACTGGTTGATCCATGTGTGGTTTGTGCAAAAGAGCACATGCAATGAATCTGGTTGGTCCGTATGTGGTTTGTGGAAAGAACACACATGCAGTGACCACTGGTTGATCCATGTGTGGTTTGTGAAATGAACACACATGCAATGCCACTGGTTGATCCATGTGTGGTTTGTGGAAAGAACACACATGCAATGACTCTAGTGCTAGTTTTTGTATAAGAACACACATGCAATGTCTCTAATGGATCCATATGTGGTTTGTGAAAAGAACACACATGCAATGACCACTCTTTGATCCATGTGTGGTTTGTGAAAAGAACACACATGCAATGACTCTAGTGCTAGTTTTAGTATAAGAACACACATGCAATGACTCTAGTGGGTCCACATGTAGTTTGTGAAAAGAACACACATGCAATGACTCTAGTGCTAGTTTTAGTATAAGAACACACATGCAATGACTCTAGTGGGTCCACATGTAGTTTGTGAAAAGAACACACATGCAATGACCACTTGTTGATCCATGTGTCTTTTGTGAAAAGAACACACATACAATGACTCTAGTGGGTCCACATGTAGTTTGTGAAAAGAACACACATGCAATGACCACTGGTTGATCCATAAGTTGTTTGTGGAAAAGAACACAAATTCAATGAACACTAGTTGATCCATGTGTGGTTTCTGCAAAAGAACACATGCATTGACCACTGGTTGATCCATGTGTGGTTTGTGAAAAGAACAGACATGCAATGACTATAGTGCTAGTTTTAGTATAAGAAGACACATGCAATGACTCTAGTGGGTCCACATGTAGTTTTTAAAAATAACACACATGAAATGACCACTTGTTGATCCATAAGTGGTTTGTGGAAATAACACACATGCAATGACCACTGGTTGATCCATGTGTGGTTTGTGCAAAAGAACACATGCAATGAATCTGGTTGGTCCGTATGTGGTTTGTGGAAAGAACACACATGGAGTGACCACTGGTTGATCCATGTGTGGTTTGTGAAATGAACACACATGCAATGCCACTGGTTGATCCATGTGTGGTTTGTGGAAAGAACACACATGCAATGACTCTAGTGCTAGTTTTTGTATAAGAACACACATGCAATGTCTCTAATGGATCCATATGTGGTTTGTGAAAAGAACACACATGCAATGACCACTTGTTGATCCATGTGTGGTTTGTGAAAAGAACACACATGCAATGACTCTAGTGCTAGTTTTAGTATAAGAACACACATGCAATGACTCTAGTGGGTCCACATGTAGTTTGTGAAATGAACACACATGCAATGACTCTAGTGCTAGTTTTAGTATTAGAACACACATGCAATTACTCTAGTTGGTCCACATGTAGTTTGTGAAAAGAACACACATGCAATGACCACTTGTTGATCCATGTGTCTTTTGTGAAAAGACCACACATACAATGACCCTAGTGAGTCCACATGTAGTTTGTGAAAAGAACACACATGTAATGACCACTGGTTGATCCATAAGTTGTTTGTGGAAAAGAACACACATGCAATGAACACTGGTTGATCCATGTGTGGTTTGTGCAAAAGAACACATGCAATGACCACTGGTTGATCCTTGTGTGGTTTGTGAAAAGAAAACACATGCAATGACTGTAGTGCTAGTTTTAGTATAAGAACACACATGCAGTGACTCTAGTGGGTTCAAATGTAGTTTGTAAAAATAACACACATGCAATGACCACTGGTTGATCCATAAGTGGTTTGTGGAAATAACACACATGCAATGACCAATGGTTGATCCATAAGTGGTTTGTGGAAAAGAACACACATGCAATGACTCTGGTTGGTCCATATGTGGTTTGTGGAAAAAAACACATGCATTGACCACTAGTTGATCCATATGTGGTTTGTGAAATGAACACACATGCAATGCCACTGGTTGATCCATGTGTGGTTTGTGGAAAGAACACACATGCAATGACTCTAGTGCTAGTTTTAGTATAAGAACACACATGAAATGTCTCTAATGGATCCATATGTGGTTTGTGAAAAGAACACACATGCGATGACCACTTGTTGATCCATGTGTGGTTTGTGAAAAGAACACCCATGCAATGACTCTAGTGCTAGATTAGTATAAGAACATACATGCAATGACTCTAGTGGGTCCACATGTAGTTTGTGAAAAGAACACACATGCAATGACCACAAGTTGATCCATATGTGGTTTGTGGAAAGAACACACATGCAATGACCACTGGTTGATCCATAAGTGGTTTGTGGAAAAGAAAACACATGCAATGACTCCGGTTGGTCCATATGTGGTTTGTGGAAAGAACACACACGCATTGACCACTGGTTGATCCATATGTGGCTTGTGAAAAGAACACACATGCAATGCCACTGGTTGATCCATGTGTGGTTTGTGGAAAGAACACACATGCAATGACTCTAGTGGTAGTTTTAGTATAAGATCACACACGCAATGACATTAATGGATCCATATGTGGTTTCTGAAAAGAACACACATGCAATGACCACTTGTTGATCCATGTGTGGTTTGTGAAAAGAACACCCATGCAATTACTCTAGTGCTAGTTTTAGTATAAGAACATACATGCAATGACTCGGTCCACATGTAGTTTGTGAAAAGAACACACATGCAATGACCACTAGTTGATCCATAAGTTGTTTGTGGAAAAGAACACACATTCAATGAACACTGGTTGATCCATGTGTGGTTTGTGCAAAAGAACACATGCATTGACCACTGGTTGATCCATGTGTGGTTTGTGAAAAGAACAGACATGCAATGACTATAGTGCTAGTTTTAGTATAAGAACACACATGCAATGACTCTAGTGGGTCCACATGTAGTTTTTAAAAATAACACACATGAAATGACCACTTGTTGATCCATAAGTGGTTTGTGGAAATAACACACATGCAATGACCACTGGTTGATCCATGTGTGGTTTGTGCAAAAGAACACATGCAATGAATCTGGTTGGTCCGTATGTGGTTTGTGGAAAGAACACACATGGAGTGACCACTGGTTGATCCATGTGTGGTTTGTGAAATGAACACACATGCAATGCCACTGGTTGATCCATGTGTGGTTTGTGGAAAGAACACACATGCAATGACTCTAGTGCTAGTTTTTGTATAAGAACACACATGCAATGTCTCTAATGGATCCATATGTGGTTTGTGAAAAGAACACACATGCAATGACCACTTGTTGATCCATGTGTAGTTTGTGAAAAGAACACACATGCAATGACTCTAGTGCTAGTTTTAGTATAAGAACACACATGCAATGACTCTAGTGTTCCACATGTAGTTTCTGAAAAGAACACACATGCAATGACTCTAGTGCTAGTTTTAGTATTAGAACACACATGCAATTACTCTAGTTGGTCCACATGTAGTTTGTGAAAAGAACACACATGCAATGAACACTGGTTGATCCATGTGTGGTTTGTGCAAAAGAGCACATGCAATGAATCTGGTTGGTCCGTATGTGGTTTGTGGAAAGAACACACATGCAGTGACCACTGGTTGATCCATGTGTGGTTTGTGAAATGAACACACATGCAATGCCACTGGTTGATCCATGTGTGGTTTGTGGAAAGAACACACATGCAATGACTCTAGTGCTAGTTTTTGTATAAGAACACACATGCAATGTCTCTAATGGATCCATATGTGGTTTGTGAAAAGAACACACATGCAATGACCACTCTTTGATCCATGTGTGGTTTGTGAAAAGAACACACATGCAATGACTCTAGTGCTAGTTTTAGTATAAGAACACACATGCAATGACTCTAGTGGGTCCACATGTAGTTTGTGAAAAGAACACACATGCAATGACTCTAGTGCTAGTTTTAGTATAAGAACACACATGCAATGACTCTAGTGGGTCCACATGTAGTTTGTGAAAAGAACACACATGCAATGACCACTTGTTGATCCATGTGTCTTTTGTGAAAAGAACACACATACAATGACTCTAGTGGGTCCACATGTAGTTTGTGAAAAGAACACACATGCAATGACCACTGGTTGATCCATAAGTTGTTTGTGGAAAAGAACACACATTCAATGAACACTAGTTGATCCATGTGTGGTTTGTGCAAAAGAACACATGCATTGACCACTGGTTGATCCATGTGTGGTTTGTGAAAAGAACAGACATGCAATGACTATAGTGCTAGTTTTAGTATAAGAAGACACATGCAATGACTCTAGTGGGTCCACATGTAGTTTTTAAAAATAACACACATGAAATGACCACTTGTTGATCCATAAGTGGTTTGTGGAAATAACACACATGCAATGACCACTGGTTGATCCATGTGTGGTTTGTGCAAAAGAACACATGCAATGAATCTGGTTGGTCCGTATGTGGTTTGTGGAAAGAACACACATGGAGTGACCACTGGTTGATCCATGTGTGGTTTGTGAAATGAACACACATGCAATGCCACTGGTTGATCCATGTGTGGTTTGTGGAAAGAACACACATGCAATGACTCTAGTGCTAGTTTTTGTATAAGAACACACATGCAATGTCTCTAATGGATCCATATGTGGTTTGTGAAAAGAACACACATGCAATGACCACTTGTTGATCCATGTGTGGTTTGTGAAAAGAACACACATGCAATGACTCTAGTGCTAGTTTTAGTATAAGAACACACATGCAATGACTCTAGTGGGTCCACATGTAGTTTGTGAAATGAACACACATGCAATGACTCTAGTGCTAGTTTTAGTATTAGAACACACATGCAATTACTCTAGTTGGTCCACATGTAGTTTGTGAAAAGAACACACATGCAATGACCACTTGTTGATCCATGTGTCTTTTGTGAAAAGACCACACATACAATGACTCTAGTGAGTCCACATGTAGTTTGTGAAAAGAACACACATGCAATGACCACTGGTTGATCCATAAGTTGTTTGTGGAAAAGAACACACATGCAATGAACACTGGTTGATCCATGTGTGGTTTGTGCAAAAGAACACATGCAATGACCACTGGTTGATCCTTGTGTGGTTTGTGAAAAGAAAACACATGCAATGACTGTAGTGCTAGTTTTAGTATAAGAACACACATGCAGTGACTCTAGTGGGTCCAAATGTAGTTTGTAAAAATAACACACATGCAATGACCACTGGTTGATCCATAAGTGGTTTGTGGAAATAACACACATGCAATGACCAATGGTTGATCCATAAGTGGTTTGTGGAAAAGAACACACATGCAATGACTCTGGTTGGTCCATATGTGGTTTGTGGAAAAAAACACATGCATTGACCACTAGTTGATCCATATGTGGTTTGTGAAATGAACACACATGCAATGCCACTGGTTGATCCATGTGTGGTTTGTGGAAAGAACACACATGCAATGACTCTAGTGCTAGTTTTAGTATAAGAACACACATGAAATGTCTCTAATGGATCCATATGTGGTTTGTGAAAAGAACACACATGCGATGACCACTTGTTGATCCATGTGTGGTTTGTGAAAAGAACACCCATGCAATGACTCTAGTGCTAGATTAGTATAAGAACATACATGCAATGACTCTAGTGGGTCCACATGTAGTTTGTGAAAAGAACACACATGCAATGACCACAAGTTGATCCATAAGTGGTTTGTGGAAAGAACACACATGCAATGACCACTGGTTGATCCATAAGTGGTTTGTGGAAAAGAAAACACATGCAATGACTCCGGTTGGTCCATATGTGGTTTGTGGAAAGAACACACACGCATTGACCACTAGTTGATCCATATGTGGCTTGTGAAAAGAACACACATGCAATGCGACTCGTTGATCCATGTGTGGCTTGTGGAAAGAACACACATGCAATGACTCTAGTGGTAGTTTTAGTATAAGATCACACACGCAATGACTCTAATGGATCCATATGTGGTTTCTGAAAAGAACACACATGCAATGACCACTTGTTGATCCATGTGTGGTTTGTGAAAAGAACACCCATGCAATTACTCTAGTGCTAGATTTAGTATAAGAACATACATGCAATGACTCGGTCCACATGTAGTTTGTGAAAAGAACACACATGCAATGACCACTAGTTGATCCATAAGTGGTTTATGGAAAGAACACAAATGCAATGACCACTGGTTGATCCATAAGTGGTTTGTGGAAAAGAAAACACATGCAATGACTCTAGTTGGTCCATATGTGGTTTGTGGAAAGAACACACATGCATTGACCACTAGTTGATCCATATGTGGTTTGTGAAATGAACACACATGCAATGCCACTGGTTGATCCATGTGTGGTTTGTGGAAAGAACACACATGCAATGACTCTAGTGCTAGTTTTTGTATAAGAACACACATGCAATGTCTCTAATGGATCCATATGTGGTTTGTGAAAAGAACACACATGCAATGACCACTTGTTGATCCATGTGTGGTTTGTGAAAAGAACACACATGCAATGACTCTAGTGCTAGTTTTAGTATAAGAACACACATGCAATGACTCTAGTGGGTCCACATGTAGTTTGTGAAAAGAACACACATGCAATGACTCTAGTGCTAGTTTTAGTATAAGAACACACATGCAATGAATCTGGTTGGTCCGTATGTGGTTTGTGGAAAGAACACACATGGAGTGACCACTGGTTGATCCATGTGTGGTTTGTGAAATGAACACACATGCAATGCCACTGATTGATCCATGTGTGGTTTGTGGAAAGAACACACATGCAATGACTCTAGTGCTAGTTTTTGTATAAGAACACACATGCAATGTCTCTAATGGATCCATATGTGGTTTGTGAAAAGAACACACATGCAATGACCACTTGTTGATCCATGTGTGGTTTGTGAAAAGAACACACATGCAATGACTCTAGTGCTAGTTTCAGTATAAGAACACACATGCAATGACTCTAGTGGGTCCACATGTAGTTTCTGAAAAGAACACATATGCAATGACTCTAGTGCTAGTTTTAGTATTAGAACACACATGCAATTACTCTAGTTGGTCCACATGTAGTTTGTGAAAAGAATACACATGCAATGAACACTGGTTGATCCATGTGTGGTTTGTGCAAAAGAGCACATGCAATGAATCTGGTTGGTCCGTATGTGGTTTGTGGAAAGAACACACATGCAGTGACCACTGGTTGATCCATGTGTGGTTTGTGAAATGAACACACATGCAATGCCACTGGTTGATCCATGTGTGGTTTGTGGAAAGAACACACATGCAATGACTCTAGTGCTAGTTTTTGTATAAGAACACACATGCAATGTCTCTAATGGATCCATATGTGGTTTGTGAAAAGAACACACATGCAATGACCACTCTTTGATCCATGTGTGGTTTGTGAAAAGAACACACATGCAATGACTCTAGTGCTAGTTTTAGTATAAGAACACACATGCAATGACTCTAGTGGGTCCACATGTAGTTTGTGAAAAGAACACACATGCAATGACTCTAGTGCTAGTTTTAGTATAAGAACACACATGCAATGACTCTAGTGGGTCCACATGTAGTTTGTGAAAAGAACACACATGCAATGACCACTTGTTGATCCATGTGTCTTTTGTGAAAAGAACACACATACAATGACTCTAGTGGGTCCACATGTAGTTTGTGAAAAGAACACACATGCAATGACCACTAGTTGATCCATAAGTTGTTTGTGGAAAAGAACTTACATTCAAT
Source organism: Avena sativa (assembly GCA_916181665.1). NCBI lineage: Eukaryota > Viridiplantae > Streptophyta > Magnoliopsida > Poales > Poaceae > Avena > Avena sativa. The sequence continues at coordinate 14,358,195 of OV702292.1, read as the reverse complement.
GAACACTGGTTGATCCATGTGTGGTTTGTGCAAAAGAACACATGCATTGACCACTGGTTGATCCATGTGTGGTTTGTGAAAAGAACAGACATGCAATGACTATAGTGCTAGTTTTAGTATAAGAACACACATGCAATGACTCTAGTGGGTCCACATGTAGTTTTAAAAAATAACACACATGAAATGACCACTTGTTGATCCATAATTGGTTTGCGGAAATAACACACATGCAATGACCACTGGTTGATCCATGTGTGGTTTGTGCAAAAGAACACATGCAATGAATCTGGTTGGTCCGTATGTGGTTTGTGGAAAGAACATACATGGAGTGACCACTGGTTGATCCATGTGTGGTTTGTGAAATGAACACACATGCAATGCCACTGGTTGATCCATGTATGGTTTGTGGAAAGAACACACATGCAATGACTCTAGTGCTAGTTTTTGTATAAGAACACACATGCAATGTCTCTAATGGATCCATATGTGGTTTGTGAAAAGAACACACATGCAATGACCACTTGTTGATCCATGTGCGGTTTGTGAAAAGAACACACATGCAATGACTCTAGTGCTAGTTTTAGTATAAGAACACACATGCAATGACTCTAGTGGGTCCACATGTAGTTTGTGAAATGAACACACATGCAATGACTCTAGTGCTAGTTTTAGTATTAGAACACACATGCAATTACTCTAGTTGGTCCACATGTAGTTTGTGAAAAGAACACACATGCAATGACCACTTGTTGATCCATGTGTCTTTTGTGAAAAGACCACACATACAATGACTCTAGTGAGTCCACATGTAGTTTGTGAAAAGAACACACATGCAATGACCACTGGTTGATCCATAAGTTGTTTGTGGAAAAGAACACACATGCAATGAACACTGGTTGTTCCATGTGTGGTTTGTGCAAAAGAACACATGCAATGACCACTGGTTGATCCTTGTGTGGTTTGTGAAAAGAAAACACATGCAATGACTGTAGTGCTAGTTTTAGTGTAAGAACACACATGCAGTGACTCTAGTGGGTCCAAATGTAGTTTGTAAAAATAACACACATGCAATGACCACTGGTTGATCCATAAGTGGTTTGTGGAAATAACACACATGCAATGACCAATGGTTGATCCATAAGTGGTTTGTGGAAAAGAACACAGATGCAATGACTCTGGTTGGTCCATATGTGGTTTGTGGAAGAAAACACATGCATTGACCACTAGTTGATCCATATGTGGTTTGTGAAATGAACACACATGCAATGCCACTGGTTGATCCATGTGTGGTTTGTGGAAAGAACACACATGCAATGACTCTAGTGCTAGTTTTAGTATAAGAACACACATGAAATGTCTCTAATGGATCCATATGTGGTTTGTGAAAAGAACACACATGCGATGACCACTTGTTGATCCATGTGTGGTTTGTGAAAAGAACACCCATGCAATGACTCTAGTGCTAGATTAGTATAAGAACATACATGCAATGACTCTAGTGGGTCCACATGTAGTTTGTGAAAAGAACACACATGAAATGACCACAAGTTGATCCATAAGTGGTTTGTGGAAAGAACACACATGCAATGACCACTGGTTGATCCATAAGTGGTTTATGGAAAAGAAAACACATGCAATGACTCCGGTTGGTCCATATGTGGTTTGTGGAAAGAACACACACGCATTGACCACTGGTTGATCCATATGTGGCTTGTGAAAAGAACACACATGCAATGCGACTAGTTGATCCATGTGTGGTTTGTGGAAAGAACACACATGCAATGACTCTAGTGGTAGTTTTAGTATAAGATCACACACGCAATGACTCTAATGGATCCATATGTGGTTTCTGAAAAGAACACACATGCAATGACCACTTGTTGATCCATGTGTGGTTTGTGAAAAGAACACCCATGCAATTACTCTAGTGCTAGTTTTAGTATAAGAACATACATGCAATGACTCGGTCCACATGTAGTTTGTGAAAAGAACACACATGCAATGACCACTAGTTGATCCATAAGTGGTTTATGGAAAGAACACAAATGCAATGACCACTGGTTGATCCATAAGTGGTTTGTGGAAAAGAAAACACATGCAAAGACTCTAGTTGGTCCATATGTGGTTTGTGGAAAGAACACACATGCATTGACCACTAGTTGATCCATATGTGGTTTGTGAAATGAACACACATGCAATGCCACTGGTTGATCCATGTGTGGTTTGTGGAAAGAACACACATGCAATGACTCTAGTGCTAGTTTTTGTATAAGAACACACATGCAATGTCTCTAATGGATCCATATGTGGTTTGTGAAAAGAACACACATGCAATGACCACTTGTTGATCCATGTGTGGTTTGTGAAAAGAACACACATGCAATGACTCTAGTGCTAGTTTTAGTATAAGAACACACATGCAATGACTCTAGTGGGTCCACATGTAGTTTGTGAAAAGAACATACATGCAATGACTCTAGTGCTAGTTTTAGTATAAGAACACACATGCAATGACTCTAGTGGGTCCACATGTAGTTTGTGAAAAGAACACACATGCAATGACCACTTGTTGATCCATGTGTCTTTTGTGAAAAGAACACACATACAATGACTCTAGTGGGTCCACATGTAGTTTGTGAAAAGAACACACATGCAATGACCACTGGTGGATCCATAAGTTGTTTGTGGAAAAGAACACACATTCAATGAACACTGGTTGATCCATGTGTGGTTTGTGCAAAAGAACACATGCATTGACCACTGGTTGATCCATGTGTGGTTTGTGAAAAGAACAGACATGCAATGACTATAGTGCTAGTTTTAGTATAAGAAGACACATGCAATGACTCTAGTGGGTCCACATGTAGTTTTTAAAAATAACACACATGAAATGACCACTTGTTGATCCATAAGTGGTTTGTGGAAATAACACACATGCAATGACCACTGGTTGATCCATGTGTGGTTTGTGCAAAAGAACACATGCAATGAATCTGGTTGGTCCGTATGTGGTTTGTGGAAAGAACACACATGGAGTGACCACTGGTTGATCCATGTGTGGTTTGTGAAATGAACACACATGCAATGCCACTGGTTGATCCATGTGTGGTTTGTGGAAAGAACACACATGCAATGACTCTAGTGCTAGTTTTTGTATAAGAACACACATGCAATGTCTCTAATGGATCCATATGTGGTTTGTGAAAAGAACACACATGCAATGACCACTTGTTGATCCATGTGTGGTTTGTGAAAAGAACACACATGCAATGACTCTAGTGCTAGTTTTAGTATAAGAACACACATGCAATGACTCTAGTGGGTCCACATGTAGTTTGTGAAATGAACACACATGCAATGACTCTAGTGCTAGTTTTAGTATTAGAACACACATGCAATTACTCTAGTTGGTCCACATGTAGTTTGTGAAAAGAACACACATGCAATGACCACTTGTTGATCCATGTGTCTTTTGTGAAAAGACCACACATACAATGACTCTAGTGAGTCCACATGTAGTTTGTGAAAAGAACACACATGCAATGACCACTGGTTGATCCATAAGTTGTTTGTGGAAAAGAACACACATGCAATGAACACTGGTTGATCCATGTGTGGTTTGTGCAAAAGAACACATGCAATGACCACTGGTTGATCCTTGTGTGGTTTGTGAAAAGAAAACACATGCAATGACTGTAGTTCTAGTTTTAGTATAAGAACACACATGCAGTGACTCTAGTGGGTCCAAATGTAGTTTGTAAAAATAACACACATGCAATGACCACTGGTTGATCCATAAGTGGTTTGTGGAAATAACACACATGCAATGACCAATGGTTGATCCATAAGTGGTTTGTGGAAAAGAACACACATGCAATGACTCTGGTTGGTCCATATGTGGTTTGTGGAAAAAAACACATGCATTGACCACTAGTTGATCCATATGTGGTTTGTGAAATGAACACACATGCAATGCCACTGGTTGATCCATGTGTGGTTTGTGGAAAGAACACACATGCAATGACTCTAGTGCTAGTTTTAGTATAAGAACACACATGAAATGTCTCTAATGGATCCATATGTGGTTTGTGAAAAGAACACACATGCGATGACCACTTGTTGATCCATGTGTGGTTTGTGAAAAGAACACCCATGCAATGACTCTAGTGCTAGATTAGTATAAGAACATACATGCAATGACTCTAGTGGGTCCACATGTAGTTTGTGAAAAGAACACACATGCAATGACCACAAGTTGATCCATAAGTGGTTTGTGGAAAGAACACACATGCAATGACCACTGGTTGATCCATAAGTGGTTTGTGGAAAAGAAAACACATGCAATGACTCCGGTTGGTCCATATGTGGTTTGTGGAAAGAACACACACGCATTGACCACTAGTTGATCCATATGTGGCTTGTGAAAAGAACACACATGCAATGCGACTGGTTGATCCATGTGTGGTTTGTGGAAAGAACACACATGCAATGACTCTAGTGGTAGTTTTAGTATAAGATCACACACGCAATGACTCTAATGGATCCATATGTGGTTTCTGAAAAGAACACACATGCAATGACCACTTGTTGATCCATGTGTGGTTTGTGAAAAGAACACCCATGCAATTACTCTAGTGCTAGTTTTAGTATAAGAACATACATGCAATGACTCGGTCCACATGTAGTTTGTGAAAAGAACACACATGCAATGACCACTAGTTGATCCATAAGTGGTTTATGGAAAGAACACAAATGCAATGACCACTGGTTGATCCATAAGTGGTTTGTGGAAAAGAAAACACATGCAATGACTCTAGTTGGTCCATATGTGGTTTGTGGAAAGAACACACATGCATTGACCACTAGTTGATCCATATGTGGTTTGTGAAATGAACACACATGCAATGCCACTGGTTGATCCATGTGTGGTTTGTGGAAAGAACACACATGCAATGACTCTAGTGCTAGTTTTTGTATAAGAACACACATGCAATGTCTCTAATGGATCCATATGTGGTTTGTGAAAAGAACACACATGCAATGACCACTTGTTGATCCATGTGTGGTTTGTGAAAAGAACACACATGCAATGACTCTAGTGCTAGTTTTAGTATAAGAACACACATGCAATGACTCTAGTGGGTCCACATGTAGTTTGTGAAAAGAACACACATGCAATGACTCTAGTGCTAGTTTTAGTATAAGAACACACATGCAATGAATCTGGTTGGTCCGTATGTGGTTTGTGGAAAGAACACACATGGAGTGACCACTGGTTGATCCATGTGTGGTTTGTGAAATGAACACACATGCAATGCCACTGATTGATCCATGTGTGGTTTGTGGAAAGAACACACATGCAATGACTCTAGTGCTAGTTTTTGTATAAGAACACACATGCAATGTCTCTAATGGATCCATATGTGGTTTGTGAAAAGAACACACATGCAATGACCACTTGTTGATCCATGTGTGGTTTGTGAAAAGAACACACATGCAATGACTCTAGTGCTAGTTTCAGTATAAGAACACACATGCAATGACTCTAGTGGGTCCACATGTAGTTTCTGAAAAGAACACATATGCAATGACTCTAGTGCTAGTTTTAGTATTAGAACACACATGCAATTACTCTAGTTGGTCCACATGTAGTTTGTGAAAAGAATACACATGCAATGAACACTGGTTGATCCATGTGTGGTTTGTGCAAAAGAGCACATGCAATGAATCTGGTTGGTCCGTATGTGGTTTGTGGAAAGAACACACATGCAGTGACCACTAGTTGATCCATGTGTGGTTTGTGAAATGAACACACATGCAATGCCACTGGTTGATCCATGTGTGGTTTGTGGAAAGAACACACATGCAATGACTCTAGTGCTAGTTTTTGTATAAGAACACACATGCAATGTCTCTAATGGATCCATATGTGGTTTGTGAAAAGAACACACATGCAATGACCACTCTTTGATCCATGTGTGGTTTGTGAAAAGAACACACATGCAATGACTCTAGTGCTAGTTTTAGTATAAGAACACACATGCAATGACTCTACTGGGTCCACATGTAGTTTGTGAAAAGAACACACATGCAATGACTCTAGTGCTAGTTTTAGTATAAGAACACACATGCAATGACTCTAGTGGGTCCACATGTAGTTTGTGAAAAGAACACACATGCAATGACCACTTGTTGATCCATGTGTCTTTTGTGAAAAGAACACACATACAATGACTCTAGTGGGTCCACATGTAGTTTGTGAAAAGAACACACATGCAATGACCACTAGTTGATCCATAAGTTGTTTGTGGAAAAGAACTTACATTCAATGAACACTGGTTGATCCATGTGTGGTTTGTGCAAAAGAACACATGCATTGACCACTGGTTGATCCATGTGTGGTTTGTGAAAAGAACAGACATGCAATGACTATAGTGCTAGTTTTAGTATAAGAACACACATGCAATGACTCTAGTGGGTCCACATGTAGTTTTTAAAAATAACACACATGAAATGACCACTTGTTGATCCATAAGTGGTTTGCGGAAATAACACACATGCAATGACCACTGGTTGATCCATGTGTGGTTTGTGCAAAAGAACACATGCAATGAATCTGGTTGGTCCGTATGTGGTTTGTGGAAAGAACATACATGGAGTGACCACTGGTTGATCCATGTGTGGTTTGTGAAATGAACACACATGCAATGCCACTGGTTGATCCATGTGTGGTTTGTGGAAAGAACACACATGCAATGACTCTAGTGCTAGTTTTTGTATAAGAACACACATGCAATGTCTCTAATGGATCCATATGTGGTTTGTGAAAAGAACACACATGCAATGACCACTTGTTGATCCATGTGCGGTTTGTGAAAAGAACACACATGCAATGACTCTAGTGCTAGTTTTAGTATAAGAACACACATGCAATGACTCTAGTGGGTCCACATGTAGTTTGTGAAATGAACACACATGCAATGACTCTAGTGCTAGTTTTAGTATTAGAACACACATGCAATTACTCTAGTTGGTCCACATGTAGTTTGTGAAAAGAACACACATGCAATGACCACTTGTTGATCCATGTGTCTTTTGTGAAAAGACCACACATACAATGACTCTAGTGAGTCCACATGTAGTTTGTGAAAAGAACACACATGCAATGACCACTGGTTGATCCATAAGTTGTTTGTGGAAAAGAACACACATGCAATGAACACTGGTTGTTCCATGTGTGGTTTGTGCAAAAGAACACATGCAATGACCACTGGTTGATCCTTGTGTGGTTTGTGAAAAGAAAACACATGCAATGACTGTAGTGCTAGTTTTAGTATAAGAACACACATGCAGTGACTCTAGTGGGTCCAAATGTAGTTTGTAAAAATAACACACATGCAATGACCACTGGTTGATCCATAAGTGGTTTGTGGAAATAACACACATGCAATGACCAGTGGTTGATCCATAAGTGGTTTGTGGAAAAGAACACAGATGCAATGACTCTGGTTGGTCCATATGTGGTTTGTGGAAAAAAACACATGCATTGACCACTAGTTGATCCATATGTGGTTTGTGAAATGAACACACATGCAATGCCACTGGTTGATCCATGTGTGGTTTGTGGAAAGAACACACATGCAATGACTCTAGTGCTAGTTTTAGTATAAGAACACACATGAAATGTCTCTAATGGATCCATATGTGGTTTGTGAAAAGAACACACATGCGATGACCACTTGTTGATCCATGTGTGGTTTGTGAAAAGAACACCCATGCAATGACTCTAGTGCTAGATTAGTATAAGAACATACATGCAATGACTCTAGTGGGTCCACATGTAGTTTGTGAAAAGAACACACATGCAATGACCACAAGTTGATCCATAAGTGGTTTGTGGAAAGAACACACATGCAATGACCACTGGTTGATCCATAAGTGGTTTATGGAAAAGAAAACACATGCAATGACTCCGGTTGGTCCATATGTGGTTTGTGGAAAGAACACACACGCATTGACCACTGGTTGATCCATATGTGGCTTGTGAAAAGAACACACATGCAATGCGACTAGTTGATCCATGTGTGGTTTGTGGAAAGAACACACATGCAATGACTCTAGTGGTAGTTTTAGTATAAGATCACACACGCAATGACTCTAATGGATCCATATGTGGTTTCTGAAAAGAACACACATGCAATGACCACTTGTTGATCCATGTGTGGTTTGTGAAAAGAACACCCATGCAATTACTCTAGTGCTAGTTTTAGTATAAGAACATACATGCAATGACTCGGTCCACATGTAGTTTGTGAAAAGAACACACATGCAATGACCACTAGTTGATCCATAAGTGGTTTATGGAAAGAACACAAATGCAATGACCACTGGTTGATCCATAAGTGGTTTGTGGAAAAGAAAACACATGCAAAGACTCTAGTTGGTCCATATGTGGTTTGTGGAAAGAACACACATGCATTGACCACTAGTTGATCCATATGTGGTTTGTGAAATGAACACACATGCAATGCCACTGGTTGATCCATGTGTGGTTTGTGGAAAGAACACACATGCAATGACTCTAGTGCTAGTTTTTGTATAAGAACACACATGCAATGTCTCTAATGGATCCATATGTGGTTTGTGAAAAGAACACACATGCAATGACCACTTGTTGATCCATGTGTGGTTTGTGAAAAGAACACACATGCAATGACTCTAGTGCTAGTTTTAGTATAAGAACACACATGCAATGACTCTAGTGGGTCCACATGTAGTTTGTGAAAAGAACATACATGCAATGACTCTAGTGCTAGTTTTAGTATAAGAACACACATGCAATGACTCTAGTGGGTCCACATGTAGTTTCTGAAAAGAACACACATGCAATGACCACTTGTTGATCCATGTGTCTTTTGTGAAAAGAACACACATACAATGACTCTAGTGGGTCCACATGTAGTTTGTGAAAAGAACACACATGCAATGACCACTGGTGGATCCATAAGTTGTTTGTGGAAAAGAACACACATTCAATGAACACTGGTTGATCCATGTGTGGTTTGTGCAAAAGAACACATGCATTGACCACTGGTTGATCCATGTGTGGTTTGTGAAAAGAACAGACATGCAATGACTATAGTGCTAGTTTTAGTATAAGAAGACACATGCAATGACTCTAGTGGGTCCACATGTAGTTTTTAAAAATAACACACATGAAATGACCACTTGTTGATCCATAAGTGGTTTGTGGAAATAACACACATGCAATGACCACTGGTTGATCCATGTGTGGTTTGTGCAAAAGAACACATGCAATGAATCAGGTTGGTCCGTATGTGGTTTGTGGAAAGAACACACATGGAGTGACCACTGGTTGATCCATGTGTGGTTTGTGAAATGAACACACATGCAATGCCACTGGTTGATCCATGTGTGGTTTGTGGAAAGAACACACATGCAATGACTCTAGTGCTAGTTTTTGTATAAGAACACACATGCAATGTCTCTAATGGATCCATATGTGGTTTGTGAAAAGAACACACATGCAATGACCACTTGTTGATCCATGTGTGGTTTGTGAAAAGAACACACATGCAATGACTCTAGTGCTAGTTTTAGTATAAGAACACACATGCAATGACTCTAGTGGGTCCACATGTAGTTTGTGAAATGAACACACATGCAATGACTCTAGTGCTAGTTTTAGTATTAGAACACACATGCAATTACTCTAGTTGGTCCACATGTAGTTTGTGAAAAGAACACACATGCAATGACCACTTGTTGATCCATGTGTCTTTTGTGAAAAGACCACACATACAATGACTCTAGTGAGTCCACATGTAGTTTGTGAAAAGAACACACATGCAATGACCACTGGTTGATCCATAAGTTGTTTGTGGAAAAGAACACACATGCAATGAACACTGGTTGATCCATGTGTGGTTTGTGCAAAAGAACACATGCAATGACCACTGGTTGATCCTTGTGTGGTTTGTGAAAAGAAAACACATGCAATGACTGTAGTGCTAGTTTTAGTATAAGAACACACATGCAGTGACTCTAGTGGGTCCAAATGTAGTTTGTAAAAATAACACACATGCAATGACCACTGGTTGATCCATAAGTGGTTTGTGGAAATAACACACATGCAATGACCAATGGTTGATCCATAAGTGGTTTGTGGAAAAGAACACACATGCAATGACTCTCGTTGGTCCATATGTGGTTTGTGGAAAAAAACACATGCATTGACCACTAGTTGATCCATATGTGGTTTGTGAAATGAACACACATGCAATGCCACTGGTTGATCCATGTGTGGTTTGTGGAAAGAACACACATGCAATGACTCTAGTGCTAGTTTTAGTATAAGAACACACATGAAATGTCTCTAATGGATCCATATGTGGTTTGTGAAAAGAACACACATGCGATGACCACTTGTTGATCCATGTGTGGTTTGTGAAAAGAACACCCATGCAATGACTCTAGTGCTAGATTAGTATAAGAACATACATGCAATGACTCTAGTGGGTCCACATGTAGTTTGTGAAAAGAACACACATGCAATGACCACAAGTTGATCCATAAGTGGTTTGTGGAAAGAACACACATGCAATGACCACTGGTTGATCCATAAGTGGTTTGTGGAAAAGAAAACACATGCAATGACTCCGGTTGGTCCATATGTGGTTTGTGGAAAGAACACACACGCATTGACCACTAGTTGATCCATATGTGGCTTGTGAAAAGAACACACATGCAATGCGACTGGTTGATCCATGTGTGGTTTGTGGAAAGAACACACATGCAATGACTCTAGTGGTAGTTTTAGTATAAGATCACACACGCAATGACTCTAATGGATCCATATGTGGTTTCTGAAAAGAACACACATGCAATGACCACTTGTTGATCCATGTGTGGTTTGTGAAAAGAACACCCATGCAATTACTCTAGTGCTAGTTTTAGTATAAGAACATACATGCAATGACTCGGTCCACATGTAGTTTGTGAAAAGAACACACATGCAATGACCACTAGTTGATCCATCAGTGGTTTATGGAAAGAACACAAATGCAATGACCACTGGTTGATCCATAAGTGGTTTGTGGAAAAGAAAACACATGCAATGACTCTAGTTGGTCCATATGTGGTTTGTGGAAAGAACACACATGCATTGACCACTAGTTGATCCATATGTGGTTTGTGAAATGAACACACATGCAATGCCACTGGTTGATCCATGTGTGGTTTGTGGAAAGAACACACATGCAATGACTCTAGTGCTAGTTTTTGTATAAGAACACACATGCAATGTCTCTAATGGATCCATATGTGGTTTGTGAAAAGAACACACATGCAATGACCACTTGTTGATCCATGTGTGGTTTGTGAAAATAACACACATGCAATGACTCTAGTGCTAGTTTTAGTATAAGAACACACATGCAATGACTCTAGTGGGTCCACATGTAGTTTGTGAAAAGAACACACATGCAATGACTCTAGTGCTAGTTTTAGTATAAGAACACACATGCAATGAATCTGGTTGGTCCGTATGTGGTTTGTGGAAAGAACACACATGGAGTGACCACTGGTTGATCCATGTGTGGTTTGTGAAATGAACACACATGCAATGCCACTGATTGATCCATGTGTGGTTTGTGGAAAGAACACACATGCAATGACTCTAGTGCTAGTTTTTGTATAAGAACACACATGCAATGTCTCTAATGGATCCATATGTGGTTTGTGAAAAGAACACACATGCAATGACCACTTGTTGATCCATGTGTGGTTTGTGAAAAGAACACACATGCAATGACTCTAGTGCTAGTTTTAGTATAAGAACACACATGCAATGACTCTAGTGGGTCCACATGTAGTTTCTGAAAAGAACACATATGCAATGACTCTAGTGCTAGTTTTAGTATTAGAACACACATGCAATTACTCTAGTTGGTCCACATGTAGTTTGTGAAAAGAATACACATGCAATGAACACTGGTTGATCCATGTGTGGTTTGTGCAAAAGAGCACATGCAATGAATCTGGTTGGTCCGTATGTGGTTTGTGGAAAGAACACACATGCAGTGACCACTGGTTGATCCATGTGTGGTTTGTGAAATGAACACACATGCAATGCCACTGGTTGATCCATGTGTGGTTTGTGGAAAGAACACACATGCAATGACTCTAGTGCTAGTTTTTGTATAAGAACACACATGCAATGTCTCTAATGGATCCATATGTGGTTTGTGAAAAGAACACACATGCAATGACCACTCTTTGATCCATGTGTGGTTTGTGAAAAGAACACACATGCAATGACTCTAGTGCTAGTTTTAGTATAAGAACACACATGCAATGACTCTAGTGGGTCCACATGTAGTTTGTGAAAAGAACACACATGCAATGACTCTAGTGCTAGTTTTAGTATAAGAACACACATGCAATGACTCTAGTGGGTCCACATGTAGTTTGTGAAAAGAACACACATGCAATGACCACTTGTTGATCCATGTGTCTTTTGTGAAAAGAACACACATACAATGACTCTAGTGGTCCACATGTAGTTTGTGAAAAGAACACACATGCAATGACCACTAGTTGATCCATAAGTTGTTTGTGGAAAAGAACTTACATTCAATGAACACTGGTTGATCCATGTGTGGTTTGTGCAAAAGAACACATGCATTGACCACTGGTTGATCCATGTGTGGTTTGTGAAAAGAACAGACATGCAATGACTATAGTGCTAGTTTTAGTATAAGAACACACATGCAATGACTCTAGTGGGTCCACATGTAGTTTTTAAAAATAACACACATGAAATGACCACTTGTTGATCCATAAGTGGTTTGTGGAAATAACACACATGCAATGACCACTGGTTGATCCATGTGTGGTTTGTGCAAAAGAACACATGCAATGAATCTGGTTGGTCCGTATGTGGTTTGTGGAAAGAACACACATGGAGTGACCACTGGTTGATCCATGTGTGGTTTGTGAAATGAACACACATGCAATGCCACTGGTTGATCCATGTGTGGTTTGTGGAAAGAACACACATGCAATGACTCTAGTGCTAGTTTTTGTATAAGAACACACATGCAATGTCTCTAATGGATCCATATGTCGTTTGTGAAAAGAACACACATGCAATGACCACTTGTTGATCCATGTGCGGTTTGTGAAAAGAACACACATGCAATGACTCTAGTGCTAGTTTTAGTATAAGAACACACATGCAATGACTCTAGTGGGTCCACATGTAGTTTGTGAAATGAACACACATGCAATGACTCTAGTGCTAGTTTTAGTATTAGAACACACATGCAATTACTCTAGTTGGTCCACATGTAGTTTGTGAAAAGAACACACATGCAATGACCACTTCTTGATCCATGTGTCTTTTGTGAAAAGACCACACATACAATGACTCTAGTGAGTCCACATGTAGTTTGTGAAAAGAACACACATGCAATGACCACTGGTTGATCCATAAGTTGTTTGTGGAAAAGAACACACATGCAATGAACACTGGTTGATCCATGTGTGGTTTGTGCAAAAGAACACATGCAATGACCACTGGTTATCCTTGTGTGGTTTGTGAAAAGAAAACACATGCAATGACTGTAGTGCTAGTTTTAGTATAAGAACACACATGAAGTGACTCTAGTGGGTCCAAATGTAGTTTGTAAAAATAACACACATGCAATGACCACTGGTTGATCCATAAGTGGTTTGTGGAAATAACACACATGCAATGACCAATGGTTGATCCATAAGTGGTTTGTGGAAAAGAACACAGATGCAATGACTCTGGTTGGTCCATATGTGGTTTGTGGAAAAAAACACATGCATTGACCACTAGTTGATCCATATGTGGTTTGTGAAATGAACACACATGCAATGCCACTGGTTGATCCATGTGTGGTTTGTGGAAAGAACACACATGCAATGACTCTAGTGCTAGTTTTAGTATAAGAACACACATGAAATGTCTCTAATGGATCCATATGTGGTTTGTGAAAAGAACACACATGCGATGACCACTTGTTGATCCATGTGTGGTTTGTGAAAAGAACACCCATGCAATGACTCTAGTGCTAGATTAGTATAAGAACATACATGCAATGACTCTAGTGGGTCCACATGTAGTTTGTGAAAAGAACACACATGCAATGACCACAAGTTGATCCATAAGTGGTTTGTGGAAAGAACACACATGCAATGACCACTGGTTGATCCATAAGTGGTTTATGGAAAAGAAAACACATGCAATGACTCCGGTTGGTCCATATGTGGTTTGTGGAAAGAACACACACGCATTGACCACTGGTTGATCCATATGTGGCTTGTGAAAAGAACACACATGCAATGCGACTGGTTGATCCATGTGTGGTTTGTGGAAAGAACACACATGCAATGACTCTAGTGGTAGTTTTAGTATAAGATCACACACGCAATGACTCTAATGGATCCATATGTGGTTTCTGAAAAGAACACACATGCAATGACCACTTGTTGATCCATGTGTGGTTTGTGAAAAGAACACCCATGCAATTACTCTAGTGCTAGTTTTAGTATAAGAACATACATGCAATGACTCGGTCCACATGTAGTTTGTGAAAAGAACACACATGCAATGACCACTAGTTGATCCATAAGTGGTTTATGGAAAGAACACAAATGCAATGACCACTGGTTGATCCATAAGTGGTTTGTGGAAAAGAAAACACATGCAATGACTCTAGTTGGTCCATATGTGGTTTGTGGAAAGAACACACATGCATTGACCACTAGTTGATCCATATGTGGTTTGTGAAATGAACACACATGCAATGCCACTGGTTGATCCATGTGTGGTTTGTGGAAAGAACACACATGCAATGACTCTAGTGCTAGTTTTTGTATAAGAACACACATGCAATGTCTCTAATGGATCCATATGTGGTTTGTGAAAAGAACACACATGCAATGACCACTTGTTGATCCATGTGTGGTTTGTGAAAAGAACACACATGCAATGACTCTAGTGCTAGTTTTAGTATAAGAACACACATGCAATGACTCTAGTGGGTCCACATGTAGTTTGTGAAAAGAACACACATGCAATGACTCTAGTGCTAGTTTTAGTATAAGAACACACATGCAATGACTCTAGTGGGTCCACATGTAGTTTGTGAAAAGAACACACATGCAATGACCACTTGTTGATCCATGTGTCTTTTGTGAAAAGAACACACATACAATGACTCTAGTGGGTCCACATGTAGTTTGTGAAAAGAACACACATGCAATGACCACTGGTTGATCCATAAGTTGTTTGTGGAAAAGAACACACATTCAATGAACACTGGTTGATCCATGTGTGGTTTGTGCAAAAGAACACATGCATTGACCACTGGTTGATCCATGTGTGGTTTGTGAAAAGAACAGACATGCAATGACTATAGTGCTAGTTTTAGTATAAGAAGAAACATGCAATGACTCTAGTGGGTCCACATGTAGTTTTTAAAAATAACACACATGAAATGACCACTTGTTGATCCATAAGTGGTTTGTGGAAATAACACACATGCAATGACCACTGGTTGATCCATGTGTGGTTTGTGCAAAAGAACACATGCAATGAATCTGGTTGGTCCGTATGTGGTTTGTGGAAAGAACACACATGGAGTGACCACTGGTTGATCCATTTGTGGTTTGTGAAATGAACACACATGCAATGCCACTGGTTGATCCATGTGTGGTTTGTGGAAAGAACACACATGCAATGACTCTAGTGCTAGTTTTTGTATAAGAACACACATGCAATGTCTCTAATGGATCCATATGTGGTTTGTGAAAAGAACACACATGCAATGACCACTTGTTGATCCATGTGTGGTTTGTGAAAAGAACACACATGCAATGACTCTAGTGCTAGTTTTAGTATGAGAACACACATGCAATGACTCTAGTGGGTCCACATGTAGTTTGTGAAATGAACACACATGCAATGACTCTAGTGCTAGTTTTAGTATTAGAACACACATGCAATTACTCTAGTTGGTCCACATGTAGTTTGTGAAAATAACACACATGCAATGACCACTTGTTGATCCATGTGTCTTTTGTGAAAAGACCACACATACAATGACTCTAGTGAGTCCACATGTAGTTTGTGAAAAGAACACACATGCATTGACCACTGGTTGATCCATAAGTTGTTTGTGGAAAAGAACACACATGCAATGAACACTGGTTGATCCATGTGTGGTTTGTGCAAAAGAACACATGCAATGACCACTGGTTGATCCTTGTGTGGTTTGTGAAAAGAAAACACATGCAATGACTGTAGTGCTAGTTTTAGTATAAGAACACACATGCAGTGACTCTAGTGGGTCCAAATGTAATTTGTAAAAATAACACACATGCAATGACCACTGGTTGATCCATAAGTGGTTTGTGGAAATAACACACATGCAATGACCAATGGTTGATCCATAAGTGGTTTGTGGAAAAGAACACACATGCAATGACTCTGGTTGGTCCATATGTGGTTTGTGGAAAAAAACACATGCATTGACCACTAGTTGATCCATATGTGGTTTGTGAAATGAACACACATGCAATGCCACTGGTTGATCCATGTGTGGTTTGTGGAAAGAACACACATGCAATGACTCTAGTGCTAGTTTTAGTATAAGAACACACATGAAATGTCTCTAATGGATCCATATGTGGTTTGTGAAAAGAACACACATGCGATGACCACTTGTTGATCCATGTGTGGTTTGTGAAAAGAACACCCATGCAATGACTCTAGTGCTAGATTAGTATAAGAACATACATGCAATGACTCTAGTGGGTCCACATGTAGTTTGTGAAAAGAACACACATGCAATTACCACAAGTTGATCCATAAGTGGTTTGTGGAAAGAACACACATGCAATGACCACTGGTTGATCCATAAGTGGTTTATGGAAAAGAAAACACATGCAATGACTCCGGTTGGTCCATATGTGGTTTGTGGAAAGAACACACACGCATTGACCACTGGTTGATCCATATGTGGCTTGTGAAAAGAACACACATGCAATGCGACTGGTTGATCCATGTGTAGTTTGTGAAAAGAACACACATGCAATGACTCTAGTGCTAGTTTTAGTATAAGAACACACATGCAATGACTCTAGTGGTCCACATGTAGTTTCTAAAAAGAACACACATGCAATGACTCTAGTGCTAGTTTTAGTATTAGAACACACATGCAATTACTCTAGTTGGTCCACATGTAGTTTGTGAAAAGAACACACATGCAATGAACACTGGTTGATCCATGTGTGGTTTGTGCAAAAGAGCACATGCAATGAATCTGGTTGGTCCGTATGTGGTTTGTGGAAAGAACACACATGCAGTGACCACTGGTTGATCCATGTGTGGTTTGTGAAATGAACACACATGCAATGCCACTGGTTGATCCATGTGTGGTTTGTGGAAAGAACACACATGCAATGACTCTAGTGCTAGTTTTTGTATAAGAACACACATGCAATGTCTCTAATGGATCCATATGTGGTTTGTGAAAAGAACACACATGCAATGACCACTCTTTGATCCATGTGTGGTTTGTGAAAAGAACACACATGCAATGACTCTAGTGCTAGTTTTAGTATAAGAACACACATGCAATGACTCTAGTGGGTCCACATGTAGTTTGTGAAAAGAACACACATGCAATGACTCTAGTGCTAGTTTTGTGGAAAAGAACACACATGTAGTTTGTGGAAAAGAACACACATGTAGTTTGTGGAAAAGAACACACATTCAATGAACACTAGTTGATCCATGTGTGGTTTGTGCAAAAGAACACATGCATTGACCACTGGTTGATCCATGTGTGGTTTGTGAAAAGAACAGACATGCAATGACTATAGTGCTAGTTTTAGTATAAGAAGACACATGCAATGACTCTAGTGGGTCCACATGTAGTTTTTAAAAATAACACACATGAAATGACCACTTGTTGATCCATAAGTGGTTTGTGGAAATAACACACATGCAATGACCACTGGTTGATCCATGTGTGGTTTGTGCAAAAGAACACATGCAATGAATCTGGTTGGTCCGTATGTGGTTTGTGGAAAGAACACACATGGAGTGACCACTGGTTGATCCATGTGTGGTTTGTGAAATGAACACACATGCAATGCCACTGGTTGATCCATGTGTGGTTTGTGGAAAGAACACACATGCAATGACTCTAGTGCTAGTTTTTGTATAAGAACACACATGCAATGTCTCTAATGGATCCATATGTGGTTTGTGAAAAGAACACACATGCAATGACCACTTGTTGATCCATGTGTGGTTTGTGAAAAGAACACACATGCAATGACTCTAGTGCTAGTTTTAGTATAAGAACACACATGCAATGACTCTAGTGGGTCCACATGTAGTTTGTGAAATGAACACACATGCAATGACTCTAGTGCTAGTTTTAGTATTAGAACACACATGCAATTACTCTAGTTGGTCCACATGTAGTTTGTGAAAAGAACACAGATGCAATGACCACTTGTTGATCCATGTGTCTTTTGTGAAAAGACCACACATACAATGACTCTAGTGAGTCCACATGTAGTTTGTGAAAAGAACACACATGCAATGACCACTGGTTGATCCATAAGTTGTTTGTGGAAAAGAACACACATGCAATGAACACTGGTTGATCCATGTGTGGTTTGTGCAAAAGAACACATGCAATGACCACTGGTTGATCCTTGTGTGGTTTGTGAAAAGAAAACACATGCAATGACTGTAGTGCTAGTTTTAGTATAAGAACACACATGCAGTGACTCTAGTGGGTCCAAATGTAGTTTGTAAAAATAACACACACGCATTGACCACTGGTTGATCCATATGTGGCTTGTGAAAAGAACACACATGCAATGCGACTCGTTGATCCATGTGTGGTTTGTGGAAAGAACACACATGCAATGACTCTAGTGGTAGTTTTAGTATAAGATCACACACGCAATGACTCTAATGGATCCATATGTGGTTTCTGAAAAGAACACACATGCAATGACCACTTGTTGATCCATGTGTGGTTTGTGAAAAGAACACCCATGCAATTACTCTACTGCTAGTTTTAGTATAAGAACATACATGCAATGACTCGGTCCACATGTAGTTTGTGAAAAGAACACACATGCAATGACCACTAGTTGATCCATAAGTGGTTTATGGAAAGAACACAAATGCAATGACCACTGGTTGATCCATAAGTGGTTTGTGGAAAAGAAAACACATGCAATGACTCTAGTTGGTCCATATGTGGTTTGTGGAAAGAACACACATGCATTGACCACTAGTTGATCCATATGTGGTTTGTGAAATGAACACACATGCAATGCCACTGGTTGATCCATGTGTGGTTTGTGGAAAGAACACACATGCAATGACTCTAGTGCTAGTTTTTGTATAAGAACACACATGCAATGTCTCTAATGGATCCATATGTGGTTTGTGAAAAGAACACACATGCAATGACCACTTGTTGATCCATGTGTGGTTTGTGAAAAGAACACACATGCAATGACTCTAGTGCTAGTTTTAGTATAAGAACACACATGCAATGACTCTAGTGGGTCCACATGTAGTTTGTGAAAAGAACACACATGCACTGACTCTAGTGCTAGTTTTAGTATAAGAACACACATGCAATGAATCTGGTTGGTCCGTATGTGGTTTGTGGAAAGAACACACATGGAGTGACCACTGGTTGATCCATGTGTGGTTTGTGAAATGAACACACATGCAATGCCACTGATTGATCCATGTGTGGTTTGTGGAAAGAACACACATGCAATGACTCTAGTGCTAGTTTTTGTATAAGAACACACATGCAATGTCTCTAATGGATCCATATGTGGTTTGTGAAAAGAACACACATGCAATGACCACTTGTTGATCCATGTGTGGTTTGTGAAAAGAACACACATGCAATGACTCTAGTGCTAGTTTCAGTATAAGAACACACATGCAATGACTCTAGTGGGTCCACATGTAGTTTCTGAAAAGAACACATATGCAATGACTCTAGTGCTAGTTTTAGTATTAGAACACACATGCAATTACTCTAGTTGGTCCACATGTAGTTTGTGAAAAGAATACACATGCAATGAACACTGGTTGATCCATGTGTGGTTTGTGCAAAAGAGCACATGCAATGAATCTGGTTGGTCCGTATGTGGTTTGTGGAAAGAACACACATGCAGTGACCACTGGTTGATCCATGTGTGGTTTGTGAAATGAACACACATGCAATGCCACTGGTTGATCCATGTGTGGTTTGTGGAAAGAACACACATGCAATGACTCTAGTGCTAGTTTTTGTATAAGAACACACATGCAATGTCTCTAATGGATCCATATGTGGTTTGTGAAAAGAACACACATGCAATGACCACTCTTTGATCCATGTGTGGTTTGTGAAAAGAACACACATGCAATGACTCTAGTGCTAGTTTTAGTATAAGAACACACATGCAATGACTCTAGTGGGTCCACATGTAGTTTGTGAAAAGAACACACATGCAATGACTCTAGTGCTAGTTTTAGTATAAGAACACACATGCAATGACTCTAGTGGGTCCACATGTAGTTTGTGAAAAGAACACACATGCAATGACCACTTGTTGATCCATGTGTCTTTTGTGAAAAGAACACACATACAATGACTCTAGTGGGTCCACATGTAGTTTGTGAAAAGAACACACATGCAATGACCACTAGTTGATCCATAAGTTGTTTGTGGAAAAGAACTTACATTCAATGAACACTGGTTGATCCATGTGTGGTTTGTGCAAAAGAACACATGCATTGACCACTGGTTGATCCATGTGTGGTTTGTGAAAAGAACAGACATGCAATGACTATAGTGCTAGTTTTAGTATAAGAACACACATGCAATGACTCTAGTGGGTCCACATGTAGTTTTTAAAAATAACACACATGAAATGACCACTTGTTGATCCATAAGTGGTTTGCGGAAATAACACACATGCAATGACCACTGGTTGATCCATGTGTGGTTTGTGCAAAAGAACACATGCAATGAATCTGGTTGGTCCGTATGTGGTTTGTGGAAAGAACATACATGGAGTGACCACTGGTTGATCCATGTGTGGTTTGTGAAATGAACACACATGCAATGCCACTGGTTGATCCATGTGTGGTTTGTGGAAAGAACACACATGCAATGACTCTAGTGCTAGTTTTTGTATAAGAACACACATGCAATGTCTCTAATGGATCCATATGTGGTTTGTGAAAAGAACACACATGCAATGACCACTTGTTGATCCATGTGCGGTTTGTGAAAAGAACACACATGCAATGACTCTAGTGCTAGTTTTAGTATAAGAACACACATGCAATGACTCTAGTGGGTCCACATGTAGTTTGTGAAATGAACACACATGCAATGACTCTAGTGCTAGTTTTAGTATTAGAACACACATGCAATTACTCTAGTTGGTCCACATGTAGTTTGTGAAAAGAACACACATGCAATGACCACTTGTTGATCCATGTGTCTTTTGTGAAAAGACCACACATACAATGACTCTAGTGAGTCCACATGTAGTTTGTGAAAAGAACACACATGCAATGACCACTGGTTGATCCATAAGTTGTTTGTGGAAAAGAACACACATGCAATGAACACTGGTTGTTCCATGTGTGGTTTGTGCAAAAGAACACATGCAATGACCACTGGTTGATCCTTGTGTGGTTTGTGAAAAGAAAACACATGCAATGACTGTAGTGCTAGTTTTAGTATAAGAACACACATGCAGTGACTCTAGTGGGTCCAAATGTAGTTTGTAAAAATAACACACATGCAATGACCACTGGTTGATCCATAAGTGGTTTGTGGAAATAACACACATGCAATGACCAATGGTTGATCCATAAGTGGTTTGTGGAAAAGAACACAGATGCAATGACTCTGGTTGGTCCATATGTGGTTTGTGGAAAAAAACACATGCATTGACCACTAGTTGATCCATATGTGGTTTGTGAAATGAACACACATGCAATGCCACTGGTTGATCCATGTGTGGTTTGTGGAAAGAACACACATGCAATGACTCTAGTGCTAGTTTTAGTATAAGAACACACATGAAATGTCTCTAATGGATCCATATGTGGTTTGTGAAAAGAACACACATGCGATGACCACTTGTTGATCCATGTGTGGTTTGTGAAAAGAACACCCATGCAATGACTCTAGTGCTAGATTAGTATAAGAACATACATGCAATGACTCTAGTGGGTCCACATGTAGTTTGTGAAAAGAACACACATGCAATGACCACAAGTTGATCCATAAGTGGTTTGTGGAAAGAACACACATGCAATGACCACTGGTTGATCCATAAGTGGTTTATGGAAAAGAAAACACATGCAATGACTCCGGTTGGTCCATATGTGGTTTGTGGAAAGAACACACACGCATTGACCACTGGTTGATCCATATGTGGCTTGTGAAAAGAACACACATGCAATGCGACTAGTTGATCCATGTGTGGTTTGTGGAAAGAACACACATGCAATGACTCTAGTGGTAGTTTTAGTATAAGATCACACACGCAATGACTCTAATGGATCCATATGTGGTTTCTGAAAAGAACACACATGCAATGACCACTTGTTGATCCATGTGTGGTTTGTGAAAAGAACACCCATGCAATTACTCTAGTGCTAGTTTTAGTATAAGAACATACATGCAATGACTCGGTCCACATGTAGTTTGTGAAAAGAACACACATGCAATGACCACTAGTTGATCCATAAGTGGTTTATGGAAAGAACACAAATGCAATGACCACTGGTTGATCCATAAGTGGTTTGTGGAAAAGAAAACACATGCAAAGACTCTAGTTGGTCCATATGTGGTTTGTGGAAAGAACACACATGCATTGACCACTAGTTGATCCATATGTGGTTTGTGAAATGAACACACATGCAATGCCACTGGTTGATCCATGTGTGGTTTGTGGAAAGAACACACATGCAATGACTCTAGTGCTAGTTTTTGTATAAGAACACACATGCAATGTCTCTAATGGATCCATATGTGGTTTGTGAAAAGAACACACATGCAATGACCACTTGTTGATCCATGTGTGGTTTGTGAAAAGAACACACATGCAATGACTCTAGTGCTAGTTTTAGTATAAGAACACACATGCAATGACTCTAGTGGGTCCACATGTAGTTTGTGAAAAGAACATACATGCAATGACTCTAGTGCTAGTTTTAGTATAAGAACACACATGCAATGACTCTAGTGGGTCCACATGTAGTTTCTGAAAAGAACACACATGCAATGACCACTTGTTGATCCATGTGTCTTTTGTGAAAAGAACACACATACAATGACTCTAGTGGGTCCACATGTAGTTTGTGAAAAGAACACACATGCAATGACCACTGGTGGATCCATAAGTTGTTTGTGGAAAAGAACACACATTCAATGAACACTGGTTGATCCATGTGTGGTTTGTGCAAAAGAACACATGCATTGACCACTGGTTGATCCATGTGTGGTTTGTGAAAAGAACAGACATGCAATGACTATAGTGCTAGTTTTAGTATAAGAAGACACATGCAATGACTCTAGTGGGTCCACATGTAGTTTTTAAAAATAACACACATGAAATGACCACTTGTTGATCCATAAGTGGTTTGTGGAAATAACACACATGCAATGACCACTGGTTGATCCATGTGTGGTTTGTGCAAAAGAACACATGCAATGAATCTGGTTGGTCCGTATGTGGTTTGTGGAAAGAACACACATGGAGTGACCACTGGTTGATCCATGTGTGGTTTGTGAAATGAACACACATGCAATGCCACTGGTTGATCCATGTGTGGTTTGTGGAAAGAACACACATGCAATGACTCTAGTGCTAGTTTTTGTATAAGAACACACATGCAATGTCTCTAATGGATCCATATGTGGTTTGTGAAAAGAACACACATGCAATGACCACTTGTTGATCCATGTGTGGTTTGTGAAAAGAACACACATGCAATGACTCTAGTGCTAGTTTTAGTATAAGAACACACATGCAATGACTCTAGTGGGTCCACATGTAGTTTGTGAAATGAACACACATGCAATGACTCTAGTGCTAGTTTTAGTATTAGAACACACATGCAATTACTCTAGTTGGTCCACATGTAGTTTGTGAAAAGAACACACATGCAATGACCACTTGTTGATCCATGTGTCTTTTGTGAAAAGACCACACATACAATGACTCTAGTGAGTCCACATGTAGTTTGTGAAAAGAACACACATGCAATGACCACTGGTTGATCCATAAGTTGTTTGTGGAAAAGAACACACATGCAATGAACACTGGTTGATCCATGTGTGGTTTGTGCAAAAGAACACATGCAATGATCACTGGTTGATCCTTGTGTGGTTTGTGAAAAGAAAACACATGCAATGACTGTAGTGCTAGTTTTAGTATAAGAACACACATGCAGTGACTCTAGTGGGTCCAAATGTAGTTTGTAAAAATAACACACATGCAATGACCACTGGTTGATCCATAAGTGGTTTGTGGAAATAACACACATGCAATGACCAATGGTTGATCCATAAGTGGTTTGTGGAAAAGAACACACATGCAATGACTCTGGTTGGTCCATATGTGGTTTGTGGAAAAAAACACATGCATTGACCACTAGTTGATCCATATGTGGTTTGTGAAATGAACACACATGCAATGCCACTGGTTGATCCATGTGTGGTTTGTGGAAAGAACACACATGCAATGACTCTAGTGCTAGTTTTAGTATAAGAACACACATGAAATGTCTCTAATGGATCCATATGTGGTTTGTGAAAAGAACACACATGCGATGACCACTTGTTGATCCATGTGTGGTTTGTGAAAAGAACACCCATGCAATGACTCTAGTGCTAGATTAGTATAAGAACATACATGCAATGACTCTAGTGGGTCCACATGTAGTTTGTGAAAAGAACACACATGCAATGACCACAAGTTGATCCATAAGTGGTTTGTGGAAAGAACACACATGCAATGACCACTGGTTGATCCATAAGTGGTTTGTGGAAAAGAAAACACATGCAATGACTCCGGTTGGTCCATATGTGGTTTGTGGAAAGAACACACACGCATTGACCACTAGTTGATCCATATGTGGCTTCTGAAAAGAACACACATGCAATGCGACTGGTTGATCCATGTGTGGTTTGTGGAAAGAACACACATGCAATGACTCTAGTGGTAGTTTTAGTATAAGATCACACACGCAATGACTCTAATGGATCCATATGTGGTTTCTGAAAAGAACACACATGCAATGACCACTTGTTGATCCATGTGTGGTTTGTGAAAAGAACACCCATGCAATTACTCTAGTGCTAGTTTTAGTATAAGAACATACATGCAATGACTCGGTCCACATGTAGTTTGTGAAAAGAACACACATGCAATGACCACTAGTTGATCCATAAGTGGTTTATGGAAAGAACACAAATGCAATGACCACTGGTTGATCCATAAGTGGTTTGTGGAAAAGAAAACACATGCAATGACTCTAGTTGGTCCATATGTGGTTTGTGGAAAGAACACACATGCATTGACCACTAGTTGATCCATATGTGGTTTGTGAAATGAACACACATGCAATGCCACTGGTTGATCCATGTGTGGTTTGTGGAAAGAACACACATGCAATGACTCTAGTGCTAGTTTTTGTATAAGAACACACATGCAATGTCTCTAATGGATCCATATGTGGTTTGTGAAAAGAACACACATGCAATGACCACTTGTTGATCCATGTGTGGTTTGTGAAAAGAACACACATGCAATGACTCTAGTGCTAGTTTTAGTATAAGAACACACATGCAATGACTCTAGTGGGTCCACATGTAGTTTGTGAAAAGAACACACATGCAATGACTCTAGTGCTAGTTTTAGTATAAGAACACACATGCAATGAATCTGGTTGGTCCGTATGTGGTTTGTGGAAAGAACACACATGGAGTGACCACTGGTTGATCCATGTGTGGTTTGTGAAATGAACACACATGCAATGCCACTGATTGATCCATGTGTGGTTTGTGGAAAGAACACACATGCAATGACTCTAGTGCTAGTTTTTGTATAAGAACACACATGCAATGTCTCTAATGGATCCATATGTGGTTTGTGAAAAGAACACACATGCAATGACCACTTGTTGATCCATGTGTGGTTTGTGAAAAGAACACACATGCAATGACTCTAGTGCTAGTTTCAGTATAAGAACACACATGCAATGACTCTAGTGGGTCCACATGTAGTTTCTGAAAAGAACACATATGCAATGACTCTAGTGCTAGTTTTAGTATTAGAACACACATGCAATTACTCTAGTTGGTCCACATGTAGTTTGTGAAAAGAATACACATGCAATGAACACTGGTTGATCCATGTGTGGTTTGTGCAAAAGAGCACATGCAATGAATCTGGTTGGTCCGTATGTGGTTTGTGGAAAGAACACACATGCAGTGACCACTGGTTGATCCATGTGTGGTTTGTGAAATGAACACACATGCAATGCCACTGGTTGATCCATGTGTGGTTTGTGGAAAGAACACACATGCAATGACTCTAGTGCTAGTTTTTGTATAAGAACACACATGCAATGTCTCTAATGGATCCATATGTGGTTTGTGAAAAGAACACTCCTCCAATGACCACTCTTTGATCCATGTGTGGTTTGTGAAAAGAACACACATGCAATGACTCTAGTGCTAGTTTTAGTATAAGAACACACATGCAATGACTCTAGTGGGTCCACATGTAGTTTGTGAAAAGAACACACATGCAATGACTCTAGTGCTAGTTTTAGTATAAGAACACACATGCAATGACTCTAGTGGGTCCACATGTAGTTTGTGAAAAGAACACACATGCAATGACCACTTGTTGATCCATGTGTCTTTTGTGAAAAGAACACACATACAATGACTCTAGTGGGTCCACATGTAGTTTGTGAAAAGAACACACATGCAATGACCACTAGTTGATCCATAAGTTGTTTGTGGAAAAGAACTTACATTCAATGAACACTTGTTGATCCATGTGTGGTTTGTGCAAAAGAACACATGCATTGACCACTGGTTGATCCATGTGTGGTTTGTGAAAAGAACAGACATGCAATGACTATAGTGCTAGTTTTAGTATAAGAACACACATGCAATGACTCTAGTGGGTCCACATGTAGTTTTTAAAAATAACACACATGAAATGACCACTTGTTGATCCATAAGTGGTTTGCGGAAATAACACACATGCAATGACCACTGGTTGATCCATGTGTGGTTTGTGCAAAAGAACACATGCAATGAATCTGGTTGGTCCGTATGTGGTTTGTGGAAAGAACATACATGGAGTGACCACTGGTTGATCCATGTGTGGTTTGTGAAATGAACACACATGCAATGCCACTGGTTGATCCATGTGTGGTTTGTGGAAAGAACACACATGCAATGACTCTAGTGCTAGTTTTTGTATAAGAACACACATGCAATGTCTCTAATGGATCCATATGTGGTTTGTGAAAAGAACACACATGCAATGACCACTTGTTGATCCATGTGCGGTTTGTGAAAAGAACACACATGCAATGACTCTAGTGCTAGTTTTAGTATAAGAACACACATGCAATGACTCTAGTGGGTCCACATGTAGTTTGTGAAATGAACACACATGCAATGACTCTAGTGCTAGTTTTAGTATTAGAACACACATGCAATTACTCTAGTTGGTCCACATGTAGTTTGTGAAAAGAACACACATGCAATGACCACTTGTTGATCCATGTGTCTTTTGTGAAAAGACCACACATACAATGACTCTAGTGAGTCCACATGTAGCTTGTGAAAAGAACACACATGCAATGACCACTGGTTGATCCATAAGTTGTTTGTGGAAAAGAACACACATGCAATGAACACTGGTTGTTCCATGTGTGGTTTGTGCAAAAGAACACATGCAATGACCACTGGTTGATCCTTGTGTGGTTTGTGAAAAGAAAACACATGCAATGACTGTAGTGCTAGTTTTAGTATAAGAACACACATGCAGTGACTCTAGTGGGTCCAAATGTAGTTTGTAAAAATAACACACATGCAATGAACACTGGTTGATCCATAAGTGGTTTGTGGAAATAACACACATGCAATGACCAATGGTTGATCCATAAGTGGTTTGTGGAAAAGAACACAGATGCAATGACTCTGGTTGGTCCATATGTGGTTTGTGGAAAAAAACACATGCATTGACCACTAGTTGATCCATATGTGGTTTGTGAAATGAACACACATGCAATGCCACTGGTTGATCCATGTGTGGTTTGTGGAAAGAACACACATGCAATGACTCTAGTGCTAGTTTTAGTATAAGAACACACATGAAATGTCTCTAATGGATCCATATGTGGTTTGTGAAAAGAACACACATGCGATGACCACTTGTTGATCCATGTGTGGTTTGTGAAAAGAACACCCATGCAATGACTCTAGTGCTAGATTAGTATAAGAACATACATGCAATGACTCTAGTGGGTCCACATGTAGTTTGTGAAAAGAACACACATGCAATGACCACAAGTTGATCCATAAGTGGTTTGTGGAAAGAACACACATGCAATGACCACTGGTTGATCCATAAGTGGTTTATGGAAAAGAAAACACATGCAATGACTCCGGTTGGTCCATATGTGGTTTGTGGAAAGAACACACACGCATTGACCACTGGTTGATCCATATGTGGCTTGTGAAAAGAACACACATGCAATGCGACTGGTTGATCCATGTGTGGTTTGTGGAAAGAACACACATGCAATGACTCTAGTGGTAGTTTTAGTATAAGATCACACACGCAATGACTCTAATGGATCCATATGTGGTTTCTGAAAAGAACACACATGCAATGACCACTTGTTGATCCATGTGTGGTTTGTGAAAAGAACACCCATGCAATTACTCTAGTGCTAGTTTTAGTATAAGAACATACATGCAATGACTCGGTCCACATGTAGTTTGTGAAAAGAACACACATGCAATGACCACTAGTTGATCCATAAGTGGTTTATGGAAAGAACACAAATGCAATGACCACTGGTTGATCCATAAGTGGTTTGTGGAAAAGAAAACACATGCAATGACTCTAGTTGGTCCATATGTGGTTTGTGGAAAGAACACACATGCATTGACCACTAGTTGATCCATATGTGGTTTGTGAAATGAACACACATGCAATGCCACTGGTTGATCCATGTGTGGTTTGTGGAAAGAACACACATGCAATGACTCTAGTGCTAGTTTTTGTATAAGAACACACATGCAATGTCTCTAATGGATCCATATGTGGTTTGTGAAAAGAACACACATGCAATGACCACTTGTTGATCCATGTGTGGTTTGTGAAAATAACACACATGCAATGACTCTAGTGCTAGTTTTAGTATAAGAACACACATGCAATGACTCTAGTGGGTCCACATGTAGTTTGTGAAAAGAACACACATGCAATGACTCTAGTGCTAGTTTTAGTATAAGAACACACATGCAATGAATCTGGTTGGTCCGTATGTGGTTTGTGGAAAGAACACACATGGAGTGACCACTGGTTGATCCATGTGTGGTTTGTGAAATGAACACACATGCAATGCCACTGATTGATCCATGTGTGGTTTGTGGAAAGAACACACATGCAATGACTCTAGTGCTAGTTTTTGTATAAGAACACACATGCAATGTCTCTAATGGATCCATATGTGGTTTGTGAAAAGAACACACATGCAATGACCACTTGTTGATCCATGTGTGGTTTGTGAAAAGAACACACATGCAATGACTCTAGTGCTAGTTTTAGTATAAGAACACACATGCAATGACTCTAGTGGGTCCACATGTAGTTTCTGAAAAGAACACATATGCAATGACTCTAGTGCTAGTTTTAGTATTAGAACACACATGCAATTACTCTAGTTGGTCCACATGTAGTTTGTGAAAAGAATACACATGCAATGAACACTGGTTGATCCATGTGTGGTTTGTGCAAAAGAGCACATGCAATGAATCTGGTTGGTCCGTATGTGGTTTGTGGAAAGAACACACATGCAGTGACCACTGGTTGATCCATGTGTGGTTTGTGAAATGAACACACATGCAATGCCACTGGTTGATCCATGTGTGGTTTGTGGAAAGAACACACATGCAATGACTCTAGTGCTAGTTTTTGTATAAGAACACACATGCAATGTCTCTAATGGATCCATATGTGGTTTGTGAAAAGAACACACATGCAATGACCACTCTTTGATCCATGTGTGGTTTGTGAAAAGAACACACATGCAATGACTCTAGTGCTAGTTTTAGTATAAGAACACACATGCAATGACTCTAGTGGGTCCACATGTAGTTTGTGAAAAGAACACACATGCAATGACTCTAGTGCTAGTTTTAGTATAAGAACACACATGCAATGACTCTAGTGGGCCCACATGTAGTTTGTGAAAAGAACACACATGCAATGACCACTTGTTGATCCATGTGTCTTTTGTGAAAAGAACACACATACAATGACTCTAGTGGGTCCACATGTAGTTTGTGAAAAGAACACACATGCAATGACCACTAGTTGATCCATAAGTTGTTTGTGGAAAAGAACTTACATTCAATGAACACTGGTTGATCCATGTGTGGTTTGTGCAAAAGAACACATGCATTGACCACTGGTTGATCCATGTGTGGTTTGTGAAAAGAACAGACATGCAATGACTATAGTGCTAGTTTTAGTATAAGAACACACATGCAATGACTCTAGTGGGTCCACATGTAGTTTTTAAAAATAACACACATGAAATGACCACTTGTTGATCCATAAGTGGTTTGTGGAAATAACACACATGCAATGACCACTGGTTGATCCATGTGTGGTTTGTGCAAAAGAACACATGCAATGAATCTGGTTGGTCCGTATGTGGTTTGTGGAAAGAACACACATGGAGTGACCACTGGTTGATCCATGTGTGGTTTGTGAAATGAACACACATGCAATGCCACTGGTTGATCCATGTGTGGTTTGTGGAAAGAACACACATGCAATGACTCTAGTGCTAGTTTTTGTATAAGAACACACATGCAATGTCTCTAATGGATCCATATGTCGTTTGTGAAAAGAACACACATGCAATGACCACTTGTTGATCCATGTGCGGTTTGTGAAAAGAACACACATGCAATGACTCTAGTGCTAGTTTTAGTATAAGAACACACATGCAATGACTCTAGTGGGTCCGCATGTAGTTTGTGAAATGAACACACATGCAATGACTCTAGTGCTAGTTTTAGTATTAGAACACACATGCAATTACTCTAGTTGGTCCACATGTAGTTTGTGAAAAGAACACACATGCAATGACCACTTCTTGATCCATGTGTCTTTTGTGAAAAGACCACACATACAATGACTCTAGTGAGTCCACATGTAGTTTGTGAAAAGAACACACATGCAATGACCACTGGTTGATCCATAAGTTGTTTGTGGAAAAGAACACACATGCAATGAACACTGGTTGATCCATGTGTGGTTTGTGCAAAAGAACACATGCAATGACCACTGGTTATCCTTGTGTGGTTTGTGAAAAGAAAACACATGCAATGACTGTAGTGCTAGTTTTAGTATAAGAACACACATGAAGTGACTCTAGTGGGTCCAAATGTAGTTTGTAAAAATAACACACATGCAATGACCACTGGTTGATCCATAAGTGGTTTGTGGAAATAACACACATGCAATGACCAATGGTTGATCCATAAGTGGTTTGTGGAAAAGAACACAGATGCAATGACTCTGGTTGGTCCATATGTGGTTTGTGGAAAAAAAAACATGCATTGACCACTAGTTGATCCATATGTGGTTTGTGAAATGAACACACATGCAATGCCACTAGTTGATCCATGTGTGGTTTGTGGAAAGAACACACATGCAATGACTCTAGTGCTAGTTTTAGTATAAGAACACACATGAAATGTCTCTAATGGATCCATATGTGGTTTGTGAAAAGAACACACATGCGATGACCACTTGTTGATCCATGTGTGGTTTGTGAAAAGAACACCCATGCAATGACTCTAGTGCTAGATTAGTATAAGAACATACATGCAATGACTCTAGTGGGTCCACATGTAGTTTGTGAAAAGAACACACATGCAATGACCACAAGTTGATCCATAAGTGGTTTGTGGAAAGAACACACATGCAATGACCACTGGTTGATCCATAAGTGGTTTATGGAAAAGAAAACACATGCAATGACTCCGGTTGGTCCATATGTGGTTTGTGGAAAGAACACACACGCATTGACCACTGGTTGATCCATATGTGGCTTGTGAAAAGAACACACATGCAATGCGACTGGTTGATCCATGTGTGGTTTGTGGAAAGAACACACATGCAATGACTCTAGTG
This sequence comes from Avena sativa, assembly GCA_916181665.1. Classification (NCBI taxonomy): domain Eukaryota; kingdom Viridiplantae; phylum Streptophyta; class Magnoliopsida; order Poales; family Poaceae; genus Avena; species Avena sativa. The sequence goes on along the minus strand of OV702292.1, from coordinate 14,325,609 downwards.
GTAGTTTTAGTATAAGATCACACACGCAATGACTCTAATGGATCCATATGTGGTTTCTGAAAAGAACACACATGCAATGACCACTTGTTGATCCATGTGTGGTTTGTGAAAAGAACACCCATGCAATTACTCTAGTGCTAGTTTTAGTATAAGAACATACATGCAATGACTCGGTCCACATGTAGTTTGTGAAAAGAACACACACGCAATGACCACTAGTTGATCCATAAGTGGTTTATGGAAAGAACACAAATGCAATGACCACTGGTTGATCCATAAGTGGTTTGTGGAAAAGAAAACACATGCAATGACTCTAGTTGGTCCATATGTGGTTTGTGGAAAGAACACACATGCATTGACCACTAGTTGTTCCATATGTGGTTTGTGAAATGAACACACATGCAATGCCACTGGTTGATCCATGTGTGGTTTGTGGAAAGAACACACATGCAATGACTCTAGTGCTAGTTTTTGTATAAGAACACACATGCAATGTCTCTAATGGATCCATATGTGGTTTGTGAAAAGAACACACATGCAATGACCACTTGTTGATCCATGTGTGGTTTGTGAAAATAACACACATGCAATGACTCTAGTGCTAGTTTTAGTATAAGAACACACATGCAATGACTCTAGTGGGTCCACATGTAGTTTGTGAAAAGAACACACATGCAATGACTCTAGTGCTAGTTTTAGTATAAGAACACACATGCAATGACTCTAGTGGGTCCACATGTAGTTTGTGAAAAGAACACACATGCAATGACCACTTGTTGATCCATGTGTCTTTTGTGAAAAGAACACACATACAATGACTCTAGTGGGTCCACATGTAGTTTGTGAAAAGAACACACATGCAATGACCACTGGTTGATCCATAAGTTGTTTGTGGAAAAGAACACACATTCAATGAACACTGGTTGATCCATGTGTGGTTTGTGCAAAAGAACACATGCATTGACCACTGGTTGATCCATGTGTGGTTTGTGAAAAGAACAGACATGCAATGACTATAGTGCTAGTTTTAGTATAAGAAGAAACATGCAATGACTCTAGTGGGTCCACATGTAGTTTTTAAAAATAACACACATGAAATGACCACTTGTTGATCCATAAGTGGTTTGTGGAAATAACACACATGCAATGACCACTGGTTGATCCATGTGTGGTTTGTGCAAAAGAACACATGCAATGAATCTGGTTGGTCCGTATGTGGTTTGTGGAAAGAACACACATGGAGTGACCACTGGTTGATCCATTTGTGGTTTGTGAAATGAACACACATGCAATGCCACTGGTTGATCCATGTGTGGTTTGTGGAAAGAACACACATGCAATGACTCTAGTGCTAGTTTTTGTATAAGAACACACATGCAATGTCTCTAATGGATCCATATGTGGTTTGTGAAAAGAACACACATGCAATGACCAATTGTTGATCCATGTGTGGTTTGTGAAAAGAACACACATGCAATGACTCTAGTGCTAGTTTTAGTATGAGAACACACATGCAATGACTCTAGTGGGTCCACATGTAGTTTGTGAAATGAACACACATGCAATGACTCTAGTGCTAGTTTTAGTATTAGAACACACATGCAATTACTCTAGTTGGTCCACATGTAGTTTGTGAAAATAACACACATGCAATGACCACTTGTTGATCCATGTGTCTTTTGTGAAAAGACCACACATACAATGACTCTAGTGAGTCCACATGTAGTTTGTGAAAAGAACACACATGCAATGACCACTGGTTGATCCATAAGTTGTTTGTGGAAAAGAACACACATGCAATGAACACTGGTTGATCCATGTGTGGTTTGTGCAAAAGAACACATGCAATGACCACTGGTTGATCCTTGTGTGGTTTGTGAAAAGAAAACACATGCAATGACTGTAGTGCTAGTTTTAGTATAAGAACACACATGCAGTGACTCTAGTGGGTCCAAATGTAATTTGTAAAAATAACACACATGCAATGACCACTGGTTGATCCATAAGTGGTTTGTGGAAATAACACACATGCAATGACCAATGGTTGATCCATAAGTGGTTTGTGGAAAAGAACACACATGCAATGACTCTGGTTGGTCCATATGTGGTTTGTGGAAAAAAACACATGCATTGACCACTAGTTGATCCATATGTGGTTTGTGAAATGAACACACATGCAATGCCACTGGTTGATCCATGTGTGGTTTGTGGAAAGAACACACATGCAATGACTCTAGTGCTAGTTTTAGTATAAGAACACACATGAAATGTCTCTAATGGATCCATATGTGGTTTGTGAAAAGAACACACATGCGATGACCACTTGTTGATCCATGTGTGGTTTGTGAAAAGAACACCCATGCAATGACTCTAGTGCTAGATTAGTATAAGAACATACATGCAATGACTCTAGTGGGTCCACATGTAGTTTGTGAAAAGAACACACATGCAATGACCACAAGTTGATCCATAAGTGGTTTGTGGAAAGAACACACATGCAATGACCACTGGTTGATCCATAAGTGGTTTATGGAAAAGAAAACACATGCAATGACTCCGGTTGGTCCATATGTGGTTTGTGGAAAGAACACACACGCATTGACCACTGGTTGATCCATATGTGGCTTGTGAAAAGAACACACATGCAATGCGACTGGTTGATCCATGTGTGGTTTGTGGAAAGAACACACATGCAATGACTCTAGTGGTAGTTTTAGTATAAGATCACACACGCAATGACTCTAATGGATCCATATGTGGTTTCTGAAAAGAACACACATGCAATGACCACTTGTTGATCCATGTGTGGTTTGTGAAAAGAACACCCATGCAATTACTCTAGTGCTAGTTTTAGTATAAGAACATACATGCAATGACTCGGTCCACATGTAGTTTGTGAAAAGAACACACATGCAATGACCACTAGTTGATCCATAAGTGGTTTATTGAAAGAACACAAATGCAATGACCACTGGTTGATCCATAAGTGGTTTGTGGAAAAGAAAACACATGCAATGACTCTAGTTGGTCCATATGTGGTTTGTGGAAAGAACACACATGCATTGACCACTAGTTGATCCATATGTGGTTTGTGAAATGAACACACATGCAATGCCACTGGTTGATCCATGTGTGGTTTGTGGAAAGAACACACATGCAATGACTCTAGTGCTAGTTTTTGTATAAGAACACACATGCAATGTCTCTAATGGATCCATATGTGGTTTGTGAAAAGAACACACATGAAATGACCACTTGTTGATCCATGTGTGGTTTGTGAAAAGAACACACATGCAATGACTCTAGTGCTAGTTTTAGTATAAGAACACACATGCAATGACTCTAGTGGGTCCACATGTAGTTTGTGAAAAGAACACACATGCAATGACTCTAGTGCTAGTTTTAGTATAAGAACACACATGCAATGACTCTAGTGGGTCCACATGTAGTTTGTGAAAAGAACACACATGCAATGACCACTTGTTGATCCATGTGTCTTTTGTGAAAAGAACACACATACAATGACTCTAGTGGGTCCACATGTAGTTTGTGAAAAGAACACACATGCAATGACCACTGGTTGATCCATAAGTTGTTTGTGGAAAAGAACACACATTCAATGAACACTGGTTGATCCATGTGTGGTTTGTGCAAAAGAACACATGCATTGACCACTGGTTGATCCATGTGTGGTTTGTGAAAAGAACAGACATGCAATGACTATAGTGCTAGTTTTAGAATAAGAAGACACATGCAATGACTCTAGTGGGTCCACATGTAGTTTTTAAAAATAACACACATGAAATGACCACTTGTTGATCCATAAGTGGTTTGTGGAAATAACACACATGCAATGACCACTGGTTGATCCATGTGTGGTTTGTGCAAAAGAACACATGCAATGAATCTGGTTGGTCCGTATGTGGTTTGTGGAAAGAACACACATGGAGTGACCACTGGTTGATCCATATGTGGCTTGTGAAAAGAACACACATGCAATGCCACTGGTTGATCCATGTGTGGTTTGTGGAAAGAACACACATGCAATGACTCTAGTGGTAGTTTTAGTATAAGATCACACACGCAATGACTCTAATGGATCCATATGTGGTTTCTGAAAAGAACACACATGCAATGACCACTTGTTGATCCATGTGTGGTTTGTGAAAAGAACACCCATGCAATTACTCTAGTGCTAGTTTTAGTATAAGAACATACATGCAATGACTCGGTCCACATGTAGTTTGTGAAAAGAACACACATGCAATGACCACTAGTTGATCCATAAGTGGTTTATGGAAAGAACACAAATGCAATGACCACTGGTTGATCCATAAGTGGTTTGTGGAAAAGAAAACACATGCAATGACTCTGGTTGGTCCATATGTGGTTTGTGGAAAGAACACACATGCATTGACCACTAGTTGATCCATATGTGGTTTGTGAAATGAACACACATGCAATGCCACTGGTTGATCCATGTGTGGTTTGTGGAAAGAACACACATGCAATGAGTCTAGTGCTAGTTTTTGTATAAGAACACACATGCAATGTCTCTAATGGATCCATATGTGGTTTGTGAAAAGAACACACATGCAATGACCACTTGTTGATCCATGTGTGGTTTGTGAAAAGAACACACATGCAATGACTCTAGTGCTAGTTTTAGTATAAGAACACACATGCAATGACTCTAGTGGGTCCACATGTAGTTTGTGAAATGAACACACATGCAATGACTCTAGTGCTAGTTTTAGTATTAGAACACACATGCAATTACTCTAGTTGGTCCACATGTAGTTTGTGAAAAGAACACACATGCAATGACCACTTGTTGATCCATGTGTCTTTTGTGAAAAGACCACACATACAATGACTCTAGTGAGTCCACATGTAGTTTGTGAAAAGAACACACATGCAATGACCACTAGTTGATCCATAACTTGTTTGTGGAAAAGAACACACATGCAATGAACACTGGTTGATCCATGTGTGGTTTGTGCAAAAGAACACATGCAATGACCACTGGTTGATCCTTGTGTGGTTTGTGAAAAGAAAACACATGCAATGACTGTAGTGCTAGTTTTAGTATAAGAACACACATGCAGTGACTCTAGTGGGTCCAAATGTAGTTTGTAAAAATAACACACATGCAATGACCACTGGTTGATCCATAAGTGGTTTGTGGAAATAACACACATGCAATGACCAATGGTTGATCCATAAGTGGTTTGTGGAAAAGAACACACATGCAATGACTCTGGTTGGTCCATATGTGGTTTGTGGAAAAAAACACATGCATTGACCACTAGTTGATCCATATGTGGTTTGTGAAATGAACACACATGCAATGCCACTGGTTGATCCATGTGTGGTTTGTGGAAAGAACACACATGCAATGACTCTAGTGCTAGTTTTAGTATAAGAACACACATGAAATGTCTCTAATGGATCCATATGTGGTTTGTGAAAAGAACACACATGCGATGACCACTTGTTGATCCATGTGTGGTTTGTGAAAAGAACACCCATGCAATGACTCTAGTGCTAGATTAGTATAAGAACATACATGCAATGACTCTAGTGGGTCCACATGTAGTTTGTGAAAAGAACACACATGCAATGACCACAAGTTGATCCATAAGTGGTTTGTGGAAAGAACACACATGCAATGACCACTGGTTGATCCATAAGTGGTTTATGGAAAAGAAAACACATGCAATGACTCCGGTTGGTCCATATGTGGTTTGTGGAAAGAACACACACGCATTGACCACTGGTTGATCCATATGTGGCTTGTGAAAAGAACACACATGCAATGCGACTGGTTGATCCATGTGTGGTTTGTGGAAAGAACACACATGCAATGACTCTAGTGGTAGTTTTAGTATAAGATCACACACGCAATGACTCTAATGGATCCATATGTGGTTTCTGAAAAGAACACACATGCAATGACCACTTGTTGATCCATGTGTGGTTTGTGAAAAGAACACCCATGCAATTACTCTAGTGCTAGTTTTAGTATAAGAACATACATGCAATGACTCGGTCCACATGTAGTTTGTGAAAAGAACACACATGCAATGACCACTAGTTGATCCATAAGTGGTTTATGGAAAGAACACAAATGCAATGACCACTGGTTGATCCATAAGTGGTTTGTGGAAAAGAAAACACATGCAATGACTCTAGTTGGTCCATATGTGGTTTGTGGAAAGAACACACATGCATTGACCACTAGTTGATCCATATGTGGTTTGTGAAATGAACACACATGCAATGCCACTGGTTGATCCATGTGTGGTTTGTGGAAAGAACACACATGCAATGACTCTAGTGCTAGTTTTTGTATAATAACACACATGCAATGTCTCTAATGGATCCATATGTGGTTTGTGAAAAGAACACACATGCAATGACCACTTGTTGATCCATGTGTGGTTTGTGAAAAGAACACACATGCAATGACTCTAGTGCTAGTTTTAGTATAAGAACACACATGCAATGACTCTAGTGGGTCCACATGTAGTTTGTGAAAAGAACACACATGCAATGACTCTAGTGCTAGTTTTAGTATAAGAACACACATGCAATGACTCTAGTGGGTACACATGTAGTTTGTGAAAAGAACACACATGCAATGACCACTTGTTGATCCATGTGTCTTTTGTGAAAAGAACACACATACAATGACTCTAGTGGGTCCACATGTAGTTTGTGAAAAGAACACACATGCAATGACCACTGGTTGATCCATAAGTTGTTTGTGGAAAAGAACACACATTCAATGAACACTGGTTGATCCATGTGTGGTTTGTGCAAAAGAACACATGCATTGACCACTGGTTGATCCATGTGTGGTTTGTGAAAAGAACAGACATGCAATGACTATAGTGCTAGTTTTAGTATAAGAACACACATGCAATGACTCTAGTGGGTCCACATGTAGTTTTTAAAAATAACACACATGAAATGACCACTTGTTGATCCATAAGTGGTTTGTGGAAATAACACACATGCAATGACCACTGGTTGATCCATGTGTGGTTTGTGCAAAAGAACACATGCAATGAATCTGGTTGGTCCGTATGTGGTTTGTGGAAAGAACACACATGGAGTGACCACTGGTTGATCCATGTGTGGTTTGTGAAATGAACACACATGCAATGCCACTGTTTGATCCATGTGTGGTTTGTGGAAAGAACACACATGCAATGACTCTAGTGCTAGTTTTTGTATAAGAACACACATGCAATGTCTCTAATGGATCCATATGTGGTTTGTGAAAAGAACACACATGCAATGACCACTTGTTGATCCATGTGTGGTTTGTGAAAAGAACACACATGCAATGACTCTAGTGCTAGTTTTAGTATAAGAACACACATGCAATGACTCTAGTGGGTCCACATGTAGTTTCTGAAAAGAACACACATGCAATGACTCTAGTGCTAGTTTTAGTATTAGAACACACATGCAATTACTCTAGTTGGTCCACATGTAGTTTGTGAAAAGAACACACATGCAATGAACACTGGTTGATCCATGTGTGGTTTGTGCAAAAGAGCACATGCAATGAATCTGGTTGGTCCGTATGTGGTTTGTGGAAACAACACACATGCAGTGACCACTGGTTGATCCATGTGTGGTTTGTGAAATGAACACACATGCAATGCCACTGGTTGATCCATGTGTGGTTTGTGGAAAGAACACACATGCAATGACTCTAGTGCTAGTTTTTGTATAAGAACACACATGCAATGTCTCTAATGGATCCATATGTGGTTTGTGAAAAGAACACACATGCAATGACCACTCTTTGATCCATGTGTGGTTTGTGAAAAGAACACACATGCAATGACTCAGTGCTAGTTTTAGTATAAGAACACACATGCAATGACTCTAGTGGGTCCACATGTAGTTTGTGAAAAGAACACACATGCAATGACTCTAGTGCTAGTTTTAGTATAAGAACACACATGCAATGACTCTAGTGGGTCCACATGTACTTTGTGAAAAGAACACACATGCAATGACCACTTGTTGATCCATGTGTCTTTTGTGAAAAGAACACACATACAATGACTCTAGTGGGTCCACATGTAGTTTGTGAAAAGAACACACATGCAATGACCACTGGTTGATCCATAAGTTGTTTGTGGAAAAGAACACACATTCAATGAACACTGGTTGATCCATGTGTGGTTTGTGCAAAAGAACACATGCATTGACCACTGGTTGATCCATGTGTGGTTTGTGAAAAGAACAGACATGCAATGACTATAGTGCTAGTTTTAGTATAAGAACACACATGCAATGACTCTAGTGGGTCCACATGTAGTTTTTAAAAATAACACACATGAAATGACCACTTGTTGATCCATAAGTAGTTTGTGGAAATAACACACATGCAATGACCACTGGTTGATCCATGTGTGGTTTGTGCAAAAGAACACATGCAATGAATCCGGTTGGTCCGTATGTGGTTTGTGGAAAGAACACACATGGAGTGACCACTGGTTGATCCATGTGTGGTTTGTGAAATGAACACATATGCAATGCCACTGGTTGATCCATGTGTGGTTTGTGGAAAGAACACACATGCAATGACTCTAGTGCTAGTTTTTGTATAAGAACACACATGCAATGTCTCTAATGGATCCATATGTGGTTTGTGAAAAGAACACACATGCAATGACCACTTGTTGATCCATGTGTCGTTTGTGAAAAGAACACACATGCAATGACTCTAGTGCTAGTTTTAGTATAAGAACACACATGCAATGACTATAGTCGGTCCACATGTAGTTTGTGAAAAGAACACACATGCAATGACTCTAGTGCTAGTTTTAGTATTAGAACACACATGCAATTACTCTAGTTAGTCCACATGTAGTTTGTGAAAAGAACACACATGCAATGACCACTGGTTGATCCATAAGTTGTTTGTGGAAAAGAACACACATGCAATGAACACTGGTTGATCCATGTGTGGTTTGTGCAAAAGAACACATGCAATGACCACTGGTTGATCCTTGTGTGGTTTGTGAAAAGAAAACACATGCAATCACTGTAGTGCTAGTTTTAGTATAAGAACACACATGCAGTGACTCTAGTGGGTCCAAATGTAGTTTGTAAAAATAACACACATGCAATGACCACTGGTTGATCCATAAGTGGTTTGTGGAAATAACACACATGCAATGACCAATGGTTGATCCATAAGTGGTTTGTGGAAAAGAACACACATGCAATGACTCTGGTTGGTCCATATGTGGTTTGTGGAAAAAAACACATGCATTGACCACTAGTTGATCCATATGTGGTTTGTGAAATGAACACACATGCAATGCCACTGGTTGATCCATGTGTGGTTTGTGGAAAGAACACACATGCAATGACTCTAGTGCTAGTTTTAGTATAAGAACACACATGAAATGTCTCTAATGGATCCATATGTGGTTTGTGAAAAGAACACACATGCGATGACCACTTGTTGATCCATGTGTGGTTTGTGAAAAGAACACCCATGCAATGACTCTAGTGCTAGATTAGTATAAGAACATACATGCAATGACTCTAGTGGGTCCACATGTAGTTTGTGAAAAGAACACACATGCAATGACCACAAGTTGATCCATAAGTGGTTTGTGGAAAGAACACACATGCAATGACCACTGGTTGATCCATAAGTGGTTTGTGGAAAAGAAAACACATGCAATGACTCTGGTTGGTCCATATGTGGTTTGTGGAAAGAACACACACGCATTGACCACTGGTTGATCCATATGTGGCTTGTGAAAAGAACACACATGCAATGCCACTGGTTGATCCATGTGTGGTTTGTGGAAAGAACACACATGCAATGACTCTAGTGGTAGTTTTAGTATAAGATCACACACGCAATGACTCTAATGGATCCATATGTGGTTTCTGAAAAGAACACACATGCAATGACCACTTGTTGATCCATGTGTGGTTTGTGAAAAGAACACCCATGCAATTACTCTAGTGCTAGTTTTAGTATAAGAACATACATGCAATGACTCGGTCCACATGTAGTTTGTGAAAAGAACACACATGCAATGACCACTAGTTGATCCATAAGTGGTTTATGGAAAGAACACAAATGCAATGACCACTGGTTGATCCATAAGTGGTTTGTGGAAAAGAAAACACATGCAATTACTCTAGTTGGTCCACATGTAGTTTGTGAAAAGAACACACATGCAATGAACACTGGTTGATCCATGTGTGGTTTGTGCAAAAGAGCACATGCAATGAATCTGGTTGGTCCGTATGTGGTTTGTGGAAAGAACACACATGCAGTGTCTCTAATGGATCCATATGTGGTTTGTGAAAAGAACACACATGCAATGACCACTCTTTGATCCATGTGTGGTTTGTGAAAAGAACACACATGCAATGACTCAAGTGCTAGTTTTAGTATAAGAACACACATGCAATGACTCTAGTGGGTCCACATGTAGTTTGTGAAAAGAACACACATGCAATGACTCTAGTGCTAGTTTTTGTATAAGAACACACATGCAATGACTCTAGTGCTAGTTTTTGTATAAGAACACACATGCAATGTCTCTAATGGATCCATATGTGGTTTGTGAAAATAACACACATGCAATGACAACTTGTTGATCCATGTGTGGTTTGTGAAAAGAACACACATGCAATGACTCTAGTGCTAGTTTTAGTATAAGAACACACATGCAATGACTCTAGTGGGTCCACATGTAGTTTGTGAAAAGAACACACATGCAATGACTCTAGTGCTAGTTTTAGTATTAGAACACACATGCAATTACTCTAGTTGGTCCACATGTAGTTTGTGAAAAGAACACACATGCAATGACCACTGGTTGATCCATAAGTTGTTTGTGGAAAAGAACACACATTCAATGAACACTGGTTGATCCATGTGTGGTTTGTGCAAAAGAACACATGCATTGACCACTGGTTGATCCATGTGTGGTTTATGAAAAGAACAGACATGCAATGACTATAGTGCTAGTTTTAGTATAAGAACACACATGCAATGACTCTAGTGGGTCCACATGTAGTTTTTAAAAATAACACACATGAAATGACCACTTGTTGATCCATAAGTGGTTTGTGGAAATAACACACATGCAATGACCACTGGTTGATCCATGTGTGGTTTGTGCAAAAGAACACATGCAATGAATCTGGTTGGTCCGTATGTGGTTTGTGGAAAGAACACACATGGAGTGACCACTGGTTGATCCATGTGTGGTTTGTGAAATGAACACACATGCAATGCCACTGGTTGATCCATGTGTGGTTTGTGGAAAGAACACACATGCAATGACTCTAGTGCTAGTTTTTGTATAAGAACACACATGCAATGACTCTAGTGCTAGTTTTTGTATAAGAACACACATGCAATGTCTCTAATGGATCCATATGTGGTTTGTGAAAAGAACACACATGCAATGACCACTTGTTGATCCATGTGTGGTTTGTGAAAAGAACACACATGCAATGACTCTAGTGCTAGTTTTAGTATAAGAACACACATGCAATGACTCTAGTGGGTCCACATGTAGTTTGTGAAAAGAACACACATGCAATGACTCTAGTGCTAGTTTTAGTATTAGAACACACATGCAATTACTCTAGTTGGTCCACATGTAGTTTGTGAAAAGAACACACATGCAATGACCACTTGTTGATCCATGTGTCTTTTGTGAAAAGACCACACATACATTGACTCTAGTGGGTCCACATGTAGTTTGTGAAAAGAACACACATGCAATGACCACTGGTTGATCCATAAGTTGTTTGTGGAAAAGAACACACATGCAATGAACACTGGTTGATCCATGTGTGGTTTGTGCAAAAGAACACGTGCAATGACCATTGGTTGATCCTTGTGTGGTTTGTGAAAAAAACACACATGCAATGACTATAGTGCTAGTTTTAGTATAAGAACACACATGCAGTGACTCTAGTGGGTCCAAATGTAGTTTGTAAAAATAACACACATGCAATGACCACTGGTTGATCCATAAGTGGTTTGTGGAAATAACACACATGCAATGACCAATGGTTGATCCATAAGTGGTTTGTGGAAAAGAACACACATGCAATGACTCTGGTTGGTCCATATGTGTCTTGTGGAAAAAAACACATGCATTGACCACTAGTTGATCCATATGTGGTTTGTGAAATGAACACACATGCAATGCCACTGGTTGATCCATGTGTGGTTTGTGGAAAGAACACACATGCAATGACTCTAGTGCTAGTTTTTGTATAAGAACACACATGCAATGTCTCTAATGGATCCATATGTGGTTTGTGAAAAGAACACACATGCAATGACCACTTGTTGATCCATGTGTGGTTTGTGAAAAGAACACACATGCAATGACTCTAGTGCTAGTTTTAGTATAAGAACACACATGCAATGACTCTAGTCGGTCCACATGTAGTTTGTGAAAAGAACACACATGCAATGACTCTAGTGCTAGTTTTAGTATTAGAACACACATGCAATTACTCTAGTTGGTCCACATGTAGTTTGTGAAAAGAACACACATGCAATGACCACTTGTTGATCCATGTGTCTTTTGTGAAAAGACCACACATACAATGACTCTAGTGAGTCCACATGTAGTTTGTGAAAAGAACACACATGCAATGACCACTGGTTGATCCATAAGTTGTTTGTGGAAAAGAACACACATGCAATGAACACTGGTTGATCCATGTGTGGTTTGTGCAAAAGAACACATGCAATGACCACTGGTTGATCCTTGTGTGGTTTGTGAAAAAAAACACATGCAATGACTGTAGTGCTAGTTTTAGTATAAGAACACACATGCAGTGACTCTAGTGGGTCCAAATGTAGTTTGTAAAAATAACACACATGCAATGACCACTGGTTGATCCATAAGTGGTTTGTGGAAATAACACACATGCAATGACCAATGGTTGATCCATAAGTGGTTTGTGGAAAAGAACACACATGCAATGACTCTGGTTGGTCCATATGTGGTTTGTGGAAAAAAACACATGCATTACCCACTAGTTGATCCATATGTGGTTTGTGAAATGAACACACATTCTATGCCACTGGTTGATCCATGTGTGATTTGTGGAAAGAACAGACATGCAATGACTCTAGTGGTAGTTTTTGTATAAGAACACACATGCAATGTCTCTAATGGATCCATATGTGGTTTGTGAAAAGAACACACATGCAATGACCACTTGTTGATCCATGTCTGGTTTGTGAAAAGAACACACATGCAATGACTCTAGTGCTAGTTTTAGTATTAGAACACACATGCAATTACTCTAGTTGGTCCACATGTAGTTTGTGAAAAGAACACACATGCAATGACCACTTGTTGATCCATGTGTCTTTTGTGAAAAGACCACACATACAATGACTCTAGTGAGTCCACATGTAGTTTGTGAAAAGAACACACATGCAATGACCACTGGTTGATCCATAAGTGGTTTGTGGAAAAGAACACACATGCAATGAACACTGGTTGATCCATGTGTGGTTTGTGCAAAAGAACACATGCAATGACCACTGGTTGATCCTTGTGTGGTTTGTGAAAAAAAAACACATGCAATGACTGTAGTGCTAGTTTTAGTATAAGAACACACATGCAGTGACTCTAGTGGGTCCAAATGTAGTTTGTAAAAATAACACACATGCAATGACCACTGGTTGATCCATAAGTGGTTTGTGGAAATAACACACATGCAATGACCAATGGTTGATCCATAAGTGGTTTGTGGAAAAGAACACACATGCAATGACTCTGGTTGGTCCATATGTGGTTTGTGGAAAAAAACACATGCATTACCCACTAGTTGATCCATATGTGGTTTGTGAAATGAACACACATTCTATGCCACTGGTTGATCCATGTGTGGTTTGTGGAAAGAACACACATGCAATGACTCTAGTGGTAGTTTTTGTATAAGAACACACATGCAATGTCTCTAATGGATCCATATGTGGTTTGTGAAAAGAACACACATGCAATGACCACTTGTTGATCCATGTCTGGTTTGTGAAAAGAACACACATGCAATGACTCTAGTGCTAGTTTTAGTATAAGAACACACATGCAATGACTCTAGTGGGTCCACATGTAGTTTGTGAAAAGAACACACATGCAATGACTCTAGTGCTAGTTTTAGTATTAGAACACACATGCAATTACTCTAGTTGGTCCACATGTAGTTTGTGAAAAGAACACACATGCAATGACCACTTGTTGATCCATGTGTCTTTTGTGAAAAGACCACACATACATTGACTCTAGTGGGTCCACATGTAGTTTGTGAAAAGAACACACATGCAATGACCACTGGTTGATCCATAAGTTGTTTGTGGAAAAGAACACACATGCAATGAACACTGGTTGATCCATGTGTGGTTTTTGCAAAAGAACACGTGCAATGACCATTGGTTGATCCTTGTGTGGTTTGTGAAAAAAACACACATGCAATGACTATAGTGCTAGTTTTAGTATAAGAACACACATGCAGTGACTCTAGTGGGTCCAAATGTAGTTTGTAAAAATAACACACATGCAATGACCACTGGTTGATCCATAAGTGGTTTGTGGAAATAACACACATGCAATGACCAATGGTTGATCCATAAGTGGTTTGTGGAAAAGAACACACATGCAATGACTCTGGTTGGTCCATATGTGTCTTGTGGAAAAAAAACACATGCATTGACCACTAGTTGATCCATATGTGGTTTGTGAAATGAACACACATGCAATGCCACTGGTTGATCCATGTGTGGTTTGTGGAAAGAACACACATGCAATGACTCTAGTGCTAGTTTTTGTATAAGAACACACATGCAATGTCTCTAATGGATCCATATGTGGTTTGTGAAAAGAACACACATGCAATGACCACTTGTTGATCCATGTGTGGTTTGTGAAAAGAACACACATGCAATGAATCTAGTGCTAGTTTTAGTATAAGAACACACATGCAATGACTCTAGTCGGTCCACATGTAGTTTGTGAAAAGAACACACATGCAATGACTCTAGTGCTAGTTTTAGTATTAGAACACACATGCAATTACTCTAGTTGGTCCACATGTAGTTTGTGAAAAGAACACACATGCAATGACCACTTGTTGATCCATGTGTCTTTTGTGAAAAGACCACACATACAATGACTCTAGTGAGTCCACATGTAGTTTGTGAAAAGAACACACATGCAATGACCACTGGTTGATCCATAAGTTGTTTGTGGAAAAGAACACACATGCAATGAACACTGGTTGATCCATGTGTGGTTTGTGCAAAAGAACACATGCAATGACCACTGGTTGATCCTTGTGTGGTTTGTGAAAAAAAAACACATGCAATGACTGTAGTGCTAGTTTTAGTATAAGAACACACATGCAGTGACTCTAGTGGGTCCAAATGTAGTTTGTAAAAATAACACACATGCAATGACCACTGGTTGATCCATAAGTGGTTTGTGGAAATAACACACATGCAATGACCAATGGTTGATCCATAAGTGGTTTGTGGAAAAGAACACACATGCAATGACTCTGGTTGGTCCATATGTGGTTTGTGGAAAAAAAACACATGCATTGACCACTAGTTGATCCATATGTGGTTTGTGAAATGAACACACATTCTATGCCACTGGTTGATCCATGTGTGGTTTGTGGAAAGAACACACATGCAATGACTCTAGTGCTAGTTTTAGTATAAGAACACACATGAAATGTCTCTAATGGATCCATATGTGGTTTGTGAAAAGAACACACATGCGATGACCACTTGTTGATCCATGTGTGGTTTGTGAAAAGAACACCCATGCAATGACTCTAGTGCTAGATTAGTATAAGAACATACATGCAATGACTCTAGTGGGTCCACATGTAGTTTGTGAAAAGAACACACTTGCAATGACCACAAGTTGATCCATAAGTGGTTTGTGGAAAGAACACACATGCAATGACCACTGGTTGATCCATAAGTGGTTTGTGGAAAAGAAAACACATGCAATGACTCTGGTTGGTCCATATGTGGTTTGTGGAAAGAACACACACGCATTGACCACTGGTTGATCCATATGTGGCTTGTGAAAAGAACACACATGCAATGCCACTGGTTGATCCATGTGTGGTTTGTGGAAAGAACACACATGCAATGACTCTAGTGGTAGTTTTAGTATAAGATCACACACGCAATGACTCTAATGGATCCATATGTGGTTTCTGAAAAGAACACACATGCAATGACCACTTGTTGATCCATGTGTGGTTTGTGAAAAGAACACCCATGCAATTACTCTAGTGCTAGTTTTAGTATAAGAACATACATGCAATGACTCGGTCCACATGTAGTTTGTGAAAAGAACACACATGCAATGACCACTAGTTGATCCATAAATGGTTTATGGAAAGAACACAAATGCAATGACCACTGGTTGATCCATAAGTGGTTTGTGGAAAAGAAAACACATGCAATTACTCTAGTTGGTCCACATGTAGTTTGTGAAAAGAACACACATGCAATGAACACTGGTTGATCCATGTGTGGTTTGTGCAAAAGAGCACATGCAATGAATCTGGTTGGTCCGTATGTGGTTTGTGGAAAGAACACACATGCAGTGACCACTGGTTGATCCATGTGTGGTTTGTGAAATGAACACACATGCAATGCCACTGGTTGATCCATGTGTGGTTTGTGGAAAGAAGACACATGCAATGACTCTAGTGCTAGTTTTTGTATAAGAACACACATGCAATGTCTCTAATGGATCCATATGTGGTTTGTGAAAAGAACACACATGCAATGACCACTCTTTGATCCATGTGTGGTTTGTGAAAAGAACACACATGCAATGACTCTAGTGCTAGTTTTAGTATAAGAACACACATGCAATGACTCTAGTGGGTCCACATGTAGTTTGTGAAAAGAACACACATGCAATGACTCTAGTGCTAGTTTTAGTATAAGAACACACATGCAATGACTCTAGTGGGTCCAAATGTAGTTTGTGAAATGAACACACATGCAATGACCACTTGTTGATCCACGTGTCTTTTGTGAAAAGAACACACATACAATGACTCTAGTGGGTCCACATGTAGTTTGTGAAAAGAACACACATGCAATGACCACTGGTTGATCCATAAGTTGTTTGTGGAAAAGAACACACATTCAATGAACACTGGTTGATCCATGTGTGGTTTGTGCAAAAGAACACATGCATTGACCACTGGTTGATCCATGTGTGGTTTATGAAAAGAACAGACATGCAATGACTATAGTGCTAGTTTTAGTATAAGAACACACATGCAATGACTCTAGTGGGTCCACATGTAGTTTTTAAAAATAACACACATGAAATGACCACTTGTTGATCCATAAGTGGTTTGTGGAAATAACACACATGCAATGACCACTGGTTGATCCATGTGTGGTTTGTGCAAAAGAACACATGCAATGAATCTGGTTGGTCCGTATGTGGTTTGTGGAAAGAACACACATGGAGTGACCACTGGTTGATCCATGTGTGGTTTGTGAAATGAACACACATGCAATGCCACTGGTTGATCCATGTGTGGTTTGTGGAAAGAACACACATGCAATGACTCTAGTGCTAGTTTTTGTATAAGAACACACATGCAATGTCTCTAATGGATCCATATGTGGTTTGTGAAAAGAACACACATGCAATGACCACCTGTTGATCCATGTGTGGTTTGTGAAAAGAACACACATGCAATGACTCTAGTGCTAGTTTTAGTATAAGAACACACATGCAATGACTCTAGTGGGTCCACATGTAGTTTGTGAAAAGAACACACATGCAATGACTCTAGTGCTAGTTTTAGTATTAGAACACACATGCAATGACTCTAGTTGGTCCACATGTAGTTTGTGAAAGGAACACACATGCAATGACCACTTGTTGATCCATGTGTCTTTTGTGAAAAGACCACACATACATTGACTCTAGTGGGTCCACATGTAGTTTGTGAAAAGAACACACATGCAATGACCACTGGTTGATCCATAAGTTGTTTGTGGAAAAGAACACACATGCAATGAACACTGGTTGATCCATGTGTGGTTTGTGCAAAAGAACACGTGCAATGACCATTGGTTGATCCTTGTGTGGTTTGTGAAAAAAAACACACATGCAATGACTATAGTGCTAGTTTTAGTATAAGAACACACATGCAGTGACTCTAGTGGGTCCAAATGTAGTTTGTAAAAATAACACACATGCAATGACCACTGGTTGATCCATAAGTGGTTTGTGGAAATAACACACATGCAATGACCAATGGTTGATCCATAAGTGGTTTGTGGAAAAGAACACACATGCAATGACTCTGGTTGGTCCATATGTGTCTTGTGGAAAAAAAACACATGCATTGACCACTAGTTGATCCATATGTGGTTTGTGAAATGAACACACATGCAATGCCACTGGTTGATCCATGTGTGGTTTGTGGAAAGAACACACATGCAATGACTCTAGTGCTAGTTTTTGTATAAGAACACACATGCAATGTCTCTAATGGATCCATATGTGGTTTGTGAAAAGAACACACATGCAATGACCACTTGTTGATCCATGTGTGGTTTGTGAAAAGAACACACATGCAATGACTCTAGTGCTAGTTTTAGTATAAGAACACACATGCAATGACTCTAGTGGGTCCACATGTAGTTTGTGAAAAGAACACACATGCAATGACTCTAGTGCTAGTTTTAGTATTAGAACACACATGCAATTACTCTAGTTGGTCCACATGTAGTTTGTGAAAAGAACACACATGCAATGACCACTTGTTGATCCATGTGTCTTTTGTGAAAAGACCACACATACAATGACTCTAGTGAGTCCACATGTAGTTTGTGAAAAGAACACACATGCAATGACCACTGGTTGATCCATAAGTTGTTTGTGGAAAAGAACACACATGCAATGAACACTGGTTGATCCATGTGTGGTTTGTGCAAAAGAACACATGCAATGACCACTGGTTGATCCTTGTGTGGTTTGTGAAAAAAAAAACACATGCAATGACTGTAGTGCTAGTTTTAGTATAAGAACACACATGCAGTGACTCTAGTGGGTCCAAATGTAGTTTGTAAAAATAACACACATGCAATGACCACTGGTTGATCCATAAGTGGTTTGTGGAAATAACAGACATGCAATGACCAATGGTTGTTCCATAAGTGGTTTGTGGAAAAGAACACACATGCAATGACTCTGGTTGGTCCATATGTGGTTTGTGGAAAAAAACACATGCATTGACCACTAGTTGATCCATATGTGGTTTGTGAAATGAACACACATTCTATGCCACTGGTTGATCCATGTGTGGTTTGTGGAAAGAACACACATGCAATGACTCTAGTGCTAGTTTTAGTATAAGAACACACATGAAATGTCTCTAATGGATCCATATGTGGTTTGTGAAAAGAACACACATGCGATGACCACTTGTTGATCCATGTGTGGTTTGTGAAAAGAACACCCATGCAATGACTCTAGTGCTAGATTAGTATAAGAACATACATGCAATGACTCTAGTGGGTCCACATGTAGTTTGTGAAAAGAACACACATGCAATGACTCTAGTGCTAGTTTTAGTATTAGAACACACATGCAATGACTCTAGTTGGTCCACATGTAGTTTGTGAAAGGAACACACATGCAATGACCACTTGTTGATCCATGTGTCTTTTGTGAAAAGACCACACATACATTGACTCTAGTGGGTCCACATGTAGTTTGTGAAAAGAACACACATGCAATGACCACTGGTTGATCCATAAGTTGTTTGTGGAAAAGAACACACATGCAATGAACACTGGTTGATCCATGTGTGGTTTGTGCAAAAGAACACGTGCAATGACCATTGGTTGATCCTTGTGTGGTTTGTGAAAAAAACACACATGCAATGACTATAGTGCTAGTTTTAGTATAAGAACACACATGCAGTGACTCTAGTGGGTCCAAATGTAGTTTGTAAAAATAACACACATGCAATGACCACTGGTTGATCCATAAGTGGTTTGTGGAAATAACACACATGCAATGACCAATGGTTGATCCATAAGTGGTTTGTGGAAAAGAACACACATGCAATGACTCTGGTTGGTCCATATGTGTCTTGTGGAAAAAAAACACATGCATTGACCACTAGTTGATCCATATGTGGTTTGTGAAATGAACACACATGCAATGCCACTGGTTGATCCATGTGTGGTTTGTGGAAAGAACACACATGCAATGACTCTAGTGCTAGTTTTTGTATAAGAACACACATGCAATGTCTCTAATGGATCCATATGTGGTTTGTGAAAAGAACACACATGCAATGACCACTTGTTGATCCATGTGTGGTTTGTGAAAAGAACACACATGCAATGACTCTAGTGCTAGTTTTAGTATAAGAACATACATGCAATGACTCTAGTGGGTCCACATGTAGTTTGTGAAAAGAACACACATGCAATGACTCTAGTGCTAGTTTTAGTATTAGAACACACATGCAATTACTCTAGTTGGTCCACATGTAGTTTGTGAAAAGAACACACATGCAATGACCACTTGTTGATCCATGTGTCTTTTGTGAAAAGACCACACATACAATGACTCTAGTGAGTCCACATGTAGTTTGTGAAAAGAACACACATGCAATGACCACTGGTTGATCCATAAGTTGTTTGTGGAAAAGAACACACATGCAATGAACACTGGTTGATCCATGTGTGGTTTGTGCAAAAGAACACATGCAATGACCACTGGTTGATCCTTGTGTGGTTTGTGAAAAAAAAAACACATGCAATGACTGTAGTGCTAGTTTTAGTATAAGAACACACATGCAGTGACTCTAGTGGGTCCAAATGTAGTTTGTAAAAATAACACACATGCAATGACCACTGGTTGATCCATAAGTGGTTTGTGGAAATAACACACATGCAATGACCAATGGTTGTTCCATAAGTGGTTTGTGGAAAAGAACACACATGCAATGACTCTGGTTGGTCCATATGTGGTTTGTGGAAAAAAACACATGCATTGACCACTAGTTGATCCATATGTGGTTTGTGAAATGAACACACATTCTATGCCACTGGTTGATCCATGTGTGGTTTGTGGAAAGAACACACATGCAATGACTCTAGTGCTAGTTTTAGTATAAGAACACACATGAAATGTCTCTAATGGATCCATATGTGGTTTGTGAAAAGAACACACATGCGATGACCACTTGTTGATCCATGTGTGGTTTGTGAAAAGAACACCCATGCAATGACTCTAGTGCTAGATTAGTATAAGAACATACATGCAATGACTCTAGTGGGTCCACATGTAGTTTGTGAAAAGAACACACATGCAATGACCACAAGTTGATCCATAAGTGGTTTGTGGAAAGAACACACATGCAATGACCACTAGTTGATCCATAAGTGGTTTGTGGAAAAGAAAACACATGCAATGACTCTGGTTGGTCCATATGTGGTTTGTGGAAAGAACACACACGCATTGACCACTGGTTGATCCATATGTGGCTTGTGAAAAGAACACACATGCAATGCCACTGGTTGATCCATGTGTGGTTTGTCGAAAGAACACACATGCAATGACTCTAGGGGTAGTTTTAGTATAAGATCACACACGCAATGACTCTAATGGATCCATATGTGGTTTCTGAAAAGAACACACATGCAATGACCACTTGTTGATCCATGTGTGGTTTGTGAAAAGAACACCCATGCAATTACTCTAGTGCTAGTTTTAGTATAAGAACATACATGCAATGACTCGGTCCACATGTAGTTTGTGAAAAGAACACACATGCAATGACCACTAGTTGATCCATAAGTGGTTTATGGAAAGAACACAAATGCAATGACCACTGGTTGATCCATAAGTGGTTTGTGGAAAAGAAAACACATGCAATGACTCTGGTTGGTCCATATGTGGTTTGTGGAAAGAACACACATGCATTGACCACTAGTTGATCCATATGTGGTTTGTGAAATGAACACACATGCAATGCCACTGGTTGATCCATGTGTGGTTTGTGGAAAGAACACACATGCAATGACTCTAGTGCTAGTTTTTGTATAAGAACACACATGCAATGTCTCTAATGGATCCATATGTGGTTTGTGAAAAGAACACACATGCAATGACCACTTGTTGATCCATGTGTGGTTTGTGAAAAGAACACACATGCAATGACTCTAGTGCTAGTTTTAGTATAAGAACACACATGCAATGACTCTAGTGGGTCCACATGTAGTTTGTGAAAAGAACACACATGCAATGACTCTAGTGCTAGTTTTAGTATAAGAACACAGATGCAATGACTCTAGTGGGTCCACATGTAGTTTGTGAAAAGAACACACATGCAATGACCACTTGTTGATCCATGTGTCTTTTGTGAAAAGAACACACATACAATGACTCTAGTGGGTCCACATGTAGTTTGTGAAAAGAACACACATGCAATGACCACTGGTTGATCCATAAGTTGTTTGTGGAAAATAACACACATTCAATGAACATTGGTTGATCCATGTGTGGTTTGTGCAAAAGAACACATGCATTGACCACTGGTAGATCCATGTGTGGTTTGTGAAAAGAACAGACATGCAATGACTATAGTGCTAGTTTTAGTATAAGAACACACATGCAATGACTCTAGTGGGTCCACATGTAGTTTTTAAAAATAACACACATGAAATGACCACTTGTTGATCCATAAGTGGTTTGTGGAAATAACACACATGCAATGACCACTGGTTGATCCATGTGTGGTTTGTGCAAAAGAACACATGCAATGAATCTGGTTGGTCCGTATGTGGTTTTTGGAAAGAACACACATGGAGTGACCACTGGTTGATCCATGTGTGGTTTGTGAAATGAACACAAATGCAATGCCACTGGTTGATCCATGTGTGGTTTGTGGAAAGAACACACATGCAATGACTCTAGTGCTAGTTTTTGTATAAGAACACACATGCAATGTCTCTAATGGATCCATATGTGGTTTGTGAAAAGAACACACATGCAATGACCACTTGTTGATCCATGTGTGGTTTGTGAAAAGAACACACATGCAATGA
Organism: Avena sativa; assembly: GCA_916181665.1. Classification (NCBI taxonomy): domain Eukaryota; kingdom Viridiplantae; phylum Streptophyta; class Magnoliopsida; order Poales; family Poaceae; genus Avena; species Avena sativa. The sequence goes on along the minus strand of OV702292.1, from coordinate 14,302,439 downwards.
CTCTAGTGCTAGTTTTAGTATAAGAACACACATGCAATGACTCTAGTGGGTCCACATGTAGTTTCTGAAAAGAACACACATGCAATGACTCTAGTGCTAGTTTTAGTATTAGAACACACATGCAATTACTCTAGTTGGTCCACATGTAGTTTGTGAAAAGAACACACATGCAATGACCACTTGTTGATCCATGTGTCTTTTGTGAAAAGACCACACATACAATGACTCTAGTGAGTCCACATGTAGTTTGTGAAAAGAACACACATGCAATGACCACTGGTTGATCCATAAGTTGTTTGTGGAAAAGAACACACATGCAATGAACACTGGTTGATCCATGTGTGGTTTGTGCAAAAGAACACATGCAATGACCACTGGTTGATCCTTGTGTGGTTTGTGAAAAAAACACACATGCAATGACTGTAGTGCTAGTTTTAGTATATGAACACACATGCAGTGACTCTAGTGGGTCCAAATGTAGTTTGTAAAAATAACACACATGCAATGACCACTGGTTGATCCATAAGTGGTTTGTGGAAATAAAACACATGCAATGACCACTTGTTGATCCATAAGTGGTTTGTGGAAAAGAAAACACATGCAATGACTCTGGTTGGTCCATATGTGGTTTGTGGAAAAAAACACATGCATTGACCACTGGTAGATCCATGTGTGGTTTGTGAAAAGAACAGACATGCAATGACTATAGTGCTAGTTTTAGTATAACAACACACATGCAATGACTCTAGTGGGTCCACATGTAGTTTTTAAAAATAACACACATGAAATGACCACTTGTTGATCCATAAGTGGTTTGTGGAAATAACACACATGCAATGACCACTGGTTGATCCATGTGTGGTTTGTGCAAAAGAACACATGCAATGAATCTGGTTGGTCCGTATGTGGTTTTTGGAAAGAACACACATGGAGTGACCACTGGTTGATCCATGTGTGGTTTGTGAAATGAACACACATGCATTGCCACTGGTTGATCCATGTGTGGTTTGTGGAAAGAACACACATGCAATGACTCTAGTGCTAGTTTTTGTATAAGAACACACATGCAATGTCTCTAATGGATCCATATGTGGTTTGTGAAAAGAACACACATGCAATGACCACTTGTTGATCCATGTGTGGTTTGTGAAAAGAACACACATGCAATGACTCTAGTGCTAGTTTTAGTATAAGAACACACATGCAATGACTCTAGTGGGTCCACATGTAGTTTCTGAAAAGAACACACATGCAATGACTCTAGTGCTAGTTTTAGTATTAGAACACACTTGCAATTACGCTAGTTGGTCCACATGTAGTTTGTGAAAAGAACACACATGCAATGACCACTTGTTGATCCATGTGTCTTTTGTGAAAAGACCACACATACAATGACTCTAGTGAGTCCACATGTAGTTTGTGAAAAGAACACACATGCAATGACCACTGGTTGATCCATAAGTTGTTTGTGGAAAAGAACACACATGCAATGAACACTGGTTGATCCATGTGTGGTTTGTGCAAAAGAACACATGCAATGACCACTGGTTGATCCTTGTGTGGTTTGTGAAAAAAACACACATGCAATGACTGTAGTGCTAGTTTTAGTATATGAACACACATGCAGTGACTCTAGTGGGTCCAAATGTAGTTTGTAAAAATAACACACATGCAATGACCACTGGTTGATCCATAAGTGGTTTGTGGAAATAAAACACATGCAATGACCACTAGTTGATCCATAAGTGGTTTTTGGAAAAGAACACACATGCAATGACTCTGGTTGGTCCATATGTGGTTTGTGGAAAAAAACACATGCATTGACCACTAGTTGATCCATATGTGGTTTGTGAAATGAACACACATGCAACGCCACTGGTTGATCCATGTGTGGTTTGTGGAAAGAACACACATGCAATGACTCTAGTGCTAGTTTTAGTATAAGAACACACATGAAATGTCTCTAATGGATCCATATGTTGTTTGTGAAAAGAACACACATGCGATGACCACTTCTTGATCCATGTGTGGTTTGTGAAAAGAACACCCATGCAATGACTCTAGTGCTAGTTTAGTATAAGAACATACATGCAATGACTCTAGTGGGTCCACATGTAGTTTGTGAAAAGAACACACATGCAATGACCACTAGTTGATCCATAAGTGGTTTGTGGAAAGAACACACATGCAATGACCACTGGTTGATCCATAAGTGGTTTGTGGAAAAGAAACCACATGCAATGACTCTGGGGTGTCCATATGTTGTTTGTGGAAAGAACACACATGCATTGACCACTGGTTGATCCATATGTGGCTTGTGAAAAGAACACACATGCAATGCCACTGGTTGATCCATGTGTGGTTTGTGGAAAGAACACACATGCAATGACTCTAGTGGTAGTTTTAGTATAAGATCACACACGCAATGACTCTAATGGATCCATATGTGGTTTGTGAAAAGAACACACATGCAATGACCACTTGTTGATCCATGTGTGGTTTGTCAAAAGAACACACATGCAATGACTCTAGTGCTAGTTTTAGTATAAGAACACACATGCAATGACTCTAGTGGGTCCACATGTAGTTTGTGAAAAGAATACACATGCAATGACCACTTGTTGATCCATGTGTGTTTTGTGAAAAGAACACACATATAATAACTCTAGTGGGTCCACATGTAGTTTGTGAAAAGAACACACATGCAATGACCACTGGTTGATCCATAAGTTGTTTGTGGAAAAGAAAACACATGCAATGAACACTGGTTGATCAATGAGTGTATTGTGCAAAAGAACACATGCAATGAATCTGGTTGGTCCGTATGTGGTTTGTGGAAAGAACACACATGTAGTGACCACTGGTTGATCCATGTGTGGTTTGTGAAATGAACACACATGCAATGCCACTGGTTGATCCATGTGTGGTTTGTGGAAAGAACACACATGCAATGACTCTAGTGCCAGTTTTTGTATAAGAACACACATGCAATGTCTCTAATGGATCCATATGTGGTTTGTGATAAGAACACACATGCAATGACTCTAGTGGGTCCACATGTAGTTTGTGAAAATAACACACATGCAATGACCACTGGTTGATCCATAAGTGGTTTGTGGAAAGAACACACATGCAATGACCACTGGTTGATCCATAAGTGGTTTGTGGAAAAGAAAACACATGCAATGAATCTGGTTGGTCCGTATGTGGTTTGTGGAAAGAACACACATGCAGTGACCACTGGTTGATCCATGTGTGGTTTGTGAAATGAACACACATGCAATGCCACTGGTTGATCCATGTGTGGTTTGTGGAAAGAACACACATGCAATGACTCTAGTGCTAGTTTTTGTATAAGAACACACGTGCTTTGTCTCTAATGGATCCATATGTGGTTTGTGAAAAGAACACACATGCAATGACCACTCTTTGATCCATGTGTGGTTTGTGAAAAGAACACACATGCAATGACTCTAGTGCTAGTTTTAGTATAAGAACACACATGCAATGACTCTAGTGGGTCCACATGTAGTTTGTGAAAAGAACACACATGCAATGACTCTAGTGCTAGTTTTAGTATAAGAACACACATGCAATGACTCTAGTGGGTCCACATGTAGTTTGTGAAAAGAACACACATGCAATGACCACTTGTCGATCCATGTGTCTTTTGTGAAAAGAACACACATACAATGACTCTAGTGGGTCCACATGTAGTTTGTGATAAGAACACACATGCAATGACCACTGGTTGATCCATAAGTTGTTTGTGGAAAAGAACACACATTCAATGAACACTGGTTGATCCATGTGTGGTTTGTGCAAAAGAACACATGCATTGACCACTGGTTGATCCATGTGTGGTTTGTGAAAAGAACAGACATGCAATGACTATAGTGCTAGTTTTAGTATAAGAACACACATGCAATGACTCTAGTGGGTCCACATGTAGTTTTTAAAAATAACACACATGAAATGACCACTTGTTGATCCATAAGTGGTTTGTGGAAATAACACACATGCAATGACCACTGGTTGATCCATGTGTGGTTTGTGCAAAAGAACACATGCAATGAATCTGGTTGGTCCGTATGTGGTTTGTGGAAAGAACACACATGGAGTGACCACTGGTTGATCCATGTGTGGTTTGTGAAATGAACACACATGCAATGCCACTGGTTGATCCATGTGTGGTTTGTGGAAAGAACACACATGCAATGATGCTAGTGCTAGTTTTTGTATAAGAACACACATGCAATGTCTCTAATGGATCCATATGTGGTTTGTGAAAAGAACACACATGCAATGACCACTTGTTGATCCATGTGTGGTTTGTGAAAATAACACACATGCAATGACTCTAGTGCTAGTTTTAGTATAAGAACACACATGCAATGACTCTAGTGGGTCCACATGTAGTTTGTGAAAAGAACACACATGCAATGACTCTAGTGCTAGTTTTAGTATTAGAACACACATGCAATTACTCTAGTTGGTCCACATGTAGTTTGTGAAAAGAACACACATGCAATGACCACTTGTTGATCCATGTGTCTTTTGTGAAAAGACCACACATACAATGACTCTAGTGAGTCCACATGTAGTTTGTGAAAAGAACACACATGCAATGACCACTGGTTGATCCATAAGTTGTTTGTGGAAAAGAACACACATGCAATGAACACTGGTTGATCCATGTGTGGTTTGTGCAAAAGAACACATGCAATGACCACTGGTTGATCCTTGTGTGGTTTGTGAAAAAAAAACACATGCAATGACTGTAGTGCTAGTTTTAGTATAAGAACACACATGCAGTGACTCTAGTGGGTCCAAATGTAGTTTGTAAAAATAACACACATGCAATGACCACTGGTTGATGCATAAGTGGTTTGTGGAAATAACACACATGCAATGACCAATGGTTGATCCATAAGTGGTTTGTGGAAAAGAACACACATGCAATGACTCTGGTTGGTCCATATGTGGTTTGTGGAAAAAAACACATGCATTGACCACTAGTTGATCCATATGTGGTTTGTGAAATGAACACACATTCTATGCCACTGGTTGATCCATGTGTGGTTTGTGGAAAGAACACACATGCAATGACTCTAGTGCTAGTTTTAGTATAAGAACACACATGAAATGTCTCTAATGGATCCATATGTGGTTTGTGAAAAGAACACACATGCGATGACCACTTGTTGATCCATGTGTGGTTTGTGAAAAGAACACCCATGCAATGACTGTAGTGCTAGATTAGTATAAGAACATACATGCAATGACTCTAGTGGGTCCACATATAGTTTGTGAAAAGAACACACATGCAATGACCACAAGTTGATCCATAAGTGGTTTGTGGAAAGAACACACATGCAATGACCACTGGTTGATCCATAAGTGGTTTGTGGAAAAGAAAACACATGCAATGACTCTGGTTGGTCCATATGTGGTTTGTGGAAAGAACACACACGCATTGACCACTGGTTGATCCATATGTGGCTTGTGAAAAGAACACACATGCAATGCCACTGGTTGATCCATGCGTGGTTTGTGGAAAGAACACACATGCAATGACTCTAGTGGTAGTTTTAGTATAAGATCACACACGCAATGACTCTAATGGATCCATATGTGGTTTCTGAAAAGAACACACATGCACTGACCACTTGTTGATCCATGTGTGGTTTGTGAAAAGAACACCCATGCAATTACACTAGTGCTAGTTTTAGTATAAGAACATACATGCAATGACTCGGTCCACATGTAGTTTGTGAATAGAACACACATGCAATGACCACTAGTTGATCCATAAGTGGTTTATGGAAAGAACACAAATGCAATGACCACTGGTTGATCCATAAGTGGTTTGTGGAAAAGAAAACACATGCAATGACTCTGGTTGGTCCATATGTGGTTTGTGGAAAGAACACACATGCATTGACCACTAGTTGATCCATATGTGGTTTGTGAAATGAACACACATGCAATGCCACTGGTTGATCCATGTGTGGTTTGTGGAAAGAACACACATGCAATGACTCTAGTGCTAGTTTTTGTATAAGAACACACATGCAATGTCTCTAATGGATCCATATGTGGTTTGTGAAAAGAATACACATGCAATGACCACTTGTTGATCCATGTGTGGTTTGTGAAAAGAACACACATGCAATGACTCCAGTGCTAGTTTTAGTATAAGAACACACATGCAATGACTCTAGTGGGTCCACATGTAGTTTGTGAAAAGAACACACATGCAATGACTCTAGTGCTAGTTTTAGTATAAGAACACACATGCAATGACTCTAGTGGGTCCACATGTAGTTTGTGAAAAGAACACACATGCAATGACCACTTGTTGATCCATGTGTCTTTTGTGAAAAGAACACACATACAATGACTCTAGTGGGTCCACATGTAGTTTGTGAAAAGAACACACATGCAATGACCACTGGTTGATCCATAAGTTGTTTGTGGAAAAGAACACACATTCAATGAACATTGGTTGATCCATGTGTGGTTTGTGCAAAAGAACACATGCATTGACCACTGGTAGATCCATGTGTGGTTTGTGAAAAGAACAGACATGCAATGACTATAGTGCTAGTTTTAGTATAAGAACACACATGCAATGACTCTAGTGGGTCCACATGTAGTTTTTAAAAATAACACACATGAAATGACCACTTGTTGATCCATAAGTGGTTTGTGGAAATAACACACATGCAATGACCACTGGTTGATCCATGTGTGGTTTGTGCAAAAGAACACATGCAATGAATCTGGTTGGTCCGTATGTGGTTTGTGGAAAGAACACACATGGAGTGACCACTGGTTGATCCATGTGTGGTTTGTGAACTGAACACACATGCAATGCCACTGGTTGATCCATGTGTGGTTTGTGGAAATAACACACATGCAATGACCAATGGTTGATCCATAAGTGGTTTGTGGAAAAGAACACACATGCAATGACTCTGGTTGGTCCATATGTGGTTTGTGGAAAAAAAACACATGCATTGACCACTAGTTGATCCATATGTGGTTTGTGAAATGAACACACATGCAGTGCCACTGGTTGATCCATGTGTGGTTTGTGGAAAGAACACACATGCAATGACTCTAGTGCTAGTTTTTGTATAAGAACACACATGCAATGTCTCTAATGGATCCATATGTGGTTTGTGAAAAGAACACACATGCAATGACCACTTGTTGATCCATGTGTGGTTTGCGAAAAGAACACACATGCAATGACTCTAGTGCTAGTTTTAGTATAAGAACATACATGCAATGACTCTAGTGGGTCCACATGTAGTTTGTGAAAAGAACACACATGCAATGACTCTAGTGCTAGTTTTAGTATTAGAACACACATGCAATTACTCTAGTTGGTCCACATGTAGTTTGTGAAAAGAACACACATGCAATGACCACTTGTTGATCCATGTGTCTTTTGTGAAAAGACCACACATACAATGACTCTAGTGAGTCCACATGTAGTTTGTGAAAAGAACACACATGCAATGACCACTGGTTGATCCATAAGTTGTTTGTGGAAAAGAACACACATGCAATGAACACTGGTTGATCCATGTGTGGTTTGTGCAAAAGAACACATGCAATGACCACTGGTTGATCCTTGTGTGGTTTGTGAAAAAAAACACATGCAATGACTGTAGTGCTAGTTTTAGTATAAGAACACACATGCAGTGACTCTAGTGGGTCCAAATGTAGTTTGTAAAAATAACACACATGCAATGACCACTGGTTGATCCATAAGTGGTTTGTGGAAATAAAACACATGCAATGACCACTGGTTGATCCATAAGTGGTTTGTGGAAAAGAACACACATGCAATGACTCTGGTTGGTCCATATGTGGTTTGTGGAAAAAAACACATGCATTGACCACTAGTTGATCCATATGTGGTTTGTGAAATGAACACACATGCAATGCCACTGGTTGATCCATGTGTGGTTTGTGGAAAGAACACACATGCAATGACTCTAGTGCTCGTTTTAGTATAAGAACACACATGAAATGTCTCTAATGGATCCATATGTTGTTTGTGAAAAGAACACACATGCGATGACCACTTCTTGATCCATGTGTGGTTTGTGAAAAGAACACCCATGCAATGACTCTAGTGCTAGTTTAGTATAAGAACATACATGCAATGACTCTAGTGGGTCCACATGTAGTTTGTGAAAAGAACACACATGCAATGACCACTAGTTGATCCATAAGTGGTTTGTGGAAAGAACACACATGCAATGACCACTGGTTGATCCATAAGTGGTTTGTGGAAAAGAAACCACATGCAATGACTCTGGGGTGTCCATATGTGGTTTGTGGAAAGAACACACACGCATTGACCACTGGTTGATCCATATGTGGCTTGTGAAAAGAACACACATGCAATGCCACTGGTTGATCCATGTGTGGTTTGTGGAAAGAACACACATGCAATGACTCTAGTGCTAGTTTTAGTATAAGAACACACATGCAATGACTCTAGTGGGTCCACATGTAGTTTGTGAAAAGAACACACATGCAATGACCACTTGTTGATCCATGTGTCTTTTGTGAAAAGAACACACATACAATGACTCTAGTGGGTCCACATGTAGTTTGTGAAAAGAACACACATGCAATGACCACTGGTTGATCCATAAGTTGTTTGTGGAAAAGAACACACATTCAATGAACACTGGTTGATCCATGTGTGGTTTGTGCAAAAGAACACATGCATTGACCACTGGTTGATCCATGTGTGGTTTGGGAAAAGAACAGACATGCAATGACTATAGTGCTAGTTTTAGTATAAGAACACACATGCAATGACTCTAGTGGGTCCACATGTAGTTTTTAAAAATAACACACATGAAATGACCACTTGTTGATCCATAAGTGGTTTGTGGAAATAACACACATGCAATGACCACTAGTTGATCCATGTGTGGTTTGTGCAAAAGAACACATGCAATGAATCTGGTTGGTGCGTATGTGGTTTGTGGAAAGAACACACATGGAGTGACCACTGGTTGATCCATGTGTGGTTTGTGGAAAGAATACACATACAATGACTCTAGTGGGTCCACATGTAGTTTTTGAAAAGAACACACATGCAATGACCACTAGTTGATCCATAAGTTGTTTGTGGAAAAGAACACACATGCAATGAACACTAGTTGATCAATGTGTGGTTTGTGCAAAAGAACACATGCAATGAATCTGGTTAGTCCGTATGTGGTTTGTGGAAAGAACACACATGTAGTGACCACTGGTTGATCCATGTGTGGTTTGTGAAATGAACACACATGCAATGCCACTGGTTGATCCATGTGTGGTTTGTGGAAAGAACACACATGCAATGACTCTAGTGCCAGTTTTTGTATAAGAACACACATGCCATGTCTCTAATGGATCCATATGTGGTTTGTGATAAGAACACACATGCAATGACTCTAGTGGGTCCACATGTAGTTTGTGAAAATAACACACACGAAATGACCACTTGTTGATCCATAAGCGGTTTGTGGAAAGAACACACATGCAATGACCACTGGTTGATCCATAAGTGGTTTGTGGAAAATAAAACACATGCAATGACTCTGGTTGGTCCATATGTGGTTTGTGGGAAGAACACACATGCATTGACCACTGGTTGATCCATATGTGGCTTGTGAAAAGAACCCACATGCAATGCCACTGGTTGATCCATGTGTGATTTGTGGAAAGAACACACATGCAATGACTCTAGTGCTAGTTTTTGTATAAGAACACACATGCAAAGTCTCTAATGGCTCCATATGTGGTTTGTGAAAAGAACACACATGCAATGACCACTTGTTGATCCATGTGTGGTTTGTGAAAAGAACACACATGCAATGACTCTAGTGCTAGTTTTAGTATAAGAACACACATGCAATGACTCTAGTGGGTCCACATGTAGTTTGTGAAAAGAATACACATGGAATGACCACTTGTTGATCCATGTGTGTTTTGTGAAAAGAATACACATACAATGACTCTAGTGGGTCCACATGTAGTTTTTGAAAAGAACACACATGCAATGACTACTAGTTGATCCATAAGTTGTTTGTGGAAAAGAACACACATGCAATGAACACTAGTTGATCAATGTGTGGTTTGTGCAAAAGAACACATGCAATGAATCTGGTTGGTCCGTATGTGGTTTGTGGAAAGAACACACATGTAGTGACCACTGTTTGATCCATGTGTGGTTTGTGAAATGAACACACATGCAATGCCACTGGTTGATCCATGTGTGGTTTGTGGAAAGAACACACATGCAATGACTCTAGTGCCAGTTTTTGTATAAGAACACACATGCCATGTCTCTAATGGATCCATATGTGGTTTGTGATAAGAACACACATGCAATGACTCTAGTGGGTCCACATGTAGTTTGTGAAAATAACACACACGAAATGACCACTTGTTGATCCATAAGCGGTTTGTGGAAAGAACACACATGCAATGACCACTGGTTGATCCATAAGTGGTTTGTGGAAAAGAAAACACATGCAATGACTCTGGTTGGTCCATATGTGGTTTGTGGGAAGAACACACATGCATTGACCACTGGTTGATCCATATGTGGCTTGTGAAAAGAACCCACATGCAATGCCACTGGTTGGTCCATGTGTGATTTGTGGAAAGAACACACATGCAATGACTCTAGTGCTAGTTTTTGTATAAGAACACACATGCAAAGTCTCTAATGGCTCCATATGTGGTTTGTGAAAAGAACACACATGCAATGACCACTTGTTGATCCATGTGTGTTTGTGAAAAGAACACACATGCAATGACTCTAGTGCTAGTTTTAGTATAAGAACACACATGCAATGACTCTAGTGGGTCCACATGTAGTTTGTGAAAAGAACACACATGCAATGACTCTAGTGCTAGTTTTAGTATTAGAACACACATGCAATTACTCTAGTTGGTCCACATGTAGTTTGTGAAAAGAACACACATGCAATGACCACTTGTTGATCCATGTGTCTTTTGTGAAAAGACCACACATACATTGACTCTAGTGGGTCCACATGTAGTTTGTGAAAAGAACACACATGCAATGACCACTTGTTGATCCATAAGTTGTTTGTGGAAAAGAACACACATGCAATGAACACTGGTTGATCCATGTGTGGTTTGTGCAAAAGAACACATGCAATGACCATTGGTTGATCCTTGTGTGGTTTGTGAAAAAAACACACATGCAATGACTATAGTGCTAGTTTTATTATAAGAACACACATGCATTGACTCTAGTGGTTCCAAATGTAGTTTGTAAAAATAACACACATGCAATGACCACTGGTTGATCCGTAAGTGGTTTGTGGAAATAACACACATGCAATGACCAATGGTTGATCCATAAGTGGTTTGTGGAAAAGAACACACATGCAATGACTCTGGTTGGTCCATATGTGGTTTGTGGAAAAAAAACACATGCATTGACCACTAGTTGATCCATATGTGGTTTGTGAAATGAACACACATGCAATGCCACTGGTTGATCCATGTGTGGTTTGTGGAAAGAACACACATGCAATGACTCTAGTGCTAGTTTTTGTATAAGAACACACATGCAATGTCTCTAATGGATCCATATGTGGTTTTTGAAAAGAACACACATGCAATGACCACTTGTTGATCCATGTGTGGTTTGTGAAAAGAACACACATGCAATGACTCTAGTGCTAGTTTTAGTATAAGAACATACATGCAATGACTCTAGTGGGTCCACATGTAGTTTGTGAAAAGAACACACATGCAATGACTCTAGTGCTAGTTTTAGTATTAGAACACACATGCAATTACTCTAGTTGGTCCACATGTAGTTTGTGAAAAGAACACACATGCAATGACCACTTGTTGATCCATGTGTCTTTTGTGAAAAGACCACACATACAATGACTCTAGTGAGTCCACATGTAGTTTGTGAAAAGAACACACATGCAATGACCACTGGTTGATCCATAAGTTGTTTGTGGAAAATAACACACATGCAATGAACACTGGTTGATCCATGTGTGGTTTGTGCAAAAGAACACATGCAATGACCACTGGTTGATCCTTGTGTGGTTTGTGAAAAAAAAAACATGCAATGACTGTAGTGCTAGTTTTAGTATAAGAACACACATGCAGTGACTCTAGTGGGTCCAAATGTAGTTTGTAAAAATAACACACATGCAATGACCACTGGTTGATCCATAAGTGGTTTGTGGAAATAACACACATGCAATGACCAATGGTTGATCCATAAGTGGTTTGTGGAAAAGAACACACATGCAATGACTCTGGTTGGTCCATATGTGGTTTGTGGAAAAAAACACATGCATTGACCACTAGTTGATCCATATGTGGTTTGTGAAATGAACACACATTCTATGCCACTGGTTGATCCATGTGTGGTTTGTGGAAAGAACACACATGCAATGACTCTAGTGCTAGTTTTAGTATAAGAACACACATGAAATGTCTCTAATGGATCCATATGTGGTTTGTGAAAAGAACACACATGCGATGACCACTTGTTGATCCATGTGTGGTTTGTGAAAAGAACACCCATGCAATGACTCTAGTGCTAGATTAGTATAAGAACATACATGCAATGACTCTAGTGGGTCCACATGTAGTTTGTGAAAAGAACACACATGCAATGACCACAAGTTGATCCATAAGTGGTTTGTGGAAAGAACACACATGCAATGACCACTGGTTGATCCATAAGTGGTTTGTGGAAAGGAAAACACATGCAATGACTCTGGTTGGTCCATATGTGGTTTGTGGAAAGAACACACACGCATTGACCACTGGTTGATCCATATGTGGCTTGTGAAAAGAACACACATGCAATGCCACTGGTTGATCCATGTGTGGTTTGTGGAAAGAACACACATGCAATGACTCTAGTGGTAGTTTTAGTATAAGATCACACACGCAATGACTCTAATGGATCCATATGTGGTTTCTGAAAAGAACACACATGCAATGACCACTTGTTGATCCATGTGTGGTTTGTGAAAAGAACACCCATGCAATTACTCTAGTGCTAGTTTTAGTATAAGAACATACATGCAATGACTCGGTCCACATGTAGTTTGTGAATAGAACACACATGCAATGACCACTAGTTGATCCATAAGTGGTTTATGGAAAGAACACAAATGCAATGACCACTGGTTGATCCATAAGTGGTTTGTGGAAAAGAAAACACATGCAATGACTCTGGTTGGTCCATATGTGGTTTGTGGAAAGAACACACATGCATTGACCACTAGTTGATCCATATGTGGTTTGTGAAATGAACACACATGCAATTCCACTGGTTGATCCATGTGTGGTTTGTGGAAAGAACACACATGCAATGACTCTAGTGCTAGTTTTTGTATAAGAACAGACATGCAATGTCTCTAATGGATCCATATGTGGTTTGTGAAAAGAACACACATGCAATGACCACTTGTTGATCCATGTGTGGTTTGTGAAAAGAACACACATGCAATGACTCTAGTGCTAGTTTTAGTATAAGAACACACATGCAATGACTCTAGTGGGTCCACATGTAGTTTGTGAAAAGAACACACATGCAATGACTCTAGTGCTAGTTTTAGTATAAGAACACACATGCAATGACTCTAGTGGGTCCACATGTAGTTTGTGAAAAGAACACACATGCAATGACCACTTGTTGATCCATGTGTCTTTTGTGAAAAGAACACACATACAATGACTCTAGTGGGTCCACATGTAGTTTGTGAAAAGAACACACATGCAATGACCACTGGTTGATCCATAAGTTGTTTGTGGAAAAGAACACACATTCAATGAACATTGGTTGATCCATGTGTGGTTTGTGCAAAAGAACACATGCATTGACCACTGGTAGATCCATGTGTGGTTTGTGAAAAGAACAGACATGCAATGACTATAGTGCTAGTTTTAGTATAAGAACACACATGCAATGACTCTAGTGGGTCCACATGTAGTTTTTAAAAATAACACACATGAAATGACCACTTGTTGATCCATAAGTGGTTTGTGGAAATAACACACATGCAATGACCACTGGTTGATCCATGTGTGGTTTGTGCAAAAGAACACATGCAATGAATCTGGTTGGTCCGTATGTGGTTTGTGGAAAGAACACACATGGAGTGACCACTGGTTGATCCATGTGTGGTTTGTGAAATGAACACACATGCAATGCCACTGGTTGATCCATGTGTGGTTTGTGGAAAGAACACACATGCAATGACTCTAGTGCTAGTTTTTGTATAAGAACACACATGCAATGTCTCTTATGGATCCATATGTGGTTTGTGAAAAGAACACACATGCAATGACCACTTGTTGATCCATGTGTGGTTTGTGAAAAGAACACACATGCAATGACTATAGTGCTAGTTTTAGTATAAGAACACACATGCAATGACTCTAGTGGGTCCACATGTAGTTTCTGAAAAGAACACACATGCAATGACTCTAGTGCTAGTTTTAGTATTAGAACACACATGCAATTACTCTAGTTGGTCCACATGTAGTTTGTGAAAAGAACACACATGCAATGACCACTTGTTGATCCATGTGTCTTTTGTGAAAAGACCACACATACAATGACTCTAGTGAGTCCACATGTAGTTTGTGAAAAGAACACACATGCAATGACCACTGGTTGATCCATAAGTTGTTTGTGGAAAATAACACACATGCAATGAACACTGGTTGATCCATGTGTGGTTTGTGCAAAAGAACACATGCAATGACCACTGGTTGATCCTTGTGTGGTTTGTGAAAAAAACACACATGCAATGACTGTAGTGCTAGTTTTAGTATATGAACACACATGCAGTGACTCTAGTGGGTCCAAATGTAGTTTGTAAAAATAACACACATGCAATGACCACTGGTTGATCCATAAGTGGTTTGTGGAAATAAAACACATGCAATGACCACTGGTTGATCCATAAGTGGTTTGTGGAAAAGAACACACATGCAATGACTCTGGTTGGTCCATATGTGGTTTGTGGAAAAAAACACATGCATTGACCACTAGTTGATCCATATGTGGTTTGTGAAATGAACACACATGCAATGCCACTGGTTGATCCATGTGTGGTTTGTGGAAAGAACACACATGTAATGACTCTAGTGCTAGTTTTAGTATAAGAACACACATGAAATGTCTCTAATGGATCCATATGTGGTTTGTGAAAATAACACACATGCGATGACAACTTCTTGATCCATGTGTGGTTTGTGAAAAGAACACCCATGCAATGACTCTAGTGCTAGTTTAGTATAAGAACATACATGCAATGACTCTAGTGGGTCCACATGTAGTTTGTGAAAAGAACACACATGCAATGACCACTAGTTGATCCATAAGTGGTTTGTGGAAAGAACACACATGCAATGACCACTGGTTGATCCATAAGTGGTTTGTGGAAAAGAAACCACATGCAATGACTCTGGGTGTCCATATGTGGTTTGTGGAAAGAACACACACGCATTGACCACTGGTTGATCCATATGTGGCTTGTGAAAAGAACACACATGCAATGCCACTGGTTGATCCATGTGTGGTTTGTGGAAAGAACACACATGCAATGACTCTAGTGGTAGTTTTAGTATAAGATCACACACGCAATGACTCTAATGGATCCATATGTGGTTTGTGAAAAGAACACACATGCTATGACCACTTGTTGATCCATGTGTGGTTTGTGAAAAGAACACACATGCAATGACTCTACTGCTAGTTTTAGTATAAGAACACACATGCAATGACTCTAGTGGGTCCACATGTAGTTTGTGAAAAGAATACACATGCAATGACCACTTGTTGATCCATGTGTGTTTTGTGAAAAGAACACACATATAATGACTCTAGTGGGTCCACATGTCGTTTGTGAAAACATCACACATGCAATGACCACTGGTTGATCCATAAGTTGTTTGTGGAAAAGAAAACACATGCAATGAACACTGGTTGATCAATGAGTGTATTGTGCAAAAGAACACATGCAATGAATCTGGTTGGTCCGTATGTGGTTTGTGGAAAGAACACACATGTAGTGACCACTGGTTGATCCATGTGTGGTTTGTGAAATGAACACACATGCAATGCCACTGGTTGATCCATGTGTGGTTTGTGGAAAGAACACACATGCAATGACTCTAGTGCCAGTTTTTGTATAAGAACACACATGCAATGTCTCTAATGGATCCATATGTGGTTTGTGATAAGAACACACATGCAATGACTCTAGTGGGTCCACATGTAGTTTGTGAAAATAACACACATGCAATGACCACTAGTTGATCCATAAGTGGTTTGTGGAAAGAACACACATGCAATGACCACTGGTTGATCCATAAGTGGTTTGTGGAAAAGAAAACACATGCAATGACTCTGGTTGGTCCATATGTGGTTTGTGAAAAGAACACACATGCAGTGACCACTTGTTGATCCATGTGTGGTTTGTGAAATGAACACACATGCAATGCCACTGGTTGATCCATGTGTGGTTTGTGGAAAGAACACACATGCAATGACTCTAGTGCTAGTTTTTGTATAAGAACACACATGTAATGTCTCCAATGGATCCATATGTGGTTTGTGAAAATAACACACATGCAATGACCACTTATTGATCCATGTGTGGCTTGTGAAAAGAACACACATGCAATGACTCTAGTGCTAGTTTTAGTATAAGAACACACATGCAATGACTCTAGTGGGTCCACATGTAGTTTGTGAAAAGAACACACATGCAATGACCACTTGTTGATCCATAAGTGGTTTGTGGAAAGAACACACATGAAATAACCACTTGTTGATCCATAGGTGGTTTGTGGAAAAGAAAACACATGCAATGACTCTGGTTGGTCCATATGTGGTTTGTGGAAAGAACACACATGCAGTAACCACTGGTTGATCCAAGTGTGGTTTGTGAAATGAACACACATCCAATGCCACTAGTTGATCCATGTGTGGTTTGTGGAAAGAACACACATGCAATGACTCTAGCGCTAGTTTTTGTATAAGAACACACATGCAAAGTCTCTAATGGATCCATATGTGGTTTCTGAAAAGAACACACATTCAATGACCACTTGTTGATCCATGTGTGATTTGTGAAAAGAACACCCATGCAATTACTCTAGTGCTAGTTTTAGTATAAGAACATACATGCAATGACTCGGTCCACATGTAGTTTGTGAAAAGAACACACATGCAATGACCACTAGTTGATCCATAAGAGGTTTATGGAAAGAACACAAATGCAATGACCACTGGTTGATCCATAAGTGGTTTGTGGAAAAGAAAACACATGCAATGACTCTGGTTGGTCCATATGTGGTTTGTGGAAATAACACACATGCATTAACCACTAGTTGATCCATATGTGGTTTGTGAAATGAACACGCATGCAATGCCACTGGTTGATCCATGTGTGGTTTGTGGAAAGAACACACATGCAATGACTCTAGCGCTAGTTTTAGTATAAGAACACACATGAAATGTCTCTAATGGATCCATATGTGGTTTGTGAAAAGAACACACATGCGATGACCACTTGTTGATCCATGTGTGGTTTGTGAAAAGAACACCCATGCAATGACTCTAGTGCTAGTTTAGTATAAGAACATACATGCAATGACTCTAGTGGGTCCACATGTAGTTTGTGAAAAGAACACACATGCAATGACCACTAGTTGATCCATAAGTGGTTGGTGGAAAGAACACACATGCAATGACCACTGGTTGATCCATAAGTGGTTTGTGGAAAAGAAAACACATGCAATGACTCTGGGGTGTCCATATGTGGTTTGTGGAAAGAACACACACGCATTGACCACTGGTTGATCCATATGTGGCTTGTGAAAAGAACACACATGCAATGCCACTGGTTGATCCATGTGTGGTTTGTGGAAAGAACACACATGCAATGACTCTAGTGGTAGTTTTAGTATAAGATCACACACGCAATGACTCTAATGGATCCATATGTGGTTTCTGAAAAGAACACACATATAATGACCACTTGTTGATCCATGTGTGGTTTGTGAAAAGAACACCCATGCAATTACTCTAGTGCTAGTTTTAGTATAAGAACATACATGCAATGACTCGGTCCACATGTAGTTTGTGAAAAGAACACACATGCAATGACTCTAGTGCTAGTTTTAGTATAAGAACACACATGCAATGACTCTAGTGGGTCCACATGTAGTTTGTGAAAAGAACACACATGCAATTACCACTTGTTGATCCATGTGTCTTTTGTGAAAAGAACACACATACAATGACTCTAGTGGGTCCACATGTAGTTTGTGAAAAGAACACACATGCAATGACCACTGGTTGATCCATAAGTTGTTTGTGGAAAAGAACACACATTCAATGAACATTGGTTGATCCATGTGTGGTTTGTGCAAAAGAACACATGCATTGACCACTGGTAGATCCATGTGTGGTTTGTGAAAAGAACAGACATGCAATGACTATAGTGCTAGTTTTAGTATAAGAACACACATGCAATGACTCTAGTGGGTCCACATGTAGTTTTTAAAAATAACACACATGAAATGACCACTTGTTGATCCATAAGTGGTTTGTGGAAATAACACACATGCAATGACCACTGGTTGATCCATGTGTGGTTTGTGCAAAACAACACATGCAATGAATCTGGTTGGTCCGTATGTGGTTTGTGGAAAATACACACATGGAGTGACCACTGGTTGATCCATGTGTGGTTTGTGAAATGAACACACATGCAATGCCACTGGTTGATCCATGTGTGGTTTGTGGAAAGAACACACATGCAATGACTCTAGTGCTAGTTTTTGTATAAGAACACACATGCAATGTCTCTAATGGATCCATATGTGGTTTGTGAAAAGAACACACATGCAATGACCACTTGTTGATCCATGTGTGGTTTGTGAAAAGAACACACATGCAATGACTCTAGTGCTAGTTTTAGTATAAGAACACAAATGCAATGACTCTAGTGGGTCCACATGTAGTTTCTGAAAAGAACACACATGCAATAACTCTAGTGCTAGTTTTAGTATTAGAACACACATGCAATTACTCTTGTTGGTCCACATGTAGTTTGTGAAAAGAACACACATGCAATGACCACTTGTTGATCCATGTGTCTTTTGTGAAAAGACCACACATACAATGACTCTAGTGAGTCCACATGTAGTTTGTGAAAAGAACACACATGCAATGACCACTCGTTGATCCATAAGTTGTTTGTGGAAAAGAACACACATGCAATGAACACTAGTTGATCCATGTGTGGTTTGTGCAAAAGAACACATGCAATGACCACTGGTTGATCCTTGTGTGGTTTGTGAAAAAAACACACATGCAATGACTGTAGTGCTAGTTTTAGTATATGAACACACATGCAGTGACTCTAGTGGGTCCAAATGTAGTTTGTAAAAATAACACACATGCAATGACCACTGGTTGATCCATAAGTGGTTTGTGGAAATAAAACACATGCAATGACCACTAGTTGATCCATAAGTGGTTTGTGGAAAAGAACACACATGCAATGACTCTGGTTGGTCCATATGTGGATTGTGGAAAAAAACACATGCATTGACCACTAGTTGATCCATATGTGGTTTGTGAAATGAACACACATGCAATGCCACTGGTTGATCCATGTGTGGTTTGTGGAAAGAACACACATGCAATGACTCTAGTGCTAGTTTTAGTATAAGAACACACATGAAATGTCTCTAATGGATCCATATGTGGTTTGTGAAAAGAACACACATGCGATGACCACTTCTTGATCCATGTGTGGTTTGTGAAAAGAACACCCATGCAATGACTCTAGTGCTAGTTTAGTATAAGAACATACATGCAATGACTCTAGTGGGTCCACATGTAGTTTGTGAAAAGAACACACATGCAATGACCACTAGTTGATCCATAAGTGGTTTGTGGAAAGAACACACATGCAATGACCACTGGTTGATCCATAAGTGGTTTGTGGAAAAGAAACCACATGCAATGACTCTGGGGTGTCCATATGTGGTTTGTGGAAAGAACACACACGCATTGACCACTGCTTGATCCATATGTGGCTTGTGAAAAGAACACACATGCAATGCCACTAGTTGATCCATGTGTGGTTTGTGGAAAGAACACACATGCAATGACTCTAGTGGTAGTTTTAGTATAAGATCACACACGCAATGACTCTAATGGATCCATATGTGGTTTGTGAAAAGAACACACATGCAATGACCACTTGTTGATCCATGTGTGGTTTGTGAAAAGAACACAAATGCAATGACTCTACTGCTAGTTTTAGTATAAGAACACACATGCAATGACTCTAGTGGGTCCACATGTAGTTTGTGAAAAGAATACACATGCAATGACCACTTGTTGATCCATGTGTGTTTTGTGAAAAGAACACACATATAATGACTCTAGTGGGTCCACATGTAGTTTGTGAAAAGAACACACATGCAATGACCACTGGTTGATCCATAAGTTGTTTGTGGAAAAGAAAACACATGCAATGAACACTGGTTGATCAATGAGTGTATTGTGCAAAAGAACACATGCAATGAATCTGGTTGGTCCGTATGTGGTTTGTGGAAAGAACACACATGCAGTGACCACTGGTTGATCCATGTGTGGTTTCTGAAATGAACACACATGCAATGCCACTGGTTGATCCATGTGTGGTTTGTGGAAAGAACACACATGCAATGACTCTAGTGCCAGTTTTTGTATAAGAACACACATGCAATGTCTCTAATGGATCCATATGTGGTTTGTGATAAGAACACACATGCAATGACTCTAGTGGGTCCACATGTAGTTTGTGAAAATAACACACATGCAATGACCACTGGTTGATCCATAAGTGGTTTGTGGAAAGAACACAAATGTAATGACCACTGGTTGATCCATAAGTGGGTTGTGGAAAGGAAAACACATGCAATGACTCTGGTTGGTCCATATGTGGGTTGTGGAAAGAACACACATGCATTGACCACTGGTTGATCCATATGTGGCTTGTGAAAAGAACACACATGCAATGCCACTGCTTGATCCATGTGTGTTTTGTGGAAAGAACACACATGCAATGACTCTAGCGGTAGTTTTAGTATAAGATCACACATGCAATGACTCTAATGGATCCATATGTGGTTTGTGAAAAGAACACACATGCAATGACCACTTTATGATCCATGTGTGGTTTGTGAAAAGAACACACATGCAATGACTTTAGTGCTAGTTTTATTATAAGAACATACATGCAATGACTCTAGTGGGTCCACATGTAGTTTGTGAAAAGAATACACATGCAATGACCACTTGTTGATCCATGTGTGTTTTGTGAAAAGAACACACATACAATGACTCTAGTGGGTCCACATGTAGTTTTTGAAAAGAACACACATGCAATGACCACTAGTTGATCCATAAGTTGTTTGTGGAAAAGAACACACATGCAATGAACACTAGTTGATCAATGTGTGGTTTGTGCAAAAGAACACATGCAATGAATCTGGTTGGTCCGTATGTGGTTTGTGGAAAGAACACACATGTAGTGACCACTGGTTGATCCATGTGTGGTTTGTGAAATGAACACACATGCAATGCCACTGGTTGATCCATGTGTGGTTTGTGGAAAGAACACACATGCAATGACTCTAGTGCCAGTTTTTGTATAAGAACACACATGCCATGTCTCTAATGGATCCATATGTGGTTTGTGATAAGAACACACATGCAATGACTCTAGTGGGTCCACATGTAGTTTGTGAAAATAACACACACGAAATGACCACTTGTTGATCCATAACGGTTTGTGGAAAGAACACAGATGCAATGACCACTGGTTGATCCATAAGTGGTTTGTGGAAAAGAAAACACATGCAATGACTCTGGTTGGTCCATATGTGGTTTGTGGGAAGAACACACATGCATTGACCACTGGTTGATCCGTATGTGGCTTGTGAAAAGAACCCACATGCAATGCCACTGGTTGATCCATGTGTGATTTGTGGAAAGAACACACATGCAATGACTCTAGTGCTAGTTTTTGTATAAGAACACACATGCAAAGTCTCTAATGGCTCCATATGTGGTTTGTGAAAAGAACACACATGCAATGACCACTTGTTGATCCAAGTGTGGTTTGTGAAAAGAACACACATGCAATGACTCTAGTGCTAGTTTTAGTATAAGAACACACATGCAATGACTCTAGTGGGTCCACATGTAGTTTGTGGAAAGAACACACATGCAATGACTCTAGTGCTAGTTTTAGTATAAGAACACACATGCAATTTCTCTAGTTGGTCCACATGTAGTTTGTGAAAAGAAGACACATGCAATGACCACTTGTTGATCCATGTGTCTTTTGTGAAAACACCACACATACAATGACTCTAGTGGGTCCACATATAGTTTGTGAAAAGAACACACATGCAATGACCACTGGTTGATCCATAGGTTGTTTGTGGAAAAGAACACACATGCAATGAACACTGGTTGATCCAGGTGTGGATTGTGCAGAAGAACACATGCAATGACCACTGGTTGATCCATATGTGGTTTGTGAAAAGAACACACATGCAATGACTGTAGTGCTAGTTTTAGTATAAGAACACACATGCAATGACTCTAGTGGGTCCACATGTAGTTTGTAAAAATAACACACATGCAATGACCACTGGTTGATCCATAAGTGGTTTGTAGAAATAACACACATGCAATGACCACTGGTTGATCCATAAGTGGTTTGTGGAAAAGGACACACATGCAATGACTCTGGTTGGTCCATATGTGGTTTGTGGAAAGAACACACATGCATTGACCACTAGTTGATCAATATGTGGTTTGTGAAATGAACACACATGCAATGCCACTGGTTGATCCATGTGTGGTTTGTGGAAAGAACACACATGCAATTACTCTAGTGCTAGTTTTAGTATAAGAACACACATGCAATGTGTCTAATGGATCCATATGTGGTTTGTGAAAAGAACACACATGCAATGACCACTTGTTGATCCATGTGTGGTTTGTGAAAAGAACACCCATGCAATGACTCTAGTGCTAGTTTTAGTATAAGAACATACATGCAATGAATCTAGTGGGTCCACATGTAGTTTGTGAAAAGAACACACATGCAATGACCACTAGTTGATCCATAAGTGGTTTGTGGAAAGAACACACATGCAACGACCACTGTTGATCCATAAGTGGTTTGTGGAAAAGAAAACTATGCAATGACTCTAGTTGGTCCATATGTGGTTTGTGGAAAGAACACACATGCATTGACCACTGGTTGATCCATATGTGGCTTGTGAAAAGAACACACATGCAATGCCACTGGTTGATCCATGTGTGGTTTGTGGAAAGAACACACATGCAATGACTCTAGTTGTAGTTTTAGTACAAGATCACACATGCAATGTCTCTAATGGATCCATATGTGGTTTGTGAAAAGAACACACATGCGATGACCACTTGTTGATTCATGTCTGGTTTGTGAAAAGAACACCCATGCAATGACTCTAGTGCTAGTTTTAGTATAAGAACATACATGCAATGACTCTAGTGGGTCCACATGTAGTTTGTGAAAAGAACACACATGCAATGACCACTAGTTGATCCATAAGTGGTTTGTGGAAAGAATACACATGCAATGACCACTGGTTGATCCATAAGTGGTTTGTGGAAAAGAAAACACATGCAATGACTCTGGTTGGTCCATATGTGGTTTGTGGAAAGAACACACATGCATTGACCACTGGTTGATCCATATGTGGCTTGTGAAAAGAACACACATGCAATGCCACTGCTTGATCCATGTGTGGTTTGTGGAAAGAACACACATGCAATGACTCTAGTGGTAGTTTTAGTATAAGATCACACATGCAATGACTCTAATGGATCCATATGTGGTTTGTGAAAAGAACACACATGCAATGACCACTTTATGATCCATGTGTGGTTTGTGAAAAGAACACACATGCAATGACTCTAGTGCTAGTTTTATTATAAGAACACACATGCAATGACTCTAGTGGGTCCACATGTAGTTTGTGAAAAGAATACACATGCAATGACCACTTGTTGATCCATGTGTGTTTTGTGAAAAGAACACACATACAATGACTCTAGTGGGTCCACATGTAGTTTTTGAAAAGAACACACATGCAATGACCACTAGTTGATCCATAAGTTGTTTGTGGAAAAGAACACACATGCAATGAACACTAGTTGATCAATGTGTGGTTTGTGCAAAAGAACACATGCAATGAATCTGGTTGGTCCGTATGTGGTTTGTGGAAAGAACACACATGTAGTGACCACTGGTTGATCCATGTGTGGTTTGTGAAATGAACACACATGCAATGCCACTGGTTGATCCATGTGTGGTTTGTGGAAAGAACACACATGCAATGACTCTAGTGCCAGTTTTTGTATAAGAACACACATGCCATGTCTCTAATGGATCCATATGTGGTTTGTGATAAGAACACACATGCAATGACTCTAGTGGGTCCACATGTAGTTTGTGAAAATAACACACACGAAATGACCACTTGTTGATCCATAACGGTTTGTGGAAAGAACACAGATGCAATGACCACTGGTTGATCCATAAGTGGTTTGTGGAAAAGAAAACACATGCAATGACTCTGGTTGGTCCATATGTGGTTTGTGGGAAGAACACACATGCATTGACCACTGGTTGATCCGTATGTGGCTTGTGAAAAGAACCCACATGCAATGCCACTGGTTGATCCATGTGTGATTTGTGGAAAGAACACACATGCAATGACTCTAGTGCTAGTTTTTGTATAAGAACACACATGCAAAGTCTCTAATGGCTCCATATGTGGTTTGTGAAAAGAACACACATGCAATGACCACTTGTTGATCCAAGTGTGGTTTGTGAAAAGAACACACATGCAATGACTCTAGTGCTAGTTTTAGTATAAGAACACACATGCAATGACTCTAGTGGGTCCACATGTAGTTTGTGGAAAGAACACACATGCAATGACTCTAGTGCTAGTTTTAGTATAAGAACACACATGCAATTTCTCTAGTTGGTCCACATGTAGTTTGTGAAAAGAAGACACATGCAATGACCACTTGTTGATCCATGTGTCTTTTGTGAAAACACCACACATACAATGACTCTAGTGGGTCCACATATAGTTTGTGAAAAGAACACACATGCAATGACCACTGGTTGATCCATAGGTTGTTTGTGGAAAAGAACACACATGCAATGAACACTGGTTGATCCAGGTGTGGATTGTGCAGAAGAACACATGCAATGACCACTGGTTGATCCATATGTGGTTTGTGAAAAGAACACACATGCAATGACTGTAGTGCTAGTTTTAGTATAAGAACACACATGCAATGACTCTAGTGGGTCCACATGTAGTTTGTAAAAATAACACACATGCAATGACCACTGGTTGATCCATAAGTG
Source organism: Avena sativa (assembly GCA_916181665.1). NCBI lineage: Eukaryota > Viridiplantae > Streptophyta > Magnoliopsida > Poales > Poaceae > Avena > Avena sativa. Next base: position 14,276,874 of record OV702292.1, on the reverse strand, counting down.
GTTTGTAGAAATAACACACATGCAATGACCACTGGTTGATCCATAAGTGGTTTGTGGAAAAGGACACACATGCAATGACTCTGGTTGGTCCATATGTGGTTTGTGGAAAGAACACACATGCATTGACCACTAGTTGATCAATATGTGGTTTGTGAAATGAACACACATGCAATGCCACTGGTTGATCCATGTGTGGTTTGTGGAAAGAACACACATGCAATTACTCTAGTGCTAGTATTAGTATAAGAACACACATGCAATGTGTCTAATGGATCCATATGTGGTTTGTGAAAAGAACACACATGCAATGACCACTTGTTGATCCATGTGTGGTTTGTGAAAAGAACACCCATGCAATGACTCTAGTGCTAGTTTTAGTATAAGAACATACATGCAATGAATCTAGTGGGTCCACATGTAGTTTGTGAAAAGAACACACATGCAATGACCACTAGTTGATCCATAAGTGGTTTGTGGAAAGAACACACATGCAACGACCACTGTTGATCCATAAGTGGTTTGTGGAAAAGAAAACTATGCAATGACTCTAGTTGGTCCATATGTGGTTTGTGGAAAGAACACACATGCATTGACCACTGGTTGATCCATATGTGGCTTGTGAAAAGAACACACATGCAATGCCACTGGTTGATCCATGTGTGGTTTGTGGAAAGAACACACATGCAATGACTCTAGTTGTAGTTTTAGTACAAGATCACACATGCAATGTCTCTAATGGATCCATATGTGGTTTGTGAAAAGAACACACATGCGATGACCACTTGTTGATTCATGTCTGGTTTGTGAAAAGAACACCCATGCAATGACTCTAGTGCTAGTTTTAGTATAAGAACATACATGCAATGACTCTAGTGGGTCCACATGTAGTTTGTGAAAAGAACACACATGCAATGACCACTAGTTGATCCATAAGTGGTTTGTGGAAAGAATACACATGCAATGACCACTGGTTGATCCATAAGTGGTTTGTGGAAAAGAAAACACATGCAATGACTCTGGTTGGTCCATATGTGGTTTGTGGAAAGAACACACATGCATTGACCACTGGTTGATCCATATGTGGCTTGTGAAAAGAACACACATGCAATGCCACTGCTTGATCCATGTGTGGTTTGTGGAAAGAACACACATGCAATGACTCTAGTGGTAGTTTTAGTATAAGATCACACATGCAATGACTCTAATGGATCCATATGTGGTTTGTGAAAAGAACACACATGCAATGACCACTTTATGATCCATGTGTGGTTTGTGAAAAGAACACACATGCAATGACTCTAGTGCTAGTTTTATTATAAGAACACACATGCAATGACTCTAGTGGGTCCACATGTAGTTTGTGAAAAGAATACACATGCAATGACCACTTGTTGATCCATGTGTGTTTTGTGAAAAGAACACACATACAATGACTCTAGTGGGTCCACATGTAGTTTTTGAAAAGAACACACATGCAATGACCACTAGTTGATCCATAAGTTGTTTGTGGAAAAGAACACACATGCAATGAACACTAGTTGATCAATGTGTGGTTTGTGCAAAAGAACACATGCAATGAATCTGGTTGGTCCGTATGTGGTTTGTGGAAAGAACACACATGTAGTGACCACTGGTTGATCCATGTGTGGTTTGTGAAATGAACACACATGCAATGCCACTGGTTGATCCATGTGTGGTTTGTGGAAAGAACACACATGCAATGACTCTAGTGCCAGTTTTTGTATAAGAACACACATGCCATGTCTCTAATGGATCCATATGTGGTTTGTGATAAGAACACACATGCAATGACTCTAGTGGGTCCACATGTAGTTTGTGAAAATAACACATACGAAATGACCACTTCTTGATCCATAAGTGGTTTGTGGAAAGAACACACATGCAATGACCACTGGTTGATCCATAAGTGGTTTGTGGAAAAGAAAACACATGCAATGACTCTGGTTGGTCCATATGTGGTTTGTGGAAAGAACACACATGCAGTGACCACTGGTTGATCCATGTGTGGTTTGTGAAATGAACACACATGCAATGCCACTGGTTGATCCATGTGTGGTTTGTGGAAAGAACACACATGCAATGACTCTAGTGCTAGTTTTTGTATAAGAACACACATGCAATATCTCCAATGGATCCATATGTGGTTTGTGAAAATAACACATATGCAATGACCACTTGTTGATCCATGTGTGGTTTGTGAAAAGAACACACATACAATGACTCTAGTGCTAGTTTTAGTATAAGAACACACATGCAATGACTCTAGTGGGTCCACATGTAGTTTGTGAAAAGAACACACATGCAATGACCACTGGTTGATCCATAAGTGGTTTGTGGAAAGAACACACATGAAATAACCACTTGTTGATCCATCAGTGGTTTGTAGAAAATAAAACACATGCAATGACTCTGGTTGGTCCATATGTGGTTTGTGGAAAGAACACACATGCAGTAACCACTGGTTGATCCATGTGTGGTTTGTGAAATGAACACAAATGCGATGCCACTGGTTGATCCATGTGTGGTTTGTGGAAAGAACACACATGCAATGACTCTAGTGCTAGTTTTTGTATAAGAACACACATGAAATGTCTCTAATGGATCCATATGTGGTTTGTGAAAAGAACACACATGCAATGACCACTTGTTGATCCATGTGTGGTTTGTGAAAAGAACACCCATGCAATTACTCTAGTGCTAGTTTTAGTATAAGAACATACATGCAATGACTCTAGTGGGTCCACATGTAGTTTGTGAAAAGAACACACATGCAATGACCACTGGTTGATCCATAAGTTGTTTGTGGAAAGAACACACATGCAATGACCACTGGTTGATCCATAAGTGGTTTGTGGAAAAGAAAACACATGCAATGACTCTGGTTGGTCCATATGTGGTTTGTGGGAAGAACACACATGCATTGACCACTGGTTGATCCATATGTGGCTTGTGAAAAGAACACACATGCAAAGCCACTGGTTGATCCATGTGTGATTTGTCGAAAGAACACAGATGCAATGACTCTAGTGCTAGTTTTTGTATAAGAACACACATGCAAAGTCTCTAATGGATCCATATGTGGTTTGTGAAAAGAACACACATGCAATGACCACTTGTTGATCCATGTGTGGTTTGTGAAAAGAACACACATGCAATGACTCTAGTGCTAGTTTTAGTATAAGAACACACATGCAATGACTCTAGTGGGTATACATGTAGTTTGTGGAAAGAACACACATGCAATGACTCTAGTGCTAGTTTTAGTATAAGAACACACATGCAATTACTCTAGTTGGTCCACATGTAGTTTGTGAAAAGAACACACATGCAATGACCACTTGTTGATCCATGTGTCTTTTGTGAAAACACCACACATACAATGACTCTAGTGGGTCCACATGTAGTTTGTGAAAAGAACACACATGCAATGACCACTGGTTGATCCATAAGTTGTTTGTTGAAAAGAACACACATGCAATGAACACTGGTTGATCCATGTGTGGATTGTGCAGAAGAACACATGCAATGACCACTGGTTGATCCATGTGTGGTTTCTGAAAAGAACACACATGCAATGACTGTAGTGCTAGTTTTAGTATAAGAACACACATGCAATGACTCTAGTGGGTCCACATGTAGTTTGTAAAAATAACACACATGCAATGACCACTGGTTGATCCATAAGTGGTTTGTAGAAATAACACACATGCAATGACCACTGGTTGATCCATAAGTGGTTTGTGGAAAAGGACACACATGCAATGACTCTGGTTGGTCCATATGTGGTTTGTGGAAAGAACACACATGCATTGACCACTAGTTGATCAATATGTGGTTTGTGAAATGAACACACATTCAATGCCACTGGTTGATCCATGTGTGGTTTGTGGAAAGAACACAGATGCAATGACTCTAGTGCTAGTTTTAGTATAAGAACACACATGCAATGTGTCTAATGGATCCATATGTGGTTTGTGAAAAGAACACACATGCAATGACCACTTGTTGATCCATGTGTGGTTTGTGAAAAGAACACCCATGCAATGTCTCTAGTGCTAGTTTTAGTATAAGAACATACATGCAATGACTCTAGTGGGTCCACATGTAGTTTGTGAAAAGAACACACATGCAATGACCACTAGTTGATCCATAAGTTGTTTGTGGAAAGAACACACATGCAATGACCACTGGTTGATCCATAAGTGGTTTGTGGAAAAGAAAACACATGCAATGACTCTGGTTGGTCCATATGTGGTTTGTGGAAAGAACACACATGCATTGACCACTGGTTGATCCATGTGTGGTTTGTGGAAAGAACACACATGCAATGACTCTAGTGGTAGTTTTAGTACAAGATCACACATGCAATGACTCTAATGGATCCATATGTGGTTTGTGAAAAGAACACACATGCAATGACCACTTGTTGATCCATGTGTGGTTTGTGAAAAGAACACACATGCAATGACTCTAGTGCTAGTTTTATTATAAGAAGACACATGCAATGACTCTAGTGGGTCCACATGTAGTTTGTGAAAAGAATACACATGCAATGACCACTTGTTGATCCATGTATGTTTTGTGAAAAGAACACACATACAATGACTCTAGTGGGTCCACATGTAGTTTGTGAAAAGAACACACATGCAATGACCACTAGTTGATCCATAAGTTGTTTGTGGAAAAGAACACACATGCAATGAACACTGGTTGATCAATGTGTGGTTTGTGCAAAAGAATCTGGTTGGTCCGTATGTGGTTTGTGGAAAGAACACACATGTAGTGACCACTGGTTGATCCATGTGTGGTTTGTGAAATGAACACACATGCAATGCCACTGGTTGATCCATGTGTGGTTTGTGGAAAGAACACACATGCAATGACTCTAGTGCCAATTTTTGTATAAGAACACACATGCCATGTCTCTAATGGATCCATATGTGGTTTGTGATAAGAACACACATGCAATGACTCTAGTGGGTCCACATGTAGTTTGTGAAAATAACACACATGCAATGACCACTGGTTGATCCATAAGTGGTTTGTGGAAAGAACACACATGCAATGACCACTGGTTGATCCATAAGTGGTTTGTGGAAAAGAAAACACATGCAATGACTCTGGTTGGTCCATATGTGGTTTGTGGAAAGAACACACATGTAGTGACCACTGGTTGATCCATGTGTGGTTTGTGAAATGAACACACATGCAATGCCACTGGGTGATTCTTGTGTGGTTTGTGGAAAGAACACACATGCAATGACTCTAGTGCTAGTTTTTGTAAAAGAACACACATGCAATGTCTCTAATGGATCCATATGTGGTTTGTGAAAAGAACACACATGCAATGACCACTTGTTGATCCATGTGTGGTTTGTGAAAAGAACACACATGCAATGACTCTAGTGCTAGTTTTAGTATAAGAACACACATGCAATGACTCTAGTGGGTCCACATGTAGTTTGTGAAAAGAACACACATGCAATGACCACTGGTTGATCCATAAGTGGTTTGTGGAAAGAACACACATGAAATAACCATTTGTTGATCCATCAGTGGTTTGTGGAAAAGAAAACACATGCAATGACTCTGGTTGGTCCATATGTGGTTTGTGGAAAGAACACACATGCAGTAACCACTGGTTGATCCATGTGTGGTTTGTGAAATGAAGACACATGCAATGCCACTGGTTGATCCATGTGTGGTTTGTGGAAAGAACACATATGCAATGACTCTAGTGCTAGTTTTTGTATAAGAACACACATGCAATGTCTCTAATGGATCCATATGTGGTTTGTGAAAAGAACACACATGCAATGACCACTTGTTGATCCATGTGTGGTTTGTGAAAAGAACACCCATGCAATTACTCTAGTGCTAGTTTTAGTATAAGAACATACATGCAATGACTCTAGTGGGTCCACATGTAGTTTGTGAAAAGAACACACATGCAATGACCACTGGTTGATCCATAAGTGGTTTGTGGAAAGGAAAACACATGCAATGACTCTGGTTGGTCCATACGTGGTTTGTGGAAAGAACACACATGCATTGACCACTGGTTGATCCATGTGTGGTTTGTGGAAAGAACACACATGCAATGACTCTAGTGGTAGTTTTAGTACACGATCACACATGCAATGACTCTAATGGATCCATATGTGGTTTGTGAAAAGAACACACATGCAATGCCCACTTGTTGATCCATGTGTGGTTTGTGAAAAGAACACACATGCAATGACTCTAGTGCTAGTTTTATTATAAGAACACACATGCAATGACTCTAGTGGGTCCACATGTAGTTTGTGAAAAGAATACACATGCAATGACCACTTGTTGATCCATGTAAGTTTTGTGAAAAGAACACACATACAATGACTCTAGTGGGTCCACATGTAGTTTGTGAAAAGAACACACATGCAATGACCACTGGTTGATCCATAAGTTGTTTGTGGAAAAGAACACACATGCAATGAACACTGGTTGATCAATGTGTGGTTTGTGCAAAAGAACCAATGCAATGAATCTGGTTGGTCCGTATGTGGTTTCTGGAAAGAACACACATGTAGTGACCACTGGTTGATCCATGTGTGGTTTGTGAAATGAACACACATGCAATGCCACTGGTTGATCCATGTGTGGTTTGTGGAAAGAACACACATGCAATGACTCTAGTGCCAATTTTTGTATAAGAACACACATGCCATGTCTCTAATGGATCCATATGTGGTTTGTGATAAGAACACACATGTAATGACTCTAGTGGGTCCACATGTAGTTTGTGAAAATAACACACATGCAATGACCACTGGTTGATCCATAAGTGGTTTGTGGAAAGAACACACATGCAATGACCACTGGTTGATCCATAAGTGGTTTGTGGAAAAGAAAACACATGCAATGACTCTGGTTGGTCCATATGTGCTTTGTGGAAAGAACACACATGTAGTGACCACTGGTTGATCCATGTGTGGTTTGTGAAATGAACACACATGCAATGCCACTGGTTGATTCTTGTGTGGTTTGTGGAAAGAACACACATGCAATGACTCTAGTGCTAGTTTTTGTAAAAGAACACACATGTAATGTCTCTAATGGATCCATATGTGGTTTGTGAAAATAACACACATGCAATGACCACTTGTTGATCCATGTGTGGTTTGTGAAAAGAACACACATGCAATGACTCTAGTGCTAGTTTTAGTATAAGAACACACATGCAATGACTCTAGTGGGTCCACATGTAGTTTGTGAAAAGAACACACATGCAATGACCACTGGTTGATCCATAAGTGGTTTGTGGAAAGAACACACATGAAATAACCATTTGTTGATCCATCAGTGGTTTGTGGAAAAGAAAACACATGCAATGACTCTGGTTGGTCCATATGTGGTTTGTGGAAAGAACACACATGCAGTAACCACTGGTTGATCCATGTGTGGTTTGTGAAATGAAGACACATGCAATGCCACTGGTTGATCCATGTGTGGTTTGTGGAAAGAACACATATGCAATGACTCTAGTGCTAGTTTTTGTATAAGAACACACATGCAATGTCTCTAATGGATCCATATGTGGTTTGTGAAAAGAACACACATGCAATGACCACTTGTTGATCCATGTGTGGTTTGTGAAAAGAACACCCATGCAATTACTCTAGTGCTAGTTTTAGTATAAGAACATACATGCAATGACTCTAGTGGGTCCATATGTAGTTTGTGAAAAGAACACACATGCAATGACCACTGGTTGATCCATAAGTGGTTTGTGGAAAAGAAAACACATGCAATGACTCTGGTTGGTCCATATGTGGTTTGTGGAAAGAACACACATGCATTGACCACTGGTTGATCCATGTGTGGTTTGTGGAAAGAACACACATGCAATGACTCTAGTGGTAGTTTTAGTACAAGATCACACATGCAATGACTCTAATGGATCCATATGTGGTTTGTGAAAAGAACACACATGCAATGACCACTTGTTGATCCATGTGTGGTTTGTGAAAAGAACACACATGCAATGACTCTAGTGCTAGTTTTATTATAAGAACACACATGCAATGACTCTAGTGGGTCCACATGTAGTTTGTGAAAAGAATACACATGCAATGACCACTTGTTGATCCATGTATGTTTTGTGAAAAGAACACACATACAATGACTCTAGTGGGTCCACATGTAGTTTGTGAAAAGAACACACATGCAATGACCACTGGTTGATCCATAAGTTGTTTGTGGAAAAGAACACACATGCAATGAACACTGGTTGATCAATGTGTGGTTTGTGCAAAAGAACACATGCAATGAATCTGGTTGGTCCGTATGTGGTTTCTGGAAAGAACACACATGTAGTGACCACTGGTTGATCCATGTGTGGTTTGTGAAATGAACACACATGCAATGCCACTGGTTGATCCATGTGTGGTTTGTGGAAAGAACACACATGCAATGACTCTAGTGCCAATTTTTGTATAAGAACACACATGCCATGTCTCTAATGGATCCATATGTGGTTTGTGATAAGAACACACATGCAATGACTCTAGTGGGTCCACGTGTAGTTTGTGAAAATAACACACATGCAATGACCACTGGTTGATCCATGTGTGGTTTGTGAAATGAACACACATGCAATGCCACTGGTTGATCCATGTGTGGTTTGTGGAAAGAACACACATGCAATGACTCTAGTGCCAATTTTTGTATAAGAACACACATGCCATGTCTCTAATGGATCCATATGTGGTTTGTGATAAGAACACACATGCAATGACTCTAGTGGGTCCACATGTAGTTTGTGAAAATAACACACATGCAATGACCACTGGTTGATCCATAAGTGGTTTGTGGAAAGAACACACATGCAATGACCACTGGTTGATCCATAAGTGGTTTGTGGAAAAGAAAACACATGCAATGACTCTGGTTGGTCCATATGTGGTTTGTGGAAAGAACACACATGTAGTGACCACTGGTTGATCCATGTGTGGTTTGTGAAATGAACACACATGCAATGCCACTGGTTGATTCTTGTGTGGTTTGTGGAAAGAACACACATGCAATGACTCTAGTGCTAGTTTTTGTAAATGAACACACATGCAATGTCTCTAATGGATCCATATGTGGTTTGTGAAAAGAACACACATGCAATGACCACTTGTTGATCCATGTGTGGTTTGTGAAAAGAACACACATGGAATGACTCTAGTGCTAGTTTTAGTATAAGAACACACATGCAATGACTCTAGTGGGTCCACATGTAGTTTGTGAAAAGAACACACATGCAATGACCACTGGTTGATCCATAAGTGGTTTGTGGAAAGAACACACATGAAATAACCATTTGTTGATCCATCAGTGGTTTGTGGAAAAGAAAACACATGCAATGACTCTGGTTGGTCCATATGTGGTTTGTGGAAAGAACACACATGCAGTAACCACTGGTTGATCCATGTGTGGTTTGTGAAATGAAGACACATGCAATGCCACTGGTTGATCCATGTGTGGTTTGTGGAAAGAACACATATGCAATGACTCTAGTGCTAGTTTTTGTATAAGAACACACATGCAATGTCTCTAATGGATCCATATGTGGTTTGTGAAAAGAACACACATGCAATGACCACTTGTTGATCCATGTGTGGTTTGTGAAAAGAACACCCATGCAATTACTCTAGTGCTAGTTTTAGTATAAGAACATACATGCAATGACTCTAGTGGGTCCATATGTAGTTTGTGAAAAGAACACACATGCAATGACCACTGGTTGATCCATAAGTGGTTTGTGGAAAAGAAAACACATGCAATGACTCTGGTTGGTCCATATGTGGTTTGTGGAAAGAACACACATGCATTGACCACTGGTTGATCCATGTGTGGTTTGTGGAAAGAACACACATGCAATGACTCTAGTGGTAGTTTTAGTACAAGATCACACATGCAATGACTCTAATGGATCCATATGTGGTTTGTGAAAAGAACACACATGCAATGACCACTTGTTGATCCATGTGTGGTTTGTGAAAAGAACACACATGCAATGACTCTAGTGCTAGTTTTATTATAAGGACACGCATGCAATGACTCTAGTGGGTCCACATGTAGTTTGTGAAAAGAATACACATGCAATGACCACTTGTTGATCCATGTATGTTTTGTGAAAAGAACACACATACAATGACTCTAGTGGGTCCACATGTAGTTTGTGAAAAGAACACACATGCAATGACCACTGGTTGATCCATAAGTTGTTTGTGGAAAAGAACACACATGCAATGAACACTGGTTGATCAATGTGTGGTTTGTGCAAAAGAACACATGCAATGAATCTGGTTGGTCCGTATGTGGTTTCTGGAAAGAACACACATGTAGTGACCACGTGTTGATCCATGTGTGGTTTGTGAAATGAACACACATGCAATGCCACTGGTTGATCCATGTGTGGTTTGTGGAAAGAACACACATGCAATGACTCTAGTGCCAATTTTTGTATAAGAACACACATGCCATGTCTCTAATGGATCCATATGTGGTTTGTGATAAGAACACACATGCAATGACTCTAGTGGGTCCACGTGTAGTTTGTGAAAATAACACACATGCAATGACCATTGGTTGATCCATAAGTGGTTTGTGGAAAGAACACACATGCAATGACCACTGGTTGATCCATAAGTGGTTCGTGGAAAAGAAAACACATGCAATGACTCTGGTTGGTCCATATGTGGTTTGTGGAAAGAACACACATGCAGTAACCACTGGTTGATCCATGTGTGGTTTGTGAAATGAAGACACATGCAATGCCACTGGTTGATCCATGTGTGGTTTGTGGAAAGAACACATATGCAATGACTCTAGTGCTAGTTTTTGTATAAGAACACACATGCAATGTCTCTAATGGATCCATATGTGGTTTGTGAAAAGAACACACATGCAATGACCACTTGTTGATCCATGTGTGGTTTGTGAAAAGAACACCCATGCAATTACTCTAGTGCTAGTTTTAGTATAAGAACATACATGCAATGACTCTAGTGGGTCCATATGTAGTTTGTGAAAAGAACACACATGCAATGACCACTGGTTGATCCATAAGTGGTTTGTGGAAAAGAAAACACATGCAATGACTCTGGTTGGTCCATATGTGGTTTGTGGAAAGAACACACATGCATTGACCACTGGTTGATCCATGTGTGGTTTGTGGAAAGAACACACATGCAATGACTCTAGTGGTAGTTTTAGTACAAGATCACACATGCAATGACTCTAATGGATCCATATGTGGTTTGTGAAAAGAACACACATGCAATGACCACTTGTTGATCCATGTGTGGTTGTGAAAAGAACACACATGCAATGACTCTAGTGCTAGTTTTATTATAAGGACACGCATGCAATGACTCTAGTGGGTCCACATGTAGTTTGTGAAAAGAATACACATGCAATGACCACTTGTTGATCCATGTATGTTTTGTGAAAAGAACACACATACAATGACTCTAGTGGGTCCACATGTAGTTTGTGAAAAGAACACACATGCAATGACCACTGGTTGATCCATAAGTTGTTTGTGGAAAAGAACACACATGCAATGAACACTGGTTGATCAATGTGTGGTTTGTGCAAAAGAACACATGCAATGAATCTGGTTGGTCCGTATGTGGTTTCTGGAAAGAACACACATGTAGTGACCACGTGTTGATCCATGTGTGGTTTGTGAAATGAACACACATGCAATGCCACTGGTTGATCCATGTGTGGTTTGTGGAAAGAACACACATGCAATGACTCTAGTGCCAATTTTTGTATAAGAACACACATGCCATGTCTCTAATGGATCCATATGTGGTTTGTGATAAGAACACACATGCAATGACTCTAGTGGGTCCACGTGTAGTTTGTGAAAATAACACACATGCAATGACCATTGGTTGATCCATAAGTGGTTTGTGGAAAGAACACACATGCAATGACCACTGGTTGATCCATAAGTGGTTCGTGGAAAAGAAAACACATGCAATGACTCTGGTTGGTCCATATGTGGTTTGTGGAAAGAACACACATGTAGTGACCACTGGTTGATCCATGTGTGGTTTGTGAAATGAACACACATGCAATGCCACTGGTTGATCCATGTGTGGTTTGTGGTTAGAACACACATGCAATGACTCTAGTGCTAGTTTTTGTAAAAGAACACACATGCATTGTCTCTAATGGATCCATATGTGGTTTGTGAAAAGAACACACATGCAATGACCACTTGTTGATCCATGTGTGGTTTGTGAAAAGAACACACATGCAATGACTCTAGTGCTAGTTTTAGTATAAGAACACACATGCAATGACTCTAGTGGGTCCACATGTAGTTTGTGAAAAGAACACACATGCAATGACCACTGGTTGATCCATAAGTGGTTTGTGGAAAGAACACACATGAAATAACCATTTGTTGATCCATCAGTGGTTTGTGGAAAAGAAAACACATGCAATGACTCTGGTTGGTCCATATGTGGTTTGTGGAAAGAACACACATGCAGTAACCACTGGTTGATCCATGTGTGGTTTGTGAAATGAAGACACATGCAATGCCACTGGTTGATCCATGTGTGGTTTGTGGAAAGAACACATATGCAATGACTCTAGTGCTAGTTTTTGTATAAGAACACACATGCAATGTCTCTAATGGATCCATATGTGGTTTGTGAAAAGAACACACATGCAATGACCACTTGTTGATCCATGTGTGGTTTGTGAAAAGAACACCCATGCAATTACTCTAGTGCTAGTTTTAGTATAAGAACATACATGCAATGACTCTAGTGGGTCCACATGTAGTTTGTGAAAAGAACACACATCCAATGACCACTGGTTGATCCATAAGTGGTTTGTGGAAAAGAAAACACATGCAATGACTCTGGTTGGTCCATATGTGGTTTGTGGAAAGAACACACATGCATTGACCACTGGTTGATCCATGTGTGGTTTGTGGAAAGAACACACATGCAATGACTCTAGTGGTAGTTTTAGTACAAGATCACACATGCAATGACTCTAATGGATCCATATGTGGTTTGTGAAAAGAACACACATGCAATGACCACTTGTTGATCCATGTGTGGTTTGTGAAAAGAACACACATGCAATGACTCTAGTGCTAGTTTTATTATAAGAACACACATGCAATGACTCTAGTGGGTCCACATGTAGTTTGTGAAAAGAATACACATGCAATGACCACTTGTTGATCCATGTATGTTTTGTGAAAAGAACACACATACAATGACTCTAGTGGGTCCACATGTAGTTTGTGAAAAGAACACACATGCAATGACCACTGGTTGATCCATAAGTTGTTTGTGGAAAAGAACACACATGCAATGAACACTAGTTGATCAATGTGTGGTTTGTGCAAAAGAACACATGCAATGAATCTGGTTGGTCCGTATGTGGTTTGTGGAAAGAACACACATGTAGTGACCACTGGTTGATCCATGTGTGGTTTGTGAAATGAACACACATGCAATGCCACTGGTTGATCCATGTGTGGTTTGTGGAAAGAACACACATGCAATGACTCTAGTGCCAGTTTTTGTATAAGAACACACATGCCATGTCTCTAATGGATCCATATGTGGTTTGTGATAAGAACACACATGCAATGACTCTCGTGGGTCCACATGTAGTTTGTGAAAATAACACACACGAAATGACCACTTGTTGATCCATAACGGTTTGTGGAAAGAACACAGATGCAATGACCACTGGTTGATCCATAAGTGGTTTGTGGAAAAGAAAACACATGCAATGACTCTGGTTGGTCCATATGTGGTTTGTGGGAAGAACACACATGCATTGACCACTGGTTGATCCGTATGTGGCTTGTGAAAAGAACCCACATGCAATGCCACTGGTTGATCCATGTGTGATTTGTGGAAAGAACACACATGCAATGACTCTAGTGCTAGTTTTTGTATAAGAACACACATGCAAAGTCTCTAATGGCTCCATATGTGGTTTGTGAAAAGAACACACATGCAATGACCACTTGTTGATCCAAGTGTGGTTTGTGAAAAGAACACACATGCAATGACTCTAGTGCTAGTTTTAGTATAAGAACACACATGCAATGACTCTAGTGGGTCCACATGTAGTTTGTGGAAAGAACACACATGCAATGACTCTAGTGCTAGTTTTAGTATAAGAACACACATGCAATTTCTCTAGTTGGTCCACATGTAGTTTGTGAAAAGAAGACACATGCAATGACCACTTGTTGATCCATGTGTCTTTTGTGAAAACACCACACATACAATGACTCTAGTGGGTCCACATATAGTTTGTGAAAAGAACACACATGCAATGACCACTGGTTGATCCATAGGTTGTTTGTGGAAAAGAACACACATGCAATGAACACTGGTTGATCCAGGTGTGGATTGTGCAGAAGAACACATGCAATGACCACTGGTTGATCCATATGTGGTTTGTGAAAAGAACACACATGCAATGACTGTAGTGCTAGTTTTAGTATAAGAACACACATGCAATGACTCTAGTGGGTCCACATGTAGTTTGTAAAAATAACACACATGCAATGACCACTGGTTGATCCATAAGTGGTTTGTAGAAATAACACACATGCAATGACCACTGGTTGATCCATAAGTGGTTTGTGGAAAAGGACACACATGCAATGACTCTGGTTGGTCCATATGTGGTTTGTGGAAAGAACACACATGCATTGACCACTAGTTGATCAATATGTGGTTTGTGAAATGAACACACATGCAATGCCACTGGTTGATCCATGTGTGGTTTGTGGAAAGAACACACATGCAATGACTCTAGTGCCAGTTTTTGTATAAGAACACACATGCCATGTCTCTAATGGATCCATATGTGGTTTGTGATAAGAACACACATGCAATGACTCTAGTGGGTCCACATGTAGTTTGTGAAAATAACACATACGAAATGACCACTTCTTGATCCATAAGTGGTTTGTGGAAAGAACACACATGCAATGACCACTGGTTGATCCATAAGTGGTTTGTGGAAAAGAAAACACATGCAATGACTCTGGTTGGTCCATATGTGGTTTGTGGAAAGAACACACATGCAGTGACCACTGGTTGATCCATGTGTGGTTTGTGAAATGAACACACATGCAATGCCACTGGTTGATCCATGTGTGGTTTGTGGAAAGAACACACATGCAATGACTCTAGTGCTAGTTTTTGTATAAGAACACACATGCAATATCTCCAATGGATCCATATGTGGTTTGTGAAAATAACACATATGCAATGACCACTTGTTGATCCATGTGTGGTTTGTGAAAAGAACACACATACAATGACTCTAGTGCTAGTTTTAGTATAAGAACACACATGCAATGACTCTAGTGGGTCCACATGTAGTTTGTGAAAAGAACACACATGCAATGACCACTGGTTGATCCATAAGTGGTTTGTGGAAAGAACACACATGAAATAACCACTTGTTGATCCATCAGTGGTTTGTAGAAAATAAAACACATGCAATGACTCTGGTTGGTCCATATGTGGTTTGTGGAAAGAACACACATGCAGTAACCACTGGTTGATCCATGTGTGGTTTGTGAAATGAACACAAATGCGATGCCACTGGTTGATCCATGTGTGGTTTGTGGAAAGAACACACATGCAATGACTCTAGTGCTAGTTTTTGTATAAGAACACACATGCAATGTCTCTAATGGATCCATATGTGGTTTGTGAAAAGAACACACATGCAATGACCACTTGTTGATCCATGTGTGGTTTGTGAAAAGAACACCCATGCAATTACTCTAGTGCTAGTTTTAGTATAAGAACATACATGCAATGACTCTAGTGGGTCCACATGTAGTTTGTGAAAAGAACACACATGCAATGACCACTGGTTGATCCATAAGTTGTTTGTGGAAAGAACACACATGCAATGACCACTGGTTGATCCATAAGTGGTTTGTGGAAAAGAAAACACATGCAATGACTCTGGTTGGTCCATATGTGGTTTGTGGGAAGAACACACATGCATTGACCACTGGTTGATCCATATGTGGCTTGTGAAAAGAACACACATGCAATGCCACTGGTTGATCCATGTGTGATTTGTCGAAAGAACACAGATGCAATGACTCTAGTGCTAGTTTTTGTATAAGAACACACATGCAAAGTCTCTAATGGATCCATATGTGGTTTGTGAAAAGAACACACATGCAATGACCACTTGTTGATCCATGTGTGGTTTGTGAAAAGAACACACATGCAATGACTCTAGTGCTAGTTTTAGTATAAGAACACACATGCAATGACTCTAGTGGGTATACATGTAGTTTGTGGAAAGAACACACATGCAATGACTCTAGTGCTAGTTTTAGTATAAGAACACACATGCAATTACTCTAGTTGGTCCACATGTAGTTTGTGAAAAGAACACACATGCAATGACCACTTGTTGATCCATGTGTCTTTTGTGAAAACACCACACATACAATGACTCTAGTGGGTCCACATGTAGTTTGTGAAAAGAACACACATGCAATGACCACTGGTTGATCCATAAGTTGTTTGTTGAAAAGAACACACATGCAATGAACACTGGTTGATCCATGTGTGGATTGTGCAGAAGAACACATGCAATGACCACTGGTTGATCCATGTGTGGTTTCTGAAAAGAACACACATGCAATGACTGTAGTGCTAGTTTTAGTATAAGAACACACATGCAATGACTCTAGTGGGTCCACATGTAGTTTGTAAAAATAACACACATGCAATGACCACTGGTTGATCCATAAGTGGTTTGTAGAAATAACACACATGCAATGACCACTGGTTGATCCATAAGTGGTTTGTGGAAAAGGACACACATGCAATGACTCTGGTTGGTCCATATGTGGTTTGTGGAAAGAACACACATGCATTGACCACTAGTTGATCAATATGTGGTTTGTGAAATGAACACACATTCAATGCCACTGGTTGATCCATGTGTGGTTTGTGGAAAGAACACAGATGCAATGACTCTAGTGCTAGTTTTAGTATAAGAACACACATGCAATGTGTCTAATGGATCCATATGTGGTTTGTGAAAAGAACACACATGCAATGACCACTTGTTGATCCATGTGTGGTTTGTGAAAAGAACACCCATGCAATGTCTCTAGTGCTAGTTTTAGTATAAGAACATACATGCAATGACTCTAGTGGGTCCACATGTAGTTTGTGAAAAGAACACACATGCAATGACCACTAGTTGATCCATAAGTTGTTTGTGGAAAGAACACACATGCAATGACCACTGGTTGATCCATAAGTGGTTTGTGGAAAAGAAAACACATGCAATGACTCTGGTTGGTCCATATGTGGTTTGTGGAAAGAACACACATGCATTGACCACTGGTTGATCCATGTGTGGTTTGTGGAAAGAACACACATGCAATGACTCTAGTGGTAGTTTTAGTACAAGATCACACATGCAATGACTCTAATGGATCCATATGTGGTTTGTGAAAAGAACACACATGCAATGACCACTTGTTGATCCATGTGTGGTTTGTGAAAAGAACACACATGCAATGACTCTAGTGCTAGTTTTATTATAAGAAGACACATGCAATGACTCTAGTGGGTCCACATGTAGTTTGTGAAAAGAATACACATGTAATGACCACTTGTTGATCCATGTATGTTTTGTGAAAAGAACACACATACAATGACTCTAGTGGGTCCACATGTAGTTTGTGAAAAGAACACACATGCAATGACCACTAGTTGATCCATAAGTTGTTTGTGGAAAAGAACACACATGCAATGAACACTGGTTGATCAATGTGTGGTTTGTGCAAAAGAATCTGGTTGGTCCGTATGTGGTTTGTGGAAAGAACACACATGTAGTGACCACTGGTTGATCCATGTGTGGTTTGTGAAATGAACACACATGCAATGCCACTGGTTGATCCATGTGTGGTTTGTGGAAAGAACACACATGCAATGACTCTAGTGCCAATTTTTGTATAAGAACACACATGCCATGTCTCTAATGGATCCATATGTGGTTTGTGATAAGAACACACATGCAATGACTCTAGTGGGTCCACATGTAGTTTGTGAAAATAACACACATGCAATGACCACTGGTTGATCCATAAGTGGTTTGTGGAAAGAACACACATGCAATGACCACTGGTTGATCCATAAGTGGTTTGTGGAAAAGAAAACACATGCAATGACTCTGGTTGGTCCATATGTGGTTTGTGGAAAGAACACACATGTAGTGACCACTGGTTGATCCATGTGTGGTTTGTGAAATGAACACACATGCAATGCCACTGGGTGATTCTTGTGTGGTTTGTGGAAAGAACACACATGCAATGACTCTAGTGCTAGTTTTTGTAAAAGAACACACATGCAATGTCTCTAATGGATCCATATGTGGTTTGTGAAAAGAACACACATGCAATGACCACTTGTTGATCCATGTGTGGTTTGTGAAAAGAACACACATGCAATGACTCTAGTGCTAGTTTTAGTATAAGAACACACATGCAATGACTCTAGTGGGTCCACATGTAGTTTGTGAAAAGAACACACATGCAATGACCACTGGTTGATCCATAAGTGGTTTGTGGAAAGAACACACATGAAATAACCATTTGTTGATCCATCAGTGGTTTGTGGAAAAGAAAACACATGCAATGACTCTGGTTGGTCCATATGTGGTTTGTGGAAAGAACACACATGCAGTAACCACTGGTTGATCCATGTGTGGTTTGTGAAATGAAGACACATGCAATGCCACTGGTTGATCCATGTGTGGTTTGTGGAAAGAACACATATGCAATGACTCTAGTGCTAGTTTTTGTATAAGAACACACATGCAATGTCTCTAATGGATCCATATGTGGTTTGTGAAAAGAACACACATGCAATGACCACTTGTTGATCCATGTGTGGTTTGTGAAAAGAACACCCATGCAATTACTCTAGTGCTAGTTTTAGTATAAGAACATACATGCAATGACTCTAGTGGGTCCACATGTAGTTTGTGAAAAGAACACACATGCAATGACCACTGGTTGATCCATAAGTGGTTTGTGGAAAGGAAAACACATGCAATGACTCTGGTTGGTCCATACGTGGTTTGTGGAAAGAACACACATGCATTGACCACTGGTTGATCCATGTGTGGTTTGTGGAAAGAACACACATGCAATGACTCTAGTGGTAGTTTTAGTACACGATCACACATGCAATGACTCTAATGGATCCATATGTGGTTTGTGAAAAGAACACACATGCAATGCCCACTTGTTGATCCATGTGTGGTTTGTGAAAAGAACACACATGCAATGACTCTAGTGCTAGTTTTATTATAAGAACACACATGCAATGACTCTAGTGGGTCCACATGTAGTTTGTGAAAAGAATACACATGCAATGACCACTTGTTGATCCATGTAAGTTTTGTGAAAAGAACACACATACAATGACTCTAGTGGGTCCACATGTAGTTTGTGAAAAGAACACACATGCAATGACCACTGGTTGATCCATAAGTTGTTTGTGGAAAAGAACACACATGCAATGAACACTGGTTGATCAATGTGTGGTTTGTGCAAAAGAACCAATGCAATGAATCTGGTTGGTCCGTATGTGGTTTCTGGAAAGAACACACATGTAGTGACCACTGGTTGATCCATGTGTGGTTTGTGAAATGAACACACATGCAATGCCACTGGTTGATCCATGTGTGGTTTGTGGAAAGAACACACATGCAATGACTCTAGTGCCAATTTTTGTATAAGAACACACATGCCATGTCTCTAATGGATCCATATGTGGTTTGTGATAAGAACACACATGTAATGACTCTAGTGGGTCCACATGTAGTTTGTGAAAATAACACACATGCAATGACCACTGGTTGATCCATAAGTGGTTTGTGGAAAGAACACACATGCAATGACCACTGGTTGATCCATAAGTGGTTTGTGGAAAAGAAAACACATGCAATGACTCTGGTTGGTCCATATGTGCTTTGTGGAAAGAACACACATGTAGTGACCACTGGTTGATCCATGTGTGGTTTGTGAAATGAACACACATGCAATGCCACTGGTTGATTCTTGTGTGGTTTGTGGAAAGAACACACATGCAATGACTCTAGTGCTAGTTTTTGTAAAAGAACACACATGTAATGTCTCTAATGGATCCATATGTGGTTTGTGAAAATAACACACATGCAATGACCACTTGTTGATCCATGTGTGGTTTGTGAAAAGAACACACATGCAATGACTCTAGTGCTAGTTTTAGTATAAGAACACACATGCAATGACTCTAGTGGGTCCACATGTAGTTTGTGAAAAGAACACACATGCAATGACCACTGGTTGATCCATAAGTGGTTTGTGGAAAGAACACACATGAAATAACCATTTGTTGATCCATCAGTGGTTTGTGGAAAAGAAAACACATGCAATGACTCTGGTTGGTCCATATGTGGTTTGTGGAAAGAACACACATGCAGTAACCACTGGTTGATCCATGTGTGGTTTGTGAAATGAAGACACATGCAATGCCACTGGTTGATCCATGTGTGGTTTGTGGAAAGAACACATATGCAATGACTCTAGTGCTAGTTTTTGTATAAGAACACACATGCAATGTCTCTAATGGATCCATATGTGGTTTGTGAAAAGAACACACATGCAATGACCACTTGTTGATCCATGTGTGGTTTGTGAAAAGAACACCCATGCAATTACTCTAGTGCTAGTTTTAGTATAAGAACATACATGCAATGACTCTAGTGGGTCCATATGTAGTTTGTGAAAAGAACACACATGCAATGACCACTGGTTGATCCATAAGTGGTTTGTGGAAAAGAAAACACATGCAATGACTCTGGTTGGTCCATATGTGGTTTGTGGAAAGAACACACATGCATTGACCACTGGTTGATCCATGTGTGGTTTGTGGAAAGAACACACATGCAATGACTCTAGTGGTAGTTTTAGTACAAGATCACACATGCAATGACTCTAATGGATCCATATGTGGTTTGTGAAAAGAACACACATGCAATGACCACTTGTTGATCCATGTGTGGTTTGTGAAAAGAACACACATGCAATGACTCTAGTGCTAGTTTTATTATAAGAACACACATGCAATGACTCTAGTGGGTCCACATGTAGTTTGTGAAAAGAATACACATGCAATGACCACTTGTTGATCCATGTATGTTTTGTGAAAAGAACACACATACAATGACTCTAGTGGGTCCACATGTAGTTTGTGAAAAGAACACACATGCAATGACCACTGGTTGATCCATAAGTTGTTTATGGAAAAGAACACACATGCAATGAACACTGGTTGATCAATGTGTGGTTTGTGCAAAAGAACACATGCAATGAATCTGGTTGGTCCGTATGTGGTTTCTGGAAAGAACACACATGTAGTGACCACTGGTTGATCCATGTGTGGTTTGTGAAATGAACACACATGCAATGCCACTGGTTGATCCATGTGTGGTTTGTGGAAAGAACACACATGCAATGACTCTAGTGCCAATTTTTGTATAAGAACACACATGCCATGTCTCTAATGGATCCATATGTGGTTTGTGATAAGAACACACATGCAATGACTCTAGTGGGTCCACGTGTAGTTTGTGAAAATAACACACATGCAATGACCACTGGTTGATCCATGTGTGGTTTGTGAAATGAACACACATGCAATGCCACTGGTTGATCCATGTGTGGTTTGTGGAAAGAACACACATGCAATGACTCTAGTGCCAATTTTTGTATAAGAACACACATGCCATGTCTCTAATGGATCCATATGTGGTTTGTGATAAGAACACACATGCAATGACTCTAGTGGGTCCACATGTAGTTTGTGAAAATAACACACATGCAATGACCACTGGTTGATCCATAAGTGGTTTGTGGAAAGAACACACATGCAATGACCACTGGTTGATCCATAAGTGGTTTGTGGAAAAGAAAACACATGCAATGACTCTGGTTGGTCCATATGTGGTTTGTGGAAAGAACACACATGTAGTGACCACTGGTTGATCCATGTGTGGTTTGTGAAATGAACACACATGCAATGCCACTGGTTGATTCTTGTGTGGTTTGTGGAAAGAACACACATGCAATGACTCTAGTGCTAGTTTTTGTAAATGAACACACATGCAATGTCTCTAATGGATCCATATGTGGTTTGTGAAAAGAACACACATGCAATGACCACTTGTTGATCCATGTGTGGTTTGTGAAAAGAACACACATGGAATGACTCTAGTGCTAGTTTTAGTATAAGAACACACATGCAATGACTCTAGTGGGTCCACATGTAGTTTGTGAAAAGAACACACATGCAATGACCACTGGTTGATCCATAAGTGGTTTGTGGAAAGAACACACATGAAATAACCATTTGTTGATCCATCAGTGGTTTGTGGAAAAGAAAACACATGCAATGACTCTGGTTGGTCCATATGTGGTTTGTGGAAAGAACACACATGCAGTAACCACTGGTTGATCCATGTGTGGTTTGTGAAATGAAGACACATGCAATGCCACTGGTTGATCCATGTGTGGTTTGTGGAAAGAACACATATGCAATGACTCTAGTGCTAGTTTTTGTATAAGAACACACATGCAATGTCTCTAATGGATCCATATGTGGTTTGTGAAAAGAACACACATGCAATGACCACTTGTTGATCCATGTGTGGTTTGTGAAAAGAACACCCATGCAATTACTCTAGTGCTAGTTTTAGTATAAGAACATACATGCAATGACTCTAGTGGGTCCATATGTAGTTTGTGAAAAGAACACACATGCAATGACCACTGGTTGATCCATAAGTGGTTTGTGGAAAAGAAAACACATGCAATGACTCTGGTTGGTCCATATGTGGTTTGTGGAAAGAACACACATGCATTGACCACTGGTTGATCCATGTGTGGTTTGTGGAAAGAACACACATGCAATGACTCTAGTGGTAGTTTTAGTACAAGATCACACATGCAATGACTCTAATGGATCCATATGTGGTTTGTGAAAAGAACACACATGCAATGACCACTTGTTGATCCATGTGTGGTTTGTGAAAAGAACACACATGCAATGACTCTAGTGCTAGTTTTATTATAAGGACACGCATGCAATGACTCTAGTGGGTCCACATGTAGTTTGTGAAAAGAATACACATGCAATGACCACTTGTTGATCCATGTATGTTTTGTGAAAAGAACACACATACAATGACTCTAGTGGGTCCACATGTAGTTTGTGAAAAGAACACACATGCAATGACCACTGGTTGATCCATAAGTTGTTTGTGGAAAAGAACACACATGCAATGAACACTGGTTGATCAATGTGTGGTTTGTGCAAAAGAACACATGCAATGAATCTGGTTGGTCCGTATGTGGTTTCTGGAAAGAACACACATGTAGTGACCACGTGTTGATCCATGTGTGGTTTGTGAAATGAACACACATGCAATGCCACTGGTTGATCCATCTGTGGTTTGTGGAAAGAACACACATGCAATGACTCTAGTGCCAATTTTTGTATAAGAACACACATGCCATGTCTCTAATGGATCCATATGTGGTTTGTGATAAGAACACACATGCAATGACTCTAGTGGGTCCACGTGTAGTTTGTGAAAATAACACACATGCAATGACCACTGGTTGATCCATAAGTGGTTTGTGGAAAGAACACACATGCAATGACCACTGGTTGATCCATAAGTGGTTCGTGGAAAAGAAAACACATGCAATGACTCTGGTTGGTCCATATGTGGTTTGTGGAAAGAACACACATGTAGTGACCACTGGTTGATCCATGTGTGGTTTGTGAAATGAACACACATGCAATGCCACTTGTTGATCCATGTGTGGTTTGTGGTTAGAACACACATGCAATGACTCTAGTGCTAGTTTTTGTAAAAGAACACACATGCATTGTCTCTAATGGATCCATATGTGGTTTGTGAAAAGAACACACATGCAATGACCACTTGTTGATCCATGTGTGGTTTGTGAAAAGAACACACATGCAATGACTCTAGTGCTAGTTTTAGTATAAGAACACACATGCAATGACTCTAGTGGGTCCACATGTAGTTTGTGAAAAGAACACACATGCAATGACCACTGGTTGATCCATAAGTGGTTTGTGGAAAGAACACACATGAAATAACCATTTGTTGATCCATCAGTGGTTTGTGGAAAAGAAAACACATACAATGACTCTGGTTGGTCCATATGTGGTTTGTGGAAAGAACACACATGCAGTAACCACTGGTTGATCCATGTGTGGTTTGTGAAATGAAGACACATGCAATGCCACTGGTTGATCCATGTGTGGTTTGTGGAAAGAACACATATGCAATGACTCTAGTGCTAGTTTTTGTATAAGAACACACATGCAATGTCTCTAATGGATCCATATGTGGTTTGTGAAAAGAACACACATGCAATGACCACTTGTTGATCCATGTGTGGTTTGTGAAAAGAACACCCATGCAATTACTCTAGTGCTAGTTTTAGTATAAGAACATACATGCAATGACTCTAGTGGGTCCACATGTAGTTTGTGAAAAGAACACACATGCAATGACCACTGGTTGATCCATAAGTGGTTTGTGGAAAAGAAAACACATGCAATGACTCTGGTTGGTCCATATGTGGTTTGTGGAAAGAACACACATGCATTGACCACTGGTTGATCCATGTGTGGTTTGTGGAAAGAACACACATGCAATGACTCTAGTGGTAGTTTTAGTACAAGATCACACATGCAATGACTCTAATGGATCCATATGTGGTTTGTGAAAAGAACACACATGCAATGACCACTTGTTGATCCATGTGTGGTTTGTGAAAAGAACACACATGCAATGACTCTAGTGCTAGTTTTATTATAAGAACACACATGCAATGACTCTAGTGGGTCCACATGTAGTTTGTGAAAAGAATACACATGCAATGACCACTTGTTGATCCATGTATGTTTTGTGAAAAGAACACACATACAATGACTCTAGTGGGTCCACATGTAGTTTGTGAAAAGAACACACATGCAATGACCACTGGTTGATCCATAAGTTGTTTGTGGAAAAGAACACACATGCAATGAACACTGGTTGATCAATGTGTGGTTTGTGCAAAAGAACACATGCAATGAATCTGGTTGGTCCGTATGTGGTTTGTGGAAAGAACACACATGTAGTGACCACTGGTTGATCCATGTGTGGTTTGTGAAATGAACACACATGCAATGCCACTGGTTGATCCATGTGTGGTTTGTGGAAAGAACACACATGCAATGACTCTAGTGCCAGTTTTTGTATAAGAACACACATGCCATGTCTCTAATGGATCCATATGTGGTTTGTGATAAGAACACACATGCAATGACTCTCGTGGGTCCACATGTAGTTTGTGAAAATAACACACACGAAATGACCACTTGTTGATCCATAACGGTTTGTGGAAAGAACACAGATGCAATGACCACTGGTTGATCCATAAGTGGTTTGTGGAAAAGAAAACACATGCAATGACTCTGGTTGGTCCATATGTGGTTTGTGGGAAGAACACACATGCATTGACCACTGGTTGATCCGTATGTGGCTTGTGAAAAGAACCCACATGCAATGCCACTGGTTGATCCATGTGTGATTTGTGGAAAGAACACACATGCAATGACTCTAGTGCTAGTTTTTGTATAAGAACACACATGCAAAGTCTCTAATGGCTCCATATGTGGTTTGTGAAAAGAACACACATGCAATGACCACTTGTTGATCCAAGTGTGGTTTGTGAAAACAACACACATGCAATGACTCTAGTGCTAGTTTTCGTATAAGAACACACATGCAATGACTCTAGTGGGTCCACATGTAGTTTGTGGAAAGAACACACATGCAATGACTCTAGTGCTAGTTTTAGTATAAGAACACACATGCAATTTCTCTAGTTGGTCCACATGTAGTTTGTGAAAAGAAGACACATGCAATGACCACTTGTTGATCCATGTGTCTTTTGTGAAAACACCACACATACAATGACTCTAGTGGGTCCACATATAGTTTGTGAAAAGAACACACATGCAATGACCACTGGTTGATCCATAGGTTGTTTGTGGAAAAGAACACACATGCAATGAACACTGGTTGATCCAGGTGTGGATTGTGCAGAAGAACACATGCAATGACCACTGGTTGATCCATATGTGGTTTGTGAAAAGAACACACATGCAATGACTGTAGTGCTAGTTTTAGTATAAGAACACACATGCAATGACTCTAGTGGGTCCACATGTAGTTTGTAAAAATAACACACATGCAATGACCACTGGTTGATCCATAAGTGGTTTGTAGAAATAACACACATGCAATGACCACTGGTTGATCCATAAGTGGTTTGTGGAAAAGGACACACATGCAATGACTCTGGTTGGTCCATATGTGGTTTGTGGAAAGAACACACATGCATTGACCACTAGTTGATCAATATGTGGTTTGTGAAATGAACACACATGCAATGCCACTGGTTGATCCATGTGTGGTTTGTGGAAAGAACACACATGCAATGACTCTAGTGCTAGTTTTAGTATAAGAACACACATGCAATGTGTCTAATGGATCCATATGTGGTTTGTGAAAAGAACACACATGCAATGACCACTTGTTGATCCATGTGTGGTTTGTGAAAAGAACACCCATGCAATGACTCTAGTGCTAGTTTTAGTATAAGAACATACATGCAATGAATCTAGTGGGTCCACATGTAGTTTGTGAAAAGAACACACATGCAATGACCACTAGTTGATCCATAAGTGGTTTGTGGAAAGAACACACATGCAATGACCACTGTTGATCCATAAGTGGTTTGTGGAAAAGAAAACTATGCAATGACTCTAGTTGGTCCATATGTGGTTTGTGGAAAGAACACACATGCATTGACCACTGGTTGATCCATATGTGGCTTGTGAAAAGAACACACATGCAATGCCACTGGTTGATCCATGTGTGGTTTGTGGAAAGAACACACATGCAATGACTCTAGTTGTAGTTTTAGTACAAGATCACACATGCAATGTCTGTAATGGATCCATATGTGGTTTGTGAAAAGAACACACATGCGATGACCACTTGTTGATTCATGTCTGGTTTGTGAAAAGAACACCCATGCAATGACTCTAGTGCTAGTTTTAGTATAAGAACATACATGCAATGACTCTAGTGGGTCCACATGTAGTTTGTGAAAAGAACACACATGCAATGACCACTAGTTGATCCATAAGTGGTTTGTGGAAAGAATACACATGCAATCACCACTGGTTGATCCATAAGTGGTTTGTGGAAAAGAAAACACATGCAATGACTCTGGTTGGTCCATATGTGGTTTGTGGAAAGAACACACATGCATTGACTACTCGTTGATCCATATGTGGCTTGTGAAAAGAACACACATGCAATGCCACTGCTTGATCCATGTGTGGTTTGTGGAAAGAACACACATGCAATGACTCTAGTGGTAGTTTTAGTATAAGATCACACATGCAATGACTCTAATGGATCCATATGTGGTTTGTGAAAAGAACACACATGCAATGACCACTTTATGATCCATGTGTGGTTTGTGAAAAGAACACACATGCAATGACTCTAGTGCTAGTTTTATTATAAGAACACACATGCAATGACTCTAGTGGGTCCACATGTAGTTTGTGAAAAGAATACACATGCAATGACCACTTGTTGATCCATGTGTGTTTTGTGAAAAGAACACACATACAATGACTCTAGTGGGTCCACATGTAGTTTTTGAAAAGAACACACATGCAATGACCACTAGTTGATCCATAAGTTGTTTGTGGAAAAGAACACACATGCAATGAACACTAGTTGATCAATGTGTGGTTTGTGCAAAAGAACACATGCAATGAATCTGGTTGGTCCGTATGTGGTTTGTGGAAAGAACACACATGTAGTGACCACTGGTTGATCCATGTGTGGTTTGTGAAATGAACACACATGCAATGCCACTGGTTGATCCATGTGTGGTTTGTGGAAAGAACACACATGCAATGACTCTAGTGCCAGTTTTTGTATAAGAACACACATGCCATGTCTCTAATGGATCCATATGTGGTTTGTGATAAGAACACACATGCAATGACTCTAGTGGGTCCACATGTAGTTTGTGAAAATAACACATACGAAATGACCACTTCTTGATCCATAAGTGGTTTGTGGAAAGAACACACATGCAATGACCACTGGTTGATCCATAAGTTGTTTGTGGAAAAGAAAACACATGCAATGACTCTGGTTGGTCCATATGTGGTTTGTGGAAAGAACACACATGCAGTGACCACTGGTTGATCCATGTGTGGTTTGTGAAATGAACACACATGCAATGCCACTGGTTGATCCATGTGTGGTTTGTGGAAAGAACACACATGCAATGACTCTAGTGCTAGTTTTTGTATAAGAACACACATGCAATATCTCCAATGGATCCATATGTGGTTTGTGAAAATAACACATATGCAATGACCACTTGTTGATCCATGCGTGGTTTGTGAAAAGAACACACATACAATGACTCTAGTGCTAGTTTTAGTATAAGAACACACATGCAATGACTCTAGTGGGTCCACATGTAGTTTGTGAAAAGAACACACATGCAATGACCACTGGTTGATCCATAAGTGGTTTGTGGAAAGAACACACATGAAATAACCACTTGTTGATCCATCAGTGGTTTGTAGAAAATAAAACACATGCAATGACTCTGGTTGGTCCATATGTGGTTTGTGGAAAGAACACACATGCAGTAACCACTGGTTGATCCATGTGTGGTTTGTGAAATGAACACATATGCGATGCCACTGGTTGATCCATGTGTGGTTTGTGGAAAGAACACACATGCAATGACTCTAGTGCTAGTTTTTGTATAAGAACACACATGCAATGTCTCTAATGGATCCATATGTGGTTTGTGAAAAGAACACACATGCAATGACCACTTGTTGATCCATGTGTGGTTTGTGAAAAGAACACCCATGCAATTACTCTAGTGCTAGTTTTAGTATAAGAACATACATGCAATGACTCTAGTGGGTCCACATGTAGTTTGTGAAAAGAACACACATGCAATGACCACTGGTTGATCCATAAGTTGTTTGTGGAAAGAACACACATGCAATGACCACTGGTTGATCCATAAGTGGTTTGTGGAAAAGAAAACACATGCAATGACTCTGGTTGGTCCATATGTGGTTTGTGGGAAGAACACACATGCATTGACCACTGGTTGATCCATATGTGGCTTGTGAAAAGAACACACATGCAATGCCACTGGTTGATCCATGTGTGATTTGTCGAAAGAACACAGATGCAATGACTCTAGTGCTAGTTTTTGTATAAGAACACACATGCAAAGTCTCTAATGGATCCATATGTGGTTTGTGAAAAGAACACACATGCAATGACCACTTGTTGATCCATGTGTGGTTTGTGAAAAGAACACACATGCAATGACTCTAGTGCTAGTTTTAGTATAAGAACACACATGCAATGACTCTAGTGGGTATACATGTAGTTTGTGGAAAGAACACACATGCAATGACTCTAGTGCTAGTTTTAGTATAAGAACACACATGCAATTACTCTAGTTGGTCCACATGTAGTTTGTGAAAAGAACACACATGCAATGACCACTTGTTGATCCATGTGTCTTTTGTGAAAACACCACACATACAATGACTCTAGTGGGTCCACATGTAGTTTGTGAAAAGAACACACATGCAATGACCACTGGTTGATCCATAAGTTGTTTGTTGAAAAGAACACACATGCAATGAACACTGGTTGATCCATGTGTGGATTGTGCAGAAGAACACATGCAATGACCACTGGTTGATCCATGTGTGGTTTCTGAAAAGAACACACATGCAATGACTGTAGTGCTAGTTTTAGTATAAGAACACACATGCAATGACTCTAGTGGGTCCACATGTAGTTTGTAAAAATAACACACATGCAATGACCACTGGTTGATCCATAAGTGGTTTGTAGAAATAACACACATGCAATGACCACTGGTTGATCCATAAGTGGTTTGTGGAAAAGGACACACATGCAATGACTCTGGTTGGTCCATATGTGGTTTGTGGAAAGAACACACATGCATTGACCACTAGTTGATCAATATGTGGTTTGTGAAATGAACACACATTCAATGCCACTGGTTGATCCATGTGTGGTTTGTGGAAAGAACACACATGCAATGACTCTAGTGCTAGTTTTAGTATAAGAACACACATGCATTGACCACTGGTTGATCCGTATGTGGCTTGTGAAAAGAACCCACATGCAATGCCACTGGTTGATCCATGTGTGATTTGTGGAAAGAACACACATGCAATGACTCTAGTGCTAGTTTTTGTATAAGAACACACATGCAAAGTCTCTAATGGCTCCATATGTGGTTTGTGAAAAGAACACACATGCAATGACCACTTGTTGATCCAAGTGTGGTTTGTGAAAAGAACACACATGCAATGACTCTAGTGCTAGTTTTAGTATAAGAACACACATGCAATGACTCTAGTGGGTCCACATGTAGTTTGTGGAAAGAACACACATGCAATGACTCTAGTGCTAGTTTTAGTATAAGAACACACATGCAATTTCTCTAGTTGGTCCACATGTAGTTTGTGAAAAGAAGACACATGCAATGACCACTTGTTGATCCATGTGTCTTTTGTGAAAACACCACACATACAATGACTCTAGTGGGTCCACATATAGTTTGTGAAAAGAACACACATGCAATGACCACTGGTTGATCCATAGGTTGTTTGTGGAAAAGAACACACATGCAATGAACACTGGTTGATCCAGGTGTGGATTGTGCAGAAGAACACATGCAATGACCACTGGTTGATCCATATGTGGTTTGTGAAAAGAACACACATGCAATGACTGTAGTGCTAGTTTTAGTATAAGAACACACATGCAATGACTCTAGTGGGTCCACATGTAGTTTGTAAAAATAACACACATGCAATGACCACTGGTTGATCCATAAATGGTTTGTAGAAATAACACACATGCAATGACCACTGGTTGATCCATAAGTGGTTTGTGGAAAAGGACACACATGCAATGACTCTGGTTGGTCCATATGTGGTTTGTGGAAAGAACACACATGCATTGACCACTAGTTGATCAATATGTGGTTTGTGAAATGAACACACATGCAATGCCACTGGTTGATCCATGTGTGGTTTGTGGAAAGAACACACATGCAATGACTCTAGTGCTAGTTTTAGTATAAGAACACACATGCAATGTGTCTAATGGATCCATATGTGGTTTGTGAAAAGAACACACATGCAATGACCACTTGTTGATCCATGTGTGGTTTGTGAAAAGAACACCCATGCAATGACTCTAGTGCTAGTTTTAGTATAAGAACATACATGCAATGAATCTAGTGGGTCCACATGTAGTTTGTGAAAAGAACACACATGCAATGACCACTAGTTGATCCATAAGTGGTTTGTGGAAAGAACACACATGCAATGACCACTGTTGATCCATAAGTGGTTTGTGGAAAAGAAAACTATGCAATGACTCTAGTTGGTCCATATGTGGTTTGTGGAAAGAACACACATGCATTGACCACTGGTTGATCCATATGTGGCTTGTGAAAAGAACACACATGCAATGCCACTGGTTGATCCATGTGTGGTTTGTGGAAAGAACACACATGCAATGACTCTAGTTGTAGTTTTAGTACAAGATCACACATGCAATGTCTGTAATGGATCCATATGTGGTTTGTGAAAAGAACACACATGCGATGACCACTTGTTGATTCATGTCTGGTTTGTGAAAAGAACACCCATGCAATGACTCTAGTGCTAGTTTTAGTATAAGAACATACATGCAATGACTCTAGTGGGTCCACATGTAGTTTGTGAAAAGAACACACATGCAATGACCACTAGTTGATCCATAAGTGGTTTGTGGAAAGAATACACATGCAATCACCACTGGTTGATCCATAAGTGGTTTGTGGAAAAGAAAACACATGCAATGACTCTGGTTGGTCCATATGTGGTTTGTGGAAAGAACACACATGCATTGACTACTCGTTGATCCATATGTGGCTTGTGAAAAGAACACACATGCAATGCCACTGCTTGATCCATGTGTGGTTTGTGGAAAGAACACACATGCAATGACTCTAATGGATCCATATGTGGTTTGTGAAAAGAACACACATGCAATGACCACTTTATGATCCATGTGTGGTTTGTGAAAAGAACACACATGCAATGACTCTAGTGCTAGTTTTATTATAAGAACACACATGCAATGACTCTAGTGGGTCCACATGTAGTTTGTGAAAAGAATACACATGCAATGACCACTTGTTGATCCATGTGTGTTTTGTGAAAAGAACACACATACAATGACTCTAGTGGGTCCACATGTAGTTTTTGAAAAGAACACACATGCAATGACCACTAGTTGATCCATAAGTTGTTTGTGGAAAAGAACACACATGCAATGAACACTAGTTGATCAATGTGTGGTTTGTGCAAAAGAACACATGCAATGAATCTGGTTGGTCCGTATGTGGTTTGTGGAAAGAACACACATGTAGTGACCACTGGTTGATCCATGTGTGGTTTGTGAAATGAACACACATGCAATGCCATTGGTTGATCCATGTGTGGTTTGTGGAAAGAACACACATGCAATGACTCTAGTGCCAGTTTTTGTATAAGAACACACATGCCATGTCTCTAA
The DNA here is from genome assembly GCA_916181665.1 of Avena sativa. Classification (NCBI taxonomy): domain Eukaryota; kingdom Viridiplantae; phylum Streptophyta; class Magnoliopsida; order Poales; family Poaceae; genus Avena; species Avena sativa. The sequence continues at coordinate 14,243,943 of OV702292.1, read as the reverse complement.
TGGATCCATATGTGGTTTGTGATAAGAACACACATGCAATGACTCTAGTGGGTCCACATGTAGTTTGTGAAAATAACACATACGAAATGACCACTTCTTGATCCATAAGTGGTTTGTGGAAAGAACACACATGCAATGACCACTGGTTGATCCATAAGTTGTTTGTGGAAAAGAAAACACATGCAATGACTCTGGTTGGTCCATATGTGGTTTGTGGAAAGAACACACATGCAGTGACCACTGGTTGATCCATGTGTGGTTTGTGAAATGAACACACATGCAATGCCACTGGTTGATCCATGTGTCGTTTGTGGAAAGAACACACATGCAATGACTCTAGTGCTAGTTTTTGTATAAGAACACACATGCAATATCTCCAATGGATCCATATGTGGTTTGTGAAAATAACACATATGCAATGACCACTTGTTGATCCATGCGTGGTTTGTGAAAAGAACACACATACAATGACTCTAGTGCTAGTTTTAGTATAAGAACACACATGCAATGACTCTAGTGGGTCCACATGTAGTTTGTGAAAAGAACACACATGCAATGACCACTGGTTGATCCATAAGTGGTTTGTGGAAAGAACACACATGAAATAACCACTTGTTGATCCATCAGTGGTTTGTAGAAAATAAAACACATGCAATGACTCTGGTTGGTCCATATGTGGTTTGTGGAAAGAACACACATGCAGTAACCACTGGTTGATCCATGTGTGGTTTGTGAAATGAACACATATGCGATGCCACTGGTTGATCCATGTGTGGTTTGTGGAAAGAACACACATGCAATGACTCTAGTGCTAGTTTTTGTATAAGAACACACATGCAATGTCTCTAATGGATCCATATGTGGTTTGTGAAAAGAACACACATGCAATGACCACTTGTTGATCCATGTGTGGTTTGTGAAAAGAACACCCATGCAATTACTCTAGTGCTAGTTTTAGTATAAGAACATACATGCAATGACTCTAGTGGGTCCACATGTAGTTTGTGAAAAGAACACACATGCAATGACCACTGGTTGATCCATAAGTTGTTTGTGGAAAGAACACACATGCAATGACCACTGGTTGATCCATAAGTGGTTTGTGGAAAAGAAAACACATGCAATGACTCTGGTTGGTCCATATGTGGTTTGTGGGAAGAACACACATGCATTGACCACTGGTTGATCCATATGTGGCTTGTGAAAAGAACACACATGCAATGCCACTGGTTGATCCATGTGTGATTTGTCGAAAGAACACAGATGCAATGACTCTAGTGCTAGTTTTTGTATAAGAACACACATGCAAAGTCTCTAATGGATCCATATGTGGTTTGTGAAAAGAACACACATGCAATGACCACTTGTTGATCCATGTGTGGTTTGTGAAAAGAACACACATGCAATGACTCTAGTGCTAGTTTTAGTATAAGAACACACATGCAATGACTCTAGTGGGTATACATGTAGTTTGTGGAAAGAACACACATGCAATGACTCTAGTGCTAGTTTTAGTATAAGAACACACATGCAATTACTCTAGTTGGTCCACATGTAGTTTGTGAAAAGAACACACATGCAATGACCACTTGTTGATCCATGTGTCTTTTGTGAAAACACCACACATACAATGACTCTAGTGGGTCCACATGTAGTTTGTGAAAAGAACACACATGCAATGACCACTGGTTGATCCATAAGTTGTTTGTTGAAAAGAACACACATGCAATGAACACTGGTTGATCCATGTGTGGATTGTGCAGAAGAACACATGCAATGACCACTGGTTGATCCATGTGTGGTTTCTGAAAAGAACACACATGCAATGACTGTAGTGCTAGTTTTAGTATAAGAACACACATGCAATGACTCTAGTGGGTCCACATGTAGTTTGTAAAAATAACACACATGCAATGACCACTGGTTGATCCATAAGTGGTTTGTAGAAATAACACACATGCAATGACCACTGGTTGATCCATAAGTGGTTTGTGGAAAAGGACACACATGCAATGACTCTGGTTGGTCCATATGTGGTTTGTGGAAAGAACACACATGCATTGACCACTAGTTGATCAATATGTGGTTTGTGAAATGAACACACATTCAATGCCACTGGTTGATCCATGTGTGGTTTGTGGAAAGAACACAGATGCAATGACTCTAGTGCTAGTTTTAGTATAAGAACACACATGGAATGTGTCTAATGGATCCATATGTGGTTTGTGAAAAGAACACACATGCAATGACCACTTGTTGATCCATGTGTGGTTTGTGAAAAGAACACCCATGCAATGTCTCTAGTGCTAGTTTTAGTATAAGAACATACATGCAATGACTCTAGTGGGTCCACATGTAGTTTGTGAAAAGAACACACATGCAATGACCACTAGTTGATCCATAAGTTGTTTGTGGAAAGAACACACATGCAATGACCACTGGTTGATCCATAAGTGGTTTGTGGAAAAGAAAACACATGCAATGACTCTGGTTGGTCCATATGTGGTTTGTGGAAAGAACACACATGCATTGACCACTGGTTGATCCATGTGTGGTTTGTGGAAAGAACACACATGCAATGACTCTAGTGGTAGTTTTAGTACAAGATCACACATGCAATGACTCTAATGGATCCATATGTGGTTTGTGAAAAGAACACACATGCAATGACCACTTGTTGATCCATGTGTGGTTTGTGAAAAGAACACACATGCAATGACTCTAGTGCTAGTTTTATTATAAGAAGACACATGCAATGACTCTAGTGGGTCCACATGTAGTTTGTGAAAAGAATACACATGCAATGACCACTTGTTGATCCATGTATGTTTTGTGAAAAGAACACACATACAATGACTCTAGTGGGTCCACATGTAGTTTGTGAAAAGAACACACATGCAATGACCACTAGTTGATCCATAAGTTGTTTGTGGAAAAGAACACACATGCAATGAACACTGGTTGATCAATGTGTGGTTTGTGCAAAAGAACACATGCAATGAATCTGGTTGGTCCGTATGTGGTTTGTGGAAAGAACACACATGTAGTGACCACTGGTTGATCCATGTGTGGTTTGTGAAATGAACACACATGCAATGCCACTGGTTGATCCATGTGTGGTTTGTGGAAAGAACACACATGCAATGACTCTAGTGCCAATTTTTGTATAATAACACACATGCCATGTCTCTAATGGATCCATATGTGGTTTGTGATAAGAACACACATGCAATGACTCTAGTGGGTCCACATGTAGTTTGTGAAAATAACACACATGCAATGACCACTGGTTGATCCATAAGTGGTTTGTGGAAAGAACACACATGCAATGACCACTGGTTGATCCATAAGTGGTTTGTGGAAAAGAAAACACATGCAATGACTCTGGTTGGTCCATATGTGGTTTGTGGAAAGAACACACATGTAGTGACCACTGGTTGATCCATGTGTGGTTTGTGAAATGAACACACATGCAATGCCACTGGTTGATTCTTGTGTGGTTTGTGGAAAGAACACACATGCAATGACTCTAGTGCTAGTTTTTGTAAAAGAACACACATGCAATGTCTCTAATGGATCCATATGTGGTTTGTGAAAAGAACACACATGCAATGACCACTTGTTGATCCATGTGTGGTTTGTGAAAAGAACACACATGCAATGACTCTAGTGCTAGTTTTAGTATAAGAACACACATGCAATGACTCTAGTGGGTCCACATGTAGTTTGTGAAAAGAACACACATGCAATGACCACTGGTTGATCCATAAGTGGTTTGTGGAAAGAACACACATGAAATAACCATTTGTTGATCCATCAGTGGTTTGTGGAAAAGAAAACACATGCAATGACTCTGGTTGGTCCATATGTGGTTTGTGGAAAGAACACACATGCAGTAACCACTGGTTGATCCATGTGTGGTTTGTGAAATGAAGACACATGCAATGCCACTGGTTGATCCATGTGTGGTTTGTGGAAAGAACACATATGCAATGACTCTAGTGCTAGTTTTTGTATAAGAACACACATGCAATGTCTCTAATGGATCCATATGTGGTTTGTGAAAAGAACACACATGCAATGACCACTTGTTGATCCATGTGTGGTTTGTGAAAAGAACACCCATGCAATTACTCTAGTGCTAGTTTTAGTATAAGAACATACATGCAATGACTCTAGTGGTTCCACATGTAGTTTGTGAAAAGAACACACATGCAATGACCACTGGTTGATCCATAAGTGGTTTGTGGAAAGGAAAACACATGCAATGACTCTGGTTGGTCCATACGTGGTTTGTGGAAAGAACACACATGCATTGACCACTGGTTGATCCATGTGTGGTTTGTGGAAAGAACACACATGCAATGACTCTAGTGGTAGTTTTAGTACACGATCACACATGCAATGACTCTAATGGATCCATATGTGGTTTGTGAAAAGAACACACATGCAATGCCCACTTGTTGATCCATGTGTGGTTTGTGAAAAGAACACACATGCAATGACTCTAGTGCTAGTTTTATTATAAGAACACACATGCAATGACTCTAGTGGGTCCACATGTAGTTTGTGAAAAGAATACACATGCAATGACCACTTGTTGATCCATGTAAGTTTTGTGAAAAGAACACACATACAATGACTCTAGTGGGTCCACATGTAGTTTGTGAAAAGAACACACATGCAATGACCACTGGTTGATCCATAAGTTTTTTGTGGAAAAGAACACACATGCAATGAACACTGGTTGATCAATGTGTGGTTTGTGCAAAAGAACCAATGCAATGAATCTGGTTGGTCCGTATGTGGTTTCTGGAAAGAACACACATGTAGTGACCACTGGTTGATCCATGTGTGGTTTGTGAAATGAACACACATGCAATGCCACTGGTTGATCCATGTGTGGTTTGTGGAAAGAACACACATGCAATGACTCTAGTGCCAATTTTTGTATAAGAACACACATGCCATGTCTCTAATGGATCCATATGTGGTTTGTGATAAGAACACACATGCAATGACTCTAGTGGGTCCACATGTAGTTTGTGAAAATAACACACATGCAATGACCACTGGTTGATCCATAAGTGGTTTGTGGAAAGAACACACATGCAATGACCACTGGTTGATCCATAAGTGGTTTGTGGAAAAGAAAACACATGCAATGACTCTGGTTGGTCCATATGTGGTTTGTGGAAAGAACACACATGTAGTGACCACTGGTTGATCCATGTGTGGTTTGTGAAATGAACACACATGCAATGCCACTGGTTGATTCTTGTGTGGTTTGTGGAAAGAACACACATGCAATGACTCTAGTGCTAGTTTTTGTAAAAGAACACACATGCAATGTCTCTAATGGATCCATATGTGGTTTGTGAAAATAACACACATGCAATGACCACTTGTTGATCCATGTGTGGTTTGTGAAAAGAACACACATGCAATGACTCTAGTGCTAGTTTTAGTATAAGAACACACATGCAATGACTCTAGTGGGTCCACATGTAGTTTGTGAAAAGAACACACATGCAATGACCACTGGTTGATCCATAAGTGGTTTGTGGAAAGAACACACATGAAATAACCATTTGTTGATCCATCAGTGGTTTGTGGAAAAGAAAACACATGCAATGACTCTGGTTGGTCCATATGTGGTTTGTGGAAAGAACACACATTCAGTAACCACTGGTTGATCCATGTGTGGTTTGTGAAATGAAGACACATGCAATGCCACTGGTTGATCCATGTGTGGTTTGTGGAAAGAACACATATGCAATGACTCTAGTGCTAGTTTTTGTATAAGAACACACATGCAATGTCTCTAATGGATCCATATGTGGTTTGTGAAAAGAACACACATGCAATGACCACTTGTTGATCCATGTGTGGTTTGTGAAAAGAACACCCATGCAATTACTCTAGTGCTAGTTTTAGTATAAGAACATACATGCAATGACTCTAGTGGGTCCATATGTAGTTTGTGAAAAGAACACACATGCAATGACCACTGGTTGATCCATAAGTGGTTTGTGGAAAAGAAAACACATGCAATGACTCTGGTTGGTCCATATGTGGTTTGTGGAAAGAACACACATGCATTGACCACTGGTTGATCCATGTGTGGTTTGTGGAAAGAACACACATGCAATGACTCTAGTGGTAGTTTTAGTACAAGATCACACATGCAATGACTCTAATGGATCCATATGTGGTTTGTGAAAAGAACACACATGCAATGACCACTTGTTGATCCATGTGTGGTTTGTGAAAAGAACACACATGCAATGACTCTAGTGCTAGTTTTATTATAAGAACACACATGCAATGACTCTAGTGGGTCCACATGTAGTTTGTGAAAAGAATACACATGCAATGACCACTTGTTGATCCATGTATGTTTTGTGAAAAGAACACACATACAATGACTCTAGTGGGTCCACATGTAGTTTGTGAAAAGAACACACATGCAATGACCACTGGTTGATCCATAAGTTGTTTGTGGAAAAGAACACACATGCAATGAACACTGGTTGATCAATGTGTGGTTTGTGCAAAAGAACACATGCAATGAATCTGGTTGGTCCGTATGTGGTTTCTGGAAAGAACACACATGTAGTGACCACTGGTTGATCCATGTGTGGTTTGTGAAATGAACACACATGCAATGCCACTGGTTGATCCATGTGTGGTTTGTGGAAAGAACACACATGCAATGACTCTAGTGCCAATTTTTGTATAAGAACACACATGCCATGTCTCTAATGGATCCATATGTGGTTTGTGATAAGAACACACATGCAATGACTCTAGTGGGTCCACGTGTAGTTTGTGAAAATAACACACATGCAATGACCACTGGTTGATCCATGTGTGGTTTGTGAAATGAACACACATGCAATGCCACTGGTTGATCCATGTGTGGTTTGTGGAAAGAACACACATGCAATGACTCTAGTGCCAATTTTTGTATAAGAACACACATGCCATGTCTCTAATGGATCCATATGTGGTTTGTGATAAGAACACACATGCAATGACTCTAGTGGGTCCACATGTAGTTTGTGAAAATAACACACATGCAATGACCACTGGTTGATCCATAAGTGGTTTGTGGAAAGAACACACATGCAATGACCACTGGTTGATCCATAAGTGGTTTGTGGAAAAGAAAACACATGCAATGACTCTGGTTGGTCCATATGTGGTTTGTGGAAAGAACACACATGTAGTGACCACTGGTTGATCCATGTGTGGTTTGTGAAATGAACACACATGCAATGCCACTGGTTGATTCTTGTGTGGTTTGTGGAAAGAACACACATGCAATGACTCTAGTGCTAGTTTTTGTAAATGAACACACATGCAATGTCTCTAATGGATCCATATGTGGTTTGTGAAAAGAACACACATGCAATGACCACTTGTTGATCCATGTGTGGTTTGTGAAAAGAACACACATGAAATGACTCTAGTGCTAGTTTTAGTATAAGAACACACATGCAATGACTCTAGTGGGTCCACATGTAGTTTGTGAAAAGAACACACATGCAATGACCACTGGTTGATCCATAAGTGGTTTGTGGAAAGAACACACATGAAATAACCATTTGTTGATCCATCAGTGGTTTGTGGAAAAGAAAACACATGCAATGACTCTGGTTGGTCCATATGTGGTTTGTGGAAAGAACACACATGCAGTAACCACTGGTTGATCCATGTGTGGTTTGTGAAATGAAGACACATGCAATGCCACTGGTTGATCCATGTGTGGTTTGTGGAAAGAACACATATGCAATGACTCTAGTGCTAGTTTTTGTATAAGAACACACATGCAATGTCTCTAATGGATCCATATGTGGTTTGTGAAAAGAACACACATGCAATGACCACTTGTTGATCCATGTGTGGTTTGTGAAAAGAACACCCATGCAATTACTCTAGTGCTAGTTTTAGTATAAGAACATACATGCAATGACTCTAGTGGGTCCATATGTAGTTTGTGAAAAGAACACACATGCAATGACCACTGGTTGATCCATAAGTGGTTTGTGGAAAAGAAAACACATGCAATGACTCTGGTTGGTCCATATGTGGTTTGTGGAAAGAACACACATGCATTGACCACTGGTTGATCCATGTGTGGTTTGTGGAAAGAACACACATGCAATGACTCTAGTGGTAGTTTTAGTACAAGATCACACATGCAATGACTCTAATGGATCCATATGTGGTTTGTGAAAAGAACACACATGCAATGACCACTTGTTGATCCATGTGTGGTTTGTGAAAAGAACACACATGCAATGACCACTTGTTGATCCATGTGTGGTTTGTGAAAAGAACACACATGCAATGACTCTAGTGCTAGTTTTATTATAAGAACACGCATGCAATGACTCTAGTGGGTCCACATGTAGTTTGTGAAAAGAATACACATGCAATGACCACTTGTTGATCCATGTATGTTTTGTGAAAAGAACACACATACAATGACTCTAGTGGGTCCACATGTAGTTTGTGAAAAGAACACACATGCAATGACCACTGGTTGATCCTTAAGTTGTTTGTGGAAAAGAACACACATGCAATGAACACTGGTTGATCAATGTGTGGTTTGTGCAAAAGAACACATGCAATGAATCTGGTTGGTCCGTATGTGGTTTCTGGAAAGAACACACATGTAGTGACCACGTGTTGATCCATGTGTGGTTTGTGAAATGAACACACATGCAATGCCACTGGTTGATCCATGTGTGGTTTGTGGAAAGAACACACATGCAATGACTCTAGTGCCAATTTTTGTATAAGAACACACATGCCATGTCTCTAATGGATCCATATGTGGTTTGTGATAAGAACACACATGCAATGACTCTAGTGGGTCCACGTGTAGTTTGTGAAAATAACACACATGCAATGACCACTGGTTGATCCATAAGTGGTTTGTGGAAAGAACACACATGCAATGACCACTGGTTGATCCATAAGTGGTTTGTGGAAAAGAAAACACATGCAATGACTCTGGTTGGTCCATATGTGGTTTGTGGAAAGAACACACATGTAGTGACCACTGGTTGATCCATGTGTGGTTTGTGAAATGAACACACATGCAATGCCACTGGTTGATCCATGTGTGGTTTGTGGTTAGAACACACATGCAATGACTCTAGTGCTAGTTTTTGTAAAAGAACACACATGCATTGTCTCTAATGGATCCATATGTGGTTTGTGAAAAGAACACACATGCAATGACCACTTGTTGATCCATGTGTGGTTTGTGAAAAGAACACACATGCAATGACTCTAGTGCTAGTTTTAGTATAAGAACACACATGCAATGACTCTAGTGGGTCCACATGTAGTTTGTGAAAAGAACACACATGCAATGACCACTGGTTGATCCATAAGTGGTTTGTGGAAAGAACACACATGAAATAACCATTTGTTGATCCATCAGTGGTTTATGGAAAAGAAAACACATGCAATGACTCTGGTTGGTCCATATGTGGTTTGTGGAAAGAACACACATTCAGTAACCACTGGTTGATCCATGTGTGGTTTGTGAAATGAAGACACATGCAATGCCACTGGTTGATCCATGTGTGGTTTGTGGAAAGAACACATATGCAATGACTCTAGTGCTAGTTTTTGTATAAGAACACACATGCAATGTCTCTAATGGATCCATATGTGGTTTGTGAAAAGAACACACATGCAATGACCACTTGTTGATCCATGTGTGGTTTGTGAAAAGAACACCCATGCAATTACTCTAGTGCTAGTTTTAGTATAAGAACATACATGCAATGACTCTAGTGGGTCCATATGTAGTTTGTGAAAAGAACACACATGCAATGACCACTGGTTGATCCATAAGTGGTTTGTGGAAAAGAAAACACATGCAATGACTCTGGTTGGTCCATATGTGGTTTGTGGAAAGAACACACATGCATTGACCACTGGTTGATCCATGTGTGGTTTGTGGAAAGAACACACATGCAATGACTCTAGTGGTAGTTTTAGTACAAGATCACACATGCAATGACTCTAATGGATCCATATGTGGTTTGTGAAAAGAACACACATGCAATGACCACTTGTTGATCCATGTGTGGTTTGTGAAAAGAACACACATGCAATGACTCTAGTGCTAGTTTTATTATAAGAACACACATGCAATGACTCTAGTGGGTCCACATGTAGTTTGTGAAAAGAATACACATGCAATGACCACTTGTTGATCCATGTATGTTTTGTGAAAAGAACACACATACAATGACTCTAGTGGGTCCACATGTAGTTTGTGAAAAGAACACACATGCAATGACCACTGGTTGATCCATAAGTTGTTTGTGGAAAAGAACACACATGCAATGAACACTGGTTGATCAATGTGTGGTTTGTGCAAAAGAACACATGCAATGAATCTGGTTGGTCCGTATGTGGTTTCTGGAAAGAACACACATGTAGTGACCACTGGTTGATCCATGTGTGGTTTGTGAAATGAACACACATGCAATGCCACTGGTTGATCCATGTGTGGTTTGTGGAAAGAACACACATGCAATGACTCTAGTGCCAATTTTTGTATAAGAACACACATGCCATGTCTCTAATGGATCCATATGTGGTTTGTGATAAGAACACACATGCAATGACTCTAGTGGGTCCACGTGTAGTTTGTGAAAATAACACACATGCAATGACCACTGGTTGATCCATGTGTGGTTTGTGAAATGAACACACATGCAATGCCACTGGTTGATCCATGTGTGGTTTGTGGAAAGAACACACATGCAATGACTCTAGTGCCAATTTTTGTATAAGAACACACATGCCATGTCTCTAATGGATCCATATGTGGTTTGTGATAAGAACACACATGCAATGACTCTAGTGGGTCCACATGTAGTTTGTGAAAATAACACACATGCAATGACCACTGGTTGATCCATAAGTGGTTTGTGGAAAGAACACACATGCAATGACCACTGGTTGATCCATAAGTGGTTTGTGGAAAAGAAAACACATGCAATGACTCTGGTTGGTCCATATGTGGTTTGTGGAAAGAACACACATGTAGTGACCACTGGTTGATCCATGTGTGGTTTGTGAAATGAACACACATGCAATGCCACTGGTTGATTCTTGTGTGGTTTGTGGAAAGAACACACATGCAATGACTCTAGTGCTAGTTTTTGTAAATGAACACACATGCAATGTCTCTAATGGATCCATATGTGGTTTGTGAAAAGAACACACATGCAATGACCACTTGTTGATCCATGTGTGGTTTGTGAAAAGAACACACATGCAATGACTCTAGTGCTAGTTTTAGTATAAGAACACACATGCAATGACTCTAGTGGGTCCACATGTAGTTTGTGAAAAGAACACACATGCAATGACCACTGGTTGATCCATAAGTGGTTTGTGGAAAGAACACACATGAAATAACCATTTGTTGATCCATCAGTGGTTTGTGGAAAAGAAAACACATGCAATGACTCTGGTTGGTCCATATGTGGTTTGTGGAAAGAACACACATGCAGTAACCACTGGTTGATCCATGTGTGGTTTGTGAAATGAAGACACATGCAATGCCACTGGTTGATCCATGTGTGGTTTGTGGAAAGAACACATATGCAATGACTCTAGTGCTAGTTTTTGTATAAGAACACACATGCAATGTCTCTAATGGATCCATATGTGGTTTGTGAAAAGAACACACATGCAATGACCACTTGTTGATCCATGTGTGGTTTGTGAAAAGAACACCCATGCAATTACTCTAGTGCTAGTTTTAGTATAAGAACATACATGCAATGACTCTAGTGGGTCCATATGTAGTTTGTGAAAAGAACACACATGCAATGACCACTGGTTGATCCATAAGTGGTTTGTGGAAAAGAAAACACATGCAATGACTCTGGTTGGTCCATATGTGGTTTGTGGAAAGAACACACATGCATTGACCACTGGTTGATCCATGTGTGGTTTGTGGAAAGAACACACATGCAATGACTCTAGTGGTAGTTTTAGTACAAGATCACACATGCAATGACTCTAATGGATCCATATGTGGTTTGTGAAAAGAACACACATGCAATGACCACTTGTTGATCCATGTGTGGTTTGTGAAAAGAACACACATGCAATGACCACTTGTTGATCCATGTGTGGTTTGTGAAAAGAACACACATGCAATGACTCTAGTGCTAGTTTTATTATAAGAACACGCATGCAATGACTCTAGTGGGTCCACATGTAGTTTGTGAAAAGAATACACATGCAATGACCACTTGTTGATCCATGTATGTTTTGTGAAAAGAACACACATACAATGACTCTAGTGGGTCCACATGTAGTTTGTGAAAAGAACACACATGCAATGACCACTGGTTGATCCATAAGTTGTTTGTGGAAAAGAACACACATGCAATGAACACTGGTTGATCAATGTGTGGTTTGTGCAAAAGAACACATGCAATGAATCTGGTTGGTCCGTATGTGGTTTCTGGAAAGAACACACATGTAGTGACCACGTGTTGATCCATGTGTGGTTTGTGAAATGAACACACATGCAATGCCACTGGTTGATCCATGTGTGGTTTGTGGAAAGAACACACATGCAATGACTCTAGTGCCAATTTTTGTATAAGAACACACATGCCATGTCTCTAATGGATCCATATGTGGTTTGTGATAAGAACACACATGCAATGACTCTAGTGGGTCCACGTGTAGTTTGTGAAAATAACACACATGCAATGACCACTGGTTGATCCATAAGTGGTTTGTGGAAAGAACACACATGCAATGACCACTGGTTGATCCATAAGTGGTTTGTGGAAAAGAAAACACATGCAATGACTCTGGTTGGTCCATATGTGGTTTGTGGAAAGAACACACATGTAGTGACCACTGGTTGATCCATGTGTGGTTTGTGAAATGAACACACATGCAATGCCACTGGTTGATCCATGTGTGGTTTGTGGTTAGAACACACATGCAATGACTCTAGTGCTAGTTTTTGTAAAAGAACACACATGCATTGTCTCTAATGGATCCATATGTGGTTTGTGAAAAGAACACACATGCAATGACCACTTGTTGATCCATGTGTGGTTTGTGAAAAGAACACACATGCAATGACTCTAGTGCTAGTTTTAGTATAAGAACACACATGCAATGACTCTAGTGGGTCCACATGTAGTTTGTGAAAAGAACACACATGCAATGACCACTGGTTGATCCATAAGTGGTTTGTGGAAAGAACACACATGAAATAACCATTTGTTGATCCATCAGTGGTTTGTGGAAAAGAAAACACATGCAATGACTCTGGTTGGTCCATATGTGGTTTGTGGAAAGAACACACATGCAGTAACCACTGGTTGATCCATGTGTGGTTTGTGAAATGAAGACACATGCAATGCCACTGGTTGATCCATGTGTGGTTTGTGGAAAGAACACATATGCAATGACTCTAGTGCTAGTTTTTGTATAAGAACACACATGCAATGTCTCTAATGGATCCATATGTGGTTTGTGAAAAGAACACACATGCAATGACCACTTGTTGATCCATGTGTGGTTTGTGAAAAGAACACCCATGCAATTACTCTAGTGCTAGTTTTAGTATAAGAACATACATGCAATGACTCTAGTGGGTCCACATGTAGTTTGTGAAAAGAACACACATGCAATGACCACTGGTTGATCCATAAGTGGTTTGTGGAAAAGAAAACACATGCAATGACTCTGGTTGGTCCATATGTGGTTTGTGGAAAGAACACACATGCATTGACCACTGGTTGATCCATGTGTGGTTTGTGGAAAGAACACACATGCAATGACTCTAGTGGTAGTTTTAGTACAAGATCACACATGCAATGACTCTAATGGATCCATATGTGGTTTGTGAAAAGAACACACATGCAATGACCACTTGTTGATCCATGTGTGGTTTGTGAAAAGAACACACATGCAATGACCACTTGTTGATCCATGTGTGGTTTGTGAAAAGAACACACATGCAATGACTCTAGTGCTAGTTTTATTATAAGAACACACATGCAATGACTCTAGTGGGTCCACATGTAGTTTGTGAAAAGAATACACATGCAATGACCACTTGTTGATCCATGTATGTTTTGTGAAAAGAACACACATACAATGACTCTAGTGGGTCCACATGTAGTTTGTGAAAAGAACACACATGCAATGACCACTGGTTGATCCATAAGTTGTTTGTGGAAAAGAACACACATGCAATGAACACTGGTTGATCAATGTGTGGTTTGTGCAAAAGAACACATGCAATGAATCTGGTTGGTCCGTATGTGGTTTCTGGAAAGAACACACATGTAGTGACCACGTGTTGATCCATGTGTGGTTTGTGAAATGAACACACATGCAATGCCACTGGTTGATCCATGTGTGGTTTGTGGAAAGAACACACATGCAATGACTCTAGTGCCAATTTTTGTATAAGAACACACATGCCATGTCTCTAATGGATCCATATGTGGTTTGTGATAAGAACACACATGCAATGACTCTAGTGGGTCCACGTGTAGTTTGTGAAAATAACACACATGCAATGACCACTGGTTGATCCATAAGTGGTTTGTGGAAAGAACACACATGCAATGACCACTGGTTGATCCATAAGTGGTTTGTGGAAAAGAAAACACATGCAATGACTCTGGTTGGTCCATATGTGGTTTGTGGAAAGAACACACATGTAGTGACCACTGGTTAATCCATGTGTGGTTTGTGAAATGAACACACATGCAATGCCACTGGTTGATCCATGTGTGGTTTGTGGTTAGAACACACATGCAATGAATCTAGTGCTAGTTTTTGTAAAAGAACACACATGCATTGTCTCTAATGGATCCATATGTGGTTTGTGAAAAGAACACACATGCAATGACCACTTGTTGATCCATGTGTGGTTTGTGAAAAGAACACACATGCAATGACTCTAGTGCTAGTTTTAGTATAAGAACACACATGCAATGACTCTAGTGGGTCCACATGTAGTTTGTGAAAAGAACACACATGCAATGACCACTGGTTGATCCATAAGTGGTTTGTGGAAAGAACACACATGAAATAACCATTTGTTGATCCATCAGTGGTTTGTGGAAAAGAAAACACATGCAATGACTCTGGTTGGTCCATATGTGGTTTGTGGAAAGAACACACATGCAGTAACCACTGGTTGATCCATGTGTGGTTTGTGAAATGAAGACACATGCAATGCCACTGGTTGATCCATGTGTGGTTTGTGGAAAGAACACATATGCAATGACTCTAGTGCTAGTTTTTGTATAAGAACACACATGCAATGTCTCTAATGGATCCATATGTGGTTTGTGAAAAGAACACACATGCAATGACCACTTGTTGATCCATGTGTGGTTTGTGAAAAGAACACCCATGCAATTACTCTAGTGCTAGTTTTAGTATAAGAACATACATGCAATGACTCTAGTGGGTCCACATGTAGTTTGTGAAAAGAACACACATGCAATGACCACTGGTTGATCCATAAGTGGTTTGTGGAAAAGAAAACACATGCAATGACTCTGGTTGGTCCATATGTGGTTTGTGGAAAGAACACACATGCATTGACCACTGGTTGATCCATGTGTGGTTTGTGGAAAGAACACACATGCAATGACTCTAGTGGTAGTTTTAGTACAAGATCACACATGCAATGACTCTAATGGATCCATATGTGGTTTGTGAAAAGAACACACATGCAATGACCACTTCTTGATCCATGTGTGGTTTGTGAAAAGAACACACATGCAATGACTCTAGTGCTAGTTTTATTATAAGAACACACATGCAATGACTCTAGTGGGTCCACATGTAGTTTGTGAAAAGAATACACATGCAATGACCACTTGTTGATCCATGTATGTTTTGTGAAAAGAACACACATACAATGACTCTAGTGGGTCCACATGTAGTTTGTGAAAAGAACACACATGCAATGACCACTGGTTGATCCACAAGTTGTTTGTGGAAAAGAACACACATGCAATGAACACTGGTTGATCAATGTGTGATTTGTGCAAAAGAACACATGCAATGAATCTGGTTGGTCCGTATGTGGTTTCTGGAAAGAACACACATGTAGTGACCACGTGTTGATCCATGTGTGGTTTGTGAAATGAACACACATGCAATGCCACTGGTTGATCCATGTGTGGTTTGTGGAAAGAACACACATGCAATGACTCTAGTGCCAATTTTTGTATAAGAACACACATGCCATGTCTCTAATGGATCCATATGTGGTTTGTGATAAGAACACACATGCAATGACTCTAGTGGGTCCACGTGTAGTTTGTGAAAATAACACACATGCAATGACCACTGGTTGATCCATAAGTGGTTTGTGGAAAGAACACACATGCAATGACCACTGGTTGATCCATAAGTGGTTTGTGGAAAAGAAAACACATGCAATGACTCTGGTTGGTCCATATGTGGTTTGTGGAAAGAACACACATGTAGTGACCACTGGTTGATCCATGTGTGGTTTGTGAAATGAACACACATGCAATGCCACTGGTTGATCCATGTGTGGTTTGTGGTTAGAACACACATGCAATGACTCTAGTGCTAGTTTTTGTAAAAGAACACACATGCATTGTCTCTAATGGATCCATATGTGGTTTGTGAAAAGAACACACATGCAATGACCACTTGTTGATCCATGTGTGGTTTGTGAAAAGAACACACATGCAATGACTCTAGTGCTAGTTTTAGTATAAGAACACACAGACAATGACTCTAGTGGGTCCACATGTAGTTTGTGAAAAGAACACACATGCAATGACCACTGGTTGATCCATAAGTGGTTTGTGGAAAGAACACACATGAAATAACCATTTGTTGATCCATCAGTGGTTTGTGGAAAAGAAAACACATGCAATGACTCTGGTTGGTCCATATGTGGTTTGTGGAAAGAACACACATGCAGTAACCACTGGTTGATCCATGTGTGGTTTGTGAAATGAAGACACATGCAATGCCACTGGTTGATCCATGTGTGGTTTGTGGAAAGAACACATATGCAATGACTCTAGTGCTAGTTTTTGTATAAGAACACACATGCAATGTCTCTAATGGATCCATATGTGGTTTGTGAAAAGAACACACATGCAATGACCACTTGTTGATCCATGTGTGGTTTGTGAAAAGAACACCCATGCAATTACTCTAGTGCTAGTTTTAGTATAAGAACATACATGCAATGACTCTAGTGGGTCCACATGTAGTTTGTGAAAAGAACACACATGCAATGACCACTTGTTGATCCATAAGTTGTTTGTGCAAAGAACACACATGCAATGACCACTGGTTGATCCATAAGTGGTTTGTCGAAAAGAAAACACATGCAATGACTCTGGTTGGTCCATATGTGGTTTGTGGAAAGAACACACATGCATTTACCACTAGTTGATCCATATGTGGTTTGTGAAATGAACACACATGCAATGCCACTGGTTGATCCATGTGTGGTTTGTGGAAAGAACACACATGCAATGACTCTAGTGCTCGTTTTAGTATAAGAACACACATGCAATGTCTCTAATGGATCCATATGTGGTTTGTGAAAAGCACACACATGCAATGACCAGTTGTTGATCCATGTGTGGTTTGTGAAAAGAACACCCATGCAATGACTCTAGTGCTAGTTTTAGTATAAGAACATACATGCAACGACTCTAGTAGGTCCACATGTAGTTTGTGAAAAGAACACACATGCAATGTCCACTAGTTGATCCATAAGTGGTTTGTGGAAATAACACACATGCAATGACCACTGGTTGATCCATAAGTGGTTTGTGGAAAAGAAAACACATGCAATGACTCTGGTTGGTCCATATGTGGTTTGTGGAAAGAACACACATGCATTGACCACTGGTTGATCCATATGTGGCTTGTGAAAAGAACACACATGCAATGCCACTAGTTGATCCATGTGTGGTTTGTGGAAAGAACACACATGCAATGACTCTAGTGGTAGTTTTAGTATAAGATCACACATGCAATGACTCTAATAGATCCATATGTGGTTTGTGAAAAGAACACACATGCAATGACCACTTGTTGATCCATGTGTGGTTTGTGAAAAGAACACACATGCAATGACTCTAGTGATAGTTTTATTATAAGAACACACATGCAATGACTATAGTAGGTCCACATGTAGTTTGTGAAAAGAATACACATGCAATGACCACTTGTTGATCCATGTGTGTTTTGTGAAAAGAACACACATACAATGACTCTAGTGGGTCCACATGTAGTTTGTGAAAAGAACACACATGCAATGACCACTGGTTGATCCATAAGTTGTTTGTGGAAAAGAACACACATGCAATGAACACTGGTTGATCAATGTGTGGTTTGTGCAAAAGAACACATGCAATGAATCTGGTTGGTCCGTATGTGGTTTGTGGAAAGAACACACATGCATTGACCACTGGTTGATCCATATGTGGCTTGTAAAAATAACACACATGCAATGACCACTGGTTGATCCATCTGTGGTTTGTGAAAAGAACACACATGCAATGCCACTGGTTGATCCATCTGTGGTTTGTGAAAAGAACACCCATGCAATGACTCTAGTGCTAGTTTTAGTATAAGAACATACATTCAATGACTCTAGTGGGTCCACATGTAGTTTGTGAAAAGAACACACCTGCAATGACCACTAGTTGATCCATAAGTGGTTTGTGGAAAGAACACACATGCAATGACCACTGGTTGATCCATAAGTGGTTTGTGGAAAAGAAAACACATGCAATGACTCTGGTTGGTCCATATGTAGTTTGTGGAAAGAACACACTTGCATTGACCACTGGTTGATCCATATGTGGCTTGTGAAAAGAACAAACATGCAATGCCACTGGTTGATCCATCTGTGGTTTGTGGAAAGAACACACATGCAGTGACTCTAGTGGTAGTTTTAGTATAAGATCACACATGCAATGACTCTGGTTGGTCCATATGTAGTTTGTGGAAAGAACACACATGCATTGACCACTGGTGGATCCATATATGGCTTGTGAAAAGAACACACATGCAATGCCACTGGTTGATCCATCTGTGGTTTGTGGAAAGAACACACATGCAATGAACACTGGTTGATCCATGTGTGGTTTGTGCAAAAGAACACATGCAATGACCACTGGTTGATCCATGTGTGGTTTGTGAAAATAACACACATGCAATGACTATAGTGCTAGTTTTAGTATAAGAACACACATGCAGTGACTCTAGTGGGTCCACATGTAGTTTGTAAAAATAACACACATGCAATGACCACTGGTTGATCCATAAGTTATTTGTGGAAATAACACACATGCAATGACCACTGGTTGATCCATAAGTGGTTTGTGGAAAAGAACACACATGCAATGACTCTGGTTGGTCCATATGTGGTTTGTGGAAAAAAAACTCATGCATTGACCACTAGTTGATCCATATGTGGTTTGTGAAATGAACACACATGCAATGCCACTGGTTGATCCATGTGTGGTTTGTGAAAGGAACACACATGCAATGACTCTGGTGCTAGTTTTAGTATAAGAACACCCATCCAATGACTCTAGTGGGTCCACATGTGGTTTGTGAAAAGAACACACATGCAATGACCACTTGTTGATCCATGTGTGTTTTGTGAAAAGAACACACATACAATGACTCTAGTGGGTCCACATGTAGTTTGTGAAAAGAACACACATGCAATGACCACTGGTTGATCCATAAGTTGTTTGTGGAAAAGAACACACATGCAATGAACACTGGTTGATCAATGTGTGGTTTGTGCAAAAGAGCACATGCAATGAATCTGGTTGGTCCGTATGTGGTTTGTGGAAAGAACACACATGCATTGACCACTGGTTGATCCATATGTGGCTTGTAAAAATAACACACATGCAATGACCACTGGTTGATCCATCTGTGGTTTGTGAAAAGAACACACATGCAATGCCACTGGTTGATCCATCTGTGGTTTGTGAAAAGAACACCCATGCAATGACTCTAGTGCTAGTTTTAGTATAAGAACATACATTCAATGACTCTAGTGGGTCCACATGTAGTTTGTGAAAAGAACACACCTGCAATGACCACTAGTTGATCCATAAGTGGTTTGTGGAAAGAACACACATGCAATGACCACTGGTTGATCCATAAGTGGTTTGTGGAAAAGAAAACACATGCAATGACTCTGGTTGGTCCATATGTAGTTTGTGGAAAGAACACACTTGCATTGACCACTGGATGATCCATATGTGGCTTGTGAAAAGAACAAACATGCAATGCCACTGGTTGATCCATCTGTGGTTTGTGGAAAGAACACACATGCAGTGACTCTAGTGGTAGTTTTAGTATAAGATCACACATGCAATGACTCTGGTT
Source organism: Avena sativa (assembly GCA_916181665.1). Classification (NCBI taxonomy): domain Eukaryota; kingdom Viridiplantae; phylum Streptophyta; class Magnoliopsida; order Poales; family Poaceae; genus Avena; species Avena sativa. Next base: position 14,223,477 of record OV702292.1, on the reverse strand, counting down.
GGTCCATATGTAGTTTGTGGAAAGAACACACATGCATTGACCACTGGTTGATCCATATATGGCTTGTGAAAAGAACACACATGCAATGCCACTGGTTGATCCATCTGTGGTTTGTGGAAAGAACACACATGCAATGAACACTCGTTGATCCATGTGTGGTTTGTGCAAAAGAACACATGCAATGACCACTGGTTGATCCATGTGTGGTTTGTGAAAATAACACACATGCAATGACTATAGTGCTAGTTTTAGTATAAGAACGCACATGCAGTGACTCTAGTGGGTCCACATGTAGTTTGTAAAAATAACACACATGCAATGACCACTGGTTGATCCATAAGTTATTTGTGGAAATAACACAGATGCAATGACCACTGGTTGATCCATAAGTGGTTTGTGGAAAAGAACACACATGCAATGACTCTGGTTGGTCCATATGTGGTTTGTGGAAAAAAAACTCATGCATTGACCACTAGTTGATCCATATGTGGTTTGTGAAATGAACACACATGCAATGCCACTGGTTGATCCATGTGTGGTTTGTGAAAGGAACACACATGCAATGACTCTGGTGCTAGTTTTAGTATAAGAACACACATCCAATGACTCTAGTGGGTCCACATGTGGTTTGTGAAAAGAACACACATGCAATGACCACTTGTTGATCCATGTGTGTTTTGTGAAAAGAACACACATACAATGACTCTAGTGGGTCCACATGTAGTTTGTGAAAAGAACACACATGCAATGACCACTGGTTGATCCATAAGTTATTTGTGGAACAGAACACACATGCAATGAACACTGGTTGATCCATGTGTGGTTTGTGCAAAAGAGCACATGCAATGAATCTGGTTGGTCCGTATGTGGTTTGTGGAAAGAACACACATGCAGTGACCACTGGTTGATCCATGTGTGGTTTGTGAAATGAACACACATGCAATGCCACTGGTTGATCCATGTGTGGTTTGTGGAAAGAACACACATGCAATGACTCTAGTGCTAGTTTTTGTATAAGAACACACATGCAATGTCTCTAATGGATCCATATGTGGTTTGTGAAAAGAACACACACGCAATGACCACTCTTTGATCCATGTGTGGTTTGTGAAAAGAACACACATGCAATGACTTAGTTTGTGAAAAGAACACACATGCAATGACTCTAGTGCTAGTTTTAGTATAAGAACACACATGCAATGACTCTAGTGGGTCCACATGTAGTTTGTGAAAAGAACACACATGCAATGACCACTTGTTGATCCATGTGTCTTTTGTGAAAAGAACAAACATACAATGACTCTAGTGGGTCCACATGTAGTTTGTGGAAAAGAACACACATTCAATGAACACTGGTTGATCCATGTGTGGTTTGTGCAAAAGAACACATGCATTGACCACTGGTTGATCCATGTGTGGTTTGTGAAAAGAACAGACATGCAATGACTATAGTGCTAGTTTTAGTATAAGAACACACATGCAATGACTCTAGTGGGTCCACATGTAGTTTTTAAAAATAACACACATGAAATGACCACTTGTTGATCCATAAGTGGTTTGTGGAAATAACACACATGCAATGACCACTGGTTGATCCATGTGTGGTTTGTGCAAAAGAACACATGCAATGAATCTGGTTGGTCCGTATGTGGTTTGTGGAAAGAACACACATGGAGTGACCACTGGTTGATCCATGTGTGGTTTGTGAAATGAAGACACATGCAATGCCACTGGTTGATCCATGTGTGGTTTGTGGAAAGAACACACATGCAATGACTCTAGTGCTAGTTTTTGTATAAGAACACACATGCAATGTCTCTAATGGATCCATATGTGGTTTGTGAAAAGAACACACATGCAATGACCACTTGTTGATCCATGTGTGGTTTGTGAAAAGAACACACATGCAATGACTCTAGTGCTAGTTTTAGTATAAGAACACACATGCAATGACTCTAGTGGGTCCACATGTAGTTTGTGAAAAGAACACACATGCAATGACTCTAGTGCTAGTTTTAGTATTAGAACACACATGCAATTACTCTAGTTGGTCCACATGTAGTTTGTGAAAAGAACACACATGCAATGACCACTTGTTGATCCATGTGTCTTTTGTGAAAAGACCACACATACATTGACTCTAGTGGGTCCACATGTAGTTTGTGAAAAGAACACACATGCAATGACCACTGGTTGATCCATAAGTTGTTTGTGGAAAAGAACACACATGCAATGAACACTGGTTGATCCATGTGTGGTTTGTGCAAAAGAACACATGCAATGACCATTGGTTGATCCTTGTGTGGTTTGTGAAAAAAACACACATGCAATGACTATAGTGCTAGTTTTAGTATAAGAACACACATGCAGTGACTCTAGTGGGTCCAAATGTAGTTTGTAAAAATAACACACATGCAAATTTCCACTGGTTGATCCATCAGTGGTTTGTGGAAATAACACACATGCAATGACCAATGGTTGATCCATAAGTGGTTTGTGGAAAAGAACACACATGCAATGACTCTGGTTGGTCCATATGTGGTTTGTGGAAAAAAAACACATGCATTGACCACTAGTTGATCCATATGTGGTTTGGGAAATGAACACACATGCAATGCCACTGGTTGATCCATGTGTGGTTTGTGGAAAGAACACACATGCAATGACTCTAGTGCTAGTTTTTGTATAAGAACACACATGCAATGTATCTAATGGATCCATATGTGGTTTGTGAAAAGTACACACATGCAATGACCACTTGTTGATCCATGTGTGGTTTGTGAAAAGAACACACATGCAATGACTCTAGTGCTAGTTTTAGTATAAGAACATACATGCAATGACTCTAGTGGGTCCACATGTAGTTTGTGAAAAGAACACACATGCAATGACTCTAGTGCTAGTTTTAGTATTAGAACACACATGCAATTACTCTAGTTGGTCCACATGTAGTTTGTGAAAAGAACACACATGCAATGACCACTTGTTCATCCATGTGTCTTTTGTGAAAAGACCACACATACAATGACTCTAGTGAGTCCACATGTAGTTTGTGAAAAGAACACACATGCAATGACCACTGGTTGATCCATAAGTTGTTTGTGGAAAAGAACACACATGCAATGAACACTGGTTGATCGATGTGTGGTTTGTGCAAAAGAACACATGCAATGACCACTGGTTGATCCTTGTGTGGTTTGTGAAAAAAACACATGCAATGACTGTAGTGCTAATTTTAGTATAAGAACACACATGAAGTGACTCTAGTGGGTCCAAATGTAGTTTGTAAAAATAACACACATGCAATGACCACTGGTTGATCCATAAGTGGTTTGTGGAAATAACACACATGCAATGACCAATGGTTGATCCATAAGTGGTTTGTGGAAAAGAACACACATGCAATGACTCTGGTTGGTCCATATGTGGTTTGTGGAAAAAAACACATGCATTGACCACTAGTTGATCCATATGTGGTTTGTGAAATGAACACACATGCAATGCCACTGGTTGATCCATGTGTGGTTTGTGGAAAGAACACACATGCAATGACTCTAGTGCTAGTTTTAGTATAAGAACACACATGAAATGTCTCTAATGGATCCATATGTGGTTTGTGAAAAGAACACACATGCGATGACCACTTGTTGATCCAAGTGTGGTTTGTGAAAAGAACACCCATGCAATGACTCTAGTGCTAGATTAGTATAAGAACATACATGCAATGACTCTAGTGGGTCCACATGTAGTTTGTGAAAAGAACACACATGCAATGACCACAAGTTGATCCATAAGTGGTTTGTGGAAAGAACACACATGCAATGACCACTGGTTGATCCATAAGTGGTTTGTGGAAAAGAAAACACATGCAATGACTCTGGTTGGTCCATATGTGGTTTGTGGAAAGAACACACACGCATTGACCACTGGTTGATCCATATGTGGCTTGTGAAAAGAACACACATGCAATGCCACTGGTTGATCCATGTGTGGTTTGTGGAAAGAACACACATGCAATGACTCTAGTGGTAGTTTTAGTATAAGATCACACACGCAATGACTCTAATGGATCCATATGTGGTTTCTGAAAAGAACACACATGCAATGACCACTTGTTGATCCATGTGTGGTTTGTGAAAAGAACACCCATGCAATTACTCTAGTGCTAGTTTTAGTATAAGAACATACATGCAATGACTCGGTCCACATGTAGTTTGTGAAAAGAACACACATGCAATGACCACTAGTTGATCCATAAGTGGTTTATGGAAAGAACACAAATGCAATGACCACTGGTTGATCCATAAGTGGTTTGTGGAAAAGAAAACACATGCAATGACTCTGGTTGGTCCATATGTGGTTTGTGGAAAGAACACACATGCATTGACCACTAGTTGATCCATATGTGGTTTGTGAAATGAACACACATGCAATGCCACTGGTTGATCCATGTGTGGTTTGTGGAAAGAACACACATGCAATGACTCTAGTGGTAGTTTTAGTATAAGATCACACATGCAATGACTCTAATGGATCCATATGTGGTTTGTGAAAATAACACACATGCAATGACCACTTGTTGATCCATGTGTGGTTTGTGAAAAGAACACACATGCAATGACTCTAGTGCTAGTTTTAGTATAAGAACACACATGCAATGACTCTAGTGGGTCCACATGTAGTTTGTGAAAAGAACACACATGCAATGACTCTAGTGCTAGTTTTAGTATAAGAACACACATGCAATGACTCTAGTGGGTCCACATGTAGTTTGTGAAAAGAACACACATGCAATGACCACTTGTTGATCCATGTGTCTTTTGTGAAAAGAACACACATACAATGACTCTAGTGGGTCCACATGTAGTTTGTGAAAAGAACACACATGCAATGACCACTTGTTGATCCATAAGTTGTTTGTGGAAAAGAACACACATTCAATGAACACTGGTTGATCCATGTGTGGTTTGTGCAAAAGAACACATGCATTGACCACTGGTTGATCCATGTGTGGTTTGTGAAAAGAACAGACATGCAATGACTATAGTGCTAGTTTTAGTATAAGAACACACATGCAATGACTCTAGTGGGTCCACATGTAGTTTTTAAAAATAACACACATGAAATGACCACTTGTTGATCCATAAGTGGTTTGTGGAAATAACACACATGCAATGACCACTGGTTGATCCATGTGTGGTTTGTGCAAAAGAACACATGCAATGAATCTGGTTGGTCCGTATGTGGTTTGTGGAAAGAACACACATGGAGTGACCACTGGTTGATCCATGTGTGGTTTGTGAAATGAACACACATGCAATGCCACTGGTTGATCCATGTGTGGTTTGTGGAAAGAACACACATGCAATGACTCTAGTGCTAGTTTTTGTATAAGAACACACATGCAATGTCTCTAATGGATCCATATGTGGTTTGTGAAAAGAACACACATGCAATGACCACTTGTTGATCCATGTGTGGTTTGTGAAAAGAACACACATGCAATGACTCTATTGCTAGTTTTAGTATAAGAACACACATGCAATGACTCTAGTGGGTCCACATGTAGTTTGTGAAAAGAACACACATGCAATGACTCTAGTGCTAGTTTTAGTATTAGAACACACATGCAATTACTCTAGTTGGTCCACATGTAGTTTGTGAAAAGAACACACATGCAATGACCACTTGTTGATCCATGTGTCTTTTGTGAAAAGACCACACATACAATGACTCTAGTGAGTCCACATGTAGTTTGTGAAAAGAACACACATGCAATGACCACTGGTTGATCCATAAGTTGTTTGTGGAAAAGAACACACATGCAATGAACACTGGTTGATCCATGTGTGGTTTGTGCAAAAGAACACATGCAATGACCACTGGTTGATCCTTGTGTGGTTTGTGAAAAGAAAACACATGCAATGACTGTAGTGCTAGTTTTAGTATAAGAACACACATGAAGTGACTCTAGTGGGTCCAAATGTAGTTTGTAAAAATAACACACATGCAATGACCACTGGTTGATCCATAAGTGGTTTGTGGAAATAACACACATGCAATGACCAATGGTTGATCCATAAGTGGTTTGTGGAAAAGAACACACATGCAATGACTCTGGTTGGTCCATATGTGGTTTGTGGAAAAAAACACATACATTGACCACTAGTTGATCCATATGTGGTTTGTGAAATGAACACACATGCAATGCCACTGGTTGATCCATGTGTGGTTTGTGGAAAGAACACACATGCAATGACTCTAGTGCTAGTTTTAGTATAAGAACACACATGAAATGTCTCTAATGGATCCATATGTGGTTTGTGAAAAGAACACACATGCGATGACCACTTGTTGATCCATGTGTGGTTTGTGAAAAGAACACCCATGCAATGACTCTAGTACTAGATTAGTATAAGAACATACATGCAATGACTCTAGTGGGTCCACATGTAGTTTGTGAAAAGAACACACATGCAATGACCACAAGTTGATCCATAAGTGGTTTGTGGAAAGAACACACATGCAATGACCACTGGTTGATCCATAAGTGGTTTGTGGAAAAGAAAACACATGCAATGACTCCGGTTGGTCCATATGTGGTTTGTGGAAAGAACACACACGCATTGACCACTGGTTGATCCATATGTGGCTTGTGAAAAGAACACACATGCAATGCCACTGGTTGATCCATGTGTGGTTTGTGGAAAGAACACACATGCAATGACTCTAGTGGTAGTTTTAGTATAAGATCACACACGCAATGACATTAATGGATCCATATGTGGTTTCTGAAAAGAACACACATGCAATGACCACTTGTTGATCCATGTGTGGTTTGTGAAAAGAACACCCATGCAATTACTCTAGTTCTAGTTTTAGTATAAGAACATACATGCAATGACTCGGTCCACATGTAGTTTGTGAAAAGAACACACATGCAATGACCACTAGTTGATCCATAAGTTGTTTGTGGAAAAGAACACACATTCAATGAACACTGGTTGATCCATGTGTGGTTTGTGCAAAAGAACACATGCATTGACCACTGGTTGATCCATGTGTGGTTTGTGAAAAGAACAGACATGCAATGACTATAGTGCTAGTTTTAGTATAAGAACACACATGCAATGACTCTAGTGGGTCCACATGTAGTTTTTAAAAATAACACACATGAAATGACCACTTGTTGATCCATAAGTGGTTTGTGGAAATAACACACATGCAATGACCACTGGTTGATCCATGTGTGGTTTGTGCAAAAGAACACATGCAATGAATCTGGTTGGTCCGTATGTGGTTTGTGGAAAGAACACACATGGAGTGACCACTGGTTGATCCATGTGTGGTTTGTGAAATGAACACACATGCAATGCCACTGGTTGATCCATGTGTGGTTTGTGGAAAGAACACACATGCAATGACTCTAGTGCTAGTTTTTGTATAAGAACACACATGCAATGTCTCTAATGGATCCATATGTGGTTTGTGAAAAGAACACACATGCAATGACCACTTGTTGATCCATGTGTGGTTTGTGAAAAGAACACACATGCAATGACTCTAGTGCTAGTTTTAGTATAAGAACACACATGCAATGACTCTAGTGGGTCCACATGTAGTTTCTGAAAAGAACACACATGCAATGACTCTAGTGCTAGTTTTAGTATTAGAACACACATGCAATTACTCTAGTTGGTCCACATGTAGTTTGTGAAAAGAACACACATGCAATGAACACTGGTTGATCCATGTGTGGTTTGTGCAAAAGAGCACATGCAATGAATCTGGTTGGTCCGTATGTGGTTTGTGGAAAGAACACACATGCAGTGACCACTGGTTGATCCATGTGTGGTTTGTGAAATGAACACACATGCAATGCCACTGGTTGATCCATGTGTGGTTTGTGGAAAGAACACACATGCAATGACTCTAGTGCTAGTTTTTGTATAAGAACACACATGCAATGTCTCTAATGGATCCATATGTGGTTTGTGAAAAGAACACACATGCAATGACCACTCTTTGATCCATGTGTGGTTTGTGAAAAGAACACACATGCAATGACTCTAGTGCTAGTTTTAGTATAAGAACACACATGCAATGACTCTAGTGGGTCCACATGTAGTTTGTGAAAAGAACACACATGCAATGACTCTAGTGCTAGTTTTAGTATAAGAACACACATGCAATGACTCTAGTGGGTCCACATGTAGTTTGTGAAAAGAACACACATGCAATGACCACTTGTTGATCCATGTGTCTTTTGTGAAAAGAACACACATACAATGACTCTAGTGGGTCCACATGTAGTTTGTGAAAAGAACACACATGCAATGACCACTGGTTGATCCATAAGTTGTTTGTGGAAAAGAACACACATTCAATGAACACTAGTTGATCCATGTGTGGTTTGTGCAAAAGAACACATGCATTGACCACTGGTTGATCCATGTGTGGTTTGTGAAAAGAACAGACATGCAATGACTATAGTGCTAGTTTTAGTATAAGAAGACACATGCAATGACTCTAGTGGGTCCACATGTAGTTTTTAAAAATAACACACATGAAATGACCACTTGTTGATCCATAAGTGGTTTGTGGAAATAACACACATGCAATGACCACTGGTTGATCCATGTGTGGTTTGTGCAAAAGAACACATGCAATGAATCTGGTTGGTCCGTATGTGGTTTGTGGAAAGAACACACATGGAGTGACCACTGGTTGATCCATGTGTGGTTTGTGAAATGAACACACATGCAATGCCACTGGTTGATCCATGTGTGGTTTGTGGAAAGAACACACATGCAATGACTCTAGTGCTAGTTTTTGTATAAGAACAAACATGCAATGTCTCTAATGGATCCATATGTGGTTTGTGAAAAGAACACACATGCAATGACCACTTGTTGATCCATGTGTGGTTTGTGAAAAGAACACACATGCAATGACTCTAGTGCTAGTTTTAGTATAAGAACACACATGCAATGACTCTAGTGGGTCCACATGTAGTTTGTGAAATGAACACACATGCAATGACTCTAGTGCTAGTTTTAGTATTAGAACACACATGCAATTACTCTAGTTGGTCCACATGTAGTTTGTGAAAAGAACACACATGCAATGACCACTTGTTGATCCATGTGTCTTTTGTGAAAAGACCACACATACAATGACTCTAGTGAGTCCACATGTAGTTTGTGAAAAGAACACACATGCAATGACCACTGGTTGATCCATAAGTTGTTTGTGGAAAAGAACACACATGCAATGAACACTGGTTGATCCATGTGTGGTTTGTGCAAAAGAACACATGCAATGACCACTGGTTGATCCTTGTGTGGTTTGTGAAAAGAAAACACATGCAATGACTGTAGTGCTAGTTTTAGTATAAGAACACACATGCAGTGACTCTAGTGGGTCCAAATGTAGTTTGTAAAAATAACACACATGCAATGACCACTGGTTGATCCATAAGTGGTTTGTGGAAATAACACACATGCAATGACCAATGGTTGATCCATAAGTGGTTTGTGGAAAAGAACACACATGCAATGACTCTGGTTGGTCCATATGTGGTTTGTGGAAAAAAACACATGCATTGACCAATAGTTGATCCATATGTGGTTTGTGAAATGAACACACATGCAATGCCACTGGTTGATCCATGTGTGGTTTGTGGAAAGAACACACATGCAATGACTCTAGTGCTAGTTTTAGTATAAGAACACACATGAAATGTCTCTAATGGATCCATATGTGGTTTGTGAAAAGAACACACATGCGATGACCACTTGTTGATCCATGTGTGGTTTGTGAAAGGAACACCCATGCAATGACTCTAGTGCTAGATTAGTATAAGAACATACATGCAATGACTCTAGTGGGTCCACATGTAGTTTGTGAAAAGAACACACATGCAATGACCACAAGTTGATCCATAAGTGGTTTGTGGAAAGAACACACATGCAATGACCACTGGTTGATCCATAAGTGGTTTATGGAAAAGAAAACACATGCAATGACTCCGGTTGGTCCATATGTGGTTTGTGGAAAGAACACACACGCATTGACCACTGGTTGATCCATATGTGGCTTGTGAAAAGAACACACATGCAATGCGACTGGTTGATCCATGTGTGGTTTGTGGAAAGAACACACATGCAATGACTCTAGTGGTAGTTTTAGTATAAGATCACACACGCAATGACTCTAATGGATCCATATGTGGTTTCTGAAAAGAACACACATGCAATGACCACTTGTTGATCCATGTGTGGTTTGTGAAAAGAACACCCATGCAATTACTCTAGTGCTAGTTTTAGTATAAGAACATACATGCAATGACTCGGTCCACATGTAGTTTGTGAAAAGAACACACATGCAATGACCACTAGTTGATCCATAAGTGGTTTATGGAAAGAACACAAATGCAATGACCACTGGTTGATCCATAAGTGGTTTGTGGAAAAGAAAACACATGCAATGACTCTAGTTGGTCCATATGTGGTTTGTGGAAAGAACACACATGGAGTGACCACTGGTTGATCCATGTGTGGTTTGTGAAATGAACACACATGCAATGCCACTGGTTGATCCATGTGTGGTTTGTGGAAAGAACACACATGCAATGACTCTAGTGCTAGTTTAGTTATAAGAACACACATGCAATGTCTCTAATCGATCCATATGTGGTTTGTGAAAAGAACACACATGCAATGACGACTTGTTGATCCATGTGTGGTTTGTGAAAAGAACACACATGCAATGACTGTAGTGCTAGTTTTAGTATAAGAACACACATGCAATGACTCTAGTGGGTCCACATGTAGTTTGTGAAAAGAACATACATGCAATGACTCTAGTGCTAGTTTTAGTATAAGAACACACATGCAATGACTCTAGTGGGTCCACATGTAGTTTGTGAAAAGAACACACATGCAATGACCACTTGTTGATCCATGTGTCTTTTGTGAAAAGAACACACATACAATGACTCTAGTGGGTCCACATGTAGTTTGTGAAAAGAACACACATGCAATGACCACTGGTTGATCCATAAGTTGTTTGTGGAAAAGAACACACATTCAATGAACACTGGTTGATCCATGTGTGGTTTGTGCAAAAGAACACATGCATTGACCACTGGTTGATCCATGTGTGGTTTGTGAAAAGAACAGACATGCAATGACTATAGTGCTAGTTTTAGTATAAGAAGACACATGCAATGACTCTAGTGGGTCCACATGTAGTTTTTAAAAATAACACACATGAAATGACCACTTGTTGATCCATAAGTGGTTTGTGGAAATAACACACATGCAATGACCACTGGTTGATCCATGTGTGGTTTGTGCAAAAGAGCACATGCAATGAATCTGGTTGGTCCGTATGTGGTTTGTGGAAAGAACACACATGCAGTGACCACTGGTTGATCCATGTGTGGTTTGTGAAATGAACACACATGCAATGCCACTGGTTGATCCATGTGTGGTTTGCGGAAAGAACACACATGCAATGACTCTAGTGCTAGTTTTTGTATAAGAACACACATGCAATGTCTCTAATGGATCCATATGTGGTTTGTGAAAAGAACACACATGCAATGACCACTCTTTGATCCATGTGTGGTTTGTGAAAAGAACACACATGCAATGACTCTAGTGCTAGTTTTAGTATAAGAACACACATGCAATGACTCTAGTGGGTCCACATGTAGTTTGTGCAAAGAACACACATGCAATGACTCTAGTGCTAGTTTTAGTATAAGAACACACATGCAATGACTCTAGTGGGTCCACATGTAGTTTGTGAAAAGAACACACATGCAATGACCACTTGTTGATCCATGTGTCTTTTGTGAAAAGAACACACATACAATGACTCTAGTGGGTCCACATGTAGTTTGTGAAAAGAACACACATGCAATGACCACTGGTTGATCCATAAGTTGTTTGTGGAAAAGAACACACATTCAATGAACACTGGTTGATCCATGTGTGGTTTGTGCAAAAGAACACATGCATTGACCACTGGTTGATCCATGTGTGGTTTGTGAAAAGAACAGACATGCAATGACTATAGTGCTAGTTTTAGTATAAGAAGACACATGCAATGACTCTAGTGGGTCCACATGTAGTTTTTAAAAATAACACACATGAAATGACCACTTGTTGATCCATAAGTGGTTTGTGGAAATAACACACATGCAATGACCACTGGTTGATCCATGTGTGGTTTGTGCAAAAGAACACATGCAATGAATCTGGTTGGTCCGTATGTGGTTTGTGGAAAGAACACACATGGAGTGACCACTGGTTGATCCATGTGTGGTTTGTGAAATGAACACACATGCAATGCCACTGGTTGATCCATGTGTGGTTTGTGGAAAGAACACACATGCAATGACTCTAGTGCTAGTTTTTGTATAAGAACAAACATGCAATGTCTCTAATGGATCCATATGTGGTTTGTGAAAAGAACACACATGCAATGACCACTTGTTGATCCATGTGTGGTTTGTGAAAAGAACACACATGCAATGACTCTAGTGCTAGTTTTAGTATAAGAACACACATGCAATGACTCTAGTGGGTCCACATGTAGTTTGTGAAATGAACACACATGCAATGACTCTAGTGCTAGTTTTAGTATTAGAACACACATGCAATTACTCTAGTTGGTCCACATGTAGTTTGTGAAAAGAACACACATGCAATGACCACTTGTTGATCCATGTGTCTTTTGTGAAAAGACCACACATACAATGACTCTAGTGAGTCCACATGTAGTTTGTGAAAAGAACACACATGCAATGACCACTGGTTGATCCATAAGTTGTTTGTGGAAAAGAACACACATGCAATGAACACTGGTTGATCCATGTGTGGTTTGTGCAAAAGAACACATGCAATGACCACTGGTTGATCCTTGTGTGGTTTGTGAAAAGAAAACACATGCAATGACTGTAGTGCTAGTTTTAGTATAAGAACACACATGCAGTGACTCTAGTGGGTCCAAATGTAGTTTGTAAAAATAACACACATGCAATGACCACTGGTTGATCCATAAGTGGTTTGTGGAAATAACACACATGCAATGACCAATGGTTGATCCATAAGTGGTTTGTGGAAAAGAACACAGATGCAATGACTCTGGTTGGTCCATATGTGGTTTGTGGAAAAAAACACATGCATTGACCACTAGTTGATCCATATGTGGTTTGTGAAATGAACACACATGCAATGCCACTGGTTGATCCATGTGTGGTTTGTGGAAAGAACACACATGCAATGACTCTAGTGGGTCCACATGTAGTTTGTGAAAAGAACATACATGCAATGACTCTAGTGCTAGTTTTAGTATAAGAACACACATGCAATGACTCTAGTGGGTCCACATGTAGTTTGTGAAAAGAACACACATGCAATGACCACTTGTTGATCCATGTGTCTTTTGTGAAAAGAACACACATACAATGACTCTAGTGGGTCCACATGTAGTTTGTGAAAAGAACACACATGCAATGACCACTGGTTGATCCATAAGTTGTTTGTGGAAAAGAACACACATTCAATGAACACTGGTTGATCCATGTGTGGTTTGTGCAAAAGAACACATGCATTGACCACTGGTTGATCCATGTGTGGTTTGTGAAAAGAACAGACATGCAATGACTATAGTGCTAGTTTTAGTATAAGAAGACACATGCAATGACTCTAGTGGGTCCACATGTAGTTTTTAAAAATAACACACATGAAATGACCACTTGTTGATCCATAAGTGGTTTGTGGAAATAACACACATGCAATGACCACTGGTTGATCCATGTGTGGTTTGTGCAAAAGAGCACATGCAATGAATCTGGTTGGTCCGTATGTGGTTTGTGGAAAGAACACACATGCAGTGACCACTGGTTGATCCATGTGTGGTTTGTGAAATGAACACACATGCAATGCCACTGGTTGATCCATGTGTGGTTTGCGGAAAGAACACACATGCAATGACTCTAGTGCTAGTTTTTGTATAAGAACACACATGCAATGTCTCTAATGGATCCATATGTGGTTTGTGAAAAGAACACACATGCAATGACCACTCTTTGATCCATGTGTGGTTTGTGAAAAGAACACACATGCAATGACTCTAGTGCTAGTTTTAGTATAAGAACACACATGCAATGACTCTAGTGGGTCCACATGTAGTTTGTGCAAAGAACACACATGCAATGACTCTAGTGCTAGTTTTAGTATAAGAACACACATGCAATGACTCTAGTGGGTCCACATGTAGTTTGTGAAAAGAACACACATGCAATGACCACTTGTTGATCCATGTGTCTTTTGTGAAAAGAACACACATACAATGACTCTAGTGGGTCCACATGTAGTTTGTGAAAAGAACACACATGCAATGACCACTGGTTGATCCATAAGTTGTTTGTGGAAAAGAACACACATTCAATGAACACTGGTTGATCCATGTGTGGTTTGTGCAAAAGAACACATGCATTGACCACTGGTTGATCCATGTGTGGTTTGTGAAAAGAACAGACATGCAATGACTATAGTGCTAGTTTTAGTATAAGAAGACACATGCAATGACTCTAGTGGGTCCACATGTAGTTTTTAAAAATAACACACATGAAATGACCACTTGTTGATCCATAAGTGGTTTGTGGAAATAACACACATGCAATGACCACTGGTTGATCCATGTGTGGTTTGTGCAAAAGAACACATGCAATGAATCTGGTTGGTCCGTATGTGGTTTGTGGAAAGAACACACATGGAGTGACCACTGGTTGATCCATGTGTGGTTTGTGAAATGAACACACATGCAATGCCACTGGTTGATCCATGTGTGGTTTGTGGAAAGAACACACATGCAATGACTCTAGTGCTAGTTTTTGTATAAGAACAAACATGCAATGTCTCTAATGGATCCATATGTGGTTTGTGAAAAGAACACACATGCAATGACCACTTGTTGATCCATGTGTGGTTTGTGAAAAGAACACACATGCAATGACTCTAGTGCTAGTTTTAGTATAAGAACACACATGCAATGACTCTAGTGGGTCCACATGTAGTTTGTGAAATGAACACACATGCAATGACTCTAGTGCTAGTTTTAGTATTAGAACACACATGCAATTACTCTAGTTGGTCCACATGTAGTTTGTGAAAAGAACACACATGCAATGACCACTTGTTGATCCATGTGTCTTTTGTGAAAAGACCACACATACAATGACTCTAGTGAGTCCACATGTAGTTTGTGAAAAGAACACACATGCAATGACCACTGGTTGATCCATAAGTTGTTTGTGGAAAAGAACACACATGCAATGAACACTGGTTGATCCATGTGTGGTTTGTGCAAAAGAACACATGCAATGACCACTGGTTGATCCTTGTGTGGTTTGTGAAAAGAAAACACATGCAATGACTGTAGTGCTAGTTTTAGTATAAGAACACACATGCAGTGACTCTAGTGGGTCCAAATGTAGTTTGTAAAAATAACACACATGCAATGACCACTGGTTGATCCATAAGTGGTTTGTGGAAATAACACACATGCAATGACCAATGGTTGATCCATAAGTGGTTTGTGGAAAAGAACACAGATGCAATGACTCTGGTTGGTCCATATGTGGTTTGTGGAAAAAAACACATGCATTGACCACTAGTTGATCCATATGTGGTTTGTGAAATGAACACACATGCAATGCCACTGGTTGATCCATGTGTGGTTTGTGGAAAGAACACACATGCAATGACTCTAGTGCTAGTTTTAGTATAAGAACACACATGAAATGTCTCTAATGGATCCATATGTGGTTTGTGAAAAGAACACACATGCGATGACCACTTGTTGATCCATGTGTGGTTTGTGAAAAGAACACCCATGCAATGACTCTAGTGCTAGATTAGTATAAGAACATACATGCAATGACTCTAGTGGGTCCACATGTAGTTTGTGAAAAGAACACACATGCAATGACCACAAGTTGATCCATAAGTGGTTTGTGGAAAGAACACACATGCAATGACCACTGGTTGATCCATAAGTGGTTTGTGGAAAAGAAAACACATGCAATGACTCCGGTTGGTCCATATGTGGTTTGTGGAAAGAACACACACGCATTGACCACTGGTTGATCCATATGTGGCTTGTGAAAAGAACACACATGCAATGCGACTGGTTGATCCATGTGTGGTTTGTGGAAAGAACACACATGCAATGACTCTAGTGGTAGTTTTAGTATAAGATCACACACGCAATGACTCTAATGGATCCATATGTGGTTTCTGAAAAGAACACACATGCAATGACCACTTGTTGATCCATGTGTGGTTTGTGAAAAGAACACCCATGCAATTACTCTAGTGCTAGTTTTAGTATAAGAACATACATGCAATGACTCGGTCCACATGTAGTTTGTGAAAAGAACACACATGCAATGACCACTAGTTGATCCATAAGTGGTTTATGGAAAGAACACAAATGCAATGACCACTGGTTGATCCATAAGTGGTTTGTGGAAAAGAAAACACATGCAATGACTCTAGTTGGTCCATATGTGGTTTGTGGAAAGAACACACATGCATTGACCACTAGTTGATCCATATGTGGTTTGTGAAATGAACACACATGCAATGCCACTGGTTGATCCATGTGTGGTTTGTGGAAAGAACACACATGCAATGACTCTAGTGCTAGTTTTAGTATAAGAACACACATGCAATGACTCTAGTGGGTCCACATGTAGTTTGTGAAAAGAACATACATGCAATGACTCTAGTGCTAGTTTTAGTATAAGAACACACATGCAATGACTCTAGTGGGTCCACATGTAGTTTGTGAAAAGAACACACATGCAATGACCACTTGTTGATCCATGTGTCTTTTGTGAAAAGAACACACATACAATGACTCTAGTGGGTCCACATGTAGTTTGTGAAAAGAACACACATGCAATGACCACTGGTTGATCCATAAGTTGTTTGTGGAAAAGAACACACATTCAATGAACACTGGTTGATCCATGTGTGGTTTGTGCAAAAGAACACATGCATTGACCACTGGTTGATCCATGTGTGGTTTGTGAAAAGAACAGACATGCAATGACTATAGTGCTAGTTTTAGTATAAGAAGACACATGCAATGACTCTAGTGGGTCCACATGTAGTTTTTAAAAATAACACACATGAAATGACCACTTGTTGATCCATAAGTGGTTTGTGGAAATAACACACATGCAATGACCACTGGTTGATCCATGTGTGGTTTGTGCAAAAGAACACATGCAATGAATCTGGTTGGTCCGTATGTGGTTTGTGGAAAGAACACACATGGAGTGACCACTGGTTGATCCATGTGTGGTTTGTGAAATGAACACACATGCAATGCCACTGGTTGATCCATGTGTGGTTTGTGGAAAGAACACACATGCAATGACTCTAGTGCTAGTTTTTGTATAAGAACACACATGCAATGTCTCTAATGGATCCATATGTGGTTTGTGAAAAGAACACACATGCAATGACCACTTGTTGATCCATGTGTGGTTTGTGAAAAGAACACACATGCAATGACTCTAGTGCTAGTTTTAGTATAAGAACACACATGCAATGACTCTAGTGGGTCCACATGTAGTTTGTGAAATGAACACACATGCAATGACTCTAGTGCTAGTTTTAGTATTAGAACACACATGCAATTACTCTAGTTGGTCCACATGTAGTTTGTGAAAAGAACACACATGCAATGACCACTTGTTGATCCATGTGTCTTTTGTGAAAAGACCACACATACAATGACTCTAGTGAGTCCACATGTAGTTTGTGAAAAGAACACACATGCAATGACCACTGGTTGATCCATAAGTTGTTTGTGGAAAAGAACACACATGCAATGAACACTGGTTGATCCATGTGTGGTTTGTGCAAAAGAACACATGCAATGACCACTGGTTGATCCTTGTGTGGTTTGTGAAAAGAAAACACATGCAATGACTGTAGTGCTAGTTTTAGTATAAGAACACACATGCAGTGACTCTAGTGGGTCCAAATGTAGTTTGTAAAAATAACACACATGCAATGACCACTGGTTGATCCATAAGTGGTTTGTGGAAATAACACACATGCAATGACCAATGGTTGATCCATAAGTGGTTTGTGGAAAAGAACACACATGCAATGACTCTGGTTGGTCCATATGTGGTTTGTGGAAAAAAACACATGCATTGACCACTAGTTGATCCATATGTGGTTTGTGAAATGAACACACATGCAATGCCACTGGTTGATCCATGTGTGGTTTGTGGAAAGAACACACATGCAATGACTCTAGTGCTAGTTTTAGTATAAGAACACACATGAAATGTCTCTAATGGATCCATATGTGGTTTGTGAAAAGAACACACATGCGATGACCACTTGTTGATCCATGTGTGGTTTGTGAAAAGAACACCCATGCAATGACTCTAGTGCTAGATTAGTATAAGAACATACATGCAATGACTCTAGTGGGTCCACATGTAGTTTGTGAAAAGAACACACATGCAATGACCACAAGTTGATCCATAAGTGGTTTGTGGAAAGAACACACATGCAATGACCACTGGTTGATCCATAAGTGGTTTGTGGAAAAGAAAACACATGCAATGACTCCGGTTGGTCCATATGTGGTTTGTGGAAAGAACACACACGCATTGACCACTAGTTGATCCATATGTGGCTTGTGAAAAGAACACACATGCAATGCGACTGGTTGATCCATGTGTGGTTTGTGGAAAGAACACACATGCAATGACTCTAGTGGTAGTTTTAGTATAAGATCACACACGCAATGACTCTAATGGATCCATATGTGGTTTCTGAAAAGAACACACATGCAATGACCACTTGTTGATCCATGTGTGGTTTGTGAAAAGAACACCCATGCAATTACTCTAGTGCTAGTTTTAGTATAAGAACATACATGCAATGACTCGGTCCACATGTAGTTTGTGAAAAGAACACACATGCAATGACCACTAGTTGATCCATAAGTGGTTTATGGAAAGAACACAAATGCAATGACCACTGGTTGATCCATAAGTGGTTTGTGGAAAAGAAAACACATGCAATGACTCTAGTTGGTCCATATGTGGTTTGTGGAAAGAACACACATGCATTGACCACTAGTTGATCCATATGTGGTTTGTGAAATGAACACACATGCAATGCCACTGGTTGATCCATGTGTGGTTTGTGGAAAGAACACACATGCAATGACTCTAGTGCTAGTTTTTGTATAAGAACACACATGCAATGTCTCTAACGGATCCATATGTGGTTTGTGAAAAGAACACACATGCAATGACCACTTGTTGATCCATGTGTGGTTTGTGAAAAGAACACACATGCAATGACTCTAGTGCTAGTTTTAGTATAAGAACACACATGCAATGACTCTAGTGGGTCCACATGTAGTTTGTGAAAAGAACACACATGCAATGACTCTAGTGCTAGTTTTAGTATAAGAACACACATGCAATGAATCTGGTTGGTCCGTATGTGGTTTGTGGAAAGAACACACATGGAGTGACCACTGGTTGATCCATGTGTGGTTTGTGAAATGAACACACATGCAATGCCACTGATTGATCCATGTGTGGTTTGTGGAAAGAACACACATGCAATGACTCTAGTGCTAGTTTTTGTATAAGAACACACATGCAATGTCTCTAATGGATCCATATGTGGTTTGTGAAAAGAACACACATGCAATGACCACTTGTTGATCCATGTGTGGTTTGTGAAAAGAACACACATGCAATGACTCTAGTGCTAGTTTTAGTATAAGAACACACATGCAATGACTCTAGTGGGTCCACATGTAGTTTCTGAAAAGAACACATATGCAATGACTCTAGTGCTAGTTTTAGTATTAGAACACACATGCAATTACTCTAGTTGGTCCACATGTAGTTTGTGAAAAGAATACACATGCAATGAACACTGGTTGATCCATGTGTGGTTTGTGCAAAAGAGCACATGCAATGAATCTGGTTGGTCCGTATGTGGTTTGTGGAAAGAACACACATGCAGTGACCACTGGTTGATCCATGTGTGGTTTGTGAAATGAACACACATGCAATGCCACTGGTTGATCCATGTGTGGTTTGTGGAAAGAACACACATGCAATGACTCTAGTGCTAGTTTTTGTATAAGAACACACATGCAATGTCTCTAATGGATCCATATGTGGTTTGTGAAAAGAACACACATGCAATGACCACTCTTTGATCCATGTGTGGTTTGTGAAAAGAACACACATGCAATGACTCTAGTGCTAGTTTTAGTATAAGAACACACATGCAATGACTCTAGTGGGTCCACATGTAGTTTGTGAAAAGAACACACATGCAATGACTCTAGTGCTAGTTTTAGTATAAGAACACACATGCAATGACTCTAGTGGGTCCACATGTAGTTTGTGAAAAGAACACACATGCAATGACCACTTGTTGATCCATGTGTCTTTTGTGAAAAGAACACACATACAATGACTCTAGTGGGTCCACATGTAGTTTGTGAAAAGAACACACATGCAATGACCACTAGTTGATCCATAAGTTGTTTGTGGAAAAGAACTTACATTCAATGAACACTGGTTGATCCATGTGTGGTTTGTGCAAAAGAACACATGCATTGACCACTGGTTGATCCATGTGTGGTTTGTGAAAAGAACAGACATGCAAAGACTATAGTGCTAGTTTTAGTATAAGAACACACATGCAATAACTCTAGTGGGTCCACATGTAGTTTTTAAAAATAACACACATGAAATGACCACTTGTTGATCCATAAGTGGTTTGTGGAAATAACACACATGCAATGACCACTGGTTGATCCATGTGTGGTTTGTGCAAAAGAACACATGCAATGAATCTGGTTGGTCCGTATGTGGTTTGTGGAAAGAACACACATGGAGTGACCACTGGTTGATCCATGTGTGGTTTGTGAAATGAACACACATGCAATGCCACTGGTTGATCCATGTGTGGTTTGTGGAAAGAACACACATGCAATGACTCTAGTGCTAGTTTTTGTATAAGAACACACATGCAATGTCTCTAATGGATCCATATGTGGTTTGTGAAAAGAACACACATGCAATGACCACTTGTTGATCCATGTGCGGTTTGTGAAAAGAACACACATGCAATGACTCTAGTGCTAGTTTTAGTATAAGAACACACATGCAATGACTCTAGTGGGTCCACATGTAGTTTGTGAAATGAACACACATGCAATGACTCTAGTGCTAGTTTTAGTATAAGAACACACATGCAATGACTCTAGTGGGTCCACATGTAGTTTGTGAAAAGAACACACATGCAATGACTCTAGTGCTAGTTTTAGTATAAGAACACACATGCAATGAATCTGGTTGGTCCGTATGTGGTTTGTGGAAAGAACACACATGGAGTGACCACTGGTTGATCCATGTGTGGTTTGTGAAATGAACACACATGCAATGCCACTGATTGATCCATGTGTGGTTTGTGGAAAGAACACACATGCAATGACTCTAGTGCTAGTTTTTGTATAAGAACACACATGCAATGTCTCTAATGGATCCATATGTGGTTTGTGAAAAGAACACACATGCAATGACCACTTGTTGATCCATGTGTGGTTTGTGAAAAGAACACACATGCAATGACTCTAGTGCTAGTTTTAGTATAAGAACACACATGCAATGACTCTAGTGGGTCCACATGTAGTTTCTGAAAAGAACACATATGCAATGACTCTAGTGCTAGTTTTAGTATTAGAACACACATGCAATTACTCTAGTTGGTCCACATGTAGTTTGTGAAAAGAATACACATGCAATGAACACTGGTTGATCCATGTGTGGTTTGTGCAAAAGAGCACATGCAATGAATCTGGTTGGTCCGTATGTGGTTTGTGGAAAGAACACACATGCAGTGACCACTGGTTGATCCATGTGTGGTTTGTGAAATGAACACACATGCAATGCCACTGGTTGATCCATGTGTGGTTTGTGGAAAGAACACACATGCAATGACTCTAGTGCTAGTTTTTGTATAAGAACACACATGCAATGTCTCTAATGGATCCATATGTGGTTTGTGAAAAGAACACACATGCAATGACCACTCTTTGATCCATGTGTGGTTTGTGAAAAGAACACACATGCAATGACTCTAGTGCTAGTTTTAGTATAAGAACACACATGCAATGACTCTAGTGGGTCCACATGTAGTTTGTGAAAAGAACACACATGCAATGACTCTAGTGCTAGTTTTAGTATAAGAACACACATGCAATGACTCTAGTGGGTCCACATGTAGTTTGTGAAAAGAACACACATGCAATGACCACTTGTTGATCCATGTGTCTTTTGTGAAAAGAACACACATACAATGACTCTAGTGGGTCCACATGTAGTTTGTGAAAAGAACACACATGCAATGACCACTAGTTGATCCATAAGTTGTTTGTGGAAAAGAACTTACATTCAATGAACACTGGTTGATCCATGTGTGGTTTGTGCAAAAGAACACATGCATTGACCACTGGTTGATCCATGTGTGGTTTGTGAAAAGAACAGACATGCAAAGACTATAGTGCTAGTTTTAGTATAAGAACACACATGCAATAACTCTAGTGGGTCCACATGTAGTTTTTAAAAATAACACACATGAAATGACCACTTGTTGATCCATAAGTGGTTTGTGGAAATAACACACATGCAATGACCACTGGTTGATCCATGTGTGGTTTGTGCAAAAGAACACATGCAATGAATCTGGTTGGTCCGTATGTGGTTTGTGGAAAGAACACACATGGAGTGACCACTGGTTGATCCATGTGTGGTTTGTGAAATGAACACACATGCAATGCCACTGGTTGATCCATGTGTGGTTTGTGGAAAGAACACACATGCAATGACTCTAGTGCTAGTTTTTGTATAAGAACACACATGCAATGTCTCTAATGGATCCATATGTGGTTTGTGAAAAGAACACACATGCAATGACCACTTGTTGATCCATGTGCGGTTTGTGAAAAGAACACACATGCAATGACTCTAGTGCTAGTTTTAGTATAAGAACACACATGCAATGACTCTAGTGGGTCCACATGTAGTTTGTGAAATGAACACACATGCAATGACTCTAGTGCTAGTTTTAGTATAAGAACACACATGCAATGACTCTAGTGGGTCCACATGTAGTTTGTGAAAAGAACACACATGCAATGACTCTAGTGCTAGTTTTAGTATAAGAACACACATGCAATGAATCTGGTTGGTCCGTATGTGGTTTGTGGAAAGAACACACATGGAGTGACCACTGGTTGATCCATGTGTGGTTTGTGAAATGAACACACATGCAATGCCACTGATTGATCCATGTGTGGTTTGTGGAAAGAACACACATGCAATGACTCTAGTGCTAGTTTTTGTATAAGAACACACATGCAATGTCTCTAATGGATCCATATGTGGTTTGTGAAAAGAACACACATGCAATGACCACTTGTTGATCCATGTGTGGTTTGTGAAAAGAACACACATGCAATGACTCTAGTGCTAGTTTTAGTATAAGAACACACATGCAATGACTCTAGTGGGTCCACATGTAGTTTCTGAAAAGAACACATATGCAATGACTCTAGTGCTAGTTTTAGTATTAGAACACACATGCAATTACTCTAGTTGGTCCACATGTAGTTTGTGAAAAGAATACACATGCAATGAACACTGGTTGATCCATGTGTGGTTTGTGCAAAAGAGCACATGCAATGAATCTGGTTGGTCCGTATGTGGCTTGTGGAAAGAACACACATGCAGTGACCACTGGTTGATCCATGTGTGGTTTGTGAAATGAACACACATGCAATGCCACTGGTTGATCCATGTGTGGTTTGTGGAAAGAACACACATGCAATGACTCTAGTGCTAGTTTTTGTATAAGAACACACATGCAATGTCTCTAATGGATCCATATGTGGTTTGTGAAAAGAACACACATGCAATGACCACTCTTTGATCCATGTGTGGTTTGTGAAAAGAACACACATGCAATGACTCTAGTGCTAGTTTTAGTATAAGAACACACATGCAATGACTCTAGTGGGTCCACATGTAGTTTGTGAAAAGAACACACATGCAATGACTCTAGTGCTAGTTTTAGTATAAGAACACACATGCAATGACTCTAGTGGGTCCACATGTAGTTTGTGAAAAGAACACACATGCAATGACCACTTGTTGATCCATGTGTCTTTTGTGAAAAGAACACACATACAATGACTCTAGTGGGTCCACATGTAGTTTGTGAAAAGAACACACATGCAATGACCACTAGTTGATCCATAAGTTGTTTGTGGAAAAGAACTTACATTCAATGAACACTGGTTGATCCATGTGTGGTTTGTGCAAAAGAACACATGCATTGACCACTGGTTGATCCATGTGTGGTTTGTGAAAAGAACAGACATGCAAAGACTATAGTGCTAGTTTTAGTATAAGAACACACATGCAATAACTCTAGTGGGTCCACATGTAGTTTTTAAAAATAACACACATGAAATGACCACTTGTTGATCCATAAGTGGTTTGTGGAAATAACACACATGCAATGACCACTGGTTGATCCATGTGTGGTTTGTGCAAAAGAACACATGCAATGAATCTGGTTGGTCCGTATGTGGTTTGTGGAAAGAACACACATGGAGTGACCACTGGTTGATCCATGTGTGGTTTGTGAAATGAACACACATGCAATGCCACTGGTTGATCCATGTGTGGTTTGTGGAAAGAACACACATGCAATGACTCTAGTGCTAGTTTTTGTATAAGAACACACATGCAATGTCTCTAATGGATCCATATGTGGTTTGTGAAAAGAACACACATGCAATGACCACTTGTTGATCCATGTGCGGTTTGTGAAAAGAACACACATGCAATGACTCTAGTGCTAGTTTTAGTATAAGAACACACATGCAATGACTCTAGTGGGTCCACATGTAGTTTGTGAAATGAACACACATGCAATGACTCTAGTGCTAGTTTTAGTATTAGAACACACATGCAATTACTCTAATTGGTCCACATGTAGTTTGTGAAAAGAACACACATGCAATGACCACTTGTTGATCCATGTGTCTTTTGTGAAAAGACCACACATACAATGACTCTAGTGAGTCCACATGTAGTTTGTGAAAAGAACACACATGCAATGACCACTGGTTGATCCATAAGTTGTTTGTGGAAAAGAACACACATGCAATGAACACTGGTTGATCCATGTGTGGTTTGTGCAAAAGAACACATGCAATGACCACTGGTTGATCCTTGTGTGGTTTGTGAAAAGAAAACACATGCAATGACTGTAGTGCTAGTTTTAGTATAAGAACACACATGCAGTGACTCTAGTGGGTCCAAATGTAGTTTGTAAAAATAACACACATGCAATGACCACTGGTTGATCCATAAGTGGTTTGTGGAAATAACACACATGCAATGACCAATGGTTGATCCATAAGTGGTTTGTGGAAAAGAACACAGATGCAATGACTCTGGTTGGTCCATATGTGGTTTGTGGAAAAAAACACATGCATTGACCACTAGTTGATCCATATGTGGTTTGTGAAATGAACACACATGCAATGCCACTGGTTGATCCATGTGTGGTTTGTGGAAAGAACACACATGCAATGACTCTAGTGCTAGTTTTAGTATAAGAACACACATGAAATGTCTCTAATGGATCCATATGTGGTTTGTGAAAAGAACACACATGCGATGACCACTTGTTGATCCATGTGTGGTTTGTGAAAAGAACACCCATGCAATGACTCTAGTGCTAGATTAGTATAAGAACATACATGCAATGACTCTAGTGGGTCCACATGTAGTTTGTGAAAAGAACACACATGCAATGACCACAAGTTGATCCATAAGTGGTTTGTGGAAAGAACACACATGCAATGACCACTGGTTGATCCATAAGTGGTTTATGGAAAAGAAAACACATGCAATGACTCCGGTTGGTCCATATGTGGTTTGTGGAAAGAACACACACGCATTGACCACTGGTTGATCCATATGTGGCTTGTGAAAAGAACACACATGCAATGCGACTGGTTGATCCATGTGTGGTTTGTGGAAAGAACACACATGCAATGACTCTAGTGGTAGTTTTAGTATAAGATCACACACACAATGACTCTAATGGATCCATATGTGGTTTCTGAAAAGAACACACATGCAATGACCACTTGTTGATCCATGTGTGGTTTGTGAAAAGAACACCCATGCAATTACTCTAGTGCTAGTTTTAGTATAAGAACATACATGCAATGACTCGGTCCACATGTAGTTTGTGAAAAGAACACACATGCAATGACCACTAGTTGATCCATAAGTGGTTTATGGAAAGAACACAAATGCAATGACCACTGGTTGATCCATAAGTGGTTTGTGGAAAAGAAAACACATGCAATGACTCTAGTTGGTCCATATGTGGTTTGTGGAAAGAACACACATGCATTGACCACTAGTTGATCCATATGTGGTTTGTGAAATGAACACACATGCAATGCCACTGGTTGATCCATGTGTGGTTTGTGGAAAGAACACACATGCAATGACTCTAGTGCTAGTTTTTGTATAAGAACACACATGCAATGTCTCTAATGGATCCATATGTGGTTTGTGAAAAGAACACACATGCAATGACCACTTGTTGATCCATGTGTGGTTTGTGAAAAGAACACACATGCAATGACTCTAGTGCTAGTTTTAGTATAAGAAGAAACATGCAATGACTCTAGTGGGTCCACATGTAGTTTGTGAAAAGAACACACATGCAATGACTCTAGTGCTAGTTTTAGTATAAGAACACACATGCAATGACTCTAGTGGGTCCACATGTAGTTTGTGAAAAGAACACACATGCAATGACCACTTGTTGATCCATGTGTCTTTTGTGAAAAGAACACACATACAATGACTCTAGTGGGTCCACATGTAGTTTGTGAAAAGAACACACATGCAATGACCACTGGTTGATCCATAAGTTGTTTGTGGAAAAGAACACACATTCAATGAACACTGGTTGATCCATGTGTGGTTTGTGCAAAAGAACACATGCATTGACCACTGGTTGATCCATGTGTGGTTTGTGAAAAGAACAGACATGCAATGACCATAGTGCTAGTTTTAGTATAAGAAGACACATGCAATGACTCTAGTGGGTCCACATGTAGTTTTTAAAAATAACACACATGAAATGACCACTTGTTGATCCATAAGTGGTTTGTGGAAATAACACACATGCAATGACCACTGGTTGATCCATGTGTGGTTTGTGCAAAAGAACACATGCAATGAATCTGGTTGGTCCGTATGTGGTTTGTGGAAAGAACACACATGGAGTGACCACTGGTTGATCCATGTGTGGTTTGTGAAATGAACACACATGCAATGCCACTGGTTGATCCATGTGTGGTTTGTGGAAAGAACACACATGCAATGACTCTAGTGCTAGTTTTTGTATAAGAACACACATGCAATGTCTCTAATGGATCCATATGTGGTTTGTGAAAAGAACACACATGCAATGACCACTTGTTGATCCATGTGTGGTTTGTGAAAAGAACACACATGCAATGACTCTAGTGCTAGTTTTAGTATGAGAACACACATGCAATGACTCTAGTGGGTCCACATGTAGTTTGTGAAATGAACACACATGCAATGACTCTAGTGCTAGTTTTAGTATTAGAACACACATGCAATTACTCTAGTTGGTCCACATGTAGTTTGTGAAAATAACACACATGCAATGACCACTTGTTGATCCATGTGTCTTTTGTGAAAAGACCACACATACAATGACTCTAGTGAGTCCACATGTAGTTTGTGAAAAGAACACACATGCAATGACCACTGGTTGATCCATAAGTTGTTTGTGGAAAAGAACACACATGCAATGAACACTGGTTGATCCATGTGTGGTTTGTGCAAAAGAACACATGCAATGACCACTGGTTGATCCTTGTGTGGTTTGTGAAAAGAAAACACATGCAATGACTGTAGTGCTAGTTTTAGTATAAGAACACACATGCAGTGACTCTAGTGGGTCCAAATGTAATTTGTAAAAATAACACACATGCAATGACCACTGGTTGATCCATAAGTGGTTTGTGGAAATAACACACATGCAATGACCAATGGTTGATCCATAAGTGGTTTGTGGAAAAGAACACACATGCAATGACTCTGGTTGGTCCATATGTGGTTTGTGGAAAAAAACACATGCATTGACCACTAGTTGATCCATATGTGGTTTGTGAAATGAACACACATGCAATGCCACTGGTTGATCCATGTGTGGTTTGTGGAAAGAACATACATGCAATGACTCTAGTGCTAGTTTTAGTATAAGAACACACATGAAATGTCTCTAATGGATCCATATGTGGTTTGTGAAAAGAACACACATGCGATGACCACTTGTTGATCCATGTGTGGTTTGTGAAAAGAACACCCATGCAATGACTCTAGTGCTAGATTAGTATAAGAACATACATGCAATGACTCTAGTGGGTCCACATGTAGTTTGTGAAAAGAACACACATGCAATGACCACAAGTTGATCCATAAGTGGTTTGTGGAAAGAACACACATGCAATGACCACTGGTTGATCCATAAGTGGTTTATGGAAAAGAAAACACATGCAATGACTCCGGTTGGTCCATATGTGGTTTGTGGAAAGAACACACACGCATTGACCACTGGTTGATCCATATGTGGCTTGTGAAAAGAACACACATGCAATGCGACTGGTTGATCCATGTGTGGTTTGTGGAAAGAACACACATGCAATGACTCTAGTGGTAGTTTTAGTATAAGATCACACACGCAATGACTCTAATGGATCCATATGTGGTTTCTGAAAAGAACACACATGCAATGACCACTTGTTGATCCATGTGTGGTTTGTGAAAAGAACACCCATGCAATTACTCTAGTGCTAGTTTTAGTATAAGAACATACATGCAATGACTCGGTCCACATGTAGTTTGTGAAAAGAACACACATGCAATGACCACTAGTTGATACATAAGTGGTTTATTGAAAGAACATAAATGCAATGACCACTGGTTGATCCATAAGTGGTTTGTGGAAAAGAAAACACATGCAATGACTCTAGTTGGTCCATATGTGGTTTGTGGAAAGAACACACATGCATTGACCACTAGTTGATCCATATGTGGTTTGTGAAATGAACACACATGCAATGCCACTGGTTGATCCATGTGTGGTTTGTGGAAAGAACACACATGCAATGACTCTAGTGCTAGTTTTTGTATAAGAACACACATGCAATGTCTCTAATGGATCCATATGTGGTTTGTGAAAAGAACACACATGAAATGACCACTTGTTGATCCATGTGTGGTTTGTGAAAAGAACACACATGCAATGACTCTAGTGCTAGTTTTAGTATAAGAACACACATGCAATGACTCTAGTGGGTCCACATGTAGTTTGTGAAAAGAACACACATGCAATGACTCTAGTGCTAGTTTTAGTATAAGAACACACATGCAATGACTCTAGTGGGTCCACATGTAGTTTGTGAAAAGAACACACATGCAATGACCACTTGTTGATCCATGTGTCTTTTGTGAAAAGAACACACATACAATGACTCTAGTGGGTCCACATGTAGTTTGTGAAAAGAACACACATGCAATGACCACTGGTTGATCCATAAGTTGTTTGTGGAAAAGAACACACATTCAATGAACACTGGTTGATCCATGTGTGGTTTGTGCAAAAGAACACATGCATTGACCACTGCTTGATCCATGTGTGGTTTGTGAAAAGAACAGACATGCAATGACTATAGTGCTTGTTTTAGAATAAGAAGACACATGCAATGACTCTAGTGGGTCCACATGTAGTTTTTAAAAATAACACACATGAAATGACCACTTGTTGATCCATAAGTGGTTTGTGGAAATAACACACATGCAATGACCACTGGTTGATCCATGTGTGGTTTGTGCAAAAGAACACATGCAATGAATCTGGTTGGTCCGTATGTGGTTTGTGGAAAGAACACACATGGAGTGACCACTGGTTGATCCATATGTGGCTTGTGAAAAGAACACACATGCAATGCCACTGGTTGATCCATGTGTGGTTTGTGGAAAGAACACACATGCAATGACTCTAGTGGTAGTTTTAGTATAAGATCACACACGCAATGACTCTAATGGATCCATATGTGGTTTCTGAAAAGAACACACATGCAATGACCACTTGTTGATCCATGTGTGGTTTGTGAAAAGAACACCCATGCAATTACTCTAGTGCTAGTTTTAGTATAAGAACATACATGCAATGACTCGGTCCACATGTAGTTTGTGAAAAGAACACACATGCAATGACCACTAGTTGATCCATAAGTGGTTTATGGAAAGAACACAAATGCAATGACCACTGGTTGATCCATAAGTGGTTTGTGGAAAAGAAAACACATGCAATGACTCTGGTTGGTCCATATGTGGTTTGTGGAAAGAACACACATGCATTGACCACTAGTTGATCCATATGTGGTTTGTGAAATGAACACACATGCAATGCCACTGGTTGATCCATGTGTGGTTTGTGGAAAGAACACACATGCAATGAGTCTAGTGCTAGTTTTTGTATAAGAACACACATGCAATGTCTCTAATGGATCCATATGTGGTTTGTGAAAAGAACACACATGCAATGACCACTTGTTGATCCATGTGTGGTTTGTGAAAAGAACACACATGCAATGACTCTAGTGCTAGTTTTAGTATAAGAACACACATGCAATGACTCTAGTGGGTCCACATGTAGTTTGTGAAATGAACACACATGCAATGACTCTAGTGCTAGTTTTAGTATTAGAACACACATGCAATTACTCTAGTTGGTCCACATGTAGTTTGTGAAAAGAACACACATGCAATGACCACTTGTTGATCCATGTGTCTTTTGTGAAAAGACCACACATACAATGACTCTAGTGAGTCCACATGTAGTTTGTGAAAAGAACACACATGCAATGACCACTGGTTGATCCATAACTTGTTTGTGGAAAAGAACACACATGCAATGAACACTGGTTGATCCATGTGTGGTTTGTGCAAAAGAACACATGCAATGACCACTGGTTGATCCTTGTGTGGTTTGTGAAAAGAAAACACATGCAATGACTGTAGTGCTAGTTTTAGTATAAGAACACACATGCAGTGACTCTAGTGGGTCCAAATGTAGTTTGTAAAAATAACACACATGCAATGACCACTGGATGATCCATAAGTGGTTTGTGGAAAGAACACACATGCAATGACTCTAGTGGTAGTTTTAGTATAAGATCACACACGCAATGACTCTAATGGATCCATATGTGGTTTCTGAAAAGAACACACATGCAATGACCACTTGTTGATCCATGTGTGGTTTGTGAAAAGAACACCCATGCAATTACTCTAGTGCTAGTTTTAGTATGAGAACATACATGCAATGACTCGGTCCACATGTAGTTTGTGAAAAGAACACACATGCAATGACCACTAGTTGATCCATAAGTGGTTTATTGAAAGAACATAAATGCAATGACCACTGGTTGATCCATAAGTGGTTTGTGGAAAAGAAAACACATGCAATGACTCTAGTTGGTCCATATGTGGTTTGTGGAAAGAACACACATGCATTGACCACTAGTTGATCCATATGTGGTTTGTGAAATGAACACACATGCAATGCCACTGGTTGATCCATGTGTGGTTTGTGGAAAGAACACACATGCAATGACTCTAGTGCTAGTTTTTGTATAAGAACACACATGCAATGTCTCTAATGGATCCATATGTGGTTTGTGAAAAGAACACACATGAAATGACCACTTGTTGATCCATGTGTGGTTTGTGAAAAGAACACACATGCAATGACTCTAGTGCTAGTTTTAGTATAAGAACACACATGCAATGACTCTAGTGGGTCCACATGTAGTTTGTGAAAAGAACACACATGCAATGACTCTAGTGCTAGTTTTAGTATAAGAACACACATGCAATGACTCTAGTGGGTCCACATGTAGTTTGTGAAAAGAACACACATGCAATGACCACTTGTTGATCCATGTGTCTTTTGTGAAAAGAACACACATACAATGACTCTAGTGGGTCCACATGTAGTTTGTGAAAAGAACACACATGCAATGACCGCTGGTTGATCCATAAGTTGTTTGTGGAAAAGAACACACATTCAATGAACACTGGTTGATCCATGTGTGGTTTGTGCAAAAGAACACATGCATTGACCACTGGTTGATCCATGTGTGGTTTGTGAAAAGAACAGACATGCAATGACTATAGTGCTTGTTTTAGAATAAGAAGACACATGCAATGACTCTAGTGGGTCCACATGTAGTTTTTAAAAATAACACACATGAAATGACCACTTGTTGATCCATAAGTGGTTTGTGGAAATAACACACATGCAATGACCACTGGTTGATCCATGTGTGGTTTGTGCAAAAGAACACATGCAATGAATCTGGTTGGTCCGTATGTGGTTTGTGGAAAGAACACACATGGAGTGACCACTGGTTGATCCATATGTGGCTTGTGAAAAGAACACACATGCAATGCCACTGGTTGATCCATGTGTGGTTTGTGGAAAGAACACACATGCAATGACTCTAGTGGTAGTTTTAGTATAAGATCACACACACAATGACTCTAATGGATCCATATGTGGTTTCTGAAAAGAACACACATGCAATGACCACTTGTTGATCCATGTGTGGTTTGTGAAAAGAACACCCATGCAATTACTCTAGTGCTAGTTTTAGTATAAGAACATACATGCAATGACTCGGTCCACATGTAGTTTGTGAAAAGAACACACATGCAATGACCACTAGTTGATCCATAAGTGGTTTATGGAAAGAACACAAATGCAATGACCACTGGTTGATCCATAAGTGGTTTGTGGAAAAGAAAACACATGCAATGGCTCTGGTTGGTCCATATGTGGTTTGTGGAAAGAACACACATGCCTTGACCACTAGTTGATCCATATGTGGTTTGTGAAATGAACAGACATGCAATGCCACTGGTTGATCCATGTGTGGTTTGTGGAAAGAACACACATGCAATGACTCTAGTGCTAGTTTTTGTATAAGAACACACATGCAATGTCTCTAATGGATCCATATGTGGTTTGTGAAAAGAACACACATGAAATGACCACTTGTTGATCCATGTGTGGTTTGTGAAAAGAACACACATGCAATGACTCTAGTGCTAGTTTTAGTATAAGAACACACATGCAATGACTCTAGTGGGTCCACATGTAGTTTGTGAAAAGAACACACATGCAATGACTCTAGTGCTAGTTTTAGTATAAGAACACACATGCAATGACTCTAGTGGGTCCACATGTAGTTTGTGAAAAGAACACACATGCAATGACCACTTGTTGATCCATGTGTCTTTTGTGAAAAGAACACACATACAATGACTCTAGTGGGTCCACATGTAGTTTGTGAAAAGAACACACATGCAATGACCACTGGTTGATCCATAAGTTGTTTGTGGAAAAGAACACACATTCAATGAACACTGGTTGATCCATGTGTGGTTTGTGCAAAAGAACACATGCATTGACCACTGCTTGATCCATGTGTGGTTTGTGAAAAGAACAGACATGCAATGACTATAGTGCTTGTTTTAGAATAAGAAGACACATGCAATGACTCTAGTGGGTCCACATGTAGTTTTTAAAAATAACACACATGAAATGACCACTTGTTGATCCATAAGTGGTTTGTGGAAATAACACACATGCAATGACCACTGGTTGATCCATGTGTGGTTTGTGCAAAAGAACACATGCAATGAATCTGGTTGGTCCGTATGTGGTTTGTGGAAAGAACACACATGGAGTGACCACTGGTTGATCCATATGTGGCTTGTGAAAAGAACACACATGCAATGCCACTGGTTGATCCATGTGTGGTTTGTGGAAAGAACACACATGCAATGACTCTAGTGGTAGTTTTAGTATAAGATCACACACGCAATGACTCTAATGGATCCATATGTGGTTTCTGAAAAGAACACACATGCAATGACCACTTGTTGATCCATGTGTGGTTTGTGAAAAGAACACCCATGCAATTACTCTAGTGCTAGTTTTAGTATAAGAACATACATGCAATGACTCGGTCCACATGTAGTTTGTGAAAAGAACACACATGCAATGACCACTAGTTGATCCATAAGTGGTTTATGGAAAGAACACAAATGCAATGACCACTGGTTGATCCATAAGTGGTTTGTGGAAAAGAAAACACATGCAATGACTCTGGTTGGTCCATATGTGGTTTGTGGAAAGAACACACATGCATTGACCACTAGTTGATCCATATGTGGTTTGTGAAATGAACACACATGCAATGCCACTGGTTGATCCATGTGTGGTTTGTGGAAAGAACACACATGCAATGAGTCTAGTGCTAGTTTTTGTATAAGAACACACATGCAATGTCTCTAATGGATCCATATGTGGTTTGTGAAAAGAACACACATGCAATGACCACTTGTTGATCCATGTGTGGTTTGTGAAAAGAACACACATGCAATGACTCTAGTGCTAGTTTTAGTATAAGAACACACATGCAATGACTCTAGTGGGTCCACATGTAGTTTGTGAAATGAACACACATGCAATGACTCTAGTGCTAGTTTTAGTATTAGAACACACATGCAATTACTCTAGTTGGTCCACATGTAGTTTGTGAAAAGAACACACATGCAATGACCACTTGTTGATCCATGTGTCTTTTGTGAAAAGACCACACATACAATGACTCTAGTGAGTCCACATGTAGTTTGTGAAAAGAACACACATGCAATGACCACTGGTTGATCCATAACTTGTTTGTGGAAAAGAACACACATGCAATGAACACTGGTTGATCCATGTGTGGTTTGTGCAAAAGAACACATGCAATGACCACTGGTTGATCCTTGTGTGGTTTGTGAAAAGAAAACACATGCAATGACTGTAGTGCTAGTTTTAGTATAAGAACACACATGCAGTGACTCTAGTGGGTCCAAATGTAGTTTGTAAAAATAACACACATGCAATGACCACTGGATGATCCATAAGTGGTTTGTGGAAATAACACACATGCAATGACCAATGGTTGATCCATAAGTGGTTTGTGGAAAAGAACACACATGCAATGACTCTGGTTGGTCCATATGTGGTTTGTGGAAAAAAACACATGCATTGACCACTAGTTGATCCATATGTGGTTTGTGAAATGAACACACATGCAATGCCACTGGTTGATCCATGTGTGGTTTGTGGAAAGAACACACATGCAGTGACTCTAGTGCTAGTTTTAGTATAAGAACACACATGAAATGTCTCTAATGGATCCATATGTGGTTTGTGAAAAGAACACACATGCGATGACCACTTGTTGATCCATGTGTGGTTTGTGAAAAGAACACCCATGCAATGACTCTAGTGCTAGATTAGTATAAGAACATACATGCAATGACAGTGGGTCCACATGTAGTTTGTGAAAAGAACACACATGCAATGACCACAAGTTGATCCATAAGTGGTTTGTGGAAAGAACACACATGCAATGACCACTGGTTGATCCATAAGTGGTTTATGGAAAAGAAAACACATGCAATGACTCCGGTTGGTCCATATGTGGTTTGTGGAAAGAACACACACGCATTGACCACTGGTTGATCCATATGTGGCTTGTGAAAAGAACACACATGCAATGCGACTAGTTGATCCATGTGTGGTTTGTGGAAAGAACACACATGCAATGACTCTAGTGGTAGTTTTAGTATAAGATCACACACGCAATGACTCTAATGGATCCATATGTGGTTTCTGAAAAGAACACACATGCAATGACCACTTGTTGATCCATGTGTGGTTTGTGAAAAGAACACCCATGCAATTACTCTAGTGCTAGTTTTAGTATAAGAACATACATGCAATGACTCGGTCCACATGTAGTTTGTGAAAAGAACACACATGCAATGACCACTAGTTGATCCATAAGTGGTTTATGGAAAGAACACAAATGCAATGACCACTGGTTGATCCATAAGTGGTTTGTGGAAAAGAAAACACATGCAATGACTCTAGTTGGTCCATATGTGGTTTGTGGAAAGAACACACATGCATTGACCACTAGTTGATCCATATGTGGTTTGTGAAATGAACACACATGCAATGCCACTGGTTGATCCATGTGTGGTTTGTGGAAAGAACACACATGCAATGACTCTAGTGCTAGTTTTTGTATAAGAACACACATGCAATGTCTCTAATGGATCCATATGTGGTTTGTGAAAAGAACACACATGCAATGACCACTTGTTGATCCATGTGTGGTTTGTGAAAAGAACACACATGCAATGACTCTAGTGCTAGTTTTAGTATAAGAACACACATGCAATGACTCTAGTGGGTCCACATGTAGTTTGTGAAAAGAACACACATGCAATGACTCTAGTGCTAGTTTTAGTATAAGAACACACATGCAATGACTCTAGTGGGTACACATGTAGTTTGTGAAAAGAACACACATTCAATGAACACTGGTTGATCCATGTGTGGTTTGTGCAAAAGAACACATGCATTGACCACTGCTTGATCCATGTGTGGTTTGTGAAAAGAACAGACATGCAATGACTATAGTGCTTGTTTTAGAATAAGAAGACACATGCAATGACTCTAGTGGGTCCACATGTAGTTTTTAAAAATAACACACATGAAATGACCACTTGTTGATCCATAAGTGGTTTGTGGAAATAACACACATGCAATGACCACTGGTTGATCCATGTGTGGTTTGTGCAAAAGAACACATGCAATGAATCTGGTTGGTCCGTATGTGGTTTGTGGAAAGAACACACATGGAGTGACCACTGGTTGATCCATATGTGGCTTGTGAAAAGAACACACATGCAATGCCACTGGTTGATCCATGTGTGGTTTGTGGAAAGAACACACATGCAATGACTCTAGTGGTAGTTTTAGTATAAGATCACACACGCAATGACTCTAATGGATCCATATGTGGTTTCTGAAAAGAACACACATGCAATGACCACTTGTTGATCCATGTGTGGTTTGTGAAAAGAACACCCATGCAATTACTCTAGTGCTAGTTTTAGTATAAGAACATACATGCAATGACTCGGTCCACATGTAGTTTGTGAAAAGAACACACATGCAATGACCACTAGTTGATCCATAAGTGGTTTATGGAAAGAACACAAATGCAATGACCACTGGTTGATCCATAAGTGGTTTGTGGAAAAGAAAACACATGCAATGACTCTGGTTGGTCCATATGTGGTTTGTGGAAAGAACACACATGCATTGACCACTAGTTGATCCATATGTGGTTTGTGAAATGAACACACATGCAATGCCACTGGTTGATCCATGTGTGGTTTGTGGAAAGAACACACATGCAATGAGTCTAGTGCTAGTTTTTGTATAAGAACACACATGCAATGTCTCTAATGGATCCATATGTGGTTTGTGAAAAGAACACACATGCAATGACCACTTGTTGATCCATGTGTGGTTTGTGAAAAGAACACACATGCAATGACTCTAGTGCTAGTTTTAGTATAAGAACACACATGCAATGACTCTAGTGGGTCCACATGTAGTTTGTGAAATGAACACACATGCAATGACTCTAGTGCTAGTTTTAGTATAAGAACACACATGCAATGACTCTAGTGGGTCCACATGTAGTTTGTGAAAAGAACACACATGCAATGACCACTTGTTGATCCATGTGTCTTTTGTGAAAAGACCACACATACAATGACTCTAGTGAGTCCACATGTAGTTTGTGAAAAGAACACACATGCAATGACCACTGGTTGATCCATAACTTGTTTGTGGAAAAGAACACACATGCAATGAACACTGGTTGATCCATGTGTGGTTTGTGCAAAAGAACACATGCAATGACCACTGGTTGATCCTTGTGTGGTTTGTGAAAAGAAAACACATGCAATGACTGTAGTGCTAGTTTTAGTATAAGAACACACATGCAGTGACTCTAGTGGGTCCAAATGTAGTTTGTAAAAATAACACACATGCAATGACCACTGGATGATCCATAAGTGGTTTGTGGAAATAACACACATGCAATGACCAATGGTTGATCCATAAGTGGTTTGTGGAAAAGAACACACATGCAATGACTCTGGTTGGTCCATATGTGGTTTGTGGAAAAAAACACATGCATTGACCACTAGTTGATCCATATGTGGTTTGTGAAATGAACACACATGCAATGCCACTGGTTGATCCATGTGTGGTTTGTGGAAAGAACACACATGCAGTGACTCTAGTGCTAGTTTTAGTATAAGAACACACATGAAATGTCTCTAATGGATCCATATGTGGTTTGTGAAAAGAACACACATGCGATGACCACTTGTTGATCCATGTGTGGTTTGTGAAAAGA
This sequence comes from Avena sativa, assembly GCA_916181665.1. Classification (NCBI taxonomy): domain Eukaryota; kingdom Viridiplantae; phylum Streptophyta; class Magnoliopsida; order Poales; family Poaceae; genus Avena; species Avena sativa. The sequence continues at coordinate 14,184,837 of OV702292.1, read as the reverse complement.
ACACCCATGCAATGACTCTAGTGCTAGATTAGTATAAGAACATACATGCAATGACAGTGGGTCCACATGTAGTTTGTGAAAAGAACACACATGCAATGACCACAAGTTGATCCATAAGTGGTTTGTGGAAAGAACACACATGCAATGACCACTGGTTGATCCATAAGTGGTTTATGGAAAAGAAAACACATGCAATGACTCCGGTTGGTCCATATGTGGTTTGTGGAAAGAACACACACGCATTGACCACTGGTTGATCCATATGTGGCTTGTGAAAAGAACACACATGCAATGCGACTGGTTGATCCATGTGTGGTTTGTGGAAAGAACACACATGCAATGACTCTAGTGGTAGTTTTAGTATAAGATCACACACGCAATGACTCTAATGGATCCATATGTGGTTTCTGAAAAGAACACACATGCAATGACCACTTGTTGATCCATGTGTGGTTTGTGAAAAGAACACCCATGCAATTACTCTAGTGCTAGTTTTAGTATAAGAACATACATGCAATGACTCGGTCCACATGTAGTTTGTGAAAAGAACACACATGCAATGACCACTAGTTGATCCATAAGTGGTTTATGGAAAGAACACAAATGCAATGACCACTGGTTGATCCATAAGTGGTTTGTGGAAAAGAAAACACATGCAATGACTCTAGTTGGTCCATATGTGGTTTGTGGAAAGAACACACATGCATTGACCACTAGTTGATCCATATGTGGTTTGTGAAATGAACACACATGCAATGCCACTGGTTGATCCATGTGTGGTTTGTGGAAAGAACACACATGCAATGACTCTAGTGCTAGTTTTTGTATAAGAACACACATGCAATGTCTCTAATGGATCCATATGTGGTTTGTGAAAAGAACACACATGCAATGACCACTTGTTGATCCATGTGTGGTTTGTGAAAAGAACACACATGCAATGACTCTAGTGCTAGTTTTAGTATAAGAACACACATGCAATGACTCTAGTGGGTCCACATGTAGTTTGTGAAAAGAACACACATGCAATGACTCTAGTGCTAGTTTTAGTATAAGAACACACATGCAATGACTCTAGTGGGTACACATGTAGTTTGTGAAAAGAACACACATTCAATGAACACTGGTTGATCCATGTGTGGTTTGTGCAAAAGAACACATGCATTGACCACTGCTTGATCCATGTGTGGTTTGTGAAAAGAACAGACATGCAATGACTATAGTGCTTGTTTTAGAATAAGAAGACACATGCAATGACTCTAGTGGGTCCACATGTAGTTTTTAAAAATAACACACATGAAATGACCACTTGTTGATCCATAAGTGGTTTGTGGAAATAACACACATGCAATGACCACTGGTTGATCCATGTGTGGTTTGTGCAAAAGAACACATGCAATGAATCTGGTTGGTCCGTATGTGGTTTGTGGAAAGAACACACATGGAGTGACCACTGGTTGATCCATATGTGGCTTGTGAAAAGAACACACATGCAATGCCACTGGTTGATCCATGTGTGGTTTGTGGAAAGAACACACATGCAATGACTCTAGTGGTAGTTTTAGTATAAGATCACACACGCAATGACTCTAATGGATCCATATGTGGTTTCTGAAAAGAACACACATGCAATGACCACTTGTTGATCCATGTGTGGTTTGTGAAAAGAACACCCATGCAATTACTCTAGTGCTAGTTTTAGTATAAGAACATACATGCAATGACTCGGTCCACATGTAGTTTGTGAAAAGAACACACATGCAATGACCACTAGTTGATCCATAAGTGGTTTATGGAAAGAACACAAATGCAATGACCACTGGTTGATCCATAAGTGGTTTGTGGAAAAGAAAACACATGCAATGACTCTGGTTGGTCCATATGTGGTTTGTGGAAAGAACACACATGCATTGACCACTAGTTGATCCATATGTGGTTTGTGAAATGAACACACATGCAATGCCACTGGTTGATCCATGTGTGGTTTGTGGAAAGAACACACATGCAATGAGTCTAGTGCTAGTTTTTGTATAAGAACACACATGCAATGTCTCTAATGGATCCATATGTGGTTTGTGAAAAGAACACACATGCAATGACCACTTGTTGATCCATGTGTGGTTTGTGAAAAGAACACACATGCAATGACTCTAGTGCTAGTTTTAGTATAAGAACACACATGCAATGACTCTAGTGGGTCCACATGTAGTTTGTGAAATGAACACACATGCAATGACTCTAGTGCTAGTTTTAGTATTAGAACACACATGCAATTACTCTAGTTGGTCCACATGTAGTTTGTGAAAAGAACACACATGCAATGACCACTTGTTGATCCATGTGTCTTTTGTGAAAAGACCACACATACAATGACTCTAGTGAGTCCACATGTAGTTTGTGAAAAGAACACACATGCAATGACCACTGGTTCATCCATAACTTGTTTGTGGAAAAGAACACACATGCAATGAACACTGGTTGATCCATGTGTGGTTTGTGCAAAAGAACACATGCAATGACCACTGGTTGATCCTTGTGTGGTTTGTGAAAAGAAAACACATGCAATGACTGTAGTGCTAGTTTTAGTATAAGAACACACATGCAGTGACTCTAGTGGGTCCAAATGTAGTTTGTAAAAATAACACACATGCAATGACCACTGGATGATCCATAAGTGGTTTGTGGAAATAACACACATGCAATGACCAATGGTTGATCCATAAGTGGTTTGTGGAAAAGAACACACATGCAATGACTCTGGTTGGTCCATATGTGGTTTGTGGAAAAAAACACATGCATTGACCACTAGTTGATCCATATGTGGTTTGTGAAATGAACACACATGCAATGCCACTGGTTGATCCATGTATGGTTTGTGGAAAGAACACACATGCAGTGACTCTAGTGCTAGTTTTAGTATAAGAACACACATGAAATGTCTCTAATGGATCCATATGTGGTTTGTGAAAAGAACACACATGCGATGACCACTTGTTGATCCATGTGTGGTTTGTGAAAAGAACACCCATGCAATGACTCTAGTGCTAGATTAGTATAAGAACATACATGCAATGACAGTGGGTCCACATGTAGTTTGTGAAAAGAACACACATGCAATGACCACAAGTTGATCCATAAGTGGTTTGTGGAAAGAACACACATGCAATGACCACAAGTTGATCCATAAGTGGTTTGTGGAAAGAACACACATGCAATGACCACTGGTTGATCCATAAGTGGTTTATGGAAAAGAAAACACATGCAATGACTCCGGTTGGTCCATATGTGGTTTGTGGAAAGAACACACATGCAATGCGACTGGTTGATCCATGTGTGGTTTGTGGAAAGAACACACATGCAATGACTCTAGTGGTAGTTTTAGTATAAGATCACACACGCAATGACTCTAATGGATCCATATGTGGTTTCTGAAAAGAACACACATGCAATGACCACTTGTTGATCCATGTGTGGTTTGTGAAAAGAACACCCATGCAATTACTCTAGTGCTAGTTTTAGTATAAGAACATACATGCAATGACTCGGTCCACATGTAGTTTGTGAAAAGAACACACATGCAATGACCACTAGTTGATCCATAAGTGGTTTATGGAAAGAACACAAATGCAATGACCACTGGTTGATCCATAAGTGGTTTGTGGAAAAGAAAACACATGCAATGACTCTAGTTGGTCCATATGTGGTTTGTGGAAAGAACACACATGCATTGACCACTAGTTGATCCATATGTGGTTTGTGAAATGAACACACATGCAATGCCACTGGTTGATCCATGTGTGGTTTGTGGAAAGAACACACATGCAATGACTCTAGTGCTAGTTTTTGTATAAGAACACACATGCAATGTCTCTAATGGATCCATATGTGGTTTGTGAAAAGAACACACATGCAATGACCACTTGTTGATCCATGTGTGGTTTGTGAAAAGAACACACATGCAATGACTCTAGTGCTAGTTTTAGTATAAGAACACACATGCAATGACTCTAGTGGGTCCACATGTAGTTTGTGAAAAGAACACACATGCAATGACTCTAGTGCTAGTTTTAGTATAAGAACACACATGCAATGACTCTAGTGGGTACACATGTAGTTTGTGAAAAGAACACACATTCAATGACCACTTGTTGATCCATGTGTCTTTTGTGAAAAGAACACACATACAATGACTCTAGTGGGTCCACATGTAGTTTGTGTAAAGAACACACATGCAATGACCACTGGTTGATCCATAAGTTGTTTGTGGAAAAGAACACACATTCAATGAACACTGGTTGATCCATGTGTGGTTTGTGCAAAAGAACACATGCATTGACCACTGGTTGATCCATGTGTGGTTTGTGAAAAGAACAGACATGCAATGACTATAGTGCTAGTTTTAGTATAAGAACACACATGCAATGACTCTAGTGGGTCCACATGTAGTTTTTAAAAATAACACACATGAAATGACCACTTGTTGATCCATAAGTGGTTTGTGGAAATAACACACATGCAATGACCACTGGTTGATCCATGTGTGGTTTGTGCAAAAGAACACATGCAATGAATCTGGTTGGTCCGTATGTGGTTTGTGGAAAGAACACACATGGAGTGACCACTGGTTGATCCATGTGTGGTTTGTGAAATGAACACACATGCAATTCCACTGTTTGATCCATGTGTGGTTTGTGGAAAGAACACACATGCAATGACTCTAGTGCTAGTTTTTGTATAAGAACACACATGCAATGTCTCTAATGGATCCATATGTGGTTTGTGAAAAGAACACACATGCAATGACCACTTGTTGATCCATGTGTGGTTTGTGAAAAGAACACACATGCAATGACTCTAGTGCTAGTTTTAGTATAAGAACACACATGCAATGACTCTAGTGGGTCCACATGTAGTTTCTGAAAAGAACACACATGCAATGACTCTAGTGCTAGTTTTAGTATTAGAACACACATGCAATTACTCTAGTTGGTCCACATGTAGTTTGTGAAAAGAACACACATGCAATGAACACTGGTTGATCCATGTGTGGTTTGTGCAAAAGAGCACATGCAATGAATCTGGTTGGTTCGTATGTGGTTTGTGGAAAGAACACACATGCAGTGACCACTGGTTGATCCATGTGTGGTTTGTGAAATGAACACACATGCAATGCCACTGGTTGATCCATGTGTGGTTTGTGGAAAGAACACACATGCAATGACTCTAGTGCTAGTTTTTGTATAAGAACACACATGCAATGTCTCTAATGGATCCATATGTGGTTTGTGAAAAGAACACACATGCAATGACCACTCTTTGATCCATGTGTGGTTTGTGAAAAGAACACGCATGCAATGACTCAGTGCTAGTTTTAGTATAAGAACACACATGCAATGACTCTAGTGGGTCCACATGTAGTTTGTGAAAAGAACACACATGCAATGACTCTAGTGCTAGTTTTAGTATAAGAACACACATGCAATGACTCTAGTGGGTCCACATGTAGTTTTTGAAAAGAACACACATACAATGACTCTAGTGGGTCCACATGTAGTTTGTGAAAAGAACACACATGCAATGACCACTGGTTGATCCATAAGTTGTTTGTGGAAAAGAACACACATTCAATGAACACTGGTTGATCCATGTGTGGTTTGTGCAAAAGAACACATGCATTGACCACTGGTTGATCCATGTGTGGTTTGTGAAAAGAACAGACATGCAATGACTATAGTGCTAGTTTTAGTATAAGAACACACATGCAATGACTCTAGTGGGTCCACATGTAGTTTTTAAAAATAACACACATGAAATGACCACTTGTTGATCCATAAGTAGTTTGTGGAAATAACACACATGCAATGACCACTGGTTGATCCATGTGTGGTTTGTGCAAAAGAACACATGCAATGAATCCGGTTGGTCCGTATGTGGTTTGTGGAAAGAACACACATGGAGTGACCACTGGTTGATCCATGTGTGGTTTGTGAAATGAACACATATGCAATGCCACTGGTTGATCCATGTGTGGTTTGTGGAAAGAACACACATGCAATGACTCTAGTGCTAGTTTTTGTATAAGAACACACATGCAATGTCTCTAATGGATCCATATGTGGTTTGTGAAAAGAACACACATGCAATGACCACTTGTTGATCCATGTGTCGTTTGTGAAAAGAACACACATGCAATGACTCTAGTGCTAGTTTTAGTATAAGAACACACATGCAATGACTCTAGTCGGTCCACATGTAGTTTGTGAAAAGAACACACATGCAATGACTCTAGTGCTAGTTTTAGTATTAGAACACACATGCAATTACTCTAGTTGGTCCACATGTAGTTTGTGAAAAGAACACACATGCAATGACCACTTGTTGATCCATGTGTCTTTTGTGAAAAGACCACACATACAATGACTCTAGTGAGTCCACATGTAGTTTGTGAAAAGAACACACATGCAATGACCACTGGTTGATCCATAAGTTGTTTGTGGAAAAGAACACACATGCAATGAACACTGGTTGATCCATGTGTGGTTTGTGCAAAAGAACACATGCAATGACCACTGGTTGATCCTTGTGTGGTTTGTGAAAAGAAAACACATGCAATGACTGTAGTGCTAGTTTTAGTATAAGAACACACATGCAGTGACTCTAGTGGGTCCAAATGTAGTTTGTAAAAATAACACACATGCAATGACCACTGGTTGATCCATAAGTGGTTTGTGGAAATAACACACATGCAATGACCAATGGTTGATCCATAAGTGGTTTGTGGAAAAGAACACACATGCAATGACTCTGGTTGGTCCATATGTGGTTTGTGGAAAAAAACACATGCATTGACCACTAGTTGATCCATATGTGGTTTGTGAAATGAACACACATGCAATGCCACTGGTTGATCCATGTGTGGTTTGTGGAAAGAACACACATGCAATGACTCTAGTGCTAGTTTTAGTATAAGAACACACATGAAATGTCTCTAATGGATCCATATGTGGTTTGTGAAAAGAACACACATGCGATGACCACTTGTTGATCCATGTGTGGTTTGTGAAAAGAACACCCATGCAATGACTCTAGTGCTAGATTAGTATAAGAACATACATGCAATGACTCTAGTGGGTCCACATGTAGTTTGTGAAAAGAACACACATGCAATGACCACAAGTTGATCCATAAGTGGTTTGTGGAAAGAACACACATGCAATGACCACTGGTTGATCCATAAGTGGTTTGTGGAAAAGAAAACACATGCAATGACTCTGGTTGGTCCATATGTGGTTTGTGGAAAGAACACACACGCATTGACCACTGGTTGATCCATATGTGGCTTGTGAAAAGAACACACATGCAATGCCACTGGTTGATCCATGTGTGGTTTGTGGAAAGAACACACATGCAATGACTCTAGTGGTAGTTTTAGTATAAGATCACACACGCAATGACTCTAATGGATCCATATGTGGTTTCTGAAAAGAACACACATGCAATGACCACTTGTTGATCCATGTGTGGTTTGTGAAAAGAACACCCATGCAATTACTCTAGTGCTAGTTTTAGTATAAGAACATACATGCAATGACTCGGTCCACATGTAGTTTGTGAAAAGAACACACATGCAATGACCACTAGTTGATCCATAAGTGGTTTATGGAAAGAACACAAATGCAATGACCACTGGTTGATCCATAAGTGGTTTGTGGAAAAGAAAACACATGCAATTACTCTAGTTGGTCCACATGTAGTTTGTGAAAAGAACACACATGCAATGAACACTGGTTGATCCATGTGTGGTTTGTGCAAAAGAGCACATGCAATGAATCTGGTTGGTCCGTATGTGGTTTGTGGAAAGAACACACATGCAGTGACCACTGGTTGATCCATGTGTGGTTTGTGACATGAACACACATGCAATGCCACTGGTTGATCCATGTGTGGTTTGTGGAAAGAACACACATGCAATGACTCTAGTGCTAGTTTTTCTATAAGAACACACATGCAATGTCTCTAATGGATCCATATGTGGTTTGTGAAAAGAACACACATGCAATGACCACTCTTTGATCCATGTGTGGTTTGTGAAAAGAACACACATGCAATGACTCTAGTGCTAGTTTTAGTATAAGAACACACATGCAATGACTCTAGTGGGTCCACATGTAGTTTGTGAAAAGAACACACATGCAATGACTCTAGTGCTAGTTTTAGTATAAGAACACACATGCAATGACTCTAGTGGGTCCACATGTAGTTTGTGAAATGAACACACATGCAATGACCACTTGTTGATCCATGTGTCTTTTGTGAAAAGAACACACACACAATGACTCTAGTGGGTCCACATGTAGTTTGTGAAAAGAACACACATGCAATGACCACTGGTTGATCCATAAGTTGTTTGTGGAAAAGAACACACATTCAATGAACACTGGTTGATCCATGTGTGGTTTGTGCAAAAGAACACATGCATTGACCACTGGTTGATCCATGTGTGGTTTATGAAAAGAACAGACATGCAATGACTATATTGCTAGTTTTAGTATAAGAACACACATGCAATGACTCTAGTGGGTCCACATGTAGTTTTTAAAAATAACACACATGAAATGACCACTTGTTGATCCATAAGTGGTTTGTGGAAATAACACACATGCAATGACCACTGGTTGATCCATGTGTGGTTTGTGCAAAAGAACACATGCAATGAATCTGGTTGGTCCGTATGTGGTTTGTGGAAAGAACACACATGGAGTGACCACTGGTTGATCCATGTGTGGTTTGTGAAATGAACACACATGCAATGCCACTGGTTGATCCATGTGTGGTTTGTGGAAAGAACACACATGCAATGACTCTAGTGCTAGTTTTTGTATAAGAACACACATGCAATGACTCTAGTGCTAGTTTTTGTATAAGAACACACATGCAATGTCTCTAATGGATCCATATGTGGTTTGTGAAAAGAACACACATGCAATGACAACTTGTTGATCCATGTGTGGTTTGTGAAAAGAACACACATGCAATGACTCTAGTGCTAGTTTTAGTATAAGAACACACATGCAATGACTCTAGTGGGTCCACATGTAGTTTGTGAAGAGAACACACATGCAATGACTCTAGTGCTAGTTTTAGTATTAGAACACACATGCAATTACTCTAGTTGGTCCACATGTAGTTTGTGAAAAGAACACACATGCAATGACCACTGGTTGATCCATAAGTTGTTTGTGGAAAAGAACACACATTCAATGAACACTGGTTGATCCATGTGTGGTTTGTGCAAAAGAACACATGCATTGACCACTGGTTGATCCATGTGTGGTTTATGAAAAGAACAGACATGCAATGACTATAGTGCTAGTTTTAGTATAAGAACACACATGCAATGACTCTAGTGGGTCCACATGTAGTTTTTAAAAATAACACACATGAAATGACCACTTGTTGATCCATAAGTGGTTTGTGGAAATAACACACATGCAATGACCACTGGTTGATCCATGTGTGGTTTGTGCAAAAGAACACATGCAATGAATCTGGTTGGTCCGTATGTGGTTTGTGGAAAGAACACACATGGAGTGACCACTGGTTGATCCATGTGTGGTTTGTGAAATGAACACACATGCAATGCCACTGGTTGATCCATGTGTGGTTTGTGGAAAGAACACACATGCAATGACTCTAGTGCTAGTTTTTGTATAAGAACACACATGCAATGACTCTAGTGCTAGTTTTTGTATAAGAACACACATGCAATGTCTCTAATGGATCCATATGTGGTTTGTGAAAAGAACACACATGCAATGACCACTTGTTGATCCATGTGTGGTTTGTGAAAAGAACACACATGCAATGACTCTAGTGCTAGTTTTAGTATAAGAACACACATGCAATGACTCTAGTGGGTCCACATGTAGTTTGTGAAAAGAACACACATGCAATGACTCTAGTGCTAGTTTTAGTATTAGAACACACATGCAATTACTCTAGTTGGTCCAGATGTAGTTTGTGAAAAGAACACACATGCAATGACCACTTGTTGATCCATGTGTCTTTTGTGAAAAGACCACACATACAATGACTCTAGTGAGTCCACATGTAGTTTGTGAAAAGAACACACATGCAATGACCACTGGTTGATCCATAAGTTGTTTGTGGAAAAGAACACACATGCAATGAACACTGGTTGATCCATGTGTGGTTTGTGCAAAAGAACACATGCAATGACCACTGGTTGATCCTTGTGTGGTTTGTGAAAAAAAAACACATGCAATGACTGTAGTGCTAGTTTTAGTATAAGAACACACATGCAGTGACTCTAGTGGGTCCAAATGTAGTTTGTAAAAATAACACACATGCAATGACCACTGGTTGATCCATAAGTGGTTTGTGGAAATAACACACATGCAATGACCAATGGTTGATCCATAAGTGGTTTGTGGAAAAGAACACACATGCAATGACTCTGGTTGGTCCATATGTGTCTTGTGGAAAAAAACACATGCATTGACCACTAGTTGATCCATATGTGGTTTGTGAAATGAACACACATGCAATGCCACTGGTTGATCCATGTGTGGTTTGTGGAAAGAACACACATGCAATGACTCTAGTGCTAGTTTTTGTATAAGAACACACATGCAATGTCTCTAATGGATCCATATGTGGTTTGTGAAAAGAACACACATGCAATGACCACTTGTTGATACATGTGTGGTTTGTGAAAAGAACACACATGCAATGACTCTAGTGCTAGTTTTAGTATAAGAACACACATGCAATGACTCTAGTCGGTCCACATGTAGTTTGTGAAAAGAACACACATGCAATGACTCTAGTGCTAGTTTTAGTATTAGAACACACATGCAATTACTCTAGTTGGTCCACATGTAGTTTGTGAAAAGAACACACATGCAATGACCACTTGTTGATCCATGTGTCTTTTGTGAAAAGACCACACATACAATGACTCTAGTGAGTCCACATGTAGTTTGTGAAAAGAACACACATGCAATGACCACTGGTTGATCCATAAGTTGTTTGTGGAAAAGAACACACATGCAATGAACACTGGTTGATCCATGTGTGGTTTGTGCAAAAGAACACATGCAATGACCACTGGTTGATCCTTGTGTGGTTTGTGAAAAAAAAACACATGCAATGACTGTAGTGCTAGTTTTAGTATAAGAACACACATGCAGTGACTCTAGTGGGTCCAAATGTAGTTTGTAAAAATAACACACATGCAATGACCACTGGTTGATCCATAAGTGGTTTGTGGAAATAACACACATGCAATGACCAATGGTTGATCCATAAGTGGTTTGTGGAAAAGAACACACATGCAATGACTCTGGTTGGTCCATATGTGGTTTGTGGAAAAAAACACATGCATTACCCACTAGTTGATCCATATGTGGTTTGTGAAATGAACACACATTCTATGCCACTGGTTGATCCATGTGTGATTTGTGGAAAGAACACACATGCAATGACTCTAGTGGTAGTTTTTGTATAAGAACACACATGCAATGTCTCTAATGGATCCATATGTGGTTTGTGAAAAGAACACACATGCAATGACCACTTGTTGATCCATGTCTGGTTTGTGAAAAGAACACACATGCAATGACTCTAGTGCTAGTTTTAGTATTAGAACACACATGCAATTACTCTAGTTGGTCCACATGTAGTTTGTGAAAAGAACACACATGCAATGACCACTTGTTGATCCATGTGTCTTTTGTGAAAAGACCACACATACAATGACTCTAGTGAGTCCACATGTAGTTTGTGAAAAGAACACACATGCAATGACCACTGGTTGATCCATAAGTTGTTTGTGGAAAAGAACACACATGCAATGAACACTGGTTGATCCATGTGTGGTTTGTGCAAAAGAACACATGCAATGACCACTGGTTGATCCTTGTGTGGTTTGTGAAAAAAAACACATGCAATGACTGTAGTGCTAGTTTTAGTATAAGAACACACATGCAGTGACTCTAGTGGGTCCAAATGTAGTTTGTAAAAATAACACACATGCAATGACCACTGGTTGATCCATAAGTGGTTTGTGGAAATAACACACATGCAATGACCAATGGTTGATCCATAAGTGGTTTGTGGAAAAGAACACACATGCAATGACTCTGGTTGGTCCATATGTGGTTTGTGAAAAAAAACACATGCATTACCCACTAGTTGATCCATATGTGGTTTGTGAAATGAACACACATTCTATGCCACTGGTTGATCCATGTGTGGTTTGTGGAAAGAACACACATGCAATGACTCTAGTGGTAGTTTTTGTATAAGAACACACATGCAATGTCTCTAATGGATCCATATGTGGTTTGTGAAAAGAACACACATGCAATGACCACTTGTTGATCCATGTCTGGTTTGTGAAAAGAACACACATGCAATGACTCTAGTGCTAGTTTTAGTATAAGAACACACATGCAATGACTCTTGTGGGTCCACATGTAGTTTGTGAAAAGAACACACATGCAATGACTCTAGTGCTAGTTTTAGTATTAGAACACACATGCAATTACTCTAGTTGGTCCACATGTAGTTTGTGAAAAGAACACACATGCAATGACCACTTGTTGATCCATGTGTCTTTTGTGAAAAGACCACACATACATTGACTCTAGTGGGTCCACATGTAGTTTGTGAAAAGAACACACATGCAATGACCACTGGTTGATCCATAAGTTGTTTGTGGAAAAGAACACACATGCAATGAACACTAGTTGATCCATGTGTGGTTTGTGCAAAAGAACACGTGCAATGACCATTGGTTGATCCTTGTGTGGTTTGTGAAAAAAACACACATGCAATGACTATAGTGCTAGTTTTAGTATAAGAACACACATGCAGTGACTCTAGTGGGTCCAAATGTAGTTTGTAAAAATAACACACATGCAATGACCACTGGTTGATCCATAAGTGGTTTGTGGAAATAACACACATGCAATGACCAATGGTTGATCCATAAGTGGTTTGTGGAAAAGAACACACATGCAATGACTCTGGTTGGTCCATATGTGTCTTGTGGAAAAAAAACACATGCATTAACCACTAGTTGATCCATATGTGGTTTGTGAAATGAACACACATGCAATGCCACTGGTTGATCCATGTGTGGTTTGTGGAAAGAACACACATGCAATGACTCTAGTGCTAGTTTTTGTATAAGAACACACATGCAATGTCTCTAATGGATCCATATGTGGTTTGTGAAAAGAACACACATGCAATGACCACTTGTTGATCCATGTGTGGTTTGTGAAAAGAACACACATGCAATGAATCTAGTGCTAGTTTTAGTATAAGAACACACATGCAATGACTCTAGTCGGTCCATATGTAGTTTGTGAAAAGAACACACATGTAATGACTCTAGTGCTAGTTTTAGTATTAGAACACACATGCAATTACTCTAGTTGGTCCACATGTAGTTTGTGAAAAGAACACACATGCAATGACCACTTGTTGATCCATGTGTCTTTTGTGAAAAGACCACACATACAATGACTCTAGTGAGTCCACATGTAGTTTGTGAAAAGAACACACATGCAATGACCACTGGTTGATCCATAAGTTGTTTGTGGAAAAGAACACACATGCAATGAACACTGGTTGATCCATGTGTGGTTTGTGCAAAAGAACACATGCAATGACCACTGGTTGATCCTTGTGTGGTTTGTGAAAAAAAAACACATGCAATGACTGTAGTGCTAGTTTTAGTATAAGAACACACATGCAGTGACTCTAGTGGGTCCAAATGTAGTTTGTAAAAATAACACACATGCAATGACCACTGGTTGATCCATAAGTGGTTTGTGGAAATAACACACATGCAATGACCAATGGTTGATCCATAAGTGGTTTGTGGAAAAGAACACACATGCAATGACTTTGGTTGGTCCATATGTGGTTTGTGGAAAAAAACACATGCATTGACCACTAGTTGATCCATATGTGGTTTGTGAAATGAACACACATTCTATGCCACTGGTTGATCCATGTGTGGTTTGTGGAAAGAACACACATGCAATGACTCTAGTGCTAGTTTTAGTATAAGAACACACATGAAATGTCTCTAATGGATCCATATGTGGTTTGTGAAAAGAACACACATGCGATGACCACTTGTTGATCCATGTGTGGTTTGTGAAAATAACACCCATGCAATGACTCTAGTGCTAGATTAGTATAAGAACATACATGCAATGACTCTAGTGGGTCCACATGTAGTTTGTGAAAAGAACACACATGCAATGACCACAAGTTGATCCATAAGTGGTTTGTGGAAAGAACACACATGCAATGACCACTGGTTGATCCATAAGTGGTTTGTGGAAAAGAAAACACATGCAATGACTCTGTTTGGTCCATATGTGGTTTGTGGAAAGAACACACACGCATTGACCACTGGTTGATCCATATGTGGCTTGTGAAAAGAACACACATGCAATGCCACTGGTTGATCCATGTGTGGTTTGTGGAAAGAACACACATGCAATGACTCTAGTGGTAGTTTTAGTATAAGATCACACACGCAATGACTCTAATGGATCCATATGTGGTTTCTGAAAAGAACACACATGCAATGACCACTTGTTGATCCATGTGTGGTTTGTGAAAAGAACACCCATGCAATTACTCTAGTGCTAGTTTTAGTATAAGAACATACATGCAATGACTCGGTCCACATGTAGTTTGTGAAAAGAACACACATGCAATGACCACTAGTTGATCCATAAATGGTTTATGGAAAGAACACAAATGCAATGACCACTGGTTGATCCATAAGTGGTTTGTGGAAAAGAAAACACATGCAATTACTCTAGTTGGTCCACATGTTGTTTGTGAAAAGAACACACATGCAATGAACACTGGTTGATCCATGTGTGGTTTGTGCAAAAGAGCACATGCAATGAATCTGGTTGGTCCGTATGCGGTTTGTGGAAAGAACACACATGCAGTGACCACTGGTTGATCCATGTGTGGTTTGTGAAATGAACACACATGCAATGCCACTGGTTGATCCATGTGTGGTTTGTGGAAAGAACACACATGCAATGACTCTAGTGCTAGTTTTTGTATAAGAACACACATGCAATGTCTCTAATGGATCCATATGTGGTTTGTGAAAAGAACACACATGCAATGACCACTCTTTGATCCATGTGTGGTTTGTGAAAAGAACACACATGCAATGACTCTAGTGCTAGTTTTAGTATAAGAACACACATGCAATGACTCTAGTGGGTCCACATGTAGTTTGTGAAAAGAACACACATGCAATGACTCTAGTGCTAGTTTTAGTATAAGAACACACATGCAATGACTCTAGTGGGTCCACATGTAGTTTGTGAAATGAACACACATGCAATGACCACTTGTTGATCCATGTGTCTTTTGTGAAAAGAACACACATACAATGACTCTAGTGGGTCCACATGTAGTTTGTGAAAAGAACACACATGCAATGACCACTGGTTGATCCATAAGTTGTTTGTGGAAAAGAACACACATTCAATGAACACTGGTTGATCCATGTGTGGTTTGTGCAAAAGAACACATGCATTGACCACTGGTTGATCCATGTGTGGTTTATGAAAAGAACAGACATGCAATGACTATAGTGCTAGTTTTAGTATAAGAACACACATGCAATGACTCTAGTGGGTCCACATGTAGTTTTTAAAAATAACACACATGAAATGACCACTTGTTGATCCATAAGTGGTTTGTGGAAATAACACTCATGCAATGACCACTTGTTGATCCATGTGTGGTTTGTGCAAAAGAACACATGCAATGAATCTGGTTGGTCCGTATGTGGTTTGTGGAAGGAACACACATGGAGTGACCACTGGTTGATCCATGTGTGGTTTGTGAAATGAACACACATGCAATGCCACTGGTTGATCCATGTGTGGTTTGTGGAAAGAACACACATGCAATGACTCTAGTGCTAGTTTTTGTATAAGAACACACATGCAATGTCTCTAATGGATCCATATGTGGTTTGTGAAAAGAACACACATGCAATGACCACCTGTTGATCCATGTGTGGTTTGTGAAAAGAACACACATGCAATGACTCTAGTGCTAGTTTTAGTATAAGAACACACATGCAATGACTCTAGTGGGTCCACATGTAGTTTGTGAAAAGAACACACATGCAATGACTCTAGTGCTAGTTTTAGTATTAGAACACACATGCAATGACTCTAGTTGGTCCACATGTAGTTTGTGAAAGGAACACACATGCAATGACCACTTGTTGATCCATGTGTCTTTTGTGAAAAGACCACACATACATTGACTCTAGTGGGTCCACATGTAGTTTGTGAAAAGAACACACATGCAATGACCACTGGTTGATCCATAAGTTGTTTGTGGAAAAGAACACACATGCAATGAACACTGGTTGATCCATGTGTGGTTTGTGCAAAAGAACACGTGCAATGACCATTGGTTGATCCTTGTGTGGTTTGTGAAAAAAAACACACATGCAATGACTATAGTGCTAGTTTTAGTATAAGAACACACATGCAGTGACTCTAGTGGGTCCAAATGTAGTTTGTAAAAATAACACACATGCAATGACCACTGGTTGATCCATAAGTGGTTTGTGGAAATAACACACATGCAATGACCAATGGTTGATCCATAAGTGGTTTGTGGAAAAGAACACACATGCAATGACTCTGGTTGGTCCATATGTGTCTTGTGGAAAAAAAACACATGCATTGACCACTAGTTGATCCATATGTGGTTTGTGAAATGAACACACATGCAATGCCACTGGTTGATCCATGTGTGGTTTGTGGAAAGAACACACATGCAATGACTCTAGTGCTAGTTTTTGTATAAGAACACACATGCAATGTCTCTAATGGATCCATATGTGGTTTGTGAAAAGAACACACATGCAATGACCACTTGTTGATCCATGTGTGGTTTGTGAAAAGAACACACATGCAATGACTCTAGTGCTAGTTTTAGTATAAGAACATACATGCAATGGCTCTAGTGGGTCCACATGTAGTTTGTGAAAAGAACACACATGCAATGACTCTAGTGCTAGTTTTAGTATTAGAACACACATGCAATTACTCTAGTTGGTCCACATGTAGTTTGTGAAAAGAACACACATGCAATGACCACTTGTTGATCCATGTGTCTTTTGTGAAAAGACCACACATACAATGACTCTAGTGAGTCCACATGTAGTTTGTGAAAAGAACACACATGCAATGACCACTGGTTGATCCATAAGTTGTTTGTGGAAAAGAACACACATGCAATGAACACTGGTTGATCCATGTGTGGTTTGTGCAAAAGAACACATGCAATGACCACTGGTTGATCCTTGTGTGGTTTGTGAAAAAAAAACACATGCAATGACTGTAGTGCTAGTTTTAGTATAAGAACACACATGCAGTGACTCTAGTGGGTCCAAATGTAGTTTGTAAAAATAACACACATGCAATGACCACTGGTTGATCCATAAGTGGTTTGTGGAAATAACACACATGCAATGACCAATGGTTGTTCCATAAGTGGTTTGTGGAAAAGAACACACATGCAATGACTCTGGTTGGTCCATATGTGGTTTGTGGAAAAAAACACATGCATTGACCACTAGTTGATCCATATGTGGTTTGTGAAATGAACACACATTCTATGCCACTGGTTGATCCATGTGTGGTTTGTGGAAAGAACACACATGCAATGACTCTAGTGCTAGTTTTAGTATAAGAACACACATGAAATGTCTCTAATGGATCCATATGTGGTTTGTGAAAAGAACACACATGCGATGACCACTTGTTGATCCATGTGTGGTTTGTGAAAAGAACACCCATGCAATGACTCTAGTGCTAGATTAGTATAAGAACATACATGCAATGACTCTAGTGGGTCCACATGTAGTTTGTGAAAAGAACACACATGCAATGACCACAAGTTGATCCATAAGTGGTTTGTGGAAAGAACACACATGCAATGACCACTAGTTGATCCATAAGTGGTTTGTGGAATAGAAAACACATGCAATGACTCTGGTTGGTCCATATGTGGTTTGTGGAAAGAACACACACGCATTGACCACTGGTTGATCCATATGTGGCTTGTGAAAAGAACACACATGCAATGCCACTGGTTGATCCATGTGTGGTTTGTGGAAAGAACACACATGCAATGACTCTAGTGGTAGTTTTAGTATAAGATCACACACGCAATGACTCTAATGGATCCATATGTGGTTTCTGAAAAGAACACACATGCAATGACCACTTGTTGATCCATGTGTGGTTTGTGAAAAGAACACCCATGCAATTACTCTAGTGCTAGTTTTAGTATAAGAACATACATGCAATGACTCGGTCCACATGTAGTTTGTGAAAAGAACACACATGCAATGACCACTAGTTGATCCATAAGTGGTTTATGGAAAGAACACAAATGCAATGACCACTGGTTGATCCATAAGTGGTTTGTGGAAAAGAAAACACATGCAATGACTCTGGTTGGTCCATATGTGGTTTGTGGAAAGAACACACATGCATTGACCACTAGTTGATCCATATGTGGTTTGTGAAATGAACACACATGCAATGCCGCTGGTTGATCCATGTGTGGTTTGTGGAAAGAACACACATGCAATGACTCTAGTGCTAGTTTTTGTATAAGAACACACATGCAATGTCTCTAATGGATCCATATGTGGTTTGTGAAAAGAACACACATGCAATTACCACTTGTTGATCCATGTGTGGTTTGTGAAAAGAACACACATGCAATGACTCTAGTGCTAGTTTTAGTATAAGAACACACATGCAATGACTCTAGTGGGTCCACATGTAGTTTGTGAAAAGAACACACATGCAATGACTCTAGTGCTAGTTTTAGTATAAGAACACACATGCAATGACTCTAGTGGGTCCACATGTAGTTTGTGAAAAGAACACACATGCAATGACCACTTGTTGATCCATGTGTCTTTTGTGAAAAGAACACACATACAATGACTCTAGTGGGTCCACATGTAGTTTGTGAAAAGAACACACATGCAATCACCACTGGTTGATCCATAAGTTGTTTGTGGAAAAGAACACACATTCAATGAACATTGGTTGATCCATGTGTGGTTTGTGCAAAAGAACACATGCATTGACCACTGGTAGATCCATGTGTGGTTTGTGAAAAGAACAGACATGCAATGACTATAGTGCTAGTTTTAGTATAAGAACACACATGCAATGACTATAGTGGGTCCACATGTAGTTTTTAAAAATAACACACATGAAATGACCACTTGTTGATCCATAAGTGGTTTGTGGAAATAACACACATGCAATGACCACTGGTTGATCCATGTGTGGTTTGTGCAAAAGAACACATGCAATGAATCTGGTTGGTCCGTACGTGGTTTTTGGAAAGAACACACATGGAGTGACCACTGGTTGATCCATGTGTGGTTTGTGAAATGAACACAAATGCAATGCCACTGGTTGATCCATGTGTGGTTTGTGGAAAGAACACACATGCAATGACTCTAGTGCTAGTTTTTGTATAAGAACACACATGCAATGTCTCTAATGGATCCATATGTGGTTTGTGAAAAGAACACACATGCAATGACCACTTGTTGATCCATGTGTGGTTTGTGAAAAGAACACACATGCAATGACTCTAGTGCTAGTTTTAGTATAAGAACACACATGCAATGACTCTAGTGGGTCCACATGTAGTTTCTGAAAAGAACACACATGCAATGACTCTAGTGCTAGTTTTAGTATTAGAACACACATGCAATTACTCTAGTTGGTCCACATGTAGTTTGTGAAAAGAACACACATGCAATGACCACTTGTTGATCCATGTGTCTTTTGTGAAAAGACCACACATACAATGACTCTAGTGAGTCCACATGTAGTTTGTGAAAAGAACACACATGCAATGACCACTGGTTGATCCATAAGTTGTTTGTGGAAAAGAACACACATGCAATGAACACTGGTTGATCCATGTGTGGTTTGTGCAAAAGAACACATGCAATGACCACTGGTTGATCCTTGTGTGGTTTGTGAAAAAAACACACATGCAATGACTGTAGTGCTAGTTTTAGTATATGAACACACATGCAGTGACTCTAGTGGGTCCAAATGTAGTTTGTAAAAATAACACACATGCAATGACCACTGGTTGATCCATAAGTGGTTTGTGGAAATAAAACACATGCAATGACCACTTGTTGATCCATAAGTGGTTTGTGGAAAAGAACACACATGCAATGACTCTGGTTGGTCCATATGTGGTTTGTGGAAAAAAACACATGCATTGACCACTGGTAGATCCATGTGTGGTTTGTGAAAAGAACAGACATGCAATGACTATAGTGCTAGTTTTAGTATAAGAACACACATGCAATGACTCTAGTGGGTCCACATGTAGTTTTTAAAAATAACACACATGAAATGACCACTTGTTGATCCATAAGTGGTTTGTGGAAATAACACACATGCAATGACCACTGGTTGATCCATGTGTGGTTTGTGCAAAAGAACAAATGCAATGAATCTGGTTGGTCCGTATGTGGTTTTTGGAAAGAACACACATGGAGTGACCACTGGTTGATCCATGTGTGGTTTGTGAAATGAACACACATGCATTGCCACTGGTTGATCCATGTGTGGTTTGTGGAAAGAACACACATGCAATGACTCTAGTGCTAGTTTTTGTATAAGAACACACATGCAATGTCTCTAATGGATCCATATGTGGTTTGTGAAAAGAACACACATGCAATGACCACTTGTTGATCCATGTGTGGTTTGTGAAAAGAACACACATGCAATGACTCTAGTGCTAGTTTTAGTATAAGAACACACATGCAATGACTCTAGTGGGTCCACATGTAGTTTCTGAAAAGAACACACATGCAATGACTCTAGTGCTAGTTTTAGTATTAGAACACACATGCAATTACGCTAGTTGGTCCACATGTAGTTTGTGAAAAGAACACACATGCAATGACCACTTGTTGATCCATGTGTCTTTTGTGAAAAGACCACACATACAATGACTCTAGTGAGTCCACATGTAGTTTGTGAAAAGAACACACATGCAATGACCACTGGTTGATCCATAAGTTGTTTGTGGAAAAGAACACACATGCAATGAACACTGGTTGATCCATGTGTGGTTTGTGCAAAAGAACACATGCAATGACCACTGGTTGATCCTTGTGTGGTTTGTGAAAAAAACACACATGCAATGACTGTAGTGCTAGTTTTAGTATATGAACACACATGCAGTGACTCTAGTGGGTCCAAATGTAGTTTGTAAAAATAACACACATGCAATGACCACTGGTTGATCCATAAGTGGTTTGTGGAAATAAAACACATGCAATGACCACTAGTTGATCCATAAGTGGTTTTTGGAAAAGAACACACATGCAATGACTCTGGTTGGTCCATATGTGGTTTGTGGAAAAAAACACATGCATTGACCACTAGTTGATCCATATGTGGTTTGTGAAATGAACACACATGCAACGCCACTGGTTGATCCATGTGTGGTTTGTGGAAAGAACACACATGCAATGACTCTAGTGCTAGTTTTAGTATAAGAACACACATGAAATGTCTCTAATGGATCCATATGTTGTTTGTGAAAAGAACACACATGCGATGACCACTTCTTGATCCATGTGTGGTTTGTGAAAAGAACACCCATGCAATGACTCTAGTGGGTCCACATGTAGTTTGTGAAAAGAACACACATGCAATGACCACTAGTTGATCCATAAGTGGTTTGTGGAAAGAACACACATGCAATGACCACTGGTTGATCCATAAGTGGTTTGTGGAAAAGAAACCACATGCAATGACTCTGGGGTGTCCATATGTGGTTTGTGGAAAGAACACACATGCATTGACCACTGGTTGATCCATATGTGGCTTGTGAAAAGAACACACATGCAATGCCACTGGTTGATCCATGTGTGGTTTGTGGAAAGAACACACATGCAATGACTCTAGTGGTAGTTTTAGTATAAGATCACACACGCAATGACTCTAATGGATCCATATGTGGTTTGTGAAAAGAACACACATGCAATGACCACTTGTTGATCCATGTGTGGTTTGTGAAAAGAACACACATGCAATGACTCTACTGCTAGTTTTAGTATAAGAACACACATGCAATGACTCTAGTGGGTCCACATGTAGTTTGTAAAAAGAATACACATGCAATGACCACTTGTTGATCCATGTGTGTTTTGTGAAAAGAACACACATATAATGACTCTAGTGGGTCCACATGTAGTTTGTGAAAAGAACACACATGCAATGACCACTGGTTGATCCATAAGTTGTTTGTGGAAAAGAAAACACATGCAATGAACACTGGTTGATCAATGAGTGTATTGTGCAAAAGAACACATGCAATGAATCTGGTTGGTCCGTATGTGGTTTGTGGAAAGAACACACATGTAGTGACCACTGGTTGATCCATGTGTGGTTTGTGAAATGAACACACATGCAATGCCACTGGTTGATCCATGTGTGGTTTGTGGAAAGAACACACATGCAATGACTCTAGTGCCAGTTTTTGTATAAGAACACACATGCAATGTCTCTAATGGATCCATATGTGGTTTGTGATAAGAACACACATGCAATGACTCTAGTGGGTCCACATGTAGTTTGTGAAAATAACACACATGCAATGACCACTGGTTGATCCATAAGCGGTTTGTGGAAAGAACACACATGCAATGACCACTGGTTGATCCATAAGTGGTTTGTGGAAAAGAAAACACATGCAATGAATCTGGTTGGTCCGTATGTGGTTTGTGGAAAGAACACACATGCAGTGACCACTGGTTGATCCATGTGTGGTTTGTGAAATGAACACACATGCAATGCCACTGGTTGATCCATGTGTGGTTTGTGGAAAGAACACACATGCAATGACTCTAGTGCTAGTTTTTGTATAAGAACACACGTGCTTTGTCTCTAATGGATCCATATGTGGTTTGTGAAAAGAACACACATGCAATGACCACTCTTTGATCCATGTGTGGTTTGTGAAAAGAACACACATGCAATGACTCTAGTGCTAGTTTTAGTATAAGAACACACATGCAATGACTCTAGTGGGTCAACATGTAGTTTGTGAAAAGAAGACACATGCAATGACTCTAGTGCTAGTTTTAGTATAAGAACACACATGCAATGACTCTAGTGGGTCCACATGTAGTTTGTGAAAAGAACACACATGCAATGACCACTTGTCGATCCATGTGTCTTTTATGAAAAGAACACACATACAATGACTCTAGTGGGTCCACATGTAGTTTGTGATAAGAACACACATGCAATGACCACTGGTTGATCCATAAGTTGTTTGTGGAAAAGAACACACATTCAATGAACACTGGTTGATCCATGTGTGGTTTGTGCAAAAGAACACATGCATTGACCACTGGTTCATCCATGTGTGGTTTGTGAAAAGAACAGACATGCAATGACTATAGTGCTAGTTTTAGTATAAGAACACACATGCAATGACTCTAGTGGGTCCACATGTAGATTTTAAAAATAACACACATGAAATGACCACTTGTTGATCCATAAGTGGTTTGTGGAAATAACACACATGCAATGACCACGGGTTGATCCATGTGTGGTTTGTGCAAAAGAACACATGCAATGAATCTGGTTGGTCCGTATGTGGTTTGTGGAAAGAACACACATGGAGTGACCACTGGTTGATCCATGTGTGGTTTGTGAAATGAACACACATGCAATGCCACTGGTTGATCCATGTGTGGTTTGTGGAAAGAACACACATGCAATGATGCTAGTGCTAGTTTTTGTATAAGAACACACATGCAATGTCTCTAATGGATCCATATGTGTTTTGTGAAAAGAACACACATGCAATAACCACTTGTTGATCCATGTGTGGTTTGTGAAAAGAACACACATGCAATGACTCTAGTGCTAGTTTTAGTATAAGAAGACACAAGCAATGACTCTAGTGGGTCCACATGTAGTTTGTGAAAAGAACACACATGCAATGACTCTAGTGCTAGTTTTAGTATTAGAACACACATGCAATTACTCTAGTTGGTCCACATGTAGTTTGTGAAAAGAACACACATGCAATGACCACTTGTTGATCCATGTGTCTTTTGTGAAAAGACCACACATACAATGACTCTAGTGCGTCCACATGTAGTTTGTGAAAAGAACACACATGCAATGACCACTGGTTGATCCATAAGTTGTTTGTGGAAAAGAACACACATGCAATGAACACTGGTTGATCCATGTGTGGTTTGTGCAAAAGAACACATGCAATGACCACTGGTTGATCCTTGTGTGGTTTGTGAAAAAAAAACACATGCAATGACTGTAGTGCTAGTTTTAGTATAAGAACACACATGCAGTGACTCTAGTGGGTCCAAATGTAGTTTGTAAAAATAACACACATGCAATGACCACTGGTTGATCCATAAGTGGTTTGTGGAAATAACACACATGCAATGACCAATGGTTGATCCATAAGTGGTTTGTGGAAAAGAACACACATGCAATGACTCTGGTTGGTCCATATGTGGTTTGTGGAAAAAACACATGCATTGACCACTAGTTGATCCATATGTGGTTTGTGAAATGAACACACATTCTATGCCACTGGTTGATCCATGTGTGGTTTGTGGAAAGAACACACATCCAATGACTCTAGTGCTAGTTTTAGTATAAGAACACACATGAAATGTCTCTAATGGATCCATATGTGGTTTGTGAAAAGAACACACATGCGATGACCACTTGTTGATCCATGTGTGGTTTGTGAAAAGAACACCCATGCAATGACTGTAGTGCTAGATTAGTATAAGAACATACATGCAATGACTCTAGTGGGTCCACATATAGTTTGTGAAAAGAACACACATGCAATGACCACAAGTTGATCCATAAGTGGTTTGTGGAAAGAACACACATGCAATGACCACTGGTTGATCCATAAGTGATTTGTGGAAAAGAAAACACATGCAATGACTCTGGTTGGTCCATATGTGGTTTGTGGAAAGAACACACACGCAT